>JASJET010000121.1:15465000-16947500 GCA_034092305.1 Diaprepes abbreviatus
CTTGGCATCGAATAACAGCTAAATGTCTTCAGTCAGATGGCATGGTTGAACGATTTTATGGAACCACTGAAGAGCATCTCTCAAAATAGATATCAGAAAGACTGGAACAAATATTTGTTAATCTTAATAGTTTAACGATCTGCATTTCACGAAGTTACTATTCGAAAGGAAACTTAGATTGCTTTGGAGGTCCAAGATTGGTGGATGCCTTATAAGAGAAGTTGCAAGAAGTTTAAGAATTAGTTAGAAAAAGTATGGATCTGACAACCAACATAATGAAGGCAAAATATGATATCAAGGCAAACCCGACGAATGGCGACAGAGTTTGGTTATAGAATCCGCAGATGAAGAAAGTCAAAGTAAAAAGTTGAATCAGCTTGGAAACGATCATGTATTGTTCTGAAGAGAATTAATGACGTTATTTATTGAATCCAACGAAGTTCCAAGAACATTTAAAAGCAATTCCAAGGAAGTAGCGGAGCTGACCGGGATGATTAGAAGGAGGCAGGTAGTGTAACGAGAACCACCTGAATATTACCCTCTTCTTTATAGAAATACAATCTAGAAACTTTTGTTAGTAATTTTTCTACGGAGATTCTAGACTTTTTATTCTAATATGTTGTATAAATGTATATAAGTAGGTAGAGTATGAGCTAGGAGTTAGTTGTAATTTAATAGTGGGTGAATATAAAAAGAGTGAAATCATAACAATATACATTTCTATATACTGCTGGAATATGGCTCATAAATGTTTCCAGTTTTTGAATTTCATTATTGGATAGATTAAAAAATTGAGTAAGAGTGGCAAAGTGTTTTCCACGGCGAGTAAACGTTATTGATGGCGGATTTTTGCTCCACAGCGATGGAAATCCTGCGCTTTTGCGAGCAAGTAGCTATTTTTTGTTAAATAGAATATTAATGTTTGTCTGACCATCGAAACTAAATAAAACTGGTACTCCTCACACTCTCTTGCTTCTTATAGCCACCTTTTCAGGATTTTTTATAGAATATGTTCAGCCAAAGGTACAACGTGTATATGTGTATGTATAATAAAGGAATATGAAATATCGGGTTTGCGGTCTGTAATATATGTTTACTCACTTTTCTATTGACCTCTTTATTTCGGCATTTATTTATGGCATCATCAAGAGGACAGGAAGATACAGCTAAAAGATAATTTATCATATTATTATACAAGAAAAAAACATTCTACACATAAATTAAAAAAATAAATTAATAAACTAATAAATACAGTAATACTATTTGAACCGCTTACATCTAGAATTTAAATAACTAGCTAACATCCATTCTGTTTAAAAAAAAATTTACGACATTACTTGTTGTTAACAATAACAATTATCAACATATTAAAATCTTATTTTTTTTTCATTTTAGATTCACAAAATCACACCTATTACGTCCACTTATCGGAATTTTGATATCAACAATTGTCGAAGATTTATTCTATTTATTTATAACCAAAAAAACCAACCGAAACTTTGTTTATCTGTTTCAAAAATTTAAAATTAACAATTTGGTTCTTTCTTGTTATTGTTAGTATAAGTCTCTAGCTTTCGTTTGCGCACCCGGAGATCACTGTACGGTCTCTAAATCGCTGAGAATAAATAATCAAAAAACATAAAATGTTATAAACAAATTCACTCTGTAAAAAACTATTAAATATTTTTACTTAAAATTTTGCATACTTGTTGTATGCAACAAGAGGCTTCTTTCGGTTTAGTATAAAACTAATGCAATATATTTTTTACTGTTTATTAAAAATTGAAAAAACAGCCATTTATTAAGCAGGTATTCTTGCAATAACTAATAAACAAATTGTTCGATTTGAATAAGCTTTAGCTCATTTTGTAAGTATTTTCAATGCGCATAATTTTTGTTTCAAACTTTTTTACTGAATAGTTTTTCCTAGAACTCGAAAAAGCTGTTTTTTTTTCACATCTTAATTGTTAAATAAAAAATTTTCCCCAAAAAATAAAATAAGACATAAGATACAACATAATTACTATTGCTATTCTGAAGTTTTGTACGTAGTCAAAAGTCGAGTAACAATAAATTTTTTCCAGATCCTAATTCCGCTGGCCTATTTCTCGGTTCTTATATTCAAGCGACAAAACACAATGTTCCGATGCAATCGGCAATGTCGCATATTCAACACTTACGTTGGTCAGTACTCGTTAAATGCATACCATTTTTATTTTCTTAACAAATAATGCACGAATAAATTTTTTTTAAAATCTTTTTCGGATGTACCCTCAATAACAATAAAAGTCAACAGTGCGCGTGAACGACAGTACAGGCAGTATTATCAATAAAAAGTTGTAACTTCTAATTATTTTATCGTTGAATCTCAGTCTAGGAATATTGTGTAACTGATGGGATATTATTAAAATGTGTACAATATACTTACTGCAATATGATATGGTATTTTATTTACATATGCCAAATTTTAAACAGGAATTGTAATTGTTATCCAGAAAGGTCATCAATGCTAGTTTTTTATGACACAGTAGCGATATCTTGATGGATCACTCAATAACACAAACCCACAATGTTGTATAAAATCGCCATGTGATGGCGCATGGTAAATTAAAAAAAGGAATATATCAAAACCGGATACACGAAACGTGCTACTCCAAGGATAGAGATCGCATTATTCGGCATCGGTAAACAAACCAACCACGAATTCCGCAGTTCAAGTAAAATGTCACATTAACGATCTCCCCAAGGGAGCGGTTGCGTGCTTTTTAAGCCAACAAATATCAAAAAAGAGACAAGTTATCGTCCGTGTAATTTTAAAATAAAATAGGAAATTCTCGGCTATGCGAACAAAGACCGTTGATAAATATTACTTTCATGTTAAAAAGTGCGGAGATCTCCAAGATAATGAAGAAGCTCCAGGTTTGAAAAATGAAGCGCTAATTCGTCCTAATATGGGACTAATCAGGCCATTGATGCAAACCATCATCTCGTATCTGTGTACTATAAATAGATTTCACAGTTGAAAAATAGTAAATACGACACATTGGTGACATCTCAATAACACAAGAGCAACACAAACCGACAATGTTGTATAAAATCGCCATGTGATGGCGCGACGGTAAATTAAAAATGGAATATATCAAAACTCGATTCACGAAACGTGCTACTCCAGGGACAGAAGTCGCATTATTCGGCATCGGCAAACAAACCAATCACGAATTCCATCGTTTAAGAAAAGCCTCGGACCAACGATCTCTCCGGGAGAGCTGTTGGGTGTTTTTTAAGGCAACAAATAAAAAAGGGATAAGTTATAGTCAGTCTAATTTTAAAATAAAATAATAAATTCTAGGCTATGCGGACATAAAAACTGTTATAAAATATCACTCTCATGTTAAAAACTGCGGAGATCTCCATGATAATGGAAAAGCTCCGAGTTCAAAAAATGATGATAGCGTTGTTTCGTCCTGGTGTGGAACTCATCAGGCCATTGCGTTCAAAATAAACCATTATCTCGTATCTGTGTCGCATGGCTTAAAAAACACACAACAGCTCTCTTGGGGAGATCGTTGATGTGACACTTTATTTAAACTGCGAAATTCGTATTTTCAACTGTGAAATCAGTTTATGAGACACAGATACAAGATAATGGTTTGTACCAAACGCAATGGCCTGATGGGTTTCATACTAGGACGAAACAGAGCTTTCGTCATTTGTCGGACCCGGAAATGTGTATCAAGGATTAATGCAATGACCAGCGGAAGCTGTAATGGATTATGTACGCTAGGTGAGCGCCTGTAAGTAGACAGTTTTCTTAGTGGTTACCAATATTTTGTTTATAACAAATTATCTGACCATTTTTTGGGAATTTGCACTCAATATTCGTAATTATAGGATCAAAAACATATAGAAAGCTTTGGTGGAACCATGTTTCTTTATCGACTTAGAAAATCCACTGGTCTTCCGGAGAAAAAAATTATAATTTAATCCCTAGAACAACAACTTACGAGTTTCTGTAATATGATGAGCTGTCAAAAATTTAATAAGTGTTATTTTAACAACTATTGTAACAATAAGTAAGGTTTCGTTGAAGAGAGAAAAACTAAAATGAATATGTTATAGAATTATTCCTAATCTACACTAATAACGGGATCTTATAAATATCCCAATATTCAAGTGTTGCTGTGAAGCAGTGATTGCCAGATTTGTTTCTATATAATTTTTTTTATTCGGAAAAGGATTTGATTTTACATTTTAAAAGACCTACCAAAAATATATATAAAATTCATGATATTTCTGTTTGCTTGCCAGCCCATATATATCTTTTTTACACTGTCATGTTGAAACATATTATTTAAATTGAACCGGAATAACTCTCTCCTAAACTGGGTATGTGACTAAAATAATATGTCTCCGCCGCTATATAAAATAAAAATATCTTGATATGATAGATCAGAAGTATTACAAAAAATGGAAATAAAATAAAATCGAAAAATTCACAGGCTTAAAATTTTTTTTTTATATTAGATTATATTTTGCATGTTTTTCAAATAATATATATATATATATATATATATATATATATATATATATATATATATATATATATATACATATATATATATATATATATATATATATATATATATATATATATATATATATATATATATGTATATATATATATATATATATATATATATGTATTACTTTTAATTTAGAGTTTAGAATATGTTTAAAATAACAGAAGATATTGACAAAAGAAATAAAGAATTGTTCTTTTCCAATTAGCGACCCATATCAATTAATCTAAGTAAATATTTATTTTGAAAGTAAAAATTAAATAACTATAGAGTGTTATCACAAATATCAGGACAAAGTGAAAATAATCACGAAAATTTTTCTTTTATTAAAATATGTAAATACCAACATAAAAAATTTGAGTTTTCTTTATGCTGCTTATATCAAAATACATCTGATAATGCCCAGAAAATAGTCAAATTAATTTTCAACTGTATATTGTAATATTCAATGTAGAAGAGATATTCTTCAATTTTTAGTCGCAACATTGATATTAATATTTATAAAATAACTGTGGTGGATTTTTTTAGCTACATATAAATTAAGTAGGCGAGTAGTATATAATCACGCCATTTTAGTGATTAGAACCGTATTTTTGAGGTCGCTGGATACGAATATAAAGTTATTTTTTCTCTAGAAATGGAGGAACATTGAAAAAAAAAAAGATTTAGGGAAACATTAATGCAACAATTCTTACTTTTCTATACTCAAGGCCATATATGTCTAGCATTAAATATATTTCTTTTGTAAATTAGAGCCACTTATTTTTCATAGTATTAACTAAAAAACAAGTTCTAGCCGAAGTTCTCGAAGCAATTTTTGGCTGAGTGATGAATTTTTAAAGCTTTGTAATTAAGTTTGACACGCAAATAAATACTATCGCAAAAGTTGAGTGACAAAATTTTGAATTTCAGATAACTAATTATTGAGTACTAAAGTAATAAATTTAGTCATATACATATAAAATAAATACAGAGCATATTCAACAATCTTTGATCCCAACATTAAAGAACAGATGTAAATTAATCCCCATAAGTTGACTTCGTCAGTCCCATGGTCTTTAGTCTGCAACTGCGGTATGGAAAAGTGCTATTTGTGTCTTCAAAATATTTGTGGAAGTGGACTTTATGGTATTTTAAATTGTTTTGGCGGTATAGAATTTCGAAAGAAAATGTTAGTTTATATTGATGTTTATTATGTTTGAATATAAGGGATAAAACGCCGTTGGTAAAGACGAACTTCTCTATTCATCTTGTTTATAATGCATTATAAAAATATAAAGTTTTATAAGATTGGAAGAAAATGTATTTTTTTGGAACACATATGTAAATATTAAGAAAAAATGTCTATAAAATATATTAAGTTTTTAACTATAAGTCCTAAATAGTTTTAAAAATGTAGTTTCATTATAAATAACCATATGCTTTATTTCACTTCAAGACCAACGGTAGATAATTTGGAAAAGTTTTTAAAGCACCTACGGGCGAGTTGTCCGAATGGGCTTAATTATCTTTTTTTTGCTCAATAAGTCGTTCAAAATACTAAAATTGTGGACACTTAATAAAAAAATAATTATTGCTACAATGAAATGAACTAGATTCATAAAGTTGGTAGTAGAAGAAAAGATTGCAACTTTTAGTATCGGTGATGCTTGGAATTGTGACGACCATAATTTTTGATAACTTTTACACTTGGAATCTGAGGGTTTGAAAACAGTAACAAAGAAAACTTGTAGGTATTGATTAGCATTTGTGCTGAACAACTTGAATCTCAACACAAGACAAAAGTGATCTGCGAGCTAAAAGTTGTTCAAGTGGAACACAAGAACATTGAGGATTTCAAGAGTGATAAAACGTATTTCAAGGGTTGATAGTTTACTAAATTATATTCCAAATCAAGGTTTTGCATACCCTGATGAAATTCAGTTTCAGAATTCGAAATCTTATTATATAAAGTTTTTTCTCTTTTAGATGAAACTTTTTTACATGCCTTTACATCTTTACTTAATTTTGGTTAACAACTAATTTTCTTAGTTATATTAAATATACCCAGAATAAATTTTCCTACCGAAATCAACATGAACATTTGATATTATATTCAGAGAATGCCAAGAATATAAATTAATATGTTATTTTTTTATTTCTAGTTAACAATATTGTGTTAATGGATTACTATAAATGATACATAATATATGAACAAAAGGAGCATAAAAATACTTAATCAAAAATAAAGTGATGTTGCATTATAAATATACATACTTAAATTCTAAGTTCTTAGAAAAGATAAAAATTGTAAAGTTTACAAAAAAGTGTCAAGTTCATTATTTTTTGAATAATATTAATTTTGTGTATTTCTGCTAAATGTTTTAATCCTTTTGGGACCATTCTTTAGCCTCATAATATAACCTAACATTAACAAACATTTCAATAATATATTTTATTAATTTAATTCTATGGTTATCGATTATATCACAAGATATGATATGGTATTCCATTTCAGTACTACCAAAGGGGGAATCCAGGGCCCCTATCCTCGAAAGTGTGATGTGAAAGGTGATGTGAATGGCGATGGGAATGGCGATGTGAACTTTTTGACAGTAAAAGCCGTATTCTTGAAAAGCCAATGTTACCATATATGAACGTGCTAAAACTGGAGAATTTCAAAAAATAAAATGGATGACAGATTGAATTGACCTGTCAGACCGAAAATGTCCGTAGTATATTTTGTTGCCATTTTAGGTAAAAAGTAGTTTTGGTACTTTAAATTAATCGTCAAAAGTAAAAAAAAAAAATAGTGCTGTTGTTTTTATTTTTGTGAAGTTATTGATTGCCATTAGAATATTTGTACTTTACCTGGATTAAATTTATCTTAAATTGACACTCTAGAACTGTTAAAAAAATGCATACGAAGAGCCAAGTACTTGAAGATTCTAATATATAAAGAAAAAGGGATATCAAGAAAAGCAGCAATCATATATACAAAGTAATATACTGACAGTAGTTGCAGAAAGTCAGCACTGATAAACCTTGACACCGTGGAAATTACAACTCTACGTAGTATGACTAAAAGCCATCATCCCAATCCACTACGGAAACTATCCAATCAGTTATTTATTGTATGAATTCACAAAGTATCCAGCTTCTTACTGCAAGATGTTCTGTCCTGACAAGTAAATTTGAAATAAAACCTGAAACTTGAACAATGATAGTGAAACTGTTTATGATCAGGGACCGAAACCAAAGGCCAGACAGAAGACGTCCATTGAAGATACTGGCGGATCTCACATTCAACTTTAAATATATATATTTTTTATTTTATGTACCATAAATAAGGTTTTTATGCTGAAGGACCTCATTCATTGGTCTATAGGGTTCATATTTATACGTCTAGATAAATTATAATCATAATATTTATTAATTGTAGTGTCGTATAGTGTTTAATATAGTCTAATTAAGTTGAATGCTTTAGTTAAGATAATTTAAATATAAAATTTGTTACTTATTTAAATAAAAGTTTTAGATAGCTTACAAATTGTGATTTCTCAAATTTATTATAAGTGGTGTCGTAAAAAGAATTATGTTAGACTTAACAGTTTAAATCTAAGATATTCGGCTGTTATGGACACAAGTATTTATGTTAAATACTAATATTTTTTTAATGCCAGTTATTTTGAAGAACCAAAAATACAATAAAAATTTTTAATTCTATTTTATTTTTTGTAATTCGTGCTTTAAATATGTCATTTAGCGGTTGACATTTCATTTGCGCATGTTTCACCGTTCGCTTACCTTCCACCGGGCGAACGAGGATATGAGTGATGAACATTTCAGGAATACGCGTTCACCACCTTTTCACCGCTCACTTCACGTTCCCCAGTTCAAGGATAGGGCCTCAGGCAAAATTTTCACCTCACAGGTTTCAGCTTCGAAGCTAGATATAGCTAAAATCCAAAAATATATTTTTTTTATAATTAAGTCTGCCCTGCATTTTAAAATAAAATAGATTAGGTGCTATAGATGACGCAAAAAGAGTGATAAGTTATTTACAGAATAAGGTGATACTAAAATTGATGACATGCTGTTGGGTTTTAATTTTAGAATGTTATTCAACTCTCTATCTTTGTGTATAAGTGATCATAAGGAGTGAAATGTTTAGAATATATCACCTTTTAATTATTATCACAGTTTTAAATTAGACCACCAAATTCTAACCATGCTGCATGAATAGCAGCACCCTTTGGCATTAAAAAAACAAAAGTTGGAGATTTTCTGAAAAAAAAATACAATTACACATAAACAAAACAATATTAAATATCACAGAAAATGTTTATGCTGCATAAACCAGTATTTAATTTATAATATGCAACACGTTAAAATGTGTATCCCCATATAATTAAAATTTACTTAAATATGCCAAGATACTTTCTGACTTCCTTTTTTATTATATAAGAAACATTTAGGGATACCCATTTAAAAGGAAATAAATTCTTTAGAGAATATTCACTTGACAAAATAAACTCAACAAACAAGAAAATACTGAAAACAGATCAAAATCAAAATGGCTACTCATTATGTTCGGCATGGTTCAAAATAACCAATAATATTAAAGCATTTAGCGTCTGCGCATAAGGGACTTTGAGAATAAGGAGATGAACTTATGCGATTTAAATATTACTGTTACTTCTCTTTGTTATGATCACTTTGGTGCTCCTACATGGATCATTACAGGCAAGTTAAGATTCAGCTAGAGAGGTTTCAAAACAATATCCTCCTACTTATCTGTTGAGCCCCATAAGATATGAGGAATACAACTATATATAGCAACATCCAGTATAGAATTTTCTCCACTTTTATCACGAACACCATCACCAAGATCCTCGACAGAGCTTAGCACTCTACAAACGGTTTAATAACTGTGTCGCACGGTCTTACTGCTACATCACAACAAAAGTCGATGGACGGATGTAGATATCGCTACATGACTTCTTATCTCTCTGCCTATTCGGGCTAATCTTGATAACTACTGAAGAAATTCTGATCCGGTTTCCACCAGCATTTTGGTCACTTCAGGGAAAGAGTTTCGATATGAATACGTAAATAGCTAATCTAAAGTAGCCGAGTAATGTTATAGACAAAACAAAAGTCCACGCATTTTTTTTTGCTTACAAACAGTTTGGGATTCATCAAAACGGTTTATAACGAAATTGTTAGATGACACACAATATCTATTCATCTGGTTTAAAACTGACAAAAATAGAGGTAATAGTTTGATAATTTCTGTCACGCCTATTTTACATTCATACACATCAAATCACATATTTTAACAGAATAATTATTCTTATGTAACTCTAATACTACGTAACAAATTTCAGTTTATTTGTTGTATCTTGTACGAAGAATGCATTTTTTTTTTCATTTTGAGGCGCTGAACACAAAAATTGACAATGAAATTAAAAATTAGATGTAATTTTCAAGAACAAGGTTTTTTTAATTTAATTTTTACCAAAATAATAAAAATACACACTTTTACCCTAAATATCCTGTTTTTTTTTCTTTTGTGAATTGTTTCTGGAGCATCTCTAACAGTCTAATAGGAGTCGGAAAGCAAGTTTTTTTTTTATTTTATTTTTAACAAAATAATAAAAATACAAACTTTTACCTTAAATATCCTATCCTGCCTTTATGCTTTTCTTTTGTGAATTGTTTCTAAAGCATCATTAACAGTCCAACAGTAGGCGGTAAGCAAGGAAGCACTCTACTTTCCCTGGTACTTTTTCTCTATTGTTGTCAGGAAAAAAGTCCAGATCTGAGTATAGGAAATGGATCTTTAGAGACATATTGCAACCCATTTTTTAATACGATGACAGCGTATTTTCAACGATAGGAACGTAATTGTCAGCTTTCAAATTTCCGAAGAAATTAGTGACCACGCGTCGAAAGTCATTCCAAGCATTTTTTTTCAATATCTGATAGAGTGCTATCAAAATGTTTGTCTTTCAGAATATTTCAAATCTGTAGCCCAACAAAAATACCTTCTTTAATTTTTGCTCTTAGCCTCGTGAATTTCTGACGCAGATACCGAAAAGCTGACTCATCCAGTGGTGGCAACAAAAGTTTTTTGGGGTCTACCAATGGCTTATGTTGTACATTCTTTTCACCTGGCTCTAATGATTGTCGAACGGACCAATCTTTTCTGTTGTAATGAAATATTCTTTTCCAACTATCCCATTTACACAAAAACAGAAAAGCTTAGTGTAGCCTAGCTGCAACCCAAGTAAAAGTGTTGCCACAGATCTGTCATTGGTGCTCATCGTATTTTATACTTGTCAATAGGTACTTCATATTGTCGTACGATTTTTTCATGTGAACTTCATATCCAATAGGAATAGACGGTATAATATTTCCCATATGCAATAGTACTGCTTTTAAACTCAATATTGAACTGTCTAGAAAGAATCTCCATTCCTCTGGTTTCTAGTTCATACTTGACGTCGCTATGTTATTTCAGAAAACCAAGTTACTTTCCACGTTAAAAAATGATACTAGGCCTTTATGAAGTTTACGAAAAACACATACTGAATTATCTTCTTCTAATAAGTTTCACTGCTGTAATTTTGATCCTTGTAAATCTGCTTTACTTTTTGTATATTCTAAGTCCATCAGAATATCGGTTAATTCTGATTGTGTGTGTTATTTTTTGTGGTTGGCGATATAACCTGCTGGGTGTGAAGTCAGGATTTCTTGAAAATCGTTGTATCGTTATTATCTGTTTCGTAAGTGAATATTTCAGGGGGTTCTGGAATAGGAAGTTCATCACAATGAGGCACAGGTCTCATGACAGTTGGTATATTTGGATGGTTGATAACCTACTTTGTCTTCTTAAATATACCTGTGCATTGCCCATCACGAGGTATGATGTAGAAATAGCAATCATTAACATTCTTTGAAGGCTCTCTCAAGATCACTGTGACAGCAAATCGCATAGATCGTTTTTTACTATTTTACCAGTATCTTAGATTTGAAGTGCATGCGTCCACTGTTTGTCTTGATCCTCAACATTACAATCTAAATAAAACTGATATACATTGTTTATGAATTGGTTAACAGACTCCTTTCTGAGACGCAAAAGTCACCTCACCACAAACATAACAGACATGATCTGGATTGTTTACACACCTTCGAGACATCTTACAATCTCAACTATTCGATTTGACTCACTAACTTCTATTGACTAACTCCTCCGCTTTGTAGCTGCTTATATACCCAAATACGGCTTATAGATTTTTAGAGAATATTCGAGAATTTTCTATTCAATTCCATAATATTCGCAATATACGAGTGACGTTTGTCATTTGTTTGTATACAGGATCTGTTCCGTACAAAGCAGACATAAATGATGATTTACATGGTTTTAAATGGCTATCTTCTTTATTTTAAGCCCTGGGAGTTATGATTTCATACATGGGGGGGGGGGAAGTTTATCCCTGTAGATCACCCATGCGGCATTGCGAACTTGAGGAAAACCTATATAAAACCTATATTTAGCATCGTCGCACCACTCCATTGTTATAACAGTACAAATATACCACGTATATTCTCCCTGTCACATTGTTGATATATAGGGAGACATGACATCACATATCTTTAAAACTTGAACTAATATTAAAAATATAAGTTTAGTGATTTTATTTTAGATACATTTTGGCTGTTGTCCAGTGTACTCTATCTTTGCTAATCCAAGATAGGTCGATAGTAAAGAAAAACAAGCCTTTAATTGGTGTTAAGATTAATATTAACTGCAAATAACAAACTGAAGAAAATCGAGAAGATCTATGAAGTACCTAAAATTACAGCCAATAAACGGATCAATAATACTCCTTAATTGTATTGGGGACACTATTTATTATAAAATGAGGTAGTAAATTTTAACATTATTGATATCCGGTACTTAAATAAGTTCTTGTATTTTTATAGGTAAACAGGTAAGGAGCATTAGGTTTTTGACATTCAAATTTTTCCATAATAAATTTGAGCTTTCTTTCATTCTTAAGTCCTATGGGTTGTAGTAAGTTGTTCCATAACATGTTAGCACCTAAAAATAAAAAATATGGCAAAAAAAGGTCTAGAAATATATTATATTTAGTTAGCTGTATGATTGAATATATTAAAATATTTTGGAAATACAACCCAAAACTAATCTCTTTACTTGAATTTTTAACTGAACAGTATCGGCAGATGATGAAACCTATTATATGTATTATAGTTATGTCCAACAATCGACTTGACAGAATTTTTTTTAAAGAAAAATAAAATAAATCAAGTTCTTCAACAAATTAAAACAGACACTACAAAAGAAGCAAAACTGAATCCAAATAATCTTAAATTCCACAGTACATTCCAACTAAAACTGGTTTTATAAGATGGTAAAATTAAAAAAAAATATATATATTTCTGAGAATTTAATCCTGTTTGGTGGGAAGCTATCATATATTAAATGTAATCAAATAGGTTTTGGGAGGAAAAATAGCGTTATATGGGAAAATTTTTGACTACCGACCAATATATGGTTGACATTATTTTAAAAAGTTTTGACACTACAAAACTGAAACAACTATCGTGCCGACCTGAAAGGTATGATAAATTTTGCATAAGGTAAAATACAAAATAAGCTTGGATAAAGTAACTCTGTCATAACACTAAACATGTTAGAAATATCAAAAATATTTAATTTTTTTAATGCAAAATTTCGGAATTATTTGACTATGGTCAACCTTCAGAACACAACATAACACAGGCTAATAGCGAACCATCAATAACAATGAGGTGAAATTGAAAATGCAATGAGATTGGACGAAATACCCACAGAAATATTAAAACTACTAGGAGAAAATCGAAGTAAACTGTTAGTTGACCTATTTAACGCAGAATACAATTACGGCACTTTGCCACATGACTGGTTGAAATCTACTTTTATACCAATTTCTAAGAGACCTAATCAAAGCGAATGTCAAGATTATAGCACTATTAAACCGATGAGCCATCTACGCAAGGTCTCTCTGCGTGTCATCCATACAAGAATATACAAAAATAGAACAAATGGGCGAGACACAATTTGGCTTTAGAAGTGACCTGGGCACGAGAGAAGCGTTGTTTGGCCTGTAGGTACTGATACAATCAAGCAGGGATGTAAATGAGGAAGTGTTTTTTTAACTTTTTGGATTTTGAATGAGCATTCGACAAGGTATCACACAATAAAATAACAATTATTAAATCAACGAATATTGATGATAAAGATTTAAGAATTATAGCAAACATATATTGTAACCAGAACGCCACAGTTAAATAGACGGAGATTATACAGAGGGAATCCAAAGTCAGCGTGAAGTAAGGCAAAGATGCATGTTGTCTCCTTTAATTTTTAACATCTAGTTAGAAGAAATATTCACTGATGCACTGACTGACACAAATTGTGGAATTGAATTAAATGGACAACAAATAAATAATCTTAGATATACTGACGACACTGTACTTATTGCCAGAAGCGACAGCAAATTGCAATCTTTATTAGATTCTGTGGTAGAACAATGCAGTAGCTCCGCATTGACTCTTAATATCAGAAAAGCAAAATATATGGTTATAAGTAAAGATGCTGAAATTCAGATTGATGGTAGGCAGGTGGAAAGGGTAGAAGCCATAACATACTTGGGAGACCTAATCAATGACAAATGGGACCACTCGTTCGAAATCCGATGCAGACTCACCAAAGCTTAATCAGCATTTTATCGACACGATAAGATATTATACGGCCATGATATAAATGTAAGTCTTAGGACAAGATTACTAAAATATGGCGTATTCCCCATACTTCTTCATGGATTTTGGCAGAAAATATGCTTAACAAAATTGAATCATTTGAAATGTTGTGCTAGCAAGGAATGCTACGAGTAAGCTGAATCAAATGAAAAAAGAGAAAGAATTGATAATGACTATTAAATCCAGAATGGAATATTTTGCACATGTAATGAGACATCGGGAAAAGTATAGTCTTTTGCATGTTATTATACAAGGGAAAATAATTGGAAGGAGCAGTCGAGGAAAAAGAAGAACATCTTGGCTAAAGAACCTGAGACAGTGGTATAGCCGAACTTAGAAATCACTTTTCAGATACGCTGCAAACAAAATCATCATAGCCAACATGATCGTTAATGCCAGTTAAACTGATATAACAAGGCAAGAAGAAGAATGAAAAATTAAACCTTCCTTAGGAAGCGGAGGAGAAAACTAATAGCAATAATTCTTCTTTTATATAAGTGACGAAGAAAACTAATTTTAAAAATCAAAAATTAATTTTTGAATCATAAAATATTCTAAAAAGATAGTTTTTATTAGTTATTTTTACCGGACATTTACAAATTACCCAAACAGTAAAATTTTAAACTTTTTTTTTTATTATATGTGGTTAGACTAAAAAATATTAAATTTTGTCAGAAGTTCTAAAACTTTTCTCTGGAAATAATTTGATAATCCTTATTAACCAACTTCGAAAAGAAGAAGGTTCTACATTCAACCACTCGGTATATTTTCTTTATGTTTTAATGAATTGTTTTTGATTGCATTTATTTTGTTCGATAATGAATCTAAAATTATTATTAATATTGGTATAAGGGGTTTTAAGGGTATAAATTACGAACTGAAAATACTTTTTAAAAAATCCAAACGGTCGACTAAAGATTTAACATCTCTCAATTTGGTTGAAAATTTTTTTCTAGCAAGTTTCTGAGAGTACAAATAATGAATTTAAAATTGTTTTGAAAAAAATCAATATGGCAGACGAAATATGGCAGCCTAAGGATTTTATATTTCCGACTTATGTCAAAAATTGGTACTGAAGGTTTTTAGAGGGTGTAGATTAAGATTAGATTAAGAGTTTAAAGTTATTTTTTTGAAATTCGTTATGGCGGATCGAATATAGCAGGTACTAAAAATTGTACATCTTTCAGATTTTGTCTAGATTTATATTGGGCGTTCTTGGGGCATATATTACAAATTTTAAATTTATTTCTTCAGGGTCAATATGTCGGACTAAAAATTTCCACATCTCAAGTTCTTTCAATATTGGTAATGGGGTATTTTGGGGGCCTAGGTTACGAAATTAAAACATATTTCTTAAAATTCAAGATAGTGGATTTATTATAGCAGACTAAATATTTATTTGATACAATTTCATTGAAAACTGTTATTTGGAGAATTCTCAGAATCAAATATTTTTTTTTGTTCAGTTTAGTTTGGTATACAACTTTGGATAAAATGAATAATTTTTTGCAACACTAGAAACTCATCTCAATTTAAATCTAAAAATCAAAAAATAATATTTTTATAAAAATATTGAACATACTTCTAAAAAAGCGCTAAAAAGCGAAAAATAATATTATACATTTTTATATCAAAGGAAAATTCTTGACTTCGGCAACAAATTATTACCAAATGAAAGAAACAACTTCCATCACGAGATACGGTATGAAAGCAATTACTAGTAAAGTATTTCTCAATCTTTTTCAGCGAATCACGTTTTGTCAGATATTAATTTGGAGTCGACTTCAAAAATTTTAACTTTATCAAAAAACCTATATTGTTTTTTCGCTTTTTAGCGTTGTTTTAAAAATCCGTTTAATTTTTTTGTAAAAATTTCGTTTTTATTACTTACCAATCGCATGACCTTTTTGTGAAAAATGGAAACAGTCATGTGTTATATAAGAAATATCAATCACTTCGTTATATCTTCTAACCGGGTCATCAGGGGCGTTGAACAGCTTCATAAATGGCTGTATTACAACCGTAAAGTCATCCCTTTCGTCATATCTACCACTAAAGATCTAGAAGTTAAATAAATATATTAAAATTAAGTTTGTATGGTAAGAGTTTGCTGGTATCAGTGACCATTCTAATATTTTAACATATTTCAACATGTTCCAGTATCGTCTTTTTATTCTTACTCCGTAAGTTTCCTTTCTTACTTACGAACAAATATTTTTTCTTAAACAAAACTTCACAAATGGATTTAAAAAATGCCAAATCATACTTTCGAATTCGTTCCGAATCTTAACTTGTTACTGTTTCTAATCTTTTGCTAGTTACATAGAGTATCAGAAGAGCCTTCAACTCATTATTCAAATTTATTTTTCTGGTAGGATATCAAGAATTTTTGGAGGTGAAAATAGGTTATTTACGATTTCATTTTCTTTTTTTTTTTATTTAATTTGATCCACTGTTACTTTTGGATTTGGAGGTTGTTTTATTTATTTGGTATTTTTTATCGCATTTTTGCAATATCTAGGTGTTTAATTCACACACAGTCTTTACTAATTTTGATTCTATTTCACAAGTCTACAAAAAATGAAGTCATGATTGTTGCTGGGCAGCTGGGGATCATTTTTGAAATAATTTACTGCTCAAAATCAGAAAATTGGCCCATCAAGTCAGAAATTTGAGATATTTTAACTTATGTACTTATAAATTTTTTGGCTACTGTTGAGTTGATGTGCAGGATGCACAAAATTGTTTGTTCTTTTTCCAAAAGAGACTATCAAGCAGTCACCTACAATTTTTTCTTGTAAAGTTACGGCCATTTTAAATACTGGTTAGTAGATTTTTAGAGACCAATATTGTTTTTTGCATATTTCGATCCGTCATTTTAAATTCACCGTCTCAAAAATTGAAATTTCTATTTTCTAACATAATACTGGTAATCAGTGACTTCAAAAACCCAAAAGTGATATTTTTCAAATACCAATATTTCTTTTTATAAATTTTGATTCGCCACTTTGAATCCGCCATCTTGTAAATTAAAATTTCAGTTTCTGACTTCATACTTAGCGGCCCCAAAATCCCCCAAGTACAATTTTTCAAGAGAAATATATACAGTAGAAAAATATATGGATCAAAAGGTTAATGTGAATGCTCGTGGCGTTGTTCAAATCTATTTCATAACTTAAAATGGTGAATCCTTTACATAACTTTAAAATTACTTCAGAAATGTCTTCCAGCTGTCCAACAACAGAACCTTATAGTTCCGTGTTATTAAAGTAAATTTTTGTAAGTCAGCGAGGCACAAAAGTGGTAACTCATGCTAAACTCTATTCGCTTGAAAGGATCTTTATTATGGATCAAAGTTTTTATAATAATTCTAAAAATACCTTAGGTTGGCTCTGTAAAATATAACACATTATAATATATACGATAAACTATATATTCACAAGTTTACTCAGGTAAGTCTGCATTTTTGAGAGAAACCAACCAGAAGCATGAGAGTTGTTAGTAGTGTTTGTTGTGTATACAAGCATGAAATCTTTTGATAGCCTTCAGGTATCGTCTAGATTGTATAATTTATCATGAAATTTTTATTTTGTCATCGTGGTTAGAGTATATGTGTGTTTATGTGTAAATTTTTTTATTGTTGGTATTTCATTTAAAATTATTTTTAAGCTATTGACTATGTACTTGAGAAGGGAACTAAAACGTTAAAGTATTTTCATTGTTTCATAGGTTCAGATTAGTTCGAAAAAAGTAGCAAAGTTTAAGACGATATATCTCGGTTACTTTTCGTCGTACATATTTCTACTTGAGCTTATTTTAACGGGCATAATATCATTTTTCTTTTTTATGAATGCCTGTACTTAACCTCACTTGAAAAAAGGTATTGAGAAAAAATTGAAAAAAAAAAATTTTTTTAATTTGGTTTTTGGGGTGTATTTTTTGAAAAATGACTTTTTTTCGACATAGTCAATAGCCTATTTGTTTCACACTTTACACTAGATAATCATTCAAAACCATCCATAAGTGTAGATCAGCTTAATATTTTACGCTACATTTTGAGCGGAGTTGATCAGCTTAGACTTAGTGTTCAATATTTCGTGTAGGAATACTTACTCCTGACATACTGGGATTGTAAAGAAAGCCCTTTTACTTTAGGGGCAAGAACGGCAACGCCATCGTATCTAACTCTATTTATTTAATATTATTTGTTCACTGTTTAGCTCTCTCTTTTCAAGGTATATAAAAATTCTAAATTGGTTATTGTTTTGGGCCTCCCTTATCCAGTTATTTTGTGTAAATATGGCATCGTGTATTTTATATCTGTGTAATTTTTCGTAAAATTGATAATATATTTCACAACACACAGTCCATTACAACTAATATATAGCAATTTTATTAGAGTCAACAAAAGTGAATAGCAGATCATATCATAACGCCACCGCGAACATTTCGTGTTACGCGGCGAAGATATTTGTCGTGACTAAGCTCATAGTGAAACAGAACATCGCTGTGTATTATCAACACATAGCATTATTCCGTCCCTTAAATTGGTGCATTTTTCTAAGTAAGATACACTGTAGATTCATATATAAAAGGACCTAAGTTCATCGTCAAGGTTGATCAGGAAACATTACAACCAAGAAGACTAGAGGCAGCAGTACCACAGGTATCTGTTCACAAATGACAGAGCAATTATGGCAAGATCTACTCATCTGATGATGATCAATAGCGCCTGCAAGAAAGATGGACCTAGTCAACGACTGGTTTATTTCTTGGAAAATAGCAGTGAATCGAGTCAAGTGCTCTTCCTGACGAAGAGAAGGAGACCACCGGGCGAAATTATTGATATTGATGGCGAACAAGTCAGATGGACCAGTCAAGCCAAATATCTCGGAGTGACACTAGGCAGAGGATTGTGTTGGGAAAAACGTATCACTGCGGCAATAAAAAAGTTTAAGTTAACGAGAAAACAACTTTACCCTTTGCTGAGCAGAAGAAGCAAAATGAGGAACAAATTAACGATAATTAAAACAATGCTCAGGCCAGTGCTAACCTATAGATCAACAGCGTGGGGCTACGCTGCTGAATCGTACATCAAAAGACTTGATGCTCAGGAAAGCATAGTACGAGAATAGACTTAAATGTCCCGTGGTTCATCAGGAACGAACAAATAGGCAGAGAAATGAGATGAACCCCTCTACGGGAGATCCTAAAACCAAAGGCTATCAAAAAATTTCAAGTGGATGCAAGAAAACATAAAAGACCTAAACTGCAACTGTAGGCAAAGAAACCAGGAAGAAATCCGGAATATCAGGTAGAAGAGTGAAAAAAGAAGAAGAAGGTAGAAGGAAGATACGTGAAAAAGGAACCAACAAGACCGATCGGCAAGCAGTTTTTGTGGAGGAATCTCAAGGAAGGCGCCGAAAACCAAGGGAGTAGGAAGCCCAGGTCAGATTTATCATTTCAGGTAATGAAGGAGCCGTATGGAAGCGAGAATGCAATGCAATGCAATGCAATAAGTGCAGCAGCATCTGAAACAGAAACACCAAAGTGTGATAACCGGAGGTTTACAAGGCTACGATCCGGAAACCGATTAGACACTGACAATGCGCTTCTGTATGCTATAGCCTCACTATAGCCAACCAAAGTAGATTGTGGTGACCTTCAATTCAGGGAGGGTTAGTTGGTAGGAATCCAGCACTACCTTCACATTTCGTGTTGGTGTTTATGCAAGATTTCCCCTTCTCGAAAAAAAAAAGTAGGACACACTCATGTACGATCACATAGAGACGCAACATTTCTTTAAATACGATGTCCAAAGACTAACAGTGGTTGTGATGATAAGATGTGGAGAGTACAGACTTGATATGAGACGGAATTATTTTACGTGTTCTGTTCAGATTTTAACTTACCAGTTCTTCCTCGGCTTTTTGATATTCTTTGGTAAGACTAGTTATAATATTCATTTCGTTGCCTCCTCTATGGAAGCAAGCACAAAATAGTCTATGAAATAATCGACACATCATGGTTCTTTTGATTCGCATACTAACTGATACATCTAAAACGAAATATATTGCAAAAATTAGAATATAAGTACGGGTTGAGTCATAAGTTTGACATAGTCAAAGTTAACTAAATGGCTTCTTTAGTCTATGGAAATTAGACTTCTGTGTCAAAAAATTTAACCATCGATTTTATTATTGGAATATCTCAATGTTAACATTGGCAATCCTGTGTCAATAAAACGGAGAACAAAAAGGGTCACTTTTATCGGTTTTTCCAGTTTATTTCAAAATCTGAAGGTTGTATGAAAAAGTTTTCCAACAAAAGTTTTTTTGAAATTCAATATGGTGGATTCAATATGGTGAGTCAACTCACTCAGATCCATGGTGGGTTGAAAATTTTACCTTATTCGCAGTTTTTTAGATTTGGTATTAGGGTGTTTTCGGGGTAGCGTATTACGAATATGAAGTTAATATTTTACAACTATTAGGCTGATAAGATACAATGTGAGAGACTGAATATTTTACATCTTCCAATTTTGTCTAAAATTGATATTGTGGGTTTCTGGGGGCGTATACAAACTCAATATGCAGTATAAAATATATCAGGCTACGAAATTTACGTCTCAAATTCTTAAGATACAAATATTGGAAGATTTTGGAGCCTATATTACCAATCTAAAATTAATTTGAAATTTAAGATAGTGGATTGACTATGACAGACTAAATATTTCTTTGACATAATTTTACTGGTATTTGAAGAACTCTAAGAATCAAAGAATTTTTAGTGGTTCATTTTGGGCTGATTTTCAACTTTTCACAAAATGGGTACTTTTTTGTCACCTTTGAATCATTGCGAGGTGCACTAATTTCGATTAGTACTTAGTTCAAATAATATATAGATATCATAATGAATTCAAAACTAAAAATTGAAAAACCGCCGACTTCAAAAATTTCAATTTCATATAAAAGTTTATAATTATTTTTCATTTTTTAGCGCACTTTTAGCAGTCGGTTCATTTTTTTTTTAATTTTATTAACAACTAACCAACAAACATTTAACCTAAAAATATTGACACTTCCGACGTAGGCAGGTTATATAAAGTTTTTTATTACCTAATCTACGGACACACTGAGTAGTATCTTAATAGTTTATAGTATTGTGGTTTCTTCATTGTGTATTATGGAAACCATAAAATAGATATTAAATTTAAGCAAACGAATCATTAGGGCCAAATTTCGTAACTTCACATGCAATATGTTGATGCCTAAATACCATTGTTAATAAAATTATGAGTATATGTGTGTTATAAAAAATAGAATAAGTTTCAAAATAAGTTTAAGAAGCTATATAAAAATTAATGTAAATAAATTGTTTTTAGTAAAAATAATAATTTTAAAACAATACAGTTTTAAATGACATATATCATGAAATTGGAAATTTTTCCACAATATGCAATAACAAGAAAAATAATTAATTCAAAATGTAAAGGAAGCAAATTACAGTACCAAACTCAACAATAAGATTTGGAGAAGGCTCTGTCAGACTTCCATTTACGATAATTGGAGTTTAGTCTAGTCGATAAAGGTAAACAAAGGTTATTACCTACGAATTCTTTTTAGTAGCACCAATTTTAATGAAACTAGATAGTTAAGCTCTTTTCACTTCTTTAAAAATGTTATGCTCCTGATGCGTGATTTTTATTTAAGGATTAAAACTACCCCTTAAGAACAAAGATAGTTTATAGCGGTACTTCGATTGAGTTCACGGTTATATATGTAAAATAAATATTCTTTCATAATTATAAGATGTGATTTATTGCAACGTTCTATATATATATATATATATATATATATATATATATATATATATATATATATATATATACATTATATAGGAATTAATTTTTCTTCAACTATTAAATATATTTTTAGTTGGTTATTTTCTTGGGAATATGGTTCATTTTAAATTGAAACTACATATATAAAGTAGTCATACTTACTGTATATATATATATATATATATATATATATATATATATATATATATAAATATATATATATATATATATATATATATATATATTCAGGACGTTTCGATTCTTTCGAATCTTTTTCAACTGAGGATTTCGGCGGATAAACTAAAAAATAAAATTTTTAAAGAAAGGCTAGAAAAATACAAACATGAAAACACTAAAACAGAAAATTTAGAACACAATAAAACTAAAAAACAATATCTTTCCTTGCCATACATACCAAAACTTTCCGAAAACTTTCAAACTTTTTTTAAAAGACATAATATAACTACTAGTCATAAGGGCCATAATTTACTTAAAAGCAATTTCAGCAAATTAAAATGTGACATTCCAAAAAACAGAAAATCAAATGTTGTCTACCAAGTACCCTGTAAGGATTGTCCATCGAATTATATCGGCCAAACTAGTCAGTATCTGCAAAATCGTCTAAATGAACATAAATATGACAAAAAAAATATTACAGTCCTAAAAAAATACGAAATGAAACACAAGCACATCTTTGATCATGAAAATACAAAAAATCTTGAAAACTGAAATTAACAAAGGAAAACGACAATTTTACGAAATGATTGCAATAAAAAAAATCCGAATGCGGTAAACGATAAAACAGACATCAATAATCTAAATCAAATTTATTTCAACATATTAAAATAAACCAATATAAGGGAATTTTTAAAATAAATAAAACAATAAATAAGAATAATTCTCCGCTTTCAATTCTTCTAAACTGAATCACGATATTTTTTCAGAAAGATATCACTTCGATTAAAAGACCCAAACTTTTTACGCCACTTAAAGTACCTAAAACATACACCATCTGGGTTCCACATTCAGTCAAGTCAAGGCAGTTATAGGGTTAAAAATGTAGTGTCCATTCTTCTAACTGGACTTTTAAAAATACTTTTGAAAAGTGAATATACAAAAGAGTGAGTGATTACAATTGGTTTGTGATGTAATTAATTTTTGTTTTAAACAAAAATCTCTGTTCTTAATGGTAAGTTTTTAACCTCTTATTCCATATATAATAATATTAAAAATGTACATTTTTGTAGCATCCGCCGAAATCCTCAGTTGGAAAAGATTCGAAAGAATCGAAACGTCCTGAAAAATAAAAATATATATAAAAAATAACAAACTAATAAATATATATATATATATATATATATATATATATATATATATATATATATATATATATATATATATATATATATATTATGTCGGATATTTTCACGGGTATGATGTGTAATCGAAGGTTTTCGGGCATCCTCTGCATTTGATGAGTCCTTCTCAGGACTATACGGCAGCTGACGTTTCGGTGAAATCTCATTCACCATTTTCAAAGCTCACTGTACGGCGTCTACGAGCAAACTGATGCCCGCGACTCGGGTGCTGTCGGTCCCGTGTGTACGTCGGCCGCGTTCGTTTTCCAAATGGTTTTGGCCAATCAGGTTGCGAGACCTGCTGCGTCTCATCGGCCCTGTTGCCAGTGTTTGGGGTTGCGATGCCGAGTTGTAATCCGTTTCGTTGCTAAGTGCTACTGATTAATATTTCGTAAACAGATTTTTCCAAGTATTAGGCTTTCGCTGGCTATCATCTCTGCTATTTAAGTTGTTGGGCCTCTTGCGTTTAACCAGTGTTAGTGTGGCTAGTGCAGAAGAAGTTGTTTTTTGCTTGACAGCGTTTATATGTTCGTCTCTTCTGACGCTTACATTTCGATCGCAGTCCCTAACAAAAAACGGTTATAAAAAAAACATATAGAAAAGGCTCTAAAACCAAGAAAATAGCTCCAAAGCTTTTGTTCCTTATATCAGAGGCACCACAGACATAATCGCAAAAATTTCAAGAGACACAACATTGAAACCATTTTCACCACAGACCGAAAAGTAAAAGATCTCTTGCCAACATCAAAAGAAAGAATCCCTCTAGAAAACCAGGGAGTGTACGAAATTCCATGCGGAGAATGCAACTCATCTTACATAGGCCAAACCAACCGTATAATAGGCGTCAGAAGAGACGAACAATAAAAACGCTGTCAAGCAAAAAACAACTTCTTATGCACTGGTCCAATACTGGTTAAACGCAGGGTATAAGATAAATTTCTCAGGAACAAAAATGCTATCGAGATGTGAAAACCTCTCCACAAGAGTTATAAGGAAGGCCATCAAAATTACAAAGAGGCCCAACAACTTAAATAGCAGATGTGACAGCCAGCGATTACCTAATTCTTGGAAAAATCTGCTTAAAAAACATCAACCAGTAGACTTAGCAACGAAACAGATTACAATTCGGCCACGCAACCTCAAACACTTGCAACAGCGCCGATGACGCGCAGCAGGTCTCGCAACCTGATTAGCCAGAACCGTTCGGAAAACGAACGCGTCAGATGTACAACGGGACCGACAGCAGTGAGCTTTGAAAATGGTGAATGAGATTTCACCGAAACGTGATCTGCCTTTTAGTCCTGAGGTGGACTCAGCACATACACTGGATGCCCGGAAACTTTCGATTACACACACACACACACACACACACACACACATATATATATATATATATATATATATATATATATATATATATTACTATTTGAATTAGCTAATCTATGCCGCAGCAAGACATCAATATTAAATTCTGTTGACTGTACAACCTACTAATACATTAAAGATACTGGTAAGAAAATTATATTTACCTAAAACTGGAATTAAGTTAACAAACGTTCTAGGAAGATTCTTATATAGGTAATCCAACGCGTTCATGAGCTTTAAGGCATGTCTTCTAGCCGATGACTCCTCCTTGTTGTAACATTGAGCTGAACAAATATCATTAGCTCCAAAAAATAGAGTAATCATTTTCCAGTCTTCTTTCATATTTATACTGGTATCGTCTTTCATTTTTTTAACCTTTAAGGAAACACAAGATTTACAAATGATTAATTAGAAACCACAAATCCTTAACAGTTTGGAATTTTTATATTACTTTGTCGGGTCCACGAAAATTTTTCCCAACGAGAATTTTTCAACAAGGTATATCAAAATTCTATATCAAACGGAACTTATTTCATGTTTTTCTGATATCTAAAAATTACTTACTACAGAAAGAATTGTATGTTATTTACTTAAAAAAAAACTTTTAAAAAGAATAAAACATTTGAAACTTTCTTTACAGGCTACTAAAAAATTATTTGTTATTGAGAAAAAAAACGTACACATTAGTATACATTTTATACGTGGTGTTCAAATAAATATTAGGTTCGAATAATTCTTGATAAATTTACATTATGTAACTACAAATTTTATATAGTTTTATGAACAGCGAGAATCTACTAAGGAAACTCCACCCAAACGTTTTAAACCAGGAATTCATAAGTTGTTATCTTATATATATATATATATATATATATATATATATATATATATATATATATATATATTAAGTTGGTTATTTTCTTGGGAATATGGTTCATTTTTATATTGAAACTACATATATAAAGTAGTCATACTTATTGTATATATATTTTTATTTTTCAGGACGTTTCGATTCTTTTGAATCTTTTTCAACTGAGGGTTTCGGCGGATTCTACAAAAATGTACATTTTTAATATTATTAAAACTTACCATTAAAAACAGAAATTTTTATTTTAAATCAAAATTAATTACATCACAAACCAATTATAATCACACACTCTTTTGTATATTAACTTTCAAAAGTATTTTTAAAAGTCCAGCTAGAAGAATGGACACTACATTTTTAACCCTATAACTATAACTATAACCCTATAACTGCCTTAACTAGGGTTAAAAATGTACTGTCCATTCTTCTAGCTGGACTTCTAAAAATACTTTAGAAAGTTAATATACAAAAGAGTGTGTGATTATAATGGGTTTGTGATGTAATTAATTTTTGTTTAAAATAAAAATCTCTGTTCTTAATAGTAAGTTTTTGACCTCTTATTCCATATATATTAATATTAAAAATGTACATTTTTGTAGAATCCGCCGAAACCCTCAGTTGAAAAAGATTCGAAAGAATCGAAACGTCCTGAAAAATAAAAATATATATACAATAAGTATTACTACTTTATATATGTAGTTTCAATATAAAAATGAACCATATTCCCAAGAAAATAACCAACTAAAAATATATTTAATGGTTCAAGGAAAATTAATTCCTATATATATATATATATATATATATATATATATATATATATATATATATATATATATATATATGAATAGTTTGGTTATTCCAGGTTTCAATCCGTTTGTTCAAAAAATCGTTTTCACGACGCTTCGACAAAATCTCATTTGGCATTTTCAAGTGCGGTTCGTCTCGTTACTCGCTGATAACTGATGGTGGCCTCTGAAGAATTTCGAGTTTTGTTTAGCTGGCTCGCTGCCTGATTGGATGGGCGGCTTTGCAGGCTCCTCGCTCTCCCGAGTGCGATATATTTTGTTCTTGTATGCAGGTCTCTCGTGTACTAGTTGATTTTTGTTGTTTTCTTTCTTGATTTTTTATTAATGTTTTCCATGTAGATGAAAAATGTATAGCATCGTCTCGTTTATTTAGCTGTCCCGCTTTTTTGATTTCTAGGGCCTCTCTTATGACGCGTACCTTGTAGTTCTGTACTGGTGCTATTTCTTTTATTTTTTCGAAGTCGATGGTATGTCCGGTTGTTTGGTGATGTTAAAATAGGGAGGTTGTCTGTTTGTTTTTGAGGCTATTTTTGTATTCTTGGATTCTTGCTGATATGCGCCTGTTTGTTTGTCCTATATAAGTTTGATGGCAATCTGCACATGGAATACTGTAAACGCCATGATTTTCAAGGTTGGTCTTGTCTTTGGGATTTCCCAGAATGTTGGCTATTGTTTTTTGTGGTTTAAATATGGGCTGTATGGTGTGTTTCCTTAAGATTCTTCCGATTCTGTCTGTTATTCTTTTTATGTATGGTGTTATGGCTTTGTTCCTTGTTTGATCTTGGTCTTTGGTATTTGTTGTAGTCTTCTCTTGTCTTTTTATGGCTTTCTTTATATCTGATTGTGAGAAACCATTCCGTTCTAGAGCTGTTGAAATGTGTCTCATTTCATCTTGTTTTGTGTCAAGTTCTGTTAGGCGGAGAGATCTTGATACTAGTGTGTTGACTACTGCCTGTTTTTGAGAGGGATGATGATGTGACGCTGCATTGAGATATCGATCAGTATGCGTGGGTTTCCGACATACGCTAAAGCCCAGGGCGTTGTTGAGTTTCATAGTTAATAGCAGGTCCAAAAAAGGAAGTTTCTTTTCTTGTTCGATTTCTAGCGTGAATTGGATTTTGTGGTGGATATTGTTCAGATATGTGAGGAAATCGTCCAGGTGTTCTTTTCCATGTGGCCATATTATAAAAATATCATCAATATAGCGTTTCAAAAATTTCGGTTTTAAAGGTGCCTTTTGCAGTGCCTCTTGTTCGAAATATATCATAAATAGGTTGGCTATGACTGGTGAAAGCAAGGATCCCATAGGTGCGCCATCTGTTTGTTTGTATATTTGGTTATTGAACATGAAGTATGTGTTCTTTAGGCAGTGTTCTGCAAGTTCAATTGTGTAGGCTGGAAAATCTTCGTTCATGGCGATTTTCTCCAAAATCTCATTCAGTGGTATGCTTGGATATAGCGATTTTATGTCGAGGCTTGCTAAGATGTCATTTTCTTCGAGGTGAATCTTTTTGATCATTTTCGTTAGATGTTCGGAGTTTTTCACGAAGGAATCAGCCAGTTCGACTCTTGGGTGCATGATACTTGCTAGATATTTTTCCAGTTTTTTTATAGGAGATCCCACGGCGCTCACTATTGGTCTAAGTGGTGCATTTGTTTTGTGTATTTTTGGTAAGCCATACAGTTTTGGACATCTGCTTGATTTTTCTCTTGGTATTATAGATTTTTCAGTTTCTGGATCTAGTTTTGATGCTTTAATATTGGCTTTCGTAGTTTTTTCAAGGTATGTCGTTGGATCTCTGTTGGTTTGTTTGTAAGAGGCGTCTTTGAGAATTTCTGACATTTTTTGAACGTATTCGTTGGTGTTCATTACAACCATGACATTTCCCTTATCTGCTGGTAATATTGTTATTTCCTTATTCTTTTTTAAGGATGAGAGGGCTTGACGTTCAGCTCGCGTTAAGTTTGAAACGTCGTGAAAGCGATTTTTTGAACGAACGGATTGAAACCCGGAATTCCCAAGCTATTCATTCTACCATCCGTGAAAACTTACGATATAACATATATATATATATATATATATATATATATATATATATATATATATATATATATATATATATATATAGTCTGGTGGCGTTTGAAACCCAGCTGTTTGTAATATAGTCTGAAATTTGAATTGTATAACGTATCCAGTTATCGGCCTAGAGTCTCGTCTGGACAGCAATTGTTACTGATGGAGATAGTTTCGTAACGTGTTTCAACTGACAGAGTTATAATATAATATTAATTTTTAGAGTGCCCTTTAAAAAGTAAATACATTAAATGTGCTCGAGGCCAATTTCATAAGTTTAATTAATGCAATGCATTAAATTTAATTTTTTTACATTAATATAAATTAATGTATTCCATTAGTTTGATCATTACTTTTAAGGCGACTATGTACATTGAACACACAGCCAGTGTTCATTAAATTTGAGATATGTTATCACATATTTAATACACCAACATTAATATGAGGTCAAAAAATTCTGCTACCAAGAAAAGGTGGAAATTTCTCCTATAGATAGTGTACTGTCATCTGCACACCGCTTTAGAATTCATTGGTTTCCGTCGGTACCGGCAGATATGTACATCTCATCATAAGAAAATTAAGCGCTTTAAGCAATTTATATCATACTAAATAAAAAGTTCAATACAAGTTGCACCATCTCCCGGAATCTTATGCAATATACCATGAATATAAATGTAAATTCCTTTAACGTTAAAGTACATGTGAATTAATTTTAATGTAGAGAAAGTTAAAATATCTTTTCAGTTACTTTATTGAAATTATGAAGATTTCATTTAATCAAATTTAATGTATCGCGAACTGATATTCAATGAATTAGCTTCAAATTCAAAGTAAATGTAAAGTATTCAAGATTTAAATTACAAAATCATTAAATTTAATTTAGGATGTACTTTAAATTTGCATTAAATTTAAGGTTGTTTTTGACTGTATGCTTCATTTAACGTCCATCATCAGTCTGAGGCTCTATAAAAATTAAATATTAATTGGTAACTTATTGTTGCTCCTAGTTTTGTAACTACTATTTGCTGAAAATTTGAAAAAAAGAATTCTATACCATTGCAAAGTGTAGCTACACTTGTTTTACGGAAAATGTTGGATAATAAGTTCTAACAAAAATGCACAATATTTTTTACAAGGTACCTAGGCAAGTTAAAAAAACAAATCATATGTGATAGTTCATTGCTTATCTCTTTAAACTTGTTATGATTTAAGCATCTGTCAAATACATTTCAATTTTTGCTTGCTTTATTTCAAAAAGAAAATTAGCAATTCGATAGGCCTGATATCGTCATAGTATTACTAAGTTTTTAAAATTATATAATTAAATACATTCAACTTTTACGTCCTACTGAATTATATTAATATTGGTTTTTCTCTTGATACTCACTAAAATCTTTGCCTGCCTTAGAGCATCTGCATCTGCTGCTACTGGAAATGCTACGTTCAGTTTCGCGTTAGACGATAAAAATTCACCAGTACCTGTTGAATATCCTCTAAGATTTGGGTTAAATTCCTTTAGAATATTTGGTAATGTTAAGAAGTTTCGCCACGTACCTTCACCTCCTAAAACAAATTATTATTAGAACTATATCATTTATGTAAGTACCAAAAATACGTTAGCAAGCAAGAAATTCCTAAAAAGGGCAGGAATAAAATGCAATACAAGGATTTTGCTACCATATTTATTGGGGCAAACCTAATAGTCGTGGGTGGATATCCTGGTGAATAAACCATCAACAGCATACTCACAGCATCAGGTAAATAAAAATCAATCATTTAAGCAGACTGCGGATTAGGTTGGTGACAGAACTAATAACCGGTCACTGTAGCTTAAGGAAACATTTACGCACATTGGGCAGCTTTACACATCATCTTTGAATGCCAAGTTCTAACCTACTGGAGACACCTTCAAGTAACGATAAATCCTGAAGGTTTCTACCTGTAGAACAAACTAATGAACAGGCTACTAAATTCTATTAAGTCAATTAACCCACTCACATAGAACAGATTTAATAGGTGACTCAATCAGTCACTAGGCTGCAGTGTACTGTGACAGAATTTGATCATTGACTCCTGCCAATGACATATTGAGGTAGCGTTAGCCAGTCTATCTATAACCAAATTGTTGTCACACATTAATTTGTAACTATTTTAATAACCTATAATTAAATTTCACAGTAATAAAGACACTCTGGAAGTCTGGTCGTTCAACTTCTCTCTTGCAGGTTTAGTACCAAACAACTAGGGTTATTTAAGCTTACCAAAACCATGACTCAGAACTTCAGGACTCAGGAAAGGCTGCTAATTAGTTGGTCAGAAGACATCTCTTGTTTTGTAGGTCTCGCAATAGCGCGCCGCAAGTTAATTCGCGTGAAGGTTTTAACTAAATTTAATAAAACAAGTTTCTCAATACACCTAAATTTATTTAACAAAAATAAATAGAAAAATGAACTATTTACTGTGAAAAACTTAAACCTAATAACAATTCAAAAAAAAAACTAACATAATTGCTCTTATTGGCCGATTTAATAACCAAAAATATAAAACCAAATTAAAAAAAAAAAACACGTATAAATAGCTTAATAAAATATTAAACAAAAAAAAAAAAAAAACGCGAAAAAACAGCTATTTATATTACTTAATCGAACCGTATGAAAATCGCGAAATTCCCCACTAAAATAACACACGATAATCCCTTAATTTCCCAAATTAAACAAAGATAACCTTCTTTCTCCACGATTATACCCGCGACGTAATTATTCTACGGCACTGGTACTCACGGTACCGTTCTAACGACATTCAAATTATGACTGCCATTTACTATTCCTTAAAAGAGTATCTTCGAATCTTACACCCCCTCGATACCCCTCTGATTCCCGTTTGTACCTATATCAGCCGATGAAACCCTGTAAACGTCAATTTCTTTCCCTTAAAGTTCGAAGGTTTCGATCGTTACGTGCTGAGGGCGTTAGCTATTCTATACCGGATGTTTGATTCCCGATTTGGCCTTTGAGCGTCTAAATCCGAATTTTTATATAACAGAGTAGTAAAACAAACTAACCTATGTTTTCCTATAACGAAAAGAATATATGTTAAAGACTGTAAAAAAAACTATTCACTTTTCTTTGCTATTTTGACAATAAACATCTTAACCCGTTTTTTCTTGTGAATAGAAAAAACAGTGATTAATCAAAATTCTTTTTACAAATGGCCAAACGATATATTTCTATTATAGTGAGTTTATTTGATCATTCTTTTGTTTCCTAATAATGGGAAAATCGTTCAATATTCTAAGACATTTTAACGGTTTGTGCATATACCATATGTTATAAACCTCCCTTATCTTTCAGTTTTATTTACATAACCAGGGCAGGATTACTTAGATAGATTTATAGGCAATTCTAAGAGAGGGTCTTATTACGTCTTCATAAATTAACTAACTTTATGTATTTTTTTAAGGAAACATTTAAACGACAAAAATTATAAAAGTTAAGCTCGATAACTGATTTATTTTTCCTTTACACTTTCTTGGATAGTGATAAAAAAAAGATAACTACCCTATTCCCACGAGAAATCTATTCACAGAGTGATTATTTAATTATTCATTTTAACGGAATATAGTTCACATTGAACAGTGTAAAAGAATTATTATTTGTTCCATTACAGTACGGCCACCAATAATATATTGTTATTTATTAAATTATCCCGTAACTAACAAATATACATGATAAAATTAATTGATCAAAAATGTAAAATAAAATAAAATATGAACATTTCAGTTATTGGAAAATATAACTAGACTTTTTGGTTGTTAAATATAAAAAAAAATAGATATATATAATTGTTATTAAAATAAAAAAAGTGTTCTTAAAAGAACTGCAGATGTGAAGATATGAAAATTAGCTTTCTGGTTTGCAAATGCAATTGTTAAAAATAAACAACGTAACAAAATAAACGTAGAAAACATATTGAATCGTAACAAATAAGACACAATAGCTAATCCTTTCTGATGTTTAATTCTCCGAAAGAAGATATTACGACTAAACAATCTTTGAAATCTTTTACACTTAATTTTGGAACCTTTAATACCATTAAAACTAATTTCAGTGAATAATTTCGTCTCTCTCTTGATTACGATTTTTTCTTATAAAATATTTGAAATAACTTAAAGCTTTGGAACATAAACAGATTTCTAACCAAAACTCTAAAGAGTAATACAAGAGGCTTTTTCTAGGAAATTATTCCAATATACCGACCCTAATTTCTTCCAATCCCCATCCAATCTTTTTCCCCATTAGTTCAATCGATAACATAATAACTCCTAACTACTTTCTTTATAAAAAATATAATTTTCTTGATAAAGTAACTAAACCATAGAAATAATAACTCATTATTTTACACTAGCCGGTTATTAAAATTGTAAATAGTTTTCCTTAATAATTTTATGAAATTGTCATTATCTCATAACAAAACAAGAAAAATTCCTAATAGAAACCCCGTCAGTAAGAAAATTATTTTTCACCAAATTTTCTCAAATATAATTATTTCCATAGAACGTATGACTGTGTATTTGAACGTCATACTTATTAGGGCCTGTTTACTGGTAGTTTCCATAGAACGTATGGCTGTGTATTTGAACGTCATACTTATTAGGGCCTGTTTACTGGTAGTTTAAATCATCGAGAATCTAAATTATTCCTTGCTATGCGTTAACAGTCAGTTGCTTGATATATCCACACATACATAATATCCCAAATTTTATAAAAAGAGGGTCGAAAAATATGATCGAGAAAAAATGTTGATGATCTTCCAGATCGTGGTTTAACATGTGCGACAAGAAATCAAGATAAAGGATTATTGAATTGTTCCAAAATATATCACCTCTTAATCTACAACTAACACAACTATTCGTCGGCGATCTGCTGAACATGACATTAGGTATAGAACAACGAGATACATCTTTAATACTATCATTAACATGGTGTAACTTAAAACCGGTCTAAAATAAAAGTAGAAGGTTTAAACTGACAAAAACAACAATCACTAAGACAAGTTTTGAACCTAACAATACAAGCATAAAAAAATAATTTTCTTTCATTAGTGAACCGACATAAATGGAGAATTTTTATTTATTTGCGAGACAAATTTTGTCTTTTACATATTTCAATACCTTATCATTAGATTTTTATCTCTAATATAGCGATATAAGCTTCTAATTACTGACTTATACAGTATGTCCGAGAAACAGAAAGGCAGTTAAAAGGGGAAATTTTTAGGTAATTATATCAGTAGGTTACTGTTGCTTGTGAATCGGTTTTTGTTTGTTGGGTTTTCGAGATATAAAAAAAAAAGTAAAATCTTGTATTTTTTTAGATGGGCTAAAATTTTTTTAATTCCCAATATTTTTTAAATTTTTAAACACTTAAATTATATATATATATATATATATATATATATATATATATATATATATATATATATATATATATATATATATATCTATTTAGTTTAATTACATTATCAACTTTCTTTTTCCTTATGACCGCTATATTTCATTTTTTACTGATTGAAAAGTAATTAATTTCTGCTATAAAAATGTGTAAAGCACTAATGCAAAAAACAACGTTATAACCTAAAAGTACCTAAAACACTTTTTTTAATGCAAATTTAAATATTAGACAAAACCGAAATTTTAAATAATTATTTTACTTTAGAACAAATTCAAATTAATGACATAATTTTTTTATCCTGAGTTCACAATAGGTAAAAATCTTCCAAAAATATTTAAAAATCCTAATAAGAAACATAAAAATTAAGTCAATCTAATTCATAGATTCGGTTATTGTTTGGCTTTGAAACTGAATTTAGGTGCATTTTTTGACGTTTTAATGAACATTTTCAAAATGGCATTAAATTTATATAGCGAAGAAAAGTCTGATATGCTAGAGTGTTATATCAGAAATGAAAGAAATGAGCTATGGATAATTATTTTGACATGTACCTTAAACGACGACAACCCAGAAGAACTAATTTTCCTAAACGGGTTAGAAACTAATTTGAGTTTGGTAGTTTCGAAAAATCTCATCCCAAAAATTATATAAAAAATAATGAAGATCATAATATAAATATTTTTAAATATTTCGCTGACAATCCGACGTCGTCAACAAGAATAGCTGGCACCGGGCTCAACATTTCAAAATCAACTGTTCATGATGTTTCAAAAGTCACAAAATACTGTCCCTATTAACCAACAATTGTGTAAGTGACAAAGACTCCAAGAAGGTGATTTTGATAAGAGAGTCGTTATTTATATTTGGTATGTTGGTAAATTTCCATAATATCTCGCCTTTTTGGATAAAGTTTTATGGACAAATGAATCACATTTCTTTATTTGCGGAGTTTTTAATAAAAACAATCAACATTACTGGCTCTTGAACATTCAGAATTAAGCGAACCACGAAGATTTAAATTATTATTTAAATTATTATTTGGTTCTAATGTATGGTGCGTAATAGTGGAAAAGAAATATCTTATTTAGATTTAATTGATTAGCATTTTTGTGTAGTGATCTAATTACTTATATTCAAAATCTATTTAAAAATATTGTAATAACTATGATTCATCTTTTTTCATGTCCTCTATTATTTTTAGCAAATCGTCCGATTGGTCTATTTATTTATGACCAAACATTAACATGTCAAAGGTATCTTTTAATGTTATAAAATCGAATTACTTTCCTCATTCGAGAAGTTTTACACTAATGACCAGTTTAATATTTAGCAAGACGATTGTCCGGCACATAATTCTAGGGAAGTACAAACATATTTATAGGAGTATTTTGGTGAAAAAATAATCTCCAACACTGGTCCTGTGCGCTGGCCTGCTAGATATCCGGACCTAACACCTATAGGCTTTTTTTTATGGGGACATGTGAAAATAAGGTATACAAATTTGATGGTTCTGAAAGCAGGGAGGTGTTTGAATAGAGAACTCACAATTTTCTTGGTAGTATCAATCGAAATACCAGTCATCGTGTAACCAGAGGCATGTCAACAGTGTGTCGAAAAAATAGGTGGATATTCTGAACCTTAGGACTATATAGTATGTAATTATTAAATAACATTTTTACAATAGGAAATGCAGTCTTATGAAGAGGTGTTGTTATTAATTTTAATTTATTTTTAAGTAAAGTAACTATTTAAAATCTGGGTTTTGTCAAATATTTAAATTTTTACTTAAAAAGTGTTTTTAAACATTTTTAGGTTATAACGTTGTTTTTCCCATTAGTATTTCATATAGAGTTATAGAAAAAATTAAGTAAAGTTGATGATGATTCCAGAGAACCAAAATGTCTAAATAGACGTATTCTGCGTAAAAAGTAGCCACCCAAAAATTTAGACAGATTTAAAAAGTATTTGGAAATAAAAAAGTTATAGCTGATCTAAAAAATGCAAGATTGTATTTTTTTTTATCTCAAAACGCAAAAAAACAGAACCGATGAACAAGAATCAATAACTTACTAACATAATTGCGAAAAACTTTCCTCATTTCACCTCCTCTCTATCTCTTATAATTTTCTAAATTGCAATGCTGTTGTCTTCAATTTCGGACACCCGGTATAATATAAATTATGACAATATCATAGACAAAATAGAACTGATCGACTAGAGGATATAAAATCCAAGACAACTAGATCGGATCTTACACTTTCTTAGTGGATCTGACTGAAAATTTCTGAAAAGCACATTTAACCTGGCACAAGAGAATGATACACATGAGTCAGAAGATATTTTTACTAGCAAATCTTCATATTAGGGCTGAAGTTCTATTAAGAAAACTTCAAAGAACAACTAAACCCTCTGCTGTCTGGGGATGCACCTCTCTCCATTTGGATGAATTTGGATCATTGTGCCTTTTTACTCAAAACTTGAACGCAGCGAGAATGAGAACAATTTATTAAAGCATTCAATAAAATTTGCTGAATGCTGGTTTGGACCTGATTATGCTTCATGGATACTACAAGAAGAAAATGACTCGAAACACTGTGGTCGCCTTTAGCAGGACTGGGAAAGAGGAAATTGCATTACGATGGGGTGGTCTGCTTCCTCGCCTGATGCAAATTGTAATAAAATATTTAGGGGGTTCAATGAAGGTTTACCTTCGTAAAAAACATATATGCACTCTAACGCAACTAAATGCGTAGAATATTGAAGAATTTATCACTGAATTATGCAAAGAAGCTGGTTAGCAGCATGCCTCGGTGACGTGAGTTATGTATAAATACCAGTAGCCACTGAAACCTAAATTAAGGTCAGTCTTCAAAAACGTAAGTTATCTTTATTTGAACTTGTTGGGTTATATTTTGTCTGTCCGTAACTAATTGTAAATACCTAAAATAGATCTGCTTTGGATATTTTAATGTAATTTTCTACAAATATATTTCATAGAATCGTTGAGGGTTCCAAACAAATCTCTAGGAATTTTACTTCATAAATTAGTATGATACAGGAACAATTGAACTCTTATATATTTTTCCATCCTTTATTAAATAGGTTACGGATTAAAATTTGAATGACTTAATAAACAAAAAACTCATATTTTGACTTTTACAGTGAATGGTGGCCACTTCTCGCCATCCAGAAGAATCAATACATTTATCTCTCTGATGATATTCTACTTATTTTTTTACCACTTAAAATTAATTTTTCAAAGATATATGAGAGATGAATTCAATTCCCATTTCTCAGCCTATGACAATTCGTTGAAATCAATTTAGTGTTACCAGATTTAAAGATTGTATCTAATTTGTTTGACGTGTGAAAATCTTCTCTTTGAACTCCAGGGAAACTTCTGAAAAAGTTGTATGTCGACAAAAAAGGTTTTTTGTTAACCTACTGACCATATTCCAGAAGTCGAACACCCTTAAGTTCATTGGCATTATTTGACATAGGGAAACCTAATTTTTGAATCACAGTCACAGGAAAACTTTTAAATAAGTTTTATATAGGCGGTAAAGATTTTTCTTTTCTTTTACACCTTAAATCTAAATAGGCAAATAATTTATTTGATGAATCAGAAATTATATTTAATGAATTCGATATTATTCTAATTGAAAACGTTTGTGTAACAACGGGCTAATTTGTAGTGGTTACTGAGCGGTGAAAAGTAATGAAATGCCATCAGATTCAACATAATATCCGAATTAATAATCTTAATAACGGTCTTCTTTCTACTTTCCAAGTGGACTTAAAGTTTAATGAGGTAACAAATTTAAGAGACTTTTTCTTTACCCGACTTGGCCATTTAGCAAATAGGCATTCATTTATATTGCAGTACTGCATATGTTGCCATACTCCTTTTTTTGTTTAAACGTTTACTTTTATTAGAATTAGTTTCTTTCTGCGATTTTTTCGATAATTTGATGCTGGATGCTACACTATGTAACACGTTACTAATTTTAATTAGCAACTTTTTGATTTTAGATTCCAATATTAACTACGATACGTGATCAAATTTAGGAAGTAAAAATACTATAAAATATGCTACAAAGAAGTCAGGTCTATGTTTGTTAATCAAGTGCTAAATACTTTTACGTACATACCCTTGAAAATATAAGTGACTAAGCTCCAGTTTCAATCTCTCATTTTTCAAGTCCCAATAGCAACTTTTAGAATTATGGAACCGTATTCAGGGTGTCCTGTAAATACGTGTACAATGTTTGATGACAGACTCTTGACGTCAAAATAGATCGAACATCTATTCTTGTTAATATTAAGTAAAACGTTGCCGCAAGGAGAGGAGTCTACCAAACATTACAATTTCAGCTTATTAAAATTTAGATTTAGTTTGATTTTGGTATATCATACCACAATGACATACTTTCCCAGAGTTCATAAAGAGTTGACTCTGAAAGGGCTATGGATGGGTTCGGATGGTTAATTTATAAACCTTTCAGTATATGTAGTAGCAAATCATTTATAAAAGGAATAAAAATTTAGGGTCCCTGGATCGATTCTTTAGGATCAAAACTGTATAGGTTCTGTTCGAGGTTTAATTGTTAATATGTTTAATTATTTTGCGACCTGATAGTTCAGTCCAGTTCAGTGAGATGTATATCTATATTAATACGTATATATGTATTAAATTCCATGCAATCTGAATATTTAATCTCATAGAGATAGAGGAGATAAAATTTGCATTTGCATTGCATATTTGCAGTTGGGTGTATAAATACTTTTATATTAGAAAAATTATTTTAGTTCTGTTGAATGCTAGGAGATGGAGCTTCTTGTGTTATAATTCATATTTTTTCTCTTGTAAGCTGCTTAAAAGTTTCGCTTTTCCTATGTATAGGTACGTTTGCCTATTCTGTATTGATGAGTACTAGTGAGTTCGAAACCGGTCAGCGGATGGTGGCGTACTGTCTGGTACTTCTTTGCAATATAAGATGCATGAGAGTGCATTGTCTGTAATTGTGTTACAACAGAGTATTGTCTACGAAAATTAAACAAAAAAAAAATTTTTTAAATGTATAATCTAGGATTTTATAATTGGAAAATGAATATTTTGGCATCCTAAAAAACATATCTCGATGTCAACATTGGCCAATCTATACTAACAAAATGACGGACCAAAAATTGTCATTTTTTTCAGTTTTTCCAGTTTATCTCGAAAACTAAAGGTTGTGTTAAAAAAAGTTTCAGTCAAAAGTTGTAGATAATCGAATTACCTATCGACAAAGTTATAGGTGGTGCCATAAGTTATCGAGATATAATTTTTTTTGCTAAAAATTACATTTTTATTTACTAACTATCGTCTCAAAATTCACGATATATATAAATATTTTCTATTTAAAAAAGTATGCTAAACCCACAATCTATGTGATTAATATTTTCGGAGAAAATCGACTTCACATTTGAAACTTAGACCATTATTTTTCGCTAATTAAAATACAATAACCATTCTTATAGCAGATTGTTAAAAATAAAATATGTTTTTAAGATATGTTTAAAAAAATATTTTTTAAATTTGGGCTGAGAAATTTTGAAAAACCCAACTTTTGGACTACAAAAATTGCAATAACTTTTTTACTAGTGAACTTAAAATCTTTTTAATGTTCTCTTCAGATTTAGATGCAACGTTTCTGGTTTCAGAAAAAACAATTTTTTTCTCAAAAATTCGAGAAATCGCGGCTAACGAATAATACGGGATTAAACTTAGGAAAAATATTGTTGAATACTTACTTGCGAATTTTTTCGTTGTTGGATTACCGCTCGGCTCAGTATCCTCATTTTGGAGCAGATGTTTTTACATACGCACGCTTTGTCAATAGTATATATAACGTGGCAGTTTAAATACATATTATAATAATCTTTCGCAAACCACAAGTAAATAAATATTGTGTTACTTAGTACGTGAGTTTGAATAAATTACGCTTTTTAATGTACAAAAAATACTGTTTTCAATCAGCATTGTCTAAATTAGAATCTTTGCCCCCAACGATTGCTACCGCAAAACAATACATTCTTTGGATTTATATACAAGCACAGAATTGGTTGGGGAAAAACATTAAGCCACAGATTGGTGTTCGAAAAAATCTGATGTTGGTTTACTACCGGCCTATACAACTGAGTCGGACAAACTAGTTAATATTTACGCGTGTCCATGCAAACTGAGGTGCATTAATAACAAATGTACATGGAAAAACCGTGGATTTAAATATACCGATTTGTCTCAGTAGCACTGTGACGATTCATGTGACAATTGTTTAGAAAATATTACGCTTAAGGCAGTGATGAAGAAAATCGCGGTGAAATAAATACTGACTGTAACAACGATGAAAATGAGAGTAATGTTAATGATGTTGGTGTAGATGATTAAAAGGAAGCTGAAATGAGTGACAATAATGACGAAATGAATTCAAAAAAAAGAGAAGGTTAAATAAAGAATAATGTATGTGTATTATATTTTTTTATGCATGTAACTTTTTGTAAAAAAAATATTTTAAATTAAAAAAAAAACGATTTGTACAATAATACTTATTTTTATTTAAAATAACCTAAATATTATGAAAACTATATTTGTTCCAAAATGGAGCCGCTGCAGAGCAAAAGAATAAGAGGATATAGCCCCTTCTCCTGTAGAGCTTCAACACGCTCACTACTTGTACTTGTGATCTCGGATACCATAGCCAGATGGATTCTGGGTGCCTTCCAGTGGTCCACAAATTTTAGAGAGGTGTCTCTTGTGCAATGAAAAATTTTCCATATAGAGTACAAGTATTCCACAATATCTTCCCTATGTTTCATCCCTTAATAATCGTTATTCACGACGTCTCGAATTAATTGTCCGATAAAAAATTTTTTCAGAAATCGGAAATGATGCATCTAAATCTAATGAGAATTTTAAAAAAAATTTAAAGTTCACTAGTGAAAAACTTATTGCAATTTTTGTGGTCCATAAATTGATTTTTTTTTCATAATTTCTCGGCCAGGAATTAAAAATATTTCTTTTTAAATACATCTTAAAAATATATGTCACGTTTAACAATTTTCTATAAGTATGGTTGCTGTATCTTAATTATGAGAGCCGAAAATTAGGGTCAAACTCTCAACTTTAAAGTCAATTTTCTCAGAAAATATTAATCATACCAATTCTGGATTTAGTACACTTTCTTGGATAGAAAATATCTATATACACCGTGAATTTCGAGACAATACTTTATAAACAAATATTGTTTCATTTTAAACAAAGAAAAATGTAATTTTTTGCGCAAAATTATATTTTGATAACTAGTGGCATCAATTATAACTATATAAGGTGTGTTTGAAGGTTGTAAACAATGTTGAAGAATGACTAAAATGTGGTCGGACTTGCATTGTCTTTATTTTTATTTTTACGACGTTTCGATTAGTGGCAATTGAACGCGCCTAACGGAAGTCGATTAGTGCGCATGCTGGGCCATAGTTATAAATGGAGGCCATTTTGCCTTGATTTTTAGTTTTTTCTGGTTTGATTTGGCCGAAGAAGCTGCAGACTTCCATTTTAATTTTTACTTGCCAAATTTTTGGGATTCTGAGACAGAAAGTTCTTAAATTATCCTGGTAATTTTCTTGAGTCTTGGAGTACCGTATCTTTTGCCTGGTTGGAAGTTATGTTTTTTTTTACCGGGATAAATCTGGAGACAGAAATTTTGGGCGGTTTAAACGTGTCACCGAAGGAATTAATCTAGACTCTAGAGAATCGGGGTCCTCTCTACCGGGCAGAACTGTTAACTGCCATTTATCCCTAGCGGTGAGAATTACACCTGTCACCCTACCGGCCAGGAAATTATAGTTGTCTACCCTACAGCATAGAACTAGTCACCGCTTGTGGTTCGGCCTACAGGCAACTATATCAACACATGACAACGTAAGGTTTGACCTTGTGATTGAAAATATTATTTTTATAATTTTAATTTTAATTAAAGGCCTTCATTATAAGTGTCGGTTTAGAATTCAATGGATTGAAGGTTCTATTTCAATAACTGCAATAATTAAAGACTATCATGAAAAGTTTAGTACGAGTTTCATTTGATCCACAGGCTACTTACTTGATTGTGTTTTTTTTTCAGTTTTGCTCGCTGGTGCTGCCACTAGCCTTCGGCTCAGGTCTATCTAAGTTATCTTGTGAATCATCGAATCGAAGATAATTTGATAATTCTACAACTTTTGTTTGAAACTTTTTTTCATACAACCTTTAGTTTTTGAGATAAACTGGAGAAATCGAAGAAAGTGACCACTTTTGGTCCGCCGTTTTGTCATCACAGCATTGCTAATGTTAACATCAAGATATGCTATTTAAAATGCCAAAATATACACTTTTCAATAATAAAATGGCAGGTTACATTTTTTTCGCGACAAAAAATAATGGAATCGTAAGTCTGCCCTTATAGTATAAAGTTTCTCCAACTAGTTGAGAACTAAAACACTTTCTCTAAAACAAATGTACTTATACACCCAACTGCAACTATATTATGTTAAATATTGGTATAAAGAATATATTTCTAATAAAATCAACATTGATAAAATCAAAGGCAGTAGGCATCCAATATATTGTATCTAATATTATGTATTTGTTAAAGTAAAACTCATAACATCAAGTGCTGTCAAAATATGATGTCTCTTTTAAATTTCAGTTTTCAAAAAAAATACTCATTGGATTATAGATATAATGTGTGTATAATATAAAAAAAAAATAAGGTTACTGGTCACAATTGTTTTTTAGAAAAATATTTGCCTGGTGGGCACTCACTTACCTGCACACCAAGACACACCCCTATTTTCAATCATTGTACCTAAAGCAAATTCTTCCATAGCCCCATTTCCGGCAACTAAAGAATCACCCATTGCTCCGATAACGTCAATATCCCCAGGCCGTAGTTTATGAACACTATTGGGTTTCTCAAAAGATCTTCCAATTCCATATTTGGTGAAATTCTTGCAAGGAAATGGCATAGATTTAGGAAAAATTGGTTGTACTCTTGCATGTTCATGATCAGGATATCTTATCAGCGCATTTGCAAAATTTCCAAAGTTAAACTAGAAAATAAAGAATGTTAGTCCTAATAGTCTAAATAATACACTACATAGTTTTTGTCCTTGAAATGAAAAGTGTTTCTCCTTAACAATTGAGGTGCCCTAAGTTTCAAAAAATATATTTATAAAATCCAATACGTCACGTTTCCATAATATTATTTTTTTTTTATTTAGAACGAAAGTACATACGAAAATATACAAAGGAACTAAAAATGAACTACTTTAGCCTTTTTCTTGTATTTATTTTTATCCATGTGTCTTACAATAGACCAACAATAGACATTTAACGTCCCAGTATCCCGATAATTTTGTTGAGAAAATTTCAAGTCTTGGTCAAAACGTCCTCCACGCTCGTCGCTCACGTGTCAGAGGTTTTCAGGAAAGAAATGGAGATGCGAGTGAAGGAAATGAACTTAAGTAACACATTTTATGTGAAGCGCCAGTAAAACAATTTTTTGTGAATCTATCAGACATCTGTGCTTTATGTTGAGTTTACCAGGAACATATCTTTCTCTAACAGGCCAGTTTTTTTTTTATAATAGTCTTGTTTAGGTCTTGAATCCTACAAATACAAAAAGCAAAAATATTTTGTGTAGCCGCTCTGCAAGCTTAAAAGTAAACAAACTACTTTTAAATCACCAGAGACAACCCAATTGTAATCTCTGTATTTAAAGAGTTCAGTTAGTGTGGATATTGTCTCATAAGTTTCTCTGGTCTTTATTGCATGACCTATTGGAATGGATGGCTTGTTATTACCATTATGTAGAAGGAATGATTTTAACCTAGACTTCGATGAATCAGCGAATAAACGTCATTCTTCTTTATTATGAGATTGAAAAAGCCCAAATATATCATAACAGTAATAAAATTCATTTTCTTTCTTAAAATATCTCTAAAAACATTCACTTCGCGTACGACATAATGTAACCCTTGTACCAGGACCAAGTAACTTCCATTGTTGTAGTCGTGAACCTAGTAATTCAGCTTTGGATTTAGATATGGTTAAATCTCTTACTAAATGATTCAGTTCGGACTGAGGTATCATGTATGGTTCTACATAGACATCAATAAATTCATCTGAACTTGTGTCTCTTTGAAATTGAGCTTCTTCGGATTCGGCGTCAGGCATCGAAGTTTTGCTGGAACAACCGCGATGTGTTGGAACTTGCTGCTTGTCTAACGGCATATAGTTTTAGTAGCCGAAAGGACATCTGCATATATAATTTGATCCTTGTGTTTGTGATTAAAACGAACTATTTTAGTGAGACAGAAATAACAATCTTTCTCGTGGTTAGATAGTTCCCTCTACATCATTGGCTCGTTAAAATTCAAAGATCTGTTTTCATCTGCTGCCCAGGATCTTAATGTTTGTGTACATCTTTCAAAAAATATATGAGGAGCCCACTTTTTATCTTGGTGAAAGACCGAGGTTTTAAAACAAGATAAATATGCGACTTTAAGTGATTCCGTTATGGGATATAATTCCTTAGTTCAGTTAGTTCTCCACAAACATAAAAAAAAATTGTTGGGATTTACTTTATGGAATCTTTCTTACATTTCAAAAACAAGTATTCACTTAATTGAACACTACACAGCACCGAAATTTTAGAACGAATTGAAAACAAACTAGTGGGTAGTCGAAAATAAACTGTGTTAATAAATTCTGTCTCTGACATGATATAAATAAAAAAAAAACGTATGTTTGCGTTTAGTTATTGTAAGTAAAAAAAAAATAATGTTCAATTCATTTGAAGGACGTAACTTTTTTTTTTCATTTTGTATATTAGTGATATCAAGGCTTTGACGGCTAATGCCCAAAAGTATATCCTGCGTTTCAGACAAATTTCCCAGATTTTTAAAATTCTTAATCAACGATATTTGGAGGACATTTTTGTTAAATGGGCAACCTACGAACATGCATAGCGTGATAAAATAGGCTATTCTTTTCTAGAGATTTTCACGTGTGCCCAAAAGTGCGTTACAAGTGTGTTTTATATAATTAGAGAACTTCGTTTCCACCTTTTGATCTTATGATTGAGAAATTCAATTGAGATTTTTATAAAATGTAACTAGACTAAATTATTTCTTAACATATATTTAACCTTGTTTTCTTAATATATTTCTATATAAAAATCTGCATAACATAAATAAATGCATTTTTAGGTAGTTTTTGCATTAACGTTAAAAATGTTTTAGTGAAATATTTATCCCGTTACCACAAAGAACAATCTAATTGAATAAAATAAAATAATTTTGTTAATTTTGATTTTGATAAAAGACAGTTCAATAGCTATAGTATAAAGAATTAAGAATTATTGATAAAGAAGATATCTAATGCACGTAAAATAAATTAGTTATTAGTTCAGATTAATTTTACGTAAAAGTTCGAAGTTGCAGTTCTAATATTTGTAAAATAACTGTTATGGTGATTTGTGGTCGTAATTTAACTATTTATTTATTTATTTATACAAATTATACGATTTTAATATAAAACTATCACTATCAACTCAAAATTATTCTGTTGAAATAGAGACAGTTAGACAATTTATTTTCTCCTGTTACTGATTATTTTCTTTAAATTTTGCATACTCCTATACAGCTGGTGATAACATCATATCTTAAATTTTTGACAGTTCATTTTCACCTGAACCCACCGACCTAGATATTGTGGAAAAGTTTCGACGATATGAATATCCATAATTAATTAAATGTCCGAGTTAATTAATGATTTCACCATTTTGTCAACAAAATATTTGTCATTAAAAAATTAACAGCCAGATTCTCTAAGAAGGTTTATGTATATATATATATATATATATATATATATATATATATATATATATATATATATATATATATTTGTGTGTGTGTGTGGAATTGGGAATCAGTATACTGCGACCTAATAAATCTATTGTATTCGGCTTCTGCTGTTAAGTATTAAGGGATACCTTGTCGACTAGAGCAGATCCTCCAGTCCTATTTCTCTGAGGAACCTTAAAATGTTGGACGGCTTTAAAATGGGTAATTCCCCTACTTATATTTGGTGTGCTTCCAAGAACCATATTCTGGGATTTCAAAAGCGATGCACTCTGAAAGGATGTGAATAGAGGTTTCGACAAAATCTGCAATCTTCTCTTTCTGCTAATCAGAGTTCCTTGATGTGTCCCTTCAGGTGACAATGCTTCATCAGAATTCCTGTCAGAGCTCTAAGTTGGTTTTTATTTAGGCCTATGCATTCCTTGAATCTCTTCTGGTCGTAATTCCCAAGAAGTATCCCCGCTTGCCTCATTTCTTGCAAATCCGTCCAGTAATTGGATCTCTTGCTCTCTTTCTCTCTTTTTCGTTCAAGAACGTATAAGACTATCTGATCTAGTTGCCATGAAAAATAGATCTTTTCGTCGGTCAGTTATATTTTGTTTATGATATTATCTTAATTTACATTACCTATGTCAAGAAATAAATGCTTATATGGGAATATTAAGGATAAGAACCTAGGGGTAAGGTCTTGACATATTTGGAAGAAATAGCTGTATTCCAAAAATATATAAAATTCTCCATTTTTGCCGGTTTGGTAATAAAAAAAATATTTTTTTTATGATTGTTAGGATTTAAAACTTGCTTGACTTATTTTTGTTCTTGTTAGTTTAAACACTCTGATGTTAATTTAAAACAGTTTTAAGGTTAGACCATGTTAGTGAATTCGGGGGTAAAACTCTATATAGTATATTATTTTCCTATTTTAAGACAATGAGGGGGTGTGCATTTTTATTCATAAAATTTCACTAGCCATACGCATACCTAATGTTTTTAAAATCAGTTTCTCTCCAAAAATTAATTTTCTTGTGCCGTGTCAAACTGACATATTTTTCCTCTTCGCTCACGTATCGCCTTTTTTTCGGGACAATGTTATTTTGCACTTTCCTCTTGTTGTTTGATATGTTGATGTTCATTGTAATATAATCTTAGGAAGTCATTCATTTCTATACTTTTTACTAACAAGGAAGGTACCTGAAGTGCCCGGCTCCGATTTTAATGAAACTTTAATATGTTGTAGAGGGTACAAAATAATACACATTTTTTTTTATTTGCGGAGATTCACTTTAACGTGGTGAAAACCTCTCTAGAATTCATCCCTAAAAATGGTATTGTTGTAATACCTCAGGCTCTAAGCGAGATATCTTTACAAAACAAAATGAAAATTACTGGCTATTCTAAATAAACTATGGTTTTTTCACCCCCAAGGATAGCGTCGCTTATGTTTTATAATGGTACACGATGTATTTAGGTAAGTAATTTAATTTTAAAAATTACTTAATGTAATTGTTCGAAAATATTTTTTTCATGAATACCATAAGTAACTTAAGTTGACGGATTTCCGGATTTCTAACAATTACTAGTAAAAATATGTGAGCCTCCTCATATGCTTTTTTCTTAACGAACTCGCAAAAAATATTGTAATCAACATCAAACATATGTTTTCATGAAAGACTGCTGCATAACTGCCAAATCTAATGCTTTTTATATGGTTATTAGAATATATTCAATTTTTATGTTTCGAAACAATGCAACTTTACAGATGCTGCTTTAATGCTGTGTTTATTAATATATGCAATCTTTTCAGAAAATTTTTGTGTTAAAAAATCTACAACAAAAGTGCCAAACTTGAAAAGTTATATTTAAAGTTTATTACATTAGGGTAAAAAAAATATAAAAAATTAATACTGTCTTAAAAAATTGCTTTAATATTATCCACAATATATATTTAATATTTATTTTTTCAAACTAGCTTACGGGCCACATTATATTATAATGATGGTAATAATCACAATGGGAGTATGTTACCAAAAGAAACGTCACACATTTTAAATCTGTGGCCTTAAATAAATAGGAACGGTACTTTACATATTTTAGCATTACCTTACCAGCAAATCCTATTGTATGTGTGATTAACTTTCGCTTAGAATACAAAATGGATGAATGTGTCGCGAAATATTAATGAGGGGCGTGTTGAAATTTAAAATTTTCACCGATGTCCTACATGGTCTATGACATGGTAAGAATGAAATCTGCAACAATTTGGAGTAAATTATATCAATACCAGTGACGGCTTATCGTTAGGTGTGCAGGTTTGTGCCACCCCCCAAAAAAATAAGGATACGATTAAAATTTACTCCTTTTTTTTTATCGAACACAAACTCCGTACAGAACTGACCGTCATATATGAATCTAAAGAATTTAGATCAATTTCGGGACTTCTTGTACTTTATTACTATCTTTCGCAAAACATCGAGGCAAGTGAAATAGGTAATTAGTGACATTCCAAAACATTTAGAAATTTTATAGCCGAATTCATTAACGTGGTTTAATTTTAAAACCAAACTAAATTGATAGCAGAGGGCTTAAATTGACAAGAGCAACAATAAGTCAAACATTAAAAATACAAGCATAAAAAATCATTTTGTTTTATTACCGAACCGGCAAAAATTTGTTTTCGATATTCAACTATTCCCCTTACCTATTTCAAGGGTTTATCGCAAGGTTATTATCCTTAATAGTCCTATATATGCATTTATTTGTTGACATATGTAATATAAATTATGACAATACCATAAGCAAAACAAAACTAGCGTACTAGAAGATTTAAATTTCATAGCAACTAGATCAGGTCAGAGCGGTGTTTTTCTATCCTCAAACGGATAAAAATATTTTTAAACGACTTATACAAGAACGAGGTTCTTAATTCGTTGACTATGTATTTTTTTATGTATGTACACCGATTACTCCGGAACGTCGGCACCAATTTGAATAAACTTTTTTACGTTATGTTCAGGAAGTTGCTGCGGTCGTCCCATATCATTTTAGATGAAATAGGTGTGGTAAAATCCAAGATGGCGCTTCCAATTTCGTCCTATTTTCTCCACAATTGGTATGGGGGAATTTTAGGAGTCGCATACAACGAATCAAAAAATTATTTTAAAAAAATTCAATATGGCGGACAAAAAAATAAATTTTGTTCAATTTTCTTCAAAATTGATGTGGGTAAGTTTTTGGAATCGCACATAAGGAATCTAAAATTATTTTTAAAACAATTAATATGGCGGATCCAATATGGAGGACAAAAAAATCAATTTTGACCGATTCTCTTCAAAATTGGGATGGGGTAGTTTTTGGGGTTGCACATAACGAATCTAAAATTATTTTTAAGAAATTCAATATTTGGTATTAGATGGTTTTCGGGGTCGTGTATTACGAATATGAAGTTAATTTTCTACAACTATTAGATTCATAAGATAAAATATAAGGGACAGAAAATTTTACATATTCCGATTTTCTCTAAAATTGATATTGTGGGGATCTTGAGGCGTATACAAACTCAATATGCAGTATAAAATATATGGTACTAAGAAATTGTCATCTCAGGTTCTTTAAACATCGATATTGGGGCCTATATTACCAATCGAAAATTAATTTGAAATTTAAGATAAGTGGATTTACTATGACAGACTAAATATTTGTTTGACACAATTTTACTGGTATTTACAAAACTTTAAGAACCCAAGAATTTTTAGTGGTTTATTTTAGGGTAATTTACAACTCTGGATAAAATGGGTACTTTTCAATATGGCGTCCTAAAAATTTCACATCTTTCGATTTTCTCCAAAATTGATATAGGGGGTTCTTGAGGGTGTAAATTATGAATTTAAAATTATTTTTTCAAGATGCAATATGGCGAATCCAACATAGCTGACTAAAAATTTTACGTTTTTAGATTTTGTTCAAAGGTGGGACTGAATTGTTTTTGAGGATATAAATAGCGAATATTAAATTATTTTAAGAAAATCTAATATGTCAGATCCAATATGACGGTCTAGAAAGGGGGCCTTAACGGGTTAAAGTTTAGATTAGATTATGACGTTAAAATTATTTTTTTGAAATTCAATATGGCGGATCCAATATGGTGGTTTGAAAATTTTACCTTATTCGCATATTTTCAAATTTGTTATTAAGGGGTTTTCGGGATAGTATATTACGAATATGAACTTAAATTTTCACAACTTAATATAGCAAATATAATGTGAGGGACTGATAATTTTACATTTTTCCGATTTTGTCTAAAATGATATTGCGGAGTTCTTCGGGGCATATACACACTCAATATGCAGGATAAAATAACTCGTGCTAAGAAATTTACATTTCAAGTTCTTTAAATATCGATATTTGAAGGTTTTGTGGCCCTATATTACCAATCTAAACTTAAGATAGCGGAGTTACCATGACAGATTAAATATTTGTTTGACACAATTTCATTTAAAACGGGTATTTGGAAAACTCTAAGAATCAAAGGATTTTTAATTGTTTATTTTACGCTGATTACAACTTTCGATAAAATGGGTACTTTTTTGCTACCTTGGAGGCTTTGCGAGATACACTAACAATTAGTCCAAATAATTTATGGATTCAAAACTAAAAATCTAAAAATAAAATTTTTATAAAAAAATTGAACCGACTTCTAAAAATGCGCTAAAAAGTGAAAAATAACTATGCATCACTACATAGTATAAAACAAAGTCGCTTTCTCTGTCCCTATGTCCCTTTGTATGCTTAAATCTTTAAAACTACGCACCGGATTTTGATGCGGTTTTTTTCAATAGATAGAGTGATTCAAGAGGAAGGTTTATATGTATAATAACATCCATTAAATAGTGGAGAAATACTGTTATTTTTGAGGTTTCTAATGTGATGTCGTTAATTATCATATTTTTTTCCGCTTACATTGCAAACGCAGGCTGAACCCTACGAGATTTATCAAAATAATGTACTAATTATTTGTACACATTGAAAAGGTCTACAGAAAACTCCGCGATGGTATATGTCTATCTCTCATGGATATCCCACAATAACATTTTTTTGTCATTTACTTTTTACGACAAATAATGGCACATTTTGAAGCGATTTTAACCAATACAGCATTAATCCTTATCCAATTAAATAGCTTAAATACATTGTTGATTTAATATAGATCTATATGGTCCTACATACAAGATTGACGTATTAATTTTGTTTATAAATAATTCACCCAGTAAATTATACGCGCATTTTATTTTAACTGCTATATTTTTAAAATTTACTACTTTTTTATGTTTATTTATTTAAAGTAAACTGTTTTATTTCATACTAAATCAACTTTTAGACTTTTATTTTTCATCCGCCGGTACCTATGGCAGGTTTTATACTTATCTATGTTTCTAATGTACCGTTGGAATTGCAACCCCTACTTTTTTAATGCACCTGCCGCCACTGATCAATACTTTATTTTATTACGGCCTGTTATTCAAAAGTTTCATGTAAACTTTAAATTCAAATTTTTAAATTCAATATTTAAGGTTCTAAAATCAGCAAAACACAAGTTAAAAAATTCGTTGTGTAAAATTTTTATGGCAAAAAACTGAAATCCGGAAATATTTCTCAATTTTAATGTATATTAAAAATCCAATTACTTTAAACTTTCACTTAAAATGTAATTTCTTGGGAATTCCAAGCCCAAACTTCCAAAGTAAGACCCATTTGTAAGTGCCGAACTCGAAAATAAAGCGTGACTTTACATCTGTGACCCCACTGAATTATCCATATCGAATTTTTTCGAATTTCAATATTTTCTCTTTGAGACGAAGATGTACGAGGTATCCTATTTTCAACACTTTTAGGGGGTATTGGAGTTGTTATCAACGATAGAGTATTATGGTTTTCACTTTAGTTTTTAATCTACAGGGTGATTTTGAAAATATTCGTTTGTTTAGACACATCTCGTATTTCCGTTATGCGTTAATTTATCAAAAAGATAAAAACTAGTTTTTGTAGAGTTCTTTATGTAGAATTCAGCGACTCAGTCAGTTTTTTTCTAAAAAGTTTAGTTTTTGAAATATTAACTAAACTTATGCTTTTTTAAATAGGACACCCTGTATATTAATTTATACGTTGTATAAGTATAATTTGAGTTTTTCAAAAATATGTAATGTGTTTATTTTATTCTGAAAAACAATGACAGTATTTGATATTTTCAATAATTTATTTTATTTGTAACAAAAGGCAGATGTCCAAAATTTCAGAGTTTTGTCAGATTGTTATTATTTGTGAAATATTTTTGTTACGGAGGTTTTTTGGTTTTACTTTTTATTTATTTATCCTTCATTTACAATGGTCGTTTATGATAATTATGAAAACTATAATATGTTAGTGTCTTTTATACAAAGCAATAGGTGATGTATATAAAGCGTCATCATTAGGATAACTTCTCATATCTGGCAATCTTTTTTATTCATGTTAGGTATCCAGAAAGAAGACATTTTTGCTCGTTTAAAAAAAATCTAGTTGAACACGGATCTTTTATACAGCCGCGTCCCAAAACATACGTCAAAGAAGACAGGGAGATAAAACAAATAAATGTGTTATTCAAGTGCGGGAATTTTTTTATCATCACAACACCAAGTATTGGTCTGCAAAAAATCACCATTTAATTTTTGAAAGAGGGCGACAAGGGTGCTTCGAGGCTGGTGTCTCGTGTTTTATTTTGGTCCGACGCATAACCTCCAGGATGTATGAAGGGGTCTCACAGTACGTAGATACCTAGAAATCCCTAACAAAATTATTCCAGAATTGCTTGAAAATGTTCCATTGGCCAATTTAAATTCCATTTATCTTCAAGAAGACGATGCCCCCAGCCACAGCTCTGGGCTGTTAAGGCCATTCTTGGAAAATAACTTTCCTCAAAGATGGTCGAGTGAGGTAACCCCCACGATCTCCCGATCTTTTCGTTTTGGATTTTTTTGTGGGGTTTTATGCAAAATTAAATATATAAGACACGACATTTATCGATAGCGGAACATCATGAGGCAATTGGTTTGGCCTTCCAAAGACTTCATAATCGACCTATGATTTTTTTTTAATTCAGTTAGCAGAATAACATAACTACTCCGATATTGCATTCGAGAAAACATTTTCGTTACTTTAGTTTAATGAAATTATGTTGTTCTTATTTCTTTGCAATGAAATTTTAATATTCTAGTTTTATAATAACAGTGCTGTTTAAACTAAAAAGTGTAATAATAGGTAAGTGTTTACAATTGAAAATATAAAAACAAAACATTAAAATTAACTTTTAAAGTGTTTAATCTTTGGTATAATCATTATAGTCAAAATTTTGCATTTGTTTCTTATAAATTGGTCATTGTCTACTGTTAGAAATAGAACAATTATTTAAAATATCAAAATAAAATTACATATTTTAGAAAATCCTAAATAATACTTAATGAGAATCTAAAATAATATTCAGGGTGTTCTGTTTGAAAAAATCATAAGTTTGGTTAATATCACAAAAACATAACTTAAAAAATGACTAATTGCTCCATTAAACTCTACAGAAAAAACTCTACAAAGATCTTTTTTGATAAATTAGCGCATAAAGGAAATACGAGGTGTGCCAAAAAACAAAGATTTTCAAAATCACCCTGTAGATTATAAAGTAAGAGAACCATGACAAATTTGACACCGGAATCTTTCGTTTCGTTTTATTGTGTTATATTCAATTTGGCTCCTATAATAAGTTTTAGGTAATATGCTTTTTACTGCTAATTTGCGAAATTTTGTCAGATATTAAAAAAAAAATAACATCCTTCGTTAGATGATTTTTTTAACTTTTTAAAATTTGGACTTATTAATTTTTTGTCGCCACTAAATCCAAATTGTTTTATTTACAATACATGACATCATATTTTCATCTCACATTTCAGTATTTTAGCTACTATTTAAAAATGGAATTAGTGGCTATTCAACAGGGGATGCAGCAAAGGGCTTAATTGTCTTTCCTAGAAAAAGGAATAAAAAAACTTTTCAATTTGCAATTTATTTATCATTACTAAAACCAATATACTCTTAAAGGTTTTTTTTTTTGTAAAAATGGCATTTTGAATAAAAACTATTTTATTAAAGTAAAAAGCATTATTAAAAGTGCCAAGGAATGGAGGCTCTACAATCCAAACAAGAGCGGATTCAGCCTCTCTCTTTCGGGGGGGGGGGGGGGTGTGATATCATAAAAGTACAGTATGGCAAGCGAAAGCAAGTTGTCGATGGTGGAGAGACGCCAGCAACATCTGAAGAGATGCCAGCAGCATACATATTCCTAATATAAGCGAAAAAGTCGGGTTCATTTTCCTGAACGATTGCAAGAAAAACAAGTTGTCGACTGGGGGGGGGGGAGATGCCAACTGCATACATATTCTTAGTATAAAATAAAAAAAATCTGGTCTATTTTCCCGAACTTAAAATTTTTGGTGGGGGGGGGAGGGCAATCGCAAAAAACACAAGTTGTCGACGGGGGGGGGGGGAGATGCCAGGAGCATATAAATTCCTAGTATAAGAGAAAACACCGGTTCTATTTTCCTGGACTCAAAGCTCTTGGGGGGCAATCGCCCCCCCCCCCCTTGAATCCCCGCCTGAATCCAAATATACAATCATTCTCAATAAAAAAGTTAAAGAGATTTTACATCGAGTTAAAAAACAACAATGAAATAATAACAAGATGCTGAAATATTGAATACGTTGATAATCGCTTTCACGATAGTAGAGGAAGCATACCACTGGTTAATGAAGACGTAAGCGAAATAAGGCTGAACCTATTTAAAAATGAATCGGTACATGCAATAGAATTACAAAACGGTAACGTTACCGGTCTAGATGAAGTCTATACCGAGATTATTAAGATTTTAGCTTCAATAAGATGACCAAGGTGTTAATCGGTTAACATCTTTCTCTAATAATGTACACAACTGAAAAAAATCTCTACCAAAAATAATATTACCTTAGTATGTGATGATTACCACAGGATAAATATCTTGTCACATGTATTAAAGGTATTTTGCACATAATTGACGCCAGAATATATATACATATATATATATATATATATATATATATATATATATATATATATATATATATATATATATATATATATATATATATATATATATATATATATACGACTAAACCTATAGTTATGGTGGGTTCTGAAGCACGGTCACGCAGTCTTCTCAAGACGTGGAACAGCCTGGCTGCCGAAGTGAATCCATATCAGCGTCAGAAGAGATTATCATTAAAAGGAGTATGCACTGCTTCTTTTTACAAGCAATCTACAAAGTTACAATTGATAAAACAACAAGTAGAATGAACAAGTGGATGAATAAAAGGAATTTATACTTGTTCTTCAATATATAGGCCCCGTTAGGCCCTTTACGTCACATAATGGCTGTAAGTCATTGTGCGAACCCAATCAGTCTTTTTGATTGAATGTGCCTAATAGTTTAAGGTGACAAAATTATATCCCCGAAATGTCTCTGCCTCAGTTCGTTAAATGCTGGATACTTTCTAAAAATATGGTTAACAGTTTCATCCTCTTCCAGACACTATCAGCAAATCGGGTTGCCAAAAATACCAACCTTTTAGAGGTTACCACCCAGTAGGTGGCAATATTCTATCAACAGTCCCATTATTCTCACTTATTTCCTTCTTAAGGAGAAAAGCTCCCTAGTAAGCAGTGCATTAGGTTTATATTCCTTGGCACACCCAATTTAGGGGCGTCCCTCCACTTTCTAATAACAATTTTAATTCCCTTCTACCAATGGTAGTTGATTAGTTGTAACAGGGAGAATTGGAGTGTATATGGCTCGAATGCAGTCGTTTTTTGTCAGACTATTCAGTACATCCATTGACTCACACGCCATTCGCAAAGTTACGACACTAAACTTCATTGCCAGTATCGCAGCCCTATTACTTGCGCATATGTTTAATATCTTATACCTGTATAAACCCATTTCACAGATAATGCAGAATAGCATAAATTTCCGCTTTAGAGCACGTTGTCCGAAAGAGCAGAACTCTTTGACTGTTGTGCTCTTACTGAACATTCTGACTCCAGCTCTTTCATCTTGTTGTGATCCACCTGTAAACTACTACCTGGAAATCTGAAGCAAACCCAAAGTAAATTTGCTTTACGCCGACAAAGGGAGCGCTGTCGGTGCGGACAACCTTTTCCCCATACTCATGAAAACACAAATGAACACGGTAGAAGAAGATATTTCACTAAATGAATGACTCATGTATCCAATTGAAGGCAAATCCCATAAAGAAATCTGAGGATTGCGTGGAAAAGCGAGGGTGATACAAGTAAACCTCTATCATAGCAGAGCGGCTTCGGCTGCTCTATGTAGGAAGATAAAGAACTATAACATCGCCCTCATTCAAAAATTCTAGATACTCTAGGGGAAAATAAAAGGAATCAAGAAAATTTTGATGTGAGCTCATATACTGCAGATCATATGATAGACCGAGGACGCCCATAGGGTTTAAAAACACTTTAACCACTGAGTAAATATATTTCTATGGATCTTGTTGATGCAACATTTACAACAGAAGGAATAGAGTTGATAATCATAACAATTGGATCAGCATACTTTCTTTACGGCTACCTGGAAGAATCACCATCAAGTGCAGTGGCAGACCTGGTGAAAGACTATCTAGGAAATGAATTGCAGTTTATCATTGGGCTTGATGCCAACGCCCACCACGAAACTTGAGGGAGCCTTAACAATAACTAAAGAGAAAAGTCAATTTTTCAATTCATAATGGTCAATAACTTAGACATAATGAATCAGGAATGATAAAATCTTGTCATCAAGCAATGGCAAGAAGTTATAGATCTAACATTAATTACGACATACGTCGGCAACTTTATAAAAAATTGGAATGTGCCTGGAAAAGTGCTGCTCTGATCGCAGATACACTCGGTTTGAAATAACGTGTATAGAACAGGAGCAGATAAAATACCAAAACTCATTTGAATCATATAAATCACCGGGACCGGACGGAATTTATTTGGCAATGCTACATCAAGGTCCAAACCTGCTAATTAGCAAACTCTGTTGCATATTAAGAGCTACTTTAGCCCTAGGATATATACCAAAAATATGAAGGCTAACCAGGGTAGCATTTATACCAAAACCTGGGAAGCCAAACTATTCATCAGCAAAGGCATTTATATCAATTAATCTAATGTTTTTCATTCTCAAAACTCCCGAGAAGCAGTTAGACATGCGTGTTAGGGAAGACCTAATGGCAAACAATCCATTTCATTATTACCAGCGTACGTACAGGATCGGGAAATTTACTGAGACAGCGCTTCACAAACTGGTCAGCAAAGTGGAAAACACGCTGGAATACGGAGAAGTGCTTCTAGGAATATTTATAAATATAGAAGTGGCGTTCGATAATACGTTATTTCAATTAATCACCACGGCAACAAGGACCATTAGTTTAGATAAGACCTGTTGTAGGCTAATATAAAAGATGCTAAAAGACAGAGTCGTCTACAGAGAATTGCTTGGAGAAAAACTGATAGCACTGGCAACTGGAGGAGGTCTACAAGACGGAGTTCTCCCTTCACTGCGTTGAAACCTGGTAATGGATGGGCTTTTGCGAATTCTAAGCAAGTAGAGACACTCGGTACTAGGATATGCTAATGACCTGGTAATCTTAACCCAATATATAGTCAATACAACTGTAAGAGAGAGAATGCAACAGGCTCTCAGGGTGGTAGAAACATGGGTAAGACAGGAAGGACTCAATATAAGTTTTTAAAAGACTCTCTTAATACCCTTTTCAAAACTTTAGACTATACTATAAAAAACGAATTGATGCTTTTGAAACATATTTCTATTCAAGAAAAACGATCTGTGGGGAGATATGGGAATTCCTGGCTGATGCTGATGAAATATTTAGGGTAGCGACGTTAAAAATCATTTGTCATTTGGATCGCCAACCCGCATATGGAGATGATGCAATCAAAAGAAAACATTGTAAAAAAATAAATTGAAATTGAAATTTTTTCTTTTTGGTTTTCAATATCTTCAGAAAGAGCAGATATATCTGAAATTCCTCTCAGAAAATTAATTTGAAACTGTCATTTATGGATTAATAGCTAATCTATTTTCTCAAATTTTTACCGTTGTTTTACCGTTGACCTTTTGATATCATGAAATGTTTAAAAAAAAAAATAAAAATTTACCATTATAAAAAAAAATCCTTCCTCATTACTTTTTAACGTAAAAATACATTAAAAGTTAAGGAAGGATAAATATTCAAACCACTCGCTCCCTTTGAAAATATTATTTTTATTCTGCTTTAACACAATTTTTCATCTCGTCTCTCTTCCGGGAACGAGAAATATTTAATTAAATTTTAGTTAAAGTGGACGAAGAATACTAATCTAAATCAACTTAAAAGGTAAAAAATATAGACAGATTGATGCAATGCTAGGAAGAAAAGTTAAATATTTATATGATTTTTCATATAAAAAACACAATACCTAGAAATATGTTAGATGTCTTCAACGTGTTAATAGATCTTTATACTGCAATGGAACTTGAGAAGTGCAGTTTACTTAACTAAGTAAATCGAGATGGAATATCATCTGTTCATTTATACTACACCAAGAAGATTAACTATATTTTTAATCGGCATCTGAAAGAGAGAATTTTCAATTCGACCGCTATGTATTTTTTTATGTTTGTGCTGCGATTACTCCGGAACAGTGCACCGAATTGAATGAAGTTTTTCACGTTATGTTCAGAAAGTTCCTAGGGAGGTCCCATATTATTTTGGATGAAATTAGTGCAGTAAAATCCAAGATAGAGCTGATAATATGGTTGACAGAAAAAATAATTTTGTCCTGTTTTCTTCAAAATTCGCATGGGGTAGTTTTTGGACTCACACATAACGAATTTAATATTACTTTAAAAAATTTAATATAGCAGATCCAATTGACTGAGAAATAGTCAATTTTGTCCGATTTTCTCCAAAATTTGTATGGGGAGTTTCCGAGGTCGCACATAACGAATCCGAAATTATTTAAAGGAAATTTAATATGACTATATTCTTCTTCTTAACATGGCTTGTCCTATCAAACGCTGACAATCATCAGCCCTATTTGAACTCTGTCCACCGCTCTTCTAAAGAGCGTCCTTGTGCTGGCTCTATACCATTTCCAATAAGTTCTTCAGCCAAGATGTTCTGCGACGGCCTGGACCTCTTTTGCCATCATAATAAATTGAAGCACCTGGTATTTTGCATTACGTAAAATATCTCCGAAATATTCTAATTTTCTTTTCTTGATAGTGTGTATGTTTTCTGTTTGTTTGTTCATTCGGTTTAGTACTTCTGTATTTCGAATTCTGCCTATCCACGAAATTCACATTATACGCCGGTAAGTCCACATTTTGAAGGCCTCCAGTCATATGGCTTCTGTAAGTATCCCATGCTTTAGCGCCATACAAGAGTATACTAAAGACATAGCATCTAAGGATACGTGTCCTTAAGGGTAGACCAATATCACTGCGGCCTAGCACGGTCTTCATTTTGATAAAGGTGCTTCGAAACTGTTCTATTCGGGACCTTATCTCTTGTGTATTGTCCCCTTTTTCATTGAGTGTGCAACCCAAAAACTTGTATTATTGAACACGTTCTATGGTTTTCCGTCATATTCTAAACGACCGAACACATCTGTTTGTTTGCTTACTACCAGCCACTTTATCTTCTTGATGTTCAACTCAAGCCTCATCTCTCCACTCTTGTCTGCTACGCAGTTTCAAAGTTCTTGTAGGTCTTCCAATATATTCGCGAGAAGTACAGTAGCGTCTGCGTATCTAAGATTATTTATAATTGTACCATTAATAATAATGCCTTGGTGTTTCTCATATAGCGCCTCTTGAAAGATTTTTTCAGTATACAAGTTAAATTAGGGAGGCGATAGTACACATCCCTGTCGGACTCTACTGTTAATTTTGCTTTCTGGTGTGACTAGAAATTAACTATTATTTTTATATCTCGATCATCCAAATTCTGTTTTTGTAATATTTCAATAAATTTTCCATGTTGAACGGTATCAAAAGCCTTCGCGTAGTCTATACAACACGTGAACATAGCTAGAGACACATCTCGACACCTGCATGCTGAACAAAGTCTCACGTATATCTATCCCATTTCTGAAACCAAACTGTGTGTTGCTCATGTTCTCTTCGCATTTTCTGTTAATACGGGCATGAAATGAATTTACAGGAATATCTTTAAAACAGGACTCATGATACTGATTGTGCAGCATTTATTACAACATTTGGCGTTCCGCTTCTTTGGTATTGTCACGAAGGTAGAAATTAACCAATCTTTAGGAAATTTGACACTTTTGTAGATTAAATTAAACAGCCTTATCAGAATATTGATTTCTTGCTCTTCTAGAAGTAGTTTTAGCAATTCCGAATATGTTTCATCTTATCCTGATGCCTTACCATTTTTTGCAAGGCGTATTGCGTGTTCCACCTCTGATATGGTTATATCAAATCCCTCTGCCGATAATTCTGTGGGCCCATCTCTAAGGTCATAAAAAAGTTCCTCAATATAATTACACCATTCCTTCAGCTTTGCTTCTGTATCAAGGATAACTTCTCCTTGTTGGTTTATTAATAATCCAGTGGATTTATGTTTGTATAATCCAGTACCTTCTTTGACCTTTTTGATCATGTTGAATCCAATCAAATATTGTGGACAAAAAGATATGTTGTCCGATTTTTTCCAAAATTGATATGGGCGAGTTTTTGGGACCATATATTATGAATCTCAAATTATTTTTAAAAAATTAAATGTGGCGGACCAAAAATTTTACATCTCTCGATGTTGTTCAATTTTGGGATTTTCGTTAGTGTTAATTACGAATTTAAAATTATTTTTGAGAAACTCAATCTGATCTTAAAATTTTATATCTTTCGATTTTCTCCAAAACTGGTACAGGGGGTTCTTGAGGGCATAAATTATGAGTTTAAAATTATTTTTTCCTGAATTTTCGGATTCGTATATTACGAATATGAAATTAACTGTTTACAATTTAAAATGGCAGATAAAATATGAGGGACTAAAAATTTTACATTGTTTCAATTTTGTCTAAAATTGATACTCCGGAGTTTTCGGAACCTATACAAACTCTCAAGTTTCAAGTTCTTTAAATATCGGTACTGGAAGGTAGGAGCCCATATTACTAATCTAAAACTAATCTAAAATTTAGGATAGCGGACTAATTATTTGTTTTATATAATTTCATTCAAAACTGTATATGGAGAAATCTAAGAATCAAAGAATTTTTAGTTGTTCATTTTAGAGTGATTTAAAACTTTAGATAAAATACATTCTTTTTTGCGACCTTGAGGTCACTGCGAGGTACACTAATCTCGATTCGTACTTGGTTGAAATATTTTATGGATATCAAAAGTAATTCAAACCTAAAAGTCGAGAAGTAAAATTTTTGTAAAAAAATTTAACCGACTTCGAAAAATACGTTAAAAAGTGAAAAAAACATATTATTAATTTTCATATGAAATTGAAATTTTTGAAGTTAGCGCCAAATTATTTCTAAATCAAGCAAATAACTACTAATAAGAGATACTCGTATATACAAACTAAGGTAAGGAAGCAATTACGAAAAAGTATTTTTAATCTATTTATGCGAATCAAATTTTGCCAGGCGACAAAAATTTCAATTTCATATACAAATTTATATTGTTATTTTTCACTTTTTAGCGCATTTTTAGAAGACGGTTCAATTTTTTATAAAATATGTATTCTTTTAAAAAATATTTTGCTAACTTTTGAAAAAATTTAACATAATATGCATACCCTCATTTTGCAAAATTAAAGGCTAGTTTTATCACCTGCTTTAGAATCGTTGATAACAATAGCGCAAAATATAAACTGATTTAAATGTTACTTTTTCCTTATGTGGACCTATCCAGGCCTAGTAGAAGTGCTTTTGAATTAAAGAATACATTTCTAGGCATTAATTTAATACAAATAATAATAAAATAGTTATTTTTATAAAAATTGTTTTTATTGTTACGAGAAACCTAAACGGACAACCGAAAAATTTAATAAAATGATAACCAGCATCCTTACCAGCGTTGTTTCCATTAACACATCTCGAAATGTCCTAGGTTTAGAAACTTGACTTAGTATGCATTGTCCAAAGAAAAGTAAAACACACGCACAGGCCTTGGCAAGTCTCTGGAAATGCACCATATTCTTCGGGATTGAACATTCCGGTATAATTTTTGTCACAGCTTATTTCTAAAAAATAAAAGATGTTTTCAGTAACAAAAAGTATTTATATTCACTGGACTGAATAACTAAATTATTGTGAATACAAAATTGTTTTTTCTTTAACCAACTAGACAAAATAGGTAAATATGTGGCCAAACTTTTACATCCCTTTACAGAGAAACCCGAATCCTTTGTTAAGAACTCTCGACAAAGATTAAAAACTACCCATTTCGAGCCCGGAGACATATTGGTCAGTTTTGATGTAGAATTCGTGTACAAAAATGTTCCTATAGATGATTCGGTCTCCATAATATTGGACATATTACGAAATAACCACATGACTCCACCCTACTAGAGTTAATAAGTAAGCATATCTGATTTCGACTTATTTTGCTTTTCAAGATACTTCCTACGAGCAGACTTCGGGAGGGACCATGGGATCTCCGCTATCACCTGTGGTAGCTAACATCTTCATGGAAGTTTTCGAAGAAAACGCCTTGTCTTCTGCTTCTCTAAAACCTAAATTTTGATGCCGATATGTAGATGATAAGTTCGTAGTTTGGCCGCATGGCGCAGATCACCTCCATAATTTCCTGGATCAGCTAAATTAACAACACCATAGCATAAAATTCACAATAAAAACTGAATCAAATGGTGCCCTTCCCTTTCTTAATGTCCCAGTACAAAGGAAAGATAATGGCAGATTAGGCCATTCTATGTACAGAAAGCCAACACATACAAATCGATATCTCAATGCATCGTCACACCATCATCCTTCTCAAAAACAATCCGTCATAAACTATTTGAGTTATAGAGCACTTTCAATATGTGATGAACAGTCACTGAAATCAGAAACAGAAGAACTGATTAATGATCTGAGAGGCAACGGATATTGCTCTGAAGATATAAGACGTTTTATTAATAAATATAAAATCCCAACTCCTCAACAAAATGTCGTAAATGTATCTCCTATGGACAGTTGTGTCTTACTTTACATGCACGAAACCACAGGCAAGATTGCCAGATTGCTCCGAACACATGTAAGAAAGTTGGACAATGTTTGAAATCTCCAAAGGGCGAAATTCCATTTGAAACAGAAGGCGTTTACAAGATACCTCTCTCTTGTGGTAAAGTGTATGTAGGTGAAACAGGACGATTTATATCCACAGGGCTTAAGAAACAGGAAAGATGTGCAAAAAATAAACAAGTTGTACAATCTGCAGTAGCTGAACACCAGCATTGCTAAGATCGCACTTTTAATGTAAAAGAAGGTAAGATGCTAGCATCAGTATCTGGTTTCTATAAACGTAAAATTAGAGCATCAATCGAAATTTGTAAATATCCAAATAATGTTAATAGAGACGCAGGTTACAGTCTAGATCATACGTAGAAATCGATTGTAACGCTGGACCACGGTTCGCTGAGTACCAGTCGGGTATAATACCGGGCTTTTGCTTCTCGATACTCATTCACTCTTCTAATCTCGTGGAGTAAAGATCTCTGAAGATGTTTCGTGCAATCGTAGGCGAAACGTCGGATAATAATTCCAACCTGACATGATCTAAACCCAAGAACCATTATTTTCAAGTAAGCTGAGATATTTAACATTATAAATAGCGAGGATATATAAAGCGCTATCCGTAAACCAAGAATTAAGAAAAATTGGATTATTATTTGGACAAATAATTTTCATGGTGGTTGATAAATTTCTAAAATTATGAAAAAAAAAATTATAAAATGAAATATAAAAATGATCCGGAATCTTGTGGCACTAATCATTCAAAGATATTTATGGGAAGGAACAAATGAATATTATTTATATTGATTATTTATAAACAAATAACAAAATAGTTAAATTTTTTCTTTCAATTTCCACCTAAAAACCTTATCATACATGATTTTATAAAAAAAAAATAAAAGCAATGGAAATATGACAACTGCCTTCTTAGTTAATACCTTATTTTAATTCCTTTAATTACATTGTAACCTGCCACTCACTTCGTTGTTACCCTATTATTTCTTGTAAATTGCTTTAGGGCCTGTCGATAGTCTCAAGTCAACTAACAAGGAGGATATCTGAAGTGTCCGGCTTCAATTTTAATGAAACTTCAATGTATTGTAGAGGGTAAAAAATAAGAAACATGTGTTTTTTTTTATCTGCGGATATTCATTTTAACGGGGTGAAAACCGCCCCTAAAGTTCACCCTTAAAAACAGAATTTTCGAAATATCTCAGGTTCTAAGTGAAATAGTTTAACAAAACAAAATGAAATTTACTTGTTATTCGAAATGATGTTAAACTCCAAGAATGTCATCCCTTATTTTTTATTAGGGTAAACCGTGTATTCACGCACGTAATTTAATTCTAAAAATTACAAAATTTAATAGAATTGTTTGAAAATATTTTTTTCACGAATACCATAAGTAACTTAAGTTGACGGATTTCTGCATTTCTACATATAAAATAGGAAAAGGGTGAGCCACCCCTAAATACATTTTTTTTTAAATTTCAAGTTCTAATCGAGATATATTTATAAAAAAAAATTAAAATTATTTGTTTTTTGAAATGATGTCGAATTATGGTATTGTCACCCCCATAGATATCATCCTTTATTTCTTATAACTGTAAACCATCCATTAGCGCACGTATTTAATTTTAAAAATTAAGAAATTTAATGAAATTGTTTTAAAGTATTTCTTTTCACGAATACCATAATTTATTCAAGTTGACAGGTTTTGGGGTTTCAAAAAAAATGAAGAGTAAAAGAGGGTGAGTCACCCCCAAATACAATTTTTCAAATTTCAAATTATAATTGAGATTTCTTTACAAAACAGAGTGGAAATTACTTGTTAGTTGAAGTAAGATTATACCATGTTGTTTTATCCCCATAGACATCATATCTTACTTTTTATGAGGGTTAATCTTTTAATTCATTTACATAATTTAATTCTGGACATTACGAAATTAAACAAAATTTGTTGATAATATTGTTTTTTACGAATAACTTAAGTTTACGTATTTCGAGATTTCCGAAAATAAACTAGTAAAAGAGGGTGAGCCACTTCCAAATACGTTATTTTAATATCTCCAGTTCTAATTAAGATATCCCTCTAAAAGAAAAATAAAACTACTTCCAAATTATATGAAACTATGGTATTTTCTCTTTCAAGGATATTATTTCTAATTTTGTATAAAAGTAAACCGTCATAATTATCTCAATTAGAACTAGAGAGGTAAAAAAAAGTATTTGGTGGTGGCTGACCCTCTTTTACTAGTTTATTTTTAGAAATCCTGAGACACTACAACCCAAGTGACTTATGGTATTCGGGAAAAATATATTTTCAAATAATTCCATTAAATTTCGAAAATTTTTACAATTAAATTATGTGCGCAAATATATGGAGAAAAATTGCTATAGTTTCATACCATTTTGAACAACAAGTAATTTTCATTTTATTTTGTAGAGTTATCTCAATTAGAACTTAAGATATTAAAAAAATATATTTGGTGGTGACCCACACTCCTTTACTAGTTTATTTTTGAAAATCCCGTAAGATGTCGACTTAAGTTAATTAAATTTCTTAATTTTTAGAATTAAATTATGTGCGCGAATAGATGGTTTACCCTTATAAAAAATAAGGAATGATATTCTTGGGGAGGAAACTACCTTAGTTTGTAAAGATATTTTTTTTAAGTAGCCAAGCTACTTTATGGCTTTGGGCCGAACGGCCCTGCAGCCTGTCGCAATTTATTTATTTAAATGAATTTTCACAAATTATAACTTAAAATCTAACTTAAGTCTAATGACAGTAACAAACACCCAAGTCGAACACGGGAACCGAACCCGGCATCTAAGTGGTGCTAGAGCACAACCATACCACTGCACCACCCAGATGGGCTAATTGTAAAGATATCTCAATTAGAACTTGAAATTTAAGAAAAAAAAGTATTTGGGGGTGGCTCATCCTCTTTTACTAGTAATTGTTAAAAACCCCGAAACTCGTTAACTTAAGTTACCTATGGTATTCGTGAAAAAATTATATTAAATTTCGTAATTTTTAGAATTAAATTACGGGAGCGAGTAGATGATTTACCCTTATAAAAAATAATAAATATCGTTGGGAGTAAAAAAACTTAGTTTAGTATCATTTCGAACAACAAATAATTTTCGTTTGTTTGACAATATATACACTTAAAACCTGAGATATTTCAAAAATACTGTTTTTATGGTGAACTTTAGGGGGGTTTTCACCCTGTTAAAATGAATCACCGCAGATAAGGAAAATACGTATCTTTTATTTTTGCACCCTCTACAACATATTGAAGTTTCTATAAAATCGGAATTGGACACTTCAGCTAGCTTCCTTATAAGACTCGTGAGAGTTTGACTTGCTTGAAAGGTGGAAGAGATTCAAAAAAGTCGAAGCCTAGGTCCAATACTCTCACTCCATTCTCCTCATTTATCTTTGACTGTAAGCTATATCACTGAATTCTTCTCTAGTCGAGGTGATCACTCATCATTCACTTGGTAGTAGTCAGTTACTACTTCTCGTCTAAATAATACCTTATGGAAAGAAAATCTGAATCCTTCCAATTAAATACCCAGGTTTTAGATATTCTGTTTGGGACAGGTTGGCAGCAATTGATGCTGCCACGCTCCTCATAGCTAAGCGCAATAGATGGAGGGTCTTTATTGCTTTGATCTTTGATTGTCTCTGGGGCATTAGAGTATTGCCTTTGTAACTCCTACAGAGGCTAGATTTATTATCGCAGCTTTCTTTAAGATACTTCTTACTATGATTTTGGCCACCATACTTAAGAGTCACATGTGACCATGGATTTTATGATTACTTCACATGATCATAGGATCATCTTCGATCTTAAACCCCAGGTTTTTCGAAATATCCGACGGCACGACCAGCTTGCCATTATTTCCTTATAGAGAATCCTCTCAATTTGACTAGTCCAATCCAGTTTCTGGTCTATTATTACTCTGTTATCGATGTTCCATTTAAAGTTGAAGCGCTCACCTTTTTCCTTCAGATTAGGATGTGATCCGTTATCTATACACCAGTCACTAATCTGGTTGAATGCTATTAGCGTAAGGCTTGTAATAGACTTACCTCTGATAATGACAACTAAATCATCACCTTGCGTGGCAGCTTTACAATATATATCATAACCAATCACGGAAATCGGCCAAACTTATATCAAAAACTAAATCAAAATTCATCCAGAATTTTTCGAGAGATATAGGCAGACGTCGCTGAGTCAGTCTGTAGTGATTCTCAGTTTCCAATTTTTAAAACATGCATTAAATTATTTGAATTTAAGAATAGTTAACTACACATTGAAAATTAATTGCAAGTCATGAATTCGAGTACACTAGTCGAAAAGAAAACGGAGCCTAATTATTATTAAGTGAACATCCATTATTTTTAATTGTTTACGCGCAAACATGCGTAATTTTCTCCGGATATCATAAATTTCAGGACACTTATAAGTTATGACACCACTGCTTTGTTTCTTAAATCATAATTTAATTTCAGACAACATAAATTAGTTGACGAGACATCATGTCAACAACCTTTAAGAAAAATATTATATTATTTTTATTATTAGCCAATTACAGCATATTATCTTCTTAAATAAGTCCAAATATACCCAAAATAATCTTGACAAGATATACAAGATGTCCGGAAAAATGTGGGAAATCTCCTGGATATGAAAAAAATACGTGTAAGGAATACTACAAATTCATATAAACTTTTTACGTATAAGTTTCTTCTTCGTAGATAAGGGCTCTCTCAAATTACACATAATTATTGAACTACCAGGTTTATTTCAATTTTTTTATTAATATGATGTATACCAGATAGGACCCTTCAAATTACTATCCAAGAAAATGTTGAATTACTCACAACTGCAGGGACAGACTAGCTATGACCCTCATGACCCTCATGACCCCATCTTTTTACTCCCTGTATAATAAAAACTTTGGACAATGTTTTTTACAACATTATTTAATGATTAAAAATTAGGCATTCTTCACTTATATCGCTAATTTTAACCGTTTTCGAAAAAACTTCATTTGATTTACATCATGTATTTGGCGTATTTCGGTAAAAGGTACACCTTTGTTCCTATCAAATGTCCAACCTTCAACTTCATGATAACAAAAATTCTCCAAAATTACAGTTTACCTCTTTAGTTAAAAACGTCTAATTCTGTGAATTGCAGTTCGACCTAGGTTCGCAAAAAATATGCGTTTTATTTTATTGGCGCCAAAAGCAAATAATGTTGTTGCGAACGTTACTAGGTACGAAAGAAATAAATATCCTGTATTTTTGAAATTGTCAACTTTCACATCACTGACACATTAATTTTTTACTTGAATATTAATTTGCTTCTTTTTGGATTTCGTGCTGAAATTAATCATAAAATAATTCGAAATATGGGATACACGTGTATTGAGTATGCAGATATGCATCTGATGTATGGTCTTACATCTTGAAATGCTTTGGAAGTCAGGAGGTTATATCACAATAGATATCCTAATCGTACTCTTTCAGATCAGAAAACATTTCAGCGAGTTGACCAATGTCTAAGAGATGATTACATTAATAAGATAATAATATTAAATGTCTTTAAAATTTTAGTAAATTGCTTACCCCATAATTAGAGGAAAATATTTTAAATGGTGCAGACGAGACTCGTTCAACAAGCACTCGAAAATTATCAGCACACGTCAAAAATAATAGTACATGCAGTTTTTCAGGAACCGCTGTTATATCCATATGATTTGAAAAAAGTGGATGAACTCATTCCTGAAGATTGCAGTTTGTAAACTGCTATGGATCAGCAAAGAGATAATGTAAACTTCATTTGCCCTATTCTCTTCACGGATGAAGCAGGATTTACCAAAAATAGAATCATAAATTTACAAATCCTTATGCATCTATTGTTTTGCACCATCAACATCAGTTCCAATCAATTAATATCTGGGCAGGAATCATTGGCAACTTTTTAATTGGACCATTCGTATTGCTAGCACGACTGAATAGAGAACTTTATTTAGAGTTCTTCCAAAGCGCTTTTCACGATTTATTAGAGTACTTACCACCTGAAACCCGCCGAAACATGTACTACATGCACGATAAGGCACTACCTCATTTCAGCGTTGCTGTACGGGAGCACCTGAATAACATCTATCCAAACCATTTGATAGGTAGAGAAGGACCTATTGCCTGGCCTCCTCGATCTTTCGACCTAACGCCGTTGGATTTTTACCTGTGGAGACACCTCAAAACCTTGGTGTATTCCACTTCGGTCGATAGTAGGGAGGAACTTCTACGAAGAATCACGTTTCATTATGATCAAATAAAAAACAATACTGAGTTAATGTGGCGGGTACAGAAGCCCTCAATTCGTCGCGCCAGCGAGTATAACAGACTTCAGGGAGCCCATGTTGAACCCCCTTATGAAGTTTTTAGCCAAACAGTTAGTTTAACTTTTTTTAAAACTATATATATATATATATATATATATGTTATATCGTAGATTTTCTCGGATGGTAGAAAGAATAGTTTGGTTATTCCGGGTTTCAATCCGTTCGTTCAAAAAATCGTTTTCACGACGTTTCGCTGAAATCTCATTTGGCATTTTCAACCAAACTATTCATATATATATATATATATATATATATATATATATATATATACATATACATATACAGAATGAGTTTAATAATCTGCCGTTCTTTCTTCTCCATCAAGCCATAAAAGAAAAAACGATAGAAAGAGAATAGTCAGAAAATATTTTATTATTAACTTTTAACATAATTTATCTCCATAAAGCATCCATAATTGTTGTTAATAATAATGAATGACAAAAATTATGAGAAGTTTGATATGATATATGCATATATGGGAAACGAAACAAATCAAGAAAATATCATATCTATAGCATTTTCAACGATTTTCAAAAAGGTCTCAATAATGTAAAGAAATCTTTAAAATACTGGAACATAACTTATGAATATTTCCACGAAAATAAAGAAAATGATCAATTACATATTCTGTCACTAAGAAAATAATCACTATTAAATATAAGATTTTGCACAGAATTTCTTGTAACAAAACTTTTTATGCAAAAACGTGTTTAAAAAATAATCAGTTTATTTTCATCGGCATATTAAACATTTCGAAGTCAAATATCATATGTACTTTATGTTAACAGGTTACCAGATATAGCTGTTTTCTTAAGTGTTCAGAATTCGAAATACAATAGATGGATAATAATTATGATATTAAGTAAGTCAGGTTAGCTTTTCGGACATATGCTACTAGGTTTTGCTTCCAGTACTATATATTCGAGGACTATTTCACGTTAGATTAGTTCTGGTTAGTTCAGATTAGTTCTCCTTAGTGTAGGTTAGTTTTGGTTTCTTCTGTTCTAGTTATTTTCTCGGGAATATACTAATGGAGGCGGCATTCTTTGAACCGATTAATTTTTCGGGCAAATACTACTGAATACTGCCTTCAATAGTAAATGCTCACAAAGTAAGTTCAGGTCTGTTTGGGTTCATTCAGTTTAGTTCTGCTTTATTTCTAGTTGCGTTGGCATGTAACATGCGCGAAGCACTGAAAGTTGTTACCAGTATTAAATATTCAAAAGGTTAGGTTAGGCCTGTTCTGGTTAGTTTCAGTTTGTTCTGCTTTTTTTTCCGGTTTGTTTGTTCTGTCGAGTTTCCATTTTCATGGGTTAGATCAGATTTGCTTTTAATAATTCTGGTTAATTTTATTTAGGTAAATTCAGCTTAATTTAGGTTTATTCAAATTTTCTTACTTTTGTGTATTTTTTCAAATATAAGTAACACTATTTACCATTTGTCCTTTTAGACATACTTGTAACTGTATAGATCAGATTTTTCTATTACTGAAGGCGTCAACATTGCAAGAATCATAACAATAATAGAAATTTTCAAATTTATTAAAAAAAAAATACTGAAATTTGTGAGTCTTTAGAGTCGTATGGATCTAGACTTTTACAAAAATCTCGCAAATACCAAAGAAAAACCACTACTTTCTTTACAAAATAAATATGGTGCAATACTCAGCAAATCGAAATAAAAACGGACTGAAGTTTTACCACTGGTTTTTAAATAAAATCAACTTCTGGTGACGATATCGTATGGTCTGATGAGGCAAGAATTACAAGTAATGGTGTTTTAAACCGACACAATGAAAGATATTCGAACACAAATCCTTATAAGAGAATTTCGTCAACCAGGCAGCTCATAAGGCTGTTTATAATATTCCTGAAAAAAACGTTGTCAAAAGTGTATTTGGGTTTGTTTCTGGCTAGAATATTTTTCAAAATAAAATAGGTCGCAATTTAGAATAAATTATGTTTTCCGTAGAATCTCTTTTTTGCTATTTTTGTTTTTTTCTTAGCTTTTATCATTGTCGTAAAACTAAAAGGTTATAAGTTTATCCCTTAAGTTTGTATACAGGTATCATATCATCTTTTTTTTGTTCTTCTATTTATACTCTACTGCAATTTTTAATCGAAAAAAATGCAAAAATTTAACCCAGTTTTTATTTTAATATGGAGTATATTAAGACATAGAAATTTAAAACCCGTAATCCATCATCAGCGAAGCTATAGGACGTTCCATTTAAAATAAATGATGAAAAACTTTGTAATCACAACCCCTAATGAAGTTGTGATAACATCATTGAAATGGTAGAAAAGATTTTAAACAAAATTTAAAAATCTTTTTAAATAAAAAATTATTGAACAATTTAAAAATTCGTAATTTTTGAATTTCATCCTGTATCGTCAAAACAGAAGAAAAATTTCAAACTCTGTTTATGACATTTTTAGTTTCTTCAAAAACAGCTCATAAGTTTATTGCTTATTTTAATAGTCAACGAGAAACTCCTTAAAAGTACGGAATTTGGGACACTGTGTACTTTTTAATAAACCAACAGCTGGATAATAAATTTGAGTTTTTTGACAAAAAAAAATTGTCAACAATAATACATAATATAAAAGTGAAAAAATAACAAAACCAAACATTGGAAAATATTTATGAAACTTTCTAGGACTTATTTTCAACTTAATTTCCTGAACATGGACCAAGAATCTCTAACATTAAAAATACGTCTCACAAAAAGGTGAATACGCCTTATAAAAATACTTTTATAATAATTTTAATCTCTATTTCTCTAAAAAAAACTCGACCACTATTGTATAGTCGGTTATATTCAATAACATCGAATCGGACGTACAATTTTCATTTTCGGCTCCAACAGACTGTGCACGCTTTGTGTAGTCATGCGACAAAAGTAAAATATTTGATATATGGCTATAACAACGGTTCTGTTGGAAGATAATTTTTTATGGTCAGAAAGGCGAAATAATTGTATCTAAATTTATATACTAAGAGAAGGGGGTCATACACCTAAACCAAATATTTTAAAATAAAATATAAATACACTGTTAATATACTTAAGTGCATTCTTGAAGGACAGAACGCAGTTACGGATTTTATAATTAAAATGACCTGATTCTAAAATCACCGAGGGGAAGAGCGAAAAATTTTATGCTGAAATACTTGAAACATTACTAATGATCTTGCCATTTTCTTGAAAGTTGAATACATGTATACATATTCACATTCGCTGTCCTTGGCCGATTATCTCATGCACTCAGTACTTCTGAAAAAATATATCTGGATAAATATAGTTACCTTCGTCAAAATCTAAATAATTATGGAACTAACCGAATAAATGTTTGACTTCTTTATTTATTTTATAAGTTGCCTTTAAAAAAAATAGTTTATTTCCTTCGAATTCAACTTTCAACTACCTCTTAATTAGTTCGACCATCTAATAGTCTCTTCAATCGAATTGTAACGAACGAAAAGTAAAATTCACACATTTCTTTACATGCTATATAAAATCTAAATCCCAAGACAACATATTTAACTTATAGAAATTTTCGACATTGAAATGACGTCTGTACATACGAGGGCGGTCCGATAAGTACTAAGCCTCACAGCCCGATGGTGCCACTATCGCAAGAGAAATTTACCATCATGTAGTACATTCTCGTAGACGGCTAATGTCAAAATTTCAGCCGAATCGCACTAGCAGTTTTGTTTTGACCGCGTGTGGAAGCGGGTGCATCCGCGGATTTTAGAAAAACGGAAAAAGAGCAATATCGGTGGGTGATTCGATTCTTGTTTTTAGAAGGGAAATCGCGCAGCGAAACCAAAGAGCGCTTGAATGCGGTGTACGGTGACTCTTCTTCTTCCATGGCGACCGCCAAAAATTGGTTTAACGAGTTTCAACATGGTCGCAAGTCGGTTTTTGATGAGCCACGCCCAGGTGAACCGAAAACGGTACCCCGGAGGATAAACGTGACAAAAATCCACGATCTCGAATTGGTAGACCGCCGATTGAAGGTGCGCGAGATAGCTGAGACAGTAGACATCTCAAAAGATCGCATAGGTCATATCCTGCATGAAATTTTGGGCATGAGAAAGCTGTCGGCGCGATAGGTGCCGAGTTTGCTCAATCTGTACAACAAGCGCAACCGTGAGACCACTTCAGAGCAGTGTTTGATGCTGTTTAAGCGCAATCCGAAGGAGTTTCTGCATCGTTTCGTGACCGTCAACGAAACATGGATGCACTGGTACCCACCAGAGACCGAGGAATAGTCGAAACAGTGGACTTCACCCGGCGAACGTGCTCCGAAGAAGGCGAAGACTATCTTGTCGGCCGGAAAGGTGATGGCCCCCGTTTTCTGAAATTCACACGGTGTGTTCTACATCGACTATCAGAAGAAGGGCAAAACGATCACAGGGCTTTACTATGCCGAATTATTGGGCCGACTCGACGCCGAATTGCAGAAAAAATGGCTCCATTTGGCGAAGAAAAAAGTGCTCTTCCACCATGAAAACGCACCGGCGTATACCGGAGTAGAGACAGGCATGAAAATTAAAATTTCATTAAGATTTGAAGAAATCTTTAGGGGCTTAGAATTAGTTTATTAACGTTTTTTTTTTCCTTCGGGTACTTAAAGGAAAAGATAGATAGTTCATTTGCTGCGAATCCAGCTCTATTTTTTTCTCCATATGAGTCTTGACCACCTAATGATCTTGTCAGTGGAGTTGTAATACACCAAAAGCAAAATTCACAGAATATTATCTTTTATATAAAATCGATATTCCGAGACATGTAGGTAGTATGTAAAATTTGCATGCCCTTTTTTTTTAGCCTAAGAGTCATACTGGCTCCTCCAATAAGTCCCAATGACCAAGAAGTTAGCTCATCATACCAAGATACTGTAGTTATAAATTACGCGCAAATTTTGTATTGAGACCAGCCGACGACTAAGATATGTATGGCACATGGAGCAGAAGTGGACTCTGTTCCGTTCGCAATTTCGGTTGGTACATATAAGCAAGTGTCAAGGACATTCTATTTCGGCGGAGATTAAAAGGATTTGCGTTACGTATTGTTACGACTACATACGACCATGCTAAAGGTATAGTAAAGAAGTTAAGTGCAGGATGTGGCAAAGCGTCAGTAGTAAAGCGCTATCTTGTGAAAAGCAGCAGAATTAATTTATTAAAGTATGAAACACGATCTTGTAGCAAGTGGCAGAGCTAGAGCATGTTCTGGAAAAGTTCTGCTGCGTGATCGCTTTTCTGATTCAAGTAATTTTGGGAGTTCTCGAATATATTTTACGCACCAAGGACGCATGGTACGAATCCGGGATAACTGAGAGTTGGACAATTCCAAAGTTTGAATCCGAAGTGACAAATGTGATCTGAAAGGCGAAATATTGCCTGACTAGTGTATTCTGTGATATGAAATTTCTTTATAAAAATAAAATATTTTTAATTGTGAGAGTTTAATTTAATTAAAAATCTCCTATATATAAATCTGTTACATTTTGTTTACTTAGAAACTCTGCTCTTAATAATATTAATTGGAATTATTTTGATGTGAAGTTATATTCCTTTTGTGCGAATTTACACAGATCCGGAAAAGAAACCAAAAATACATTGGGAGTGCAGAAAAGTTAAAGAACAATAGATATATCAATATTTCGTTATTGAGTCAAATAAGAAGACAGTGTATCTACTTTGTAATCACACAATATCAGTCCTCAAAGAATACCATATAAAACGTCATTATGACACTAAATATTCTCAGAATTACTTAAAATATACAGGAACGCTACAATAAGAAAAATATAAATATTTGAGACACGGGTTAAAATCTGAAAAATTAGTTAAAAAAGTAAATGCTGAACAATCATACTGATAACGAATTAATTAAAGATTGTACGATTGAAGCAGCGGAGACCATGTGTCCAGAAAGAGCTAATTTATCTAAAAACATCAGTTTGTCAGCAAACATTGTTATTCGAAGAGTAGATGATATTGCAGAAATTATATTGACTTAATGGTCTGATAAAAATCGACACACAGAGTGGTTTTCCTGGGCCCTCGATGAGTCAATAGATGTGTGAGTGACTGGAGAGATTCTTGACATTCATAGCATTACCACTGGAGAAGATATTTTTAAAGCAGTTGAAAATGTTGTTCAGAAAAACAATTTTCAATAAAAAAACTTGAGGTGCATCATTAGTGATAGTGGCAAAAACATGTGTGGAAAAAATAAAGATGTCACTGCTTTCATATCAAGGATCGTAAAAAATGATGGTAGTTAAAAAATATTAATTATATAATGAACAGTCTTTGTACGGAAAATGTTTGGATATGTCAGAAGTTTTAAAGTCAGTGGTATCAATTCAAACATCGTTGATTCTGCTAGTTTACTAAAGAAATTGGAGACAATGACTTACCATGTTACACTGCAGTACGCTGGCTTAGCTGCGGAAAAGTTCTAAAATGTTTTTTTTTTGTTCCGAGCAATGATCGAAATTTTCTTGAATAAAAGGAATCGTCCTCTAGCTGAGTTACAAAACAATGAATGGTTATGAAAGTTATTATTTACGTATGTTTAAAATAAGAAAGAGAAAACCAGCTTCTTTCTAATTTTTACACTCATAATAAGTCCGACAAAAAATTTCTCTATTGAATAAAAAATGTTTCACCAATTTTAATACATGTCAACTATTCAGTCAGCAAACTTAGACTTGGTGAATTTCGCAATTCAAACCTTAAATGCTTTAAAATTAATTTTGAGTTTCTTTTTTTGCAATTGAAAAGGATATTAAAATTTTCAAGATCCTTTTAACGCAGATATAGAAATCCACGTCATTAGACTTCAAATAGAAATGTCTGATTTGCAGTGTAACGATATTTCAACATTGCTAGAATATTTTAAGAGCCACAGTTTGATCAGTTGAATAAATTCGTTGAGTACTAGTTATCTGTGTGAAAAACATTTTCCAAAATGACATGTACAAAAAATGTTTACCGATCCAAATTATTTATTGAGTATTCGAAGTCGCTGTTAATAATTTCCACTAGTAAACTTGATTCATAACTTTAAATAATTGTAAGTGGAAAGGTACAACTTCATAAAAAAAACTTTAATCATAATTAAATATTTAGCTTCATTATGTGAATTACCTACGTATGCCACTTACTGTAAATTTTTAGGATAAATCTTATATCACTAACTGCAATTAAAATGTTTAGTTTCATTATATATGTCAGTTATTGTATGTCTTTATATGTGATTATTATTTTGTATGATTTACTTACACTAAAAATTTTGCAGTATAATCAGAATACACTAATGCAGGCCCGATTGATAGTGAAATTTGAAGACCCATATTTTAAAATATCAACCGTCAGACGATATCTATACATATACCGCAATAATGAGAGACTTAAAAATTAAAATATTAGTAAAATACAAAGAAATTTTTGCGATCTTAAAATAGCTTTAATAAGTTACCGTATTTTGCCTTCGAGCCGTTAAAAGAAAAAGACAGAGACTTTATTTTCTGCGAATTCATCTGAGGTTATTTCTCCATACTAATTTCGAACACCAAATGGTCTCGTCAGTCACGCTGTAATAAAAACAAAAGCAAAATCAACAAAACACAACCGTCTATACAGAGTGTCCGGTAATTACCGGCTAATTTCTCAGGAGTACACAAGGGAGGTCAAAATAACTTTATTTTGACAGAAAAAAAAATTCCCAAAGTGCCCCTTAACGGAGGTACAGAGCCCTAAAGATTTTAATATCTTATAGAAGCCATAAAGACTCATTAAACCATACCACAGTAGATGTTTTAGATCATCAGAGAATGCCGGAACGGACTTGCAGTCTCACTCGTTGGGCTTAATTTTTGACAGGTATCATTTTACTTTGATTATTCCTCTTCAAAAAAGATACTCTAATTTATTTTGATAAAACTAGCGGTTTTCGAGATTAGTCGATTTTTATTCGAAAAACTGAAAAGTTACTAGTGCTAAACACAAACAGGTAAAAATTAGGTTGTTCAAACGACTTACTATTGACGGACCTTGTCAAAACGGTCTTCAACTAAAATTAATTTAAAAAAATGTAAGAATATTTTTACGCAAAGTATGCTGTTATGCATTTAATTTATGGTGAAGTCCTGTCAAATTCTTCGAAGGCAAGAAGACTTTATGTTGAAAGATTTCCAGGTCGAAGGGAAACAGGTAAACGATGATTAAAAAATAATTATAAGAGTTAAATTAATTTTTTCATGATTTACTCAGGGTCATATTTGCCGCGATCTGGCAGTGAGGGCCCTCCCAGGAGAGCATGAGACCCTCACGTAGAAGAATAAATTTTGCAAGTTATTTCTGACAATCGTTCAAATAGCTTAAGAAAGCTCGTAATACAAAATAATGTTATAAAATAAATTGTACATGATACTCTAACAGAACAGTTCCTTCACCCGTACCATGTTGAATAAGTACACGATATGTCTTCGGATGATTATCCCGCAAGATTTCAATACTCCAACTGATTTATACAGCAACATAACCAAAATCTAAATTTTCCTAATTTTATTTCTTTTACCGATGAGGCCAGTTTTACAAAAGATGACATAATAAACTCACACAATTTATATTCTTGGGTTGATGCAAACCCGCACGCATTATAATTCAAAAAACATCCACCAAGAGAGATGTATAGGCAGGGGCAGGCGCGGATCCAAGGGGGGGGGCGGTGGGGGTGATCCCCCCCCCCAAGAGCTTGGAGTTTAGGAAAATATTCCCGATTTTGCCTCTTATACTATAGTTTATTCAAGAACTAGGGAGAGTTTTTCATTTTTTACCTTTTTTTTCTTCGCAAACTACCTGTGTTCTTTAGTCCGGTGTCTTTGGCAAAATCTGTTAGACATATATATTTTTCATAGGAATGGGTTAGAAATTTTATAATCAAAAATACTGGTCTATAATAATGGACTATTTGGGTTGGATAGCAATAGATATTTGGATGTGTGAAGTGTTAAAAAGGATTTTAATCCTTGTCATAGGCGTCGGAAGGCGTCAAAAGGAGGTCTATTTTATCACTAAATATTTATGGCATAGAGTATTATTTCAGTAATAAATTTAAAATAAAAAGTTTTTATAATATTATCTTATTTCTTATGATTTTTTAATAATTCACATATATTAGAAAATATAGATAATTTTGACATATTTAACACAAATCACAACTGTAGTTTTATTATTTTTAATTTTGGCATAGAAACCGTTTTAGGCACATTTAGACTAAAACGTAGCCTTTTTCTCTCAAAAAATTCTAAGTTATAATTTAAATACTTACAAAATACCCGTGGCTAAAATACAAGAAGTTAAACACATATAAAAAAAATAAATTCGTCAATATAATATTAAAATTTTTTTTGGGCTATCGATCATTTTATTATTAAATAAAAACATTTTTGGGATATTTGACGTTCCAGTTTATTTATTTCTTAAACCATCTGCAGAATTACAATTAAACACTAAAAAGGGATTCAAATGTCATTAATTTTTATATGTTACAGAAAATTTAAATAATAAATTGTATTAACACTGGTAAACATTACGTATCTTATTCGTCATCAAAGTTAGTGAAGCTATCTTCGCTCAAGATAATTATAATTGATTCCTCTCTCTCCGATCATGAGATCGAGTTTCCACATTTTCTTTTATTCAGTAACTTTATTCAAAAAAATCAAAAGTCCAATTAAATTATTAATTTTGTAAGTTGTGTTATTTCCAGCAACTCTACCTTTTATTTGAGAGAGATATTTCCTTTACCAACGGACATTTTCCGGACGATCTAAAAGAACAGATTTCTTATCTGGTTTTTCCCAACAAAAATTAAGTTCTCTGAGCAATTTCCAGAGCTCAGTTCTTTTAATTTCAGGCAAATCCCGATCTTTATTGATTTTAGTTAGAATTTCGTCGATGGTTGAGATATGCTTCTCATAATAAAATGTATGTACAACTCCTTTTATTACAGTTTGCATCTCTTCTTCCAACGAGGTTTTCCGTCTGCCTGTGATCGAATATAGCTTGGAATTACTAACAATTCCAGTCGTTTTTTTCTCCGTCAGTGTTCGGTACATGATAGATTTTTGAACTCCTGTTATATTGGAACACATCTCAACAGAGCTTTTAACATTATTATCTAGATATTAAGGCAACATAAACATTCATCGTAATAAGTTTTTCGTTGAGGAAAAAATGCCCTCCATCTTTTGGGTATCTCAGTAATCTCAAATAATATATAAAAACAAGCACAAACAAAATAAATCACCAAGGACACACTGTAAGGTGTACTTTGCTCACTGACAGAAATTAAATTGAATTATCAGAAATTTTATTGTTGCAGTAAATTTATAAAAGCTTTTAATATTTAAATATAATTAGATTTACGGCAATTCTCAGTTACCGGGGGACCTGAAGCAGGTACGTTGGAGGTTTCGGTGACAGTTTTATTACTCTCTCTAGTTCTTGAATAGAGTATAGGAATGTGTATGCTTGCGATCGCCCCTCCCCTTCTCAAGGGCTTTGAGTTCAGGAACATAGAACCGATTCTGTCTTTTATATCAGGAATGTGTATGCTGCTGGCAACCCCCCCCCCCCGTTGACAACCTCTTTTTTTTTGCAATAGCACCCCCCCCCCAGGAGCTTTGAATTTAGGAAAATAGACCCGATTCGGCCTCTTATACGAGGAATGTGTATGTTGATCGCATCTTCCCACCCTCTGTTGAAAACTTGATTTTTCTTGTGATCGCCCCCCCCCCCTCTCCAAGAGCTTCAAATTCAAAAAAATAGCCCCGTCTCTGCCTTTTACACTAGAAATGGGAATGTTGCTGGTGTCCCCCCCCCCCGGGGGGACAACTTGCTTTCGTTTGCCATACTGTACTTTTGTGATATCACCGCCCCCCCCCAAGGAAAGAGGCTGGATCCGCCCCTGGGCAGGGGTGGATACAGCCTTCCTCTTTGGGGGGGGGCGGTGATATCACAAAAATACAGCAAGCGAAAGCAAGTTGTCGACCGGGGGGGGGGGGAGGGGGACGACACCGGAAACATTCCCGTTTCTAGTGTAAAGGGTAGGGTCGGGTCAATTTTTCTGAACTTAAAGCGCTTGAAGAGGGGGGGCGGATGCCAGCAACATACACATTCCTAGTATAAGAGGCAGAATCGGATCTATTTTCCTGACCTCAAAGCTGTTTGGGGGCGGCTATCGCAAGAAAAACAAGTTGTCAATGGGGAAGGGAGTGCCAGCAGCATACACATTCCTAATATAAAAGGCAGAATTTTAACTTTGAGCTCTTTAGAGGGGGGGGGGGCGATCGCAAGCATACACATTCCTATACTCTATTCAAGAATCAAAGAGAGTAATAAAACTGTTACCGAAACCTCCAACGTACCTGTACCAGTGCCGCAGGTAACTGAGGACTGCCGTAAGTCTAATTATATTTAATTATATTTAAATATTATAAGCTTTCATAATTTTACTCCAACAATAAAATTTCTGATAGTTCAATTTAATTTTTGTCAGTGAGTAAAGTACACCTTACTGTGTGTTCTTAGTGACTTATCTTGTTTGCACTGGTTTTTATACATTATTTGAGATTAGTAAGATACCCAAAAGATATGGTTTCCACCTCTATATTTACTCCAGAATTGTTAAAACAAGGTATTTTTTCCTCAACGAAAAACTTATTACGATGAATGTTTATGATGCCTTAAGATATCAATATCTATAATAATGTTGAGATGTATTCCAACATAACAGGAGTTGGAACATCTACTATGTACCGAATACTGAAGAAGAAAAAAACGACTGGAATTGTTAGTACTCCCAAGCCACACTCGATCACAGGCAGACGAAAAACCTCATTGGAAGAAGAGATGTAAACTGCAACAAATGAGTTGTACATACATTTTATTATGAGAAGCAGATCCCAACCGTCGAGAAAATTCTAACTAAAATCAATGAAGATCGGAATTTACGTGAAATTAAAAGAACTCATCTTCGGAAATTGTTCAGAAAACTTAATTTTTGCTGGGAAAAACCAGATAGGAAATCTGTTCTTATAGATCGTCCGGAAACTATCCGTTGGAGAAAGAAATATCTCTCTCAAGTAAAAGGTAGAGTTGCTAGAAATAACACATCTTACAAAATTAGTAATTTAATGGACCTTTTGAAAGTTTTTTTCAATAAAGTTACTACTGATAATTGGGAAAAATCCGTATAATAAAAGAATAAATCAAAATGTGGAAACTCGATCTCATGATCAGTGAAATAGAGGAACCAATTTTAATTAATTTGAGCGAAGATAGCTTCACTGACTTTGATTACGAATGAGATACTTAATGTTTACCAGTGTTAACAAAATTTATTATTTAAATTTTTGTTTTTGTTGTATTTTATTGTTTAATGTTGTTTATATATTTTTTTATATATTTTTATTTTAGTGTTTCGCACTCTTTAATGTTATATATATTTAATTCCAATTAACCATAATTTTTTTATTATTTTATTATTGTATTTGTGTCTTTTTCTTAAACGTGTAGAATTAACACGTTTATTTTATTTTTTTTTTGGGGCTATCGGATTTCCATATAATAAATTAAATTAAGATGTCAGTGCAATAGAAATAAAAATAAGTAGGTCTAATTTTAACTGTAACATATAAAAATTAATTACATTTGAATCCCTTTTTAGAGTTTAATTGTAATTCTGCAGATGGTTTAAAAAATAAATGAACTGAAACGTCAAATGTCTTAAAAATAGTTTTATTTTTTTTAATATGTTTAACTTTTTATATTTTTGACAATGGGTATTTTGTGTGTATTTAAATTATAACTTAGAATTTTTTAAGAGAATAAGGGTATGTTTTAGTTTGAATGTGCCTAAAACGGTTTTTATGCCAAAATTAAAAATAATAAAAATACAGTTGTGATTTGTGTCAAAATTATTTATATTTTGTAATGTATGTGAATTATTAAGAAATCATAAGAAATAAAGTAATAAAAAAATTTTATTTTACGTTTATTACCGAAATAATATTCTATGCCATAAATACTTAGTGATAAAATAAACCTCCTTCCGAGGCCTTTGACAAGGATTAAAATCCTTTTTAACGCTTTACACTTCCAAATATCTATTGTTATCCAACCCAAATAGTCCATTATTATAGATCGGTATTTTTGATTATACAATTTCCACACCGGACTAAAGAACACAGGTAATTTGCGAAAAAAAAAGGGTCACAAATGATTTATTACTCTCTCTAGTTCTTGAATAAACTATAATATAAAATATTAAATCGGATATATTTTTCTGAACTAAAAGCTCTTGGGGGGGGGGGGGGGCGATCGCCCCCACCATCCCCCCCCCTTGGATCCGCGCCTGTGTATAGGTTAGTATCATCGAAAATATAGGTTCATTTGTTTTGGAAGGAAAACTCAGTGGTAAGATTAATTTGCCATTTTTGCAGCAGAATTTACATAACTTATTGGAAAACGTGACAGAAGAATGCAAATGTGGTACATGCATGATGATGCTCCACCTCATTTTAACCGTATAGTACGTCAACTAACGTTTTTGGCTCTTGATGAATAGGTCGAAATGGGCCTATGGCCACCAAGGTCTCCAGACCTGAATCTCTTAGACTTTAACTTCTGGGGATATCTAAAAGAACTAGTTTATTCAACGCCAAAAATACTAGAGAACTACTAGCGAGAATAGCACAGCATTTTAACGTAGTCCGTAATAATACCGTAATAGTATAGTGCAGCAGGAAAATATCTGAAAAACAAGAAAATGTATTGAAGTACGTGGAGTCCATATTGAACATTTGCCAAAATAACATTTAAAAGTTTTCACTATTTTTGCATTTTAATAACATTGTAAATGAATTGAGTCTCGATCAACCCTTTGAAAGGTTTCTGGACTTGACAATGTCTGAGCTGAAAATCTTTCAGCATAACATATTCTTGCCTTCGAAGAGTGAGATAGCCCTTCCCCTTAAATTAAAGTACATCAGCACACCTTGCGTATTTTATTTTTATATGTTTGTGTTTGGCATTAGCAACTTTTGAGATTTTCATATAAAAACCGATTTATCTCGAAAACCGCTTGTTTTATTGAAATAAATTAAGAGTATCTTTTTAGAAGAAGAATGATAAAAGTATTAAAAAGAATCAATTTTCAGCTCTGTAAAATGACACCTGTCAAACGTTAAGCCCAACGAGTGTGGTAGCAGTTCAATTCCTGACTTTTCCGGTAATCGAAAATATGTACTATAGTATGGTTTAATGAGTCTGTATAGCCTGTATAAAATATTAAAATTTCATTAAATTATACAAGTCTGTTCAAAACTTAGAGCCGATAAGGTAAATCGCTGGCCGCCTCTTTAGGGCTCTGAATTTCCGTTAAGGGGCACTTTAAGATTTTTTTTTCTATGACAAAGTATGGTTATTCTGACCTCCCCTGTATACCCCCGAGAAATTAGAAAGTATTTTCCGGACACCCTGTATATAGCGTAAATTTCGAAACCTAGATAGTTTTTTTTATGTCAGACTTTATTTATGTACCGAATTATTTAGTCGTTATACGGTAAAAATGAACTTATATGCAAATATTACATTAGCAGTGTCAAGATAAGATCATTATATTTCAAAAAGCTCCTAAATCTTAAGATGGTAAGAGGGTAAATTTGCGTAAATCCCAGTCTGAAAACAAACTTTTACAGTTTTGTATAACTTGTTTTATAATTTTTTGATATTTATTAGTGGGGTCTATTTTTAGTTTTATGTATTTAGTAGGGTCTAAAAATCCTAGAGTTTTACTAATGTAATCAATTTTATTAATAGCTATTACTGTATTACCTTTGTCGGCTTTACGCAAATTTACCCTAATGAACCCACAACCTCCCAAACTGTACTCTCTCTTAAAAATTCATAAAATTGGAAACCCAATTAGACCAGTAGTATCTTTCTTTACTGCCCCTTCGTATAAACTCTCAAAATATTTAATTGATATTATAAAAATTAACACAAATTTCTCCGCTAAATATTCTATTAAAAATTCTTACGATCTGGTCGAAAAAATTAAACACTTAAATCTACCAAATAACGCCAAATTTGTTTCCTTTGATGTTACCAATCTATTCCCTAGTATACCTATTGAACATACAATAGAACTTGTTAAAAAACTTTTAATTAAGAAAAATGACAATGTGATTAAAAATCAAGAAATTCTTTATGCTTTAGAAAGTTGTTTGAATCAAAATTATTTTGAATTTAACGATGAATTTTACACCAGTAAGGAAAGACTTATCATGGGTAACCCTCTAAGCCCTCTCCTAGCGGAAATTTTCATGGACCATATTGAATCAATTATTTCAAAAAAACCCCTTTTTAATAAATTTATCTATTGGTTTAGATACGTAGACGATGTTTTAGCTTGTTTTACGGGTACAGACAGACAATTAGACCATTTCTTAAATTTTATTAACAACATACACAACAACATAAAATTTACAATAGAAAAAGAATTCAATAACTCTATCAACTTTTTAGACTTAACAATTAAAAGAACAAACAATAAGCATGACTTTTCTATTTATCATAAACCCACCCATACTGACATTACAATCCACAATACATCTTCACACCCAATACAACATAAACTAGCATCTTTTTTCAGTATGATACATCGATTGATATCTTTACCTCTTAACAAAATCAACTTTCAAAATGAACTAAACATCATTAAACAAATTGCTATAAATAATGGTTACTCCCCAAAAATAGTAGACAAAATACTAAATAAAAAACTATATAATAAAGCCATAAACTTAGTTTTTCCTACAAAAAAAAGAAATAATAAATATAAAGTAATTACTTTCTTAGGCCACATTAGCAATAGAATAAGTAAATTTCTGAAAAACTTGAATATTAATATAGCTTTCAAAACCACTAATACTCTAGGTAAACATATCAAAAATAGTAAAACCAAATCAAACAAAGGAAACAATTGCGGTGTTTACAAATTAAAATGTAATGATTGTCCTAAAGTTTATATAGGCCAGACTGGTAGAAACTTTAATAAACGTGTTAATGAACATCACATTAGTTATATAAAAAATAAAACTGATTCTAACTATTCCAATCATTTAATAGAAGAAAACCATACCTTCAACAATAATTATGACATATTACACATTGAAAACAAAGGTTTAAAACTAAATTTGCTTGAATCCCTGGAAATAAATAAACTCAAAAATTCCAATAATTTGCTTAATGACCAAATAGATTTAGACCCATCACCCTTATTGAACCTGTTTAGTTATCCTTAACTTTTCTTGGAAATATCATTATGGAATTTCCTCTTATTCTGAATTGTAAACCTTATTTTACCTGTATCAAGACCATATGTTTTTATCTTTTAATGTTCATTTTGTAATACTCCTTTGAAGAAGCAACAGTGTTTGCGAAACATGTCGAGTGATTAAAATTAAAATTAAAAATTTGTGGAAAGTGTAAAATTGTTTTACTGTAATTACAACCTATAGTTATAATGAATTTCCACCAAGTAAAAGCCGAATCTATAGTTAAGTTCAAATATCTCAAAGGAACAAGTAAGAAAATAATGTTTTAAGGCTTGAAGATAAACATGCAAAGATGATTTTCATCAAGACCTCATGATGATCGTTAAAAGATTAAGTTTATTTTTCAGAATATAAATATCTCTATTCGTAAACTAAGGTTTACGTACAAATATATAACTAAGATATGGATCATAAATACATCTGGAGGCGATTTAAAGCTCAAGCAGCTATTTCAATCTCATGATTTTGTCGCCAGACCAGCGATCTAGTTAATGAAATTTATGGGTTCGATAAGAGAATCTGGTGTTGATCTTGATCATCAGATTTAGATATAGTATAAATACAGAGTTCTATATTTTTGATAATTTTGCTTCATTTTGTTGATATTGCAGGTATTAATTAGATTTTCTTTTTGGTCATAATATTAGTTTAAATGGAAATAATACATATTTTTATTCTTACTTTTCTGTTTATTTTATTATTTAAATGATTTTCAGAGAATTAAACTGTAAACAGGAACAAGAATTTGAATTTTGTTAATCTATAAACTATTTTTTTTTTCTTACTGAACATTAACTAGTGGTTACATTAGAATTATATTATATTTAACTTTTTTATTTAAAAACAACACACTGGTATATTATTTTTAAATTTTTTAATCTGCTTTGTTGGGTAATTTGTTATAAGCCTTATCTAGGTCATTTGTGTTCATCCTAAAATTCATGGTAGAGGGTGTATTTTTTTTTAATGTGGATCATTTCTTAAGCTGTCCTTTTTTCGAATTATTTTCTGTGTCTAAATCTCGAAATTGTTAATGTAAATTATTTTTGTTATTATTATTATGATGGCTATACTATACAACATTTAAACCCGATGTCACAAAAGATGAACAAACACACATCATTTACAAAATCAATTCTTTAGATTGTTACCAAATAAAAGTCGGTTAAACAAAACATTATTTAAAAAACAGAATACGAAAACACAAATACAGAATTGGACAGCAAACTAGCGATAACCAAATTGTCTTACAAACATGCAACAGACAATCTACATAGTATCAACTTTAAAAACGTTGAGAATTTAGATAAAGAAAATAATTATAGATTAGAAAACATTAAAGGGAACCTTGAATTTTAGGATGTACCCAAATAACCCGAGTAATATTTATAACAACTTAATAGGGTAATAAAATAGCAAATGTTCTAGAAACTTTTTGTCTCTTTACCAGTATACTTTCAAATATCCAACAAAACAGACTAAAACATGTTAAATACCACTGTACTTTTCATGTAAAAAAGTTAAATGTAATTTATTTTAAGTGTAACCACTAGTTAATATTAGGTAAGAAAAAACATTTCAATTTATAGCCTAACAAAATTCAAATTCCTGTTGTAGTTTAGAGTGTAATTCTCTCAAGATGGTTTAAATAATAAATTAAGGCAAAACATCAAAGCAAAACATGTATTAATTTCATCGAGAGTAATTTTATGACCGAAAGCTAGAAAAGAAAAATTTAAATTTTAATAACGTCGTTCCTAGGTCAGTTTGAATATAGGATTAATAAAAAACGTTATTACGATAAGAAAAAGAGTAAATTCAGTAAAAGCTTTATCAATTATAACGAATACTAAATAATATAATTCCAGATTTTTAGTTTCAAAAATATAAATTTATTACTAATCTGAAAATTTGATCCTGTGGTTAAGATCGCTATTGAATTCCCCTTTTGTTTGTTAGATCGCTGACTAGGCAAATTATATATTTGTTACTTTTTGTATGGATAAAACTATCATGTGATAAGTAAGTAAATAAAATTACTGTTCTCAAGAAAGCTGTCAAGTAATTTTATCTCTAAAATTTCTTTATAAATGACTTAAAATATTTTCCTCCAAAAGCCAGTATAAACATATTTTGCCGGGAGAGTGCGCGCGACACGGATGCATATATCTTGCCCTATATTTGATGTAAATTGAATAATTTAAATAACGTAAGCCATGAAGATGCCTTGACATCAGTTTTATCTCTATTCAGCCTAAACTCCTAAAAATAAAATTAATAAATTTTAGGAAAGGATTGGCAATAACATGTAGGCATAATTTAAAAAAGAATTTTTCAAAATTTGCACTTCGGAATGGTGAAACCTTCTTTTCAAATTTTTCATTAATTGAATTTATATTGTCTGTGATAAGTCTATATATAGTTTTCATTTATGTGGGTCATGATTTGTACTCGTATATTCAGTTCTATTATCCAATACATTTAAATTAGGGCAGAACACTAAGAGAAAAGCAACTTCAGTGTTGACTGCCTGCTCCTGTAAAAAGAGATTTTTATGCAATTTTCGAAGTAATTTATCGATATTTCTTGACCAAATAAATTTTTAATATCAATTTTGACTTCAAAAGATAGTTCATAAAAATATTTAAAAGCTGATTTGTTGATTTTTCGATAATAGCATTTCAAAAGGGAAAAAAAAGTAAGATATTGATTTTACATTGCTCATTAAAAAGCACATTTGTCTGCGAAAAATCACGACACAAAAAAGATTTTTGGCTTCACATATTCTGCATCGATTATCTAAAAAGTGATTTTTGAATTTTTCGAAATTCCATTTCGTAATACTGAAGAGGGTTTAAATGTGTTTTACTATTTTGCCAGATAACGCTTAGATTATTCCATATATTTTGTTCAAACTTCATTACTATGTAGCGGCAATTTGCAAAAATATGATATTATAAAATTTAATTTATATTTATATCATAGGTAGAAGCAGAATAACAGCGAAAAAGATAAATTAATTTTTAGGACATAATGTATTAATATCCCAAAACCGTTCCCCACTATCCCTTGTCCTTTCTCTTTCTCTTTCCTTAAGTCGTTGGGTACAAAAATGTTGTGTAAGGCACGTACATGCACTCCCGGAGAGACTACGTACTAATAATCCCCTAATCAGTAAAGAGTTTTTTTTGCGAACCCTGACACTAGTCCTGTTGATTGTTCTGTAAAATGACCTCCTGAATCCGAATATGATACCCGTTTTCACCCATCATCCGTAGCTACGAATTTTGTTCGGAAGGATGAAAAGGATTATTTTATCTATTTATTTTTATTAAAAATAAAGATTGGAAAAACACCTTCATGTGGTGCTTGCTTTCCTTTTGTATCCTAAAATGGAAGTTTGTCGGGCCAATCCCCAGCAGTAGTCTGCCAGCATGTTCGCATTCCACTTCCCTGAAAATCTCCTCTCGAGCTTAGTGACTTCTTGAAGAAGATGTTCCCCGCGTTCTTCCGAAACTGCTCTTAAATTTTTAGAGAAGAAGTCGAGGTGTGAGTACAGGAAATGCACTTTAAGAGATGTGTTACACCACATGGCAATGTACGCTGACAATAATTTCTCGAGATGAGCGACATAATCATCACTTTTGTTGTTACCCAAAAAGTTCTCACACATGTTTTGGAATACAAGCTAAGCCCGTTTTTCTTTTCGATCCAACTGTTCAATAAATGTTGAATCTTGGACAAGGTATCTTATCTAGGGACCCACAAAAATTCGTTCCTTGATTTTAGCTTCATTAAGACGAGGAAATTTAATTTTTAAAAATTGAAATCTCCCACTTGTCCACTGCTTCCACGAACTGATGAATCCGAGTTTGGTGTGCAAAGTCGGAAAGTAAATATTTTCCTTCGGGACCAAAGGATTACGAGCCGCATTTTTCTGACTAAGAGTAATACTTTCTCGCCGACGACATTTCCGTATGAAATAATGTTTGTCTCAGGATCGGCTGTCCAATTCACATTGGAAGCAGCAATATTTTGAGAAGCTAATTGCAGATCCGTGAGTAGAGCAATAACTCCAAAATCAGCGCATAACTTGCAATTCAGACTGATGTCGTACGTCTCCTTCATATCCACAGAGTATGCAATCGGGACTGATGGTGGCATTTTATAAGAGATTCCACTGCTAAAGACAAGATCCAAGAAGTTCAGCTTACTCTTAGATAACTCCAAATCCCGGACGAGATCATTCAATTTCACTTAAGTAATGAAGTGACTTTGCCGATGAGCTAAATTAACTGAAAACTCTTCATCCTCGGTGGACCTATCATTTGAGGGTCCAGGCTGTGGCTCAAAGTCTTCTAAATCCGTTTTTAACTCTAAAGTATAGATTTTTGGAAACAATGAGATTGACAAAGATTCATTGTGAGGAATGAGTCTTAGAACTCAATGGAAATTAGGCTACTTGAAAACTTGATGGTGGAGGTCATAGAAAAGTAACATCTGTGAGATGACAGCGAGGTTCGCACGAATCCGTGCGCATAGAAAATGGCGTTGATTTACGGGTACTGTTGAACTATTTGTGTCAAGCTACTGTAACATGTGCAGCAAATTTTGAGAGCACTAGCGTTGTCCTGATCACTAATTTGGCCATGAAAATAAAATTTATTATCACTTTTCGTTGCATTTTTAAGGTCAGTTCTCCGAAGATATAGCAGAAGCTATCGGGATGGTTCCTACAATTTCATGACAGGGTTGAGCTGATGTAGTTCCGTATTTTTGCGATTTTTAATAATCTGATAAAGTACAATAATTTATAATGGAGTAAATATTTGAAAACTGAAATAATTAACGACTATAATGAATTTTGAATGACGCTAATGGAATTATTTTTCGTAATTGCTGATTCATTTACATTTATCTTTTGATGAAATTTTTTGGGAGTTCCAAAAACCTCAACACAAATATACAATACAAGATAAAATATGTGAAGCGCAGATAAAGAAGATACGTGCCAAAGAATATTTTTAACCGACTTCTAAAAGAAAAAGGTTCTCAATTCGTCGAGTATGTATGTTTTTTTTATGTATGTACGGCAGCACCGATTTGAATGAAATTTTTTAAGTTATATTCAGGAAGTTGCTGTGGTGCTCCCATATTTTTTTGGACGAAATTGGTGCAGTAATATCCAAGATGAGGCTGACAATATGGCGGCGAAAAAAAAAAATTTTGTCTGATTTTTTCCAAAATTGATATGGGCGAATTTTTTGGGCAGTACACAACGAATCTGAAATTACTTTTAAAAAATTCCATATGGTGGATCCAATATGGCGGACAAAAAAATTTAATTTTGTCTGATGTTCTCCAAAATTGACGTGGGGGAGTTTTCGGGGTCGCACATAATGGATACAATATATTTTTAAAAAATTCATTATGGCGGATTCAATATGGCGGACAAGAATCAATTTTGTCCGATTTTCTCCAAAATTGGTACGAGGGAGTTTTCAGGGTGGTACATAACGAATCTGAAATTATTTTTAAAAAATTCAATATGGCGGATCCAAGATGACGGATTAAAAATTCTACTTCTCCCGATTTTGTCTAAAATCAGTTTGCGGTATTTTTGTTACTGCTAATTATGAATTTAAAAGTATTTTTCAATATAGCAACTCCAAGATAGCGGACTAAAAATTTTACATTTTTCGATTTTGTTCATGTTTTTGAGGATGTAAATAGCGAATATAAGTCTAGAAATTTTAAATTTCCGGATTTCATCCAAAATTGGTACTAGGGGGCTTTGAAGGGTTTAGTTTTAGATTAGATTAAGTCTTAAAATATATTTTTTTGAAATTCAATATAGCAGATGCAATATGGTGGTTTGAAAATTTTACCTTATTCGCATTTCTTCAAATATGATATTAGAGGGTTTTCGGGGTCGTGTATTACGAATATGAAGTTAATTTTTTACAACTATTAGTTTGACAAGATACAATATGAGGGACAGAAAATTTTACATATTCCGATTTTGTCTAAAATTGATATTGTGGGGTTCTTGAGGCGTATACAAACTCAATATGCAGTATAAAATATATCGCGCTAAGAAATTTACATCTCAGGTCCTTTAAACATCGATATTGGAAGGTTTTGGCCCCTATATTACCAACCTAAAATTAATTTGAAATTTAAGATAGTGAATTTACTATGACAGACTACATATTTGTTTGACACAATTTTACTGGTATTTGGAAAGGTCTAAGAAACAAAAAATTTTTAGTGATGTATTTTCCAGCGATTTACAACTTTGGATAAAATGGGTACTGTTTTTCCACCTTAGAGTCATTGCGAGGTACACTAATCTCGATTAGTACTTTGTTCAAATAATTTATGGATATCATAATGAATTTTGAAACTAAAAATAGAAAAATAAAATTTTGATAAAAAAATTGAACCGACTTCTAAAAATGCGCTAAAAAGTGAAAAATAACTATAAATTTTTATATGAAATTGAACTTTTTGAAGTCGGCGACAAATTATTTGTAAATGAAATAAATAACTACTAATATCTACAAATTATGGTAAGAAAGCAATTACAAATAAAGTATTTTTAATCTGTTTATGCAAATCACATTTTGTCAGGTATTAATTTGGCGCCCACTTCAAAAAGTTCAATTTCATATAAAAATTTATAGTTATTTTTCACTTTTTAGCGCCCTTTTAGAAGTCGGTTCAATTTTTTTATAAAAATTTTATTCATTTTAGCAAATGAATTACTTTTCATATATATTCATGTTATCTATTTATTTAATGTGAGGTGAAATTATGGAAATTAATAAAACTTACACTGTCTAGAATTTAGAATCAACCGCTCCATTCTTTAATATTTTTTTAGATTTGTTTTAATAAAATCGTGTTCATGAAACATGTGACTACAATAAGTATTCAAATTATTACTCCATAGAATAAACGGGCGAAGCTGCGACGGGTAACTGCTAGTGTATTGTATATCGCCAGTACCTTCCTCGGTAGTTCAGGTATACAGATGTAAGCAACTGAGGAACTCTCTTTCAGAGGATTGACTATATATTTAATTAGTTAAAGAAAAAATTCGCTAATCGAGCAAATTTAAATTTATATTCTCAAATTAATTTTTACCTTATGTCTACAAATACGTCATTTACGTATTTATGATTTTTATAATAAATGACAAACCGGGTATGAATATTCATATAAACACTTACCTTTATTTATACTGCTTTCTTTTTAATTAGATAAATTTAAACTTTTCACTACTTATATCCAACAAAATTTGTATAGAATTTTTGCACACATTTTTGTTGGGTATAAAATAACAAGAGATATATTCAGGAAAGAAATTTTTCCAAAATATAATTTGTTATATTAAATTTTTAACAAGTTTAAATTGTTGAATAGATATTAAAATATAATTATCCCTAGACAACAGGACAGTGACATCAGCAAATTAAATATAGGGATTTTAACTTTCACATCAAATACCTTGCCTTAAAAGTCCAATGTTAAAATTTGAAAAACAATTGGTTTCAACAAAATCTTGCTTATTAAGTAATAAAAAAGTTGAACTTGACCCGATTTTTTTTGTTGTATCGGCCTGTCTAAGGTTACCTAATGCCAAATTGATGATGAAAAACAGTTATTGGGATATTGGCAATTTATTTATGAAGATAATTAAATAAAATTACTTGATGGGTAGCAACATGCAGTACTTAATTTACTAAATCCCATCAATGCTAGTTAATTAAGATACACACCATTTAACTTAAGTAATAACCATTAAAACATAGAAGCAAAAAATTGACATTTTCCGTTTTGAAATATTAGAATTATCCAGTTTAAAAGAGCTTTTTTTTGTATTAGATTATTTAGCATATAAGAGTATGCATACTTAAAAATTATACCAAATATAAATTTCAAAAAGTTTTCTTTAAGGAAAATATACACATTTCATTTTTCATGATGTTATGATGGATCGAATTTAAGGCAAACAAAAATGAAGGAAAATGTGATTGTAGAACTACTAAAAGCATATTGTTACTTGTAGGGTCATCTTAATCAGATTGTCTTCATAGACAACTCACTATGCTGATAAAGCATGGAATTGTTGGTCATGTTCTATCAGAGTATTTAGCACTCAACAGATTTTTACCCAAAAAAATCAATGCAAGTTCAGCTAACAATGCTGCTTAGATTAGCTGAATAACTTGCGGTGATTTAAATGGCTCAACGAAGCCTAAACCAAAATAAAAAGTGATTTAAGTAGAATTTCGCATAATACAGATAAGTATTTTCAAAACTTCAAGTCATATATGAATAGAATAATACAAGGCGTAAAGAAAACGAGAATTTCTTGCATTACATGAATATATCGAAGCTTTAAATAGATCTTTGATACAATTTAGAATTTGGTCAAGAGATCTGAACAATTTGGGTTCATAACTTTCGACAAATTACCTCAACGTGCTCGAAGAGGTCGCTTGAAGCAGAATATAATCTATGTTCAACAAGATATAACTACCAATAAGAACCAAACACATCCAATTCCTCATCGATCACAGCAATTAGGAACTACATACTCCACTACGCAGAGAATTTTCACCAAGGATCTTTACTTCCATCCTTGCAAAATATGAATAACATAGGAACACAAGCATAGATAATAGAGCGTCTCGACTTTGCCTAATGGATGCATGAGCAAAGAAACGAATTATTCCACAAAATAACTTTTTGTGTTAAGCTGCATTTTCAGCTCAGAGGCCTGAAATTTCTGAGATCTGATCCATAAACCCATATTTCAATTCTCTTTCTCCTTTTAAAACCATATGTATACCGTTTAATAGAGTTTCTATTGAACTTTTCTATGGTATCTCTATCCCATTCACTTTTACGACTCAATCTTGTGGTAACGTGTTTCACAAAGTTAAATTCCTTCTTGATTTTATCGTGAGGCATGTCTCAGATTTGCAGTTTTCTAGATAAGAGTTGGAGGCCTTCATTTAATGATTCTATCCCTGATTATTCTGTATGTTGTACCTTATAATATGGTGGCATAATTAGACCATGTTTTTTGAAAATAATTCGAAAAATGCCATTACACTCGAAAAATACCTTTAATGAAACCAGTTGAATAATTAAGATATCGAGGATTTCAACAAAACGGTAGTATCTGTCACATAAGAGCAGAAACCATAATATTTTCTCAGAAAATTTCCTGGCCATGTAACCTCAATGAATCAATTGACCGACAATCATACGAAATAGCTTATTTAGACTTCCTTCTTTGGGGTTATTTAAAGAGTAAAATTCACAAACTAAATAATATTACATATCTTAAACAAGATATTAAACAGAAAATAGCCAATACTGAGCTTGCAGTGTGCCGCGAAGGCTGGAGAAAATTATAATAAACAAATTACGAAATGTTTGAGAAGCAGAAACAGTTATTTAACTAATACTATTATCCACGTGTAATTGTAATTAATGAACCAAAAATACTGGATAAAAGATTAAATGACTTTTAAACATTTTGCGTCTTTTTTTTTTTTGTTTTATGTATTAATATGGAAGCTCAGAGTGAATCATCCATTATAAATAAAACAACAAATAAAATATCTACAAAAATTATTTGTAAACTCCCTAGCATTTCGATGATCCTGATTATAATGAATTGATTAGAGCGAGAGTTACTATTTCTCTATATGTCTGCATTCTTTCTTACGCCTTGTTGGATAACATTAACATAAATATTCGACTATATTTACTTATTTTAAAAAACAATATATATTTAGTTATTTCAGTAGTTATTTAGTTTCACTACACCATGCCTAAAATTTAGCATTTTTTTCATTGTGGTATATTAACGACAATTTTTTTTGACGACAGTAATATAACGACTGGATATGTGTTGTCTATATGTTTCTAAACGTAACAACTATGTCAATGAAATGATCTATTTTATTATACAATAACCCTATGTCAAAATTCATTCTTGATTATTCTCGAACTCAAAGGTTATTACTTGTAGTACAGTTCGGCAGGTAAAATTCGAAATCATGGAGTTCCTGTCTCATAAAGAATGTATCTGAGGATTTTTTTTCAGTGGAAATAATTGCTTACAAATGTTACAGAATATATGTTATTTTGTTATTATAAGTATTATTAGATGATAATTCCATCAAAAACTCATAATTTTGGCAATGAAATGTACTAGATGGGGACTGAATGAATGAATAAATAAATAAGAGTAGTGATACTCGACCCTCGATACTTAGGTCTCGTTGGGTTTATCACATCTCAGCATGATTGTAGATAATTAAGGCTGACTGCCTTTGTGAATCCAAGCTACCTCGCCTGATTTTTCCTAACTGCTTGCGTGATATTATTTTATCCTCAAGGTGTCTCTGCCTCAGTCTACTAAGCGCCGGGTACCTTCTGAGAATATGATCAATAGTTTCATTCACAATCTTCACACTGTATGCTCCGCTACGCCAATCATATGAAGATGGGCCCACAGGTGATCACATCCCATCAACAACCCCACCACGATCCGCAGTTCCTTCCTCTTCAAAAAAGAAGTTTCTTGGTAAGCCGCGCATTAAGTGTAGTCATATGTTCTTGGGAACATCTCATTTCGGAGGCTTCCCTTCAATATTCTACTATATATATATATATATATATATATATATATATATATATATAGATGTTAAAAAAAATTTAACGAACTAAGTTTATATCACTACTTTAAAATGGTAAATGGAAGATATTTATAAAAAAATTATGTTAAAATAATAGCAAATATTATTACATATAGATACACGCCATTATTAAAACACGGCAGAAAAATAGGTTTTTATTTCTTACAGAGATCTTAATTTTTAGGTTTTAGGTTTCAATTATCATTTACCAGAGTGACACGGGACCTCCAGGAGTCTGATTGTAACGCCGATCACACCAGTCATGAATCTATTACTATGAACTCAGGGCCTATATTGCAGCTCTACTGTCCGAGCATAGGTTGGAATTAAAATCATTTATATTAACAAAATAAAGGAGAGGTAGCGCATCACTTCATAGAATATAGAACATAGATAATTAAAGGCTGCAAGGTTAGGATTTGATCCTAGTTAAAGGATTCAAGTATTGGTTTAAAATTCGTTAAGTTTTCTTGAAGGATTTGCACATATTGAAAATATCCAAATATCCAAATATAGTTTTCAAAAAACCTAGAAGAAGAAAGCTATTTACACCATCTATTTAGAGTTAATATTGACTGTCTCTAGTCTACCACAAACTTTGAAAATACAGATTTAATGGAGGAATACCACATTCAGTTGACTCGCAAACCCAAATATGATACGTAGATAGTGTTTGGTTTGCATACTAATAAAAAATCTAGTTAAAACTAGTCTATGGTGAGTTGGGCGTTGGACATTTTTATTAATACAATTACTTTTTTGTTTAAACTTGACTTACTTTGCAACTTTGTTTAATATTGTATTCAACTAAAATCTATAAGATATTAGCGAAATGATCTATGGGATTAACAAACAAGTATCAAAACGAAAATAGCAAAATTAAGAGATCTTTGGATCTATAAATAGCAGCAGAGTACTAAAATCTAATCAAAAACAAGTATGAAAAATGTTGCAGGTATGCTACCAAAAAAAGTTAAGATTTAAACCAATATCAAGTTCCAAGTATTTTTATTCTGCGGCATTTGCCAATATTGTATACATTTAAAAAGTCGGTTTATTAAGTTAAATTAATAGTAACTTTTGTCTAAAATGTTGTTTTTCGAATTTATGTTCAGACCAGCTTTTACCAGCGACTTCTTTGGTGTGAAACTTGGGAAATAAAAGGTGACTGAGTTATGAGAGTTCAATATACTCGGTAGAAACAGTTATTCGTGGTTTATGACAAATTAAATTATTATACAAAATAATTAATCGTTGAAACTAATAAAAGAACCTTCTACAATCTTAATCGTATCCATCCCTAATCGGTAGAAACAGTTCACCAGTGTTTATTACAAATTAAACTATAATAAAACATATTTAATCATCAGAACTAATAAAAGAATCTGCTACGATCATTTTTCATCAATGTTAATCATATCCAATGATGATCTCTTTTATCTTATCTAAAGAAACTATTTTTAATTGTTTATAACAAACTCAACTGCTATAGACAATATGTAATTGTCAAAAGTAATGTAAATCATTTATAATCCTATTACGGTAACGTTAATCATATTTGGTGCCAATCTTTTCTATCTAATTGGTAGAAACTATTTTTAATTATTTATAATAAATACAATTGCTATAAACATTATTTAATTGTCGAAACTAATGATACACCATCATTTTCTGACCATATGAATAAAATCCACTGATTATTTCTTTAACCGTATTGTTATTGTTTATTAGAAATACTATTATAATTAACAACAAATAATCAAAAAGAGCAGCCCACATCACTTCTGGAAACCTTCCTTTCATGTCTGTAAAATTTCATCGAAATCGGTTTAGTCGTTTCAAAGATTAATCCTTAAGGACAGATACTTCCTCCCTAATTCTCTAACATGGTATAACTTTAAAATCATTCTAAATTGAGAGTAGAGAGTTTCAAGTGACAAGTGCAACAATGAATCAAGCAAGTCTTGAAACATAAAAATACAAAGATAAAAAATCATTTTTTCTTTCTGGAGACAATGATTCCCAAAACCAATTTCAAGGATATATCTTTAGATCTTCATTCCTAATATTCTTATATATATATATATATATATATATATATATATATATATATATATATATATATATATATATATATATACATTAATTTGTTGGCGTATGTAATACAATTCCTAAGAAATTCATAAGCGAAACAAAACTGACCAATTCATTTTCATTTTAGCCTAGTTTTCCAAAACTGGATATAGGCCCCCTCTATTTGTTTCCAAATCTCTCTATTCTGGGCGCTTCTTTGCCACATCAAGCCGGCATGTCTGACTATGTCATCCTTCCATCTCATCTGTGACCTGCCTCTGAATCTTTTCCCTTCATATGGGCGCCATTTTCAAATTTCTGAATTCCAACGGTTGTCTTTTATTCGTTCGTTATGGCCTGCTCATTTTCATTTTAGTGATGCTGCTCTTTCTATAGCGTCAACTACGTTGGTTTCTCTTCTTATCCACTCATTTCGTTTTTATCTCTGAGTGATATTCCTAACATGTGTCGTTCCATAGCCCTTTGAGTTTTGCGGATTCTGTCCAAATTTGATTTTGTAAAGGTCCACGTCTGCGCTCCGTATGTTAGTAGTTTGCTACTGTGGGATGTATTTCACACCTATATTCTGTTACACTTGACTAGTCATATAAGGGTAATGGTATACTTGAATTTTTGTTAGCGAGAAAGCTGATTTATATTTTTAATATTTGTAATGTTTCGCAGTGTGTTATTACAAAGTCGTACCCAAAAGTTTTTTTTTAATAATTTTAGATTTCAATTAAAAATAACAGCACACTAAATATCTGTCTAAAAAGTTCTTAAACTTTCAAAAACAAATTAGCGAAAACTACTTTAAAATAAAGACTTCTTAAAGAAATTAATAACAATTAGCTAGAAACTTTTTTTCGAAAGATCTAATCTAACTTTTTATATAAAATCAAGAGGTAATAGTGGAATTTCGAAGTATTTCCAATAATGATTGCACAACTTACGGTTGTAGGATCAAAAATTGGCAACACCTTGTACAAAATGTAATCTTTCAAGACATAATAAAAAAATTCTCAATCTAGACGCGGTTGAGAATTTCATAAAAATTTAGGAAAATAAAGGGGATGCAAAAACTGTTAAATTTGCTGAAAAATTGTCTGTAGATAATCCAATATTTCAAATTGACAGATAAATAAGTAGTAGATGAAAATAAACCGTATAAAATATATTTTTTTCTAATTAATAATTTATTAGTAAATCAATCAGTAATTGATCTTTTAATGGATGGAGCTTTAGGGATTCAGTATTTGCTCACGACAGTATTCTCTGGCAGTAATTTATTTTTGTTTTTATATATCAAACTTTGATTTTAAAATTTCAGTTTCTATTGTTAAAGCAGCAAAAACTAAATTGATTCTACACATAGTTGGTTACAGTGACGTAAATAATGACCGCGCAGACTCCGCGGTGCGGGGGGGGGGGGAGGACACAGCTAATCCAGGAGCGCCCTCAAGTCCCTTGCTAAAAATGGATAAATACGAAGGATCAAGATGGGTGTAAAATAGTAAGGAGCATTCAAAAATTTATAGGGGGTGCACATTCTCTTAGTTACGCTACCGGCTGGTTGCTTATTAAGGAAAATAATATCCTAACTTTTCCACTTTAGATAATTACTCAGTCAAAATTTTATGTTTTATGAGATAAATCGAAAAACTCCTAAATTTATATAGCTCTTGAATGACTAAAAGTGTATAAATAAATCTTGTTCAGTCATAATACATATCTGAAGATACTGCCTGGAACGAAGTATGTTGTTTTTGGTCTCAAATCTTTATTTTAAAGTAGTAAGCATTTTAGAAAGTGTATAGAAGAACGTTTATAGGCTCTCTCTCTCTTCATTTGTCTAATTTAGAGAACTATGGAATGCATTTTCACGTTTGGTTAAGCTTTTTTAGGAGACAAATTTTGGTGTAATGTATCGATATAGGTATATTGTGAAGGGATCGGGACTCGTTTTTAGTTTACACTGACAAAATCCTTTGAGATTCATCATAATAATCTATGACGAAAATATAGATATTATTTCATTGTTATCTTTGTATAATGATTTACAATAACTATATTTGTCATTAAAAATTCATGTAAAATTAAGGTCACATTTTGATCACAGTAATTTTGAAGGTCTTACACATCGCATCACATACTTTTTCGCATACAAAAACATTATTATCGGTCCCTAGTTAAAAATAAATATTAGACTCAGGTGTGTCTCTTTAAAATTCTTCTCTTGACTTTATAAATTTTATTGTAAAAAATCATAATTGTGTCTCTGGTCTTTGTAGTATCAAAGCAGAGAATCAATATTTATAACCCTATTATTTACACTCAGGGACAAAATTATTGTATGTTTTTTTTATTCATTTTTACATGAAAAAAATTTTAAATTAGCACTGTAACCTTACGTATACGTGAACATTTTATTCATCTAATAGGCGGAAATACTCACTTGTTTTAAAAATGTCGATATTGATTGAACTAGTAGACTAGTCTTATCCTTTTTTTTCTAAATTGGAGAAGCATTTTCAAAATAGGCTTTTAAGTAAAAAATTGGGAAAAAAAAATTTTATGGTTTTTTACGTGTAACTCTCTGCAACTCAGCGAATAATGAATATTTCTGTATAAAATTTGTATGGTAAATTTTGGAGATCATTCTTAAAGCAAGAAAATTCGTCCAAAACTACTGAAGCATTTTCTGACCAAGCGGGAAATTTTCGAAAATTTTCTATTAGCTTTATTATACTTGCTATTGCAAATGTTGAGTTACAAAGTTTTAAAATATCTATATTTATATATACAGTAATAAAGTTCACAATGCAAAGAAGTTTTTCACAAGAGTATGCTATAAACTCATCCGACGAGATAAAAAATCTTTTCATCAATAACCGACAAAAAATAGATCATTTGCTCTGTTCGTGAACAATAGAAATATGATGAAATTGTTTGTTTTATCCAAGACGCTTTTATTATCTCTTTTGACGACGACCGCGAAATACGCCCGACATCATTCAAAGTCGGCAAAATGGGAAGGAAGATCATAGCAAGCTCGTCATGGGTGTAACTTGTTATGCATGCCTCAAAAGGTTTACTCACGGCTAATTAACACACGCATGCATAAGTTTTTTTACTAAGGCACATATATGCAATCAAAGTATATTATTTATATGTAGAGTTTTAAAACAATGAAAGTATGGATTTTATAGTGCGTAAGGCTCTCGACATATCTCAGCATATCGAAAAGTATAATTGATTGTTCAGGGAGAAATTCTAGAAATTTGCTTACTCCTTCTATTTGGTTTGGATGGAATTTATTATTACATTACATATTGTGTAAAAGTAGGTGAATAGTGTTTTGAATTCACATGGTTTTTGTTGCAACAATGACGTCCTACGACGATTTGTTCCAGTCACTGCTAAAAAAAATTAGAGAAAAATCTGATTGTTTATGTACAATCTTAACTTATTCATTATGACACGGGTGACGATAAATTTAATATGAACGCTTGAATAACTTATGGTAAATATATGTATCATGAAATGATTTATTTTAAAATCAAGAGGTTAGCGAATCCGTATATATAGAAAGAACTTACAAGCAAGTACTTAATAGATAACCTCATGACATATAACAATTTTTGTTTTATCAAAAGTCTTCAGTCAGACCCAATCCAATAAAATTTACGAGTTCCATTGTAGATGGTTTAAATACGCAATATATGAGAACGACATTCGTAAGAAGCGCGCTCGTTACGCGATCGGTGCGGCGAAAATATTTTTTTTTTCTTCTTGGGTCCCTCCTAAAGCTGGATGCACTGCGGCCAGTATACGTCTATTGTACTTACCCTTAACTTACAGCCACTCTGTTAACTTAGCCTTATGAACCAACGTGTAAAAGTCCGCTTTCACTCGGTTCCTAATGACTCACAGTCACATATGATGTGCTTTACTGTTTCCTTAACTTGACCACATAGCCTATTGTATACATTCATTTTATTCAGACGAACTTTAACGGCCACGTAACCCGTCATTATTTCTGTAATTGCCAAGTGTCAATCTTAAAATCACTATATATTTTTTTAAGTGCCAAAATTCTCCCAAAATCTATTTTATATTATGAACTTCAATACTGTATGTGCAAAAATGGACAATTCAACAGTAAATTCTGAAATGGTATGGCAGTGACCAAATTGGTTCTAATCGCTAATAATGGTTTATCTTTTTATTGTAGAGAGTGCCAAATATAAATATAGCTTTGTGTAATAATAATAATAATAATAATAATAATAAACCAAAGAACCTCCTGCAGAACATCAAGGGACTGGGTCTTAGTGAGCATCTGTATAAACCTATGCAGAAAGCAACTCTCCTAGCAACCGCGCGAACCGTCCGAAAGTTCATGGGAAATACAGCAGACCACGTCACCTAGGACCCGATAACATGGAAAGGGTTCCCACAGAGCTTCATACTTCTGGTACCTTTGTGTACCTGGTATGAGTGAATATTCCCTGGAGGGAGTGCGAAGCCGTCTGGCTTGTAAATCAAAATAATAATAATACTGTGCCGCGACTGCATTAGCTAAAGCTTTAAAAATTAAAGTTATAACAGAGCACTGATAAACAAAAACAGAACCCAATATGGGATAATATCGAAAATCTTCGAAAAGATACAGCACAGCTGACGGAGCATATCAGGAGCACGAGAATAACTAAACTGCAAAGACGAATTGAGGAAATCATGAATAGCGTGCAATACCATTCAAAACAAGATCCAGCGAATGCTACTGCTCAACAATGCCTCGACACGCTGAAATAAAAGCTCTCTGCAACCTCAGGATGGCTAAAGAGATACAAGAACAGTAATAACCAAAAACAAGACAATGCGCTGTTTCAACGACTAGAATAGACTTTTTACCGTAAACTAAACTCTCCCACCTAACATGACACAAAATAGATATCCCAATAGAGAATAGGTAGAAGAGTTCTGGAGAAGTCAACTTTTCACACCCACCAATAGTAACATCGTAGCAAGCTTGATCAATGAAGAACACCAAATCCGCCAAGACTACATCCATATACAGTTTGAGCTATTTACCACCGACGAAAATTCAGGAATAATCAAGGAATTCCATAACTAGAAAGCTGCAGGTCTCGATGGGATCGAGAACTACTGACTCAAGAAGTTCTGCTGTATGCACCATCAACTGGTTATTCTTATTAATTATGTTTTTCTTAACCCGTCAAAAATGAACAACATAACACTAAAGACCCAGCCGAGTATAGGCCAATCATCTGCCTTCCCACACTATATAAGGTAATCAATTCCTGCTTGATCCAACGCATCTCAACTCAACAGCAAGGATGCACCAGGGAAGCAATGGGATGTAAGGAACAATTGATTTTTAATTCTATCGTATGTAACCAAGCCTGTATAAACCGAAGGAACCTCTTTGCTGCCTATGTGGATTATAAGAAGACCTGCAACTCAGTGCCATATCAGTAGCTCACACGCATATTGAGAATGTAGGTTTATAATCATTTTGTTTCCCTTTTAAAATGCAATATGGACCTGCAGAACTAGGATCCAATTGCAAGTACCATCTAGCGACATCATCGAAACTGATACAATTTTAAGACCAAGGTGAATATTTCAAGGCGATTCACTAAGTCCTTTGTGGTTCTGCTTGGCAATGAATCTACTATCGCGCCGTTTAAACTGCACCAGATACGGCTTTACTATTAGAAATAACAACGACGTGGTAGTAAGACTGAATCATCTTTTATATATGGATCGATGATCTGGCTGATACCAGAAACTAGCTGGAACAAATGATTAAAATTTGTTTAGGAGTTCTCCGTATTCTGAATATCGTTAAAGGAAAAATACAACAGGGAACATTTGAAATGTAGACCGATGAAACTATATCTACAATGGAAACAGAACGAACTAAATATCAAGCTAAAAGAATTTTTCATCGTACTGTCAAAGTCGAATTGATAATCGAACTTGTTAGAAAGTTAAGGCGGGTATTACGAAGTAACTTAAATAGTAGAACCTTGTTTAAGGCGCTCAACGCGTACGCACGCTCTGCACTTAGCTACTCTTTTGGAATTGTTGAGTAGAGCAGGGCGGACATCGAAAACCTACAATGGAAAATAAGAACACTCTTAACAAAGGTACACAAACGCCATCCTCGGAGTGCTATTGAACGTACAATGCTTCCAAGACATCAAGGAGGAAGAGGATTGGTGAATATTGGTAAGCAGCTCGATCAACAAATAATAAACTTACGTTCATATTTCCACAGGTTAGTGGACTCTTCCATACATACTATATCGAGCAATATGTGATTCAGATGATTCAACGCTGCTATAGCTGAGGGAACAGGATACTGCTTTTAACCACCAAATAGACCAGGAGAAGTTACAAGCCTGACTACAGAAGCCACTTCATGGACGGCATCCAAATGAGGTCAATCAGGACAATTTCAACAACTCAGCGTCGGACATAACTGGAGGATTCCAAGCGTTTGCAGCAACGGAGCATAAGGAAAGACATAACTCAGCCGCCAAAATACTCCACCAAGAGTTAGCAGATAAATTAGAGCTATTGCAGGTGGGAAAATTGCCTTATTACAAATACATTCCAGAGCCTTTTCTTGAGAAGAATGAGTTCAAGCTATATTGCGACCAAACAGTTCTGATAAATCAGACAGTTGCTCATAATAATCTAGACATAATACTAACAGGCACAATTTGTAGGCGAACTACACGAATTGACGTTGCCATACCTACCAAGAACCTAATATCAAAATACAATTATAAGATCGCAAAATAGAGGGATCTGGAGGTACAAATCCGAAGACAATGGGCAATGAACAGCATTTACATAATTCCCACAATTTAACTGGAGTGATACCGAAGAACCTCCAGCAGAACATCAAAGGACCGGGCCTTAGTGAGCATTTGTATAAACCGATTCATAAGGGAGTTCTCCTTGCAACCGCGCGGACCGTCCTAAAGTTTGTAGGAAATACAGCAGACCACGTCACCTAGGACCCGATAATATGGAAAGGGTGGCTCCATGCTTTTGTATACCTGGTATGAGTCAATATTCCCTGGAGAGAATGCGAAGCCATTTAGCTTGAAAGTCATATTAAATGGCTCTATTGTAGCAATAAAAATAATTATACAAAGAGTTGATGGAGTAGGCCTCCTCACATAACCTAAAAAATTCTTAGTATCTAAAAGATCATAAAACGAACATAAAGGGTTTTCCAATAAGAGGTGTCATTTTGAAAAGCCCGCTATTTCGGTAGATGTCACTTTTGAAGCTGTAAGTTTTTGACGTTTGACAAGTAGAAACTACGCCATAAATAAAGATGGAACGATACACGCTTCAACAACGCATTGAAATTATTAAAATTCACTATAAAAATGGTGAAAATTTGGCAGAGACGGTTCGTAAAACTCGAACATTTTTGGGTCGTCATGAAGCACCTTGTCGGAGCGCAATAAAGAAATTGGTGAAAAAATTCGAGCTGTTGGGACAAGTTAGTTATGTGAAGAAGAAAACCCGTGCACGTCGCTCAAGAACAGCCGAGAATATTGCTGCTGTAGCCGAAAGTGTTGAAGAAAACCCAGGTTTGTCCATTCCTCGTCGTTCTTTGGAATTAGGGATTCCACAAACGTCATTACACCGTATTTTGTATAAAGATTTGGGTCTTTAGGCTTATAAAGTTCAGTTAACGCAAGAACTCAAGCCGGCCGATCATCAACAACGTCGTGCCTTTGCTGATTGGGTTCTTGAAATGCATGAAAATGGTCCGGAATTCCATCGAAAAATCATCTTCAGTGATGAGGCCCATTTCCACCTCGGTGGCTTCGTCAACAAACAAAATTGTCGCATCTGGGGCTCGGAAAACCCAAGAGTTATTGTTGAAAAGCCTCTCTATCCTGAACGTGTGACTGTTTGGTGCGGTTTATGGTCCGGCGGGGTTATTGGACCTTACTTTTTCGAAAATGAGGCTGGAGCAACAGTTACGGTGAATGGATTGCGCTATCGAGAGATGATTAATGAATTTTTATGGCCGGAATTGGATGGTATTTATCTGGACCACGTTTACTTTCAACAAGACGGCGCTACGTGCCACACAAGCAACGAAACCATTGATCTTTTACGGGAAAAGTTTCCGGGCTGTGTTATCTCTCGAAGAAGTGATCACAATTGGCCACCGAGATCTTGTGATGTGACACCTTGCGATTTCTTCCTTTGGGGCCACGTGAAAGACAAGGTCTACGCCAACAGCCCAGCGTCGATTCAAGAACTCAAAGATGGAATTCGTGAGGCTATCGAGGACATAGGGCAGCCACTTTGCGATTTGGTTATGGAAAATTTCATGAAAAGGATATGGTCCTGTAGACATGGTCGTGGTGGTCATTTGGCTGATGTTATTTTCCATCATTAACGGCATACCTTCCTCTTTATAATGTAATAAATATCCGATCATTTATCTTAAAAAATGGCATTTTTCTTTGAATATCAAAATAACACCTCTTATTGGAAAACCCTTTATATAACAAAGATATTTATAATAAACATACAATTTGTCAGCCTAAAATGGTTAAAATTATATAAAACTACCTGTTATCTTCTTTACAACTCTTTTAAATTACCTGAATAAAACCTAAATATAATAGGAAGTTTATGATAGAGCTTTGATACATTAAAATTAAACAATCTCTCACAATGAGCAGTTGCGAAAGTTAATATTTTCATAAATATATTTGTAATGTTGTTTGACTATTATTTTATTAAACAGCTCAAGAGAATTCAAGGTTCTTCTTTCATTTATCTGCAACTATCCACTTTCTCCTCTCCTTCTGCCCCCAATCAAGTGAACACATCAATTCTAAATAAGTTGGATACGATGTGCATCTGAACCCAATAGACAAGATCCATAGATCCGGTCAGCAAGGTTAAAATAGGACAACACAGTAGAATCATTGAGAATATTCCTCTGACCATTTAAATTACTTTAAGTTACAGAAGGCTTTTTTTTTTTTAATTATTTATGTATTCAGAAAATCTAAGATTTGTGTCTACCAGCAAGCCTAGATTTTTTGCTAATTTAACAAGTAATAATCTCCCATTATCTAGAGTGACATTAAGTTCTGCTCTTGCGTCTCTCAAATAAAAGAACTTGCGAATTGCTGAGATTTATATGAAGAGAGTGTGAATGTGAGTCCTTTAAAACAGCACTCAAATCATCATTTACTATTTTGATGATATCCCTAATTTCATTGAATTTAAAAGATATATAAATGAAGTGTCAGCAGCATAAAAATGAGCATTATAAAATTTGGGGTAAGTTATTAATTTCAACGTATATAAGGAGAATAAAACAGGTCTTAAAATTCACCCCTGAGGAATGCCATTCAACAAATCATTCAGTTCTGTTAACCTTCCATTCAACATAACCCTTTTAAGTAGTCTTTAGTTAATTCACAGAAATTCTTTCAGAAACACAGATACTTCAAAATAGCCACCAAAGGTCGTTTAAAGAAAGCCTTTAAGTAATCTAATAGAACGATCGTCGTAAATTCGCATCGCTCAGTGACCTGAAAAATATCATGTGTAACTTTCAACAATGCTGTACTATAGCTATGATCCTGGAAAAATACTAGGTTATCCAGAATCTTTCCAATTATTCTAGATACTGGAGATAAAATAATCATGGGGGACAGGTCCTTTAACTCGCTAAGTGTGCTAACTTTTGGCAAGAGATTTAAGAACGACATCTTCCAAATATCAGGGGAAGTGAGCGTCTAAATATAGTAATAAATCAGATGAGTTAAAACTGGCACAATATAGATGCATCAATATTAACATTAATCCCATAGGCACTTATGGAAATAATGTCAAGCTGGTTTTATCAGTAGTAGCCATTCTAATGTCAAATCCCAACATATTTCTCCATTATATATATATATATATATATATATATATATATATATATATATATATATATATATATATATACATATATATATATATATATATATATATATATATATATATATATATATATATATATAGAAAAAAATAAGTAAAGAACAATTTAAATTCAGGTTATGTTGCTGTAAAAACTAGTAGAAGTATTGAAGTCTTGCGGGATAATCATCCGGAGATATAGCATGTACTTTTCAACGTGGTAAGTGGTGAAGTAACTGTTCTGTTAAACTTTCATTTTGTAACATTGTGTTGCGAGCTTTCTTATACTGTTTGAAGGGTTATCAGCAATATCTTGCAAAATTTGTTCCTTAACGTGAGGATCTCGTGCTCTCCTGGTTGGGCCCTCACCGCAACGTAGCGGCAAAAATGACCCTGAATAAAACATATAAAAAATTAATTTGTTAACTATAATAATTATTTTCTAATCACTTTTACTTGTTTTCCTTGGGGTTTGATCAATTTTTGAAAGGTTTTTGGATTTGGTCATGTTCGAGCTGGAAATCTTTCAGCATAAAGTCTTCTTGCCTTCGAAAAATTTGACAGCGCTTCATCAAAAATTAAATGTATATCAGCATACTTTGCATAAGAATATTCTTCCATTCTTCTTATCTTATTCAGAGGGGTATGGAAGACTGAAAATATTTTATCTCTACAAGAATTATATCTCTCCTGATATTCAATTAAAACTAAGCAACGAAGTTGCCTACTGGTCGGCTTTGTGTAATCGTGATGTAAAAAGTTCGCAAAATCTACAAAACAATAGTTGGAGGTTTTCATACGGAGTTCAGAGATTTGATCATATAATAACACTTTTGTATAATATTTCCAAGTGTTTAAAATTTAATGATAGATTAACTGTTCTTGTTGCCATATTATTTCAAATTTAAAAAGATAAATATTTTTAAACTTGCTTAGGGGGAATAATTTATATGGGTTTGGTATGAACAGTAGGGATACTTCTTATAATAAAGAGGCCCAGATCATTCATGTTCCGAAGATAATTTTCTTACAATGTGACAAAAGCTTACGACACATTATTACCCCAATATAGCTCTCATACGCAATACTTAAGGCTAGACTTCAAAGTTTTATTTGAGAGAGCCTCTTGCAGAGCATGTGTATGTGTATATATCTACTAGGTGAAAATTATGTTTATTTCTTATATATTTTGTTATTTTCTTCTTCAACATAAGTCTGTATGTTTGTGGTGATATTGAACTTGAATTATTATTTAAAAAGTTGGACAAAACTACAAAAATTACTGTGCCCTGAAATTTAAATTTTTATCTCGTATAAGAAATATGAAAAAAAAATGTGCATAAAGGCCTACAAACGGCTAATAACCCTTAATAAGAACCAACTTTATCATATATCATCATCAATTCATTAAACGTGAAAATATATCTTTTCCTTGTCAGTTTTTTGTTAAAATAACTTTTTCGTAACTAATTTAAAAAATGTTCGCAATATATTTGGGGCAAGTAATTACTTTTTCTCATCACTACAGAGTCTAAATAATTATATTTTCTGGTCTTTTGTATGTTATACTTTGGGACCACAATCGGGATTTTTATTTTTGATTTTTATATATATATATATATATATATATATATATATATATATATATATATATATATATATATATATATATACAGGGTGTCCCACTTAAGATGGATACAAGCCAATATCTTGATTGTTTGTTAAGCGATGTTTTTCATTTTTGGTAGGAGGCTGTATGGTTATAAGGCGCACATTTTGCCCAGGGTAAGAAACGCGATACCTCATAGACGTACGTTTTAATGGGGTTTGATTTTTTTTTATTCAAGAGTAAACTACCTTTAGGACAGTATTTATTTCAAATCTAATAAATTATATTGAATCCTCCTCATCCAAGATACTTTAGTTCTAATTTTGATAAAGATTGATACAGGGTGTGTCATTAAAAATATGACATTTTTAATTTTTTTTATTATTTTTTTTAAGTGAATACTTACGACGCCACTGGATAAACAACTGGTTTATGTCAACATTATAATAATCGATTTCTTCTTCGATATATTAGAAATCGATGTAATATACTCGGATGCCGTTAGTCTACTAATTAATGCAATATAATCTGGAATCGTGCTGTTTAAATGCAACAGTCAGGAACAGACTAGAAAGATTTAAAAACTAAGATGGCCATGGAAACAAAATAATATGATTTTTAAGTCACACGTCAAAATTCTTGATATGTCCCTGTTACATTGTTAAAATTAATAACATTTTTGCAGAATAACTAAATATGCGTTTGAGTTTAGCAGAAAAAGTAGAAATAGTGAGATTAGTAGGAGATGGTGCGCGAAACTGTCGAGAGGCCGCACAAGAATTCAATCAGAGGCATCCTGATCACTTAATATCGTACACCACGGTTTCTAAAGTGAATCGAATGTTTAATCAACGGGGTTCTGTGGTACAGGAGAAAGTAAGACGGCAAAGAAATCATCAACAGGATGCAAGAATTGTAAATCATTTCCGGGTGAACCCAAAATCCAGTTTAAGAAGCTTTGATAGTAGGCGGAAGAGTACTGTTTCAAGATGTTTGAAAAGAAATGGTATTAAACCGTTTAAACCAAGATTTTTGCACACGTTACAACCAGGTGATGATCAGAGAAGAATGGAGTACTGTTTAACCATGCAGGCAAAATTTTACGAAGACCACAATCTATTTGGTAAAATATTATTTACTGATGAGGCGACATTTTCTACCAACGGGACAGTATCATCTCAGAATATTAGATATTGGAGTAATGAGAATCCTCACTGGGTAATTAATTGCAAAAATCAATATTCTGAGAAAGTAAATGTGTGGTGTGGTATTTTAAAAGACCGTATTATTGGACCCTTCTTTTTCAATACTACTTTAAACGGTGCGAGATTTTTAGTTTTCTTGCAAAATGAATTTTGGGATGCTGTTCATGATTTGCCATTAACTTATAGAGAGAATTTGTATATTCAGCTAGATGGCGCTCCGATCCATAATGCTGCACCTATAAGAAGATGGCTCAATGAAAATTTTCAAGATAAATGGATTGGTCGCAATAGTCCTTTTGTAGCATGGCCTCCTAGGTCTCCAGACCTCACACCTCTAGATTTCTTTCTATGGGGTGCTATCAAAAATAAAGTTTATAAGACCCGTCCACGAACATTAGAAGAATTAAAAACTCGAATACGCCAAGTATGTGAAGAAATATCTCGACAAGAATTACGTAAAGTTTGCATAAGAATTAGGAAAATTTATGAAAAATGCATTAGAAATTATGGTGGTTTGGTCGAAGATGTTGACTTTTAGTTCATTATAGTTTTCTAAATCTTAGTTTAAAGCATATTTTTCAAAGTTAATAGTGATTGTTTTAAATAATTGTTTGGATTTTTTTCATTAATCCTCAATAAAATGAATAAAAATCATATTTCAGTTTTCGTTGAGAGCTGGGTTTATAGATTCTTTTGTAACGGATTTTATTCAGTGGTATTAGCAGAATTAAAAATATCGGTTTTATAAATTAAACAAAATTAAAGATCTTAATTATTATGGTAGCTATCTGAAAACTTAAATCGATTATTATAATGTTGACATAAACCAGTTTTTTATCCAGTGGCGTCGTAAGTCGTTAAGTTTTCACTTAAAAAAAAAATAATAAAAAAAATTAAAAATGTCATATTTTTAATGACACACCCTGTATCAATCTTTATCAAAATTAGAACTAAAGTATCTTGGATGAGGAGGATTCAATATAATTTATTAGATTTGAAATAAATACTGTCCTAAAGGTAGTTTACTCTTGAATAAAAAAAAATCAAACCCCATTAAAACGTACGTCTATGAGGTATCGCGTTTCTTACCCTGGGCAAAATGTGCGCCTTATAACCATACAGCCTCCTACCAAAAATGAAAAACATCGCTTAACAAACAATCAAGATATTGGCTTGTATCCATCTTAAGTGGGACACCCTGTATATATACAGGTGTGGAAAATCCAGAACAGAAACTCTACGTTTCTTAAGTATGATAAAGAAAATACTATATTATTCATCAAAGCAGAATGAGACAGAAGATAAGCATTGTAAGCATCGACATATGTGTAAATTACAAGTTTGGCCCTCGGATGAGGGGTAATACAATGTTGGCGCGGTGAGAGCGGACGGTAGCATACGCCACGCCATAGCACAACAAGAGGATTCCCAGTTATTTGCTTTCATTCAGGCGTCGAAGTGTAAGTACCGAATATTGGTATTTCCGTGTTTCGAGTCAAATTTTTTTATTTAAAATGTTAGTTTATTCCACGGAACAAAAATACAGGTTATTAAGTGGTATTATTCTAGTAAAAATATACATGAGATAATCGACAGATTTGCATTTACGTATGAAAATCATTCTATTCCTTCAAAATCTAGAATTTCAGTAATTATTAAAAAATTTGAGACAATCGGTTGTCTAAAAATTTGTAAAAAATGCACTGATAACAATGAGGAGCAACCAGCTCCGCAAATTACTGAAGAACGAGCAAATCGGGAGACTGACGTATGTAGTTTAGCGAAAATTAATTTTCCTTGCAATAGTACCGCAATTGCAGAACTTGATATGAACGCTCGAACGGTTCGAAATATTTTAAAGAGTAACAAATATCGCTGTTACAAATTGCGAACAACTCAAGAAATTTTTCTGGAAGACCAGGAAAAACGTATGGTGTTTTGTGAGAACATGATGGAAATGGCTAATAGGGACGACAGATTCATCAGCAACATTTTGTTTATGGATGAATCTTCATTCTCCTTACACGGCCGCCACAATCCTTTTATTGCCGTAGGAGAGAATCAACATCTCAATATTCCTCAGAGAACACAATACCCGCAAAAGGTTAATGTATGGGCTGGTATGTTAGGGGATTTTATCATTGGACCCTTTTATATTAATGGGAACCTAACTGCCAATAAATACTTGAACCTTTTGCGAAATCACGTCATTCCAGCTGTTCGAACATTGAATATTAATTTTGAGGAAATTTGGTTTCAGCAGGATGGTTGCCCTGCTCATAATGCGAGAGAAGTGCAACAGTTTTTACAAACTATATTTCCTGAGCGCCTCATAAGTACAAGGGGAACCATTCAAATGCCACCCAGGTCTCCCGATTTGGCCCCAAACGATTTTTTTCTTTGGGGTCATGTTTCCCAAAAAATTTATCGGCACATATATGATCGTGCTATGAATTTGGATGAATTGAGACAAAAAATTAATGAAGTTATTATAAATATAACACCAGAAGTTTTGGCAAATACGCGCACTGGATTTTACAATAGATTGGGTTATTGTCTCGCTCAAAGTGGAGGCCTGTTTGAACACCTCTTGTAGAATTTTAGATGTTGGTATTTACTGAAATAGAATTTAATTTTCTGTTTATTTATTTATAACTACTGAATATGTTACTTTTATTTTTTACCCGAATCAAAGTTTATTTTTGAGAATGATTTTTTTAATGTGGTTTATTAACTTATTTACTTAGAAACTACCGTTATATATATATATATATATATATATATATATATATATATATATATATATATATATATATATATATATGTATATATATATATATATATATATATATATATATATATATATATATATATATATATTTATATATATATATATAAGATACACAAAAATCAACGGACAAGTTGATAAGAAACTATCACCTAGACTTTGCCCTAAAATCTTCTCGAGGATCTGTTCCAAAACTTTTGGCGTCGACGGATCCTTACAGTGTTTTTTGACGTCGTAATGATTCGGATAATAATTCTTACGTATTGGGACATGAGAAAAAAGTTTTTGATAAAAAAGGAAATGATTAAAATGTTCTTTTTATTATTTTTATTACAGTCGTATTATTTATTCATTTATGTTAATCAATAAATATTATATTACTTACAAATTATTTGCATTGGTATTTGTTAAGAACTCCTAAGCATTTTATTTATAGTATTATATTTAAAATGTACCTTGAAGTCAAGTGCAATATTTTATTCATGGAAATACAATTATTCTTTTTATTTTATTTTTAAAGCGTTGAACCACATTAGACGTTTTTCGAATTTATTTTCACGATTTTAAAGTTTCAGTCTGCTATTGTTGGATCCGATTTTTATTTTTAATATCAAATCCGTGCTTTCGACCCACTGTGTTTTGACGACCCGAAACCAGCGAAAGGTCCTAGCCCGACGCCATTTTTGCTGGAAACCAGGAAACAAGCTACGATACAACAGTATGCTTTATTTCACTTTTTCAACATGGCTAAATGGGTTGCCCGTCGCTTTTTGATACGTTCCTTTTTTTAAAACGTTCTGTTCTCGATTTTCAACACCTGTATATATTGTCGTAATATGACAACGGACAGACAAGGACAAAAATTTACGGGAGATGGGATCATTCAAAATTAATATCTAACCGACACGTTTCGCTGCGAAATAACTACAAATATGACTTCCGACTATAGTAAAGTACTTCAACACAGGGTGTCTGGGAAAGGTGCCAACGGACCCATTGATGAATCCAACCGCTGGCACCGTGGACAAAACACGCCAGTAAATTTTTAAAGTTGTCTACAAAAGTAATAGTTTGTATATCTGGGGATACATAAGGGACATTTGTATATAAGGGTTCTCAATGTAGAATTTAAGCATCACCGAATCTTATATATATATATATATATATATATATATATATATATATATATATATATATATATATGTATATATATATATATATATATATATATATATATATATATATATATACGAAATATTATTATGAAGCATAAATGTTTTTATTACCAGTGTTTTGCTATTTTGGTAAATAACGTAAATTATACAAAGAAAAACTAAACAGTATTGTATACCCCAATTTAAACAATAAAAATTAACAAGCCAACTTTACCTTTATATTGTACAGGGTGTCCGGTAAGGACCTTCTAATTTCTCGGAAGCATACAAGGGCGGTCAAAATAATCCTAATTTGTCATAGAAAAAAAATCCTAAATTGTCCTTTAACGGAGATGCAAAGCCCTAAAGGGGTGCCCAGCGATTTATCTTATCGACTGTAAGTATTGAAACCTAATTTATTGAAATTTTAATATTTTATAAAGGCCATAAAGACTCATTAAACCATACTAAGTAGATGTTTTAGATCATCAGAGAAGTCTGGAATGAACTTATAGCCACACTAATTGTTGACAGGTGTCATTTTACAGAGCCGAAAACTGATTTTTTAAATAATTTGGTCATCCCTCTTCAAAAAATTTATTTCGATAAAACTGGCGGTTTTCGGGATAAATTGGTTTTTAGGCCAAACACTCAAAAGTTACTAATGCTAAACACAACCGCGTAAAAATCAGGCTGTTATTGTTAATACCTACATAATGAATTACTATTGACGGAACTTGTCAAACCCGCTTTGACGTAAAAATAATTTAAAAAAAGGAAGAATATTCTTACGCAGAGTGTGCTAATATACATTTAATTTATTGTAAAGCGCTGTCAAATTCTTCGAAGGCAAGAAGACTTTATGCTGAAAAATTTCCAGCTCGAATATTGCCATGTCCAAAAACCTTTCAAAGGGTTGATCGAAGGCCAAGGAAAGCAGATATAAGATGATTAGAAAATAATTATTAGAGTTCATGATTTAATTTTTTACATCTTTTATTCCGGATCATTTTTGCCGCGACATGGCGTTCAGGACCCTCACAGGAGAGCACGAGACACTCATGTAGACGACCAACAAATTTTGCATGATATTGTTGACAACCCTTCAAACAGCGTAAGAAAGCTCGCGACACTAAACAATGTTACAAAATTGATTGTATATGAAACTCTAAAAGAACAGTTACTTCACCCGTACCACGTTCAATACTCCAACTGGTTTATACAGAAATATAGCCCAAATCAAAATTTTGTAATCTTATTTTGTTTACCGATGAGGCCGGATTTACAAGAGATAACATAATAAACTGACACAATTTACATTTTTAGGCTGTTGTAAACCCGCACGCTATAATTCAAAACAAACACCAACAAAGGTTTATCGTAAATGTATGGGCTGGCATCACCTTACAGGTCCATTTGTTTTGAAAAGAAGATTCAATCGTGAGATTTATTTACAATTTTTGCAACAAAATTTAAATAATTTATTGGACGACGTACCTCTTGATAGAAGAATGTAAATGTGGTATATGCATAATGCATAATTTTAACAGTATAGTACGTCAACACTTAACTAATACTCCATGGAAATTAGATCAAAAAAGATGTGTTTTGTTAACAAAAATGTAACATTGATTTTTTGCTGGAATGTGTTCATTTCGGCATCCTATAAAACATATCTCTATGGTAACTCTGAAAGACCTGTGCAAAAAAAATGCGGACCAAAATTGGTCATGATTTTCAGTTTTTTAATTTTATCTCGAAAAGTAACAGTTGTATCGAAAAATGTTTCAGACAAAAGTTGTAGAGAATTAAAAAACCTATGCGCCTGAGTGATGGCAACCCGTCGACAGTGGCCTGCAGCAGCTATTTTCGATTAGATTCGGTCCAATTTTGAAGGTTCACAGATCATACGGAAGTGTATTTCTTCGATCCAAAAAATTAACAGGTAAAGTAAAAGTATCAAAAAGCACCTTCTGTAAACTTGAGCTCTTAATATTCATTTGCCACGACATTATTAATTGTTGAAAAAAAAAAAAGTTTTTTTTTTGAGATCGGAAATGATACATCTAAATGCAATGCAAGCATTAAAAAATTTTAGCTCCATCCGGTGAAAAGTTATCGCAATTTTTTTGATGCAAAAATTGGTTTTTGCAAAATTTCTCTGCAACACGATTGAAAAAAATTTTTTTATGACAATAATAAATATAATATATATATCTACATATATATATATATATATATATATATATATATATATATATATATATATATATATATATATAAAACAATACAAATAATTTCCGTTAAAATTGAGCATTGTATCTTAATTAGGACAGCGGAAAACTGAGGTTGAATTTTCAAATTTGATATCGAATTTCTCGAAAAATAAAAAACTCACAGATTCCGGGTTTGACATACTTTTTTAGAATGATAATACCTATATTTATGTGAAATTTTAAATCGAGAATTTGTTAATGAATGTCTTTATTTTTTAAAAAAGAAAAACCGTAAATTTTGTCGAAAAAAAATATATCTCGATAACTAGTGGCGCCACTTATAACTTATATTATATGATAGGTTTTTTTAATCCTCTACCACTTTTGTTTGAAACAATTTTCGATACAACTTTTACTTTTCAAGATAAACTCAAAAAACCGGAAATCGTGACCATTTTTGGTCTGCCATTTTTTTTGAACAGGTCTTTCAGAGTTACCATCGAGATATGTTTTATAGAATGCCGAAATGAATACATTCCAGCAAAAAACCAATGTTACATTTTTGTTACTGACGAAAGTCTATTTTCCATGGAGTATAACGTTTTTGGCTCTCGATGAATATGTCAAGGTGGGCCTGCTTTATAGTCAGCAAAGTCTCAAGACCTAAATCCCTTCCCTTTTACTTCTGGGAACATTAAAGAGCACTAGTTTATTCAACATCAGGAAATACTAGAGAAGAACTACTAGCGAGAATAACACAGCATTCTAACGAAGTGAGTTATAATACCGGAATATTCTTTGAAGTGCAGCGGAAAAATATTCGAAAAATAAGAGAATGTGTTGAAGTACGTAGAGTCCGTATTGAACATTTGCCAAAATAACATTTAAACGTTTTCACTATTTTTGCATTTTAATAACACTGTAAAATAATTTAGCCCCGTTCAACCCTTTGAAAGGTTTATTGACTTGACAATGTCTAAGCTGGAAATCTTTTAGCATAACATCTTAAAACACATCAGTACACCCATCGTATTTTATTTTTACCTGTTTGTATTTAGCATTAGCAACTTTGGAGTGTTTCGCATAAAAACCGATTTGTCTCGAAAACCGTCAGTTTTAAGAAGAATATCTTTTTTGAAGAAGAATTAAGTATCTAAAAAATCAGTTCTCAGCTCTGTAAAATGAGATCTGTCAAAAATTAGGTCAAACGAGTGTGGCTGCAATTCCGTTCCTGACTTCTCTGATGAACTAAAAAATTTACTGTAGTATGGTTTAATGAGTCTTTGTGGCATCTGCAAAATATTTAAATTTCATTAAATTATACAAGTCGGTTCAAAACTTTTTCTATTACACAATTACACCTCGATGCTCCCGAGAAGTTAGGAGGTATTTACCGAACACCCTGTACAATCCATTTAAAAAAGAATCTAATCTTATCAGAAAAATAAAACTGTTGTGAAAAATACTACATTAAAGGGGTTTTACATGAAATGCAATTTCGGAAAATGAACCTATCTGCATCCTGTGATAAGTTTACAAACGTCAATTCAGTATAAGGGAGTTACAATATACAAGGCACAGTTAGCATGAGGAGAAATTTGAAATCTGTTTGCTAATTTTGGGGATTTTCCAACATACTTTAAATCCTCATTTAATTTCGAGTTTCGGTTCTTTTTTGACTTACAAAGTTTAATTTTGTTGTCTAGGTGTATAAGTCAAGTAAAACATGATTCTTTGACATTTTTTTCAACTAAAATTATTTTACCCAATATCACATTACTATACTTCTCCACTATCTACACTATCAAAGATTTTATAACCTTAAATTAACGTATGCTTTATGTCCCCTGTGTATAAATATATCCACACCAGTAAGTGATCGAACATGAAGTATCGATTTTTTAAAAAATCAAAATTTCAGTAAGTATGTAAATAGTTATATATGTAATTCTCCTTTCAGACAGAGAAAAGGAAAAATATATTTAAACAGTTTATTTCCTGCAAATACCGCTCTAGTCCTCTCTCCATACGCGTTTCGGCCACCTTATGATCTCGTCAGTGGATCTGTATTGGACCGAGAGCAACATTCGCAGGAAATAACTGATATATGAAATATAAATGATGACATACCTTGGAATTTATATTTCATATATCAGTTATTTCCTGCGAATGTTGCTCTCGGTCCGATACAGCTCCATTGACGAGATCATAAGGTGGTCAAACTCGTATGGAGAGAAGATCAGAGCGGTATTTGCAGGAAATAAACTGTTTGTATATATTTTTCCTTTTCTCTGCCTGAAAGGAGACTTACATATATAACAACTATGAAGTCTAGATGTTTGTAAACATTATATATATATATATATATATATATATATATATATTTATTTATTTATTTATTTTATTTGGATATCTTCGTGGGTAATAGGTTGTAAAATAAATTTCATCATTTTTTTTCTTTCCTATATTTACTTACGACGTTTCGCACATCGTGTTGTGCTTTTTCTTTTTTTTCCGTAAACATAAAAATACATTAAAAACAAAAAAACTTAAAACACACTGAAACATCTTAAAACACTGAAAAGTTTTATATAATATATTACATTTTATTTTAAAATTAACAGATACAACTAAAAATTTTTTATATAGCCTACCTTCGAGTATGTCAGTTCAATAGTATTAACACTATTAAATATATCTTAACTTGATGTGATGCAATTTATTTTTTTTACCCATTCCTGTGGGTAGTTCTTTCTTTATATTAAAATTTTTTTTACTATATACAATATTTGGAATATTTTATAGGATTTGTACAGGTACAAAACAAGTTCATGACATTTTCTGTTAATCTATTTATTTATTTTTGAATTCTTAGCTTTGGTTAATTAGATTATAGTAAATTTGACTGAGATTACTTATATCTTTTTTATCATTTACGACGTTCTTTTTTCTTTTTTAATTTTTATCATTTCTTTTATAGTTAATTTATGATAATTTAGGTCTTGGTATTGTTAAAATCGAATTCATGTTTTGTTTGGATTTCGTGCTTGTGTAATGCAGTTGAAGCTTTCTTTATCTATTTGTGACCGTTCAATCTATTTTCTAAGTACTATGTTGTCATTCGTATATAAGTTTTAGGACAGTTTAGACATGGTATTGAATAAATAATGTTAGATTTTTTATTTTTAGGTACTTTTTAAAGAGGTAAATATATTTTTCTATAAATTTTGTGCTTTATGACAAACGGTTATATGATGTTTTGATAAAATATATTTCATTTTCTCCGAAAGACCATTAGTACAAGGCATACTGATATACTTGTTGTTTTCTTCTTGATTTTTACTTTTTGGTTTTTTTGTTTTATTATAGAACAACTGTGTTCTTTGTTTTATTATTTTGGATATAATTCTTTTTGGAAAGTGATTGTTTATGAGAGTTGTTTGTATCTTTTTAAGGGTTTCATGGCGATATTTTGCGGAGGTTAAGGCAATAGCTCGATCTACTAAGCTTATTATCACACCTTTTTTGGACTTTTTGGGTAGTTTAAATTAAAATTTAGGTAACGACCTGACCAAGTTTCTTTAGTGTATCATTTAGTTTCGATTTTGTGACTCTGTCTATCTCTAATTAGAATTAAATCCAGAAAATTTGTTTCATTATTGGTTTCTGTTTCGGCGGTGTTGCAATTTTTCATGAAAGCAATTGAAAGCAGTCATTATGGCATCAATCTTATCTCCTGATATGGCTGTTTAGCAGTCATCAACAAATCTTTTAAAGAATGTTAAATTGAAATAAAGTTTATTTATTACGTTTTCCTTCAAATGTTCCATAATTAATTGTGCCACTGTGGAAGAAATCGGAGAACCCATTGCACAGCCGTCCAGTTACAGATAAAATTTATTTTCATATTGGAAATAATTATTGTTTAAAGTGAGGTTAGCTGCCTCAATAAAATCGGTTAACGGAAGTTCAATATGTTCTTTTAATACCATTATCATATATACCAATATCATTTTTGTTTGATTATATTTGATACAAGATCATTTGGAATATTTGTATATAACGAGACAACGTCTAATGATATTAGTTTTTATTTTTCTGGAATATTAACTGTATCTATAAATTTTTTGAAATCGAAGGAGTTTTTTTATAAAATAATCATTTTTTTCGGTTATTTTGGACAATGAGTTTGATAGATATTTTGAAAGTTAATAAAATGGAGATTGTATGCCAGAAACAATTGGTCTTAAGGGCATATTATTTTTGTGTGGTTTTGGAACGCCGTATATTTTAGGTGCTACTGCGTTGTGTATCATTAAGTTTTTAGCTTTATATTCTGTAAGAACATTTTTATTTAACACTTTCTTAATAAAAGTATTATTTTTATTTTGTAATGTAGTAGTAGGATCTGTCTTTGATATTTTATAAGTCGCCGTGTTGTTTAAAAGTTCATTCGTTTTTAAATTATAATCATCTGAGTTCATTATGACGGTTTTATTTGATTTATCTGGTTGAACAATTTTAATTTGAGGATTTGCTTTTACGAATTATTTTACTTTATTGAATTTTTTTTTGAAAACTTTTTTGAAATTGATTGAAAATTAATAAATCTCTCTATCTATCTATCTATCTATCTATCTATATATATATATATATATATATATATATATATATATATATATATATATATATATTTAATTTCTTTAAAAAAATGAAAGGATTTTATATCGCTTCAATTTATTTCAAAATGGACAACTAGAAAAATTAAGTACTTACGTTAATTATCTCATGTTCACAAAGTAAATACTAGTAATTACAAAGGAATTAAACAAACAAAAACCGGCCGACAAAGTTTATTACAAAAACGCACAAGTACCGCTAAGCGATGACAATCAATTAGTTAAATTTAAATTTTTATGTTTTCCATTCCGAATAGAGCACGTAGTGGGAAAGTTAAAGTATGGGAAGCTCGTAATACCTACATTGCAAATATTACAAAATTTTGTCTTGTGCATATTAACGTATTACCGGTAACTGATCCAAACTTTCACAGTCGGGTAATTTAAATAAAAATATAGATACACCCAAATAATTTGTAAATATTACTATAGGTATTAAAGCCAACATTAAAAGCTTTAAATCTAATTTCCTAAGACTTTTATTTGTATAAAGAAAACAGTATTACTGGTATTACTAAAATTTCTATTTATGGACGTTTATAAGCTAAGTGAAATTTTTAATATTAGGAGTTGTAATTTAATTTTTTGGTTTGTGTAAAAATTCTTGCTATTAACTTCAAACAGGTGATATGTAATAATGTAAATAACTACAAAACACATTTCATTGTGACAAACAATAATGAAATAGGCAACACGTCGCTACAATTTTCTGGATGCAATCTTAGTTTTACTTGAGGCAGAAGATATATCGTTAAGTAAGGTCAGGTAACAAGGTTATTTGGATTTAAAAAGGCGATCGGCCTCGAATGACTTGCATCGAACATCGAGTATTGCCACTCTTATTCATTCATTAAATATAAATTTTCATGCTACTGGTCTACAAGACGCAACCCGTATTTTCACATGATGAACACTCTTCTAAACCTTTATGGGTGGCTTAATTTTGACGAGTCTGACAACTTTTTATTTGTGGAAATCCTCATATACGCTGCACTTCACGTCAATTTGATAAGGTATAGAATCCTGACATCCTGTATAAGAAAAACACTTTTTTGTACAGGATGTCCAATTTTCGATGGTTTTACGAGTTATATCCGTTATTTGTAAAAAGGGAAGTATGAGGTTTTCATGACACTATGCTACTTTTTTAAGGATTAAACTATGCATTTAACAGAATTTTGCGCGATTTTGAAAATTACATGAATTTTTGGACTTCCCTCGTATCTCGGTTATTTTGCAACTTATTGTAAAGTTATAAAATATAATGGAGTAGAATAGAATATTAAGTGGTTCAACTGTTTCAAAAAAATAAATTAAACTGGCCCTTTTTTTGAAGAACGTTATTTAGTTTGTTACAAGATTTTTAAGAATATATAACATATACCTACGGATAAAAATAATAATGGTAAGATTTAGTTGACTTTATTTTAGATACGCTTTAGCTGTTGTCCAGTGTAATTAATATAGAGTATATTAATTACACTGGACAACAGCTAAAATGTATCTAAAATAAAGTCAACTAAATCTTACCATTATTATTTTTATCCGTAGATATATGAAAGATAAATTTATGAATAAATTAGGAAAAAAAATTTTTTTACCCTAAAATTTTTCATCGATGAATACACCTTAGCCACTTATTTACCAAGTGATGTAGTCTCTCTAGTAGCCAATTATGGCAGAGCACGCTGAGTCCCCAACAACTAACGATAAACGGTCTCACTCGCTCTCACATATACCGTTAACGTTTGTCACTCGCACCGATAAGCATTTTTTATTTTTGGGGGTTGTTGAAAACTATATTTTTTTCTGGCTTCTTGCCAGAATTTTCAAATATGCTCAATAAATATATCATATAAATTTTAGCGGCCCTACAACACTTTTTTGGAAAAATTTTTAAATACAAGTTTGGGTAGTCTGGTTATAATTTCAAACAAAGTTGAATGTGTTGGACGTTTATTTTTATGTTTAAAACTATGTCTACAAAATGCACAAATAGCAGATGAATCAATAAATATCCGCCCATTTATAATTGCCACGACACTGTGCATTTTTTCTTAGAATGGACCACAACATCATCTAATCTACTTTTAAATCACTTATGTATCATTCTATTAATAAATACCTTGTTAATAAGTGATGATAGTGTGGCATCTCACGTTGGGCGCCATTCTATGAACAAACTTATTTCGTGTTTTTCATCAAATTATTATACAATTTAACTGCAAGTAAACAAATTGTCGTGTTTTATGAATGCACAGTAGAAAGCACAGCGAATACGAGAATTTACGCAAATAAAAAAGTTGTGAGACTCATCGAAATGAAGCCACTCAATCAGTTTCAGAACAGAATCATCTTGAAATAGTGGTTACGTCCTATAGACCATACGCTTAACTTTATTTCTCTTTAAAATATTTTTACTAGCTTAGAAATAAAGTCTTGCAGTAATTTTTGAACATATTTCGGCATTTATATTCGATCTTGATTAAAAGCCCAATCTTATAAAGAATAATACTTCAATAAAATGGTAGTGATGTTATAAGAATATAACTCGATCTTCCGATGTGATTATAGGTTATCCCAAAATACATTTTAAAACTGAAATATAATAAAACCTACAGACAATATTAGATTTAAAACGCTGATAGAAAAATAAAAGGAAGAAAAATTTACGATGTGGAAAAAAGGTTCAATGTGAAATGGCAATAAAATGATATGAAAAAATATAATTTGCTAAATAATTATAAATATCAATAATATATAGTATAAAAGAAAGTTCCTTGGATACTTCGCTGCGTATATGTAAACTAGAAAATTACTATACTAATATATTTTGATCAGATTTTCACAATGAGTTATATCTATATGCAATGTAATGAGTTATATCTATATACAGTGAATCTTCTTAAGAGAGTTATCGCAGAACGTGATGTTGCGCAGTCACGTGATCAGATCTTATAATTTACAAAGGAACAGCCTAATCGATGGTAACTGACTATTAGTAACCTCAGGTCATTTAATTAATTAATTAAAACCAAAATCATGGTATTTGAGAGTTAAGTTTTATTGATTTATAGTTTAATTTGTTTCCTCTATGAAATAAAATTTTACACTTACAGTCCAAACGAGGTAATAGAAGAGGTCAAAGTTTTAAGATTTTTCCCTAATTTTTTGAAAACACACCAACTGAATTTAATGATATTTTTGTGTGGTCTAACACTATAGCATGACATTTTCGAGTGGTATAGCGATTGGCTATAAAGTAGTGTAAGTATTATAAAAGTGATGTCACTCGTAAACATCGCTTCTGATTTTTTTGTCATCAACGTTATAACATTCTAGATATTTCTATTGGATGACCGCATTAATTTGGAAGAATTATTAATTCTTAAAAATTTTTTTTTTGATGAGGAGTTTTGACAAGAAAAAATATTTTCAATTACATACATATGGGTTGTTCTACAAACTAAGGACGAAACTGAGTCTGATTCGGCCCGACATTTTTTGTACATTCTAGTTGCAAAATTTAATCTATTATCAAGAATACAACGTCTTTTAGCCTATGTTAAGTAGAACTGTCAAAATATTTTAAAGTTCTAGATTTATGACCATCTAAAGGAAAGCATGCAGCACGAATCTGAGAGCGTGACTAGGAAACTGAGAAAAATAACTAAAATTAAGGTCGTAGTGAATAATTGAAATAGTATTAGGCACGGATTTACGAGTGATTACATTTATGTATTAATCCTTTATACCAACGTTTCGAAGCAATTACACCAATAGTCGCACTTACACCAGTGTCAATAATAATTAATTTTAGATCATTCATTACGAGAACTAGTCAAAGGCTTTAGTATTTTGATTTTGTAGTGTATAGCTAAAAAGTTGTAAATTATCTTGCACACAAAACAATATTTCAATATAAACTTCTCAGGATCCTGGATAATTTTCAGTATCCTGGATCTCAATTTGCTTTGATCCTGAGACCAGGTTCCTGAGAATTTTTATATTATATAAAAAAAATATCGATTTAGAACTTTTAACAAAAATTAAGCAGAATTAAGCCTTCGTGTAAACAACTTTCATATCAAAACGCTAAAATTACCCATATTATTTATTTATTTCGTAAGTAATTATCTTAGCCGGATTCTGTGACTCGACTGATTACTACGCGATTTCCTCCGCCGACTGTGCCGAGCTGATTAAACAACACGCTAGATGTAAAAAATAGGTGGTATCCTTTTTCTCTTGAATATTCGCTTATTTTACATTGAACAGGATCCTGATACAAAACCCTTGGGACAAATTCTGGAAAAGGATTTTTTAATATATTTTTGGGAATAGAAAATAATAATATGTCTCAAAAGCCAGAAAAAATAATAAACTTCTTTATTTTGGTTTAGTTTATGGCCTCAATGTTGTAGTAAATAAATCGAATTCCACTTTTGACTAGATTTTGTTCGAGGGACACTGCAGGTTCCTGAAAATTTGGCACTTTGAATAGTAATTTTGTTAAGAAAATAATTTTAAATTTAAATTATTTTTAGGGATCAACTAGAAATAGGCGAAAATAACAGTATGTTACATAAATAAGTAAGTTTGTAACACTTTTTCGTGATATTTTAGCTGAAACGCCGAAAATTTCTTAGTTTGCAGAACTAGCCATATACTAATTTGCTGTAATAATAAAACATTTTTTAAATTAAATGTTGAAAGTATTTGCATATATTTCAGAAAGATTGAAAAAACTAACTAAAAAGAAAACAATTAATTCAGCAAATGTCCAAAATGGTCATCATTTTGTTGAACACATCTATTAACACTATGGAAAAAATTAAATTGGACTCTATCTAGTATCTCAGGATTATTAAAAAGGTTACTAGCGTTTAAAATGTGAATCAATAATTCTTCGCGGGTGTTGACGAGAGTCTTGTTTATTTCTGTTTTAAGAGCGTCCCACAAAATTAAATTACACATATTTAACTCTGGGGAATATGGTATCTCAATGCCTCTTCTAATCGATCGGTTGAGATATTTGTCGTGTAAATATTGCCAAACCGCAACGTAAAATAGGATGGGGTACCATTATGCATATACCTTAGTTCTTGATGAAATAAAATAGGCAAATTTTCCAAAAGAACTGGTAATGTGTTTCGAAAAAAATTTAGATAAATATATTCATTTATCCTCTCTGAAATCACAACAGGACCAATAAGGTAGCGACCTATAATACCTGCCCCAACATTTATTTTGAGGTAATGCTGACGGGATGCAACTTTAATGGCATATGGATTTTCATCCATATGCCATTAAAGTTACAACACCTGGTCAGTTGTTTTGAATAAATTCACAAAATGTAATTTGCATCTGGGATCAATTAGTAAAAGCTCCTGAAACTTTTGGACATAATATGAATGTAACAACTGTTATTTTAAAATATCACGTGCAATAGTTTTACTGATATCCAACTCACGTACTAAGCGGGAGGTACTAACACTGGTTTCTTTTTTCAAAATTTTCTCTTCATTTTCGACTGTTCGAGTTGTTCGAATACAACCCCTGTCTTCAAATTTTTTCTCAAAGCTTCCCATTTTTCGTAGATGATGCCCAATTTTGCTACATGTTTCTTGAAGAGCAGCAAGTGTAGCTTCCATCAGAAAGCAATTACCGGAAAGAATAACATAGTTAGTTATGAGATTTCCGGTCGAAAATCCGCATAAAAGTAACCGAAAAATTTATGAAACTAGAAAAATAAGCTACTGTAATATTGAAAGAATAATAAGAAAACACATATCGTATTCAACTACATTAGAAATTTTTGGAAATAGATTGCTACCGACGACTTAAATTTCGTTTATGGGTTCTAGAAATGTTACGACGTGATAAAAATTTCTTTGATATTTTCCTTTTTCCGGATGAATCCACTTTCCATAATAACGGATTAGTCAACAGACATAATTTCCACTATTTTTTCTTTCTTCTTTCTCAGCCCATTGACGTCCACTTCTGGACATAAGCCTCTCCGATGGTCCCCCACTGAGATCTGTTTCTCGCCTTCTGAAGCCAGTCTTTTCCAGCAAACTGTCTTATATCATCTACCCATCTGCGTTGTGGCCTGCCAAGATTTCGGTTCGTTTCTCGCGGCGTCATTGCAGTAATTTACTCGTCCACCTATCGGGCTGTTGTCTAGCTATGTGCCCCGCCCATTGCCACTTTAGTCATGATATGCGTTCAATGATGTCAACTACTTTGGTTCTTGATCTTATACTTGATTTCGTATTTTATCCCGTAACGAGATTCCTAACATTTATCTCTCCGTGGAGCGTTGAGTGACTCGGAGCCTATTTGCGTTTTGTTTGGTTAGTGTTATCATTTCCATGCTGTAAGTAGCAACAGGCAAGACACACGTTTTATACACTTTCCGTTTAAGGTTGATTGGTGTGTTTCTATCTCTTAATATGTACTGCAACTTTCCAAAGGCAGCCCATGTCAGCCCTATTCTCCTTGTTATTTCCACCGTTTGATTTTTTTTTACCAGTTTCATGACGTGGCCTAAATAGATGTACTATTGGACATTCTCTATGATTTCATTTTGAATCTCTATTTGTACATTTACGTCAGGGCTCATTAACATAGTTTTCCCCAAGTTCATCTTAAGTTCCACTTTTCTTGCCTCTTCATTGAAATCTTGAATCATTTGTTTTAGCTCTTCTGGGTTGCTAGACATGACAACAACATCGTGGGCGAAACTAAGAAGATTAATATAAGAACCGTCGACTCTCAAACCTTTCTCATCCGAATTTAGTTTTTTAAAGACATCTTCCAAAGTTAGCGTAAATAGTTTCGGAGAGATGATGTCTCCCTGACTCACACCTCTCATAACGTTTATTTTTTCGGTTTTTGTGTCTTCGTCGATTTTAACCTGTATAGTTGCGTTTTTATATATGTTCTGTATGATAGTGGTATATCTGGAGTCAATTCTAGCATTATTAAATGATTTCGAGATCGCCCATGTTTCTATATAGTCAAAGGCCTTGTGAAAATCTACAAATGCCAGATGTATAGGAATGTTTTATTCCTCGTTTTTTTCTAGAACTGTGCGTAGGGCTTGGATATGATCTATCGTAGTAAATCCATGTCGAAAGCCGGCTTGTTCCACAGGCTGGTAATACTCAAGCTTTTCAGTCAGGCGATTTGTCAATATGAGGGTGAATAGTTTATATAGGTGGTTTAATAAACTGATAGGGCGGTAGTTTTCTATATTTGTTGTGTCCCCTTTTTTGAAAAGAAGTACGACTTGTGCGTTATACCATTGTTCTGCTACTCTACCTTCGTATAAGCATTTATTCATCAGTGTTTTCAAGACCGTCTCCACCCATCTTTAACATTGTAATTTGATCCTCGCCAGGGGATTTTCCATCCTTCATCTGTTTTAGTGCTCTTTTTATTTCATCTAACGATATCTCCGGCAAATCTTCTGATCCTACATTTTTTATTTGTTTTACTGTTTTTGTTTCCATTATTACAGTGATGAAAATCCCAATTTATTTAGAACAGTCGATCGTCTGTACAGATGATCCAGTTGGAACGCGTGTGGTAGGTCTATACTTTCTCGAAGGCCACTTTAACGGCATCATGTTTCTAAGATTTATTAGGCTAAATTTACCTATAATTTTGATAATGTTCCAGTGTATATGTGAACAAGAATGTTGCTGCAACTAGACGGTGCTCCTGCGCACCTCCAAGTTAATATCAGTGAGTTAGATACTCAATATCCCATAAGTGGATAGGGCGTAGAGGAAAACAATAGCCAGCGGGGTCTCTGGATCTAACAAATCCTGATTTTTTGTATGGAGTAATATTGAAAATATTGTTTATAGTGTACCGCTAAGGACACACAAAAATATGTAAGAATGAATAACAACAGCGTCTTACTCTTCAACAGTAAATATGAAAATTAAAGTTAAAGAGTCCGTTCAGAAAAGAGTTCGCTTATACATTGAAAAATAAGGATATCAGTTTGACAATCTTTAAAATATTGGCGTGTTAATTTTTTTTTAATTGAGATTGTTACCTCTTTAATAAGTTATATATTTGCTATGTAACTTTCTGAGAGCATTTTTATTTTCTAATAAAATGTAACGATCTTACTAAAAGACCAGTACCATTCAAAATATCTAGCTTGAAGAGACAAGGCAGGTATTTCACTTATATCTTGGTCTACAATTTCAAGAATAATTAAATATCTCAAGTATATAAAATATAACAGTAACTTTCACATATTTGTACCACGCTATCAAGATATGCATTAATTTGCAGGGCATTCCATTTAAATTTTGACAACTTAGGTGCGAAACTTTTTTTGGCTCACTTTGTATACTTCATAGTAATTTTAAAATGGGGTCCCAATAGACCAAGATATCCCTTTTTAAAAATATTTTTAAAATATAGAAAGAACCTATTTATGAATGCAAATCTGAACAAAAATATTTCGAAAAGATATAGTTTTAAAAATCTGCCGTTATAGTACTAGTTTAACATAGCCTATTAAATTTGTTTTAAATAATTTTCTCGATGAGATTTAAATTCAAACTTTTCGTACGTGACTCTACTCAACCCACAATGGATGTATTTAAATGAATATTGTTATTCTGCGTGTTAGAAATAATTGTTAGTGATTCTGTTCCTATGTTTATTCACGTATCAGTGTGTGTATATTATCGAGGACTTCATTTTAATCAACTGTAATTTTAGGATGTAATTACATTTGTTAAATCAAAATAGTTATGGTAATACTTCGGCCAATAAAATTAACGCTCTATAAAACGATATAATTTTCCATGTACTGAAAAGGGATGCCAATTATATATTTACAAGGGCAAAGAGTTCTTCTAAGTGAATATACCATCCCCCCTCATATTAATTAAAATGGCTCAACTTTAAAACTGGATTGTTTAAGTTAGCAAGTGGAACAATAAATTGGTCAAGTTAACATTATAAGAATTAGTAAATCTTTTTTTTTAATGCCAAACCGAAAAAAATTAAAAATTTCGTTTCTTTTTGGGAGACAACCATTCATATTTCGTATATTAAGGCTTAATCGTTAGGTTTTTATCCTTAATTTTGCCTTATGATTTTCATATGTTGACAACACATATTATAGTAATATTATAAGAAAGAAATTGATCAACTAGAAATTCTAACCAACATGGATTTTAAGCTAAATCTAGAATTTAAATTATAAAATTCCTTGTGAATCCGGGATTAGGTTCTAAATGAAGACCTAGTCTAATTTATCAATTAAGGCTGAACACAAGTCATACAAATTTAAAACAATTTAACATTATATAATGTTTACATTAATTTGAAAAAAATGTTTCAGGCTACAAAGTTTTTCTTCCCTTATCAATTTTCCTATATAAAGATAACTTTATATATGTATTTAATTTATGGTCTAAAAATATTGTTGAAAAGGCCATCTTGCCAACTAAAAGTTCTAGCATCAACGGTGATGAGAAAAGATCTGGATTTTAAAATTTTTTTGTGAATCCCAGGGTGATATTTTATCAAAGAAACAGTAGAGAATTTAAAATTTCGGTTCCGGAAATTCTGATGTTTTGCTTGATATATTAGGGATTTCCTGGTATCTTGTTCTTCCTGCCACCGAGTTCTTCACTTCGCTATGCGTTAGAACGTGTTTTCTTTCAGAAATTTTGTACTGGTATTTTTAACTAGTTTATTTATAAAGTCTCAGAACAGCACCTTGGTCAGTATTTATTTCACAATATTTTGATTAAGACACTATACAAAAAGGAAAATTTGAAAAAAGGATTATTTATAAAAAACTTTTAGGTTTTACGCTTTCCCAAATACAAAACTAGGTGAACAATACACTAAAAGACGCTTCATCGACATATAAAATGTTGAAATGGTGGGTTTTTAAATTGAAAAAGCACTAAAGAATAGCACCCCTGAAGTGATAATTCCTGAATTGAAATAGAAAGCCCATAAAATCGTGCTGAAAGATCTCAGATTAAATTATCAGAGCTAACGGAGACTGCAAAAATATCAAAAGAACCTGTAGGTAAAATTTTAAGAAATTTTTTGGGTATGCAGAAGCTTTGCACGACATGGGTACTGCACTTGCTGACAAGGTATGGGCGCTCCTTATGAGAGAAGCGAGACGGCATTTTTAATTTGCGAACATCTCAGTAGATTCCGCTAGTGTGCCAATAAAATAAGACCTTAATTTACTGATTTGTCATCTGAAAGGTTTTGTCCCTTTGTTTAAATATGGCGTTTGATGGCAAAAATTTGTGAAATTTATTTCGTTTCTTCTGTATTTAGACGAGTTTTAAATGATTAAGTTATTGACTTTTTCACTGTATAACTTAATGTGGATTGTTTTTAGAAATTCTAATGAAGAAATTGGTAAGTAAATTTAATTCTTGATTATGGTTATATTGACCGAAACGATATATATTATTAATTCTTTCTCTAGATATGAATAAATTTAGACTTTCAATAAGTTTAAACTTGCTGTTATATGTTTTTAATTCATATTATACAGGGTGTCCGGTACGTACCTCCTAATTTCTCGGGGGCATACAGGGGAATTCAAAATAACCCTACTTTGTTGTAGAAAAAAAATTCTTAAAGTGCCGTTAACGGAGATATAGAGTACCCAGCGATTTACCTTATTAGCTCAAAGTTTCGAACGGATTTGTTTAATTCAATAAAATTTTAATATTTTATAGAGGCGATAAAAACTCATTAAACCATCTACACTAGATATTTTAGATCATCAAAGAAGTCAGGAAAGGACTTGCAGCCACACTCGTTGGGCCTAATTTTTGATAGGTGACATTTTACAGAGCTCAAAACTGATTTTTTCAATACGTTTATTATTCCTTTTCAAAAAGATTACTCTTAATTTATTTTGATAAAACTCAAAAGTTGCTATTGCTAAACACAAACAGGTAAAAATCAGGTTTTTATTGTTGATACCTACATAATAAATTACTATTGATGAAACTTGTACAAACTGCCTTCAAGTAAAAATAATTTTAAAATATGGAAGGATATTTTTGAGCAGATTATGCTCTCATGCATTTAGTTTATGTTGAAGTGCTGTCAAATTTTTCGAAGGCAAGGAGACTTTATGCTGAAAGATTTCGAGTTCGAACATTGCCAAGTTCAAAAACCTTTCGAAGGGTGGATCAAAGCCTAAGAAAAGCAGGTAAAAGATGATTAGAAAATAATTGTTAGAGCTAACGAATTAGTTTTTTAAATGTTTTAGTCAGTGTCATTTTTGCGCTGTGACGATGACAGTCCTCACAGGAGAGCACGAGACCCTCATGTAGAGGGAGAGAGAGGAAAATTATACAAGATATTGCTAACAAACAGTATAAGAAAGCTTGCGACATAAAATAATGCTACAAAATTGATTGTACATGAAACTGTAACAGAACAGTTACTTCCTCAAGCGACGCTGAAAAGTACGCGCTATGTCTCCGGATGATTATCCTACAAAACTTCAATATTGGTTTAAACAGCAATATAACCTAAATCTCAATTTTTCTAACCTTATTTTGTTTACAGATGAGGCGGGTTTTACGGGAGATGGCATAATAAACTCACACAATTTACATTTTTGAGCTGATGAAAACCCGCACGCTATAATTCAAAACAAATACCAACAAAGGTTTATTGTAAATATGTGGGCTGGCATCATCGGAAATATACTTATAGTCAATTTGTTTTGGAAGAAAGACTCAATGCTGAAATTTATTTACAATTTTTGCAGCAAAATTTAAAGAATTTATTGGAAGATTTCAATCATTTCTTAAAAAAGATAAAAACACTGTTAACGACAGAACGGATATGGGAAATTTGAGCCACACACACAAGCCAAATTTAAACAAAAATATTAAGTATTCGATCCTGTCAAATAATATTCAAAAATTGAATATCCTCTTAAACATAAAACTAAACGTATACCTTATTTGTTTTTTTTTGTGAATTGTAAAATATTAAAAATAAAAAAAATATAAAACACATTCGCATTCCATGTATCTTCAGTAGATGATGTAAAATTTGAATTTTATTTAGTAATAGAGTAACAAAATGTCAAGGTGTGTACCGGTTAAATTAAATATTTTTAAAAATTTTAAAAATTTAAATACTGTTTTTAAAGCGTCTTGTTTGTTCTTGGAAATTGTAGATATGTTTCTTATGAAGGTGTTTTAATTATATAAAAATATTTTTAGGAAGAAAAAATTTTGAAACTGCCTTAAATAAAGGGCGAAACGTCAGTTGTTTTGCATTTTTTGTTGAATATAGAACTTAAACTCAAGAAAAGACAAAATAAAGGAAAAATTATATAATCTATGGTTCAAGAATCAAGAAAATATATCTATATATATATATATATATATATATATATATATATATATATACATATATAAAAATTTTTCCTATTTTTTGTAAATTGCACCACTGTTGCCAAATAAGACTCAACACAACCTACATAAAACTTCATAATTTTGACAATGCTTCATTCCAGATATATTTGTTTAAATTAGCACCATATTAAATGTACGTTTTTCCACAAAATCCAAATAGGGCTATTAAAATTTTGGTCACATGTGATGCAAAGTTTATTTGTTTTTGACCCTGTATAAAGTAACTTCATAAAATAACCATTTTTAAAACCTAGTTGGTGTCTAAAAGTAATACACATTAATATAAAGAAAATAGTTTAATTCAAAAAAAACTCAAGTTTTCTAATAATAAAATTATAATACATATTAATTTTAGAGACAAACTGTGTTTTTAAAAATAATTATTTCATGAAGTTACCTTATACTTAATTGTCTGAAACCATCTCCATTTAACGGTTTTCTAATCTCGCATGGGTTCAATTCTAATAATTTTTAAAACCTAATTTAATTCATTGAATCTATAGAAATAACCGTAAATATGGTTTAAATTTTGGTTTGAAAATTAAGAAGAATACAACCCGGAAAAGTCGTCTCTATGCGGATTGAAAATTGCAGTTAAGACGAAATAATGAAAATATTTTGCGTAAGTAATAATAAAAATGGAGTATTTGATGTCTGCAATATCTTAATATAAATTTTTATCCGTCTACACTGATAAGTATCAAGGAAAATTAAATTTCTCTAACAACTACGTTGTCCAAGGTAAAAATACAAATTTTTGGTGTGACATTGAGGATCCATATTAAATTTACTTTAATACTAGAATCACTCAAAGTGTTTCTAGAGTATTTTTGTTATGAAATTGCTAAAAAGGAGCATATTTTAATTTAGTCAGTCTAAAAATATTTGTACCATTAATTATCATTCCTAGTATTTAGTAAATTTTACAGTAAATAGCTTCCGGTACAAAATTATGAGAATTACATATAGTCTTATTTGAACTGACCTGACCTGCGGCTTACACATATTAATTTTAGGGATTTGTATAGTAAGTAAAACTTAAATTAAAAATAATTACCAAACTTTATATAATTTCTGTAGAAAAACAAAAACACTCATATTCAATATAACTGTAAAATTCACATTACTCTCACGGACATCAGTTCTTTACTGAAAAAAAAATATAGTAACTCATATAGTACATAATTAAAAATTTCTTTATTTATGAAATTTTCGTACTTATACTTTATAATTTCATTATTATACTTTTTCTGTAAAATTTTTTGTTCATGACCCAATTTGTCTATTACATTTTTTATTCATGGTTCGCTTTTACCGTCTTCGTATGTATACATATCACTAGTATATATTATAAAAGCTGTAATTATTTATTTAAATACAAATGTTATAAAAACCTAAATAGTATTGTTATGAAATAAAAACGGCAAATTTTAAGTAGTTTAGGTTAAATAATCGACATTAGTAATTTAAAGCACATGATGACTACCATAAGAATTTTAATAGGGACTTACATAGCTGTTTTTGGAAAAAAACCATCAATTCTATAAAATTTTATTGTTACACTTAAGAAACTTTAAATTAATTGCATCGATGCGTTCAAGGTAAACCTACGAAGTTTTAACAAGAATAGAAGATGTATTATCAAAGATTAGGGTTAGATGCTATCTATATCTCATGTTTAGTAAATAAAACATGTTTAATGGTTATTCCTTTTTGGACTAGTAACCGATGACACTTTGAATTATTTAGTAATTGAAAACGATATTTAAGTTTTAGGTCACTTAAAACTTGATTTTTTTTATACACCCAAGGAGGCTGATAGTATGATAAAAAGGTTTCCAAAAATATTCTGGTATGTTTCTTTTTTACTGCTTCGCATACTTTCAAGAGAGACATTTGCTTTAACTTTTAATTAACCGATTTCTGAAAAAAGAGGATGTGAAACCCTGCTATGTATATTTTTTATAATAATAATAATAATTTTTATTCTGGTATAAAGATTTATTTACAAAATATATATTTTAAAAGTTACTTCTTCAAATGTGCCATCAATAGGCGGAGTTTAGCTTTTGATTAGCTATTCTTATACTTAACTTAAAGATGTTATTCAAATTAGAGATGGTATAGAACAAGAATACAATACTAAATATGGAAAATTACACAATGAAACCTACAATAATAGTCTAAATATTATTAAAATAAATAGCATTAAATTAAAATTAACACGAAATAAGTACAAGTACAATCCGGAGCCTATTCTTGAGAACAACCAGTTCAAGTTATATTGGGACCGAACGGTTCTGACGGATCAAACAGTAGCTCATATTAGACCAGGCATTATACTAATAGATAAAATTTCTAGGCGAACTACACTAATCGACATTGCTGTACCTAACAACAACAACCTAAGGCCAAAATATAACGAGAAGATCGCCAAATACAGAAATCTGGAGGTGCAAATCCGAAGACAATGGGCAATGAACAGCGTCCAAATGATTCCCATAATACTGTCAGCAACTGGAGTGATACCAAAGAACCTCCTGCAGAACATCAAATGACTGGGCCTTACTGAACATCTGTATAAGCCGATGCAGAAAGCAATTCACCTAGCAACCGCGCGAACCATCTGAAAGTTCGTAGGAAATACAGCAGACAACGTCACCTAGGACCCGATAACATGGAAACGGTTCCCACAGAGCTTCATACTTTGGTATCTTTGTATGCCTGGTATGAGTGAATAATCCCTGGAGAGAGTGCGAAGCCGTTTGGCTTGTAAATCATAGTCTAAATATTATTAAAATAAATAGCATTAAATTAAAATTAACACGAAATAAGAAAAAAAAAAGCTTATTAAATTTAAACAGTTTAACAAAATTTAATAAGTAAAAAAATGGTCTAAAATAGTCCAACAATATCAAAACATGTCAACGGATAAGAACAATAAAAAAATGTATTCCTAGCGACTAATCAAATATTTAGGAAAACAAACTAAACACACTGATTAAAATCTTACTTTTGTTTGCTATTTAAAAGCATCTCTTTATATATTTTTTAAAAGTATAGGATTAAAGTATTTAATCTCATCAGGAAAACGATTGCAAAGTATAGCTGCCCGATATAAGGAACATTTCCGAAAAATGTATGTATGGCTGCTACTCCGGAACAGCAGCATCAATTTGAATAAAATTTCCGCATAATTTCATTATGTCTGAAATATTGTTTCTGAGGTCTCGTCTTAAGTTAAATGAAACTAGTTCAGTGAAATCCATAATTGATATAGGAGACTTTTTGAAGTCGTACATAGTGATTACAAATTATGAAATCAAAATTATTTTAAAAAAATTTAATATAGCGGATTCAGTATGGCAAACTCAAGATTTAGTATGTCTCGATTTTGTTCAGAAATTGTTGCTGGAGGTTTTCTGACAGTGCAAATAATGAATTTAGAATTGTTTTAAAAAAATCAATATAGCTTTCTACAAAATTTTTTTTTTCGGTTTATGTTCAAAATTGATACTGGATGGGGAGGATTTCGTTGTATAATTTAGGATAAGATTAGAAGTTGTTAATTTGTAATTATATATGGCGGATCCAGTATGATGGGTTGAAAATTTTACGTTATCGACATTTTTTTAAAAAAATAGTATTAGACGGTTTTCGGATCTGTGGGTTACGAATCTGAAGTTAATTTTCACAATTTAATATGGCAGATGCAATTTGTGGGGCGAAATATTTTTTTGGATTTATCCAGATTGATATTGGAGGGTTTTTGGGATGTATATTAAGGATCTTAACTTAATGAATTAACGGCGATATCGACGGCACCTGGCGGTAAACACATCCATGGTCATGACGAGCCAATTGCTGAAGAACAGATTAAATGGCCATAAATATACGAAAAACGCCTCAACAGCGTAAAACAAACACACACTGGACGAAAAACATACTTTTGATTATAACAGTACCAAAATAAAAAACAAAAATATGCATTACCAAAAACTACAGATAAAGGAAATGATTGAAATTAAAAAAAATAAAAACACTGCCAACGACAGAAGAGATATGGGAAATTTGAGCCACATTTACACAAGCCTAATTTAAACAAAAATATTAAGTATTCGATCCTGTCAAATAAGAATCAAAATTTGAATATCCTCTTAAACATAAAACTAAATTTATTTATTTTTTTTGTGCATTGTAAAATATAAAAAAAATAAAAAACATTCGCATTCCATGTATCCTCAGTAGACATTGTAAAGATTAAATTTTATTTAGTAATAGAATAACAAAATGTCAAGGTGTGTACCGGAAAATTAAATATTTTTAAAAGTTTTAAAATTTTAAATACTGTTTTAGAATGTCTTGTTTGTTTCTTTTAAATTGTAGATATGTGAATGTTAATTATATAAAAATATTTTTAGGAGGAAAAAGTTTTGAGAATGCCTTAAATAAAGGGCGAAACGTCAATTGTTTTGTGTTTTTTATTAAATATAGAACCTAAACCCAAGAAAAGACAAAATAAAGGAAAAATTATATATATATATATATATATATATATATATATATATATATATATATATATGTATATATTTCTAGATCTTCCAAAAATTAGTCAGATTCATACATCGGAAAATATTTTCAGATTTTGCTATAGCACCTTGCACTTAGTCTTTTCAGGCAAAATGCCCCGTATCACATAATGAGCACAATTCACGATACTAAGTTTCACTGTGATTACGCTTCATAATATTACAAGAAGAACAACTTTATTATTGGTTCTTTTATGGTCTAGGTATAAATAAACTACCAGCTGCCATCGGGCTTTTTTAATGCCATTTACAACTTAACGCCTACTATTTTAAAAACGCCGTCATAACGTAATCCTAAAAAGATTATTTATGTAAAGTTTGGCCCATAATTTATTTCAAAGCCGGCGGAGTAGCAGGCAAAAAGTCAGGTAAATATAAAATAGCGGTTACCTTTTTCCTAAGAGATTTTCTTAATCGCTTCTTAAATTGTTCAACCGTAAATTTCAGACCGTTTAGAAAATCAGCTGTCAGTAACAAAATTTAATTTTTTCGTGCCAAAATTATACATGTTTTTATTGATATACGTTACTATATACACATATACATTGTTTTCAGCTTTAGAGCATAATAAATTAGGTTTTTGAATTTTCTAATTTGTTCTTAACGCACAAATGTCCTTTAAGTCACATTTTTTAGTTGGACTAAATAACAGCAAATTCAGTAAATATATATATTTTTTTAATTTGACAATCTGAAGATATCTTTAAACACAATATGCTCCTGATGCGAAATAAAAATATCATACTTCTTGGAAAGTAAAATAATAAAATTTTCCATGTATAGCCGGTTTTGTATGCTTACGAAATCGTAAAACAATCCTGATTAGGACACCACACTATACCTAATCAAAATGATATATTTCATGTTTAACTAAACACGTTCTGCGGTTTCTCACTTTCGCTGGTTTATGAACCATCTTTTAATCACCAACAATGTAAAATACATGTGCTTTGTTAATACGTTATATATAATACTCATAATTTTATTGATATTTACATCAAAAACTGCACCTTTTATTATCTGTCCTATTTTTTTTCTGTAATTGTTTCGTTGAATCCATTCAAAGTTTGAGAATGGTGGTTTTGTGACACTCTGTGTTTTAGATTGAAATCAGTTTATACATATTGTAATGTACTTTATAGCATTATATATCTCATAGTATTAGTTTAAGGTTTATTTTTTGCGAGTTTATAATTTATATAATTAATTTTACCTTTGTTAATTTCTTCATGAGATGTTTATGAAAGAAGGTCTAGAACTTTTTAGAAAATTCTATTTCCTTATCTTTAACATGGAACGCCTATGACAGAAGGTCTAGAAATCCCCAGATTATTCCTTTTTCTTATTTTTATTTCACCATGTAGTATGAAAGGGTACATAAAGAGTCCAGATCAGCTTTCGTTGACAGTTTAGTTTGAGTATGTCGATGAAATAAATTGAATTGTTTGACAAATTGTCACAACTGAATAAATAAAAGGTTATAAAAGCAATTCAGTGTGTATAAAGTCCGGCTATCCGGAAAACATTGGTGTCGAAAGTGAGATCAAATCCAGAAGAGGCTAGTTCAGGTAAGAGACCGAACTTAAGACAAGTCAAGAAAATATGAAACAAGAACTGAAAGAAGATATTTAAAAAATCAAGAAGATATAAAGCGGACAGAACAGTAAATGAAACACAAGATTAGCAGTCAAGACGATATGAAACAAGAACTGAAAGAAGATATTAAAAATAAATCAAAAAGATATGAGGCGCATAGAAAAAGAGATGCAACAATTATATTTGCAAATCGAAGAAGTAGCTAGTATAGGTATAATAAAAGTATTCCTGCAACTAGTGCAATGAAGCCAACTGCCTTCGACGGCAAATGACCTTGGTTTACCTATGTCCGTCAATTCGAAGCCGCTTGCACCGACAATAATTGGAGTTCACCATGGAATGTATGTGCTCTTATTCTAGCACTACGAGATACAGCTATAGAGGTTCTACGTAACATTGCCGAAAAAAGACAGAATGATTACGAGTTTATTGAGACTCTTCTGGAATTGCGCTATGGGGATGCCCACCTCCAAGAAGTTTATAAGGCCCAACTCAAAGGAAGAAGACAAAAATAAAACGAAAGTCTTCAAGAATATGAGGCGGATATAGTGAGACTAATAAATTTGACCTACCCACCAAAAAGGTTCCAGAAGTACTGCCAACTTGACATAATGGTGTAGGTGCCGGACATTTATGGGTTATGAAAACTCTTGAAAAAGTTCGAGAGAAGTTTTATTGGCTGCGGAGCCACACAGATGTAAAGGATTGTTGCAAACCCAGTAGTGACTCTACTGCCAGTAAAGGACCAAAGACCCACAGCCATGGTAAAATGAAGCAGTACAATGTAAGAGTGGCTTTTGAAAGAATTGCAGTAGAAGTAGTAGGATTATTTCATATTAGTAAATCCTGGATTCGCTTTATGTTAGAAGTTTTGGATTATTTCAGAAAATGGCCAAAAGTCCATGCAATACCAACTCCTTTGCTGAAATATTGTTTGAAAAGTGGATTTGCAGATATAGGGTGGCAAGGAAAATACACTTTGATCAAGGCGAAAACTTTGCATCTGAAGTTTTTACGAATCTTTCCAAGATTCTGACAATTCACAGAACTAAACAACATTCCAACAGTCAAATGACATGGTTGAGAGATTTAATAGAACGCCTGAAAATTATATTAAAATATAAGTAAATGAATAACAAAATAACTAGGATAAATGCATTCAGTCGTTTATACTAGTCTATTATTTAGCCATTCAGGAAACCACTGGAAAAACACTAGCTAGCATAATTTTTGGAAAAGAATGACGTCTTCCAGTTGATTTGTTTACTGGACTTGGGAAGACTACACTAACTAACTTAGTAACCAGTTACAGGTCTTACAAGAAGAAGTTTGTCAAAAATTACAAATAGAAAGAAGCGACAGAATGAAGACCGGCTATGACATCAAACCGAATACTGGTGGATCATGATTTGTAAAATGGTTTGGCCGTACCATCCAAAAAGAACCGAAGGGCGTTCACCAAAGCATGAAAAGTCATGGGGAGGTCCGTACAATATAGTGACTTGACTAAACGTGCTGTACCAAATTCAGGAAAGCTCTCATGCAAAGCTAAAAATCATGCATCTTGATAGATTGTAATGGGCCAATATATATATATATATATATATATATATATATATATATATATATATATATATATATATATATAATAATATAATTTTATTATATATATATATATATATATATATATATATATATATATATAATAAAATAGGAAATTCTCGACTATGCGGTCATAAAGATCGTTGATAAATTACTTTCATGTTAAAACGTGAGGAAATCTCTAAAATTATGTGAAAGCTAACTTTTCCTCCTTATCTCTTTTTTATATTTATTTGCTTAAAAAACACGCAACGGCTCTCTTAGGGAGATCGTTGGTGCGACACTTTACTTAAACTGCGGAATTCGTGATTGCTTTGGTTGCCGATGCCGAAGAATGCGACCTCTATCTTTAGAGTAGCACGTTTCGTGTATCGAATTTTCTATATTACAACATTTTTGTTTGTGTTGCTCTTGTGTTATTGAGTGCTCTATCGCGATGTCGCCACTGTGTCTTATTTATTATTTTTCAGCTGTGAAATCTTTTTGTAAGACACAGATTCGAGATGATGGTTTGTACAGAACGCAATGGCCTGATGAGTCCAATACTAGAACGAAACAACACTGTCGTAATTTTTCGGACCCATAGCTTTTCCATTATCTTAGAGATCTCAGCACTTTTAACATGAGAGTAATATTTATCAACGGTCTTTATGTCTACATAGCCGAGAATTTCCCATTTTATATAAAATGAAACGAACGCAAACTTATCACTTTTTGTATATATATATATATATATATATATATATATATATATATATATATATACCGTCGGATAATAATGTCCTATCCACAATCACATCACAACTTGCAGCTCTTTTCTTCCCAAGGAAAGTTCCCTTGTAAACTATTCAGTTATTGGTGTCTTGGCACACCTCATTCTAGGAGCTCCTCTCAGGATTCAATAAATTTGCTTTCCAGCAACAATTTTGGTTCCTTTTTACTAACGATAATTAGGACAGGTAGAATTGGTTGGGGTTCATATGTTTCAATTGCGGACTCCATCTTTGTCAGATGGTTCGCTACCTCATTCCCGCGAATTAACTCTTAAAATTACATATAGACATATTCCTTACCTAAAAATCTTGGACTCAGTGTCCTAAAATTCATTTGAATTTCATACCTGATTAACTAATTTAACGAAATTATTGTTTTTCAATCCCCTAGCTGAGACTGGTGGTACTATTTTAAAGCTAACAGTATTGTAGGGTTAATATCTTTGACCGTAATTTATGTGCAATACAATTCTTAACAACAGTATTTCTCATTGTTTTTTATATGATCCTTTTTTAATTATTTTCAATCCTTAACATGGGGTGGTTCTGGAATTTTTTCAAAAAAAAAGCTATATTGATTTTAGGATTACCCAAGGATTAGTATGATATTAATAGAATTTTGATTGCATTTTTCCTGTATCCGTAATCTGCTCTCGAAAAACTGGCGATTTTTGTGGTCACTCTTTCAAAAATAATATTTTTAAAAAGCACATTTCAAAAACTAAAATTCTGAAAATTTAATACTTTATACTTTCTCAAAAACTACATTGACAATTTAGCTATTTTAAACAAAAATTTTAAAAATATTTTAAAAATCTTACCAGACAGCAATACTAGTCATGAACATTTACTTACTTACTTACTTACTTACTTACTTACTTACTTACTTACTTACTTACTTACTTACTTACTTACTTACTTACTCCATGGCCTACAACCCTGGGTGGGTCTTTGCCGACTTCACAATACTCCTTCATTGCTACCTGTCTGCTATGGCATCTAGCGGATTATCAATATTCATTGCCTTTAGATCTTTGGCAATATTGTCTTCCCATCGGAGGCGAGGGCGTCTCAGTGGTCTTTTCCCTACCGGTGCTTCCTCCCACGCTAGTTTAACTGTGCGACTATCTGGTAGTCTTCTTACGTGTCCGGCCCACAGTAGTCGCTTAGATTTTATTTCTCCTACAATATTAGTGTCTCCATATAGATCCTCCAGTTCTTTATTGGTACGGATTCTGTATCGTCCTGTTGTTGCATCCACTGGTCATATATTTTTCTAAGAATTCTTCTTTCGAAAACTCGGAGCCGTTCTTCATTTGTTACCGTTAGTGTCCAAGCTTCGCACCCATACATCACTACAGATCTTATTATTGTTTTGTATATGTTTATCTTGGTACGTCTTGTTGTTAACTTGGATTTTAGTAGGTCTTGTAATGCGTATAGGCACCTATTACCTGCTTGGATTCTACAGTTAATTTCTGTCGTTCCGTCAGTGTTTTCAGTAAGCATCATCATCGTTCCCAGATATATGAACTTTTTGACGCGTTCAAAGTTATAGTCCCCCATTGTGGTGTTTTGGCCTAGTCTGCCTCTGTGTTGGTTATTTCTAGTGGAATATAGATATTTAGTTTTCTCTTCGTTAATTTTAAGCCCAATGCTACTCGCACTTTTTTCGAAGTTATTGAAGGTCGTCGTGATATCCAGCGTGCTGTTTCCCATAATGTCTATATCATCTGCAAAAGCCAAAAGTAAGTTGGAACCGTTATGATAAAACATCGCTCTTAGTGGTTGGATTTTCGCCTTTCTGCTGACGTATTCTAGAGCTACATTAAAAAGCAACGGGGCTATAGCGTCACCCTGTTTGAGACTGTCATTTATATTGAACACCTCTGAAAGGTCTTGTCCAATTCTCACGTTGCTCTTTGAGTCTCCAACACACACCTGGGTTAGTCTGATTAATTTTTTTGGAATGCCAAGTTCCTCCATTGATTGCCACAATTTAACCCTATGGATGGTGTCGTACGCATGTCTAAAATCCACAAATAGTTGATGTAGGTGTCGACTGAATTCCCAGCATTTTTCCATTAACTGTCTAATAGTAAATATTTGATCTACGGTGGAGCGACCGCCCCTAAAACAGGGGCGGATCCAGCCTCTCTCCTTGGGGGGGGGGCGGTGATATCACAAAAGTGCAGTATGGCTAGCGAAAGTAAGTTGTCCCCGGGGGGGGGGGGGACACCAGCAACATTCCCATTTCTAGTGTAAAAGGCAGGGATGGGGCTATTTTTTTGAATTTGAAACTCTTGGAGAGGGGGGGCGATCACAAGAAAAAACAAGTTTCTGACAGGGGGTGGGAAGATGCGATCAACATACACATTCCTCGTATAAGAGGCAGAATCGGGTCTATTTTTTTGAGTTCAAAGCTTCTTGGGGGGTGCTATCGCAAAAAAAAAGTTGTCAACGGAGGCGGGGGGTTGCCAGCAGCATACACATTCCTTATATAAAAGGCAGAATCGGTTCTATGTTCCTGAACTCAAAGCCCTTGGGAAGGGGAGGGGCGATCGCAAGCATACACATTCCTATACTCTATTCAAGAACTAGAGAGAGTAATAAAACTGTTACCGAAACCTCCAACGTACCTGCTTCAGTGCCCCCGGTAACTGAGAACTGCCGTAAATCTAATTATATTTAAATATTATAAGTTTTTATAAATTTACTGCAACAATAAAATTTCTGATAATTCAATTTAATTTCTGTCAGTGAGCAAAGTACACCTTACAGTGTGTCCTTAATTATTTATTTTGTTTGTGCTTGTTTTTATATATTATTTGAGATTAGTGAGATACCCAAAAGATGCAGGGCATTTTTTCCTCAAGGAAAAACTTATTACGATGAAGAATGTTTATGACAGGGGCGGATCCAGCTCCTCTCTTTGGGGGGGGGGGGTGATATCACAAAAGTTTAGTATGTCAAGAAAGGCAAGTTGTCAACGGGGGGGGGGGGGATGCAAGCAGCATACTCATTCCTAATATAAAAGGCAGAATGGGTTTTTGGGTTTTATTTTCCTGAACTCAAAGCTCTTGGGAGGGGGGGGGCGATCGCAAGTACACACATTCCTATACTCTATTCAAGAACTAGAGAGAGTAATAAAACTGTTACCGAAATCTCCGACGTACCTGCTCCAGTGCCGCTGGTAACTGAGAACTGCCGTAAATCTAATTATATTTCATTATATTACTGTAACATAAAAATTCTGATAGTTTAATTTAATTTCTGTCAGTAAGCAAAGTACACCGTACAGTTTGTTCTTAGTGATTTATCTTGTTTGCGTTTGTTTTTATATATTATATATCTAGATAATGTTAAAAGCTCTTTTGAGATGTGTTCCAACATGACAGGAGTTGGAAAATCTACTATGTACCGAATACTGAAGGAGAAAAAAACGACTGGAATTGTTAGTACTCTCAAGCCATATTCGATCACAAGCAGATGAAAAACCTCGTTGGAAGAAGAAATGAAAACTGCAATTAAAGGGGTTGTATATACATTTTATTATGAGAAGCAGATCCCAACCGTCTACAAAATTCTAACTAAAAAATATGAAGATCGCGATTTACCTGAAATTAAAAGAACTGATCTCTGGAAATTGCTCAGAGAACTTAATTTTTTCTGGGAAAAACTAGATAGAAAATCTGTTCCTATAGATAGTCCGGAAACTGCCCGTTGGAGAAGTAAATATCTCTCTCAATTAAAAGGTAGAGTTGCTAGAAATAACACAATTAACAAAATTAGTAATTTAATTAAACTTTTGAAAGATTTTTTTGAATAAAGTTAATGTGGAAAATTGGAAAAAATCCATATAATAAAAGAATAAAACGAAATGTGAGAACTCGATCTCATGATCAGTGAGATAGAGGAACCAATTATAATTAATTTGAGCGAAGATAGTTTCAATGACTTTGATTAGGACTTATATACATAGTGTTAATTAGTGTAAACTCAATTTATTATTTAAATTTTTGTTTTTGTTGTATTTTATTGTTTAATGTTGTTTATATGTTTTTTTTTGTATATTTTTATTTTAGTATGTCCAACTCTTTAATTTTATATATATTTAATTCCAGTTAGCCGTAAATTTATTATTATTTTATTATTGTATTTGTGTCTTTTTCTTAAGCGTGTAGAATTAACATGTTTATTTTTTTTTGGGGCTATCGTATTTCCATATAATAAAGTAAATTAAATTAAGATATCAGTACAATAGAAATAAAAATAAGTAGGTCTAATTTTAATTACAACTTAAAAAAGTAATTACATTTGAATCCCTTTTTAGTGTTTAATTTTAATACTGCAGATGGTTTAAGAAATAAATAATCTGAAACGTCAAATACCCTAAAAATGTTTTTAATATTATATGGACGAATTTATTTTTTTATATATGTTTATCTTTTTGTATTTTTGACAATGGATATTTTGTAAGTATTTAAATTATAACTTCGAATTTTTTGAGAGAATAAGGCTACGTTTTAGTCCATTATTATAGATCGGTATTTTTGATTATAAAATTTCTAACCCATTCCTATGAAAAATATATGTGTCTAACTGATTTTGCTAAAGACACCGGACTAAAGAACACAGGTAGTTTGCGAATAGAAAAAGAATAAAAAATGATTTATTACTCTCTCTAGTTCTTAAATAAACTGTAGTATAGAGGAAACATCGGGTCTATTTTCCTAAACTCAAAGCTCTTGAGGGGGGGGCGATCGCCCCCACCGCCCCCCCCCCCCCCCTTGGATCCGCGCCTGCCCTAAAACCACACTGATAGCCCCCTACAGTTTCCTCTGCATAGGGTTTAAGTTTTCCTAAGAGTACAATTGCGAGTACGTTATAGGCCGTATTAAGCGGAGTAATGCCTCGATAGTTGACTCATTTCATCTTGTCACCCTTCTTATGTATGGGGACGATGACCCCTTCTTTCCATTCATTTGGTATTTCTTTTGTGAGTCATATAGCTTCTATCAGATGGTGAGTGATTTGATAGAGGGCCCTTCCACCATATTTCAGGCATTCGGCGGGAATATTATCACTTCCAGGCGCCTTGTTATTTTTAAGTTTAGTTATGGCTTTTTGGACTTCTTCATAGGTTGGTAAAGGATCTGGAATTTCAGCTGTTTGTACTGTGCTTGTGAGAGTGTTGTCGTTGTTGTCCGGGTTCAGTAGTTGATGGAAATGTTCACGCCATGTGTTCATGACCTCTGTACATTCCATTATAAGCTGTCCATTGTCTGTTCTTATAAATTTTCTTGCTTTTGGTTGATCTTCAATCAAAATTTAAACTGTAGTGTTAGCTAGATGTATCATAAAATTGACAGAAAATCATACCCGTTCCTTTTCTCTATAATCATAGATGCCGAATTACTACGCAACACCTTACAATAATAGAGTATAATTCTGGTTAGGCTCTTCCTTACCAACTACATGAACACGCAGGACACAGCGGTAACAATAAACCCTGAGGGTAGTACAATATTCCTCAAGGGTGGATTAACAGGTTTTAATATGTCCGATTGGGTAGACACCAATAATGATTCAACCCCTAGAGTGGGACCCTACAATAAAGCAGCAATGGCTAAAATAGCGTTCATACAGAAAAGGTTCAAGAAAGTGAATTAATGAACCTTCGCCAATGTCAAGAATTCTGATTTAAAAATTTCAAACTACTACAAACATCGAAAAAAAATCAACGGTGATCTTTAAGTTATTAAAAAAGAAAATATCAAAATTAATTAGAAAAATTAAACAAATCATTACTTTAGAGCAGTCACTTGCTTTAAATATTGAACTCGAGTTACAAAAATAATCAAGTAAAAGTAAAACGATAGGTTCATTAAGCAAAATAAATTCTTACTAAAAAAATTTATTAATTAACACATAATTGAAATAGCAATTATACAAATAGACAATATTTAGGGTCTAAGATAATTGAATGCTTGGTTCATTGACATTAAATAAAATGGCTTAAATCTGGCTAAGTTAAAACTCAGTTTTATTCAACAAAAGGGAAAAACAATAGTAACAAAAATATAATCAAAATATAGTCCTAATAATACCTATTATGTGAAATGTCAAGATATGCAGTCTGATATTAATCTTTTAATTAAACAATACTAAAGGAGCTGAAAGAATTTCCAGTTTTCGCTTAATTAGTCAGAATTTGAAGTGTAAAAAGAAGTATTTGGAGTGGACTCACACTCTTTTACTGGTTTATTTTTAGAAACCCCGAAACAGGACAACTTAAGTAACTTACACGTCGTTGGTCGAAAAAATATTTTCAAAGAATTCCATTAAATTTCGTAATTTTTAACCGACTTTAAAAGAAGGAGGTTCTCAGTTCGTTAAGTATGTATGTTTTTTTTATGTACGTAAATTTAATTTTATCTGATTTTCTCCAAAATTGGTGTGGGGGAGTTTTCGGGGTCGCACATAATGGATCCAGAATATTTTTAAAAAATTCAGTATGGCGGATCTAATATGGCGGACAAAAAAAATCAATTTTGTCCGATTTTCTCCAAAATTGGTACGAAGGAGTTTTCAAGGTCGTACATAACTTCTAAAATTATTTTTTTATATTTTTTACGAAGGAGTTCTCAGGGTCGTACATAACTTCTAAAATTATTTTTAAAAAATTCAATATGGTCCAATTTTCTTCTAAATTGGTACGGGGTGTTTTCGGGATTGCACATAACAAATTTGAAATTATTTTTAAAAAATTCAATATGGCCTATCCAAGATGGCAGATTAAAGATTCTACATCTCCCGATTATATTGGGGTATTTTTGTTAGTGTTAATTGTGAGTTTAAAATATTTTTTGAAAAACTCAATCTGGCAGATTCAATATGGTGTCCTAAAAATTTTACATTTTTCGATTTTTTCCCAAACTGATATAGGGAGTTCTTGAGGGTGTAAATTATGACTCTGAAAATATTTTTTCAGGATTCAATATGGCACATCCAAGAAAGTGGACTAAAAATTTTACATTTTTCGATATTGTTCAAATGTGAGACTGAATCGTTTTTGAGGGTGCAAATAGCGAATATAAGTCTAGAAATTTTAAATTTCCGGATTTCATCCAAAATTGGTACTGGAGGGCTTTGAAGGATTTAGATTTAGATTAGATTAAGAGTTAAAATAATTTTTTTGAAATTCAATACAGCGGATGCAACATGGTGGGTTGAAAAATTTTACCTTATTTACATTTTTTTTCAGATTTGGTATTAGAGGGTTTTCGAGGTAGTGCATTACGAATATGAAGTTAATTTTTTACAACTATTAAGTTGATAAGATACAATATGAGGGACAGAAAATATTACATATTCCGATTTTGTGTAAAATTGATATTGTGGGATTCTTGAGGCGTATACAAACTCAGTATGAAATATATCGAGCTAAGAAATTTACATCTCAGGTTCTTTAAACATCGATATTGGAAGGTTATGGGGCCCTATGTTAACAATCTAAAATTAATTTGAAATTTGAGATAGTGAGATTTAATATGACAGACTAAATATTTGTTTGGCACAATTTTACTGGTATTTGAATAACTCTAAGAACCAAAGAAGTGCGGTAAAAAGTGAAAAGTAACTATACATTTTTATATGAAATTAACATTTTTTAAGTCTGTGCCAAATTATTTGTAAATGAAATAAATAACTGCTAATATATAAAAATTATGGTAAGAAAGCAATTACAAATAAAGTATTTTTAATCTGTTTATGCCAATCACATTTTGTCAGGTACTAGTTTGGCGCCGACTTCAAAAACATCAATTTCATATAAAAATTTATAGTTATTTTTCACTTTTTAGCGCACCTTTACAAGTCGGTTCAATTTTTTTATAAACGTTTTACTACCATTAAATTACGTGCGCAAATATACCATAGTTAAATATTTTTTAAAATAAAAAATAATTTTCATTTTCTTTTGTAGAATTATCTTAATTAGAAATTGAGATATTAAAAAAAAAAGTATTTAGGGGTGACTACAAGCTTATTTTTGGAAACGCCAATAGACGTCAACTTGAGTTAAATATGATATTCGTGAAAAAAATATTTTCAATCTTTTGAAGTTTCGTAATTTTTAGAATTAAATTACGTGCGCGAATAAATGGTTTAGCTTTATAAAAAATAAAAGATGATATTCTTGGTGTTAAAAAAAACTATAGTATAAGATCACTTCGAACAACAAGTAATTTTCATTTTTTTTTTGTAAAGATATCTCAGTTAGAACCTGATATATTTCAAAAATACGTTTCTCTTATTTTTGTGCCGTCTACAACATACTGAAGTTTCATTAAAATCGGAGCCGGACGCCTCAGATACCTTCCTTGTAAAACATTCAGCCTATTTGAAACAATGTTACCGAATCGGCTACGATTACATCCGATGGAATATCTTAACATTCTCAATGTTGGCATAGCAAAAATCGCCATAGAGCACAAAAATGTTAAACTAAAATAACTGAAGTTTGTTGACAAATGTATCCAATGTCATAAAATTTCACATAATTGTGACTTACAGTTGCAACAATTGTAGAAAAAACGTCACTTGTGATTTAAACTGAAAAGTTCCGTTTCTTTCCGAAGAAAATTCTATCAATATTCTTTCTTAACGTATTCCAACCATCCAAATCACTATTAGTATACCAGTCTGAGCTAATCTAACACTATTTCATAATCAATACACACTTCTTATTACTATAATTCGAACTTCTGTTTGAGATTATTTGATCCTGAAAAATAACAATAATTACATAAGTAGTTCGTGAGGAATTTTTTAATATTAGAAATATTTCAATTATGCATTTTTCAGATAAACGTAAAGATTAGCATACATTTCACCCGTGTTATAAATATTTTCATCTGTGGAAGTCACAAGAGTTCTAGGCGGAAGAGATTTTAAGAAGGAAATTCGAAATATCAAAGAGTTTTTAGCAAATCACATTCTCAATAAACATGTGGCAATGAACTCAGCGAGAAAACTTTCCACCCATGCCTACGTATCTGTCATCATTTTCATCTCCTATTAATTTCAAATATTTTACTACTAAGACAAAAAGACAAATTTTCGTTTCTTTTTTTTATTATTTATCTTCCTATATAGACATAAAGGAAATTATTTTTCCAGAACAAAAACTCAAAAAATGTATTTTTTTCCTTGACGGCAGAAACTACAAGGAAATCCACTTTTGTTCCGGATTTTAGATTGTTTTATTTAATTTTGAAAGAAAAGATACAAACCTAAAAGACTGGTATGGAATATTTTCTACATTTTTTTTTAAAACAAAGTAAAGGAATTTCTAATAATATGGGCTTCAATAAGCCGAATTTTATGTAATTCACGTAGTGTAAACGTCTAGTAGTTTTGCTATATTATTTTTACAGGGTCCCCAACTATTTCAAAGGGACAGTGGTAGTAGTCCTTAAATGGAAAGAGCTTCAAAGTTGGTTAAATAAGAAATGAGTAATGAGTTGCGTTATTTGGGCTTCTTTAGAATGCCGTTTTACAAACTGGAAAAAACTTATTTCGTTCCTGACATATATTCAATATACTTAAAATCACTGATTTATCGTTTATTTGTTTTCCAAATAATATATAAAAGAAAAATTTACAATTTTTGCATAAACAGGTTTTAAAGTTTTAGAGATACAACACAACTTTTGCCCTTCTCTACATTTATAGCATTAGATAAAGCCTTTAAAACTTTATATTACACATCGACATTATATGTAAAAAGAAATAATAACAATGAGCAATTACCATTACTTAAAATTAAGTTACATACTATTTTCGAATCGAGTAGGTCTTCATAATAAAAGAAGAAAGATATTTTCAGAGTATCTTTTTTTTTTTAATAATATTTATTAAGTTTTTTTTTTTTAGAAAAAATGCTGTTTACATCAGATATTACGGAAATGTTGATAGTGCAGTTGGAGAATATGCTGAACTTTTGAAATTTCATTAGCATCGAATACGATATGACCGTATGGGGGATCCTTAAATCTTTCAAAAATCGCAAATATAATTACAAATTTAAAATTGTTTAAAAGCCTGTTCTAAGGATTCCGAATGAAGGCCAATATTTTACAATGGTTCGAAGGAACGTTAAAAACAATCCAGTTATTTCAAAACACTATATTATGAATAGATTGAACAACATTTACGAATAGTGGCAGGTTTACGCAACAAAATAATCCTCATTTGGATAATACCAATAATCCTAAACAATGTATTAGAGTATGCAGCTTTAAGATATTATTTATGTATAAAAAATTATAATTATCTTTTAAATAACTCCTGAAATCTAAATGTATTTTTTTATGTTCATATTATTATTTATTACTCATCGATTTGGCCAAACGGTTTTGTAGCTTCTCCAGGTAACTTTCGTTCAACCCAAATATATTCCTATATCAAAAAATTGAGCTCTGTGAGAACTTTTCCTCTATTATAAGGCCCTAGGCAATGTTATGGTCTGCTCGGCGTAGCAAAGAAGGATGAGCTAACATGTGAGAATAGGCACTTACGTGTGTTATTTGTTAGCCCAAATGCAATATTTACCATCCCCTACTACGAGGATGATATTTTTGTGACATGTTCAAAAGCATTTTGCTTTTTCTCTGTCCGTCCTGTTTACTTTCAAAATTTCAAAAGAATAGTTGAGAGCAGAGTATATTTATACATTAGGTGCCTTAAAGAGATATTTACTCTTTAGGTTAGTTCGTAATACCAGCCCTTTTCATCTTATGAACTTGTTGGCTAATTCGGTTTTCATAATTCACTGATCAATTCTTATTACCTGTTTCATGCTTAGGTCTGTTCTGGCTCCATTGCCACAATATTTTCACCATTGTACCTCTTAGTTGCTAGTAATTATCTTTTCTTCTAGTTGTGTAGTGCATTACAAGGCAAAACCATAATGGGTTTTTAAAATCGTTTTGAAACATTTCACTCCGTATGGGGATATTATCTGCCTAGATGTTGTTGCTGAAAGTTATTTGCTGTTGAATTCTAATTATTCAGGATGACCTGAGGTGTTCTAAAAAGCTCGCAATGTGAACAATGACTATACACCCTGAATTTAACTACCAGGCAGTCTTGTGATATTGAGTCAAAAGCGTTTTGATAGTCCATGAAAGAGATAAAAATGTTGCTTAGGTTCAAATGGGCTTGATTGAAGATGACAAAATTGATAATCTGTTGCTCATTGTAACCCATTTCGCATCTGGTACATTCTATTTACTGAATGGCAGTAACGTTGCTTTGCTCGTGTTGTACATGGATAAGTTGTGTGATCACCTTGTATATCATTGGAAATCAACTAATTGGTCGGAACTAAGCTGAATCCTGTCTATTAGTGTGATCTTTTAACATGAGATACGTAACCCTTATATAAGAAACAATGCCATTTTCTGCCGATTTAGTGAAATTTAGCGTATAGAACAGTAAGTTGTTGTGCATACTTCAGAACTTTTTAAGCCAGTATTTCTGAACCTGATCAAAACTCGGAGCTTTCCAATTACAGAATCCCTTGACAATGTTTTTTTTAGTGGTGATGTTCTTTATTGATACAACTAGCGTTAATTTGCAATGAATTGGTGGAGCTAGTTTATTTTATTTAAACTCTCTATCTGTTCTTGATTCGGGTATCTTCTATCTGTCATATTTCAAGAAGAGTTTTCCGACAGAAAATCTCTCTGATGGCTTGAATTCGGTAATTGCTGACTTTATGTCCCTTTAATTATCCTGTAGATTTAGAGAGCTATTTTAAAATTTCAAGACATTGTTGAGGAGTGTTGTTTGATGCGACTTATCGCAAAAGGTATTGGACTCGATTTAATATTGCTTCTACTCATATTCGCATTGTTCTAATATTTCAAATATAATCTGAGAAATACCCTATATATTTTGAAGGATTTCGATCTTTCTTCTTGATCTCTTCTCCCATTTTAGTATACTAGATTCTGTGCCTGAGTAGACTCAATATTGCCTGAAAAACTTTCACAATTTTAGCTGGTGTAGTTGCGCTGCAATAGATCAATATAGCTTATGAGTCTCTCAAACATAAACTGGTAAAACTCTGTTCTTTAAGATTTCTAATACGATACCAAGTTTACTCTTGAAAATGGTGGTCTATATAGTTTCTGTTAGAATGCAGAGTCGTCCTCTTAGTTCTTGCCATTTGTATGTTCTTAGGTCTTAGATTGAGGCTGTAGTCCGAGTTCTAGTTGTAGCTTGGTTTCACCAACCTGCTCGTTGTTATTGTCGGTACCCCTGATCTCACCCGCAATATAATTTGTAATAATATTAAGTGGGGTCTCCAGAATTAAGTTATTTCGATGAATTGCCGAATATTGGTCTGCTATTCTCTGTTGAGACATTTGAATATGTAGATATTGCCTATAAAATCTGGCATTTAATTGTTTTCTGTAGCCAACCGCTTACCACTTTAGTTGTACCATTTTACAATAAATAAATAATTCATTCAGGGATAATCGTTTCTGACATAAAACCTTCGGAAGATGGAGATCTTGATATTTCACTATGTTGCTCTTTTAGTCATTTTAAACAGTTGTTATTATTATTCCTAGACGTCTTCAAATGGCTTTTGCATTCTCTGTAGGGAAGTGAAGATATCAAACGAACGGTGACATGGTTGGGTCCTTTCCGTATTATTGGACCCTTAGCGAGCATATGGACTGCTGTTCTTCCGAACAATTCGAGTGCAAGCTAGCAGCATTTCCCGTTAAAGCCTTATGCAGAAAATCGCTAAAGACTAGTCTTTGATACTAAAGAGAAGACTATGATACTACGCCAGTTTTTGATAGAATTATGTGAATTGTCGGAATGCTGTATTTAGTAATCTTTTTATTATGGTTGTCCTCTAGATTGTTGTTGTTTGGGATGGCGACTTCAATTACTATTGCTCTTGCTTAGATGTTTTATCTCTTAAATTGAGGCCTGTTATGAGTAGCTTTATTGTCAGTAGGTTCGTAATACGGCACCTTCTCTGTCTGCAAAATTTTAAGCACTCTGCTAGCTGTTTATGGATGATCTGAGCGGCTAAAACATATCTCTCCTTGTAGTCCGATGTGGCAAATATTTGGCATCTTCCTGATATACGCTAGATTGTCTGTAATATTCGACATCTCGACCGGTATTGGTGGTTCTGGATTGAAGGATTTCTAATTACATATTTTAGATAATTTATCTGTGGAATGACCTATTATTGCCCAGCTAATAAAAAGCTTTCGATTTCTGGGAATATTTGCCCTGAAGTCAACTGATAATTTTTATAATTATCACTTTTTAGACTTAGCCAAAAGGTTTTCGCATTGCCCCCATAAAACATTTATTACTATTTTTATTATCATATACCTTTTCACATATTTGTTGTTTATTGTTAATAAATACTGGTTGTTAATTAAATTAAAATTTTACAATTATCATGAAGTGAATGAATATTAATATTAGAATGTCTAACTCATTGTATGAACCTATTATTAAAATATTACTAAAAAGACATGTTCATTCTTTTAACATTAATTAACGAAAATAATTGATTCAAAATATAATTAAAATATAATGTATGATACATTGATAGATTTGGAATAGAAATAGTTTTTAAAATTTGATATAAGAAAATCAGAAACGTATTTAAAAAAATGAAGTCAACGATTAAGACGAAATACCAAGTAAAGATGTCGATAACGTCATCTTTAAGCTTATTGCTGTAAAAATGGGTTATCAGTTTCACTCTAACTTTGATCTTAATTTCATAAAAACTAGAGGTCAAAATCAAAAAGTTCTGTTTTTTTAAATAGCTCAAATACTAAAAGTCTTTTCAAAAATTCTCTGATTGTTTTAGCTAGTGCTGAAAGAGGGATAGTCAGCAATACGAACCAAAATCATCTCTATCTAAGCTACCGTTACAATTTCGAGTCTGTCATCGAAATTTTTGGTAGAAAAACAACTAAATTCGATTACATTAATAAAAATAAGTGGAAAAGTTTTGTCTTCGGTATCTATACTCAGAAAAATTATAGTAGCTATGCTATATCCAGAAGATATTTAGATATACACATATTTCAATAAAAGGGGTTGCTTTCATACAAATAATCCTGGTAACAGACCAACATTGTTAACAGTAGCGCAGAAATAGGAGATTACAGATCACGTGTGATGTTTATCAATCTGTTAAAAATTCAGTACATAAATATAAATATACATATATGTATAAATATACATATACATATATATATATATATATATATATATATATATATATATATATATATATATATACATATATATCATTTTCTTATTTTGTCTTTTCTTGGGTTTAGGTTCTATATTTAATAAATACATAAAAACTGTTTGACGTTTCGCCCTTTATTCAAGGCATTTTCAAAATGTTTGCCTCCTTGACATTTTGCTGTTCTGAAACAAAACAAGTCATAATTTCTAGAGTATTATGTGTATCAAAATGAGAATTGGTACAGGTAAATGGTATGTGAAGGGGAGAGTTTTCGCATATTTTCCACTTTCCGGCTACTTCTGGTTTCACCGGAAATGGCCCCGGTTTTGAATTTTTAAATAGAACACCCTGTATATTTCAACATTTTTGGATTTCTGAGACAATTCTAGATCAGAATGTGACATTTTCAAAACTTTTTACGTCTACTTCATTTTTTTAGAGCCACTTTTAAAATTGCATCTAGGTGGCCATGATCGGACGCAAACTAATCTAAGGGTCTTAGGTGATGTCAAAAAAATACAATCGCAAAATTTTAGTTACTAGTATAAAAGACAGGAGTAAGACAAGTTGACAAAATTACGTTTTCATTTCTAACTATTAATTTCCAAATGGCGACCTCTTTTTGACAACTACTTTTCGAAAAAAGCATTCTTTGACGAATCTAACGGTACTAATTTATTTGTGATTGGATTAGACATAAGAACAGAAATTAAATATTATTAAGCAAAATACTGAATAATTTATTTACTTATGACAAGTGCGCCATGGACAGCCATGATGCATAATAATTTGCAACTGTTTTTATCAAGTCTTCTTTGGAAAACAAAGCACTCACTTATATAGATAATGACAGTGACATACAACTCGGCAGCATTCCTTGAATTTCTATGACACTCTCCAAATATTAATAACATATCCACTTTTTCACTTTGAGTATACATTATTTTAACGAAAATTTAAACTAAACTTAACGAAAATTAAGAAACTCTCTACTTAAGTGAGTGCTTTGTTTTCCAAAAAAAACTTGATAAAAACAGTTGCAAATTATTATGCATCATGGCTGTCCATGGCGCACTTGTCATAAGTAAATAAATTATCCAGTATTTTGCTTAATAATATTTAATTTCTGTTCTTATGTCTAATCCAATCGCAAATAAATTAGTACCGTTAGATTCGTCAAAGAATGCTTTTTTCGAAAAGTAGTTGTCAAAAAGGGGTCGCCATTTGAAAATTAATAGTTAGAAATGAAAACGTAATTTTGTCAACTTTTCTGATTCCTGTCTTTCATACTAGTAACTAAAACTTTGCGATTGTATTTTTTGACATCACCTAAGGCCCTTAGATTAGTTTGCGTCCGATCATGGCTACCTAGATGCAATTTTAAAAGTGGCTCTAAAAAAATGAAGTAGACGTAAAAAGTTTTTGAAGTGTCACATTCTCATGTAGAATTGTCTCAAAAATCCAAAAATATTAAAATATACAGGGTGTTCCATTTAAAAATTCAAAACCGGGGCCATTTCCGGTGAAATCGGAAGTGGCCGGAAAGTGGAAAATATGCGAAAACTCTCCCCTTCATATACCATTTACCTGTGCCAATTCTCATTTTGATACACATAATACTCTAGAAATTATGACTTGTCTAATAGATTCGTTGACACCCGGTATACACTATTAACATAAAATATAACTAGATTTTCAACTGACAAAGATTACTTTTATAATTAAATTTAAATTAATTTCTAAATGAACTAAGTTTATATTTTCTTATTAATTAAACGAACACATTTCAATTAACTCTGTAACGTTTATACCAACTGAAATTTAGCAATTTTAAGAATAATTATACATTTATGAAATTACATCTTTCGAATGATATCCTTGAGAGTGAAAGTACTAAAGTTTAACTTCATTTGAAACAACAAGTATTTTCTAATTTGTTTCGTAAAGTTATCTCAATTAGAACTTGAGATGTAAAAAAAAGTATCTGGGAGTACTTCACCCTCTTTTATTATTTTTTTTTTGAAAATCCCGGAACATGACAACTTAAGTGACTTATGCGTGAAAAGATATTTTCAGACAATCCCATTAAATTTCGTAATTTTTACAATTAAATTACGTGCGCAAATATATGGTTTACCCTAATAAAAAATAACGGATGATATCCCTAGGGGTGAAAATATTATAATTTAATAATATTTCGAATAACAAATAATTTTGATTTGTAGAGTTATCTTAATTGAAATTTCAGATATTAAAAAAAAAGTATTTGGGAGTAACTCACCTTCTTTTACTAACTTTTTTTTTGGAAATCCCAAAATACGTCAACTTGAGTTAATTATGATATTCGTGAAAAAGTGAAAAAAATATTTTCAAACAATTTTATTAAATTTCGTAATTTTTAGAATTAAATTTCTTGAGAGTTTGCCCTTTAGAAAGATAAGGAATGATATTGTTGGTGTATGAAAATACCTTGGTTCAACATCATTTCAAACAACAAGTAATTTCCACGTTGTTTTGTAAAGATATCTCAATTAGAACTTGAGATTTAAGTATTTGAAGGTGACTCACCCTCTTTTACCCGTTTACCAGTTTTAGAAATTTCGAAACTCCTTAAGTTACCTATGGTATTCGAAAAAAAAAATATTTTTAAACAATTATATAAAATTTTATAATTTTTAGAATTAAATTACCTGCGGGAATAGAGGGTTTATCCTTATAAAAAATAAGGGAGGACATACTTGGGGGTGGAAAAACCATAGTTTAAAATCATTTCAAACAACAAGGAATTTTCGTTTTATTTTGTAAAGATATCTCACTTAGAATGTGAGATATTTCAAAAACACTGTTTTTAATGGTGAACTTTAGGGACACTTCAGGTACCTTCCTTCTAAGATAACTCCAAACATTAAATAAATGTACTACATTATTTAATTCTTTGTGGAACGCATTATTAAGTTGATGAACATTGTATGCATATCCCGTACAATTTAAATACAAATATAATGTGCTAACTAAGCCGGCATTAACCTTAGGTTAGCACTGTAAGATAAACAAAATTAAGACGTGTAAAACATGTTTCTATATTAAATCGTCCTTTGCTTATACACATATTTAAATGATTATAAAGTTTTTTTAATAACAGACGTAATTTAATAATTTATGCATGAGATACAAAATGATATACGAAAATGTTTAATTGGTCTACCTTGAAAAGAAGTATTTAGTATAAGTTAGTAAACGTGTGGTATTCTTATAAACTATAATTCTCCGAATTGTGCTTAACAAATAATAAAATAATGCCTTGTAAACACACATTTATGTTACCAATATTTCAGGGACTATTTTATCCAGTTACTTTTGTCTTAACGTAAGTACTTTTTTATGATTAATCATACTTTAATAATTTTTTAATATTTGAAATAAGAGCATATTTAAAAATAAATCAAAACTGTTGTCCTAATCCCTCGTGATTTTTCTTACACAAAATGATGTCTTTTCTCATGAAACAAAAAAATAACATGAAAAAATAGTATATGAAACAAAAATTACTATTTAAAATATAATTAATAAGAATACTTAAACATTTCTTTCTAAAATTGATCTAAATGAAAAATTGACGACTTATACAGGGTGATTCTCCAGGAAATTTATTGATTGATTGTGAGAAAACTATAATTAGAAAAAATTTGAAAATTTAACAGTGTACTAACGTGCATGGGAGACAGCCGGCTAAAATATTTTCAAGATGGCGGCGCCTCCGGTTATACCGGAACTAGATGTCAACTTGCCTGAACAGTTTATATGTTATTGCATTTTTGATTTCTATGTAAAATTCTAGACATATTTCATGTATAATGTTCTATATTTAAGTCTCGCCATTTTGGACATATTTAAATTTTTATATCAAAAATGACGTTTGCGGACCAAAACTTAACTATAAATTCTTCCGATAAGAAAGTCTTTATTATCTAATTTGGGTTAGTTTTCTTGTAGACAAAGATCGAATTTAGTAGTTTTTTTATGATATTTTGAAAATTATTAGTAAGTGGTCAAAAAAGAAGAATAAAAATTATATTTAAAAAGTCGTCAAAGCACCTATTTTTATAATTTTATCATATTAAACATTAAAAATAATGGTAACTTTGTGTAAGGTTGTCTATTCCAAAAATTTGTAATTTTCAAAATATTGGCAATTCAATCAACATTTTTCTATTGTCAAAATGGTATACGACTTTGTTTTGTTATTAGTTGGCCATGAGAGCGAGACGTGGCGAAAGTAAAACAATCGAACCCTACAAAATTGTCACTTTAAATTACACGCCAGAAGATTATTTAAACTTATTTATTATTTATGGAGAATGTGATAGATTTACTGCATGAACTTCCGATATAGTATACAGGCCAACAACAGATTTTCCGGACCAATTTCTTCTTGAGCGATCACCTGTGAAATGCTACAGACAGTTGTGCCATGAAGCCTAGTGAACGTCTGCTACGGCTGCGTGGGTGGATGGAGCAGCAGCAGCAGCCTCCCACTCACGTAAAAAAAATGTTTTTATTAATTTCCTCCCGACTGAAAATTTGTCAAATGATAGTTAACACAATTATTTGAAGATAAAAAAAAGTCAGCTAACTGTACCGTGGTGAATTATATGTCAGCTGTTTACACGAACATGCAAAAAAAAATTTGTTCATTGAATTCCTCTCAGCTAAAAATTTGTCAGATGATAGTTTACATGCTACTTTGAATAAATGAAAAGGCTAGTTGGCTCTATGCTGGTGAAAAAGTCGTCAGTTGATGCAGTGAAAGGTGCAGCATGGGAGTCAGGCACGAACATGACATATAAAATTGGACTGCTCATGAAAATAATTTTTTGACCCCCCTTACTGGTCGCCATTAGGTGCAATGATTTGTATGGCAACATTAAATTCCCTGCTAGTGTCTTATATTGGCGTGAATGTGTCGTGTATTAATGTCAATTCTATTATTCTAACTAACAAGTTTAAACAATAACTATCTCTTTCTATAGTATATCTGAAACAATAAATCGCACTTTCTTGTTTTACTTGACAGGTTAATTGAGTATATTCAATAAAAAAAGATCGGGATAATTGTTTCTGTTTAACAAAATTTAACTTGAATTTTTGTTTTTAGTTTCCTCAAAATTATAATTTTTCTGTTCAAACCAAATCCTTTAAAGCTAACTTTTTAAACTTCTGTGAAACAGCGTAAATATGTTGAAATTTTATTATTTTTAGATAACAAGTATGAAATGTCAGTTCTTATAAAGAAATGAAAATGCTTTTTCCATGACTGTTTATATATTTTATTTTTTACAATAAAACTATTTTTTAGCAAAATAGCTAAAATGTGAAATGTAAGCCAGAAACAAATCGAGACTAATTTTTTTTTTAATATCTGTTTTGGAAAAGATTGTGGAGATCAGTGGGTATTTTTGTAAATAATAGCATAATCTACATTTTTCTTCGGACGTGGAGTATAAGAATTCAATGAAAAAAAGTGTTAAGGCATTTATTTTTAAAAATTTTATATTATGAATTAATATTTGTATGAATATCCACCGAGCTATCCTGCAGTGAACGAATCCTCATATTTATAAGTCCCGCCCAGTTTTGTGTGTTTCACACGATGAGGTATTGAGATTTCTAATTATATTATTATATTATACATGATATTATATAATATTATTAGGAATAATAATATGAAAAATTACTCAAAATAAGAAATAATTCATATATATACGGTAATATTGAAGGAGACGCTGCTTCTACTGATTGTGCTGATGTAAATTTTCTATATTTTGGCGGCAATGCTGTAAAGCGACGATAACAGTCGCTGTGGTACAGCTGAAAATCATTATGCTGTGTAGGAAATACTGTTTCTTTTCCAACTAAATTATTATTTTTCCGAATATTATATGACCTTCAAGTTTAAGGTCAATGTTAAATTTAACATCCTTCAGCAAACACAGTTTGATTTCCAGAAACTTTTGTAGAATCAATTTTTCTCCATCACTCTTAGTTACCGAATTATTGGTTCATTCACATCAATCCCAGGTATGAAGACATTTGATTTTCAAATTACCTATAGATGTGATTTTACCCCTTATATTATTCATACCCTTGGATAAGATATTTTCTCCGCGTTTCATTTACGAAATAAAAAATGGGGTTTTTATTTTAAAAAATCACCTTGACCTTTAAAAGACCTTGAAATTGATCTCAAAGTTAAGGTTATTAGTACAGATAAATGACACCCTCTGCCTTTGATAGTTTTTATCTGACTATTTTTTTTAATGGACCATTTAAAAAGATATTTGGATCTATAAATTAAAATGGCTCACTCTGTATAATATATAGGTACAGTGATATTCGTGTTAATATTATAAATGAAAATTGTTGGATCTCCAGTTAAATAATATACCAGCTTTCAAACTGTTAAGGTTAGAAACTTGTACGACTAATAGCACGGGTTTACAAAAAAAAAGTGGATGCCTATTTGAGCAGACCATTTTTTTCTTATGTAACTAGATGCCCTGAATCCAAATCTGGGGTCCGTTAACCTCTATCATGTCAGGTCCAAGGTTGTTTCGAGGTCAAATTGAAAAATCCACTAAATAAATCTGAAAAAAAATGTAGGTTTTTGAGGTCGCTGAATCCGAATTCGTGGTTTGTTAATTTCCCCAAGGTCAACCAGAGGTCATTTCAGCGTCATTTCAAGGACAAATTAAGAAAATTCAGCTAAATAGGTCTTTAAAGGAAGATAGATAGACTTCTGAGGGCGCTGAGTCTGAATTCCTGGTTTGTTTAATTCCTTAAGGTTAGCCCCAGGTTATTTCAAGGCCAAATTGAAAAAATCTACTAAATAAATTTAGTAAAAGTAAAAGAAGAGGACCCATGTGCAGTTAGATCAAAATCCATTACATAGTAGACAGGCAAGTGGATCAAATTTTTGAGCCGAAACTCAGGCTCCCAAAACTTCGTACCCCACGCACCGCTAGACTGGTGTCCATTACACAGCAGATATGCAAGCGGAGTTAGTTATTATGAAATAGTTATCCAAAACCCAAGCTTCCAAATTCACATAACCCACGCACAGCTAGATTGATATCCATTACACAGCAGACAGGGGGCGAATCGAGTTTTTAAGGCGAAACCCAAGCTGCCAAAACCACACACTCTACGTGCAGCTAGATTCATTGCCACTATACAGCAGCCATGCGACAGGAGTAAGTTTTGATAAATATCCCAAAACATAAGCTCTCACAACCACATATCTCACGCGCAGAGAGATCAATCCACGTTAAGCAGCAGACAGAGACGAAAAGCAAGGATTTATGAGTGTATGAAATAAAACCCAAGCTGTCCGAAAACCATATACCCTAGACAAAACATGTATGAGAGTTTGAGGTTTGTATTATACACTTATAAAAACTCGCTTCAGTAGCCTAGCTGTTACGTAACGGATATCGATCTAGCTGCGCGAGGGGTTTGTAGTTTTAGAAGCTTGGGTTTCTCCTTGAAAACTCGCTCCTTTGACATGCCTGCGTGTAGTACGTGGTTTTGGAAGCTTGAGTTTCGGCTCAAAAACTCGGTCCACTTGCTTGTCTGCTGTGCGGATATCGATCTAGCTGCCCATGTGTTCTTTTTTTTCAGATTTATTTGGTGGATTTTTCAATTTGACTTTGAAATGCCCTTTCGTTAACCTTGAGATAATAAGCAAACCAGGAATTCAAGTTCAGCGCCCCAAAAGGCTATACATCTTCTTTTACAGATCTATTTAGTAGATTTTTCTCAATTTGTACTTGAAATAACCCTGAAATGACCTCTAGTTGAAATTGGGGGTTAAACAAACCTCGAATTCGGATTTATCAGCCTCGAAAACGTACATATCTACTTCTTCAGATTTATTTAGTGAATTTTACTCCATTTGACCATGAAATGGCCTTGACCCTGACATAATAGAGGTTATTGAACCTCAGATTTGGATTCAGGACGTCTAATTACATAAGAATAAAATTGTTTGATCAAATAGGTATTGACTTTTTTTTGTAAACCTGTGTAATCGAGCCACTATTCTAATTGTTTATAACCTCCAAAAGACTATAATGACAAAAATATCACATTTAGCAATTGTTATTGAAAAAAAAGAAAAAAGTGTTTTTTTACTGATTTACCAGTAACCAATTATCGAATCGGAGTTGGCGACAGCTTATTTTATATGTCTTTCTAACGCCTACAACTCGTTCATTGCATTTTTCTGCTTAGGATCAGTATGGAATTTTCAGGGCTTTTTTCCCCATTGTCTAGACTATAAATATTTCACTAATTGATTCATTATATACTACCTGAAAAATTAAAAAATTAGTGTATGTTTTATATTATTTGAAATAGCCTGTATATCCGAATTTATTTTTACCGAATTAAATTTAACGATTATTTGTAACATTCCTTTCAATAACAATAATAGTAATAAAGTGAATTTTAAGTAGTTAAAACAGGTATCTATTTATAATATAAAATACACAAATAAATAGTGCAATATAAACATTTTAATAAGTTATTCTGGAAGAATTTTAAGCTTAAAAGTTCATATAAACATATGTCTGATGCAGGATGTTAAAATTTATTATTATTTTTAGTTTTTCATATATATATTATTTGACTTTAAAGATAATTAAATCAAATTTGGAACACATAACAATTTTTACAGTTCAATATATAGAGTGGTACTTTTTTCCAAATCGGTAAAATTTTACACTCTCAAACTTTTTTTCGAGGCCACTGACTCGATTTGATTATTTAGTTAGCTTTCCCATATTGTTGTGAAACTTTTTGTCTCTTAATTTTTCCTCAAAGAATCAATAGTTTTTCCACAAAAAATTATACATAAGTAAAAATCATAATGTATTTGTTTTAATCAATTTTCATTCATATTTGTTTTAACCAACAGGAACTAAAAAAAAAAAAGAAATTCAACATAATAATAACAGAATTTGAACAACAATAACTAAATATTAATAACAGAAATTACAACAAATGTTGAAAACGACCAACCTCAGTTATAATGCAATAATCTGATCTTCGTCTCATTGATGAGCAATTCGGTGAATTAATCCTGGAGCATTTATTATCATTTCACGAAACGCAATAATGCGATTTCCGAATTTTTCATTAATTTCAACACAAGATGTATAAAAAACGATTTAGATCCGGAGATCGGACAGGACAGTATTGAGTGCTTCCTCGATTTATCCAACGATTTTGATACACTGCCTCTAAGTGACTGCGAACATTGACACTGAAATGTGCTGGATCGCCATAATGCATAAACCATAATTCTTATCTAACTTGAAGAGGAACTTCTTCACGAAAGGCAGGGAACTCTTCCTCAAGAAAATGACAGTATTGATCGCCATTTAATCCTAATGGAAGGAAATACGGGCCAGTTAGATAAACGTTTATGACACCAATCCATACATTTATTGAAAATTGATGCAAATAATTGGCTTCAAGAAATGCATGCGGATTTTTTTCAGTCCAAATATGATTATTGGGAAACTTTCTTATAGATTACCTTGAAAAGTTTGCCTTATCAGTAAACAAAATAGGAGATGGAAAAAAGGGAAATTGAGCGATCATTTGAAGTATCCACTGGCAAAAAACCATATGCGGCAAAAAGTCTCGAGAAAAAAACACCTGTTTGATATAGTAGGGATACAATTGGCTTTCTTTTAAAATTTGGATTGCTGTGAAATTGCCAATATTTAATATATTCTCAATTTTTCTCGTTCTTGTTTTAGGAGATTCTTCTATTAAATTAAGAACAGCTTCCTCTAGCGGTACGGTTCTTATCTCCCGAGGACGTCAATCAGAAATTCGTTTTAAAAATGTACCATTTTCTCGTAAACGCTGATAAAGATGAGTAAATATATTATGATCAGGTAAACTATTTTGTATATATAATTCAACATAAATCCGTTGAACTTCTAATGCATCTCCATAAGCACGACCATAAACAAAATGTATATTTGATATTTCAACATTTGTAAACTCTGCCATTTTTACTATTTTTTTTTACTTACTGTACATTAAGAGTACATAAAATCAATCACACTTATCTACAGGAATTGTAACACATTACAATGAAAAAACAATATGACAAATTAGACTTAAATTTATTTGGAAACAGCTTACTATATCTTTTCATCACTTTACGAGTAATAAACTACCCCTAAAGAATTTACTTGGAGATGCATCTAAATATATTTTATTATTTTGTGAAAAAACTATTGACTTTTAGAGGTAAACTTAAGAAACAAAAAAGTTTCACGATAAGAGGGGAAAGATAAGTTAATAATCAAATCGATTCAATGGCGCACGAAAAAACAATTCGATAGGGTAAAATTTCACAGACCCGGAAAAAAATACCCTTCTGTATATTATTTCACATAATAATAATTTTCTTATGATGACTGCAAAAAGTGTTATAAGTTCCAAATTTGACTTAATTATTTTTAAAAAGGAATAATATAAATTTAAAAAACTAAAAGTAATAATAAATTAAATGACTTGTATTTTAAAAACTAAGCATTATCAGACATATGTTTATATGAACTTTTATGCTTAGAATTAGCTCAAGAATAACTCTTTAAAATTTTTCGCACCTATTTGGAAACACCCTGTATATATAGGAACAGCTCATAGATTTTTTCTTAAAATTAATTAAGTTGAAAACCTATACGATGGCAATTTTCAATACGATCAATGGCGATTTTGAAAGAAATTAAATAAATTGGTCTTTTTGTTTGGCTATATGTATTTATGGTGCAAAATCAGTTACCGGAACATTTTCTAGTATTGTGGTGTGGATAAAGAAGTTCAGCAAGAATATTTAATGGACTGATTACTGTATTCATATAAAAGCACTAGCACGTAAGCAAATTTATGCAGAGTTATCCAGAACTTTAAGTGACACTGTAAAAACTCTATTTTTTTAAAAATCGAGTTCTACAAACTCTCGTGTGCTCCGTGCACTCTGTGAAGACTTTGAAAGCTTCTACGTTACTTTACTACTACGTTAGATAGCTTTCTCGTGGCAAGGATTTGACCCGCTAGAAGTCTGTTGTTCAGGAATTTTTTATTGACCATCCATTGCATTTGTCTTCGTTTGTATCTGATATACTTTGACTACAAAAACTTCCATAGAAAGATGTTTCTTCTTTACAAGGCCCATGTAACACCATTTTGAATGTGCATGATAGAATAGCAGTCATGCTAAAGAAGTTCAACTTTTGGATTCAATGTCTGCAGGTGAATAAATACGAATGTTTTGGGTCTCTCAGCGTCATTTTACTAGAAAATAAAATTCAAATGTTAAATGGGGTATTACTGCACATCTCAGACAATTTTAATTAAGGTTCAAAGACTATTTTACTAATGAATCTATTATATCTGGATAGAACAACTGGATACGTAATCCTTGTTAAGGAGATAAAACTTCAGATACTTCTTTAGCTTTACTAGAAAAATAAAAATTCATTGACTTATCTTCTGACAATTCCATAAAAGCTATTTTTAAAGATCACTTCTTGATTGATTTATGGCTTAGTGTAAGAAATGAGCATCCTGTTTTGGCGGAAAAAGCCATTGAAGTGTTATTGCCCTTTTGTACAACATATCAATGTGAGAAAGGATTTTTAACATACACTTATCTGAAAGATAAGTACAGAAACAGGCTAAAAGCAGAATCTGATATAAGAATTTTGAATTTCTTTGTTCCACCAAACAGGCACATTGAGGACATTTTTCAAGTTTAGTATTATTCTATCAATTCTTTTTTGTAGGTTAAGGCATCACTTTACTGTTAACAATGTTTATCTGTAAATATTTTACGAATATATTTTAGTTTTTCATTATTAAGTGTTATTCGATATGGAAAAAAAAATTAATAAACCAATTTTACTATTTCAATTACAGTTCGTAATGACTCGACAGGGGGTTCGCCAATTTTTTCCGATTGTTAGAATGGCTTCGCAAGAAGAGAAAGGTTTGGAAATGCTGTTCTACTGCAACCACATGATTTATTGTATCCTACCTATCGTGACTTATACCATAGAAGAAGTATAATTCGTCAGTGCTTATACCTATTTGGAACGAATGCAGTTTTTTAGTGCAGCTCATTATAGTAAGCTTTAAAGTAAAAATTGTATTCTCGCAGATGCAGAAATTAAGCTCGTCCTTCTACTTTCATAAAAGATGTATACACTGCAAATCAGTATTTACTTCAGTCTCAAAAAAGCAATAATAGGTAGAAGAAACATATGCAGATATATGTAAAGTGCTTGCAGGCAGCATTTGAAAAACAGTTTCGGAAAGAAAACATAGAAATATGAGCAAAGAAGTTATACGAATTTAATTAAATAAATTTTCGAGTATTCAAAAGATTTTAAAAATATATTTAGAATGTTGGAACAATATTATTTATTAGAATTCGTTAACGCCAATATTAAACAGAATGATACTAGTATGAGAGAAGCTCTACAGACCAAATTAAAACTGGTGAAAACATTTCGATATTTAGCTAGTAGGGGCCCTTTTAAAAGTTTAGAATATTTATTTAGAGTCCCCAAATTATCGATAAATAAATTCATAGAAGAAGTTATGGATATAGTGTGTGATGCTGTAAAAGAATCTATCTAATCGTTCAATTGCGGTTTCCTTCCTGCTGATTAATGTTCTGTATAATTAACTGAACATGTTTCAAATAAGAGGATAATTAAAAACAGTGACAGTTTAAAAAAAAAGATATTTTTCCAAATCAAATACAAAGAAGCATATTTTTAATAATTGTCTATTGCTGAAGACACCTCAGGGATCAAATCATCCTAAATATCGTTAACTAAAAAAATTGAATCTTGATTCCAGTTTTCATTATACTTGAGCGTTGGTGGTGCTTTTAATACACTAGAAGTAGCAACTTTTTAGAAACATCGTCTAGTTTCCTTATCTGGAATTAATACAATTTCCATCAGGTGTCAAACATAATTTTTTTTTACGGAATGTAGTTGAAGTAGTAGCTTTAAGCTTTCTTTTTGAAGGTTCATTTTGACATTGCACCTCTTTGAATACGTATAATTGTTTTTGATTCAATAATTGTTGTCTGGTGAAAGAGGCTCCTTATTTTTGAATAGTATATTTTTTTCACAGAATCTTCCTGTACCAAAATAAAAAAGTCTCGTTAACATCAACTAATATTACTCTTTTCCCAGGTGTCAGATTAAGAAAATCAATAGCTAGAAACAGTAAATGGATTTCAGATCAGTTGGAACTTTCTAAATTATATTGGGGCATTTAACGGCAAGAATATAATGATAACAGCACATCCTAAGACTGAGTCCGATTATTTTAATTATAAACAATTCTTCAGTATAATTTGATTTTCTTTAGTCAATCATAATTATTACTTTACATAAGCTAATGTAGGGGCAAAAGGTAGAGCCTCAGATGGAGGTGTGTAGCTAATCTTTAGCCCTAACGAAGCTATACAGGCAAATATGCTCAATATTTCCCCAAATACAGTTACAATTGCTTATAATTTCTTTTAACATCTCTGCTCAAACCATATAGAAAAAAAATTGATCTTGAGCAGAACGTATCTTCAAAAACAAACTGGCAAGAGCAAAACGTATTTCCGAAAAGCGTCCAAACTTGGAACACTCGAAAGGTCCACTACTGTAAATTTACAAAAAGTTGATAAAACAGTAAAAACATGCTGTTCAATGTATTATTGGCTTCGAAAAACTGGCAATTATTATGTCACATCAAAATTTATTGATTTTTAGGATGAACTACAACGTTCCAAGAACTTGGAGACAAGTAAGGAGATGAAACTGCAACTATTTCATTAATTCAGGAGCAGTTCCTTGGCAACGGCAAATCGTTGAGGACAAAATAATTAACAGTACCGCTTTCGTATTTTTTGCATTTCAAAATTGTTTAGTTTAAACTTGTAATGGATACGCATAATAATATATTTTAAAATTATGAATAAAAATAAAAACTTCCAAGTTTCTTTGGGTTCATCTTGCTTTTACATGCGATATGAAGAAAGAATCCATTATTTTGAAGCACCTTATTTTTGGCATACAAATTTTTGAATTTCAGGATCACATATATGTCTCTAAAGCCACTAACTTCCATTGCAGATGCAATTCTTCTTACTGCGGCTGCGCGAGACTTTCGTTTTTTGTAATCTTCGCTTATAGGATCTCACAAAACGGGGTCATAATTCCAGAAATTTAATTGTGTCTCCGTCACTCATTTTTTAAATATGGGCTGCCGTGGTAAATACCAACTTTTGCTGCTCACGAACGACTAAATGAAAGAAAAATCAATTTATCATAAACGGAATATTTCATGAATCTAGAAATTGAGATAGCATGTAGCTTATGAAAGTACAGATCACGTTCGGATTTAAAACCCGTGCCAACGCGGTTTAAAAATCAAGAGTAACAGACATGTTCTTTTACGAGCCGTGGCTACGTAATAAATTTGGTAATAACTGGCAGACCGCCGCGGCTGCCGATGATATCTAAATAGCAGCGGCATCATTTCTGATCTCGGTGTAATTAAATTGAGGGTACCCAAATAGTTGTAGAAAAGAGATTTGCGACATGGTATGGTGCATTTTAGTCGTTGTATTAGGATTGGAAATAGTTTATGTTGATCTATTTGGTAATTTAAGCATGGAGATGAAAAGTATAAATTTAATTTACAACGTAAACTAAATAAGAAAGCTGTGACCCCACGGAGTTATCAGCTGGCAAGAATACGTCAGACTTCTCACTTGTCATTGAGCAATTTGACATTTAATAAGTCAGTAGTCTATAGCAGACACTCAGTAATAGTACCATATAAACAGATTTATTGAGATATAGCATACTCAAATACAGTAGCGTATCATGAAGTTATTTACTGTGCTTCTTTCGAGAAGGTTGATAGATTTTTCTGGGTTTAGGACTATTCAGTCAATGAGTCTGGTGTCTTTGATTGCACAGACTGATAACATCGGCTTGTGGCTCATTAGTGAATATGTTTATAGCCTTTAGAGTGTTCTCCGATTCTCCATAAATTTTTTGTTTTTGACTATTTTCCATATGTTTCATTTCCAATATCCTTTTTAACCGACTTCTAAAAGAAGGAGGTTCTCAATTCGTCAAATATGTATTTTTTTTATGTATGTACACATATTACTCCGGAACGGCGGCACCGATTTTAATGAAATTTGTTACGTTATGTTCAGGAAGTTGCTGCGATGGTCCCAAATTTTTTTTGGACGAAATTGGTGCAGTAAATTCCAAGATGGCGCTGACAATATGGCGGTCAAAAAATTAAGTTTGCCCGATTTTCTCCAAAATTGGTACGGGGGAATTTTTGGGGTCGTACACTTCGAATCTGAAATTATTTTTTAAAAATTCATTATGGCGGACAAAAAAATTTAATTTTGTCCGATTTTCTCCAAAATTGGTATGGAGGAATTCTTAGGACACATGACGAATCCAAAATATTTTTAAAAAATTCAATATGGCTAATCCAATATGGCGGACAAAAAAAATCAATTTTGTCCGATTTTCTTCAAAATTGGTACAGGGGAGTTTTTTGGGTCGCACATGACGAATTTAAAATTATTTTAAAGAAATTCAATATGGCGGATCCAATATGGCGAATAAAATATTAATTTTGTCCGATTTTTTTCAAAATTGATATGGGGTAGTTTTTTGGCTCGCACATTGCGAATCTGAAGTCATTTCTAAAAAATGAAATATGGCGGATTAAAAATTCCACACCTCTCGATTTTGTCTAAAATCAGTATTGGGGGAATTTTGTTAGGACTAATTAAAAATTTAGAATATTTTTTGAAAAACTCGATCTGGCGGTTTCAATATGGCGTCCCGAAAATTTCACATTTTTCGATTTTCTCCAAAATTGATATAGGGGTCCTTAAGGGTGTATATTATAAATTTAAAAGTATTTTTTCAGGATTCAATATGACGAATCCTATATAGCGGATTAAAGATTTTACATTTTCCGATTTTGTTCAAAGGTGGGACTGAATCGTTTTAGGGGGTTTTTGGGTTATTGTATTATGAATATAAAGTTAACTTTTTACAACTATTAAGTTGATAGGACTGAAAATTTTATATTTTCCGATTTTGTCTAAAATTGATATTGCGGGGTTCTTGGGGCGTATAGAAACTCAACACGCAATATAAAATATATCAGGCTAGAAATTTACGTCTCAAGTACTTTAAAGATTGATATTGGAGGGTTCTGGTCTATTAACAATCTAAAATTAATTTGAAATTTAAGATAGTGGATTTACTATTACAGATTAATTGTTTGACACAATTTCACAGGTATTTGGAGAACTCTAAGAATCAACGAATTTTTAGTGGTTCATTTTAGGGTGATTTACAACTTTGGATAAAACGGATAATTTTTTGCCACCTTGAAGTCATTTAGTTCAAATAATTTATGGATATCATAATAAATCCAAAACTAAAAATCAAAAAATAAAATTTTTATAAAAAAAATTGTACCGAAGTGCGCTTAAAAGTGCAAAATAACTATAAATTTTTATATGAAATTAAAATTTTTGATGTCGGCGCCAAATTATTTCTAAATGAAATAAATAACTACTAGTATATACAAATTATGGTAAGAAAGTTCAGATTTTGTCAGATATTAGTTTGGCGCCGACTTCAAAAATTTCAATTTCATATAAAAATTTATGGTTATTTTTCACTTTTTAGCGCACTTTTAGAAGTCGGTTCAATTTTTTTTTATAAAAATTTTATTAGTTTTAATATCACCTATATTTCACATTAATGGTTTCTATAGTTATGTTTTATTTCCTAGTTCCCTTGTCCAAAAAGATTAAAGACAGTTAAAAAAAACTAGTAATTTTAAATAACTATACGGTGAATTAATTTAATTAGATACATGGTTTTATGATAATTTACTAGCATTTAAAGTTCAATGTATAAAATAAAATTATTTTTTAATAGATGGTTATTCTAATTGGTAACTATAGTGTTAAAGTAGTTCTTATACTTGAAAAAAAAACGCAAATGAAGTAATATTTCGAGTGTGAAAGTGTATGTCTATTTTTACTTACGACTGGGATCAATTTTTGAGTAGGATTTGAAAATATTATGCCTTTTAAAAATGTATATCTGTTGCCAATTATGCAGGGCCTTTTGTATCCAGTTACATTTGCAATAACGTAAGTATTTTTTATTTAATATAATTTAAACATAACACGTGATATTTTATAACTATAATTTTAAAAACAGTTTTTACATAATTAATATATTTTAACTAAATACTGAATATATTTTTACCTTCATATTGGCTGGGATAACGTAAAAATATCTCACTCTTGCCTTTTAGTTTTTTGTTACAATTGTACATTTAAAAAATTATATACATCAGCCCAAAATTTTCATTTGCATGATAAGTTAAATTTAAAAATTCTTGCCCCCATTCTCGAGTTTTCTATCTAAGAGGTTAAGGATTAGTTGTTTTACCCACTAACTTACAACCGCCCCTAAATTTCACCCCTAAAATCAGTATTTTGGGAGTAACTTACCCTCTTTTACTACATCATTTGTTAAAACGCCAAAACATGTCAACTTGAGTTAATCATGGTATTCGTGAAAAAAATACTTTGAAACAATTTCATTAGATTTCGTAATTTTTAGAATTAAATAACGTGCGCTAAGAGATGGTACGTGCGGAAATATATGGTTTACTTTAATAAGAAATAAGGAATGATATCCTTGGAGGTGAAAATACCAGAGTTTAACATAATTTCAAATAACAAGTAATTTCCATTTTGTTTTGTATAAATATCTCACTTAGAACCTTAGATATTTCAAAAATACTGTTCTTAAGGTTAACTTTAGAGGCGGTTTACACTCCGTTAAAATGAATCTCCTGAGATAAAAAAATACTTGTCTATTATTTTTGTACCATCTACAAGATATTGAAGTTTTATTAAAATCAGAGTCGGACACTTCAGGTACTTTCCTTGTTAGTCAGATACTTATTATATAAAATATTAAACAAATTAAACACAGTTAAACTAATGAAACTGAGGGAACTCGTCCATTTGACAAACAAATAAGTGATATAAAAATGGAATCTATCATGTGACATAGAGAAATTTTCCTAGATTAGTAAATTGTTGTTGAGTGCCTTTTTACCCCAAAATCGCTAAAAAAATTTTTGTGTAAATAAAAATACAAAAAAAGTGAGTTTTACATATATTTTAATCTCTTACGCTATCCATTTCATTCTTTTACGCTATATTTAGTCCATAACCACTCAGACCTGGTCATATGTCATTTCTATGTATATTTTTGTACTTTGACATAGCACAGCTATATTCACTGAAAAGATTTAAAACTTCATTCATATAGGAAAATTAAGGAATAAAATTTAGAGATAAACTCCTGGAATCGGTAAGATAAATTGATTTAAAACCAGCCACAGACTTCGCACATTTTTACCGAACATCGATGTGGTGAATCATCATTTATAGTATAAATCCGCGGTGCAAAATCTCCTAACAAAATATCTGTCGAAGCAAGATTTCTTGAACGGCGATCTGCTTGTTGCAATGCAAAAGTGCAATCTATCGAAATTTAGGAAAACGCGTAACATATCTCATTGCCACCGCTTAGAACAGCAAAAATTATGAACCAACACAAACGACTTATTGTCACATTTATCGAAATTTTCCATATTTATGAAAAATTAAATTGGAATAATATGCATATATGAATATTAAAAGCGAGGTCTACGAAGAACTTTTACAAAAATATAAGAAAATTGATAAGAATGTAAATGTTCAAACAGTAATGGTCGATTCATGTTTCTAAAAATCAACAACTAATAGTAAGAATTTTCAATTAATTAACACACACCCAAATTTAACAATTAGCAAGAATTAAGGATGATCACTCTAAAAGGTCAATAAATAATCTAACCTAAAAGTAAAAAACGTATTTTTTTTTTCAATTCTGGTTGTTCAATTTCATTTTAAAGTGTTTCAGCTATATTATGACATTTTTTCACTACGCTTTATTTGTTTATAATGTTATTTTTTCTAGTTTGATGTACTTGTTTATTTTTCGTTCAACCGAAGATTTTGGAAAGCGGGCACGAACTACGCTGAATTAAAATTAAACTAAGAAACTGATTTTCGGCAATTTCTTAGTTATTAATTGTTACTTTTTAATTTTTAATAAGAACCATGAATAAATGAAAGGAAAATGTATCATATAACTTGCTAGTGAAAATTTTTAATGTAAAGTCTTAATATAGGCTCTTAATTTTGTGAAGTATCAATCAACCATAAAAAATTAAATTGATTTCATGGGGGCCAATTTCCTTTTTTTATACTGCATAGTTTACGGCACAAGTTGTCGGAATAATTTATCCCAAATATTACACAGTTAATCTCACATGGGGAGAAATAGCTTCTTTAAATGATTATTTTCCAGCTATTAATAACGCCAAACATATATTTTCATCAATTCTTAAGAAGTTGAACCCATGAACGCCTGGAGGGGACATCCCCTAACTCTCGGAAAATTTGGATTTTAGAGAATTTTGTGGATTTTTGAAAAAGTGGATAACTTTGAACTCGCAGTCCACAGGTAATATGGTTTTGGAAACTTGGGTTTGAATCAATCCCTTATCCAAGAAAATAGCAAAAGCTTTTTATATGGACATCCGGAATTTACGGCGCTATAAGATTTTTATAAATTCAACCTTATACTACCATAAATTCTAGTTGTTCTCATAAAAGCTTGTTTTTTCTAGTTTTTATTTGACTTCTGAAAGAAGGAGGTTCTAAATTTGACAACTATGTATCTTTTTATGTATGTGGTTCCCAGTTTTTTTGTAAACTCTTGGATTTCCTGCAAAATTCTGAACACTTTTTCTGTTACATGCCTATACCCAAATGCCACTGTTTTTGATTTATCGAGAGTTAAAACTCGAAATGAGATATAACCCAGGCCGACAAAAATTTTAATTCGAAATCAGATTATATTTTTTCGAAGGTTTTAACGTGTTACATCCAAACCCTAAAACCGAATTGCTTCAACACGTCAGGTTTTCGAGATAATTTAACTCAAGGACAGGACAGAGCTAATGAGAAAAGGGGTGGTGGAGTTCTCGTTACAGCAAAGAAGACTATGTATGTTGAGAACTTTTCATTGAACTTTGATTTAAATATTAGTATAGAGTGCTTGCTGGTAAAGGTTAAGGTTAAAGGTAAACTTTTTTATTTGTGTTCGGTATATATGCAACCTAATACAGATATTGATATCTACGCAAGATTTTTTAATATTTTTGAATCTTTGGACACAAGTTTGGATGTTCTTATTCTAGGCGATCTTAATCTGCCCAGGTATACTTCTGGGGTTTGCGATATGAGTAAACCGTTAACTGCATTTTTGAGCTTGAATAATTTGAACCAATGTGGTATGGTTTTTAATCATACGAATAGTAAACTTACCAATATAACAGTATTGAAAATGCAAAAAAGTAATAACTCTCTTGTAGAGGAAGATGTGTACCGTCCTGCCTTGGATTTTATATTATCATTTACGGATATAGATAGCGGTTTTAACCCAAATATTGTGGAACCTTCCTACACATATGATTTTTCTAGGGGAGATTATTTGCTGCTATATCGTCTTCTCGAGGGCACTGACTGATCAGATTTGGTACATTCTGAGAATGTTAATGTGTGTTAATTTGTTTTATAACAAGATGATGCAGTTCATTGAACAGGCTGTTCCTAGGGTGAAAGGAATACCGGCAGGGGTCCCAGGTATCATTTCTTTTTTCTCTTGATCTCAATAAGAAAATAAAAAAGAAGAATCGACTGCATAAAAGAATTAAGAGGGAGGAAGTTAGTGAAATAGTTTTGGAGGAATATAAAGTACTAGGAAATAATACAAACAGGCAAACAACGAAAGAGTTTGAGTTGTATCGCCATATGGTGGAATACAATGCCCATTCTTATACGGATGTTTCTTGGAGGTTTATACAGTCTAGAGATAAAAAGAATGGAAGTCCAACAGAGTTATACTACAAAGGTCGCTCTACCAAGGATGAGTTCAGGAAATAGCAGATCAGTTCATTGTTTTGCCACGTGTGAGTTCAGGTCTGATGTTGCATTTAAATTTTCACATGTAACAGAGGAGCAGATTTGAAATCCATAAAACAATTACAACCAAAAAAAAACCTACTGGTAGTGACAATATATATATATATATATATATATATATATATATATATATATATATATATATATATTCATAATATTGATTATTACTATCATACTCTGGCTCAATAGGTTTTTGCTTAACCTGCTCTGATACAATCTGTTCGTGTTTTCATCTTCCAAACCTCTCAGATTATACCTGATTTCAATAAGTATCTCACTAATATACTCTGTTTTCTTGTTGCGTGTTACCCCTGCTATGATTCCTGGAAATGATACATGACTTAGGAGGTCACTTACTATCATTTTGTACTCTCATTAGCACAACATAGTCTACTATTGTTTGTTATTCTAATTTTTAAAATATAATAAGAATATGTATGAAAAAAAATTTCATTCATATTTAGATCAAGAACTCAACAAGAATAATATAGAAAGCCTTTGGATTTTGTGTTCGTAGAATACCATAGTTAGACTACGGTCAAACTACATTAAGCCAGCACGTGTATAAAAATATTAATTCAAATATTATTGACTATCTTAGTTGAATATGTGTTAAAACAAGCTGGAATATTTTTGGCATAAAATTATCTGAGATTGGCAAACGACTTGGTGTTAATCACTGACTATATTATTAGGAAAAGATGCTGCAGAACAATTAAGTGTAGCTTGTTTAGAAGTGAGTTTAAAAATATTCTTTTATGGACCCAAATTATGGCAAACCTTCCAACAGTATTCGCGTAAATGAAATTCTCTTAAATATCTGTATCAAAAAATTAGCACCAATAGAAATAATAAGTGACCTCTTCAAAAAAACACGATTGATATTGGTCACCTTTGGAAACCTACTGTACATGCTATTATCAGAACTTCCATTCTAAGTGAAGAAAGTATTAATTTTTTTATAATCAATTTGTGATAATTATTTTTATGTACGGCGCAGTAAAGTTAACACTAACTAGAAGAAACTACCCCTTAAGCAATAGGATGATAAATGCATGAAATATGTTATCTTTTAGAGACATATCCAAATATACAAACCAATGGAAGTACTTTAAAATGAAACTGGGCAAAATACTAGATGATTTAAGAAGTTTCTAGACTACGAATGCAACAAGACTAGCTGATAATTGAAAATACGTTTATTCTTCAGTATAATTCAGCTCATTTCACTTTATTTATCCCATCCCTTCAGTGATTTTCGGGAAAGTCTCTAAAATATCTGTGTACGGCTTCAATGACTCCTTTATTCCGAGCAGAAATCTTTTGGAGTGTAGGAACAGATGGAAGCCAGAAGGAGATAAATCTGATAAAGGGTAGATGTACAAGCAATTCGAACTGTAATACAGTGGTTACGGCCATCGTCACAACGCTTTTAGGAACAGGTGTATTCTTCTGATTAAAGATGATTTTTTCTTCTTAAACCAGGTATTTTCTCTCGAAATTTTAGACCGGGCTGATCTGGAAGATTGCAAAAATATTCTTCTGTTATTATATTGTTTGCATTCAATTAATTAATAATACTCCTCTTCTTATCACAAAAAAAAACTGATGCCTTAATCTTTTGGACGATTTTGACCTTTTTGTCTGCTTCGGAACAGAGCAGCCATGTTCATTTCGCTCTGCGGATTCTTGTCGCAATTCAGGATTGGTAAACCCAAGTCTCGTCCATAGTTATAAAGCGACAAAATCAGTTTTGTTCTATGTAAATCGATCTAAATGTTGTGAAAATGTTACTCGAATAAGTTTTTGATCCAAAGCTAAAGAATGCGCCATTCATGTTGTCAATAATTTTCTGAACCCTAATTCATTCTTCAAAATATAAAACTCTCATAAGTTGAGACTCCCATAGCCTCGACAACTTCATACGTAGTCATTTGTCTATTATCTAAAACCATATAATATATAGAATCAATAGTTCCTTCATTAGTAGCAGTTTTTAGACAACCACTGCCTACCTAATATATGTACGACAACATTCAAATTTAGCAAGCCATCTAAATTATGTTGATCATGCAGGAGCAGTACTTTTTCCATACCGGTATGAATTTCATCTTTCTTCAAATCTTTTTCATATGGATCATCTAGATCACTCTAGAATTTTCATTTATCCGAGTTTTAAGAAAAAAATAAGTAAAACACGTCTATTTTAAACAGCTGTAGAAAAAAAAATTGCCGGATCAGGTTGAAATTTTACACGTTTTTATAAGAAGGATGGAACATTTCAGCAACAACATATATCTTCTGATATAAATGCCATGTATGTGGAAGTCTAGAAACTTTTCAAAACACCTATAACATATATTGTAAAAATGTTAGGCAACTGCTGCAATAAATTAATTATTCAATGAAGACTCCGGCGAGGGGCTTTAGAAATAGAGGGCCCTCTCCAATTAGCTGGACTGATCATATAAAACGTATAAACTGGATACATCGACCAGTGAACTGGTCTAGCCTGAATAAAATGAAGCATATTCTTGATGTATGAGGAAAAACACAATAGAATATTATAGATTATTATTCTTCTTCTACCTTCCATAATAGGTCCCTGACCTGTTTCTTCTTCGATTTTCCTCATTCTGGACTTAAATTATCGCTCCACCTTTTCCGTGGTCGACCTCTACTGCGTGTACCACTAGGCGATTTATCTCGTGCGATCCTTACCTCTGTCATTCGGCTTATGCGTTTGTTCCATTGTGTCTTACGCTGTAGGACCCACTCATTAATGCAGTCTGTGTTGCATGATTGCCTAATGTTATCGCTTCTTTCTCTGTCTAGTAGCGTTTTTCCTGTTATTCGTCGAAGTATTCTCATTTCTGTAGTCTTCAATAGTTGTTTCGTTTTTGTCGTCTCTGGCCGTGTTTCTGAGGTGTATGTCATAATAGGTCTAATTGTGGTTTTGTAGATCCGAACCTTTGTTTCTTGTTGTAAATGTTTCGCCAGATCACGTCGTTGAGATAACCCGCCACTTTATTTGCTTTGGCCATCTGCCCTCTTACTTCATCTTCGATGTTGCCATAACTAGTTTTGTCGATTCCTAGATATTTGAAACTCATTTCTTGTTGTATTATTCGACCGTCTAGTTCTAGTTTGCATCGGAGGGTTTTTTTTGAGGTTGTCATACATTTAGTTTTTTCGGCTGAGATAATCATATTATATTTTCTTCCCGTAAGATTAAAGGTATTTAACAATCTCTGGAGGTCGTCTTCATTTTCGGCACATATCACAGCGTCATCAGCGTAACAGAGAATTTTTATTTCTGTATCACCCATTTTATATCCTCTACCAAGTCGCACCTCCTTTATTATTTCGTCCATTATCATGTTAAACAACAAAGGACTAAGCGAGTCTCCCTGTCTAATACCGCTGTTGACTGGTATGGGTGTTGATAATTTACCGTTAGTGCGAATCTGAACTTTATTGTTTGCGTATATGTTTTCGATGGTCTGAATTATATTGATAGGAATATTTCTCTTATATAACAGGTGGATTACGTCATCTAGCTTTATGCGATCGAATGCTTTTGTTAGATCTATAAAGCATAAAAATGTTGGTTTATTGTATTCTATAGATTTTTCGACTATCTGTCGTAGAATAAATGCTGCATCCACGCAAGACCTTCCTGATCTAAATCCCTGCTGTTCATCTTCCAGTGTTGTAACCGAATTAATTTTATTTTTGATTACTTTCGTAACGAGTTTCAGAGTTGTGTCCAGTAGATTAATACCCCTGTAGTTCCCTGGTTCTTGTTTGTCACTTTTCTTAAACATAAGCATCATTGTGCTGATTCTCCACCTATCTGGTACTTTGCATTGTGTCAGGATTTTTCGAATGAAGCTTGTGAGTTCCTGTGTTAGTCGCTGTCCTCCGTATTTCAACAATTCGTTATGAATTCCATCTTGTCCGGGAGACTTTCTATTTTTTAAGGATTTTATAGCTTTCTCTACTTCTTGAATGGTGACTTCCACATTATTCCTTATTGCTGATATGTTGTTTTTTCCAATGTTAGCATCTCCCTCAAATAATTTTGTTAGGTAGTCTATCCATTTCTCCTCTGATATTTTGTTTGTTTCGGAGAGTTCAGATACTTCTTTGCGCTGTTGTCTTATCAGTCGCCACATTTGTTTTTGTACACTATAGAAGTCTCCTTCCATTCTTTTAGAGAACTGCTCCCAATGTTCACTTTTTAGTTGCCTGACTAGTAGATTAGTTTCGTTACGAATTAGTTTGTACCTATTGTATGATTCCGGCGTTTTTGGCGTTCTATATGCTAAATATGCTTTTCTTTTTTCGTTACACTTATCTTTAACTTCTTTACGGAACCATGGAGTTTTATTAGGATTTTTGTTGTTGATTGTAATTGTATGTGTGCCCAATGACTCATTTGAAGCATCTTCTATGTTTCCCTTAATTTTTTCCCAGCTATGATTTATATCTTCCTCTTCATTTATTGATTTTCTTTCAATCTATTTGGATATAATTCTTTCGTTGACGTATGCCACAGAGAGCCTATGTTCTTTTTTTGTATCCTAACCTTTTCCAACTGCTTTTTCTTTTGTGTAATCTATTAGACTATTATTCAATGCTTAAAATATATAATTTAACATTAAAAATTTTTACCTAATTAGCAGGTACAATTTTCGAGATATATATACAAATAGTTTTAAAACTGATAAGCAATGTAAATTATTTTTTTTCAATGAAAACAATATTGACAAAGAACATAACGTCAACATGTTTATTTTAATTTTTTATGATGTCGATTGACCATTCGATTATTTTTACTTAAATTACTTTTTTTAACAATGCCTTTAAATTACGTGTATGTGATACCAATTGCTGAAGGAATATTATATGCTGTTACATTTACTGTTACGTAAGTATCTATTTCGAGATTGTTTTTGGTAATTTTTGGTACTTCAGGTTGCCTGTTGTTAATCAAAATATTTAGGACTAAAATATTTATATTTCTTAAGATGCACCGTAATCTACATAAGCACACAGACCTTAGGGTTCCGTAAAATATATATATATATATATATATATATATATATATATATATATATATATATATATATACAGGGTGTCCAAGATAAGGATCCTAAGCATGGGGATCTCGGAAACAGTTGGAGATACGAGGTCGGTTAAATTAGAGAAAAGTTGCGCAATTTAGTGCTAAATTAAACGCAGTTAAAAAATTTTAAAAATTTCAAACACTTCCGGAGATTTCCGGAAAAAAAACGAAATTTGGCAAAATCGTTTTTAATTTTTGCAGGCTTTATTTAAAGAGATATCAGAAAATAAAAGGTAGATTCTCATTGCCACTTTTTATTTTTTATAATATGGTCTAAACAAAATTTAAATCCGACGTTTCGTTTCTGAGATACCATCATGAACTTTCATTTTTTATATGGAACAAAAAAAAGTATCCCATGTATTTGATAGCATTTTTTATTACAAATTTAACGATGTATCACCCTTGCATATCGAATACGTAGTTCAAGTACTTTCCATAAGAGCTCCATGAGAGCGAGAGAGAAAGGTATATCAGTTTTATAAAAGCCAATGAACTACACACTTGATATGCAAGTGTGATACACCGTTGAATTTGTAATAAAAAATGCTATCAAATACATGGGATACTTTTTTTTGTTCCATATAAAAAATGAAAGTTCATGATGGTATCTCAGAAACGAAACGTCGGATTTAAATTTTGTTTAGACCAAATTATAAAAAATAAAAAGTGGCAAGAAGAATCTACCTTTTATTTTTTGATATCTCTTTAAATAAAGCCTACAAAAATTAAAAACGATTTTGCCAAAATTCGGTTTTTTCCGGAAATCTCCGGAAGTATTTTGAATTTTTAAAATTTTTAAATTGCGTTTAATTTAGCACTAAATTGCGCAACTTTTCTCTAATTTAACCGACCTCGTATCTCCAACTGTTTCCGAGATCCCCATGGTTAGGATCCTTATCTTGGACACCCTGTATATATATATATATATATATATATATATATATATATATATATATATATATATATATATATATATCTATATCTCATTGCATGTGAATGAGATTTCACCGAAACGTCAGCTGCCTTACAGTCCTGAAAGGGACTCAGCACATACAGGGGATGCCCGAAAACCTTCGATTACATATATATATATATATATATATATATATATATATATATATATATATATATATATATATATATTATGAAAGGTTTTCGGAAATTCTGTTCGAATGCTTTTATGAAAAATTGAAAAATTCTACATATAAAGGCATGAAAAAGATTTCGTTTGAACACCGTTCCGCAAATAGGTCATAAGGGAGCCATGGCCATTTACCGTGGCCTTCGAACACGGGTGTTCATAATTCTTTATTATTTTGACAATAACCACAAGTTGATTGATGTCTTTTCGCTTCAAATTTATTGTCGTCATAAGCTTACTTTGATCTTTAGTTTAAACACAATAATCAGAGTTTAATCATGCATGTTAATATGAGGTCACGCATATTTGCTAGAAATAAAAATAGTTAAAAAAATTTTATCTCATTTATTTACAAAACTTCAGTTACAGATCATTGTATTACTTTATTACAAATCTTAGCAGATAATAAAAAGATGATGAATTTATAATTTTTTTTTACCGAAATAATTTTATATCACTAGTTAAAATGATAAGTAGGAAGATATTTATAAAGAAACGGTTAAAGTCAAACACAAAAATATTAAAAGAAAGAAACGGGTAACTAATGATCTGATCAAATCAATAAACAAAATACAAGAATTATATTAAAAGATACAACTTCATCCAAAGGAAGAAAATAAAAAAAGTATATAAACAATATAAGAATAAATTGAGTAACTTAATTGACACCACAAAAGAAAATGACTATTAAAGAGTAATTCAAGAAAACCGAAACAATGCTTCTGGTTTATGGAAGATTGTAGATACAATAACATACAAAAAATAAGACAATAACAAATATTTCGGAAGTCAAGACCCACAAACATCTCTGAAAAAATTGAAATTGCAAATTTTTTTATTGATCACTTTACGAATGTAAGCAAAAAAATTGGCTAATAAAATTAAAGCAAACCATAATATTAAATCGTTTATAAAAACAAACATATCAAATTCTTTTGTGCTTCTTCCCGCGGACGTTAGTGAAGTTAACAAAATTATCAGCAGTCTAACGAACTAGCTGCTGCAATAAATAATTTAAACTGTAAGATATTAAAGACGATTATCAACTAAATTTCTTTTCCCTTAGTACATGTTTTCAATATATCCTTGAAAAATGGGCAGTATCCGAAAGCTTCAAAACGGCTTTAATAAAACCTATTAAGGTGCAAACTATCTTAACGTTAAGAATTATCAACCAATTTTCTTGATTTATATTTGTACCAAAATCTTACAAAAACTCTTAAAATTTCGAATATCTAATTATTCGATAGGCAGTTAGGGGGGGTTAACATTTATAAGATTCAATCGCCCAGTTGACAACTAAAAGTTATAAATTTATGGAGGCAAAACGACCGGTAATTTGCACCTTTCTTAATCTAGCTAATGCCTTTAATATTATTAATCGCACACTTTTAATACAGATATTGGAAAGAATCGGCTTAAGAGCTCCTGCAAACTAATTCAAGGTTATGTTGAACAAACACTAGTTTTTTTTATACTGTTTACCGTGAAGTATATTCTGCAAAAATGAGTAGTGAAATAATCAGTCTGTGGATAGATTTTATCCGTGGGAACGAGATAGTATATATGTTTTTTTATTACCACTCAAGAAAGTCTAAAAGAAAAATAAATCTATTATCGTACTTAAGCCTAATCTCAACTTTATTACTTTTAAGCTGTTTAAATATTTTCTTAAAAATATATAAACTCAGACAATTTATGACGACATATACTAAAAAGTTCGTACCCTCTTTAATATTTGTATATAATTCTGTTGAAAAAGTCCTACCTTGGTTATGTAATTAAAATCGAACAGATAAGTACCGAGGGGGATCTTATAAAACGGTACCTGCAAATACCGTTCATATGTATTAAAGTATTGACTGATTTTCCCATTATTAGGAAACAAAAGAGTAATCAAATAGACTCACTATGATGTGATATATTGTCTGACAACATGTGAAAAGAATTCGTACAGTGACTCTTTTTTCTATTCACAAGAAATAAAGAGTTAAATATTTAAGAGAGTGAATGGTTTTTTTTTCACGCTCATTAAAATCGTTATTCTTTTAGTTATAGAAAGACGTAGATTTGTTTAATTAACTGTTTTTATATAAAAAATAAGATTAAGATGCTCAGAGGGCAATTCGAGAATTAAGTATCCGGTGTAGAATAGCTAACGCCCTCTGGAGACGAAAGTACCAAAACTACTCGAACTTTAGGGAATGAAATTGACAGTTACAGAATTGCACGGGGTGAATAGAAAAGTACCAGCGGGGTACAAGTTTGGCCTGTTAAGAAATAAAAACTTCAGTTGCGAATAGTTTCCTTAGAAAATTACGTGTCCTGTATATTTGGCGGAACTAAAGGTTTTCTTTGTTTTTGTTTTTTTATTTCTTTTGGGAAATTTAAGGAAATCTTCTGTTTTCTATTTCACGGGGTAAAAGGGCGACTTTGGTACTATTTGTCTAAACAATTTAAGTGGTTATTTTTTCGTGTTTTACACTTTTCCTAATTTGTATTTTTAAAAGCTAATTATACGTTTTTTCTTCTAAGTTGGGTTTTTACATGTTCTTTAATAACATAACGGCCAACAGGAGCAATTAGTGTAGTATTTTGAAATTGTTAAACGTTACTAATTTTACGTTTCTCATTGTATATAATTTTGTTCTCTATTTATTTTTGTTAATGGATTTAAGTGTTTTAAGAAATTTGTCTTTTTAATTTATTAAAAACCTTTACGCGAATAAATTCGCCGCGCATCGTTGTGAGACCTTCAAATCAAGAGACGTCACTTGGCTAGTTAGACAGTAGTTTTTTGTGAGTCCTAACTTGTGACTGATGATTCTGGTAAGCCCTGAATATCCTACAGTTGTGTGGTACTAAAACTACAAAAAAAAAAACAAGAAGAACGACCAGACTTCCAGGAAACCTTTGTCTTTGTGATAATTATTTATAAGATTTTAGAGCAGTTATTAATATGGGACAGCAGTACGGAACGGCCAACGTTACCCAAAATATTCCGTTTGCAGGAGTTTACGATCAAATGCTGTCACAAAGTATGTGTGAAAATTAACAATATTTTTAGTAATATGTTTAATGTAAAATGTGAAGTGTCTGAGGGTACTGTCTTAGCACCGGTTTTTTTCAACCTATACCTAAACGATTTGTTCTTACTGGATGTTTCCGATGACATTGTTAGTTCAGCTGATGACACTGCAATACAAGATAGTGATACAAGTCGGGATTTTTTAAAAAACAAAATTGAAAATGATTTCAAAAAACTAAACATTCGGTTTAATAATCTAGTGAGAGCACTGAAATAATAATGAAGCATGTCAAAAAAAATTATTTAGGAATCATAATTGATCGCAACCTTAAGTGATATCACCAAATAAATGAAGTAATATTTATTTTACATATTTGTCCAAAATTTTAGACACATATCAACTTAAAATTCTTTAATATACTCTAATATAGAGTCATTTAACTTAGGGTATTATAGCTTGGGGGACGCAAACAAAAATTTTTAAAATAATTTTTAAGAAATTATGTACTTATTCTTCTAGCGTCCTTTATTCTGAAAGCACACTTATATACACTTTGAACTTCCAAACCTTTTTCGCATTATCGAGTGACTTCGTTACGAGTGGTCATCCTGATTGATTCTGGAAATAAACTTTCGAACGCGACCTTTACCCTCCCCAACAGTCCTCCATCCTTGTCACTGAATTACAATAAACTATGTTTTTTATTATTCCTCATATAAAATAATCTAAGAAAGTCAAATCAGGAGAAAAAGGAAGCTAGAGAAAAGGTCCATTGTTGGCAATCCACTTGTCATAAAACGTTGCTTGTAAAAAATTAGTAAGTAGAACGGTTCTGTGTGGAGGGGAACTATCGTATTACTAAAAAATAAATAAATAAATTGCTTGTGTTTCGCCAGAGGTAAATTGCTTAAATATTGAATATCCAACTCTTTTAGAATATTTAAGCATATTTCCCTTAAAAAGTTAAAACATAATTTAAAATAGGAACATAATTTGCTTTCTATTATTAATGAATTACCATTTAAGTTTTCTTCACAAAAATGTAGTTTTACTATTCCATTATTTCTCACAGCACAAAATACGTTGAACTACCAGGTTTCTTGAAAATTCCGTAATCTTACTTCATAAGGATTTGAATCACTCCAAAAATGGAAATCTGTCAGTTAAGTAGGGTATTTTTCATAAATTTTGTTTCATCAGTCAAAATATATTGTTTAAAAATCGACAATCGTCTTCTATCATCGGTATCTCTTAAGTATTGAACCAAAGATATTAAATAAGAGTGGAAATTGTATTTCAAGAGAATTCTATGTATTTAGCTTTTCGAGATTCCTGTTTGTAGAACCATTTGTCTTAACGATGTTATATTCCAAAATTGCAATTTTGACATTTTGGCCATTGAGAATAGATTTTCTTTTTATGTGTTTTTACCTTAAGGGTGCCAAAATTTTTGAAATTTTACAATACTCGTTTAACACTGTTTTTGTTTATTTAGATATCTATCAGAAAATGTCTGGCACCTTCTTTATAAAATTTTGTTACATTTCCCATAGACAATAAACAAATTTAAATAATGTTCATACAATTTAATCGCCTCGGCATGATTTAATTAACAATTTTCAAATGGCAAGAAATATTGATATTTCTGTAGCGCTCTGTCGTTTTCTTTCGTCGCGTTTCGCCACCATGGCCAACTAATAACAAAGCATAAAAGCTGTATAGCATTTTTACAATACTAAAATGTTAAATTGCCAATATTTCAAAAACTACACATTTTTCGAATAGACAACCTTATTTGAATTCACCCTTATTTTTAGTGCTAAATGAACTAATATTATAATAGATTGTTACATTCATGTTAGTTTTTGATCCCCCTGTATTTACTTAGTATCAAAATATCAACACATTGCACTAAAGTAGATACTCTTTTAGAAGGAAACCAACCCCAATTAAATAATTAAAGCTTTCATATAGGAGAACTTGATAGATTGATATTAAGGCCGGCATGCGTCATTTTTGACATAAAATTTGATATATATCAAAAACAGTTAGACTTAGGTATAGAACATTATGCATGAAGTATGTATATACTTTTGCGTAGAATCTGAAAATGAAATAACATATAGATAGAGAGTTCTATTTAAAATAAGCAAGAAAGCACCAGCTTCCTTTATTGCCAGAAATACCACCGCCTTAAAATATTTTAGCCGAATTTAATAAATTGCCAAATTTTGAAAAATTTACAAAATTTATTTTCTGAGAAATCGATCCCAGCATTTCATCATGGAATACACTTCTTTGTAATTAGGTACGAGAGTAACCATTTATATTTCAGGAACTAGCAACACTAGCGTTACTAGATACCATCCGACATATATACTGTAAATTTTGACATTTTATACAGTATACGTACATATGGACACTATTTGTGTTATTTACAGTAACCCCAAAAATTCATATTGGCCAAAAAATTAAATTAACTCGTAAACGTTTTCGTGCAATTATTTTTCACAACTTTCAATTTTGTTTTTCTCAACAACAGTGCATTGATGAACTTAATTCTTCATGTGACGATAAAGCACCTACAAAAATTACTGTATGTCCCTAATTTAATTAATTCAGTCGTGACGGTCGTTCGCTTACAGAAAAGTAACTTGAAGGCCGTCCAGAATTAGTTTTAGTGTGAACTGATTATGCACGATCGTCATATGACATTTCGTCAAACTGAATCATCCCTAGGTATTAGTAGTACCAGGATACATGATATTTTGTACAAAATTTGACTGTAAAGACGTTCTGTTCGCATTGTCTGCATAATTTGACAGTCGCTCAAAAAAAAGGGATCGTGCCAGGCGATCGCAATGCAGCAAAAACATTTATTGGATCGTGACAGGCGATAAGTCTTGGATTTATGCGTATGGGTCCCAAGGTAAATAGCAGTTAACAATGTGGGTCTTACACAGTGAGCCAAAAAACCAATAAAAGTTGCTCGCGCACGAAGCACTCCAGAGCAAATTGTCCCCTGTTTATTCGGAGAAACTGACCATGTTGTAACCGTGTCTTGGAAGAATCATTGACTGGTCACTTGTGAATTGTTCACAGTAACTATTTTGCCTGAAATCTCAGATGAGTTGAGAAAAATGCACCGGATTCAAAGGACCATTCTCCTCCATGAATACTCAAAACGTAGAATTAATGGGTCATCCGACGTACAGCCCTAATTTAGCACCAAAAGAAGCGGTTATTACGTTCAGAAACTATATTTTGAGGATATAGTCCTCACAAAAAAATGGTTTTCGGATTGGTTCAAACGCAGTGTATTGATCATCGTGAGGAATATTTTAAAAAACAATAAGACAGTTTTTAATGATAAGTATTCGTTTTTGTTTATTATTCTTGAAATATAAACGGCTAACTTCGCAATAACCTTCCATTTACATTTACTACTTTTGTCACGGTTCAAATTTCAGTTTAAGTTTATTATGAATTTTCAAATAATTTTTCATATTTTTTGCAAATACTGACGTTTTGGTAAAATACAATATTGAAACAACTTCAAGAAAAACCATCATGAACTTATCTTCAAGAATACTCTTAACAGCAGAAGAAAAACTACTAAGCAAAGGGCTTAATTTCGCAGTAACAACAACAAGCATGCCTGTTTTCGACATAATAAGCTCTGTAGAATCTATACAAGTATACGAAAACCATTCCGACGAGTTTAGGTGGAAAATAAAATCAACTTTGGAAGACAAGAAAAATCCGGTTCAAAATATCTCCAAGCTAAAAGCATCAGCCTTGAAAGAACTTCGTAAGGGTAAATCCATAAAGATTTTACCAGCGGAGATATCCTGAAAAAAGGGAAATATAGACAACTAGCTCGTGACCCTTCTAAATTTATAGAGCTAAAAATCTACAGAACACGAAGGAAATACCAAGACCATATACCTGACAATCTACGATCAGCGCTCACACCACACTATAGTAAGCCACCACATCTTTACGGACTACCAAAAATTCATAAGTATAGAATGGTATATGGAATGGTTCAAAACTCATGCCATAGAAACGGCAACAGTAAAACAGAAAGTCAGGTTGAGATATGTCGATGATACCTTCATCGTATGGAAGGGCAATGACCAAGAACTTCTGTTGTAACAAAACGGAGAATTATACGCAACCTCTATAATCGCGCTACATCTATATGTAATAATGCCGATTCACTGGAAAAAGAGGAAGCAAATATTAAATCCGATTTACAACAGAATGGTTATCCTTTAAAAATAATGACAATGTTATAAATAGCTTTAGAACAACGAACACTGAACAGCAAGAAACACATTCCTTCTTCACAATTCCGTACATTAATGGAACTTCGGAAAAATTAGATGAATTACCTGTATTTATAATATAAAAACAGCCTTTAAATCAGGAAATACACTTAGAGCTGATTCAACGAAAACAAAACCAAAAACTACCGATAAGAAAAAATGGGTTTACAAAGGACCGTGTGAGTGTGGTGAAATGTATATTAGAGAAACCAAACGACCTCTAGAAGTTAGAATTAAGGAACATAAAACTCATACAAAAAAGGGGGAAACGTCGTGATCAGGTATTGTAGAACATGCCTGGGATAAACAACATCATATAAAATGGTCTGAGTCTATGGCAACATGAAAAAAAAAAAGAAAATTTATGAAAGCAGTTTAAATTAAAAATAATAATGGAATCTTCAGTAAACCGAGTGTTGAGATACTTAATCTTCGGGAACCACTATTTTGTTAGATCAAATTATTGAGATATGTGGAGTAAAGAGAAACATTCAGTTTATACTTGATAATGATTAGAGATACAAATAAAGACAATGCAAGTCCCATAACTACATTTTAATCAAAACACAATATCTTTTTCTTTTAGTGCCTCTCATAAATTTTTTGAATAAAACCATACCATTTGTGGGTTAGTTGCATTTTTAGTTGTACTACAGATCCATGTAGTTCTAGTTTCTTATCAATTTCTTTCCTAGCTCGGTAATTTTATCTTCCTGAATTTTACTACATTCTTACCCTAAAAAGCAATGCTTTTATATTACATTTGAGTATTGCTGTTTGATCCCTATTTATGTTGTTTTCCTTAGCATTCACTAGATTGTTCCTGGTTATCTATTTCTGTTATTTGTACTTAATGTTTTTAAAGATAAATCTTATTTTTCTTCTTAACTATTCGATTATAATTCTTTCTTCCTTCCTTTCATATGGCAGTCTTCTTGAAATTATTTTTATCAGTTCCGTAGATTTGGCTTTGTTTATAACATTATTGTTCTTTTTTTGAGTTAAATTTTCTGTTACTGTAGAATTTGACAGAAATTACTTTTGAAGGTGTTGCTTTTTGCATTATACGATTTTAAGCTGTTGTAATATTATTAGAATCTATTATGTAATAATCGTCATAACATAATATACTTTCCCCATGTTCTAGTTTAATTTTCACCCCTGTCAATGCTTTTTTATTGTGTTTACTGACAATATAAGCTTACCATCAATACACCCCTTAGCGAGGAGTTACTTAAATTGTCTTTTCTGTTGGGATATTATAAATTTTGTGTCGTAACTTGCCTTGCCGTCTTGGATTCGGGGCGATATCTAGTGTGCGGAGCCTCAAACTTTGAGGGAATGGATAATTTTTGAGAGTGACAAATTGGCAGGAAACTTATTCATTACTAGGTCTGCATCGATAATGGATTGATTATTTAATTTTGATCCGCCAAATGTTAATTATTAATGAATTGGCTTATTTAACAAATTTATTACAGCCGACTGTTTTTGGCAGGAACTCGCATTTGGGTAATTTTTGATCGGTTTTATCTTTTAAATTTTGGACATGCCTAAAAAAAAAGCAACGTGCGCCCCCACGTATCTTTCAACACAGCCAAGGCCATTTGCCTTGACCTTACTTTCCTTTTTGAAAAAACTTTAGCGATGCAAATTTTTAATTTCAACTTTTTTGGTCCATCCTCTGAAATTTTTAGGAGAAAAATTTTTCGAGTTTAGTTGCTTAGTTATCTTATCTTTTACCTATTTGCTCTACATTGTTTTTTTTTTCACTGAACAAATCCTTGAGATGGGGATTTTATCAGTTCTGAACATTTCAATAAAGGACTTTTTTAACCCCATCTAAGATCTGAAGGATTCTACTTCAGTTTTCTTTCTTTACCTTTTATTTTTAGTTCAGATTTTATTTCCCTTCTTTCCGTACAGATGTTCAACTAGTACCTACACACCACTACACGATCTGCAATGTTGCAACCAGATTTGTGAAAGATCACACAGCTCACCATCGGAATAACAAACAAAGTATTATTTTCTTTTTTAGCGTTAAATATTAATAATTTAAATAATATTTAAGTTTATTCTTTTTGTTGTATGGCGTTCCGCAAATTTTCCTTTGTTTCCACCCATGATCATGGAATATACAGGGTTTCCATTGGTAGATACTACAGTAGCCAGTAGTTTTTGGAGTTTGTAACACATTATTTGACTCACTGGTGAATGAGCTCTCGCCGAAACGTCAGCTGCCTTACAGTCCTGAGAGGGACTTAGCACATACACGGGATGCCCGAAAACCTTCGATTACACATCACACCCGTGAGAATATCCGACATAACATATATATATATATATATATATATATATATATATATATATATATATATATATATATATATATATAGCATTCTTTCATTATTGCGTCCTTTCAAAAAACGATCTTATGCAACCACTGGAAGGAGTGATGTTAAGCAAATTTAAGCCATGTATGTTGGTAGAGAATTTAATTCTCTACCTGATAATCGTCTTCAAATTAGAAAATTTGTCTTTTTTTATACATTTTTTACAAATTTCGTACTTCCTTTCAAATTCCTAACAATATCAGCTTTACACGAATGTATATTGTACATTTTTTGTACATTATTACGCCCGGCGCTATTGCCAAACTTTTATTTTTTATTAAATTATATATATATATATATATATATATATATATATATATATATATATAATTTATTTTTGTATCTTAAACCTTTTGTTAAATATTTTTTTCTAATATTTTCTTGGGTATAGGTTATACCCAAGAAAATATTAGAAAAATATATATATATATATATATATATATATATATATATATATATATATATATATATATATATATATATATATGTTATGTCGGATATTCTCACGGGTGTGATGTGTAATCGAAGGTTTTCGGGCATCCCGTGTATGTGCTGATTTTCTCTCAGGACCGTAAGGCAGCTGACGGTGAAATCTCATTGAATGTGAATGAGATTTCACCGAAACGTCAGCTGCCTTACAGTCGTGAGAGGGACTCAGTACATACATCTATGTATATATATATATATATATATATATATATATATATATATATATATATATATATATATATATATATATATATATTCATTCTATTCGAATGCGAAAATTGAAAAATTCTACATATCAAGGCATGAAAAAATTTCATTTGAACAGACATATATATATATATATATATATATGTATGTATGTATGTATAATCGAAGGTTTTCGGGCATCCCGTGTATGTGTCAGGACTGTAAGGCAGCTAAAGTTTCGGCGAAATCTCATTCACTATTTTCAAAGCTCACTGTATGGCGTCTATGAGCGAACTGACGCCTGCGACTCGGGTGCTGTCGGTCCCATGTTCGCGTCGGACGCGTTCACTTTCTGAATGGTTCCGGCCAATCAGGTTGCGAGAACGCTGTATGAACGCTGTCAAGCAAAAAACAACTTCTTCTGCTCTGGCCAAACACTAGTTAAATACAGGACATAAGATAAATTTCTCAGGAACAAAAATGGTATTGAGATGTGAAAACCTGTCCACAAGAGTTATAAGTGAAGCCATTGAAAATGCAAAGAGGCCCAACAACCTAAATAGCAGAGATGATAGCTAGCGAGTGCCTAATATTTGGAAAAATCTACTTACAAAACATCAACCATATATATATATATATATATATATATATATATATATATATATATATAGTCAAATTCAAATTCCTATGGAATTGTAGTGGAAAGCTAGTTTCTAATGACATCATGGAAAGTTTCTGCATTCAACCTAGCTACAGATGCAGTGGCACCCTGAATAATCGGCCACTGCTCTCCGGCATAGGGGTTAGCTTGGCATATTTATTAGCTGAAGCTGCTACTAGCTTTCCACTGGACCGCTAATTTATTATTTATTTTGGAAATATTCTATTATTAATTTTTTTCTCTCTGGCGTTAAAACATCTTACCATTTACCTTGTAACCGGCGAAATAGTTTTAATAATTGAATTATTCAAATATTAAACTAAAGTTGTTAATCTTACCATGGCAATTAACCATAAAATAATTTTAAATATAACATTTTATCTAAATAAATAATTAACTATATGAACAGGGTACAAAAGAGTTGAGCTAATCAAGGAAAGTAAGCTGTCACATCAAACTCTTTAGTAATTTTTCTCTATCTAATTATCCAGTTATTTTCAAACTGTATATCATTTATATATTTTTTCTTTGTTTCAGATATACTTTATCCGTTCTAAATGAAGACGTTCCAGCAGTTTTTCCATATGTGAGTGATACAGGAGTATGGTCACTGGAAAGATGTATATTTTCATTTATGATGGGATTTGGTTCCTTAATAAGTAATATTTAAAAACATTTTTAATAACTTATTTCTTTAAAAACTTTTAAAAAATTTACATAAAACTTTAATGCCTTACATATTTTTAAATTCCAGTACATATATCACCAATACTAGCCACACAAATTATCATATGTTTTCTAAATTATCCTGCTTTATTTTAAAACTTTTTTACGGTATTATTTTATTAGAGATAATTAGGTTTATTTTAAGTTATGGATTGTTAACTTTCAAATCAGAAAAACAGGCCAAGATTCGGAAAAAATTATTGTAATAAAAATTTAATTTGCAAATTCAGCCAAACGCTTTAAAGTTAAATATTGATTTTAATTTCAATTTGTTTTTTTTTCTCTTCTTTTGCTCGGTTTTTTGGTTTGATTTAATATAGTCAGTTTTTAATTATTCATTGTGTATTATAAGTTAAATTAAATATTTAATTTTCCTCTCTGAAGGATAAATATTAACAATACTAACACTGAATTAAGAACGTTTTTAAGCAACGAAAAATTTTAATTAATTAGAATGCATTTTTTTATATGATATTATCTACAGGATTGCCAATTATACTGAAAACATTGATTAGCTCTAATTCGCGCCACTGAAGTGGTTTTCTGGCAAATAAAACGTTTCAATTACCCAGGCCGATAAAATTCTGAACCAGAAACCCTGCTATATTTTTCTGAAAGCTTTAGATGCGTTAAATTCGAATCTCATTATCATGTCAGAATATCGAGATATATTAACTTAAAAATTTTAAATTAATTATTTTTGGGGTTATCTAACATCACTCATTCATTCCGCAAAACTCATTACAGCAACTCAAAGAACTACTCTTCTTTTAAAAATTCCATTTTGAATCGTTCAGATATCTGTATTCGCCTCTGAAAAATCATACATGGAAATGTTTTTGTTTGTATCTGCAAATTGAGCCCCATGAATGAATAGAAGGTTTCCAAACCACATGAATGGAGAATAAAGTTATTAGCCAGTAGTTCCTATAGTTTGTAACTTATATGTATATTAATGCATTTAACGAAGCAGACCAATAAGCGAAGCGGATATACGAAACGAGAATAAACTCAATCTAACTAGCCCAAATACTCGAGAGGTGAATCCCACCCATCACTTACAAGAAGCATTGGAGGCCTACGAACTGACTTAGTAGCTAAAAATTCAAGCCTTCTCACCCACATTTGAGGAAAGCGATGGGCTCTACTTAATCAAACTAAAACTTTCTATACCAAACTCAACCTTCTCTCTTATATATCCAATATTACGGAGTCCCAAGGAAGTGACCTGGAGGTTCATCCCGTTTACAACGACTTCCTAAAGCCTTTTAATAGAATTCCCCACAACGTATTGTTGAGCAAGCTTAAACCTTGGGAGTGTCTAGATTGTTGTTCAGATAAGTTGAGAGCTATCTTGATGGTCGAAGTCAGATAGTTCTAGCTAATAATTTTGTTTCTAAGGAAATCTCAATCCCTTCGGGGATGCCTCAGAGATCTTAAATTCGACCACTTCTATTCAGTCTTTTTATTATGATGTTAATAAGTGTTTTAAAAATGACAATTTTCTTTTGTTTTCTGACCATTTGAAATTATTTAAAAACATTAACAATTGAAACTTGCTTCAAGATGATCTGGACTAGTTTGCGGCATTATGTTTCAGGAATAGAACGCAATTAAACACGATCAAAAGTAAATTCAAGCGATTCTCTTGTCAATGCAAGTTACGTTAGATTAAGAGCCAGGAGCGTATCCAGTCTCTTTCTTTGGGGGGGGGGGAAGGGTGATATCGCAAAAGTACAGTATGGCAAGCGAAAGCAAGTTGTCGACTGGGGGGGGGGAGACAAAAGCTACGTTCCCATTTCTAGTGTAAAGGGCAGGGTCGGATTTAGCATATACATTCCTAGTATAAAAGGCAGAATGGCTTCTATTTTCCTGAACTCAAAGCTCTTGGGAAGGGGAGGGGCGATCACAAGCATACACATTCCTATACTCTATTCAAGAAGTAGAAACAGTAATAAAACTGTTACCGAAACCTCCAACGTACCTGCTCCAGTGCTGCAAGTAACTGAGGACTGCCGTAAATCTAATTATATTTAAATATTATAAGCTTTTATAAATTTACTGCAATAATAAAATTTCTGATAGTTCAATTTAATTTCTGTCAGTGAGCAAAGTTTACCTTACAGTGTGTCCTTAATGATTTATCTTGTTTGTGATTGTTTTTATATATTATTTGAGAATAGTGAGATACCCAAAAGATAGGGCTTCCACATCTATATTTGTTCCAAAATCGTTAAACCAGGGCATTTTTTCCTCAACGAAAAACTTATTATGATGAATGTTTATGATGCCTTAAGATATCAATATCTAGATAATAATGTTAAAAGATGTATTGACATGTATTCCAACATGACAGGAGTTGGAAAATCTACTATGTATCGAATACAGAATGAGAAAAAAACGACTGGCAGACGAAAAATCTCGTTGGAAGAAGAGGTGTAAACTGCAATAAAAGTATTTGTACATACATTTTATTATGAGCAACAGATCCCAACCCTCGACAAAATTCTAACTAAAATCAATGAAGATCGGGATTTGCCTGAAATTTCAAAAACTGAGCTCTGGAAATTGCTCAGAGACCTTATTTTTCCTGGGAAAAACCAGACAGAAAATCTGTTCTTATAGATCGTCCGGAAAATGTCCGTTAGAGAAGGAAATATCTCTCTCAAGTAAAATGTAGTGTTACTAGAAATAACATAATTTACAAAATTAGTAATTTACCTGAAATTTTTAAAGATTTTTTTGAATAAAGTTACTGCAAATTGGGAAATATCTATATAATCAAACGATAAAAGAAAATGTGGAAACTCGGTCTCATGATCGGTGAGATAGAGGAACCAATTATAATTAATTTGAGCGAACATAGCTTCACTGACTTTGATTACGAGTTAGATACGTAATGTTTACCAGCGTAAACACAATTTATTATTTAAATATTCTGTAACATATAAAAATTAATTACATTTGAATCTGTTTTTAGTGTTTAATTGTAATTCTGCAGATGGTTTAAGAAATAAATAAACTGAAACGTCAAATGTCCTAAAAATGTTTTGAATTAATACTAAAATGACGGATAGCCCCAAAAAAAAATTAATATTATATGGACGAATTTATTTTTTTATATATGTTTAACTTCTTGTATTTTTGACAATGGGTATTTTGTAAGTATTTAAATTATAACTTAGAATTTTTTGAGAGAAAAAGGTTACGTTTTATTCTCAATGTGCCTAAAACGGTTTCTATGCCAAAATTAAAGATATTGAAAATACAGTTGTGATTTGTGTTAAATATGTCAAAATTTTCTTAATTTTCTAATGCATGTGAATTATTAAGAAATCATAAGAAATAAAATAATATGATAAAAACTTTTTATTTTAAGTTTGTTACCGAAATAATATTCTATGCCATAAATACTTAGCGAAAATAAATCTCTTTGCGGTGCCTATGACAAGGATTAAAATCCTTTTTAACACTTCACACATCTAAATATCTATTGTTGTCCAACCCAAAAAGTCCATTATTAAGACCGGTATTTTTGATTATAAAATTTCTAACCCATTTCGAGGAAAAATATATGTGCCTAACAGATATTGCCAAAGACACCGGACTAAAGAGCACAGGTAGTTTTCCAACAAAAAAAGGGTAAAAATTGATTTATTACTCTCTCCAGTTTTTGAACAAATTATAGTATAAGAGGCAAAATCGGGTCTATTTTCCTGAACTCAAAGCTCCTGGGGGGACGATCACCTCCACCCCCCCCCCTTGGATCCACATCTGCCAGGAGCTCTCATTTTCTGAGCATATAGCATGAGATGTTAGAATTTTTGAAAAAGAACTCTAGAGATTTTTCCGATATGTACTCCTTAAGTCTTCTCTATTGCTCACCGCCAAGGTCTTCCCTTGAGTTAACCTCGGCAGTGTGAAACCGATATTATGCAACTCACAGGCAGAAAGTGGAAAATGTCCAAAGAAAGTGTATGCATGACATACACTATAAATTTTGTAATGGTTGTGTAATTTTACAAACTTGCATCAATTTTCTGTCATGACCTACGCCCTTTTTACAAAATGGTCAGTTCTTTTGCTTACCAGTGTGGGCTTACGTGCCCCTGTTAGATCAACTTGTAACCCCCAAAATTTTGATTCCATATTATTCTACCAATAACAGAGTGAACTCTTTCATCTCTCGCACTTATTCTCTCCCTAATTCTTATCCCTTACTTAATATTTTCGGTACGCATAGGGAGTTTTTATACCAGTTTAAATATATAAACAATTAACTGTTTTGTTCTCTGTATTATTGCAATGTGTGTGGCCATGTTTGGTTATGATTACTTATAGATATTTAGCTCTTTCGTATCTGTATTTTAATTCAGTTTAGGTTAGTTAAATAAATAAACTGCCTCAATGTGAATTGAAAAACCTCAGTTCATGATGATACCCAAATTACGAATACAGATATCCTAATGATTAAAAATGCATTTTGACGAAGAGTAGTAATACTTTGAGCTTTCGTTATGAGTTTTGCAAAAAAAATTAACCAGTGACGTTAATTAACCTCAAGAAACTTGAATATCGTATTTTTGGACTTGCAGGTTAAAATATCTGGAAATCCTGACTTGAAGGCAAAATGTGGTTGTCTGACTCGGATTCAACGCGAGAAAGAGATGAGTCCAAAGTTGCCGGAGTGTGTTATTTGAAAAACCTACTGAGATAAAGCGTGGTTTATTGTAAAAAATTCTATTAATTCCAGAAATTACGTTTTTCAATATCTTATACTATTAAATAATTTAAAAATGTTAAAAAAAATTACATGTTCTCAAAAACATAGCGAGGACTAAAGAACACGGCAGATCCTCATCAGGCGGTTACCATGGCTACGCGAGTATCCATAAGATGTCAATATTTATATAGGTTTGAAGTTTTGGGCAGGGTTTTTATTGTCCATGCCTGTCTCTATTTTAACCTAAAATCTCTTTGGCGCAAACATATATGCATGTTTCTTTAACGTTTATTAATAATCGATAATATCCTTACCCACATTACATGTGCTGAAGTCATTCCCAGGTAGTAGCACTCACTATCAATCTATCCGTATCTATATCTGGACTCCCCTAAAAATCTCCAAAACAGGGTTATGGAGAAACATTTTAACCCTCTATTGCATATGGTTCCCAAATAGGAACATACTTCTTGAAGCTTGCTTAAGTGGCACCACCTTACATTTTATAGGCGTTTGTGCTAAATCTATTAATTTTCATTAAGATATTCTACATTTTATTACTTTTTTTTTATAATATGTCAGTACAGAACTACATTTTGTCATTTTAAAATTGTTTGTGAGTCAACGTTCAAGTCAGGTGGTCAGCGGTGTTTTTGGTGTCAAAATTATGTATTTTTGCTAAATGGAGTAGATGTTAATTTTCTTATACTTATAAAGAGTAGATTAGTACAGCATTTTATTATTTTTACTAACAATTGTAACTGCAGCATCATCGAACCTAGTAGTTTCCATTTGGGAACAATGTGCATGTAAGGTTCACAATGTACCACTTTTGTTTTACCATTACGTTCTACGAGACATTCTGTTGTAGATCTGCAATGGATTTCCCTAAAATTAAATCTAATTCAATCTTTATACGTTACACTCCCTCAGATAGTGAAGATTCTGAACTATCAGATGATGAGGATGGAGATAAATTCTAATAAATATTGTATTGTCAGCAATTATAGCATACAATTCGCTTATTTTACAGAGGAAATTATTATTCGCCCAAATGACTGTGTTTCTCAGAAAAAGCAGGATTTTGATGATCCAGAAAATGGCATTCTTCTTACTCAATTGTTTGGCCTTCCCGGAAATTAAACAATATGTTTTCGAAAAATAAAGAAATTATTACATGGAAAAATTCAACAACTGTTAGAGTTCCAAGCAGAAATATATTTCTAGGGGAATATCATCTTCCAGAGGACATTTTACATTTGGTTATCGCATATGATTTATTCAAATTTTTTTATCACAGATGAATTTATTTCAGAAATAATGGAGCAAACGTATCTTGAGAGTGTACAGAAAGGACCAAACAAACCACTAGCTATCTACTTCAACAATCAAACGGTTTTTGGAAATATTGATACGGATTTCTCTAGTAAGGTAACATTCCACTCGCGGGTACCTGCCCCCAGCACAAAGACGACCCAAAGAGCCCGTAAACAGATACGAGGCTAAAAAAAAATTCTTCTTTTTTCTGATAACAGTACAGCTGATAAAAGTACTGACAAAATTATACTAGTCCTGAATCAGACAAAAACTGCATGCGAAAAAATACCACTTGTGGAAAATCTTTCTTGTGATAAACAAATTAAGCCATATAAGGGAAGAACCCATCTGAAAATCTATTATCCACAAAAACGCACAAGTGGGGATGTAAAATGTACGTTTTATCTGGGGTTAGTGATTTTAGTTAAAATTTTGAGATTTGCAGTAGTAAATCTGATATAAATATCATGCCGGAAGAATCTTTGTGAAGCGAGCAACATCATAATCAGCTTCTGCAGACCTATTCCTAAAATTGATAATTATTTTTCTATTTTACATCTGCTAGCCTATCTAGATAAGCTGGGAAAAAAATGTAGCTACAGTTTGAGCTAATCGCCTGAAGGAATTGAAAACTCTATTAAAAATAAAAAAGCAAGAGAGAGGCTCACATATTGAGAAAACTGCAAATGTGGATGGTGTAAACATACATGCTGTATAGTGCTTTGATATCTACTTATTCTGGAATAGAACGAGTAACCAAAGTACGGCGATTTTTTAAAAAGGATAACTGTAAAAGAGATATAAAATGCTCAGGTATTGTATGTGTGTACAACATGCATATGGACCGTGCAGGCTTGCAGGATTCTCTTTTGTGTTTATATCCCATTACACTAAAGAGTAGGAAAAGGTATATGCGCATATTTTGTCATATGATTGATGTTAACAGTCAATGCTTGATTACTTTTATGCTATACCAACAAACAGCTAAACAAAAATGGATATGTATCGCTGTTAGAACTCAAAACCACCTTAGAAAAAATGTATGTTTGGTTGGAAATACAACGGAAAGAAAAAGGGGTCGTCCTAATAATAGTACGTCCTCTAATTCACCTATACTATTTACTCCGAAAAGAAGATGCTTGGGCCCCGTCCAACTAACACAGTAAAAACCAACAATATTGATATTGGCTGTCACATCGATAACCAAGAGAGATGCAAAAAAACCCAATTGTAAAGGAAAATCACTCATAATGTGCGGACAAATGTCAAGTATATTTATGTCTCTACAAAAGAAGTAATTGTTTTAAAGAATTTTATTCTATTTCCACTTAAAATATATTTTCATATAGGAAATAGATTTTAAAGAAAATTTAGTCATAATAAATAGTTTGGCAGTGTGTTCCCATTTGGGAACAAAAAATGTGTTTCTTGAATAATATAACGTTTTGAAAAAAATATAGCAGCCAATTTACAATAAAAAAAAATTTTCGGTAAATTTTAATAAATCATGCAATACAGGGTTAAATGCAAAACTTGCATAAAATTAAACAGCGCATCTCAAGGTCACCATGATGTTAAATTTTAACCTGGCTTTCAAAGTCACTTAAAACTCAAATCGATTTTTTCAATGGAATCTTCTTTTATTGCAGAATTGGAAAGTGGGGAATTTCTTATATAATGTTCGAAATAGCGTAGGACGTCCAATGTCATTTGAACGGCATTTGAGGATGTCTTTTTCCCAGAAATCAAGTAAAATCAGCTACTAATTTGGAAACAACTGATTCTGGAGAATATATTTAGATACAAAAGTTGTAGGAACTTAAAAGGAGCATCTCATGATGTTTGCTTTGGAACTGACTTTCAGAGTTATTTGAAGGTCAATTTGATTTTTTTTAAGTGAGTTCAGAAATTGAAAGAGTCGAAAATTTCATGTGTGGGTAGGTATTTTACACGAGTGGTAAAACAACCTTGATAGTTACATCAATGTCACATTCAAATATTGTAGATATATCTTGAAGATGACACCTGCTAGGGTCCAGTCATTGAAGGCAAGACTTGAAAACTGGTACAGCGAGATCAGTAAAGACAAGACTCGCTACGACTGTAGTTTGCTACGATCGAATCAGCGAAAGCAAGATCGGCTATAGTCCAACAAGTGGCGACAACCTAAGGCCTTGACCTTCGAATAACCTTGATGATCAGCTTTATGATCACCTTGAGATGCGTCGTTTGATTTCCAAAAACTTTTGTATTCAAAGTTTTTCTCCATTACCATTTTTTATGAGTTAACCGTTGATCTGATATAAATTTGTTTACCTTTAAATGGAATTTCACTTCTATGTTTTTCATACCTTTAGATAGAAAATTTCCTCCGCTTTCGGTCTATGTAATAAAAAATAAGGGTTCTCAATAAAAAAAATCAACGTGACTCCCAAATTACCTCGAAAAACTTACAGTCAACTTCCTACAACTATTGGGAAATACTACATATACGTGCTTAAAGTATGCATGAGTAGGCCTAACCTAAACTTGCTTCATACTTTATACTCATTTAACAAAAACAAAATCTAACAAAACTGAAAAGATTGTATATACCAAGTTTCGCATAAGTATGGCGATATGTTTATTAAAGAAACTAAATGCTCACAAAAAAGTAGAATTAAGGCAAATGAAATTGATACTAATGAAGGAAAAATGTCAAAATATGATATTTCAGAATAACAGAGAAAAGTAATACCAAAATAAAAGAAAGAAAGTAGGACAACTATTTTATGGTTAATCTTTATTGTTGTATACAACTATCAAATATTTTCGTATAATGGTATCTAAAAAAATGCTCTGTCATTTTAGAACTTTTTAATAAGTCAAACTTCTCAACCGATTTAACTAAAACTAATTTGTAATAAATGAGTGACCATATGATCAACATCGTCCTTTTGGAGCGATTCGTTTTTATTTTCTGAGGAACATAAGAAACATTTTATCAACTATTCTTTATTACGTTTTTAGTGTACATCATCATATATATTCGATATAGACAAGTTCAAGCAATCTTGGAGATTAAAAAGGAAGACATTTCTAAGCCAAAATTAGCAACTTTAAACAAAATCTCAGTTCGTTTTGCTGCCCTGTCAGTATTTGGACTTTTCATGTTAGGTTGTTTCCAAGTATGGCCGTATATTTACCTCCATTTAACTGGTGCTGGAATATGTTTTACTTTTGGATGGTTGTGCTTAGCTATTCAGGTAAGAAGTATAGTGAAAGGTTCTTAAATCACGTGTAAACGGTCTCGTTACTCGATACTGTAATAGGCATGATGACTGTAACAAAGAATCACTAAAATTATGACTTGAAGTAATTATATGGGATAGGCAGATTCAAAAAAACACATTTATTTTTAGATTGCAAGTGAGATTATATTTATTTTAGTAAAAATAAAAACACAAAATATGGAAATCGGCCATATTAGATCGAACACCAATCAGAAGCGCGTGACGTCACGCTTTAGTAAACATCACATCAGTCATAATTGTTTATCGCCTTTATCGTTGGAATTTGTCTTTATTTGCATCGTTAATCAGATATTTTGTGGATAAAACTATAAAGTGGGTAAGTTTCCTGCTATCAAAAGTACAACAACGCCATGGAACAAGGATTTGTCAAGGCCAATAGCTCAAATTTGCCAAAAGGTTAACTGGTGCACTGTTTTTTCAGTCTGGACAGCTTAACTTCTGAATATATTTACTTGTATTGATTTATCAGCTGATTTTGGAAAGGTAGTAGTTGCTTCTAGATCTTCAATTGTGCGTAAAGCTAAAAAATAAAAATAAGTACTTGTGAACAAACTGTAACTATTTACACATTATTATGTACTATAATTTTTGCAACAGACTATAATAATATTATAATAATAAAAATAGATACCACAAAGATGCTAACAGCTAACAGAAAAGATATACACTTGAATTTACTAAAACAGGTTACCGGTATAAAAAAAGCAATGGATACGTACCTGAACTTTCTGATGAAGTGCCTGTGAGTTCTAAATATTCTGTAGGTGATTTTGTTTGTGCTACATCTTTGTCACTTTCTTCAATTAGACACCTTCTTTGTTTTTTGAGAACATAGAAACGCTCAGCGGTGTCAGAAGTTTGTTTGCTTCTGCCTGGTTAGCATTCAAATTTTGTGGGTATACACTCTGACTTTATACGCACTTGTAAAACTGAACCCATTACATGGTACTGTATATAATTTTCCATATCATTTGGTAACTGGAAAAAGAAAAAAACTTTTAATTAGGAACTTTAAAAATAATACAGTAATAAATAAATGAAACCTAACCTCAAACGGGATCGACAGTGTTAGTGACAAATATTTACCTTACATATATTTTGTTTGCGAGCTTCGCCACTTATTTATATAAAATAAATACTTACATCAAAATGATCTTCGCAGAAATAAATCACTGAATTAACAGATACAGAAGCTGGGTCTCGCCTTGCAAGATTTAGCCACGTATTTCTGATATTTTTCTTCATTGGCACGTTAATAAATAACTTATTTGGAGTTTTTATCGATGTATTATTACATGGAGGAACTACACACCATCGATACATATTAGAATTCATGATTATCGCACAAAATAATGGAAAATATGAATCAAAACAAGCAATAAAATACAACTTGTCAAGTGTTTACGAAAGGGTGACGTCACAGACGGACGTTATTACTATCCTAGCGTTTTGGTGCGAAATTTAAATTGTATTTTAAAAAGGTTAACTTTTCCTTCAAAACATAAATTTTTTGCGGAAAAAAGATTTATTTTGTATAAAGTAGGTGCGTAAAAACATCGTGGTGTATTTTTCCAAAATCAGTCATCATGCCTATTAAGAGAGAAAATCATATACTACGTCAAATGACAGTACTTCGTAAAATAGGAGTGGTGGCTGGTAATTGTCTAGATGGATAGTGCCAATCTATGAAACAAAATATTGGATCATTTTAAAACGCGTAAAGCGCAATTCAGTCAAGGCAAGAATAAATTTGTCTTTTTAAAGTTATCTTGCCAAATACAAATATGCTAAAAATATTATTCATGTAAACGTAAATATTTCATGAGTCTTTATTTTATCCAATATATAAGCATCTATTCCTTTTCAAATCAAGTTTCATCACTTTGACAACGTGCATACCAACAAATAAATTTACTTATTTCCTGACACCCACCCAACCCACTAATGTAATTAAATTTCTTACTTTATTTCCACTTTGTTTTCGATTTTTATATTTGGCAACGATCGTCCTGAATCTTTACTCTAGGTTTTTCCTCTAAAAATTGAACACTAATTTTGCATGTAGTTGTAGCGGCAATAAAACGACTTTTAGTGACAAAACAATACATCAACGTAGAAAAAAAAAGTTATGTAAGTTCTTAGGTAAATATACAATAAACAACTTTAAAAGTTGTTTTTAATATATATATATATATATATATATATATATATATATATATATATATATATATATATATATATATATTTATATGTATATATATATATATATATATATATATATATATATATATATATATATATATATATATATATTTTTTTTTTTTTGAAAACGCCAAGTGCAAACAAATCAAACACGAACGATGAAATAAAAATGTAGTGTGACTTCTCACCTGGTAAGAAGTCTATTCTTTATCCTATTTATTTAATTATATTCCAGTCATTTAGTATTTGGTACAAATGTTGTTTAACTTTAAGCATTGTTTCATACAGAAAATATTAATAGTTTGATCTTCCTTGTTCACATATAAACCTCGTGTTTCCTCTGTGCCATGTCAATCAATGGCACCCATCCTATGTTATCGATTATATAAAATCCGCTCATATTAAGAAATTGCTCTTTCCCAAACGTACAAATTATAATTATCAAAAAGGAAAAGTAACAATATTAAAAATATGTGTTTGGAAGAAACAAGTATTGCTGTGACGTTATGCACTACCTTCCGAGCCGCAACAGATACGGATTAGCATTACCATCTACACCAATGTATGCATTTTTTATGCATGTTTAATGCTTATTTATATAACTTTGCTAGAGTCATTTGGTTAAAAGTAGCGATTTTTTTTAGTGTGTTCTAAAAATGAATGATATCAATTTCGAGTAATAGTATGTTATTAGGTTTTGCTTCAGACCTGGTAATAATTTTCAATCGATTTCAAAAAGTCGAGGCGCGTTCCCCTTTTGATATTCTTTTGGCCCTGCAAAATATTTTTTGGAACCATTTTTGAACAAATTTTTCTTATCCCCAATTCACTGGTCAAAATGTCATGAATGGACATCACTGCTGTTTAATAAAAAAATCACTAAGAACAAACTCTAGCGAGCTCAAACTCGTTCTGAAGGCGTATCACATATTCACCTGGCTCTCTTACAAGCCGCGCGTACCAGGTGCTACCAGATGGAATGCTACATTGCCAATCCGTTACTTAATTTATACACCTCGTATATAATATAAATTATGATATCATAAACAAAATATAACTGGCCAACTGAAAGTTCTGATTTTCATGGCATTTAAATCAATTTCCTTCTAGAAAATCAAAAGAAAAATAATTTTACAAAAATTTCCGTAGAACTGAAAATTAATCCAAGAATTACATCCAGCCATTAAATTTAAATATTTTCAATTTTAGACTTACATATCCTTTAAAATATATCCTACACTTGGAACAAAATGTATGAATATAGGGAGAGCTATATTAATTCTAATACTCGGAACAGCTCTTTCATTGACCGTTGTATTTGGGGGCCTCTCACTGATTTTGTTTACAGGTAAGTTAAAGTTTTTATTTTTGTGAACGTTGTTATGTAAGAAAATTTAATAAAATATGTTATTTAAGTACTCTATCGAACAAAAATAAAGCACTGTTTTCGAAAAATATACAAAATCCCGATATTACAAGACACGCATAGTGCTGGACATTGCTCATTCACTGACCAAACAGGCAGGTGAGATGATGATGCTGTAGCCAAACCCACTAGCAGCTCTAACTAAATCAACGATTAGTGACAGGGATTCTCATCAGCACTACCCGCTAAGAAAACACCTATATATTATGGAAGTACTCGACATTTACTTATGTAAGACATTAGATGAGACCGCAAAATATGTTCTATGTGGCTGTCCCGCTTTTTTACTAAAGAAAAGATCCATATTAGGCGAGTACTGGTCCACTTTGACCGACTTAAGGGCCGTGTTACTGTAGCCTACTTTAATTCTGAAGACTGGACGATAGAATGCGCGAGGCAGACCTCTATATGGTATGGAGACAAGAAAATATCAATTTAAATGTGTGGGTTGAAGTAGAACGTCGTATTTGTATACGGATGGTTTTGGATCTGTAATAGTTGAAAAATAAAATGAATTTAATTAGAACAAACCTCTCCGAAAGTCTTGTATAAAATTAGATTACATCACTGCCGTGACGTCATAATAAATAATAATGGATATTCTATTAACTATTAACTACTACTTCTGGCTGCAGTATTATTGAATGCAGGGGCGGAGCCTCTCTCTTTGGGGCGGGGCGGTGATATCACAAAAGTACTGTATGGCAAGCGAAAGCGGGTTGTCGACGGGGGGGGGGGACCAACAACATTCCTATTTCTAGTGTAAAAGGCAAGATCCAATCTATTTTTCTGAATTTAAAGCTCCTGGAGAAGTGGGGGGCGACCACACGAAAAAACAAGTTGCCGATAGGTGGGGAGGATGCGAGCAATATACACATTCCTAGTATAAGAGGTAGAATCGGATCTATTTTTCTCAACCCAAAGCTCTTTTGAGGGGGGGGGACTATCACAAGAAAAATAAATTGTCAACGATGGGGAGTGCCAGCAGCATACACATTCCTAATATAAAAGACAAAATCGGTTCTATTTTCCTGTTCTCAAAGCTCTTGGAAAGGGTGGGAGCGATCGCAAGCATTCATATTCATATACTTTGTTCAAGAACTAGAGAGAGTAATAAAACTGTTACCGAAACCTCCAACGTACCTGCTCCAGTGCCGCAGGTAACTGAAGACTGCCGTAAATCTAATTATATTTAATTATATTTAAATATTATAAGCTTTTATAAATTTACTGCAACAATAAAATTTCTGATAGTTCATTTTAATTTCTGTCAGTCAGTAAAGTACACCTTACAGTGTGTCCTTAGTGATTTATCTTGTTTGTGCTTGTTTTTATATATTATTTGAGATTAGTGAGATACCCAAAAGATATAGTTTCCACATCTATATTTATTCCAAAATCATTAAACCAGGGCATTTTTTCCTCAACGAAAAACTTATTACGATGAATGTTTATGATGCCTTAAGATATGAATATCTAGGTAATAATGTTAAGAGCTCTGTTGAGATATATTCGAACATAACAGGAGTTGGAAAATCTACTATGTACCGAATACTGAAGGAGAAAAAAACGACTGGAATTGTTAGTACTTCCAAGCCACATTCGATCACAGGCAGACGAAAAACTCCGTTGGAAGAAAAGATGTAAACTGCAATAACAGGAGTTGTACATACATTTTATTATGAGAAACAGATTCCAACCGTCGACAAAATTCTAACTAAAATCAATGAAGACCGGGATTTACCTGAAATTAAAAGAACCGAGCTCTGGAAATTGCTCAGAGAACTTAATTTTTGCTGGGAAAAATCAGATTGGAAATCTGTTTTCATAGATTGTCCGAAAAATGTCCGTTGGAGAAGGAAATATCTCTCCCAAGTAAAATATAGAGTTGCTGGAAATGACACAACTTATAAAATTAATAATTTAACTAAACTTTTGAAAGATTTTTTTGAATAAAGCTACTGCAGAAAATTTGGGAAAATCTATATAATAAAAGAATAAAAGAAAATGTGGAAAGCATCGGAAGCAGTGAGCGGTATCTCATTTATTTACGTGTAAACCAAAACTGGCCGATTGTGCGGAGCCGAGCGGTCTGAACCGAACCGAACCAGTGGGCGCGCTGCTTAAAACAGTTTCTATGCCAAAATTAAAAATAATAAAAATACAGTTGTGATTTGTGTTAAATATGTCAAAATTATCTATATTTTCAAATGTATGTGAATTTTTAAGAAATCATAAGAAATAAAATAATATTTTAAAAACTTTTTATTTTAAGTTTATTACCGAAATAATATTCTATGCCATAAATACTTAGTGATAAAATAAACCTCCTTTCGACGCCTATGACAAGGATTAAAATACTTTTTAACACTTCACACATCGAAATATCTATTGTTATCCAACCCAAATAGTCCATTATTATAGACCGGTATTTCTGATTATAAAATTTTAAACTCATTCCTACGAAAAATATATGTAACAGATTTTGCCAAAGACACCGGACTAAAGAACACAAGTAGTTTACTAAGAAAAAAAAAAGGATCAAAAATGATTTATTACTAGCTCTAGTTCTTGAATAAACTATAGAACAAGAGGCAAAATCGGGTCTATTTTCCTGAACTCAAAGCTCTTGAGGGGGGGGGGGCGATCGCCCCCACCGCCGCCCCTTGGATCCGCGCCTGCTTGAATGGGCTTAACTTTTTTTTATTGTAAGACCTAAAATAAAATAGTATTACAATTTTTATAGGTTTACTTTTGTCGCACCTGTTTTCATCGATGTTCATGAATTTAAATATTTGTTTAAAGTTGACCAAACATTTTGAAATGTTAGTAAGATTATGAAGAAAATTGGTAGGTGTTTGTATGTTTGTTATGAAATAACTATAAGAATAAAATCAACGATTCAAATAATAGCAATTTATTCCCCTTTGCTTTACGTGCCTGACATTTTCACACAGATAGTTTGACTAAGGTAAACACAATATAGACTTTTAAAATATACAACAATTGCCTCGATGTGTTTTTTTGTCTACATATATAACATCTCCAACCCTTAAAATAGAATCAGCAGTCCTATCACTATATCTAAGCCACTCTTAATCAATCTGGTGGATGAATCTGACTACATCATCTCAGCATGATGAGTAACTACATCATTACTTATATCCAGCTGAATATTAACAGTAGATAGTTCGAGGGAAGTATTTAATTGCAGAAAAGATCGTGAAATGATGAAAACGGCTTTATTAAAGTCATTAAACGAAAAATCCTTTTTTATATGGCTTAAATGAAGTTTCCATTCTATTTCGCAATCCACTCTGACTATACAGGTTTTTCTGTCCAATACTTCATTAATAATTTCTTTATATCAAGGTTTAGAGTTTACGTGAAAATCTGAGGTGTACACTTTTTTCTCAAGCTCAAAAGAAAGCTATATGTTTTTTTTTTTTTAATTTATAGTCTAAATTTTATTGTTTATTTTTTACTACATTCTGAGTAGAAAATAGCATCATATCAGATTTGGTCAATAAATTACTTCCAAATATAAGTTTCGCTGGAAATTTTGAAGTGGTGGTATGAGGAGTATTTCGATAATGAAAGAGAAATATATCTAGTATCAAATTTTTATCTGTAATGCCATTGAAAGCTTTTAAAATTACCTTTTACATAGTTTAACACTCGATTGTTTATTGGTTATACAGAGCACCTGTCTTGCGAATAACTCCAAGTTCTGATAAAATATTTATTACTATAAAATAAGTCATCTTATTAACCAAAATGCATTCTAACCATATAGAGATAGCACCTTTAATTCAATTCAAGTTTTTAATTAATAAAAAAAGAGAGTATTTAACAGCTTTTATCGATAAATATTGTTGGTTATTATTTGCATATTAAAATTAACATAATAATTTAGGCAACTAGAAATCCATACTTTTACATTATTACCCGATTATTTTATTCTCGAATTTACGTATTGATTACTATGTGATACTAGTTTAATAATGGAACTTGATTCTAAAAATTGGAAATAAAAGAATTTGCATATTTTATAGATATTTTTCCAAATATAAATAAATATATTATCACGTTATGCAGCCACCACACAACGGGCCACATTTCTGTCCATATTTAAACAGAAAATATATAGTTTGTCAATAAAAATTGCAATTTCCCTCACAATACGATTCAATATTTCTTCTTATAAAATCAAATAATACTGCTACTTATCTTTTTGTAAGGACGTGCTATCGGCCTGCAGTCACTGAAAGATTGTCTCGGCTAAAGGAATACCCGAAATCAGGATAGCTCTCGGATGATTTATTATCCCCTTGTGAGTGGTTTGGTATATGTGGCCAGAAGAGAATCAAATGCTACGCAATATCCAATAAACGTATTTAATGTTCGAGATATATGAAGTATCTGTATTAAGGATGGCGAAGCTTAAGGAACATGAGATAAACCTCGCATAAAATCAAGGAATGAAAAACTAGGGTAGAAATGAAAGTAAAGGTTAAATAAATGATTGCCATGCTTTAAATGCTTATATATGGTTTGAAAAGCTGGTATATGGTTTAAAAAACCCTGTATAGTTTAAAAAACTGTTAAGTGATTTAAAAAGCTGGCATATGGTTTGAAAAACCTTAAAAAACCCCTGAATGGTTTAAAAAGCTGTTTTTTGATTTTGGTGTAGATTGATCAAACCAATTAATAAAACACACAGATGATCACTGATTTTACTCTTTAACAATTCTACATGACAGCTAGTATGAGCAGTTAGCAAAAAAATGCTAAATTTGCCCAAAATGTCAATAAATGACTTGTGAAAATGCAAATTTCAAAAGATTTTTTAAATGTCCTTAATATTGGAAAATATATTCGACACAACGTATTTCCAAAAATTATATTATACATTATTTGTAAATATTATATTTCAAATACTTAAAACAAATTTCCGAATTAAATCCGTTATCAGAGAATTTTAAATAAATTTTACCATTTTTTATATTAATATATTTTTGAGTATATGTATGTATGTGTATAGGATGTGCTGAATTCGAACTATTTCATTTTCTTCCTTATTATTAATATTTTCAGGAGATGACATTACTCAGTGGACTCAAAGTTCAGGAGGATATGATTTTCATTTAATTAGTGTCGCGAATGAATGGATACTAGTTTTAGGCGTTGTATTATATTTAACTCTTTACACCGGAGAGTTTAGATCTATTGTAATGTATAAGCCAAAGATAGAGATTGTAAATATATAGCTTTTATTAAAATTAGTGTTTATTTTTTTCATATATCCATGCTGCACCATATCTGATCGTACCGGGATAAGTATTCTAGCATCTTGAAAATATCAAAAGTAGATTAAGATCTCTAATTTTAAAATTACGATTTATGTTTATCCGGTTCTAATTTGAATTAGGATGAAATTTATATAAAATTAATTAGATATATGAAAATTTAGAGAATTTCAAAAATTCGAAATTGAATTTATGCTTTTGTGTATTATTTATATTTATTATTATTTTAATACTACGTTAAGATATATGTGTAGCCATTAAATAATAATTTGATAAGAGGACGAACAGCTCGAAACTTTAGAATTTAAAAAAAAAAAAAGATTCCTTTTAGACTTTGCTTGATTAGAAGGTAAAAAAGCAAAACATTAGTTCAGTAGAGAATTCACCAACAGTTTTGAATCGATTATTTAGTTTTATTTTAATCTTTAAATACTAATTGTTTAATTTGTTTTCTATATATTTCAAAATCAAGGAATTTATTTTACGAGATCGAATAGACTTATTATATACTAGACTGTACTCGCGAGTTTATCCGCTTGACAGTTAAATATAATTGTAATAAAAAAAACACCTAAGAAAACTACCTATATCATTTCTGATAACCTCCTCTTTGTGTTTGTAACGTAACACCGAAATCTTTTCAGTTTTTCGAAAATTAACCCATGCAGACCGGCAGACAGATGGAAAAAAACAGCCTATATAACTCTTAACATCCTCCTTTTCATGCTTGTAGAGTTCCATCGAAATTAGTAAAAGCGTTTCGAATATTAGCTTATACAAACAGACCGAAAAAATATCCTATATCAGTCCTGACAACCTCCTGCAAAGTTTCATTGAAATCGGTTCAACAGTTTCGAAAATTAGCCCGTACAGACAGACGGACAGACGACAGACAGACACTTCAATTTTATTGATAAGTACAAATTACAGTTTCAAACCTTGACTTAAAAAGGAAATTTGCTGGAATTAGCGACAGAAATTTATCTTCATATTCACTTATCTAGAAGCTACAAAATTTCACAAATATTTTTTTGTTTTTGTTATAAAATTTCTCCTAATTTTATTTACTCTACAGGAAAATTTCTTCTTCTTTTTCTTCTTCTTCTAGGTAGAACCAAGTTCTGTTATCTACACAATGCCTCATCGATCCTCGTTTGAGGTCGAAATCCAGCTGTCTCTCCATCTTTTGCGGGGCCGTCCAGGCGGCCATTTGGTGTTCGGTTTCTCTCTCATCACGGTTCTTGCTAGTCTGTCATCGTCCATTCGTTCCACGTGATCTCTCCACTGCCTACGACGGTTTCGAACCCACTTCACAACATCCCCCACTCCGCTGTCGTCGCGTATTTTTGCGTTTCTTATTCTATCTCTTAAACTTGTTCCCGTGATCATTCTCGGCGTTTTCATTTCTGTGTTTCTCATAATTTGTTTTGTCTTTGTTGTTTCATTTCTTGTTTCTGCGCCGTAGGTCAGACACAGACTTTGTAAATTCTTGCTTTGCTCTTAACCGTCATATGTTTATTGTTCCAGATTATGTTTCTTAGTTGGCCTGATATCATGGCCGCTTTGTTGACTTATATGCGTACTTCTTCCGTTACTGTCCTGTTACTTGTTATATGTGCTCCCAGGAATTTAAACTTCCCAACCTTTGTCATCAACCATTAGTTTGCATCTTACCGGTTCTTTTGCTATTACCATTGCTTTGGTTTTCTCCACAGATATCTTCATATTATACTGTTTGGTTGTTAGATTGATATGGAAAAGCATTCTTTGTAAGTTGTTCTCGCTATCTGCTGTCAAGGCATCATCGTCTGCAAAGCATATAATCTGAACGTTGTGTTGTGTCCCATTGGGTACCCAATATTTGTGCTTTTTACTTCATCAATGATTTCGTCCATGATTACATTGAAAAGTGTTGAACTTAGGCTATCACCCTGTCTTATTCCTATGGATAGTGGGATTTTCTCTGATAATAAATATACCGTCGATACTAGAGCGGTTATTCCGGAAGCCCTGCTGTTCTTCGCACGCCCCTAACTTGTCTACAATCCGTTGTGACAGTATTTTGGTTAACAATTTGGCTGAACTGTTCAGTAGGCTCATTTCCCTGTAGTTTTCGGGTTGTTTCTTTGATCCTCTTTTGTGGATCGGAATTGTGATGCTTTCCGCCATTCGTTGGGTACAGGAAAATTTGTCTCCCATAAAGTACCATTAGTTTTCATTGCAAGAAAATGTATAAAATAAGGTAATTTATCTCTTAAATATCCATCAGAATATAAAGTTTCAGATATAAAGAGTAAAAAAAAATTTAGCATTTTTTTACTCTTATATAGTAAGATAAGAGCAATTATACAATATATGAAACTTAAAAGTTTGCCTAATATTCCGCAAAAACAATTATTTGCTTAAATTGATTTTGGCAACAAAAAGGAAAATTAATTAAACTACTCCCCTTTGGTGCACACTTTATTAATCCTCAAAAAAAAATTAGTTCAATGTAGGTTTATTCTATTAAACTATGTTCTTTTAAAATTTCTACCCGTCGTCCTCTATTTATTACTAAAAAAAGAACAATATTAACTAAAATATATAATTTTTTTCCTGTTCAGTTGTTAATTTCAAAAGTTGATTTGAGTTTAATCATTGTATGAATGGTAAAATGTAGCATACAGCCGACAAAACCTACTGATAAGACGATGTTTAACATCAAAGTGAAACTCGCATATTTTCATTACAGACTAATTAATATTTCACACAACAAGAAGGATTTTGTTGTGCTATTACAAATGTGGTAGGTTATTGAACTTTAAATGATCTAAAGTTAGTGGTGCGATATGTAAGTATTTCTTTACTATTAAGCGTAATATCATGGAAAGGGCCTAATAATTTAACACTTTAAGAATGAAAAAACTTATCGCCTAGACAAAATAATAAACAGAAGCCACTCAACGGACCAGCATATCATAAACTAATTTATAAACGAGTACAGAATAAGGAACAACGATAAAAGGAATTCAAGAAAAAATTTTAACGAATATGATGGGAAGTGGATTTTACGAAAAGCTTAAGAAAATCCCAAGAGGTCAGCATCGAAACTAGACAAAATGATTTTATAAATATTTGAATAGAACTGCTGTGGCTCAAATCGACGGGTAGCTTGAAGAAAAATATGAGCCTGTAAAGTAAATAAGCCTCTGAAGTTAGAAAAAGATGACATGAAATATTTTTCCATGGTAACAGTATATTGAATATTTTAAGTTCAAACGGACAGCATTTAGTATGGAAAAGGAAGAAATATTGTAAAACACCGAGGAGATTGCGTAATAGTTCGGAAATATGTGTCAGTAAAAAGATTAGGGAACATTTTATGGGCGGGAAGAAAACTAAATATCCCAAAAATCGTCGAAACACGGCCTGAGGTTATAGGTATTATAGCATCAATCGAAGGAAGGTAGCATGACATTTTCAGTAGAAGCCAACTTACCGGACTTCTGAATGAAGAATGGGGAAGATGTCTCTAGAATAATGTGAAAAGACGCAGTAACGATGTAGCTTTTATCATAACGAATGGCGTGGATAGAGCAGTAACACAATATGTACCAATTTGAAACCAAAAGAATGGGGAAAATGTCTCTAGAATAATCATAATGAAAGGAGTGAACAGAGCAGTAACACAATATGTACCAATTTTGGAGGGGGTTGTCTTGTTACAAATTTAGGTTAAACCAACCATGACAAAATTCCTTTAGGTATATGCAGGAGAGAGTTATGTACATAACAATTAAACTCAATACACGCTACACCCTACAAATTACAAATATGTATGCGCCAACTAGCGTCACAGAAGACGAAATAGTGGAAAAAATGTACGAAGGTATATCAGATGCCAAACGAAGAGAAAAAGCTCGCTATGTCTTACTACTTGGCGACTTCAATGCTAAAATTGGAAAGAAGAAAAAAAAGACTCAGAACATATGGGAAATTATGGCCTCGGCGAGAGAAACGCAAGAGGTGAGATGCTACTCAACTATCTGAAAAGTGAAAATCTCTACTGTCTCAATACTTTTTACAAGAAACCTCCTCAGCGAAAATGGACATGGAAAAACCCAGAAAATAAAACTAAAAATGAAATAGATTTCGTGATCTGCAACAAGAAATATTTGTAGACGTCTCAGTCTTAAACACGTTTAATACCGTCAGTGATCATAGACTGGTTAGGACAAGACTCCTCACAAACCTCAAACATGAAAGATATAAGCTGATCCGTTCACACTCAACTCCCGCAGCTAAAGAACTATACACACGACAAAACGAATACCAATACGAAATAGCGAAAAGTTTGAAATCGACTAATACTCTGGAACAACATAACATCACTGAAATGATAGATAAAATCCAAACTACTATAAAAACATCAATGAAAAAAGTATGTGGGAGATTAAGGAAAACTACAGACAAGAAACTTAGTGCAAATACATTACAGATGATGGAAAGACGAAGAATAACTGAGAGAGACACAAAGGATTTTAAACAACTGATTAAAAACATCAAGAAAGAAGTAAGAGACGACATTAGAACGTTCAAAACAAAATTAATACACGAAACAATAGAAAGAAAAGCAAATATGAAAGTTATGAAGTCAGGTCTCTCAAGAGGACGAATCCAATTAACAAAACTAAAGAACAGAGAAGCGATGACAGTAACACATGTAGATGACATCATAAAGGCTGTGGAAGCATTCTATGCGGATTTATATTCCTCGATCAATACGGATCCAGATCCAACAAAAACAGCAAAACAAATAAGAAATGTAGGATCAGAAGATTTGCTGGAGATACCGTTAGATGAAATAAAAAGAGCACTAAAACATATGAAGGATGGAAAATGTCTGGGCGAGGATCAAATTACAACTGAGATGTTAAAGATGAGAGGAGACATTCTTGAAAAAGCGATACAAACACTGATGAGTAAATGCTTATACGAAGGTAGGGTACCAGAACAATGGTATAACGCACAAGTCGTACTTCTCTTCAAAAAAGGGGACACAACAAATATAGAAAATTACCGTCCTATCAGTTTATTAAACCACCTATATAAACTGTTCACCCGCATCTTGACAAATCGCCTGACTGAGAAAAAACAGAAGAATATAACAATCCTATACACCTGGTATTTGTAGATTTTCACAAGGCCTTTGACTCTATAGAAACATGGGCGATCTTGAAATCACTTAATAATGCTAGAATTGACTCCAGATATACCACTCTCATACAGAACATATATAAAAACGCAACTATACAGGTTAAAATCGACGAAGACACAAAAACCGAAAAAATAAACGTTATGAGAGGTGTGCGTCAGGGAGACGTTATCTCTCCGAAACTATTTACGTTGGCTTTGGAGGAGTGTTTGAGAGTCGACGTTTCTTATCTTAGTCATCTTCGTTTCGCCGACGATACTGTTATCAGCTCTAGCAACCCAGAAGAGCTAAAACAAATGCTTCAAGATTTCAATGAAGACGCGAGAAAAGTGGGACTTAAGATGAACTTGGGGAAAACTAAGTTAATGAGCCCTGACGCAAATGTACAAATAGAGATTCAAAATGAAATCATAGAGAATGTCCAAGAGTACATTTAGGCCACGTCATGAAACTGGGCAAAGAAAATCAAACGGTGGAAATAACAAGGAGAATATGGCTGGCATGGGCTGCCTTTGGAAGTTGCAGTACGCATTAAGAGATCGAAATACACCAATCAACCTTAAACGGAAAGTGTATAACACGTGTGTCTTGCCTGTTGCTACTTACAGCATGGAAACGATAACAATAACCAAACAAAACGCAAATAGGCTCCGACTCAATCAACGCTCTATGGAGAGACTCGTTACGGGATAAAATACGAAATCAAGTAATAAGATCAAGAACCAAGGTAGTTGACGTCATTGAACGCATATCACGACTAAAGTGGCAATGGGCGGGGCACATAACTAGACAACAGCCCGATAGGTGGACGAGTAAATTACTGCAATGGCGACCGCGAGAAATGAACCGAAATCGTGGCAGGCCACAACGCAGATGGATAGATGATTTAAGACAGTTTGCTGGAAAAGACTGGGTCCAGAAAGTGAGAGACAGATCCCAGTGGAAGATCATCGGAGAGGCTTATGTCCAGGAGTGGACGTCAATGGGCTGAGAAAGAAGAAGAAGAAGAAGATATGCACCCACTTCCACAACGAAAACGCCCACACAAACACCGTGATCAGCAAATTAAAAACAAATACAATTACTATTTCTATGAGTTACTTAAAATCAAAGATTAACTATGAAAATTAACGTAGCGTAATTGGAAATTATCGCTTGGCCATTTTAAACGAACGTTTTTAGATTGCCAAAAGATTAAAAAAAAACATATCTTCAGGAATCACATCAATTCTATAGTATACTGATGCGGACGTTCGATTCAACCACAGCCTGGTACTTTTTAATATTTCGTGTGATTTTAAAAATCTGCCAATAATAAATAATTACCAAAAATGAAATTTAAGAAAGTAAGAACACAGTCACAAACTTGATGAAAAGAAAATAGAAACAACTCATGAGAGGCATATGTCCATAGAGATAAAATATGAGATATTCGCCACAACAATCAAAGACACAATAAAAACTAAGTAATATAAGTAAAAAAAGTTAAAATTCTCAGACTAATAAAAGAAAGAGTACAACTGAAAACTAAATTAGATGAGAAGAGTTACAAATAATTCAACGTTGAAATAATAACCAAAATAAGAAGTGCTGAAGGTCGACATTTTTCACGGTAGTGCGGGCATGTAGATCATTGTGATATGACTACTATCATTTAAAAAATATTAAAATTTGAGAAATATGACAACGATCTAAAATGTAAAAATGGATATAGAGGATAAATTAATCAGATCAAGAGAATATATCACGAAGTATTTGAAGATAAAAGGAACAATGATCATGAAGCTCAAGAAAAAGTAACATAATTACTAATAATAAAAATTAAAGAAGACAAGGTTATATTATTAGCAAATAGAAAAAAAGTTACAGACTCAGAAGAAATTTCGTTAGAAATCGTAAAAATATTCGGGAAATATCAACTTATTGAATCAACTGCATAACAACACAGATTTTGTTCTATTTGACTGGTTCAAATCAATGTTTATCCCTCCCTCCCTCTTCCAAGAAAGAAATGCTAAAGAATGTACTGATCATCTTATGATTTCTGGAGCCATTTCTGCGAATTATATTTAAAATAACATATAAGAAAATTGAAGTATACATAGCAGATATTCAGTTCAGCTTTCGTGGGAGATTGGGCACCAGAGAGGCACTCATTACTATCTAGGTGTTGGTACAAAAATGTCGAGATGTTAACAACTATGTCTTCTTATACTTCAGGGACTCAGAGAAGACCTTTGACAAAGTGTAACATGGAACGATAATCAACATATTGAAAAGACCTGTATTTTATTGCTGATCTATATTGGAAACAAGCTACTGACATTAGGCGAAGGATAAGACAAGAATGCATCATTTACCGTAATTGTTTAACTTATAATCAGACGGCTTAATTCGATTGCTTCAAAGAATTCAAATAAACGAAATTACAACAAAAAAACATTAAATATACCGACGATACGGTTTTGATGGCAAATAACATAGATCTTCAGAGTATCCTCGATCGGGCGAGGGATTCAAGTAAACAATTTGGCCATCAAGAAATCTAAGTTTATGTCAGAAAACAACAAATAAACGCACAGTTATGAATCGATAAAGATAGAGTAGAATAAACCTAGAAGATAACCCATCTAGGACATATATTTAATAAGAATTGAGACTATTCAAAAGAAATAAAAGAGCTAATTGAGTTTGCAAGAAATACCTTTACATGCATACAAAATTCATTTTGTGCGTTTTCTCTCTTACATGTTCTCTGTTATCTTTTATAGGGTTAAATCTTGGACACTCACAGAAAGCACTTTAAAAAGGCTTGAAGCTTTCGAACTCTGGACTATTGGGGATAAGCTGGATAGACTGTATCACAATATCAAATAATAAATAGCATGGAGAAAGACAAAGCAATCATCCATATTTTAAAGATCAGGAAACTTTGCTATTTCGGCCACGTAATGAGATGCGCAGAAGGTAAGATAATGGATAAACGAGAACCGGGATGAATATTCATTGCCTGGCTATAAAACTGAAGGCAATGTTATCAATAAGGTAAAAATCGCCAACATTCATTTAAGAAATGAGGCTTTATAAGAGAAAAGAAATTTCGAAAAATTAGTTTGATCTGTGTACGAGCTTTCATTTTAATTGAAATCAAGTTTTTTTTTTTTAATTTTTGTAAGTCATAAATATGTAAATTTTAAACCGTTCATGTGGTTACTTTTAATTAAGTAACGGCTAATATTTCAGTTTGTTATTTTTAATTTATAAATAAAACAAATATTGGTGAATGTACAAATTTCATTTTGCCTCACTATATAAGGAAGCTACTAAAAATTGTCAGACAGCTTAGTTCTATAATGATGTATTGTAGAACACATATTATGTTACTTTTTTTTGGTAACTTTCAGTGTTTTAATACTGGTAGTTTTAGAATTATACTATTAGTATACTTAGTACTTATCTCTTTTACGTTAGGCCAGTCTAACTATAAGCTGCGACTGATTTTCATTAAATGTTGTGTAAGAGAAAAAATTAAATAAAAAATAATAATAGATAAATAATAAATAAATAAATGATTTCTCTAAATTACCCAAAAAAAAAGTTGTTATAAAAACATTTAAAAGAACCGAAAGAAAGAGATGTTTTCTAAACTTATCAGGTGGCTCTGTAATTGGCCTCTACCTTTTAGGGCTCCCCCCCGGCTAGCCTCCAAGGGAACGGAGAGTGGTGTGGGTATATGCGCCACCTGTTTTATGTGCCCTAAAGGTCAAAGCAGAGACCGATCTAACAAAAAAACAGGAAATTTAATTAACTTTAAGAAAAACACCCAAAAGATTTAAAAAAACAAGCATCTATATTACGTGCGTTGGTGTAAACGTAACCAGCGCTTCGGACAGTCAGCTGTTTTTGACAATTCGAACTAAATTATCTAACAAAATAAGAAATCTTAATTTACTCAGTGTTTTGGCTAGATTACTAATTATACGAGAGCGATTTACTATAAATGGCAACTATATATATATATATAATAATGATAGTATTAAGTGCACTTTACCCGCGTAAATAGGCCTGTTTACCTGAGTTAACAAATGTGCCCCTTTTACATATGTGAAAGATATCAACTGCATATGGTTGCAAGAGTTGATTAATTGTACCATACGAGGAAACACAATAGATCTTACCAAGGTAAGTACACTAATTATTCATTTATTTTATATTTAAAATGAAAAGAAAAATACAGCGGCGTTAAATTTTACAGGTGATGCTGAAGGCATTAAAGTCTATGATACCCTGAACACGACACAGACACATAAAACCTGTTTAACGACGGCTTCTTGATGTGCTGATATTGAAGCTCTGGATCACTCGGTGTGGTGGTACGTAGCATGTAAGGCAGGTGCTGTAGAGGTATTCGCAAGGATGGCCGAGTGGTCTGGTATGTACAGCAGCCAAGGCAGGTACCGTTAAGAAGTCAGCCAGAAGGCCCCGATGAGGGTTCCAAATGAGGGCAATGAAAGGAGAAAAAGAAAAAGGGAACAGAAAAAAAAAGGCCTAAAACAAAAGATGGACTTAGAAAGAACTCAACCTTCTATGTTACGAGTGAGGTAGGTTACTCATTCCTTTTCTTCTTAAACATACCCACAATTATTAATACTTGAAAATTACAACAAAGACTTACCAGTGATGTTATGTGGCCTTTTCGTGGTGGAACAAAAAAAAAACAAAATCTGATGTCGGGTTTGTCCCCCGAATTGACCAAACTAAATTAGCATACAGCTGTTACCAACACAGGCACGATCAACTTGGTCAGGGACCCGAAACTTTCAATTAAAAAAAACTAGCAAAATTGCCAAGTGACCTTTCCGGTGCAACTCTGCAAGGAAAGTTCTTATCACTCTAAGATTTTTTTCATGTCCCCCAGAAAAACGTCCACGGAAACGGCGGGAAAAGATACAGGGATCTGTATATTGACTGACAACTGACAAGCTTCAAAACAATAAAAAATAGAAATATGAAATTTTAAAATTATGACAAGAAATTTTATTGGCAAGTAACGAGGAAAATTGTGGTATGTTAAGAATTTATATCAGTAAAAAGGCTTTGTTGAAGTGAAACTAAACAAGAAAAGTCGAGTAGATTCTAACCTTAAACTTTATTTACATTTGACACTAAGGTAGTTTTCCGTTTTTAGCTTAATAGAATCTGTAATAGTTATACGACAACTGACACAATGGGGAAAATTAAACTGCCTAGAAGACATAGAAGATCCAACGGTATCCAGAGAGCTTCCACTCAGAAATCTGTTGATACTGCAGCCAAATGATTTCCTGCTCACTCGAGGTCTCTCGATGAAGGTAAGAATAACCGCAAAAGACAATTCAAATTAAGAATTTCTGACTAAATATGCCATACCGAGGCACTCTGTACAATACTAATACCTTTTTATATTTTAGGTACAAAGGAGAGAAGCCTTAGGAACTCAACAAAATAACAACAAGGACTATCGAACAAGTACTATGGATTATATTATAATTGTGAATCAAATTCTAATAAACAAGATATATTGCCAATGTTTTCTTTCATTTGTAAATCTGTTCCCAAAACAAAATAAAACAAAACACATAAATGATGAAAGGTAAGCGTAAAAATTACTATATTTTAGATAGGAAAATTAAAACCGTAACAACACCTCCCCTTCCTCGGAGAAAAATTTTTTCCAAAAATTTTTCTTAAGTTAAACTTAAACTTATAAATAAAGAATTTATGTACAATGATTATATACTAAGTTAAAGTTAGATAAAATATTTTTACGCGAGACTATCGGGTGGATGAGCCTTTAGGTCCTTGGCGTGCCAAATTCCAAGGTTACGTCCATTGTCGTCCGCGAGTTCGTACGTCCACGGCGATAAGATTCGGGTTATAATGTATGGACCCGAAAACTTCGGTGCTAGCTTGGAGGTAAAGTGTTTCGCCGCGTCGGAAAGATGATAATTTTTCTTCCAAACCTTTTGTTGTAGTTGGAATTTATCGTCGCGTCTTCGCAAATTATATCCATGACGCGTACGCTCATAAGCTTGTCGAAGTCGTTTGTGGACGTCTTCGAACATCTTATGCAAGGTTTGAGACTTAGACATTGGATCGAAAGGAACAGAGTCGCTTGTGGGAGAAGTTGAATCAAGGGGTAGCTGAATTTCTCGACCGAACACCACGAAATTAGGTGTCAATCCAGTCACTTCATGTTTGGCTGATCGGATGGCGAAGCCAGCTTTAGTTAAAAATTTGTCCCACTGACGATGATCCTTATCCACATAGCTCGAAAGGATAGTTTTCAAAACACTGTGAACGCGTTCAACAGGATTAGCCTGGGGATGGTAATTAGCAGTATGCTTAAGAGTTATCCCATACCGTTCCATACAATCCATGAAAATCCTACTCCGAAACTGCGTTCCATTATCGGCAATAATTTTCCTTGGTGCTCCATACACCAAAATGACGTAGTCTTCCAACCATTTGACAATGCTTGGAGCTGTTGCTGATCGCAAAGGGAAAAATAATACAAACTTGCTGAAAACATCGCACACAGACAAGATATACGAGTAACCAGAGGATGATCGAGGTAACGGTCCAACCAGATCAATACTGAGAATCTGCCAAGGCTGAGAGGCTGTTGGTTGGGTGCTAAGCAATTGACCAGCAGGAGCTTTTTGTTCGGGCTTGGTTTGTAGACATACCTTACAGCGACGAATGTACCGCGCGACATCGTGACGCATATTCGGCCAATAGAATCGTTGGCTGATTCGCGAAAGTGTTTTAAATATGCCGAGATGTCCGCAGGTCGGAGGATCATGATTAGATTTTATAATTGCTGATCGCTCTTCACGAGGTACTACAATTAACCAAGATTCCTGTGAAGTTCCAAGAGTTGAATAAGAACGTTTGGCATGCTTAAATAGGCGGCCATCGTCAAATTGCCAAAGGGGATATTTCCCAGGGTACTGTTGAACTTTGTCACACATACCGAGATACCAACGATCAGAAGACTCAGTAGTAGGCTTAACAGCATTAGAATCAGTCTGGTTATCATTCACTGCATCTATGGCGGGTACTGAACGTGAAAGTGCATCTGGAAGAATGTGTTCTTTGCCTTTTCTATGGACTATGTCGAAGTCATACTGTTGCATTCTCACGGACCATCTAGCAATTCTTCCAACAGGGTCCTTTATGGAGTTGAGCCATTTTAGGCTATAATGGTCTGTTACGACTGTAAATCTGGTTCCTTCCAGATAAGGTCTTAACTTTTCTACAGCAAACAAGACTGCTAAGCACTCTTTTTCAGTGGTACTATACTTTCTCTCGTTTTTCGTGAGCGATCTGCTTAAATAGCAAATAACATGCTCTTCACCATTTTGAATTTGGGTAAGCACAGCTCCTAAACCAAAATCTGATGCATCACACTGCACGGTGAAAGGCTGCTCGAAGTCCGGGCATGAAAGAATTGGTGCTTTTATGAGATGTTCCTTCACTGATTTAAAAGCCTCTTCACAGTCGGAACTCCAAATAAACTTAACGTTTTTCCGTGTTAGGGCCGTTAGGGGAGCTAACAGGGACGAAAAATTTGGTACAAATCGACGGTACCAGGAAGCAAGACCGACAATTCTTCTTACTTCAGTTACACTTTTCGGCACGGGAATCCGTAATATTGCTTCAATTTTCTCAGGATCTACTAGAAGACCTGAAGAATTAACAACGTATCCGAGATACCTAAGCTCGGGTTTGCAAAAGTTGCACTTTTCACGGTTAAGGGTTAATCCTGCGCGTACAATTCTCAACATAACCTCACGCAATACTCGAATATGTTCCTCGAACGTAGGAGTACAAATAATTACGTCATCAAGATATACAAAGACAAATTTTTCCATATCGACACCGACCACTTGATCAATCAATCGCTGCCATACCGCGGGAGCATTCGTAAGTCCAAATGGCATTCTAGTGAATTGGAATAAGCCGCGGGAAGGTACTGTGAAGGCAGTAAGAGGTCTAGACTCTTTCGCTATGGGTATCTGCCAATAAGCGGACTTAATATCTAGAGTACTAAGATACCTTGCGTCGCGCAACTTGTCTAGGGTAGCAGACACGTAGGGAATGGGATACGCATCCGGAACAGTGACCTTGTTCAGTGAACGGTAGTCTACACAAAATCTCCAGCCTCCAGTCTTCTTTCTGACCATTACGATAGGAGACGACCATGGGGAGTTCGATTGCTCAACAATTCCGTCAGCCAACATTTGTTCTAACTCCTTATTGACTTCTTTTTGGATGGCAGGTGATAAAGGATAATATCGTTGTTTAATTGGAGCAGAATTAGTTTTAATAACTAACTCAACCAAGTTCGTACATCCAATTTTGTCATCAATACCTGAAAAAGTGCTCTCGATAAGCCAATCAAGGGTATTTCGCTGTTCGGCAGTAAGAGTGTCACGAGAATTAATAGCGCAAATGTGTGAAACTTGGGCTGCGTCGGATCGAAACGACCATTCGCCACTATATAGATCCGGGACGATCTCCATTTTCATCCAGAAATCCGAGAATAAGGTTGTGAGGTAGTGAAGGCACTACTAGAACATCCAAGAGGATTACCTTATTACGAAGTCGAAAAGGAAGTCTAACCGAACCGATACTCTGACAAGCTTCACCATTCGCGACTGTGCAAGTCGACGTCTCTGATTTATCCAGATGACAAACAGACTTCAACAAATTCCAGCCAGGAGAACCAATAATGGTCCTGGTAGATCCACTATCCAGTAAACCTAGAACCAGTCTACCGTAAATAGAAACCTGTAAATATGGTCTTTCATCGTTCTTCGCATGATCTAGAATATAATTTAAAATAATTTGATTTGTTTTGGCCTGACCTTTTTCTCTAGATGGGAAAGAAGGTTGGCCTACGCCTGCCTTCCCGTTGACACGTTTTTTGCACACGATGGGCAGTCTTTAGATGTGACTTGATCTTTCCCACATCTGAAACAAAATTTCCGTCTTGGCTTTGTACATCTACGGAAGGAGTGACCTGACTCTTGACAGTTCCAACACAATACAGCAGAAACAGGAGCAGTGACAGCAGTAATCTCAGGCACAAGAGGTGACTGCACCTCTGTCACAGAAGATTCGATGGGTGCAATATAGTTCGTCGGTTTATGGTAAGCTAGTGTAGGCTCCAAAAGCTGACGGTAATTCACCGAAGGAGGGATAAAACGCTGTATCCGAGATTCTGTCTCCTCAATGGCACGACTTAGCCGAAGTAGATCTTGTATGGATGAAATATGATGCGTTGATAGACGACTTTGTATATATGGTAATAAGTTACGTCGAATCGCTTGAAGTCTAGTTTGCTCAGAAGGAATGACGGGAAGTTTACGGAAAAGATTCTCCATCGCGACAACGAAACCAACCACACGCTCTTGAGCGCCTTGTGTACGCCGACGGATTTCATCCCACAATGCAAATTCATAGTCATACGGTTGGAAAGTATCCCTCAATTGATACACCAAGTCATCCCAACTAACAAAGCTACATGTACGAAACCAGAGAAGGGCATCACCGGAGAAAAGTTCAGGAGCTGAACGCAATAATTGTTCTTTGGTAGCACCACGTGACACACGAAGTTCCTCTATGCGCTCTAAAAATTCATTAACACTACCTTGTCCATTAAATTTTATATTCCATCTACTGACATCTAGAAAACTATAACTCGGATGATATACTCGAGACACTTCACGTTGGGGTCCATTTAATGGAGAAAACTGAAAATTATCAAGTCTTTCAGCGAGATCAACGAAAGGATCAGAATGGCTTAGAGTTTCATTTCGTCTGGTAGAGTGAATATTTGCCAATCGAGATTCATTTTGGGTCTCATCAGCGAAATGTACCTGGGAGTCTCGTCTTTTAGGGACAGGAATCCTGGGCATAGTATGCTGAACATTCACGTTAGAGAGTTCATGAGTTTGACCAACTTGACCTCCAACATTCAGTGATAGATAATCTGGTAAAGGATGATTACGATGTGCTGACGAAGTAAAGCGAGGTGGATCTACGAAAGTTTCTGGGCGAGAACAATGGTCGTTAGGATTACCTCTAGACAAGCATGACTGAACGGGCTGTACCAAGGAATTTGCTCTAAAACGATCATTTTCTTCCACAAAATTGGATACTTCACGCTGATTTGTGCGAAGGCTTTGAGAAGCAGGGAGATTCGTATTGGCTTGCTCCAACGAATGAGACTGCATGGCATGTCTGCTATCGCGTTGAGTTAAGTTCGACACTCGAGGAGTAATTCGATCCAACGGTTGATCATGTGTAATTCGTTGTTCGAGGATGGGTTCCCTAGAAGAATGAGATAGGTGATATTCTGGACCATTCCTAGCTATTTGGTCATTAAGCGTATCAAAATTTAAGCGACGGACTGGAATATCTGAATGTGCAAACTGTAAATTCGACTGAGTCTCGGTAGTCAATGTATCCAAAGAAAGAGCAGGGGCATGAATAAAACGTATCTGTTCAAAATTGGGATTGATATTAGCCAGGACAGAAGTAGTTGGGCAACGTTGATTTGTAGAGGAAGTGGCTAAATAATTCTGACTTGTTAAGGCTACTTCCGAAATATCAATACGAGAATTGATAATTTCGTTAATAAAAGAATTCCTAACATGAGGCGGTGAAACAACGGCGGACTGTTCACTAGTAGCGACCGGTAATTCATCGTCAATATTTATTAAATCATAAGAAACTTGAGTCCTTTCTTGTACGGCTAAGGTATTATTCCCTATAAAATCATTTTCCTTATCTAAAATGGATTGATTTGCCTGTGATGTGGCACTATTTGTGACCTGTAAATGTGGCAAAGCTGTTGCGTCACCCAGCAGATTGATTTCCATTCTCGGTTATAAAATAAAAAAAATTAAAAATTATAAATTGGAAATAAAATTAATATCTACAAAACTAAGTATATAGTATGTCACAAAGTGACATAAACCCGACCCCTACAAAACAAAAAAAAAAAAAAATAAATCCGGTAAAGGATTTAAAAAAAAATTCAGCAAAATAACAGCAAATACTAACACCCTGTATAAAAACAGAAATGTCGAACCAAAATTTATCAATTGAAACTAAAAATAAATATCCACCATCTGTAATTGCATATTACCTTAAAATATTTTCAATAAATATATTGACTGTACCCCGTATATCAAAAATAACCCAAAATTATTTTTCAATTATCACTGGCCCTCAATAAACAACATCATATGGTACGAGAAAATATGCCTTAAAAACGTTTTAAACTGGTTATTTTTTCCTAATACCGAAAGCCACAAAAAAATTACTTATACAGGTTTTATCGACACCAAGTGATAAAGTCGTAGCAACGTTTTTTACTGGATTTTATTACTGTGCCAAAAAAAAAATCATGAAAATTTACAATTTTATTAAATTTAACCACTATAACTATAAAATCTTGAAATTATGCCAAATCACGTTTGGGGCGCCAAATTTGTAAGAGAAAAAATTAAATAAAAAATAATAATAGATAAATAATAAATAAATAAATGATTTCTCTAAATTACCCAAAAAAAAAGTTGTTATAAAAACATTTAAAAGAACCGAAAGAAAGAGATGTTTTCTAAACTTATCAGGTGGCTCTGTAATTGGCCTCTACCTTTTAGGGCTCCCCCCCGGCTAGCCTCCAAGGGAACGGAGAGTGGTGTGGGTATATGCGCCACCTGTTTTATGTGCCCTAAAGGTCAAAGCAGAGACCGATCTAACAAAAAAACAGGAAATTTAATTAACTTTAAGAAAAACACCCAAAAGATTTAAAAAAACAAGCATCTATATTACGTGCGTTGGTGTAAACGTAACCAGCGCTTCGGACAGTCAGCTGTTTTTGACAATTCGAACTAAATTATCTAACAAAATAAGAAATCTTAATTTACTCAGTGTTTTGGCTAGATTACTAATTATACGAGAGCGATTTACTATAAATGGCAACTATATATATATATAATAATGATAGTATTAAGTGCACTTTACCCGCGTAAATAGGCCTGTTTACCTGAGTTAACAAATGTGCCCCTTTTACATATGTGAAAGATATCAACTGCATATGGTTGCAAGAGTTGATTAATTGTACCATACGAGGAAACACAATAGATCTTACCAAGGTAAGTACACTAATTATTCATTTATTTTATATTTAAAATGAAAAGAAAAATACAGCGGCGTTAAATTTTACAGGTGATGCTGAAGGCATTAAAGTCTATGATACCCTGAACACGACACAGACACATAAAACCTGTTTAACGACGGCTTCTTGATGTGCTGATATTGAAGCTCTGGATCACTCGGTGTGGTGGTACGTAGCATGTAAGGCAGGTGCTGTAGAGGTATTCGCAAGGATGGCCGAGTGGTCTGGTATGTACAGCAGCCAAGGCAGGTACCGTTAAGAAGTCAGCCAGAAGGCCCCGATGAGGGTTCCAAATGAGGGCAATGAAAGGAGAAAAAGAAAAAGGGAACAGAAAAAAAAAGGCCTAAAACAAAAGATGGACTTAGAAAGAACTCAACCTTCTATGTTACGAGTGAGGTAGGTTACTCATTCCTTTTCTTCTTAAACATACCCACAATTATTAATACTTGAAAATTACAACAAAGACTTACCAGTGATGTTATGTGGCCTTTTCGTGGTGGAACAAAAAAAAAACAAAATCTGATGTCGGGTTTGTCCCCCGAATTGACCAAACTAAATTAGCATACAGCTGTTACCAACACAGGCACGATCAACTTGGTCAGGGACCCGAAACTTTCAATTAAAAAAAACTAGCAAAATTGCCAAGTGACCTTTCCGGTGCAACTCTGCAAGGAAAGTTCTTATCACTCTAAGATTTTTTTCATGTCCCCCAGAAAAACGTCCACGGAAACGGCGGGAAAAGATACAGGGATCTGTATATTGACTGACAACTGACAAGCTTCAAAACAATAAAAAATAGAAATATGAAATTTTAAAATTATGACAAGAAATTTTATTGGCAAGTAACGAGGAAAATTGTGGTATGTTAAGAATTTATATCAGTAAAAAGGCTTTGTTGAAGTGAAACTAAACAAGAAAAGTCGAGTAGATTCTAACCTTAAACTTTATTTACATTTGACACTAAGGTAGTTTTCCGTTTTTAGCTTAATAGAATCTGTAATAGTTATACGACAACTGACACAATGGGGAAAATTAAACTGCCTAGAAGACATAGAAGATCCAACGGTATCCAGAGAGCTTCCACTCAGAAATCTGTTGATACTGCAGCCAAATGATTTCCTGCTCACTCGAGGTCTCTCGATGAAGGTAAGAATAACCGCAAAAGACAATTCAAATTAAGAATTTCTGACTAAATATGCCATACCGAGGCACTCTGTACAATACTAATACCTTTTTATATTTTAGGTACAAAGGAGAGAAGCCTTAGGAACTCAACAAAATAACAACAAGGACTATCGAACAAGTACTATGGATTATATTATAATTGTGAATCAAATTTTAATAAACAAGATATATTGCCAATGTTTTCTTTCATTTGTAAATCTGTTCCCAAAACAAAATAAAACAAAACACATAAATGATGAAAGGTAAGCGTAAAAATTACTATATTTTAGATAGAAAATTAGATAGGAAAATTAAAACCGTAACAGTTGTTTTACTCAAAGTATATTATACGTAACGGAGGAATTCTTTCATCATGCCTTATATGAATTTTAAACACGGCAGTGTAGATTTTATGCCTCTACCCAAAAACCATTTTCCATATGGAAAAATATAAATCGATTATCAAACTTATATAGAATCAGTCAATTTTGAGTCGTTTATCTGTTTTTCTATCAAACACAGACTTTGACAATTTATGAAGACATAATTCTAATATGCGATCGTACCCACATAAATATTTTAAAGAACCCTGTCAAAGGAACTCTATACTCTTCTTTGTAATTAACAGTGTATGTAGCTCTAGAGATGGAATGTTTAAATTGCAAATATTCCTATCACAAGGAAATAAGAGAATATATAAAAAATATCGGAAAATGTCATATAGTCGTTTGCTCATGTGAAAAGAATTCGTAATGATTACACAGGTTTACAAAAAAACTTGATGCCTATTTGACTAGACCATTTTATTGTTATGTAATTAGAAGCCCTGGATCCAAATCTGAGGTCCTATAACCTCTATCACGTCAGGTTCAAAGCCATTTCAAAGTCAAATAGAGTAAAATTCACTAAATAAATCTGAAGAAATAGATACGTACGTTTTTAAGGGCGTCCAAATTCGTCGTTCGTTTAATCTCTCGAGATCGACTAGAGATCATTTTAGGGTCATTACAAGGCCAAATTGAGAAAAATCCATCAAATAATTCTGAAAAAAACTATAGGTTTTTGGGGTTGCTGAATCCAAATTTGTGATTTGTTTAATCCTCCGAGATCAACCAAAGGTCATTTTAGGGCCATTTCAAGGTCAAATTAAGAAAAGACTACTAAATAAATCTGAAAAAAAAAATTTATAGGTTTTTGGGGTGGCCAAATCCAAATTCGTGGTTTGTTTAATCCCCCAAGGTCAGACAGATATTACTTCAGCATCATTTCAAGGTCAAATTAAAAAAAATCGTCCAAATAGATCTGTAAAAGAAAATAGATTGACTTTTGAGGGTGCTGAGTCTAAATTCATGGTTTGTTTAATACTTCAAGGTTAATAAATCTGTAAAATAACAGAATTCTCGCGCAGCTAGATCAATATCCGTTACATAGCAGACAGGCAAGCCGATCAAGTTTTTGAGTCGAAATTCAAGCTTCCAAAACCTCGTACCCCACGCACAGCTAGATTGATGTCCGTTACATAGCAAGTATGCATGGTACTTGGTTTTAGAAGCTTGAGATTCGGCTCAACAACTCGATCCGCTTGCTTGTCTGCTGTGTAACGAGTATCAATCTAACTGCGCATATGCTTTCTTTTTTACAGATTTATTTAGCAGATTTTTTCTATTTGACCTTGAAGTAATTTTGAAATGGTCTCTGGTTAACTTTGAGGTGTTAAACAAACCACGAATTCAGATTTAGCGCCCCCAAAAATTTATATATTTTCTTTTACAGATCTATTTAGTAGATTTTTCTTTATTAAGCCTTGAAATGAACCAAAAATGACCTTTGGTTGAACTAAGGGGATGAAACAAACCACTAATTCGGATTCAGTGACCTCAAAAACGTATATCGTACCTATCTACTCCTTCAGATTTATTTAGTGAATTTTACTTCTTTTGACCTTGGCATGACCTTGAACATGACGTGATAGAGGTCAACGGACCTCACATTTGGATTCAGGGCGTCTAATTACATTTTTTTTCTAAACCTGTTTTATCCATTTATCTGCTTAAAAATAAAGAATGGTCGAAATACGTCCCAAATGGCTAAAAGAGCGAGTGGGTTTTTTTCATAGGAAGATCAAAGAAAGATCGAAACTACTCCGCGAGGGTGTCAATATATCATGAAAGAACGTTATCTTGGTGGAACAAACGCGAGGTAAGTACTAACTCGAATTAGGAGAGTTTCCGAAATTAGAAGTTTTGGTGATGCATTAGAAAAGCAATTTTCTTTAGTAATGGTTTAAAATTTGTTATGGAGAGTTAAATGCTGCTCAGATAAGTTACATTCTGAAACCTGTTAGACTAAAGTTACGATTTAGAGTTCATCTCAGTACACAAATGGTTCGAACCAGCAGGTTTTTATCAGGATACACAACAGATAGACTTAAAAGCAAATTCTATTTTATTCTGCACTTGAAAGAGCGTATCCCATACGTACAATTTAAATAGTTGTCTCTGAATTTTTTCTATGACAATGTTTTACGAAGCTATTTAGATGTTGTTATATATGTATTTTACTTTCGGGCAAAGAAAAGAAAGACTCTCGTCCTCTCTCCATACGCATTGCGATCACCTTATGGTCTCGTCAGTGGAGCTGTATCGGACCGAGAGCAAGATTTACAACAAATAACTGATATATGAAATATAAATTCCAAAGTATGTCGGTAGAATATTGAAAACCTGCCACCTACCGACTTCGATGTCAGACTGAAAAATATCGCTTGTCGAACGACATCTATGAGTCACCGGAGTAGTGAGAAATATTTTAAAGACTAAAATTTCAGTTAGAAATAAAGAAATCTATCGGTCATATTTAAATCTTTATTTCTTACTGAAATTTTGTTTTTTTTTTTTCACAAGCTATTTAGATGTTTTATGTATGTATCAAAATTGGTTTGAGTATACTAATTGGATTTAAAATAACAGCCAATAGGAGCGTTGATTTAAGTACTTTGAAATTGATTCAAAAATTAAATTTTAATTTTATCACCATAAATGTCTTGGTTTTTTTATTTATTCTCGTTAAATAGATTTAAGGATTTTAAAAAACTAGTCTTATCTTTAACTAATCATGCGCAATTTTGTGGGCGAGCACTGACTTAAAACAAAAGAAATTTATCAAAAGAGTCCTGACGTAAGCATTGAAACAGCTAGGTTTTCTGAATCTTCAACTTATGTTTATGCTATTTGTAAACTCCAATCATCTGTAGTCTAATCCTAAGATGATCAAAGAGTCTAACAGAGTGTCTTTGTAATAATATATTTTAGTTATAGGTTCATAGAATGGTTATTAAACAAATTCCTTAATCGTTGTCAAGACGGCCATGAGCATCAAAACAATTGGTTTACAGACCACAATTTCACTTTATTTGGATTAGGTCTCTTAAAACTGATAATTTAAACCTGATATTTGTTTATTCTGTTGCTATAATTCATACTATGTTAAGAACAATTTTGTGATGTGATGAGAAGTAACCATTTTCTTTTCTCACAGAATCGCTTTAAATAAGAACCAATATACCATTAATATTTCAAGTTGTTCTGCAATCTAAGATATTTTTTAGTGCTAATTTTGTTTAACTTTTCATATCTTAAACTTACGCTCAAGTGATAATTGGAATTTTGGACTTTCACGTGCTTGTTCCTCTTGCCAGTGTTTTATACAAGTCATCTGAATTTTCAGAAAAATGATGTTTATAGCTTTTATTTGGAATTAATTACAGAAAATTTTGAATACCAATTTTTTAACCAAAGTAGTTTTGCCCAAAACATGTGATCTTAACCAGTTCAGTAGATATATTTTATTATAAAATGAGTGAATGAGTGTGATCTTTCGAGAATACTACTATTTTCCTTTAATTATCATTTTTATTATTACAGTGTAATTATTTCCGTTAATAAACTTGATTTAAAAATACAACTATCAGTTTCAAATAAATCAAGTTTATACTTTTATCGCCAACTGTAATGATATATAACTATTTTCAATCGATTATATTTTGTAACGAAAACTTTAATGGCATCTTTTTTGATGAACAAGTCGAGCTGGCTCCGTAGACCAGATGAGGCGTTTCATTTATAGACCAGTGAAATAAGCATCTGGAAAAAAATTTATTGTTAGTAGACGTTTTATTACGTAGAAAGCTTTAAAATAATAATAATTATGTAGTATCTTATGTCTCATTTTCTTTTTTGGAGACAGTTTTTTATTTAACAATTAAGTTGCGAAAAAAAAACAGTTTTTTCAAGTTATAGGAAAAACTATTGATTTTCAATAGAAAAGTTTCAACCAAAAGTTGTGTGCAAAAAAATACTTACAAAATGAGCTAAGGCCCATCCAAATCGGATGATTTGTTTGTTAGTTATTGCAAAGAACCTGCTAAAATGGCTGTTTCTTCAATGGTTAAAAAACAAAAAAAATGTTGCATTAACTTTATACTACACCGAAAGCAGCCTCTTGTTGCATACAACAAGTATACGAAATTTTAAGTTAAAATATTTAATAGTTTTTTGCAGAGTAAATTTTTTTATAACATTTTACGTTTTTTGATTGTTTATCTGGGGCCGTATCCTCGAACTCGGGAACATGAAGTGAACGGTGAAAAGGTGGCGAACGCGTATTCTTGAAATGTTCATCACTCATATCCTCGTTCGCCCAGTGGAAGGCAAGTGAACGGTGAAACATGGGCAAATGAAATGTCAGCCGCTAAATGACATATTTAACGCACTAGTATTAAAAATTTTTATTTTATTTTTGGTTCTTCAAAATAACTCGTCATTAAAAAAAAGTAATATGTTGACGAACAGTTTCTTTAAGACGTTTTATTTTTTTGAATAAACGGTTGAAACATTAATTAGGTGGTACCCCGATATTTTTATTATTTTCAAATTTTTTAATGAAATATCCTTAGAAAGTTGAATATATCTCGCAAATATTAAGTAAATTTGAGATTACAGACATATAAAATTATTATAGGAAATTCAGTTCATAACTCAATTGTATGAGCGTGCTACTTAAAAATGTTTTTCTAGATCCAGTTCTGCTTATGGATTTAACATAAATACTTGTGTCCATAACAGCCGAGTATCTTTTTTAAACAGCTAAATATAACATAATTCTTTTCACGACGCAATTTATAATAAATTTGAGAAATCACAATTTGTAAGGTATCTGAAACTTTTATTTAAATAAGTAACAAATTTTATATTTAAATTATATTAACTACAGCACTTCTTAATTAGACTGTGTTAAACACTATACGAGTACAATTAAATAAATATTATGATTATAATTTATTGGGACATATAAATATGAACCCTACAGACCAACGAATGAGGTCCTTCAACATAAAAACCTTATTTATGGTACATTTGATCTTCAAGGCTCTACAAATCTTTATAAAATAAATATGTATATATATATATATATATATATATATATATATATATATATATATATAAATATATATATATATATATATATATATATATATATATATATATATATATATATATAAATATATATATATATATATATATATATATATATATATATATATATATATATATATATATATATATTAAAAGTTGAATGTGAGATCCGCCAGTATCTTTAATGGACGTCTTCTGTCTGGCCTTTGGTTTTGGTCCCTGGTCATAAACAGTTTATCTATCATTGTTCAAGTTTCAGGTTTTCTTTCAAATTTAGTTGTCTGGACAGAACATCTTGCAATAAGAGGCTGGATATTTTGTGAATTCATACAATAAATAACTGGTTGGATAGTTTCCATAGTGGATTGGGATGATGGCTTTTAGTCATACTACGTAGAGTTGTAATTTCCAACGTTTCAAGGTTTATCAGTGCTGGCTTCCTACAAATGCTGTCAGTATATTACTTTGTATATATGATTGCTGTTTCTCTTGATATCTCTTTTTCTTTATACATTCGAATCTTAAAGTACTTGGCTCGTTGTATGCATTTTTGTTTAACAGTTCTAGAGTGTCAATTTAGATAAATTTAATCCCAGCAAAGTACAAATATTGTAATGGCAATCAGTAACTTCACAAAAATAACTACAACTGCACTATGTTTTTTACTTTTGACGATTAATTTAACGTAACAAAACTACTTTTTGCCTAAAATGGCAACCAAACATACTAAGGACATTTTTGGTCTGACAGCTCATTTCAATCTGTCGTCCATTTTATTTTTTTTGAAATTCTCGGGTTTTAGCACGTTCATATCTGGCAACATTGCCTTTTCAAGAAAGGTTTTTACTGTCAAAAAGTTCACATAGCCATTCCCATCGCCATTCACATCACCTTTCACATCACACTTTAGAGGGTATGGGCCCTGCGGGTGCACAAATGAAGGCTCGAGACTTATACTAACCATAAGAAAAAAAAAACAAATTAATTGTTGATTTTAAATTGTTGAAATAGATAAACAAAGTTGTGGTTGATTTTTTCGTTGTAAACAAATAGAATAATTCTTCAAAAATTCTTGATATCGAAATGCCGATAAGTGGACATGATAGGTGAGATTTTGGAGTATATTTCGAAAAAAAAAACAAATTCTGTACGACCACTAGAAGCTGAGATAAAATTTTTCGTTAAAAAAATCGCTGCTGCGTTGTTTATTATTAAGACATTATTTAAGTAGGAACTCATAGGGAAATGGTTAAACTTTAGTATGCAGCAATTTTTAACTCAGTTATTTCAAAATTGTTGATGTTGCAATAGTTTAAAGTTGCACCTACTCCAAGAGTCAGAAAGTGAGCAAGGGAGGGGGGTGGCGTTCTTTCAGCCTGCAACGCGCAGAACAAAACGTGACTAGGACGCTTCACATTCGTTTCACGAGAAAAATTTGAATTATCTCGACAAATATTGATCGTAGAATTTTTTTTTTTTAATTTGTATTTTCTCGACGAGATATGAACAATGGATGATATCTTTTGTAATGAAATTATTGTTAAACATAGCAACAAATTGTTGTATGTGCTTTTCAAATTGCGGAAAAAATGTTACAGTGATCAACAATATACTAATAATTAGGGGTATTAAAAATCAGAAAGTACCATTAATATTTATGAAGTAATAGCATGAAACAAATTGCGGCTGTCATTTGACGCTAAATTAATGGCTGTACAAGAAAAACACATGTTAACTTTTTTGTTTATTTTATTGGAAGAAGATTTTTCACATAGGAAATTTTTTGCTACCATACATATTTTTTGCTTAAATCCATACAAAATATTTATTCCGTTCTCCGTTTCTTAGACATCGATGAACGATCATTTTCGAAATCCTTATTGTTTTCATTATTATCATTACAATTATTATCATCATTATCACTCTCATCGTCAACATTTTTAATACTTATCATCATCATCACTCTCATCATTGAAATAATTATCATCAACATCAACATCATCATTATTACCATAATCAAAATTATTTTCTCCCTTATTACTTTCATCGTCTTTGAAAGTAATATTACAATAATTCTCGATTGGATAGTCCCTACAATATAATCGTCAAAGGTAGTTTATTCTGCACCTCGAAAAATAATAATGCTATCAACAAATATTGCTATATGTTGATAGTTGATAGATATATCTTGATAAATATTAATGGTACACTAAAAATCAATCTAATTCTTAATATTCCTAATTAATAGTATACTGTTGACCACTGTAACAATTTTTTCGCAATTTTAAAAGCACATAAGTGCGGTAAAATAATAATTATGCATACAACATATAAAAATGCAACAATTTGTTTATTGCTATGTTTAACAATTATTTGACTACAAAAACATATCATCCATTGTTCGAATTTGAAACGTCCAAGTCACGTTTTTTTCCCTGCGGTGCAGGCTGAAAGAATGTCTCCCTCCACTGCTCATCTTCTGACTCTCGAACTATAGCTACATCAACAGTTTTGAAATAATTGAGTTGAAGAATACTGCATGCAATAGTTTAACTATCTCCCTATGAGTTTCTACTTAAATAATCCCTTAATGTTAATTACCAACTCCGCAGTGATTTTTTGAAAAAAGAACTCTATCTCAGCTTCTAGTGGTTGTACACAATTATTTTTTTTTATTTTTTCATCAAAATCTCAACTCTCGCCTCCATTTATCGGCATTTCTATATCAACAATTATCGAATAGTTATTTTATTTGTTTACAACGAAAAAATGAACCCCAATTTTGTTCATCTGTTTCAACAATTTGAGATCAGCAATTCATTTCGTTCTTTTTTGTTATTGTTTGTATAAGTCTCGAACTTTCATTTGCATACCTGCAGACCGCTGTACGACCTCTAGATTGCTGAGAATGAACAAAAAATAAATAAAAAATATATAAAGTTCATGTAATATTTTTTCTATCGTTTATTAACAATTGAAAAAAAGTGATTTTAGCAGGTTTTTTGCAATAACTAAGAAACAAATTATCCGATTTTGATGGGCCTTAGCTCATTTTATACGTATTTTTAATGCGCACAACCTTAGTTTGAAACTTTTTTACTAAAAACAATAGCTTTTGCTAGAATTTGAAAAAACAGTTTTTTCACATCTTAATTGTTAAATAAAAAATTTTCCCCAAAAAAGAAAATGAGACATAAGATACTACATAATTACTATTATCATTCTGAAGGTTTCTACGTGACAAAAAGTCTACTAACAATAAATTTCAAAATCACGCCGTCCTATTAAGGCTAGATGATCTAATGTGTTCGACTTTTAAATTAATTACTGGCATGTAGAAGAGCAGTTTAATGATCGAGTAACCAATTTCTAGCAAATCTTTATATGAGCTCGTTTATGAAGTTCTGAGTTCTATCTAGATATCTTGTTATTAAGTTGGCAATAAAAACTGAAAACTTTAATATAATATCAACAAAAATTATTCAGAAACCAAAATACAGAATAAGTAGTTAATAATAAGTTTATTAAATGTCCATGTATAAAAACACAATTTAATTTCATCGATTGTTAAAAGTAAACTAACCAAATTTATTATTTCCCTAAAAATGTCTAAATATTATGTTATAAATTATTTATTATGAAGGATTTTCTGCTTCTAATTACATTAAACTTTTATCATATAATCAGTCGTAATGACAATAACTCGAGTACAAAATATCGTGCACCTAATATGATAGGCAATTTTTATGCTATCGTCGGCTTATGTTAAAAAGAACAATAATTTAAATTCACATCATTTTATTACACTACCAATATATTAACTCAAAAAACACTATCCTTGATATGATGGTAAACAAGTTCGTCAAACTCGTTTTAAAGTCCAAAGTTCTTAGCACCAAATGGTAAACCACGTCAAACTCGTGAAATTGTAATAATTAGTTTAAATAGCACCTTAGATATCTTGCTTCAGTAGTCTGAAAATTATTATAATTGCTATCTAATATTTCTGCTATTTCTTTTTGTAAAAATATAGGGATATTTTTCTGACGGACAAATAAATCTTTCAAACTCCAGTTGACTATTCACACTTTTCTTACTGTATGGTTCTAGTAATGAATTCCATAAGTCATTCGCAACTAAAAGTAAAATAAAATAATTAATTTTCTTAAACAATAAAAGTGTCATAAAATGACGATAATTTTATTTTACGCAGCAATTGTTTAAAAATATAAAAAATGAATATTCTCTATAACTGCGATCATAGGTTGATTTTAGTCGGATTTTATTTTACAGTGATAATTCTGGTAAAATCTATAAACAGAGAAGTTTCGTTTTGAAACATTAAAAATTTAAATAATTTCTTTTACATGACGTATTAAAACTACTACTAGAAATAATAATATTTTCGACATTAGGGGATTTCGTAGAAGTGGCCGTACGTTGAAGAAACTCACATACATGTTATTAACTTTTGACTGAGTGCAGAATGACTAATTTCAAATACCATAAAACTTAAATACCATTTAAAACAAGAATTTGGAAAGAAGAGAATGGTACTGTTGGCCATCTTTAAAAAATATTTGACTTATTAGTTTCGATAAGCCTCCATAAATCAAAGGTGTACAATGGCCACCACATTAAAAAATGGAATATAAATAAGAAATAGAGACCATATCAAAATAAAACGAAATGTGTTATATCTGTGAATCTAAAGCTTGTGTACATAATAAGCATATTATCTGTTATTGGAGCAGAGAGGAAATGGCAAATATTTGCGTCTGTCCCGGGCAGCAGAAATCTACGTTACGCCAGTGCTCGTTACCATGTTTTTTAAGTAAATGAAACGTCATTGTAAAGAGAATGATTTAATTATATGAAAAAAAAATAGTTGCCAGTTCTCAAGTTGCTAGTAATCTGGTTGCCAGTTTTCTTCTAACGATTTTCTACGATCATCAAGTATTTTTAAAGAACGCATGTTTCCCTACCAAAAAATGCCTCAGAAAAAGTTCTGTCTAGCACAAATAACGTATTTTTTTAAGTGTTATTCTTCTTATGAACTTGTATTATCTTCATTCAAATTTTCAAAATTTTCATGCATAGCTTTGTTCCCTTTCTCCTCCTACTCCGAAGTTTTATTCATATCTTTGGAACTTTCTTTCTCTGATATACATTTAATGTCTTATGCCTTGTCTTTGCCTATAACACAACGAAACGCGAGTATTAGTTTTCTCTCGTCACACTCATGGAACGAAGAAAATCAACAAAAGGAAACTTATTTATACCTGACAACCTGAGAGCTGGCAACCATTTTTTTCATATTTTTTCAAATAATGTTGATTTATTTAAAACAAAAATGTATCAGGAAAGTTGTCTGAAAAAGATAAATTACAATTCCGATAATTAAGGGCAATTGCGTCAACATTTTGCTAGGCAACCAGGCAGTAGTATATATATTTGATAATAATATTATATTTCATTTAAATTGCATTTGGTTAAAAAGGAGATCAGTGCAAAATTTGGAGCTCGGATCTCTTGTTATTTCATCAATTAAGATAACTAGATTCAACATTCAACATAGCTAAGGAAAGGTATTTAAGGACACAAAACAGATTATGAAGAAACCATAAGAAACTGATAAATAAAATAAGAGTACTAGCAATTTTCCTTTGATTCTAGATTTTTTGCAAATATAGTCAGTTATTCCACATTTTTTTCTTAATATTTAATAGTGTTTGAAAATACTTATAATTAATATAATTAATAATTTTTATGTACTATCATCGACTACTAAAACGTCCGACAGTGACGTAATTAACATGACTCGAACTACCGTCCTAATAGCAAAAATAATCCTACAATGTCTTAAAATAATAAAAATTGTTTCTACTTGTAACCAAGATAATGAATTTTTAGGTAACCGGGCCATTACTTGCTTATCACAAAACCAATTTCTGTGTCTGCATGGATGTTTTGAAATTAGTGTTTCAAATAAAATTAATTAGTTCTGGAGAATATAAAAAAGCAATCACAAAAATCCACAAAAAAATTATTCAATGATTTTCCTCATTGCCACATATGGTTTTTAATCTTAATGCATTATGTCACAGACTTTTTAAAAATCAAAATTTCAGTAAGAAATTAAGAAATCTATCTGCCATATTTAAATAGTTGTTTATGTGTATTATCCTCTCAAGCAGAGAAAAGGAAAGAATATATACAAACAGTTTATTTCCTGCCAATACAACTCTGTTTCTCTCTCCATACGCGTTTCAGTCATTTCATGGTCTCGTCAGGGGAGGTATATCAAACCGAGAACAACATTCGACTCAAACTCAAACTAGTCTGTGGATCTCGCAGTTTATATGCAGCCAAGTTTGAAAATTAATGTATACTATAATAATAGCATATAGCATTTCGGTCACTTGGGTTCGTACTAAAGAATACACAGCATTTTACTAATATTGATGATATATTATTGTTATACAATGCTCTAGTCAAGATCAAATTAGAATATGCTTACGTTATTTGATCACCACAGGTAATACTGGCCTTATAGAACGTGCAATAAAAAATTTTAGGATATTCATATATGCTGAGCTCAACACTGTAACTGTTCAAGCTCTGTCAAGCAAAGGCTGTCCACAGGGAGGAGTTCTATAGCCTTTATTGTGAAGTCTTGTGGTAGACAGCCTGCTGAGTGAATTAAATGATAGTTTATTTACACAGGCCTAGGCCAACCTAACCACTCTCTTGAGATACTTTTTCCAAATAGAGATGATTCGGTTTTTCCTGTAGAGGGATGTAAAAGTTTGGCCAGATATTTATCTATTTTGTAGGTTGGTGAGTCTATTGCGCTAACGATTGGACGTTGAGGTACATTTTTTATGTATTTTTGGCAGTCCGTAGAGGTGTGGAACCTTGGGGCTGCTTGACTTAACAACTTTCTTTTCTTTTGGAGTGCGGTTGAAAGCATTAGTTAGAGATGTGAGGTTCGAGATTCCTTTCGATTTTGTTTGTTGAATCCGTTCGAATTACTTCCACTTATTTTACTTTTCAAGGAACTATCTACGAGCAGACTTAGGGAGCGGCCATGGGATCTCTGCTATCATTTGAGGTAGCTAAGATCTTCATGGAAGCTTTCGAAGAAAACGCCTTGTCAGCTGCTTCTCTAAAACCTAAATTTTAGTGCAGATATGTAGATGATACGTTGGTAGTTTGGCCGCATGGCGCAGATAACTTCCATAATTTTCTGAATCATCTAAATCAACAACACCCTAGTATAAAATTCACTAGGGAAACGAAATCAAATGGTGCCCTTCCCTTTCTTGATGTACTAGTACAAAGGAAAGAGACTAGCAAATTAGGATATTCTGTGTATAGATAACCATCACATACAAATCGATATCTCAATGCAACGTCACACCATCCTCCTTCTCAAAAACAATCCGTCATAATTTTTTTGGTACATATAGCACTTTCGATATGTGGCGAACAATCACTGAAATTAGAAACAGAGAAACTGACTAATGCTTTGAGAGGCAACGGATATTGCGCTAAAGATATAGGACGTTCTATTAATAAATATAAAAACACAACTCCTTAACAAAATGTCATAAATGTACCTCGTATGGACAGTGTTGTCTAACCGTATATACACGGAACCACCAACAAGATTGTCAGATTGCTCCAAAAATCAAACAAATGGACAATTTTCAACACATGTAAGAAAGTTGGACAATGTTTGAAGTCTCCAAAGGACGCAATTCCATTTCGAACAGAAAGAGTTTAGAAGATACCTTGCTGTTGTGGTAAAGTGTATGTATGTGAAACAAGACGGTTTATAGTCACTAGGCTTAAGGTATATGAGAGATGTATAAAAAGAAACAAATTATACAAACTGCAGTAGCTGAACACCAGCATTGCTCAGATCGCACTTTTAATGCAAAAGAACCTAAGGTACTAGATTCAGTGTCTGGTTTCTTTAAATGTAAAATTAGAGAATCAATCGAAATATGTAAATATCCAAATAATATTAATAGAGATGCGGGTTTCAGTCTACATCACATATGGAAATCGATTGTAACGCTGGATCACGGTTCGCTGAGCACCAGTCGTGTATAAATAATGGGCTGTTGCTCCTCGATAGTCATTCAGTGTTCTAATCTCGTGGCGTAAAGATCCCTAAAGATGTATATATATATATATATATATATATATATATATATATATATATATATATATATATATATATATATCTTTAGGGATCTTTACGCCACGAGATTAGAGGTAAAAAATTTCAAGTCGGACTTGACATGGCTTAAATCCTATATAGATGCCCAGACTAGATCATGAAGTCAGCATCTATATAACGAACCTGAGCCAAAGTTACATTACGTAAAAGTGATACCAGCTTCCAAATTAGTATTTAATATTTGACACAAGGGTAAGTGTGTTTTGATTCGGATATGATATCAATCTTTTTTATATTATTGTTTATAGGAATTTATGTATACTAAGTTTTTGAAACAATATCTACACCAATGTGTAAAGTATAATATTTCTAAAATATACTTACGTTTTGCATGTCCTCTTTGACTGGCATGAAAGCAATCAGGTGCAAGATATCCATAATCAATTCCACCTTCTTTTAAATGAGGAAACGTATAATTTAAAGTAAATAAATGCATAAGAACAGTGAAATCCTCTTTGTCAAATTCGGGATAATTTGATATTTTGATATCGAGTTCTTGCCACTTGGTCATTAGATTCATCATTTTGGTTCTTAAGTGTAAATTGGGCAAGCCAATTATACAAGGGCAAGATACTAAATGCGACAGTCCACAAAACTCTGTTTTATCCGTCAAGCTTAACAGAATGTTTAAATCTAAAAGAAATAAAATCAAGTTATAAAATTTTCTGAAAATTTTAGAGATAATAAAAATGTAACTCTAGAATCTGTACGAGTTGTACTTTTTTTACGGCACATATCTCAAAAAAAGCAGAAAATCATGTTAGAGTAGTGACACTTATGAAGTCATTTTAAGTACCATAACCTTGTAAAATATTTGGAAGACTTTAACATGAATGGCCTCCATCGATATGATTTTAATAAACAGAAATTAATAAAAAATTCCTTCACGTATATGTTTACCTTTGGGTTCCATTTGAACAACACGACGCGATCCGAACGATTATCGTGGGCATTATTTGTCAATAACAACCAATAATTTCCTTTGCTATTTTCACACAGGTGTCGCTTTTGGAGCACCCTTATAAATTTTGCGGAGCGCTTTTAATTAAAAAAAAAATTTATGATTTGTTACTGCTTCAATTATAATCCATGGTAAAGTCATAAAAAATTTGATAAACAGCCTCTTATAGTAAAACTGAAGATCTCGACTCATTATTTTGAAGCGACTTCTGAAAGAAGGACGTTCTGAATTCGACTTATATATATATATATATATATATATATATATATATATATATATATATATATATATATATATATAGATGTATACTTGTCATTGGCTGTCGCCGTTCCAGAGTAACAGATGTAGAGGTTTTTTTAATATTTAGCACAATACCTATAGGCTTTATTATAAGGGATGAAAAAAAAACTTAAAAAAAAGTTGTGGAATTTTTCCATATAGATTCGTTTACAAAAACAATGACTCATCATAAAGATGAGAAACTAAAAGTTGTAATTTTTTAAAAAGAACACCCTTTATATTCTCTTTTCCTTCTGGTTTCAAAAATGTATAATAAGTTAGTGTTCGGACTAGCAGTTATTTAAACATTTAAGTTTAAATTATTAACAAACTGATATAGGAAAAACGAGAGAGCCTGGAAAACAAATATTTTAATTTAATTTTTATGGTGACTTATTAATATGGTTTCGAATATTTACTATATTGACATATTATATTGACTAATACACGTTTTGAAATAGGCTGTTCGGGACAAGAAAAACAACAGATATTTCGTCTTTTGTATTTGAATAACAAAAATATGTCCAGAGTACAATATACCTTCTGAGATATTCTTAAAAAAATTTTTGGGTTGTTGCATCAGACATCTGGTGCTCAAATATATGTTTGAGCGCGAAATGTCGGGAATTTGTTCGTGATAGCTTTGTAACAAGTCAGTGTTTGTTTTGCGAATTTTGCAATAAAGAACTTGGTTAAGCAAAGAGTTTGTCTGAAATTTTGTGTTTCTAACAATATATCATGTGCGGTTTCTAAGAGTGCAAATAACGAATTTAAAATTATTTAAAAACAAATGAATATGTCAGATGCAATGTGGCATTCAAAATGTTAACTGTAGTTTACGGGGACTCGAAAATGCTGAAAATACAAGCATACGAGTGATACAAAGAGTTTAAAGTGGGCCGTGTGGTAGTTGTTGATTTGCCTTGTTCCGGTCGTCCATCCATCAGCGTGACTGATGAAAACATCAAAAAAGTTAAGAAAATTGTCCTCGCAGAATGTCGTGTGAGAATCAGGGAGATAGTAGCCGATCTTGATGTCTCGTTCGGATTGGTGCAGTGCGTTATGCACGATGTTTTGGAAAGACGAGTTGAGGCGTGACTTGTACCGAGAGTTTTGAATTTGTTCTATAAACAGCATCGGATTGATGTCGCTAAAGAAATGTTTTTTTTTGGGTCAACATGTTATTCACAGCATCATTACCGGTGATGAGATATGGATCTATGAATATGATATCGAAACTAACCAACAATTATCAAAATGGGACTTCTCAGATGAGCCAAAACCCAAAGAAACGCGACAGAATCGATCCAAAAATTTTTTTTTTTGATTGCCGTGGTTTGGTGAACTCCGAAATTCTTCCGTCAGGCTAGACAGTAAATAAGGAGGATTGGATGAGCATATTAAATCATTTGAGGGAAAATGTTCTTCGTAAGAGGCCAGACATGTAAAGAAACACCTCGTAGTTTTTTCACCACGACAACGCACCGGCTCACACATCTCATCTTGTTCTCGACTACTTGACATACCTTTCCTCAAGCTCAATGTTCACCCCAAATGGTTCCTTGTGAATTTTCCCTATTCCCACGACTCAAGTCACCACTTCGCAGAAAGCGCTTTGAGATGACTAAAGCGATAGAGGAGAATTTGCAGAAAGAGCTGAAGCAGATTCCAAAATTGACCTATGAAAAATGTTTTTAAAATCGGAGGAAGCATTGGAATAAATATAATGCTTGCAATGGAGATTATTTTGAAGGAAATAAAATGAATATCGATCGTTTTCGTCTTATTGAAGAATTCAGGGTACTTTGTGATCAGAAAGTATATCCTGGTAGTCGAGTATCATCTACTGAATAACCCATCATTAAATGTTTTCTATGCCGGTTTAAAAATGTATATTAGTAAATATAATGGTTATTCGAAACCATATTAATTCATTACAATGCAAATTAAATTAACGTATTTGTTTTCCAAGCCACCAGTTTAATATATACAGGTGTGGAAAATCCAGAAGAAAACATCTAAAAAAAATTGAATGTAACAGAAAGTGACGGACAACCCGTTTAGCCATGTTGAAGAAGTGAAATAAAGCATAATGTTATTTCGTAGCTTGCTTCCTGGTTTCCAGCAAAAATGGTGTCGGGCAAGGACTTTTCGCTGATCAAAGCACAGTGAGTCGAAAGCACGGATTTGATATTAAAAATAAAAATCGGACCCAACAATAGCAGACTGAAACTTTAAAATCATGAAAATAAATTCGAAAAACGTCTAATATGGTTTAAAAATAAAATAAAAAGAATAATTGTATTTCCATGAATAAAATATTGCGCTTGACTTCAAGGTACATTTTAAATATAATATTATAATAATAAACACATGGATATCGATAATTGTTAAAAAGGCGAAAGTACTTTTGCCTCTATGCTTAAGACGTCTGAATAAATACAAATGCCAATAATTTGTAAGTAATATAATATTTATTGATTCACATAAATGAATAAATAATACGACTGTAATAAAAATAATAAAAAGAACTTTTTAATCACTGCCTTCTTTGTTAACAGCTCTTTTCTCATTCTCTAATACGTATGAATTGCTATTCGAATCCTTATTAGGTCAAAAACAGTGTAAGGATCCATCGACGCCAAAAGTTTTGGAACACATCCTCCATATTTTTTCTCGAGAAGATTTTCGGGCAAAGTCTAGGCGATAAATTCTTATCAACTTGTCCGTTGATTCTTGTGCATCTTTCGATAGTTTACCTATCGGTAATATTGCAAATGCTATGACGTCTGGTCAATGGAGTATGTCATTTGTGGATTCCTGTTGGAATGTTGTACCAAGAATACCTTTGGAAAAATAATCTTGCTCTTTGAAGTTTGTATTTCTAAATCTTCTCTATTGAAGTTTAGTGTCCCCTTCCAATAGTTTGCAAAATGATGGGAAACCAGAGGATCAATTTTCGCTTTACTCTTGTTATAATGGCTGACTCATCACTGTTCTCGAAGAAACGTCGAACTATGTTGCCATCGTTAGTGCTTCCTAACCCTTTCTTTGGCATGTCAACAAGAAGTCCTAATCTCTCTCTTTAAAGGCCTGTTGGATGGTAGGCTTTATCTGTGCTTTCACCTCTTTGTCTTTCTGCTTACGAGCTTGCCACTGCTGTGTGTCACGTTGATACGACAAATACAAGCAGCATTCGAAGAATCTAATACATACGTGTAGGGCTAACAGTTGTAGCTTGAAATACTGTGTATTTATTGGGACATAGTATTAATGTTGTTGAACTGAGATGTTGTTTGGCAGAGGTAATAACGTTGGACCGATTTCGCTCTAGTCAAAACATTCACCTAGCCGTCTATCATCGTCATAGATAAGTTGTACCGTACTGAAGCTCGGGTGGCAAAGAGAACTCTTTTAAATGGTGCAAGTTGTCTGGTTCGAGTTCCTAATTTTCTATTTTCGTTAAAGACTTTCGTTCGGTTTTCTTAATAAATTCAAATTTAAGAGGCCCGCAATTCATAGTAGAGGAGGATTTGGAATTGTACAACACAATCTGTTCTTGTTGAGTTTGCGTGTTAATGCCTGCTAATTAAAGTGGAATAAGAGAGGTTAGGAATAAGTTTGTATCAGAAATATTCAGATCAGTGAATTTCATTTTGTACTGACTCTGACCTGACGTTCCATCGAAGCCCCATTTGCAAATGAAACTCATATCTACAAATCTAATTTATCGATTTGTTCAAGGGCGTCTAATTGAAGCAATATAATTTGATCCACTGTATGATCCAGTAAGCCTTGGAATTTAACCTCGTCTTTTGATTTAGTAAAAGTTAGATACTCGTCATGTGGATAACATTTTTTTTGTATTTTATTGAATTTGTATTTCTGTTTAGCCCAATTTTGTAATCGTTGAATTGTAACTGGGCGCGACGCAACTATAACACTATTGCCTTTGACCTGAGACGAAACTTTAGAAAGAACAGACTGGCCGTTCATATTACCGAGGTTTAATAGAAACGTTACTATAGCCAACTTTCTATTTTAAATTTCTTAACTACAAATTATTTTGGCCGTTTCCTCAAATTCTAACCCACCAAGCCCGTCTAACTTAGTTCGGGACAGAAAATCATAGGGAATGCCTACTGCAATATTACCCCCGCTAACTTCCATGCGACACGAAGACAAGCAGTACCTTGAAACGATTGAGAGGGTGTATTTACTTTTCGTCTAAACTTATAACGTAATCGACGGAATTTGGAATATTTAATGACTATTTGATAAATTGATTGTTTTAAATACATCAAATAGTCGAAGTACAAAAAAAAATAGTTTTTGTTGGGCATTGAGCTTAAAGAAAATTGATATTTCTGTTACAAAATAAACATTTATTCTAATAAAAATACTAGTGAAACGCAACGGTAATTTCTAAGTAAATTAGCTAATAGACCACTTTAAAATTAAAAATCATTCTCAAAAATAAACTTTTATTCTGGTAAAAAATAAAAGTAACACGTGTTTCCTGGTCTCTCGGAAAAATTTCTTGAGCTAATCGCAATTTGTAACAGCGATATTTGTTCCGCTTTAAAATATTCCGAACTGTTGGAGCGTTCATATCAAGTTCTTAGGCAATTACGGTACTATTGCAAGGAAAATTAATTTCTGCCAAAGTACAAACGTCAGTCCGATTTGCTCGTTCTTCAGTAATTTGAAAAACCGGTTGCTCCTCATTATTATCAGTGCATTTTTTACAAATTTTTAGACAACCGATTGTCCCAAATTTTTTAATAATTTCCGAAATTCTAAATTTTCAAGGAACAGGATGATTTTCGCACGTAAATACAAATCTGCTAATTATTTACCAGAATAGTGTACCACTTAATAATCTGCTCTTTCTGTTCCGTGGAATAAACTACCATTGTAACAAAAAAATTTGGCGCGAAACACGGTACTTACGTTTCCACGGCCTGATTGACAGCAAATAACTTGGAATCCTCCTATTGTGCTAGGGCGTGGCGTAGCTGCCACCCGCTCTCTCCGCGCCGGCATTGTTTTACCCCTAATTCTAGGGCCAAACTGGTAATTTACACGTATGTCGATACTTACGACTGTCTTATTCTGATTTGATGAATAATATAGTATTTTCTTTATCTTACTTAAGAAACGTCCAATTTCTGGTTTGTATTTTCCAGACCTGTATAAGTTTTATTTTATATTGAGCCCCACACTTAGAACCTTTATTATAGGAGCTGGAAAAAATACTTTTATACGAAGCGCGGTTTGTTTGAATGGGGAATTCCCGGTACTTATTGATCGCAATATATAATACGGTATCCATGTTATACTCTGGACGCATTTTTGTTATTCGAATAAAAAAGACAAATTATGTGTTGTTTTTTTTTTCTTCTGAACAGCCTATTTCAAAACGCGTATTAGTCAATATAATATGTCAACAGAGTAAGTATTCGAAACCATATTAAAACCTCATCATAAAAATGAAAGTAAAACATTTGTTTTCCAGGCGCCCTCGTTTTTCTTATATCAGTTTTTTAATAATTTAAACTTATATATTTAAATAACGGCTAGTCTGAACACTAACTTATACATGTTTGAAATCAGAAGGAAAAGAGCTTTCACTGTAGTAGAGAATATACATAGTGTTCTATTTAAAAAATTAAAATTTCTTTTGTTTCTCATCTTTATAATGCGTCACAGTTTTTGTAAACAAATATGAAAGATAATATGGAAAAAATCAATTACTCTGGAAAGTCGAGACTGATTTGAATGAAATTTTTTAACTTATGTACATGAGGTTGCAACGGTGATATCATTTTGGACCAAATTGAATCAGTAAAATCCAAAATGAGACCTTTATATAACGGAAAAAAATAATTTGACCGATTTTCTTTAAAATTGGTAGGGAGGTTTGGGGATTGCAAATAACGAATCTTAAATTATTTTTTTAAAATTTGATATGACCGATCCAATATGGCTGACAGTTTTCAGGATCACATATAATGAGCCTAAAATTATTTAAAAAAAAATAAACATAGTGTATCTCTTGATTTTCTATTGGAGAATTTCAGGGAGTGTCAATTACAGATTTAAAGTAATTTTTGAGAAATTCAGTATGGCTAATCGAATATGGCGTACTAAAAATTATACATCTCCCCATTTCTCCAAAATTAGTATCGAGGGATTCTTGAGGGTGTAAATTACGAATTTAAAATTATTTATGATTTCATTTCTTTCGTTTTTGTTCAAAATTGGTACTGGGGCGGTTTCTGAGAGTGCAAATAACGAATTTAAAATTATTTAAAAACAAATAAATATGTCAGATACAATGTGGTAGTCTAAAAATTTTACATTTATGGATTATGTTCCAAATTGATAATAGGGGTTTTTAAAGGATCTAGATTATATTAAAAGGTTAAAATTATATTTTTGAAATTCAATACGGCAGATCTAATAAGGTGGGTTTAAAATTTTACGTTATTCATATTTTTTCAAAATTGGTATTAGAGGGTTTCCGGGGTCGTAGGTTACGAATCTGCAGTTAATTTTTTGCAACCTAATATGACACATACGATATGTGGGAATAAAAATTTTACATTTTTCGGATTTAATCAATAATTGATATTATGGGTTCTTGGGACGTATACAAATTTAATAGTCAGCCTGAAAAACCTCCGTCAAAAATTCTTTAAATATGGAGATTTTGGGAGTCTAGATTACTAATCTAAAATTAATTTTAAATGACACCGCACCAACCAAATGGAAATTGGATCCCGGTCAAATTCGTTGAAAATTCAGTATGTTGTAGGTCTAGATGTTTTGATCAAAAGTTCTTAAGGGCACAAAGTCCAAAAGTTTATAGTTTTCGAGATACAGAGGGATGAGTTGCCTCAGATCCATCATTTACATAAGCAAGGCTTAAGGGTCAATTTTCTCTATCTATCTCTTTTTTCTCTCTCTCCTTATCATGTGAACTTCTTTGGCTAACGTAAGCGAATGTAAATGTACAAAACATATTCTATGATTTGAAACTGATTTACCTGCAGGCATATAAGTGTATATGAGGAAAACTAATGTTGATGATTTAGATGATGGCATTCAGGCCAGGGATAAAGATAAAGCAATGTTGACCATATCTCACCTTGATTCTTGACCAAATGTTGTGGTCAATATATTTGGTCACAAAGTCACTAAATTCTATCCTATTAATAATTAACAATAACACAAGCAAGAAAACTACCAAAAAAAGAGGTTAAAAATGGACTTTTGCGTTCAAAAAATCATTCAAACTGCAAGCGTCACTTTGACCATTGACCTCAAGGTCATATAAGGTTCAAATATTGCGAAAATCGAAAAATATCTCAGGAAAAAACGTTTTTATCTTTTAAATCTACTTTGAGAACAAAGTTTTTCCATAAAAAATGACATCTTGACAATGTTTAACCTTGACGCTTGATCTAAAAGTCATAGTCAAGATTACAATTGGTTCATTCATTATCCTAAACCTATCGACTGAAGTATTTTTTTTATGATTACGCAATTTCAAAATTTTGGTACATAGTTTGCAATATTATATATATATATATATATATATATATATATATATATATATATATATATATATATATATATATATATATATATAACTTACATTCGCTTACTTTAGCCAAACAAGTTCACAAGATAGGGAGAGAGAGAAAAAAAAAGATAGATACAGAAAATTGACCCTTACGCCTTGCTTATGTAAATGGTAGATCGAGCGCAACTTATCCCTCTGTATCTCGAAAACTATTAACTTTTGGACTTTGCGCCCACAGAAACTTTTGTTCAGGACATCTAGACCTATAACATAGTGAATTTTCAACGAATTTGACCGGGATCCAATTTCCATTTGGTTGGTGCGGGGTCCTTTAAGATAGCGGATTTACTATGGCAGACTAAATATTTGTTTGATTCAATTTCAGTCAAAACTATTATATGAAAAATTCTCAAAACCAGAAATTTTAGTTGCTCAATTTAGTGTGTTTTAGAACTAAAATCGAAAAATAAAATATTTATAAAAAAATTTAACTGACCTGTAAAAATGTACTAAAAAGCGAGAAATAACAATGTCAATTGTTACATGAAATTAAAATTTCAGTCGGCATGAAATTATTCCTAAGTGAAACAAATAATTACTAACACAAGATATATACAAACTACGGTAAGTAAGCAATTACAAAAAAGTAGTTTTTTTATCTTTTGATTAGTTCTATTAGTTCGGCGCCGATTTCAAAAATTGCAACCTCATACAAAAATTGATATTGTTATTTTCGCTTTTTAGCGTATTTTTAGAAGCGGTTTAATTTTTTTTATAAAAATTTTAAATATTTCGAATATTACAAATTTAACATATAAATATGTATACAATTTTTTATTATAAATGTTGTTGAAATAAATTTTAGAACCTTGTACTAAAATACATCGAGTTTAATAATTCAAGGAATCTATTTAAAAATTTTAAAACTCTTTTGTGCATTTTTCATTGAAATGATTGATGTATATGATACTCCTTTGTTTAAATTGACAACATTTTCACAGATTTAATTTTAGATTAGGGACATTATCTGATTGATTTTGATTAGTAAAACCGCAAATTTTTACATTTGGTTTTAATTAAATATGCCACACCTTGCCAAATTTTGCACCATTGTTAAAAAACAGGACCCTGTTCTATAGTTTCAAAGCGTAATTGGCGTACATATCCACAATGAATGTAAAATATATTTATATTTATTTATATGTAGCTCATTTATAGAAGCTCATTATTTGGAGCCTTTTTAATTTATTTCATTTGTTTAGTTTGATATTTAGAATTCAACTGAAAATATCAAGAGTAACTGCTGACTATGCTAAATTGTTTGCCTAATAAACAATTCTTTAACACTAAATGTTTTAGCTGGTTCGAATTTTGTTATACAGTTAAGTTTTTTACTCCAGTAAACGTACATTGATTTGGTTTATTTGATATCCTGTAGGAGAAAAAAATTATTAAGAAATGTTCTTAGCATACTTGGAAAAAGAGATAATAAAATGAAGATAAATAAACAATTTTTGCTGTAAGATGCTTATTTGGATCTCTGACCTCTATTTAGATATAAAGTAGTCATATCAACCTTTTGCTGCATCCACTCTACATCGTTCTATTATGATGAATATTACATTTAATCATAGTAACAAAATTAATAAAGCAGCTGCGGATACAAAATTGCAGTCTCTGTAACTTAACATCGTCTCTAATCAAGAGCGAAGTATATACTTGGAAGTCAAAAAATATAATACCAATTGGAATTCCAACAACCAAAGTTGTGAACCTTTTAGCGAGCTGACAAATTTCATGTTATTTTTGAGACTAGTCTGTTTACTCGATACAGCATAAATTATCAATACTTCCCTAAAAACTAGTATCGTACATTATGATAAAACTTGCATCGAATCTCATCGAGCTAATTGACCAGCAAATATATATCAGGTTTTTGAAGGAATTCGGCCGACAACCCTAATCTGTACGTCAAGCACTTTGATACGCCTTACTTATAGTAGTAATGTTGAAGTAACTAACCCAGAAAAATAAAATTATTGGGTACTATTAATCATACCAAAGTTATAAGTGCCACTAGAAAGAAGAAATTGCTACTGCTGCGAACAAAAATTTCATCCAAATTTACCATATTCCAAAAATATTATGGCACACACGGAAAATGTGTGTCAAGAATGTGTATAATTTCTAGTTTTATTGACTAAAAAAAAATGCCGGCAACATTCATCAAAAAATATCATATCAATTTTTTTAAAATCTGAAAAAGGTTTAAAAAATTAAATTGATTTATCTGATTTTAACTGAATTACAATTAATGCCTAAAAAAATTATCGATGCTCGATTATCATAAATCCTAATAAAAGTATTATTGAAAAATATATAAATATTCGAATGATTTATTTTAGAATAAAATGAATAGTAATAATATTTCTATCATTAGATATCACAGTAATGAAATGGTAATAAGTTATCGGACAATAATTTTTTATGTATAAATAAAATTAATTTCCATTATCTGTTTTTAAAGATATAACTTTGGATTGTATTTTATTTTGAAATTTTGGTTATGTTTTGTTTATTTATTATATTTCTATATTAACAATACGTGACCGAAAATTAAGGTATTCATTTGACAGACACAGCATTATTTCTAGCGGTGATTTTAATAAAGCTATTTTAACACATTCGCGGACTGACTAGTGACAAAGGCGTTAATAAAATTTTTATAAAAAAAATTGAACCGACTTCTAAAAGTGTGCTAAAAAGTGAAAAATAACTATAAATTTTTATATGAAATTGAAATTTTTGAAGTCGGCTCCAAACTAATACCTAACAAATTGTGATTCGCATAAACAGATTAACAATATTTTTTTTATCATGGCTTTCTTACCATAATTTGTATATATTAGTATTTATCTATTTCATTTAGAAATAATTTGGCGCCGACATCAAAAATTTCAATTTCATATAAAAATTTATAGTTGTTTTTCACTTTTTAGCACACTTTTAGAAGTCGGTACAATTTTTTTTATAAAAATTTTATTTCTAGATTTTTAGTTTTGAATTCATTATGATATTCACAAATTATTTGAAGTAAGTACTAATCGAGATAAGGGTGGCTCACAATGACTCCAAGGTGGCAAAAAAGTACCTATTTTATCCAAAGTTGTAAATCACCCTAAAATGAACCATTAAAAATTCTTTGATTCTTGGAGTTCTCCAAATACCAGTGAAACTGTGTCAAACAACTATTTAGTCTGACATAGTAAATCCACTATCTTAAATCTCAAATTAATTTTAGATTGGTAATATAGGCCCCAAAACCTTCCAATATCGACATTTAAAGAACTTGAGACGTAAATTTCTTAGCCCGATTTATTTTATATTACATATTGAGTTTGAATAGGTCCCAAGAATGCTGCATTATCAACTTAAGACAAAATCGGAAAATGTAAAATTTTCAGTCTCTCATATTGTATTTTATCAACCTAATAATTGCAAAAAATTAACATCATTACCATAATAGATGAGCCCGAAAACCCCTAATACCAAATGCGATTAACATAAAATTTTCAGCCCAACATATTGGGCCCGCAATATTGAATTTCCAAAAAATAATTTTATCGTCTTAATCTAATTTAAATCTAAACCCTCCAAAGCCCCCTAGAACCAATTTTGGATGAAATCCGGACATTTAAAATTTCTAGACCATTATTGCATCTGACATATTAGATTTTCTGTCCCACCTTTGAACAAAATCAAAAAATGGAAAATTTTTAGTCTGTTATACTGGATTCGCCATATTGAATCTAGAAAAAATACTTTTAAATTCATAATTTACACCCTCAACAACACCTTATATCAGTTTTAGAGAAAATCGAAAATTTTAGGACGCCATATTGAATCCGCCAGTCGTTATGTGCGACCCCGAAGACTCCCCGTACGAATTTTGGATAAAATCGAACAAAATTTATTTTTCTGTACGCTATATTGGATCCGCCATATTGAATTTTTTAAAATATTATGGATTCGTTACGTGTGATCTCGAAAACTCCCCACACCAATTTTGAAGAAAATCGAACAAAATTTTTTTTTTGTCCGCCATATTGGATCTGCCGTATTGAATTTTTTTTAGATAATTTAGATTCGCTGTGTACGACTCCGAAAATTCCCATATACCAATTTTGAAGAAAATCGGACAAAATTAATTCTTTTGGTTGCCATATTGTCAGCGCCATCTTGTTTTTACTGTACCAATTTCGTCCAAAAAAATATGGGACCACCGCAGCAACTTCCTGAACATAATATAAACATTTCATTCAAATCGGTGACGCCGTTCCGGAGTAATCGGTGTACATACATAAAAAAAAATACAGAGTCGACGAATTCAGAACCTCTTTCGTTTAGAAGTCGATTAAAAAATAACCATCCCATTTTTTTTAAATTTAGTTTCATTGTTCCATCTCAACAGTCAGTTTGCTAATGACAAGCTATTATAGCAGTTGTCTATGAATACTTGATAATCTTGACTGATATATGGTTCTAAAAGTCTTGAAACGAGAGCCTCAATTTTTGTCACGTTTCTGGAGGATCCTCTCCTCATTCTTTATAAATTTCTATGTTTAAAACGTAACCATCAGGATTACAAAGTTTGTATATTTTGTTTTCTTATTTTTCAAATAAGTTCCCAACAATAGTAATAACTCCTCTAGAGATAACTGTTTTGATGGTTTATAAGCCACTTTGAACATGTTAAGTAGTTTCCAAACCCAGTGTAATCTGTCACTGCTTGCAGGGTCTTTTTTACTGTGGCCAAAATCTGTTCAAATTTGCGACCACTCATTGTAGGCGTGAAACTTGGTAATAATCAAGTGACCATAGCTAAAGAATTTTCTTATGTTATGAGTTTTTATTTGGCCTTGAGGCAAACACAGTCTTAATATGTTCTCTATTTTTTTAGTGTGACAGGTTTAAGAACTAGACTTCGGGAATTGCGAGTATTTGGAAGTGCTTGACTTGCCAAAACTGGCCCATAAATGTTTGTGGAATCGTCTGAGAGGAGCATAATTTCAAAATTCCATTGCTGTGTGAATATATCAAGTGATATATCAGTTGATTCTCAATCAAGAAAGACTTTTTCTTGTAAACTGTTTCCAGAAAAATCATTAATATCGGCTATATTACTATGCCAGTCATTTTCATCACAATCCTCTTCTTAAGATGATAATAGAGGCGTTGATGATTCATTGTCAGCAAAGTTATCCTGTGGCGGTGGTCTGCTATCAGGAGAGTCATTCTGAGATTATGATCCTCTGACTGAAACATTATTTTCTGAATCATTTCGTTGGTATTCTGACTCTGAAGAATATATTTCTCTGTCCTTTCTAGGATCATTGTCATCTTCACTTTCCAAGCTGAAAGGTTCTCCATCCGTAGATATTTCGTCGTACAATTTGAGGAAACTAGGAAATGGACTATTTTACAGGCCAATATAAGTAATAATTTTATATATACATATATATAGACTATCTTAAAAAGTTCATCATGTACACTTTTGATTGAAAGTATCGAAGATGATTGTCTACTAATTTTAAAAATATTAATATATATTTAATACTCTGCATGTATTACTTACGAATTGGAGGAATTAGGTTTACTACAGTTCTAGGTAAATTTTTTCTAAAAATTCTTAGTACTTCTAATAAATCTCGCTCGTGATCAGACAGAATTTTATTAAAATCTTTTTCATAACAATCAACAGAGCAAAAGTCATTGTGTCCAATAAATATTGTGATCATCTAAAAAGACAAATAAAATTTATTAATAAGTGATTTCAAATTTAGATACAGGCAGTTTCATGCTTAGTATACATATCAGCAATAAAAAAATACTAGTAAAAATTTTTATACTTAACTAGAGCTCATTTAGTTTCTAAGGAAATGAAATTTTAAATGGTAAGCTTACTTTTGAGTCTTTTGAAACAAGAAGCAATACATTTTTTAAAATTTAGTGTAAATGAAGTAAAGCGTATAATTTCCCGTAAAACCGATTAAAATTTAAAAAATATATACGTAAAATATACTGACATTTCTGTTCATAGTTAAGATATAAAACTTTTTACTTTAGAAAATATATTGAAAGACAACTAAGAAAGCACATCTTCCCTCCTCTTTCAAACAATACATTATTTTCTACATATTTTTAAAAAATTCATGTTGCCCACTCAAATCAATTTGCATTTTAGTGGCCAAAATGTTTTCAACCATCTTATTTAGATTCGAAACATTTCATAAGATTTAAAATACGAAGATAATTACTCATATAAATGGAAATGACAATACTGGCGTTACTAAGCGGCAATTAAGGCGGTATACGTAATCAGGGGCACTATCCTCGAGCTGGGGAACGTGAAGTGAACGGTGAAAAGGTGGCGAACGCGAATTCTTGAAATGTTCATCACTCATATCCTAGTTCGCCCGGTGAAAGGCAAGCGAACGGTGAAACATGCGCAAATGAAATGTCAGCCGCTAAATGACATATTTAACGCACGAATTTAAAAAAAAATAGAATTAAAAATTTTTATTTCATTTTTGGTTCTTCAAAATAACTCGCATTAAAAAAAATAATATGTTGACGAACCGTTTCTTTAAGAGTTTTATTTTTTGAATAAACAGTTGAAACATTAATTAGGTGGTACTCCGATATTTTTAATATTTTCAAATTTCTTAATAAAATATCCTTAGAAAGTTGAATATGTCTCGCAAATATTAAGTAAATTTGAGATTACAGACATATAAAATTATTACAGGAGATTCTGTTTATAACTCAGTTGTATGAGGTGCTATTTAAAAATGTTTTTCTGGGGCCAGTTCTGCTTATAGATTTAACATAAATACTTGTGTCCATAACAGCCGAGTATCCTAGGTTTAAACAGTTAAATCTAACATAATTCTTTTCACGACGCAACTTACAATAAATTTGAGAAATCACAATTTGTAAGCTATCTGAAACTTTTATTTAAATAAGTAACAAATTATATATTTAAATTATGTTAACTACAGCACTTAACTTAATTAAATTGTTTTAAATACTATACGACACAACAATTAAATAAATATTATGATTATAATTTATCGGGACATATAAATATGAACCTTACAGACCAACGAATTAGGTCCTTCCTTATTTATGGTACATTTGATCTTCAAGCCTCTACAAATCTTTATGAAATAAAAAAAGTATATATTAAAAGTTGAATGTGAAATCCGCCAGTATCTTTAATGGACGTCTTCTGTCTGGCCTTTGGTTTTGGTCCCTGGTCATAAACAGTTTCTCTATCATTGTTCAAGTTTCAGGTTTTCTTTCAAATTTAGTTGTCAGGACAGAACATCTTGCAGTAAGAAGCTGGATATTTTGTGAATTCATACATTAAATAACTGATTGGATCGTTTCCGTAGTGGATTGGGATGATGGCTTTTAGTCATACTACGTAGAATGGTAATTTCCACCGTTTCAAGGTTTATCAGTGCTGGCTTTCTGCAATTACTGTCAGTATATTACTTTGTATATATGATTGCTGTTTTTCTTGATATCCCTTTTTCTTTATATATTAGAATCTTAAAGTACTTGGCTCTTTGTATGCATTTTTGTTTAACAGTTCTAGAGTGTCAATTTAAGATAAATTTAATCCAGGCAAAGTACAAATATTGAAATGGCATAGTAACTTCACAAAAATAACAACACCACTACTTTTGACGATTAATTTAACGTACCAAAACTACATTCTGCCTAAAATGGCAACCAAACATACTACGGACATTTTCGGTCTGACAGCTCAATTCAATCTGTCATCCATTTTATTTTTTGAAATTCTGGAGTTTTAGCGCATTCATATATGGCAACAATGCCTTTTCAAGAATACGGCTTTTACTGTCAAAAAGTTCACATCGCCATTCCCATTGCCATTCACATCACCTTTCACATCACACTTTCGAGGATAGGGGCCCAGAACGTTTTGACATATATATGCCATTTTTTTTTTTACAGCAACGTGGAAATTTTAGCTCGGCCAAAAAATGGAAACAACAAGTCCTTCATGCGATTATTTTTATAACTTTCGACGTGGCTTTTCTCAACAGAGTGCATGCATGAACTTAATTAATTATATAGTAATAAACAATTACAAAAACAATTTTATATCCCTGGCTTAACGAAATCAATCATACTCGTCATTCGCTCATGGACGAGCAGTTTAAAGGTCGCCCAGAGTCGGTTATATTGCAAGAAAGCATCAATGCTCTGCATAAAATGAATATGCATGGTCGTCATGTGATATTAGTAACTTTATCATATATAATATATTTCTTGTACATGTTGCCCTGAAGATGGTATGTTTGCGTTAAATCCCGCCAAATTTGACAAGACTCGTATCGATCGGTGTAAAAATGAGCTCAAAAAAACAATCGCGTTGCTTCAAAAATATTCATAAGATCACGACAGGTGATAAATCGTGGATCTATGCGTATGAACCCAAAAGTAAACAGCAGTTAACGTATGGGTCTTTGAAGTAAATGATCTCCTATTTTTTCGAAAAACATGCCATGTCGTAACCGTGCCTTTAGAGAACCATAGACCGATCAATTCTGAATGAATAATGAAAAAAGGAACAACGATTTATTCGCCACCATAATCATGCGAGCTTTCACACATAGGCTCAAACAAGTTCCTTTTTAGCACTCAATACAATAAATTGATTAGTCATCTGCCGTATAGATCTGATTTGATATCCAGTGATTTATTTTTGTTCCTGTACATGCAAAACAAAATGTGTGGTCAACCATTTTCAATGAGTAGTTGTAACCGATCTCATAAAATTGATTACAAATTATATTATAGGTGATATATAGTGAAAAGTATAACTGGAATCATTTCTGTAAATGAAAGCCCATTATTTTTGAGAAAAAAATTCAAAAGCAAATGAACCTCGTGTCCTTTTTTCGATTTGTGACATATCTAGAGTATGATTATGAATTTTATCCTGCTTGTAGAGGTAGAAATCGCCCACAACTTTTTTTTAAAGCCTAGAAACTAGTGTGTTATTTTCTACCAGAAATCATCGATATTTTTGGATTATTCTACAAAAACTTTTTAGAGATAACTTCATGGAAAAATTAAGGTATTGAGATCTGGTGATCCTGCTGGCTATTCAATAGTATATCTGTTACTGTTCCATCAATTAAGAAAAACTACATTCAGATATTGTAGCACATTTTGAATAGGAATAATAATAATCATGATGGCTACTTCCAGAATCCAGTTGAATCAAATGCTTAAAATTGTAGAGAAGTTCTCCGGGCATATCGGAAAGCAGCTTGGACTTTTTAAGTGCCTTACGACTTTAAAGCTTGAGTTAATCTTTTAGGGGGTAGACTGTAAACATCGATATTATTGCAAATGTTGTTAAAGATACTAATGGCTTGAAATAGAGGTGCTTTGTAAGAAAATTTGTTTCACGGCTAGGTAATGAAAAAATGGGATAGGATATTACAGGTCTCGGGGTATATGAAACTCAACTTGATAAAATAAATCAGAACAGTCAATATGTAGATAACTTGCTCAGAATCTGTGTTAACATGTAATGTCTGCGATTAATCAAAGATCTAACATTAAATCGCCTCGGTAACTGCTCTGCATCTATACCCCTTTGAGGGAATCCTCCGTCAGTTTCAAATGATAGGTAATTTAAAAATATTCTCTGCACCCCTCTAATTGATTAATGTACATATCATAGGTAAGGTGCCATATTACAACACCGTATTCAAGTTTTGAAAGAACATGACTAACATATAAAATTTTTAAGGTCTCCAAATTGCTAAAATCATTAATATTGCGCAATATTAACCCCAACATTCTGACCGCACTCCTATATATCAAACTGATATGTTTCGCGAATGAATGTTTTGGGTCAGAAGTGACTTCTAGGTACTTAAAAGAATTTATTAATTGAAATATTTCACTGTTTAGAGTATATTCAATATATAAAGTCATTATAGTGCATTTGTCAATATCATGCAGCTCTAGGGCGCCATTTATATTATGAACTACCCGAAATAGCTTTACATCATCTGAAAAGAGCAAAACACTACCCGAGATTCCAACCGTAATATCAGTAAGGAAAAGTAAAAATATTAGTGGAGCCAGATTGCTCCCCACCGGAGCCTCATTTGTAGCTTTAAATTTATAAGATTGATAACCCCATATTTCAACATATGGCATTCTCTCTTGTAGGTATGATCTAAAAAACAACAATAGGCAATTAGTAAAACCTGTAACAGCAATTTTGTTAAATAGAATATAGTGATCGACTCTACCAAATGCCTTTGAAAAGTCGGTATAGACTACGCCAACTTGATTGCGTTTATCCACTGTCCCACCGGTAAATTGGGCAAAGGAAGCCAGATTGCGGTTAAAAAATCTATGCTGGCAATATCAACCGTCACACCTGACTCAATACACACTCATCTATCGACATCTCAAAAACCTTTACGTATATAAACACTACTGAAAAAATCAGCAAATGCATGCACAATACCCTCAGCATCCTAGAAATGATTGTCATCATTTATCGAAACTTTAAGCATGGTTGTTGGAGACCATTTAGATTTTATATATGACCAAAAAGATCATTAGGTTTTCTGCCATTAGTTTATAGTCTTTGTAAGCGATATTAATCTTTCTTTTCACGAAACCCGCAATTTGTTCGTGGCTCTTTTATAATATTTTAAAAATTCTATGTTTCTACTTAATTAATTAAATTATTTTCGGGGTTACCAAGTTGGAAAATTTCTTTCTTGGTTATAGATTTGGGTATACATACATCGAATATTTTCAGCAACTTGCTATAAAATTCTGCACAAGCTACTTTTACGTCATAGGCAATATACAGGTCTGCCTAGTTCACCCCAAGTAAATATTGTAAAGCAGAGGAAAAATTTACCTTTCAAAATTATACCTTGATTGTGACAAATTAACTGGAAATTTTGTGGTTTGGCCGAGATTAATGGACAAAAGGATGTTGAGGGCCGAATCATCACGATCTTCATCTACCACTACTGGTACTAGCTCTTTTGAAACTTAGCAGCTGAAATTAGCCAAAACTAAATCGAGGATTCTATCATAAGTATGTATAAATGTGGTTAACTTGCTGCAGCTCGAACAATTGAGTGAAATTATTGAAGTTATCTACCCTTTGACTGTCACAATTTTCGTAAAGTTGAGGAATATTAAAATCACCCATTATTAAAAGGTTTTTACCATGAATATTGGGAAATGTTTCAAATAATTCAAAAAATGTTAAAAATTCTGCATTAGTTAGATTTGGAGGTATGCAAGTGATAAAAATATATAATGCTATATGATGAATGCATACCTTACAGCTAATTAAGTCTACTGCAGTGACACCGTTGTTAACAGCCTGCAAATCAAGTAGTGTCGGCTTCAGTTTGTTTTTCACAGCCAAAAATCCATTATTTCCTCTTGTTACATCCAATGCCTGCAGGTCTCTATCATAACGAAATATGGTATATCTGCTGTCAAAAATCCATATGAAAAAACGTTATTTTGCAGTCAAGTCTCCATTATGGCAATCATATAGTGATCAGAATTACAAATCGATTTATAAAAGCCATGTGGTTTTGTCCTCTTACATTTAGATACAAACAGGATAGGACAAAATTTCATGATGATAATGATTATACACTGTTAGAAAAATTAGTCAGTTTAAATTCACAATCTTTGAGATCCCGTTAAAATATTTTATTTTAAGAATAGCTTCGCCATTTTGTAAGCGATTATCTGTACTCAGAAATCCGTTTCGGCGTTCTATCAAAACTTAATCTGATATTTCTATAATGTTCATATTTATTTAGTTCATTCACTTGTCTAATTATAGCTCTAACATCAGACATTGATTCGAAAACCACCTTCAAAGGTCTGACTTTAGATGGGTTTATTTGCCCCACTCGGAAAGCTTCGGGTATTTGTTTCTGGACATATTATGTAAAGATATTGCCCTAATCTTTGACAATGGAGTATCGGACTCACCTCCTGATAAATTTTCCTGTATCCCAAAGATCATTCTTCTGACACCGATGTCGCTTATCAATTTCTCGAACAGATTCCAAAACCATACTAGAAGACGGTATAGAAGGTTGTGCTATATTAACATTAGATAGGTGCTTCTTAATGTCATCTATTCCTGATTTAAGTTCTGCATTAAGTTTTATTTGGTCTTCATACCTACTAAGAAGGGAGTGTTACTGCGCCTTCAACTAAATTTGCTTATCCATTATCTTTTTAAGGAGACCTGCTGGTCTAAACAAGAATTATTATTGTCTCTATCATTCCTAGTTAGATCTATTGGACCCTGAGGTGCTGTATCGTAGACAAAATCAACGGAACGATGGCTCTGTGAGCGATGGATTGAAACCACATCCTACTATCATGCTTATCTGATCCCGTGTTATTTGGGAAAAAGGTAGTAAAATCGGGTATAGCGCCTTCCCCTAGAAAATTTAAGTACAAATGTCTATAGAAATTTCCTCAAAAAATATTGGTCCAGTGACTTCTGGATTTTTGGTACGAGTCCAACCAGTACTGACTATGGTCTCGATTGGCTTGATCATTAAGGTAAAAGTACATTCATCAGTGAAAACTAACCATTATAAAAAAATCGATTTTTATGAAGCAAATTAATCCTGCAGTCATATTATTCAATACGGTAGTCTGAATTATCTTCCAGAAGTTCTTAAAGAAGGTGTATTTTATATGAACATATTTTGACAAAATGGATTGTATCTGATGTTGTCTCGTGCAGAATTTTCCTGAAGGCAAAGTTATACATGTAGTTTGGTCTTTTCCTCCACAGTAGGTTGTTTCTCTCTTCGCATATCGCTTTTGTGACTATTTTTCTTAAAATAAACGAGCCAATTGAGTCGCAATCTCTTACCTTAATCGATCATAATTAAAATTTTAAAGTATGTGAGATTCAATTAAATAGAACAGTTGAAAATCAATATTTATTATTAAGATTTTAAACTTATGATAACACTAGCAAAACTCAAAAATCAATTAAATCATTACAACGAGATTCTTAATAATGATGTTGTAGTCATTTTTTATGTACACTAAGAAAATGATGATATCTTCATATTTCAGGATCGAAGAGAAGAAACTGATTGTGATAAAAATCTTTTTTTTATACTCCTTCTTTATAATCTACTTTCAACTGTATTTACATTAGACTAGTAAATATCTCACTAGTAGATAATACGATAAAGTTCCTTTTTATTGATTTTTTTATCAAAATACCACCAAAGATAACTTGTCTTTTAAAAAAAAAATTCAGGTGCGGTTTCAACACCAACGTACAAGGTAAAATTCATAAAAATACTCCAGAAATGCGGAATATCGTAAGTAAAGATTGGCACGTTTTTGGATTTTTTCCATCCTGTATAACAGTTATACACTGAGGGAGGAATTATTTCATTCTTTAGCATTTTTTATGGTACAACTTATTACTAATAGATAATCATTTTCAACAATAATTTTTCCTCAATTTTTTTTGTTTCCTGAGATTAATTGTTTTTTAATGTTTAATATTTTCCGAGATTTCCTTATATACCGTCGATTAATTCAAGATTATTACCTAGCACTGCCATTTTTAACAAACAAATCGTATTTTTTAGCAACAAATACTAAACTAACACAAACAAAACAAAAAATATTTACAATATTTTATATACTTTCCAATCTTTTGCCAGATTCACATTTTTATCATTCTTGATTCTTGTAACCAATACTTTAGCCATGTATGGCATATTCTGAGATATCGCTCCACCTTCAGCTACATTAAATTTGGAATTCCTATCAATAGAAATGGAGTTTAAAGAATACCCATAAATATTAGGATTATAGTTTTTTAAAATATTCGGTAGAGTTAGAAATGAGTTCCAGTTTCCTTGGCCACCTAAAATATAAATTAAAAGTCAAAAAATCTCGTTATTATCTAATATTAACAGAGAAACTGATACTCTTAGATGTGTCGATTATAGTAGGATGAGATCCCTCAATTATCAAGCTGTATCTTAGAAGCACCCCAATTTAATAGACTTAAAATTTAAGTTATGAAAAAACTAGATTTATTAAAAATAGTTTCTTCGATAATAATCTATAAAAAATAATATTAGAACAGAGTCGTTTTAAAATGTAAGAGAAGGCAATTTGGTTTTTGCTTGCTCTTGGTTGATGTCCTAATATAATCTCACCAATTAGAAATCAGATTTGTTCAATAGAGATTTTCAGGTAAAAATGTACAAATTTGAAAGTAGTGGCGGTAGAAATAGTTGGAAATAACATAGTTTATTTAATACCTAATATTTTTTGAAGACAGTTTATTTAATACGTAATATTTTTTTGAAGATAGGGTAAATCTACGAGCTTACATTATTAAAACAAATAAACTAAAATATCTTCAATTTAGAACACAAATCTTATTCTTTTCAGTTTCAAATTTCAAATAAAATAATTCGCTTTGATACCATCTAACATCGAGTTGAAGCAACATGCTTCTTAGATGGGCTGAATAAATACACAAAGACTAACCGTTTGTTCGAAGGTTGTAGACAATGATGAAGATTGACTAAAATATTGTTGTCGGACTTGCATTGTCTTTATTTTTATTTATTTTTTACGACGTTTCGATTAGGTTGTATCTCTAATCGTTATCAAGTATAAACTGAATGTCTTGTCTTAAGACTACGAGTGGTTGCCAAAGATTACGTATCTCAACACTCGGTTTACTGAAGATTCCATTATTGTTTTTAATGTAATAATTGATTATGAACCAATTTTCCATAAAATAGATAACATATGCAACAAGTTGAAAGAAAATATGTCGAGAAAACACCGAAATAAACTAGAAAAACTAAAATCATATCAACAACCGACTCTACCTGAAACACCTTCAAGAAAAACCATCATAAACGTATCTTCAAGAATACTTTCAACAGCAGAAGAACAACTACTAAGTAAGGGGCTCAATTTCGCAGTAACACCAAAAACATGCCTGTTCTAGACATCATAAGCTCTGTAGAATCTATACAAGTCGACGAAAACCATTCCGACGAGTTTAGGTGGAAAATAAAATCAACTTTGAAATTAAAAACAATAATGGAATCTCCAGTAAACCAAGTGTTGAGATACCTAATCTTTGGCAACCACTACTTTGTAACATCAAATCATTGAGGTGTGTACAGTGAAGCGAAACTTTGCGCTTTAGTAGACACATTCCCCATATAAGCTCGTAGTCTTAAGACAAAACATTCAGTTTATACATGATAACGATTGGAGATATAACCTAATCGAAACGTCGTAAAAATAAATAAAAATAAAGACAATGCAAGTCCGACAACCACATTTTAGTCAAGACTAACGATGTTAACATATATGTTGGTTAATGATTATTACTTTTAATTTATTAACGAGAACAAGGTTTCCAAAAAAGTTCCATTAAAGAATAAAAAAAAATAAATGTTAAATTTTGGAGACGTTGGAATTCCATAATGCGGCAATTAGTAGGAAAATTCTTTTCCTATAAAAGTTTAATTCCCTATGAGTTAGGATCCTAAAAAACATGTAGGTTTACTGTGACGTAGACTTGCCAAAATAAAAGAGAATGTAGACAAGGAGATACCTATATCTGAAGATAGAAAGAAGTAGAAAGAAATTATTTAGAAAAAAAAATCTTTTTTAGAGTAATTTTTTAGCTTCAAAATATATAATTATTTTCTGTGAACTTGCAACTGTATTTAAAAAGTTTCCATCACTTCTCATTGAAATCTTCCGATTACCCATAAAGATGACATTAAATCTCTGGTTATTATTGTAAGTTAATCAAAGCTGTAAAAGTGTTAGGATACAGTAAATTAAACATTGACAGTTTTTGTTGCTTTTGCGGAAAGTTCATATTTTCGAAAAAGGAAAACCTGTAGTTGAACCATTGAAAAAATTTATGTTCTTGATTGTGGATATTATGAAGCAAATCAAGAGTAAATTTTTTATGAATTTTGTAAAAGTTGTAAAATAATTCTATTAAGATGGGTAGCAAATGGGGAAATATTTTTTCAGTTCCTTTATCATATTGCGTACTAACCGTAAACACGACTACTACTTTCGTGTGATAAAACATCGGGATTTAATACTGAAAATAAGGGAATATCGTAAATCCGGAAATTTTTTTCAGTTACAAATCCAAATTCGCATGAGCCTAAGTTAAAGGAAGGTATTTGTGGGCCAATAATTATATAAAATTTTGAACAACAATCAATTTGTATATCAGAATAATGAAAAGGAGAAATATATACAAATTGTATTAAATTTATTGTAAAATTACCACAAGTGGAGTATAAATAGATCGCAGAAGGTACTCTTTTTTTTTTCATTCCTAGATTTGCAAATATATCTGCAAATTTGGGAATTTGAGTATACCTAGAGTAAGATAGAATGTCAAATTGTTAGAATAAGAAAATTAACCAGTTACTTTTAAGTTTCTACATTTTCGTTGCTTTTTTTTTTAAGTTATGTTCAAAATCAATTTTTAACCGACTTCTAAAAGAAGAAGGCACACACGTCGATTATGTATTTTTTTTATGTATGTACACCGATTACTCCGGAACGGCTGCACCGATTTGAATGAAATTTTTTACGTTATGTTCAGAAAGTTGCTGCGGTGGTCCCATATTTTTTTTAGATGAAATTGATGCAGTAAAATCCAAGATGGCGCTTACAATATGGCGGTCAAAAAAAATAATTTTGTCAGATTTTCTCCAAAATTGGTAAGGAGAAATTTTCGGGGCTGTACCCAGCGAATCTGAAATTATTTTTAAAAAATTCAAAATGGCGGATCCAATATGGCGGACAAAAAAAATTTAATTTTGTCCGATTTTCTCCAAAATTGGTATGGGGGTGTTTTCGAGGTTGTACATAACGAATTCAAAACATTTTTAAAAAATTCAATATGGCGGATTCAGTATGGTGGCAAAAAAACGATTTTGTCCGATTTTATCCAAAAAACATCAATTTTGTTCGATTTTCTCCAAAATTGGTACGGGGTAGTTTTCATGGTCGCACATGACGAATCTAAAATAATTTTTAAAAAATTCAATATGGCGGATCCAATATGGCGGACGAAAAAATCAATTTTGTCCGATTTTCTCCAAAATTGGCATGGATGAGTTTTCGGGGCCTCACATAACGAATCTGAAACTATTATTAAGAAATTCAATATGGCGAATCCAATATGGCAGACAAAAAAACAATTTTGTCCGATTTTCACCAAAATTGGTATGGGAGAGTTTTTGGGGTCACACATGATGAATTTAAAATTATATTAAAAAAATTTAATATTGCGTATCCAGTATGGTGCATAAAAAATCAATTTTGTCCGATTTATTTCAAAACTGATATAATAGTACGTTACGAATTTGATATTATTTAAAAAAAAATAAGTATGGCGGATCTAAGATGGAGGATTAAAGATTCTACATCTCTCGATTTTGTCTAAAGTCAGTATTGGGGTATTGTTGTTAGTGTTAATTACGAAATTAAAATATTTTTTGAAAAACTCAATCTGGCTGATTCAATATGGTGTCCTAAAAATTTTACATTTTTCAACTTTCTCCAAAACTGATATAGAAGTATAGAGGTGTAAATTATGAATTTAATAGTATTTTTTCTTGATTCAATATGGCGAACGCAATATAGCTGACTAAAAATTTTACATTTTTCGGTTTTGTTCAAATGTGGAACTGAATCATTTTTGAGGATGTAAATAGCAAATATAAAATTATTTTAAGAAAATCTAATATGTTAGTTGTAATATAACCGTTTAGAAATTTTAAATTTCTGGATTTCATCTAAAATTGGTATTAGGGGGCTTTGAAGGGTTTACATTTAGATTAGATTAAGACGTTAAAATTATTTTTTTGAAATTCAATATGGTGGATCCAATATGGTGGGTTGAAAATTTTACCTTAATCGCATTTTTTTAGATTTGGTATTAGGGGGTTGGGGGGTGGTGTATTACGAATATGAAGTTAACTTTTTACAACTATTAGGTTGATAAGATACAATATGAGGGACTAAAAATTTTACATTTTCCGGTTTTATCTAAAATTGATATTGTGGGGTTCTTGGGGCGTATACAAATTCAATATGTAATATAAAATATATAGGGCTAAGAAATTTACGTCTCAAATTTTTTAAATATCGATATTAGAAGGTTTTGGAGCCTATATTACCAATCTAAAATTAATTTGAAATTTAAGATAGTGGATTTACTATGACAGACTAAATATTTGTTTGACACAATTTCATTGGTATTTGGAGAATCAAGAATTTTTAGTGGTTCATTTTAAGGTGATTTACAATTATGGATAAAATGGGCACTTTTTTACCACCTTGGAATCATTGTGAGGTATACCAATCTCGATTAGCACTTAGTTCAAATAATTTATGAATATCATAATGAATTCGAAACTAAAAATCGAAAAATAAAATTTTTATAAAAAAATTGAACGCACTTTTAGAAGTCGGTTCAATTTTTTTATAAAAATTTTATTTTTAAATATGCTCGCCTAATTGTCAGTAAGGCATTAAAATTCAATTATAAGTAAAACTAAATTCCTACACTTTGACTGGCAATAACTTTTCCCCTGAAAAACTCTATAGGCGCTCCACTGAAACATCCGTTATGAAGCTTATAAAAGACAGTTATATGAGGTATGAATACACGCAATAAGGAAGTAAAGTGTCGAGTGTTTTATAAACAATCTATTAATAACAAATTGGACCGTTATTTAAGATATATATGGGGGTAATAAATAACTCAATTAAAGACCGGAAGGAATATCAGATAGTGAGATATAATTTCAGTATATTATTTATATCCAAATATTAAATGAAATTAATTTAGGAAGAGGCTGTTATTTTGAATTAATAATTATTTAACAGAACTCACCATGTGAAAGAAAAAGTCCTAAAAATGGTCAAAAATAAATAAAACTTTTATCTAAAACGAAAAAAAAATTGACGGCATGAAGCCGGAATCGTAGGCCTTGTTTTTTAACACGTCTTTTTTTAGAGTATGTCTGACATTGAGAGTAATTTCGTTTCACCATAGTAGTTTATGCTGTTTGTATAAGCTAAACGAACATTTAATTGGTTATTAGAAGATAAGACTATATTTGCGGAAAAAACCTATCTATAAATTAACATCTATTTCATATACAATTTTTAGTGATAATAACATATCTGGTAAAGACAATCTTTTTTTCCAATTTTAGCTACTATATTTTCTTTTTCACATAGTAAAGTCTTTGTAGTCACCTGATAAAATTTCAAATAGGAGCTGGCTTTTGATAAAAAAAACACTTCAAAGATTTAGAGTCAACATTGTCGACTAAAATCTTTTTTATTTTGTTTGGTAATGTGAGGCTTTCTGTTGATCTTATTAAGTATTTCAAATGGACTTGACTTGACAAAAGAAATATACAGTTTGTCCGGAAAAATGTGGGATATCTCCCGGATATGGAAGAACTAAACATATTAATATCTTCCCTCGCCTATAATAACCTATTTCAATCTAGAGGAAAGTAACATCTAGGATAATAAATTATGGTGGCTCGGCCTTTAATTGATTTTAACAACTTTAAAAAGAAATCTTTGTACTTTATGCTATTAAAAGGTAAATATATAAGACGAATATACAAATGTTGCATACTAAAATTGTTGCTGCTGCCCCAGTCCTGCTTTCCGCTGTGCATGACCAGATTACTGAAACATACTCTAGATGCTGTCTTACTGGAGCATTATATAGTATTATTAACGTACTGGCATTTTAAAATTCTTTAATATTTCTAATTAAGAAATCCACCATCTCGTATGCTGTGATCGGTGATGTAAATTTTTTATCATTTACCATAAAGATTTAATAACATTTTGATCTCCAGAAAAAGTTAATATGAAACTTTTAAATTTTTAAGGATACTTTATCTTTTGGAAATCATGAAACTGCACTATTCAGACTCTTTGGTAGTTTTGTATAGTCTAAGATAGAAGAAACCTCTCTAAGGATCTTAAGGTCATCAGCAAATAATAGATATTTGAGCCTTTCCTTAAACTGTTAAGCAGATCATTAATAGACATTGCGAAAAGGTGAGATGAAGTGTTATTTCTTTGTGAAACTCCAGAAGTAGTATATATTTTTCTGATATTTGCTTTTCCGTATGAACAGCACATGGTCTCGATAAATGGTAAGCTTTCACTAATTTATAAAAAGGTTGACAAGTTTCTGAAATTAAGGATTATGGTTGACTTTATCGAAAGTTTCCTCTGTACTCTTGAAGATAACATCCGTTTGCACCTCGCTATTAATAGCTAGTACACTGTTTGTTACAGAGGATCTACTCTTCATAAAGTAATGCTGTTGTTTCGGAGATAATAATAATAAACCCATAGCATATACTGGCAACAAGTTCAAGCTGTACTGGGACTGAATTGAACTCATTTTAGTAGATAAAACATCTAAATGAGCAACACTAATAGAGTGGCCATCCCTAAAAACAATAATCTAAGGGACAAGTATAATGAGAAGATCACAGAGATCTAGAGGTACATATACGCAGTACAAGTAGTACAAGTACAATTAGCGTTCGGAATCCCCATAATTCTATTAACAACCAGCGTAATTCCGAAGATTATTCTACGTAATATCAAGAAATTGAGTCTTTGCGAACACCTATATAAGGTTATTCAAAAGACAGTGCTACTTGGAAGCGCTCAAACTGTCGGAAAGTTTATAAGAAATGCAAAGGGTCATAACATCAACTAGGGTTCGACAACATGGAAATGGCTCCCACAGAGATACTTGATCCGAAATAAGTAAAGGTTCCCCTTTTGGGCTAGGTCTATGTGGTTAATAATAATAGTAATACGGTGCAACCTAATAGACAGGCCAGCACTGTCAAAAGTAAATTCATGTAAACATAGTTACCAGTTTATGTTTCAGAGGCTTACACGCTAGAACAACTACATATGCTGCTCTGCTGCCTCGGAACTGCAGCAGCTAGAACTATGGAGACAGCGAAAAGATTACTCAAGCACACAACCTAGAATGCTGCAATGGAAGAAAAGACTTAATAAGAAGATCGAAAATCCCCGCAACATCATAAGGCAGCCGACGGAGTATATTAATGATGTTAGAACCACAAAATTGCAGAGACGAGTAAAATAAATTTTAAATCGGGTCCAGCATCACTCACAATATAACCCATTGAACAGAACAGAACAAAAACGTTTCATAACTGCTGGACGGTTGAAGAGATATATAATAAGGAATATTAACTTAATAGAATGTGGGCCCCACAGTTGTAATAAAAAAAAAAACTTAATGGATTGAATGGTGTGTGTACACTGTAATGATAAAAATTTTATTAAATTACATGTCGGGAGCTTATCTAGTTTGACGATATAGCCCCAAAAGAAAGTTGTTATAAATATTGTAATTTTATTTTAAAAATTATTTACAAAGGAATGCAAAAGTAATGTATAATAGAGTGAATTAGATACAATCTCGTTAATATCAGACTGGAAATGTTGCTCTCGGCTCTATGCAGCTCCACTGACGCCATTTGGCGGTCGAAACGCGTATGGTGAGAATACCAGAGTTGCATTTGCAGGAATATTTAATTTCTATATTTTCTTTTCTTTTCCTCTACTTGAATGTTAATTTTTCTCATTCAGTCAGATGGCTCCGGTAAAATCATTAGCTTTTTGGGTAAATTGTTTTAGCATCACCTATTTTGGGGCCCTAATGGATAAGATAGAAACAGGTTCCTTAAAAAAAAGGAAACGAATGGAAGCTAAGAAAATACCCAAAAATCTGAGAAAAATTATACTCTTAATAATTATTTTCAGCTATTAAAAGTAAATTAAAAGTGAATTTCCTTTACATATATACCGCTACATATGATTGCATAATTTGTTAATTGTACCATATGAAGGAAACACTCACGCGTTCTTAAAAAGATAAATAAATATATTTGATGCTAAATATTAATTATTTAATCAAAAACAAAAGAACTACCATGGGTTTTTTTAATTTACAAGTATTTCTAAGAGCAATAGTTCGACAAATTGAAAGTCTATATTTCTCCGAGACAGCACAGACATAAAAAAAACCTAATAGAGGCTTCAGTTCTGACAATGAAGTAAAACTTTGGTAGGCTTTTAAATACCCGAATACTAGATTCCGGTTCGTGGCTTAAACTGGTACGTACAGCATACGAGGCAGTTGCCGTGGAGGGATTAGCAAGAAAGACCGACGATGATGAGAAAAATTAGGGAAAAAGAGGAGAAAAAGAAAAAGAGCCTATAACAAAAAAATTGACTTAGAATATATGCAACTTTTAGATTACGAATGACGTAGATATGTTTAATTACATTCTTTTCTAAACATAAAAACCCACCAACGGTGTTGGATGGCCTTTTTATGAAGTAGAAAAAAAAATGGATATTGGGTTTATTCCCAATACTGACCAAATTCAAATCATCACCATCAGAGGTTCCAAAAGTAACCACGTACCCTAAAATTCGGTTTAGGACCCGAATTGTCCACATTAAATAAGGCAAAATGCTGAGCAACCTTTCTGAATATAACTCTGCAAAGAAAATATCGCTATTATTTTTTTTCCTCTGTCCAGAAGGATATATAGCCAAATTGGGAGAAAAGATACAGGAATCTTAATTTCAACAATATAACACGTGCATTATGCAATTTGTTAAGCAAATTGAGGCATGTCCAAAAACTTATGCCTTATTGAGGTAAAACTCTCATGCAAGAAAGACGAAGTTGATTCTAATCATAAAGTGTGTTATTGTTATGATTTTTCTTTTTTAGTCTAATTACAACCCAAATAGTTATAAAATAACTGGCACAGGGGGGAAAATAAAAACACCTAAAAAATTTCAAGAGATGCAATAGGATCCAAAGAACTTTTACTCAGAAATAACTACTACATAGTAGCTCGGTGTATAATATTGAGATAAAAACGACATGGACTGTTAAAATTTTTAATATTCTTTGTATCATAATTGTAAACCTAATTCGAAAAAAGACAAAAATATTACCAACGTTTACCTTTATCGGTAAATATGGAAGAAAAAAAATAAAAAATGGGGAGGTAAATATAAAGTTATCGGAATAAATAAAATCATAACAAATATTAAGCAAGCAACCGCCGGAAACAGGACAATGCCCTTTTTAAAAAGTAAGAAACGATCTTTTATCGAAATCTTAACTCTTTATCAAACATGGCAGATAATAGATACTCGAATAGAGGACAAGTGGTAGAGTCTGGAGAAGTCAGTTAACTACAATCTTCGACTATAACATCAACACCGGTTAGATCAACAAAGAGTCTGCCAGGATGACAGCTACATGTAATTCGAATCCTTCACCACCGAAGAAGTCACTAGCATATTCAAGAGACTTCTTAACTGGAATGCTCCAGGTCCTGGTTATGTCCAGAACTGCTGGCTTGAAAATAATTTTGCTTGGTAAACAAAACATATCATCGTTTTTTTTACAAAAGGAGTCACGTATCACTTGCCAAAAGATCAGAATAAAACACAAGATCCTGCCAAATATCGGTTAATTGCCTGCCTTTGCACACTACAAGGAGATCACATTTTGATTAATACAACGTATCCATACATACTACAAGCAAAACAACATCATTGCAGTTCAACAACAAGGATGTGCCAAAGGCGCTATTGTTTGAAAGGAGCAACTCATTATCGATTCAGTCATCTGCAATCGAGCCTCTACCAACCGAAGGTAACTTTTCACTGCCTATCTGGAGTATCAAAATGCCTTCGATTCAATTCCATATGACTGGTTATTAGTTATACTGAGAATACATAGAGTCGACATACGAGTAGTCCTTTTTAGAACACCTTACGTCAACTTGGAGAACTAAGATCCAGTCGCAAACACCTTCCAGCAGCAACAGAATTTGAACAGCCTATAAATACTTGGCCATGAAACAGGCACAAAGAATTGACCAACGAACTATGTAGAACGAATTAACCAACAACTTTATAAGCAGATAAGGCGACTACGAACCAACCTAAACAGTCTTAATCTATTTAAGGCATTCAAGAACAATGCTCTGTACTAGAGAAGCATCAAGCCCGGCTGCAGAAGTACTTTTATGGACACCTAAAGAAGGTCAACCAGGAAAATGTCAAAATATCAGCATTACTGTGCTCCTCTTCAGTTCTCCAAAGTCCTATTTTGGAAATCTGAAAATATTTGATGTTACAGTACTAGGAAAATACTTTCAATGCAAATTGTTACGATTAAGTTATGTTTACCAATTTATGAAATAAGAAAAAATAACTTTAAAATTATTTCTCGATGTTTAAATATGTTTTCCAATGAAAATAGTCCGTCTTTTACTACAATATTTTGCAGGCTCATACTTTTAGTTAACCCAAATGTTAGACATGCAAAGAACTTTCAGATGATAAAAATAACTCTAATAAGTTGTATTCAACCTTCACAAAATACGTGTCCTGCACACACTTGACCAGTTTTTTTTTATATTTAGTTTAATATGCTACTTAAACTTACCCACACTAAATACCACTCCTCTACCTTCATACAATATTTCAACTGCATTAGTAGCTGCCACTCCAAATCCGGCAGTTAAACTATCTCCTATGGCTCCAACAATATCTATATCTCCAGGTCGTAATTTGTGAGCACTGTTTGGAACGTTTTTACTTCTTAAAGTCATATTGAGATTACAGGGGAAAGCCGTATCTGGGGGCATATCTTGAAGTTTCTAAAAATATGTAGAGCTTGTTTATTCTAATTTATTTATAAAATAATAATACCATTTTCATATTTTCTTAATATTAATTTTTTTGCTCAACTTTAGAAAGATAAAAACAATTTTCTTTTATAGCTAGAGTTGAACATGAATAAATATTAGAGGGATCGGAATGTAATCTCGTTTTTAACCGATTTTAAAATTTTAAAAGACGAAATTTTGAATGCGTCGGCTATATATATATATATATATATATATATATATATATATATATATATATATATATATGTACACCGATTACTTCAGAACGGGAGCACCGGTTTGAATGAAATTTTTCAGGTTATGTTCAGGAAGTTGCAGCGATAGTCCCATATTATTTTGAACAAAATTGGTGTCATACACGAATCTGAATTATTTTTAAAAAATTCAATATAGCGTATCCAATATGGTGAACAAAAAAAATAATTTTGTCCGATTTTCTCCAAAATTGGTATGGATAAGTTTTCTGGATCGCATACAACGAATCCAAAATTATTTTCAAAAAAATATGGCAGACGAAAAATTCGTCCGACTTTCTTCGAAATTGATAAGGGGGGTTTTCGGGGCCGCATATAAAAATCTGAAATTATTTTTTTAAAAATTCAATGCGGCAGACTCAATATGATTAATTTGGTCCGATTTTTTCAAAAATTAATATGGGGGAACTTTAGGGATCGCACATTACGAATCTGAAACTATTTAAAAAATATAGTGGATATAAGATTTTACATCTCCCGATTTTGTCTAAAATCAGTATTGGGGGATTTTTGTTAGTGTTAATTACGAATTTAAAATATTTTTTGAACAACTCCATCTAGCGGATCCAGTATAGAGTCTTACAATTTCTACATCTTTCGATTATCTCCAAAACCGATATAGAGGGTTCTTGGACTAAAAATTTTACATTCTTCGATTTTGTTCAAAGATGGGACTGTATCGTTTTTGAGGATGTAAATAGCAAATATAAAATCTAATATGTCCGATGCCATATGACGATCTAAAAATTTTAAATTTCTGGATTTCATCTAAAATTGGTACTACGAGGCTTTGAAAGGTTTAGATTAAGATTAGATTACGATGTTAAAATTATTTTTTGCAATTCAATATGGCGGATCCAGTATGGTGGGTTGAAAATTTTACCTTATTCGCATTTTTCAGATTTGATATTAGAAGGTTTTTGGGTCGTATATTATGAATATGAACTTAAATTTTTACAACTTCATATGGCAGATACAACATGAGGAACTGAAAGTTTAATATATTTCCGATTTTGCCTAAAATTTACATTGCGGGATTCTTGGGGTGTATACAAACTCAATATGCGGTATAAAGTATGTCTGGTTAAGAAATTTGCATCTCAATTTCTTTAAATATCGATATTGGAAGGTTTTGGCGGCCTATATTATCAATCAAAAATAATCTAAGACTTATAATAGTGGAATTACTAAATATTTATTTGACACAATTTCATTTAAAACTAGTAATTGGAGAACTCTAATAATTAAAGAATTTTTAATCGTTCATTTTAGAGTGATTTTCAACTTCGGATAAAATGGGTATTTTTTGCCACCTTGGAGTCATTGCGAGGTACATTTATCTCCATTAGTACTTAGTTCAAATAATTTGTGGATATCATAATGAATTCAAAACTAAAAATTGAAATATAAAATTTTTATAGAAAAATTGAACCGCTTAAAAATTAAAAATAATTATAATTATTTATATGAAATTGAAATGTATGAAGTCGGCGCCAAATTATTTCTAAATGAACCAAATAATTACTAATACGAGATAAAACTATGGTAAGAAAGCAATTACAAATAAAGTATTTTTAATCTGTTTATGCGAATCACATTTTGTCAGGTATTAGTTTGGCACCAACTTCAAAAATTTCAATTTCATATAAAAATTTATATTTATTTTTCATTTTTTAGCCCGTTTTTAGAAGTCGGTTCAATTTTTTTATAAAAATTTTCTTTTACATTAAATTCAAATAGACAAATTTTTAACAGGTTTTCATTTCTAATCAGTGATGTAGTTATTCTCGTTATCAACGACCTTTTACTATCCAGTAAGCAAATTTTTGTAGCCGGATCGTGAGAAATCAATTGGTTCTTGATCCAAATTTTTTGGAGATAGCATTTTGGATATCATTCAGATTTTCAAATTTTTTGTCACTTAAAAATGCTGTAGCGATCGGAATAAATGAAATCAGATGGCGCAATATCGGGCGAGTATGGTGAATGAGGCAATACCTCCCACCTCAATTTATTAATTTTTTCCAGTGTTCTTCTTGCGCAGTGCGGTTTTGCATTATCATGTTGCAGAATAACGCCTATTTCTGTTGTAAACCTGGCTTAGCTGTACTTCATGGCGATTCATTCGTAGGGCGCCACTTCCTTTTGCGTTTTGGGTTTTCATAGAGAACCCATTTTTCATCTCCAGTGATCAATCGACCAAAAAACGCTTCTGTAGCGTGCCACTGAAGCAATCAGTTGCATGTGGTTGATTGGTTAGCTTTGTTTTCTTCGGACAGATTATGCGGGACCCAAACGTCAACTCAGCTTAGTTTATCAATCTGCTCAAAATGTTCTTTGCTGATTGACAAAGGTTGATTAATAGTATTTGATAGCTCTTCGATTATCTGACGTGTATTTTCTTCCACTTTCGCCCCTAAAATGTCATTGTCTAAAGTTGTTGGTCTTCCTGCTCAATACGAGTCAGAAAGATCAAAACTAGCGGATTTTAACTTAGGGAACCACCTTTGGCATTTACGAACGTTTAATAAACTTGGGTAAAGATCGCAAATGTTTTTGGTAGCAATTGTTGCGTTACTACCCTTACGAAACTCAGAAAACATATAATGCCGGATATGAACCTCTCTTAGTATTTGGCTCGCCATTTTACCATAAATTGCAAAAAAAATAAGATTAATTATTTACGAACAAACAAGTCAATCTAACCTTAAAAAGTTTTTTGACGACTTTGAAGCACACAATGAGTTGATGAATGACATACGATCCCAACTTACAATTAATATTAGCAGAGAATATACATTTTTGCATAAGTTAATTATTATTTTTTGATTCTAAAAAATGAACCAGTCAGAACAGATTTATTACTAATAACTACAAAGAATATGTCTAGAATTTTTGATACATGGATTTTCCCTTTTTCATTAAATTTTAAAAGTAAAAATATATTTATATTAATATCTTTCTAATGGCATTTTGTAAAAATTTCTTGGCACCAGAACAAAAATGTATTGTTTTCTTCTATTTTGCATACGAACCAAAAGATTTATGGTCTGTAAGCATTCAGAATATTTAGAATATGAAGAAAATCAAAGATATAAATGCCTAAAGTAGTTTCTCTTCATTCATTATAGCTGCTTATTAAAATTATTTTTGTCATGAATTTGCTTCATTAAAGATATATAATACTGTGTCTGCGTAATACTAATGCTGTAAAATGAATTTTTCTTAATTAAAAATACACAGTATACTAACGGACAATTGAGAACCAAATTGTTAGGATTTGACGGTAATCTCTAAAAATAGTTAATTCATCTATGTTAGGAAGGCCAGTGTCACTTCTTAAGAAGGAAATACAGAGAGTCAAATTATTTAAACAAAACTTATAAAGAAAAGAAAATACTTTAAAATATTTATATTGAATATAGAAATATTTTTAGGAGAACTTTTGGTCACATTGGTCAAAAAATTAAGAATTTAGAGTTTTGATCAAAACAAATCATTTTTTCCGCACGCTATAATTCAAAACAAGCACCAACAAGTGTTTATTGTAAATGTGTGGGCTGGCATCGTCGAAAATATAGGTCCATTTGTTTTGGAGAGAAGACTCAATGATGAAATTTACTTACAACTTTGGCAGAAAAATTGGAAGACATACTTCTTAATAGAAGAATGCAAATGTGGTACATGCATGATGGTGCTCCATCTCATTTTAACCGTATAATACGTTAACACTTAACTAATGTTTTTGGCCTTCGATGGATAAGTCGAGGTGGCCACCAAGGTCTCCAGACCTAAATCCCTCAGATTTTTAGTTCTGGGAACATCAAAAGAACTAGTTTACACCAGTAAACATAGCAAGGTGAGGTCCGCGATAATGCTGGAATATTATTTCCAGTGCAGCGGGAAAATATTCGAAGGGTAATAAAATATACTGAAGTACGTGGAATCCATATTGAACATTTACAGAAATAACATTAAACGTTGGACTTGACAATGTCTGAACTGGAAACCTTTGAGCATAACATCTTCTTGCCTTCGAAGGGTAAGACAACGCTTCCTCATCAGTTGAAGCACATCTGCACACCCTGCGTATTTTATTTTTACCTGTTTGTGTTTAGCATCAGTAACTTTTAAGTTTTTCGTATAAAAACAGATTTATCTCGAAAACCGCTAGTTTTATCGAAATAAATAAAGAGTAACTTTTTCGAAAAGAAATGAAAGTATTTAACAATTAGTTTTCAGCTCTGTAAAATGACATCTGTCAAAAATTAGTATAAACGAGTGTGGCTACAAGTCCGTTCCTGATGATCTAAAACATGTACTGTAGTATGATTTAATGAGGCTCTATGGCCTCTATAAAATATTGAAATTTCATTAAATTATATAAGTCGATTCAAAAGTTAGAACCCATAAGGTAACTCGCTGGGTACCTCTTTAGCACCCTGTATCTCCGTTAAGGGGCAATTTAGGAATTTTTTTTTCTGTGACGGAGTAGATGATTATTTTGACCTCTCCTGTATGTTTCCGAGAAATTAGGAGATACAAAAATCTTTTCCTATTTGAGCGAACTTTCACCATAAAAAATTGTGTTTAGATGCTCAATCTATTATGCAACGCAATTGAAAAAGAAAACCGATCTACAAGAAAAGCTTATGACATGGAAGAATTCTGTAGAAGAATTGTTCGACGATGAAAGACAAGAACCTAATATAGATAATATACAAGGCGACGAAGGACCAGACATAACTAAAGAAGAAATATTATACACTATAAAAACAATGAAGAATCACAGGTTCTAGATAGGATTACATCGGAACTTCTCAAGCTTGTGGAAGATGAATCAGTGAATATTCTTGTCAATCGTTTTAACTGCATTTACAAAACAGGAGAAATGCCAAAAGAATGGCTCCTGTCAACTTTTGTCACCATACCAAAAAAGGCAAACGCAAAAGAGTGCACAATAAGCCTAATGGGACACACATTTAAAGTATTCCTCAAAGTGATTCACACAAGAATTCACAGAAAACTAGATGTGGATATTGGTGATACTCAATTCGGACTTCGGAACGGGCTTGGAACAAGAGAAGCACTATTTGCACTTAACGTCATGTGCCAAAGATGTCTAGATATGAACCAAGATATGTATATGTGCTTCATTGACTACAATAAAGTACGTCACGATCATCTAATGATACTGCTGGTAGAAAAAAAACTTGGATAAAAAAGACATCAGGATTATTTTCAAGATTTACTATAACCAGAAAGCAAACATTCGAATAGAGTAAGAGACAACGGAGGAACTCGAGATTATGAAAGGCGTAAGACAGGGATGTATACTTTCACCAATCTTATTCAACCTATACTCAGAGGACATCGTAAACAGAGCACTTTCAGAGCAAAATATGGGTATCAAAATAAATGGCATCCCAATAAACAACTTGTGATATGCCGATTACGCGGTTATAATTGCAGAAACTTCGGAGGATCTTCAGATATTAATTAACAGAATAGTAGAATGCGGTGAAGAATATGGATTATCCCTTAACATCAGTAAAACAAAAATAATGGTGGTATCTAAATCACCACAAAACTTCCTTGGCATAACCGTGCATGATCAAAGAATTGAACGTGTGAGAAAATATAATTACCTGGGAACTGTTATCAACGAAAATAACGATAGCTCGGAAGAAATCAGAATCAGAATGGAAAAAGCTAGAGCTACGTTTATTAAAATGAAGAAGGTGTTCTGCGGACGAGATTTAAGCCTTAAATTTAAAATTCGCCTTGTGAGATGTTACGTGCTGTCATTTCTTTACTACGGAATGGAAGCGTGGACATTGAAAAAAATTGATACCAAGAGGATGGAAGCATTTGAGATGTGGATGTACCGTAGAATATTGAGAATATCGTGGACAGAGAGAGTAACAAATGTGGAGGTTTTGCGAAGAATGCGGAAAGAGAAAGAAGTAGTACTTACTATTAAAGAACGAAAACTGCAATACTTGGGACATGTTATGAGGGGAGATAAATACCAGTTGCTGCAATTAATTATCCAGGGAAAAATAATAGGCAAAAGATCCATAGGAAGAAGAAGGCATTCATGGTTAAAAACTTAAGAGAATGGTACAATTGCAGCAACTGGCAACTGTTTAGATCTGCAGTGTCAAAGATACGCATAGCTTTGATGATAGCCAAACTTCGGAACAAGGACGGCACCTAAAGAAGAAGAAGATCAAAATACATAAAAAAATTTAGATGAATCAATCTGAATTTAAGAGGCAAAACCCCTTGGGCCCCTACCCTAGTTATGGAACGAAATAAACCTTGTGTAAGATAAATATTGCAGGTGAAAGATAAGATTGCAACATTTTTTCTCATTTCAACTGTAACTTTTGTTGCTTTCTAGTGTTCTGTAATTTTTTGTATATTATGCTGACTTCATTTCTTCTTGGTGTCAAGTCGTAATTTCATTATTTGTGGTGTTGGATTTTTTCACGTCTAATTGAGGTTTTAAGAGCATTATTGCGACATCATCGTATCCTTTTGCACAGAGCTGGATGCATTTTATTTAAAAGCTTTTATGAAGTATCGGACCTTAATGTAAAGAAAATTAGGTGTACATTTTTACAATTATTTGATTTTTTTATAATAAAAGTGTCCGTTCATCGGAACAGAAGTTAATTTTTATAGGAGATATAAGGTCGCCTTGCTAATTGTCATTATTTAAATTATAAATTTAAGTTAATTTTTGTAAAAGAGTAAAAAATCTTCCACCATGTGATTTGTAAATTATTGCCAAAGCAATAGCAGAATTATACAAAAATAGGTATACTTACCCTATTTGCTCGTAAGAACCTTGCATTTGTCCTAGATGTAAGTTTGGAATGAAAAGAATTAAACATAATTGATTTTATTCTACGTAGAAGTGGGACATATCGGTCTAAAACACTTCGTTCTTCTTGGTATGCATTCGTCAAATAATATGTCATCGGTAAAAGTAACAAAATATAAATTATACTCTTCCGCATTACAGTAAATCTTGCAGTCACCTTCAATAAACAAAAATAATTTTTTAACTGATATTCATGGGAACATTGAATTATCATATAATGCTATTTTTTTTAAATAGACAAACATCCTACAATCATTGAAAATTAAAGAAAATTTAAATTGATGGCCTTCAATCATAAACTGGATTTTTTTTTACGAAATTTTTTTCTTTATTAAAACTTTCATATTTAAATACTTAATAAAATTCAACATAGTTATAAATATCTAAGACTTTTTAAAATGTTTTAATTATTTTTTCGTTATTTTCTTTCTTAACATCGTAAAAGAGAAAAGTCGAAACCAACTGATATCTAATATACATATTTCACTAATTCGAACTTATTTTTTCATATACACTATTTATTCTAATCTTCATAAAAGATGATGAGTATTTTTGAATAATGGTATTGAGTGAAATCTAGGAAAATGACGTCGTTTCAAAAAAATTCGATACTTGCCGCTATTTCGAGCTCGTACAACCCGATTCTTATCTTGGTTTTCCATTATTTTTCTGATGGTTAGTTTAGATAGTTTGGCCGATTATTGTTTTTTAGTTAAAAATACAAGCTTTCTAAATTGGCTTGCCAAAATTTGTTCAAAAATAATTGAAATATATTATATACAATATATTTAACTAGTTTTATTGAAAATAAATACATAAGTTCAGCGTTTTAACTGAAATAAAAGTGCTTTATGAAGTGAAGCTTGGCGTTTTTTGAATTTTCCGATAAAGTGAGGAAAAATAGTGAAAAGTCAAGATCAGATTTGTGTTCACGAAAGGGGGCAAGTATCGAAATTATTTAAAAAAAAGACGTCATTTTACTAAATTTTACTAAATTCCAATGGTTACCGTATTTTTTTTTATATAATTTAAGACAATGTAGGTGGATCCAAAGTTACCATAATTTATTTTTATAAAAAAGCTAAACTGATTTCAAATTTCAAGAAACTGCGATAAAAATTGTATATTTTCTCTTTTACTTAGCACTTTTTTGAAGTCACTTTAACGAAACCTTATTTTAGGTATTTCTTACAAGTTGGAAACCGACTCAAAATATATCTCTCTTAAATAAACCTACCGATAAAATATTATACGAAATCCCCTTTTACAATATATCGAGAGCATAATCAAAATGACTCATTTCTATCAAAAGTTATATACAAAGGAATTCCATTAAGTTCACTAACCAATGAACTTTTTCAGCTTTCCACCCCATTACAATAAACTTATCTTGGAAATATCTTTATGGGGAAATTCTCAAAATAAGCTGAAAATTTTGTTAAAATATCTCATTCCTATCAAAAGTTATATGCGAATGAACTCATACAATTTTTATCCAAACTAACAATATATTTTCAGACTTTAACCTCCCTTGCAATAAATCTATCAAGAAAATATTTCTAGGTCAGTATCTCGGGGAATTCCTTTAAATACTTTGAAATTTTGTCAAAATATCTCACTCCTATCGAAACTTACATACAAATGAATTCTATTAAAAATTTCGTGAAGTCAATAAATTTTTCAGTTTTTTTTTTCAGGTTTTAAAGCCTATAAAATCAATCTATCTTGGATATACGACCACCATATTGTAACAGATTTATTTTTACTTTTACGCCTGTTTTATTTACATTTGCAATCGATATTTATCGGCATCGTTTTCAGCTGGGATCGCGATTTCATGGAGGTTTCTGTATAAATAACCTTACCATTTTTAGATATCAATAAATTGGTTATCTGTTTCTGTTGAAATTTATTCTATAATTAGGATTGTGATTTTAAAAAAATCTCTCGAAATATGCTTCTTGAGAAGTCTAGTTTTGAAATCTTTTGGATTCAGCAATTTTCTTTGCAACTGGCCATTCTAGAAGAAATATTGAATTCTTAAAAAGTAAAATCAGTTTATCTGTAGGATATTTTATTTGATTTGATTAATCTGCACCAAATTCAGGTATTTTCCGTTATAATCGTCGAGTTCAATAATTTAAATTCTTTCCATTTTATGCTCGTCATAACCTCATATAATTTTCTGGTTACTTACCCTAATGTTCCAGGAGCTAGAATTTAAAACCTTTATAAAAATTTCTCAAACTTTATTGCAGTTATTTTTATGTATATTAGTTTCCTCAAGATTTAGCTAATAGTTCTTGAAACCTTTTTTCAGTTTTCAACAGTATTTTCGCCAGTTTTATTTCCGTTTTCCTTGAAGCGTTTTCATCCTTAATAAAAATACTACATACTTTTCGGATATCAAATACTTTTGCTGACAAATGTGTTACATCTGATCTCCTTTTGGTCACATGTCACCTAACTACACACAAGACAATTGCATGATAATCCGAAGGGTTCAAAGAAATATTAAAACATCCGAGAGCTGCACTGGTTTTAGGTGTTTCATTGGCCAAGACCATCTTTTGGTAACTGCAACCCGAGAGCGAGTACTTACAAACACATCAGCAACTGTATTGTTTAAATTTGTAGAAAAAGGGAAATGTAATATCAATATTGCAAAGACAATTGCAATTTTCGTTGACGGACAATATAGTTGCTACATTATTTTTTTTACCTAGAGCTACCATATTATTTTGTTGATGTAAATTTCATAATTTAGTACATGTATTTGAGTCTATCTGTAGAAAGCAAGTTTCCCCGGAGTTATTATTTTATCTGTTTTAGGGTACAAATGACGCCATCAATTTGATTTGGCGGTAAGAATAACTTAAGGAGGTGCTCTTTTCGCATTTTGCAGTAAATATATTATTAAGACCCTGCCCGTTTATAATTGCCACGACAATAAGAGCTAGTGAACTCAGGCACTATGGATTTCTCAGAGAATGAAAATTAACTACTTTACGTAATCCACTTTAATGACTTAAAACCATTCACTAATTAAACATTTAAGTATTATAACCGAGAACCCAATGACTTCTATTAAAAATAATATGTGAACAAACACTACAATGAATAAATAAATATACACATCGAATTAATAACTTCCTCAATTTGAAGTCAGTTAAGAAATATATATTAATAATAGAATATTTTTGGGTGTCATCAATTTGGATACTAAAAGATCCCGCTCGAACTTGTTTTTCGACAATTTCTCGCCGATTTGGATATATTATAGCTCTCGGCGTCCAGATCAAGAGTTATCATGGCGCAACCCCACAAAAATCAACAGCTTCAGAAGTAACTACTGCCCATGGTTTGAAGTAAGAATCTCTTCACAAAGCATAACTGTCATCGAAAAGGGTTTTCTGGGGTAACCTTGAGATTGACTATTGTATTATTATTCACCTTGACCAGGCATTTTTAAGGTCAGTGAGACCCGAGAGTAAAATCTTTACTTCAGAGTTTTTTTTTAAATAATTTGGAAGACTATATACCAACATAATTATTATAAATGAATTTTCTCCAAAAGAGGATATTTCATGACAAATTACGAAATTGTTTAATTATTTTATGTTTCAAGAAATTTTTATTCGATTGTGACAAGAATACACTGTATTCAGTTATCAGTTTATTTAATCTTTTTCTAATACTTCAGTTACATCTAAAAGGAATATCACCATTTTTACTGTATTTTATCGATTGTCCAACTAGTAGTTTTGTAAACTCCTTTTTGAAAATTAAAAATGTACAAATAATACAAATTTCCGATTAGAATTAATAAATTAGAACGTATTTTAAAAAACTAGAAATTTTAGCAAGTAATCACACCCCTGTATTTTGAACAGTTTGATTTGTTTCTCATAAATTAGTTAACGACACTGTAATAACTGTCATTGAATACATTTAGTTACTGTTACTGTTACAAGTTTTTTTAGATTTTAAAAGTTTGTCTCTGGAAAATTAGAGGTGCGGTATTTAGAGGTTTATATTTAATTATACTCCATTCAATGTGGTAAACAAAAATTGAAAATTTCCATCCCTACATTTCACATAGGGAAGATAATCTATTTTTTTTTTAAATTCACCTCAAGTGTAATTTTGTATCTATTATTATAAGAATGTAACATTCAGGTTTACTATTTTATATTGGATAATTTTGAAGTTTTTATACTTCTGTACGTGGAACTCTAAATATATATTAGGAAACTGGACAATCCTTGAGGATTAACAGAAAGACTAATATAATATAGTAAAAAATACAAGATTTTTCAAATCTGGAATCTGTATACATTATATTACTACTTCATGGTGGCAGATATGTCAAGAATTTAATCCACTTTTTTAATTATTTTCAGAATTAAATTGACATAGCATTATTGATCCGAATATGACAAATATTATTACAATAAGTACAAAAAAATCAAAGATGTAAATAAGAAAGAAAAAAATTGAATAGAGATATTTTTTTTTGTAATCAGATAATAAATCAAAAGTAGCTACGAGAATTATTAGTGATACTAATGATAACAATTAAAACGGGAAAAATTCAATTTCTAGTATAAAAATATATAAGGATCTATTTCGAATGACAAAAGAGAAATTGTAAATTATTTGAATCAGGGAAATTATCCAAAAAAAAAGACGCAATAGTAATTTTGCAGTGGCCGATCCAAGTGCTCGATAAATTCTGAACGTTTAAATAATATATAAAAATTTAAATATTAAAAATAAATACGTCGGTCTTTTCGTAGATCTCAGCAAGGTTTATGAATTTGCTCTTTCTCTTGAAATGCTCTTTAAGTATGGATTAAGGGCAGAAGTTTTCAGGGGGTTAGAATTGTATTTGTTTAATTGTTATCAAATTGCAGATAATGATTAATAATAATGCACATTTCACATCAATCAGTGAATCAACTAATGAATCTTTCTTCATGACTATTCATACAATATATTATTACCCCATATTAAAATATAAAATAATATGAATACAAAAATATAAACTTAAACTAGTCGCTATAATGAAACAACACATACGGTTATGGGTTTATTTAAATGTCTTGAAACTTGTTCAAGAAATATTCGTCGAAGCTATAAAAAGTCATTCATTGTAAATACTCAGAAAAAGTATTTTCGATCCGTGAATATAGGAGAGACCTTATCCGATCAGAAAAATTTTAAAAAATTGTATACCGAAATGTTTCTGGCTATCTCTAGCCCTTGCAGTGCAGTTATATAAAATGATAAGGTCTTCTTTTTTTTCTGGTATTATATGAGTGATAGTCATTGCTTACATGTATAACAGGTTACACAATATATGCATGCATAGCACAGTTAATTTTTTTAGAGAAATAAATGATGTTCTGCAACAATTTCTAAAACCCAAAGCAGTCATCACTCACACACGCCTTCATTAAACTGCAAAAACTCTTGAAAAATGTAAGGAATGATCCCAATAAAATACATCAAATGAAATGTGCGTATGTAAGTATGCCTAATAAGCATTAGGTAAAACCGCATCAGAAATACTCTTTCCAAGATTTCTCAAAAAAAAAGAAATCTGTCAGTTTCCTGATCAACTGGATTCAGTGCTTTTTCTAATTAAATTTGGGGTCAATATAAACCCCAAAATATTTTACGGGACTATACGTAAATTGTAGAGGATGCAATGTAATACATATTTTTTGAGTCTTAGCTTCATTCATACTAAGCCTGTTTGACACAAACCATTCGCTTACTGAGGCTTGTTCTTCAAATGATTTGAGCTGAAGACTTTGCCAGCAACTGGCACTGTTAGATACGGCAGTATTATTCGCAAAGAGCATCACCTTATCATCTGGGAGACATTTAGAAATGTTGTCAGTATGTAATAGAAATAAACTTGGGTCCAATACAGAGCGTGGTGTAAGACCATATTTTATGATGCTCTTGGATGACGAGTTTCCCTGGTATGAGCAATACTAAAGTCGTTTCAACAAGTAGGATGTTATTAGAGTTGCAGCACTATCAAATGCTTTTCTTAAATCAAAGAAACTTTCCTGACCATTCTTCCTATCCTCAAAACAGTCCTGCATAAAACTTTTTCAGGCATTAATAGCTGTTGAGGGAGAAGCCTGTACGGAAGCCTAATTGACAATAGTTCGACAAGTTATTAGATTCCATATGATGAGTTTGTCTTTTAAGCACGACCTCAAAGATCGTCGCAAATATAGAAACCACTGATACTGGTCTGAAATTTCCCATACCCTGACAGTCACCCATTTTAAAGATAGACTCTATTCTTGGCAGTTTGAGACACTTTGGAAGTGTGTTCGTCTATATATTGATTTATCATTTTATCCAATTAATGTACTATAAATTCCCTAAGCCTTAATGATTTTAGTGTTAAGATTACAAGCATCTCTTGCGGGAGTATTTTTCAAACTGACAACACTTCCACCGTAAGAAACATTTCTGAACGTAAAGTTGTTTTTTTGCTCAATATTAAATCTTTGAAAAAAAAGTTACATAACTTTTACAATCACGCGATAAACCATATATTATTTTTCTAGCGGTACTAGAGAAATGTGAATTTATTCGTCGTGGATAACGGCGTTACTTTGGATGGATTATTATTTTTAATCCCACCCCAAATTACCTTTGGTTTTTAAATGTTTACTTTATGGTAAAATTTACGACAATTTTTAGTAAAATCAATTAAAAGTAGGATTCTTGGTGAATGCTTAAGAAAAGTTAGGAATTTAAGAAATTTACGTGTGTGTTTTAATTCATCGTTAAATAAAATGGGAATTTCTAGTAGATGATACCATTTTTGACTTCTCCGTCAAACTCTTTTCACATGCCCGTACGATCAGTACTACAAACTGTTTACATTTCTCATCAACATTCATTTAAGAGCTATTAATAAAATACTTTCATCTGTAATTGGACGATTAGTATTCCAAAAAAGAGATTGCTTGAAATTCTGCTTCAGTTTTAAGTTAAATGAAATACCTGCAAGGTCAAGTGGTGCGGGATCCATCACTATAGTTTGCAAAGAATAGGGTGATAGATTGTTATCTAGTTAAGCTATAGAATTCGAAAACATTGCAAAGTTTTTTTTCCCCATGAAAATTAACATTGAAATTTATCCTGAGTTATGGCAATCTTCTTGAAAACAGCCAAGCAGCCAAGTGTATTCGCCAACTCACTAAGATACACTAAAAATTATCATTTAACACACAGTATCAAATGCCTTAAAATGAACTTCCACCGACATATTTAAGATTTTATTTAGAACAACATTCACGCCCTCTCTGACAAATATATCAACACCACCATGCAAGCGAGCAACTCTACAAAAACTAGCGATATTAACATAACCATTGGAAGCATATTCCTCATTCTCAAACCTGTAGCTATTTAAGAAAACTATGTAAAAATTTTCAGATTGCAAAAATGCCACGAATTCCTTTATTCTATTATGTAAATATTGGATATTTATGTGCATTAAACTGACATAAACACCCATCTGATATTTCCGTTTATAATTATTTTTATTCATTCTATATATTAGAATTAAGGCAAACAAGTGTTATTTAGATATTTTTAAAACCTTTTTAGTCTACTTTTCCCCTGAAACTCATGTCGCTAAAAATGAATAGTAAATTAGTACAGTATAGTGTGTAACATTTTTAGGCATTTACTTAGATAACATACTTTGCTGGTATACGTAAGTTGATAAGTTTAGAGCACAAGTTTTCCACAATTTTGAAAATTGTGGCTAAAGAATTATAAATAATTTCAAAATGCTCGAAAAATCGTATTCATTATAAGTTCATATGCTTATAGAATAGCCAGATTTCCTGATGCCTGCTATTAACCAAAAATTTTGTCACGCCATGCCTTATAACAACTTGTCTCAAAGGCACATTTTTAAAAAGGATAAAATACGTGTTAACATGTTTCTACCTAGTAGCGAATATTAAACTAAAATAAATCTTGTGTTACAAAATCTTTCAAGAGCTAGTTATTTATCTGAATTAGAAAGCTGTTAGCAATAATATATTGAGTTACAAATTTACTTTCAAGCACAAGGAACAAACATTCCATTATTATGCACGTCTGATACGCACTGAAACGTTTTCATTCTGAAACGTCGTAGGGTCCAAAAAGGTGCCTCTTTTACATAACAAACGTTTATGACGACATTAGTAAAACCTCTCATAACATCCGGTCCCTGTAACAAATAGCCCTAAGTATTAGGATCATAAGTTGTTGACATAAATCCCATGATAACAAAAGGATTCAAATGGAAAAACAATGTAAACTTGCCGCCAGGGATACTTGTAATTTCAGATTGTATATACAAAAGAGTAAATGGAAAAATATTGAAGATAAATTTTATTTTTCAAAGCTAATACGTAATTAACTTTATTCAGTCCTTAAATTTATTTAGGTTACCCAAGTTATCTCATGAAATTATTTGAAATTCTGCAAGTGTATCTAACAAAATAACAAATTTAATGAGACGCTGTCTTTAAATTTCAATTATTTTTGTTTACTATGTAAAAAAGGGTCTACCTAGGTATGGACTTGCAATTTTTGCGAATCTATGCCACATTTTTGTTAAACCAAAGATGCAATAAACAAGAATTTCTTAGCCCTCTCTGTTTTTAAGATACATAGCGAAATTAAAAATTTTCAGTTAAAAGGCTCCCAGGTCGTATCTTAGTTAATATGTAAATTAGTGAAAAAGTAAAGTCCGCTTATTGTAAAGCCTATTAAGTAAAATCTACTGGAGTACTTTATTTTTATCTAAAGGCATCATGTTTTGTGACCAAACAGTATATTATTTCACAGATCGCTTCCAATTTTTCAAGCTTTTGAAAAACCTAAAAAATTCTAAAATTGTTATTTAAAAAAAAATTCACAACAAAGTTCGCAGTGGGCAGGCTATAAATAATGTCATAGATGAACTATATCAAAACGTTTTTCTTCTATGATCGGATTTACACTGCATTTTGTTATTTTTGGTGAATGCGGGGGATGAAAAAAATCCTAAGCATTAAATCGTCATTCGTAAAAGATAGTTATAGTAAGAACTAAAAAAATGGCAAGACATGATATATTGAAGTGTTGCCGTCTTATACTCTCTCTCTCTCTCTCTCTCTCTCTCTCTCTTTGTCAACCTCTGTCCATCCACTCCTGGATGTAGGTCTATCTCAATTGTTTCCATCTTTCTCTATTCTTCGCCAATCTCATCCACTGTTTGCTCGTCACTGTCCTTACGTCGTCTACCCATCTTTTTTGAGGTCTTCCCGTGCTTTTTGTTGTCTCCCTCGGTCTCCATTCCAGGATTCTTCGTGCCCATCTGTTGTCCTCATATCGGGCTATGTGACCAGCCCATCGTCACTTCATCTTTGCAACCTCCTCCACGATGTCCTTGACTTTCGTTTTGCGTCTTATCTCGGTGTTTCTAATCCTGTCTCTTAATGATATTCCAAGCATGTTTCTTTCCATCGCTCTTTGGACTGTTTCTAATTTTTTTAGCGGACTTTTTGGTGAGGGACATGGTCTCTAATCCATACGTATACACCGGTAATATGCATGTCTCGTATACTTTTCTTTTTAGATTTATGGGAATTGAATTATTTTCAGGATGTATGCCAGTTTACCGAAAACGGCCCATGTTAGCTGTGTTCTTTCTTTTTATTTCAGCATCCTGTTTTGATATCCCTAGTCTGATGTCATGACCCAAGTATACATAGTGTTCGACGTTTTCTATCCTCTGATTCTGTATTGTTATGTTTGCCTGTTCGTATCTCATTATTTTTGTTTTGTTGTAGTTCATTTTAAGGCCTACAGATGCGGATACGTTATTTAGCTGTTGTAGCATATCGCTCAATTCTTGGAGATTACTTGCTATTAAGATTATGTCATCAGCAAATCTGAGATGGTTCAAGTATATTCCGTCGATGTTTATACCTTTGATGTTCTATTTAAGTTCCTTAAAAATGTCCTCTAGGGCTAGGGTGAACAGTTTTGGCGAGATAGTGTCCCCTTGTCTCACTCCCCTTTGTAGTTTTATGGGGTTCGTTTTCGTCTTGTCGTCTATTTTTATTTGAATGGTTGCATTTTCGTATATGTTCTTTATGATGTTTATGTATCTTGAATCAATTCTTGCGTTTTCTAAGGATTGTAATAATGCCCATATTTCGACGGAGTAGAATGTCTTCTGGAAATCTACGAAAGCCATATGGAGCGGTACATTATATTCGGTGCACTTCTGAATTAGTATTCTTATGGTGTGAAGGTGATCTGTGGTGCTAAAGTGTTTTCTGAATCCAGCTTGTTCGACAGGTTGGTAAAAATCGAGTTTGTTTGTTATGCGGCTGGTTATGATTTTGGTTAACAACTTGTAGTTGTGTGATAGTAGGGATATTGGTCCGTAGTTTTCAAAATTTTGTTTTGTCTCCCTTTTTGAATATTAAGATTACTTCGGAGTTATACCAATCCTGTGGAATTTTTCCATCTTCAATTATTTTATTAAATAGTATCTTTCATATTTGTTCTATTTTTCTGCCGCCAATTTTCAGCATCTCTACTGTAATTTTGTCTTCTCCTACACATTTATTGTTCTTTAATTTATTTAGTGCCATTCTTATCTCTGAGCTTGTTACTTCTGGAATTTCCTCAGAGTCTATGTTGAGTATGGTTCTTTTTGTTCGTTGTTGCTCTTGTTGTGCGTGTGGCGAGTATAGCTTGGTGTAGAATTTTTCTATGGCTCTGCTTATTTCCTTTTCGTCCTGGACGGTCACGTGTTATACAGTTAATCTAAACTACGAGTACAAGTTTTTTATTCTTTCGTTTATATTCATTTAAGTTTAAAAAGGGAATATCGGGATGAATCAGACGATAATTTTATATATATATATATATATATATATATATATATATATATATATATATACATATATTTATGAATTTTTATGGACGGGGAACAGTATATTATCTATGTTTTTAGATTCAACAAACATAATTGAGTTCTTAGAAATGTAAAATATGATTTTAATACTTACATTTTCACTGATTTGTAAAAAGAAAAAGTTTTAAATAGGTTTTCGATCAACAAATTTAAAATAATTTTTAATAAATTCAATATGACGGACTAAAAATTTTACATCTCTTATATTTATCTTTCCTATTTTGTCCAAAATTGATATTAGGTTTTTGGGAGAGTAAATTAAAGCTTTGAAATTATAGTCTTCCAAAATTGGGGTGAGTACATTACGGTTTTAAAATTAATTTCCTCAAACTCAATATGTTGGATCAAATATGTCAGACTAAAAATTTCTCAACTTCTTTGAAAATCGGTATTGGGGAATTCTGAAGGTGTATATTACAAATCTAAAATTAATTTCTAAATATTCAAGATAGAGGATTTTCTATGAGAGACTAATTTTTTATTTGGTCAAATTTCATTCAAGTAGAATCAAAGAACTTTTTCTTGTTCTATCTGTCTTGATTTACAATAACTTTAGCTAAAATGGGCAATATTTTTGCGACGTTTCACGTCAAAGGACACAATGTGCTGCCCAGAACTAGAATGTATCAATATTAATTTTCGGTGCCTTAAAGTGTTCGTATTTCAAGACTCTATCGAAAGACGTCTGGTAATTCCAAAAGAACATAATGGCGATTCCAATATGGTATTCGCAATCAAAGAAAGTTCAATTTAATGAGTATTATTGATAAAGATAAAATACATAAAGTCAGTATTTTATAAACTAAAGCACCATATCTAAATGTTATCGAGGTCGCTAAATTCGAATCCAATGTTCATTAGAAATCATCAGTATAGTACTTGTCTCCAACCTAAAAAAATATATCAAATTGTTAAACTAACTCCATTCTGCGATAAGTAATATATATTCATATCTCCGGGGTCGCTGAAACCAATTCTGATATCCGTATAACTTCAGCTATTCAAAATTCGCCCCTAGCCTCAATTGCTAAAACCATCCATCTCTACGTTTGGGAACGAATATAAGTATTTATTCTCAAGTTTTCGGAGTCGTTGATTCGAATTCCGACATCGCTTTACATCCAACTAGTCACTAGTCATCCCTAACCTCGAAATTTTTCCTAAAGACACTATTTCTGATTGAGGTATGAAGTTTGATCACCATATTACCTATATCTATTATAGACAAAGAAATTAAAATTGATTATTATACCTGATCAATATGCTATGTATAAAAATATTCTTGAAAGCCGTATACCATTTTTCTTACCCCTCGTTGTAATTGTAATGTGATGCTTGGAGTACATAAAAAACACGAAATATTGAATAGTATTATCGGTTAAGCGCTACTATCTTTCAACATGTATTTAGTGCATTGGCAGAACATTAAAATAGTATTCAGACTCAATAACCAGAATAATTATATTTTATCACTTCAGTATTTTAAGTTTTTCCTTTGTAAAATTAAACCAAGCGACGGTTTAGTCATTTCTAAAGGTTAGGGACGAATTTTGAATGGCTGAGGTTATACGGAATTTTTTATGGTTGCGTACGCCTTATTGGAAATGTCATTATGTTTTTTTTTTTGGGAATAACTAGACTGCTTTCGATAGAGCTTTGATATACGAACATTTTATTGATGCAATCTAGTTCTGGGCAGCTTGCTGGGTCTTCGGACGTAAAACGTCCGATACACTCGATCTGTAGTTGTAAAGGGTTGATTCTTGTAACTAGTAAATTTATAACATCAGCATACCTCTCACAGAAATTTTTGTCAAGGTAGGAACCAAATGATTACCGTATGTGATATATAGGAGAAGACACAACACAGAACCCTAAGGGACTCCGTTAGATATAAGTCTGCTTCCACCTTTAACATCCTTAACCTTGACAATGTAGACTCGGTCTGACATATATGATTCAAGAATAGAAAGTAACGAAGGAGTTTTCCTGCAGGATTTTATGATGATTATCAACCAAAAGCTTTTGGTCCAAAATATTAATGAAAAATCTAGTAAAGTCACAATCAGCAATCTGCGTGATGTGATTTTAAGTGAACTGATGTTGACATAAAGATAATAATTTATTATATATATATATATATATATATATATATATATATATATATATATATATATATATATATATATATATCGGTATACAACTTTTGAACTTTCGACGTCTTCCGATACCCAATCACCATCTATCTCGGTCTCTCCAGAGATTCTCTTCTCGTTCTCTAAGTCTCATCTCCCGGTCGATTCCTTCTCTCCAATTAAGACGTGGTCTTTCCGGCTTCCATGGGGTGCCCACTTTAAGTTCTGTTTCGGTAGTCGATCTTCTGGAATTTGCTGTACGTGTCCATACCATCTCAACTGCTTGGTTCGTCTACGATTGAATGCTGCAGGTTCATAATTTGTCTGATTCTGTCGTTGGTAATTCTTTCCAACCTGGCTCTTCCGGTTGAGTGCCTCTAGTGTGCCATCTATGTAGCGTCTAGTTTCTTTTTAGTTCACTCTTTTAGCGCCTATACTTCGCAGCTATAAGTAGTTATGCTTTTAACAATCGTGTTGTATTTTCGGTGTTTTTTCGTGTTGGAAATTGTTTGGTCCCACAGTACACTGTTCTTCCATGATGGGATGGGGTCTTTCTTCCATTCCCCTGTCCATACCTTCATATTTTGTGATATTTAGCGCTAGATATTTGTACTTGTCGCTGTATCTAATTACTTAATTTTCTTCCAGTATCAGGTCTCTCTGTTCGCCACGAATACACATATATTCCGTTTTTCCTATGTGTATGTCCAATCTCCATTTCTTGTATTCTTCGATTAATTTCCTCGTCATATATTCTATATTTTCGTAATCTTGCGCTATGAGTAATTGATCGTCTGCCAAAGATAGTGTATATATGGTCTGGTGTTAATCGGTATGCCCATATCTTTGCATTTTTTTTTCAGCTTTTTAACGTCTGTCATAGGTATATCTTAAATAATATAGGGGATAGACAATATCCCAGTTTGAGACCTTTTACGATGTTAAAACTTTGAGGTACTACTTTCAATTTTGATCTCAGCTGTAGAGTTGTCGTACAGGTTTTTCACCGCTTTAATTGGGTTGACGTTCAGGTTTGTGTTCTCTAACGCTTCCCATAGTTTGTTTTGTGGGACACTATCATATGCTTTCTTCAGATCTACGAACGCAAAATATATTTCCTGATTTACGGCCATTTTCTTTTCTACATTTGTGTAACGCAAAAAAGATGATCGGTCGTTGACCTTTCTGTCCTGGACCCCGCCTGCTCTTCAGCCTCGATATCGCTATATTCTCTTTCTCTTCGTTTTTTCAGTGAGGTACCATATATTCTGCTAACTGTACTTGTAATAGTAATAGTTTATTATTTACAAAAACTACATGCTGGCTGTTTGGTTAAAACCAATGCCAAAAACTTAACACACACAGATACACAAAGGAACTGGTTAACTGTAACTTCTTCGCAAATTCTAAAAGTTTTGAAATGCTGATTAAGAGGCTTATACCTCCATAGTTTTAACTTATTTGCAAAAATTACTGTCGAAAACATTTTATTTATAAAGAAAAAAAATACGTTAGTAAGTTTCGACTTCCATTTCTTTACTAGCATATTAAGGGTATCATAAAACTTAATTTTCGCTGTTTTCAATCCTAGCTGTTATTGTGGATTTAAAAGTGTATATTTTTTCTTGTATTGAGGGTCAAATTCGAAATTTTGTTATCTGGGCAATGGTTTTCTAATGAAATATCACTGGTGGTAAGTCAGGGAATATTTTTTAGTTATAATAAAATCGTTTAGTAGACTTAGTATATGTGCAAAATTTCAACTTAATCTATCTAGAAAGAAATTAAATATGAATCAACAAAATAAATCATCTGTACTTAGAATATCATTGAAATTTTGACATTTTTTAAATAAAATACTCCCTTTACTCGATCATGTAGAATCGCCTCTCTTAGTTTTCAGATGTTGTTTCTTGACACCCTGTACATGTAAGTTTTTATATTATCATTGTTTTATTCAGTGCAACTATTTTTATCTATATGGTTCCTAAAATGATATATAAATTTCGCAATGTAATCATAGTTGTTTTTCAATAACATCATTGTAAATATATTTCAAATTAAAATCTATTATTCTTTAGACAGAGGAATTGTAATGACAATTCATCTAAAACAAAAGATTCAAGTAGGTTTACATATAAAATACATAAAACGGTAAATCGAAATATGAATTTTAACTTGGTGTCATTTTAATAAAGCTTTAAATAATCTGCTGGTAGACTTTCAAATGATTTTATTTTTAATGAATGTGTTATACTTCTCTATTTATTTAGATTCAAAATACATATAAATTCTTTTTTTAGTTATTGAATCTTGTACTGACCTGTCAATAACACTATTTTAATTAAACGCAAACTTAAATCACTTAACGTGGGTATTCACTTTTTGTTACCGATTAACAGTTTTATGGTGTCGATTTTAATACTATAACCCTCTTATCAAGGCACGATACAAAAGGGCACTGAATTGAAAAATCGTTTTTATTAATTGTTCAGACTACCAAATACCAAACGCAATAAAATAAATTATTTTTAAAGGTTCCAAAGGTGAATACACCCATAACTCATTACTACGTGGTTAAAATAGTGTGCATTTATAATTTTCCATAAAAAAAACATATAAAAACCATTTTAAAAACAATTCACAACAAGGCATTAACAAATAAAATTACCTTAATTAAATTGTAATAAAATTGAAAATAAAAAGTCCATTAAAGATTGAAAATTAGTGCAATTTTCTCTTATATTATTAACTTGTCAGTGGTCAGTGGAGATCCAATGGTCACCTCCATAAAATTGAATATGCATTTATGAACTATAATGTATTTGTATAGTTCCACTTTGTTATTTTTCTAGCACGATGTATATTTTAAGTAAGAATAATTTATCCTAATTATGTACATGAATAAAAATATATTTTTGTAAAGGAAAATCTTTTATTAAAAAATTAAAAATGAAAAACTAATTTAAATCAATTTTTAAATATATTAAACATGATCAATAAACGGTTCAAAGTAAATTTATGGGTTTTAGATAAAATTTAGTAATAACTTTAATCTTCTGCTTCGCAGCTATTTTGTAAATATGTATATTAAACTCAACAAGAAAAAATAGAAAATTTATATAATCAGCTTACATTAAAGATAATTAAATATTTAGTAAACCCAGTGTTGATATACCTAATCTTTGGCAACCACTACTTTGTAACATTAAACCATCGTGATATGTACAGGGTGCGCCAATGATTGGATGAAGTAAGTTTATGCCTTTTAGGCAAAATATAGCAAAATCTTCTGTATTACGTGATTAACTTTGACACATATTTTTAGAATATTTAGGACTCTATAGGGTATGCCAAAAAACGAGTTCAGCATAAAGTTATATATTTTTGAAACTATTTTATTAAGGATTCCATATATCTATGGTTTTTAAAATAATCGTGTTTAAGAAAAAAAATCACAAGCATCCATTCAATTGTAAATACCTCTTTTAATTTTCCGAGAAATATATTCAAATTAATTATTTAGAAAAAAACGAAGCGAGGCTAGTAAAGACCACTTGCATACAGCATTTGCAATAAAAGCCACAGGGTGTTCAACACATCAATTTAAATTGAAAAAATGTTAAATTCAAAAACTTTTTCAAATGGTACAGTCTGTATTTTTTTGTTTTATTTTATAGATTATTAGAAGCCGTACAACTTTCATCCCATATATACCATACTTGTTCCTAATCGCTTTTGGGATATATTGATTTCTTCACATTTTAACCGACTTCTAAAAGAAGGAGGTTCTCAATTCATCTAGTATGTATTTTTTTTTAATATATGTACAGGATGAGTCAACGATTAGATGAAGTAGGTTTGTGCCTTTTCGGTGAAATTAACAAAGAAACTATATTTATTGTTTGATACAGTTTATTTTTACGCAGATTTTAAAAATATTTAGGACTCTACAGGGTGAGCCAAAAAACTAGGACAGCATAAAGTTGTATTTTTTTAAATAGAACAACCTATATACGAATCATATTTTCGATTTGGCTTATAATTTTAAATCTTTTTTATTAAGGATTTACTATAACAAAACTTTATAGTTTCTGAGATAATTAAGTTTAAAGAAAAAAAGTCACATTTTCAAGCATCAATTCAATCCTAAATAACGTTTTCAATTTTGTGACAAATATATTCAAATTTGGAATTTAGCAAGGCCAAGGACAAGTTAACATAATTTTTATCTAATATTTGCAATAAAAGCTACAGGGTGTTGAACACATCGGCTCAAATTTGAACAAGTTTAAATGAATAAATATCTTTTTTTTTAATGGTACACCCTGTATATTTTCATGTTATTTAATAGAGTAATAAAAACCCTAAAAGTTTTGTTCAATATATCCTATACCTATTTATAATAGTTTTTGAGATATTTCAGTTTATCTTATTTTCCATACTTTTTTACAGAAATAGTCTTCATTATCATAGTAGCCATGTAAAATAATAAAAAGAAACTACAGAAATAAACAGAATGTGGTTAAATATGATGAAATACATTATTCGTTATATTACAATGGCAATAGTTTAATTAAACATAATGTGAAAAAATTAACATAACAATAACGACAAGGCAAATACATATTTACTTTTATACTAAATTGAAACAAAAAAATTACCTATTAAATACTGAGATTAATTATTTCTTTTTAATAAGTATTCGAATAAACGACCCTCTTGTGCAATGCACAAATTTAGTCTTTTTTGCAGATTTTCTCGGACCCTGGACAAAATTAGTGGCGTTATTGTTCTACAGGTATCCCTAATCCTGTTTCGCATATCTTCCACTGTTGTTGGTGGATTACCATACACCTTATTTTTAATATAACCCCATAGGAAGAAATCTAATGGGGTGATGTCGCAAGACCTTGGTGGCCACTCAATGAAACCCCCACGTCCAATCCATTTTTGCGGATATCGTTGGTCCAAAAACGCACGAAGTTCACGATGGTAATGCGGAGGCGCACCATCGTGCTGGAACCACATACTGTCGAGCTCATCCCTATCGAGACCTTGAAGCAGTTGGGGTAGTTCTTCTTGTAGAAAGTTCAGGTAACTATGGCCATTTAGTGGTTCATTAAAAAAGTGGGGTCCAATAATTCGATTATGATGAATACCACACCAAACATTTAATGACTAGTGGTTTTGATGTTGCACCTCTCTAATCCAAAATGGGTTTTCTGTGGCATAATAATGCATGTTGTGTCTATTTACGGTACCGTTACTTCTAAAAGTAGCTTCATCACTAAACATTACCTTGCATAATAAATTTGGATTTAATTGAATCTCCGCATTTATTGTACGACAAAAGTTTACACGACTTTCAAAATCCTGTCCATGCAATTCTTGGTGTAATTCCATGTGATATGGATGATACCTATATTTCTTGGTAGTACGATTAGCGGTGGATTGTGATGTTTTACATAATGCTGCTAACTGACGGCTACCAATATAAGGATTTTCCTGAACATTTAACAATACTTGTAGTTCTTTTTCTTCATTAGTTACTGGTTTGTTGACCACTTTACGTTTTGGATAATCAACAGTACCAGAAGAATCAAATCTTTGCATTAAGTTTTGAAAAGTATGGGTATTAGGCTGGCGTCGATCAGGATACTTCATTTTGTAAATTCTTTGAGCAAGAAGGCAATTTTTTTGAGCCTCACCTATTGTATAAATCATATCTATAAACTCATTCTTTGGAAAATTCATTTTACAATATAAGATGAATGCAAAAAAAAAACTACACTACATGAAAACCAAAAATGTTCTTTTACATTGTTTTTGCCATGGCTACTATGATAATGAAGACCACTTCTGTAAAAAAGTATGGAAAATAAGAAAAACAGAAATATCTCAAAAACTATTATAAATAGGTATAGGATATATTGAACAAAACTTTTAGGGTTTTTATTACTCTATGAAATAACATGAAAATATACAGGGTGTACCATTTAAAAAAAAGATATTTATTCATTTAAACTTGTTCAAATTTGAGCCGATGTGTTCAACACCCTGTAGCTTTTATTGCAAATATTAGATAAAAATTATGTTAACTTGTCCTTGGCTTTGCTAAATTCCAAATTTGAATATATTTGTCACAAAATTGAAAACGTTATTTAGGATTGAATTGATGCTTGAAAATGTGACTTTTTTTCTTTAAACTTAATTATCTCAGAAACTATAAAGTTTTGTTATAGTAAACCCTTAATAAAAAAGATTTAAAATTATAAGCTAAATCGAAAATACGATTCGTATATAGGGTGTTCTATTTAAAAAAATACAACTTTATGCTGTCCTAGTTTTTTGGCTCACCCTGTAGAGTCCTAAATATTTTTAAAATCTGCGTAAAAATAAACTGTCTCAAACAATAAATATAGTTTCGTTGTTAATTTCACCGAAAAGGCACAAACCTACTTCATCCAATCGTTGACTCACCCTGTACAACGATTATTACGGAACAGCTGCACCGATTTGAATGAAATTTTTTACGTTATGTTCAGGAAGTTGCTACGGTGATCCCATGTTTTTTTGGATGAAATTGGTGAAGTAAAATTCAAGATGGCGCTAACAATATGACGGCCAAAAAAATTAATTTTGACGGATTTTCTCCAAAATTGGTATGGGGAAATTTTCGAGGTTGTACTCATCCAATATGGTTGACAAGAAAATTTATTTTTGTCCGATTTTCTCCAAAATTGGTGTGGGGGAGTTTTCGGTGTCGCATATAACGAATCCAAAATATTTTTTAAAAATTCAATATGGCGGATCCTATATGGTGGACAAAAATATCAATTTTTGTCGATTTTCTCCAAAATTGGTACTGATGAGTTTTCGTGGTCGCACATGACGAATCTAAAATCATTTTTAAAAAATTCAATAAGGCGTATCTGATATGGAGGACGAAAACATCAATTTTGTTCGATTTTCTCCAAAATTGGTACGGGGTAGTTTTCGTGGTCGCACATGCCGAATTTAAAATTATTTTTTAAAAATTCAATATGGCGGATCCAATATGGTGGACAAAAATATCAATTTTTGTCGATTTTCTCCAAAATTGGTATAGCGGAATTTTCGAGGGCGTACAAAACGAATCTGAAATTATTTTTAAAAATTCAATATGGCGTATCCATAATGGGAGATAAAAAATACATTTTGTCCGATTTGTTTCAAAATTGATATGGGGGAGTTTTTAGAATCCCACATTACGAATCTGATATTATTTAAAAAAAATATATATATGGCAGATCCAAGATGGCGGATTAAAAATTCTACATTTCTCGATTTTGTCTAAAACCAGTATAGGGGGATTTTTGTTAGCGTTAATTACGAATTTAAAATATTTTTTGAAGAACTCAATCTGGCAGATTCAACATGGCATCCTAAAAATTTTCCGATTTTTTCCGAAACTGATATAGGGGGATTTTTGAAGATGTAAGTTACGAATTTAATAGTATTTTTTTCAGAATTCAATATGGTGGACTAAAAATTTCACATTTTTCGGTTTTGTCAAATGTGGGATTGAATCGTTTTTAAGGATGTAAATAGCGAATATAAGATTATTTTAAGAAAATCTAATATGTCAGAGGCAATATGACGGTCTAGAAAACTAGAATTTTTGGATTTCATCTAAAATTGATACTAGGGGGCTTTGAAGGGTTTAGATTTAGATTACATTAAGAAATTAAAATTATTTTTTTGACATTCAATATGTCGGATCCAATATAGTGAGTTGAAGATTTTACCTTATTCGCATTTTATCAGATTTGGTATTAAAGTGTTTTCGGGATCGTGTATTACGAATATGAAGTGAATTTTTTACATTAGGTTAACAAGGGAGCGAGGGAGTGAAAATTTTAAGTTTTCCGATTTTGCCTATAATTGATAATGCGGGGTTCTTGGAGCGTATACAAACTCAGTAGGCACTATAAAATATATCGAGCTAAGAAATTTACGTCTTAAGTTCTTTAAATATCGATATTGGAAAGTTTTGGGGCCTATGTTACTAATCTAAAATTAATTTAAAATTTAAGATAGTGGATTTACTATGACAGACTAAATATTCGTTTGATACAATTTCACAGGCTTTTGTAGAATTCTAAAGAAATTTTGATTGTAAATAACAGCCAATTTGCGACTGTAATTTAAAAAGGCAGTTTTTAGTTAATTTTTGGTCTCTAAATGCGAAAATGGTTGTAAAAACTTCCTAACACGTAAGACTTTTGAGTTATGATTTGTCAGCAAAAATGAATTACTATTTTTTTAGAAAGAAATTTATAATATACCATAGTGCGACGTTGCCAAATTTACGTTTTCCATAAGTTAGGGAAATTGTGACAACCTGGCAAATTCACGTGGGTATGTCTAGGGATGACAAGTCAACCACGAAGTCTCAACCCCCGAGGGCTTAAAATAACGAAAGCATTTAAAACCATAAAATTACAAATTTCACTTTATTCCATAGCGGAATTTACTTATAGATGGCTCCTGTATACGAGAAGCATAAAGGACGATTCTTATTTTCCCGAAAGTGAAGGAAAAGCTCCCCATTTAATCGAGGAACCTGAATTAAATGATCTAGTTCGGGATCTCCACTTGTCCAAAGAGCATGCTGAAGTATTGGGGTCTAGATTAGAACAATGGAATTTATTAGCCAATGGAACCAAAATTTCAATTTTAGGAACCGTAACCAGAAGCTATCCTCGTTTTTTTACTCTGCAGGATAAAATGTGTGTTTGTGTTAATCCAAAGAGTGTTATAGAAAAATTAGGATTTGCACATAAGGACGAATGGCACTTATTTATAGATTCTTCTAAAATAAGTTTGAAAACAGTTCTGCTCAATATTAGCAACAAAAGATCCTCTATTCTTGCACATGCAGTTGACATGAAGGAAACGTACAAAAGTATGTCACTTTTTCTAAATACCATAAGCTATAATACGTATAGGTGGTCAATATGTGTCGGTGGATTTACGAAGTATTGCTGTTTTCTTAATCTTTGGGACAGTAGAGCAACCCAGAGCCAATACAAGGTAAAAGAATGGCTTTCGAGAAATCAATAAATTCCAGGTCAAGCTAACTTAAGGAATATACCTCTTGTTGTTCCCAATTAAGTACTGTTACCTCCATTACACATTGGTTAAAAAAGCATTAGATAAAGAAGGAGGGGCGTTTAAATTCCTTAAAGAAAGTTTACCTAAACTAAGTGATGCTAAGTTTAAAGAAGGAATTTTTGTTGGACCACAAATTATAAAAATACTAAGGGATCAACAGTTTGATCAAAAATTAATTGATGTTGAATTAGCTGCGTGAAGTTCTTTTAAAACAATTGTTTCAAAGTTTTTAGAAAACAAAAAGCTACTGCAAAATGGGTTGTCGCATTTCTCTTAAAATATACTTCTTGTACACCTATTTAAATTTTTTTCCAGAAAATTTGGATGCGATTAATGATTAGAAAGGAAAAAAGTTCCACCAAGACATATTAAGAATGGAGCAAAGCTACTAAGGTAGATGGGATCCAGCAATGATGGGGAATCATTGTTAGTTTGTTATAAGAGAAAGCAATCAAGAATATACACGAAAGTCAACATTTGCGTAGAATTTATTTATAAAAGATTTACTATAAAGGTATTTTCATGTGTATTTTTGTAAATAAATCCTGTCGTCCTTAAAATATCTTGTTTTTTTTTATTGTTTTGAACCTATGTATAAATATTGAATAAAAATATTTGTATTAAATAAAAATACCTGAAACATTGTTTAACTCGAAATCTATACGTGGTGGAAAATTTTCTTTGTTGAATTCGCAATCAGGATGATTTAATCTCCCACCGATAACCATTATAACATCAGTAGCAATTTTTGTTGTATTTTTTGACTAGTGTAATTGTATGGATTGGAATAAACTTAAGAGTCTTAACCAAAATTTCTCCATCGCATCAGGTTTTTAAATATTCTAACCTAAAATTGCAAAAAACGCGATTTAGGCCTACGTAACTCATAAACAATTAATTTTGAAAATCCGAACCTCAAACGATCATTACAAAATAATTAAGAACGTATACCCAGAAGTCAGAAAACCATATTCTACAAATGAAAAGTCTACAAATGCTTATCGTTAAAGAGTTTATAATTAAATTGTAAAATTTTTTATTTAATATTTTATTTATAACAAAATATATCATTATAGTGATAACGACTCCTTTTAACGTATTTATTTTTGTAAGATGCAATAGAAGCATTTATTTGAAAAATAATGAATTTTGCGAAAATTTATTTAAATAAATTGTTTAAACAAATTTATTTTGCAAAATTCATCATAAATATGATAAATTTGGATTAAGCGATGCTTTTATAGCCTTAAATCATCCATGGTTTATCAGAATTGTGGCTTAAAAGCTTATTGGTCACGGAAGGTGAGGGGTTTTCAAAATTTTTGCAATTCGAGATATTGAAAATTGAATATCTCGAAGAAAAAGAAAGACATTTGACCAACCCATCGGCATTTAAAATAGTAGAAGCTATGCTTTAAGATGCTATATGTAGTTTCTTGAGAAAAAAATATCGCAATGATACATAACCTCAAATATAGGACATTTTCGCATTTTTGCACGTTGAGGTTAGGATATTGGAAAATCTGATGTGATAGAGCAATTCAGGGACCTAAATCTGCAAGAAATTACTATTCTTATTCAATATACAAATTTCACGTAGTACGGTGTTATATAAATATAATATTTATAGAATATTACTATGACGCTATACCAAAAACAACCAGAACATGTAAATGCATTACGTCGTTCCGGCTGGCTTGTAATCAATAAAAAGAAACATGTTTAAGTATTTAAAATCGAAACAATAATTACAACCAGGTAAAATATATTGGTGATAATTGTGGGTAAAGTCTAAAAAATAAATAACTGTCATCTGCACGCTCGTTAAAGGAGGCAATTATGATAATACACTACTCATTTTTTATTGAAAGTAGCACGTAAGTGCTATCTAATTAACGTAATACTTTTAAAAGCTTAGTAAAGTAATAAATCAATTTACAGACGGATACAACGTGAAAAAAACTATATTTTGATATTATAAAAAGAAAAAACTGTATTAGAGCAGCTGTTCTAATCGTTTTTTTGGATACATGGGAACAACTCTGGATATTATTTTCGTAATTATTTGACAAAAGTAACAACTTGTTGTTAATTTAACTCTCTACAAATATATTAGAAATCTTATATTATCGTAATTTACTATTTTCAAGATAATAATTCCATTGACACTTATTTGATAGTTTTCCTCTTCTACAGAAAACATGAAATTTAAGAATCAATTTGTTGCATGTGTTTGGTCATTGCAATATGTATCATTAAAAATACTTAAAGGAAACCTGGCAGAAGGAACAAAACAAATTCATAAACTCCGCGATGCAGCAGGTACAATTACTACAGATAGAGAAAAAATACTCCAAATAGTGGAAGATTTCTATAGAGCGTTATACACCATTGACAATAACCTAACAAACATTCCAAATGTCTGCAATCAAGGCTCAAAAGATATACCAGAAATTTCATCATCAGAAATTGAAGTGGCCTTACAAGAAATGAAAAACAACAGAGCCCCATGAGAAGATGGCATTGTTATTGAAAGTATTAAAGCAGGACGGGAAAAATTAATAAATGCTCTCAAAGTCCTATTTAATAGATGTTTAGAGACCGGACAAATCCTAACTTCATGGAACAATGCCACAATGATAATTATGCATAAGAGATCCCTCTAACCTAAAAAAATACCGTCCAATCAGTCTCCTCTCCCACATGTACAAACTATTTATAAAAATAATAACCAGACGATTGACTCCCAAATTAGATTTCTACCAACCTAGAGAACAAGCAGGTTTCAGATCCGGTTATGGTACAAACGACCACTTGCTAATTATAAAAACGCTCATAGAAAAAATAGTGGAGTGCAACAAACCACTGGTCTTAATATTTGTGGACTACGAGAAAGCGTTCGATTCAGCGGACCAAAACAAAATATTTGCTGCACTAGCTGATTGTAGAATCGACCACAGATATGCAGCTTTAATTAAGAACATATGTAATAGCGCAACAGCAAGTGTGAAAATCCATTCCAAAATAACATCTACATTTAGAATGGAACGTGGCGTAGGACAAGGTGATAACATCTCACCAAAACTATTTACAATGCTGCTAGAATACATGTTTAAAAAAATAGGTTAGGGGAACATGGGAGTCAATATAGATGGTGAACGATTAAACCACCTACGCTTTGCTGACGATATCGTGTTGATTTCTGACAACCTTGAAGAAGCCCAAGAGTTACTAAGGACACTGGGTGCAGCGTCAGATGTGGTAGGTCTAAAAATTAACCGTACAAAAACTCAATGTATGACAAACTTAGTTCCAAGTAGCAACATATCCCTAAACGAATCTGAAATCGAGTATGTAACATCTTATAAATATTTAGGCCATGAACTGAGAATAAACCGAGATAACCAGACCTGTGAAATTCAAAGACGCATAACACTAACATGGGCGGCGTTCGGCAAGCTGAGAAAGGACATATTTAAAAGCAATATATAGATTTGCTTGAAAAGAAAGGTTTATGAACAGTGTGTGCTTCCTGTGCTCAAGTACGGTGCAGAAACTTTAACACTCACTAAGAAAAGTTTCGATGTCGATGTTGGGAATAACACTGAGAGATAAAGTTCCAAATGTAATTATTAGAAGATGCGAGGTGGACTAGACGCATTATAGAGTGGCGTCCTAGGATCCAGACATTTAGAAGTAGGGGCAGACCTCCATCACGGTATACTGATTATATCAAGAGGATCGCAACAAACTAGATTCAATCAGCACAAGATCGGGAACATTGGAAACGATTGAGCAAGGCCTATGATCAGCAGTTAACGCTACAGGCTGTGTGATGATGATGATGAATATGTATGATATGTTGAAGAATTTGTCATCTTTTTTAAATAATGAAAAAATGTATGCACTGATTTAATTTTTCGTTCAAATACATGGAACATATGTACAAATATTTTTAGAACAATTGTTAAGTTAAATTTAAATTGATGAAGATTAAAAAATGTTTCCCAAATTCGATATTTTTACGGGGTTTCTCGTTAACTCTTAAAGTTATCAAAAAACTAAGGTAGCATTCACAAGCTGCTTTTTAGGGAAATTCGAAATACCACAAATAGAATCAAATTATTTTTTTATTTTAAAGATACAGAGTGAAATTCAAGAGTTAATAATTTCTATAATGCCCTGTAACGTCCTTATTTGAAAAGATATCACAATATTTTAAGTCACTTGTTTTTTAATATTTTAAGTTTAATCTAACGATGTAATTACAACTTTTATACGAGGTGTGATTAAAAGGTTATTCATCCCAATGTGGTTATTTTAAATAAAACACCCTATATATTTTAAGATGATAAGGTAGGGTTTTTAATCATATTTATAACAATATATGTCATTAAAAATTTTAGTAAGGCCTGAGTAAAAAAGAAAAGCAGGTGTTGTGACACCTATATATAAACTTAATAGATACAGTTACCATTTATTTAATGATAACGCAAGACAGGGACAAAATAGTATTTGAAAACAAGAACATCAACAAAACATAATTTATTCGAAATATCAAGCTCTAACTTTTTTAAAAAATCCAGCCAGGAAGAAACCCAACAAAGTCCCCATTACTGTCAATACAGCTTTGACAACGCTTTCTTACAGATCTTACTGTGTTAAGAATATGAATATTTCTGACTGTTCTAAACGCATTATGAATTGGTTCAAGAAGTTGTTCCTGAGTATTAATGGTTTCTTTATATATTCCATTTTCTAGAAATCCCCTAGAAAAAAATCCAGTGGTGCTAGGTCCGGAGAGAGTGGCGTCCACCTCAACGATTCATACTTACCAAACCATCTATTAGGGAAATTACTGTTTAAATACTCCTTTATACTTAAGGCATTATGACTAGGAGCACTATCTTGTTGAATATAAATATGAAGTTGTCCTACCAATGGTCCATCACCCAATAAATTCATAGGATTAATTTCTAATATATTAATGTAACGAAAAATTTTGATAGATATTTAATAACAACTAAACAAATAATTATACATTAATTTTGTAAATAAAAACGTTAGAAAAGAAGATCATACTGAGTAAGCATTCATCATCTGATGTGTTAGTACCATCGTCAAACTGGACTTCCTCATCATCATCATTACACTACTTTAGAGTCAATTTCCAACTGTAATGTAAAAGGCAGTCTACGGTTAATTTTTGGTCTCTAAATGTGAACATGATGGTAAAAACTTCCTAACACGTAAGATTTTGAGTTATGATTTTTTCAGCAAAAATAAATGGGTATTTTAATCACATTATTTTAAAAAGTAATTTGTAATATACCGGAGCAGGACGTTGCCAAATTAACGTGTTCCATTCCACGTGGGGGGGTCTAGGAATGACAAGTCAACTACGAAATCTAAACCCTTTACTGCTTAACATAACGTAAGTACATAGTTAAACTTATAAAAGTAACTGGCCGGCAGTCGTATCATCAGTATTGGTTTAGCACGAGTAGTAGTCAGTATTAGATAGAGAAGCGAAGTGCGCGAACAAACCAATAGTAAGACCCTTCTATTAGTGTTATGTTTGTGTTGAATACAGTTAGTTGACGCCTGTAAACCTAGTATCATATCTCTGAACCGACGTACATGACAGTACAAAATTGTGTAAAGTACAGAAACGCGGCTGCGTTAAATCCACGGATAATTTTTGCTTCATATATGGGCAGTTTACCCGTAAATCGTAGAAAAAAAAAAACAATTAACAAAAAGACCAAAATACCTTATGATAAGTATTTTAGATGTCTTGTTACCGATCAAGATCGGGACTGGGCTCCTCACATATGTTACCAAACCTGTGCAGCAAATCTAACTAACTGATTAAATGGCAAACGCTCTTCTATCCCTTTTGAAGTTCCAATGATTTCGCTAGACTCAGCAAATCATTTTAACGATTGTTACTTTTGCATGACAAAAGCGTCTGGTTTTTTAAGGAAGAGCAAACATAATACACCAATAAAACTGGTTCTTCGTGGAGAAGGTTTACCAGTTACTGCACCCCCGGTAAAATGGGAGGAAGGTTTAGAAATGTATGATGATAAGGCAGTACCCGATGTATCAGAAAAAGACGATTGTTATTTTTCCGAAAGTGAAGAAAAATCAACCTATTTAATCGAACAAACTGAATTAAATGATCTCGTTCGAGACCTCTACTTGTCCAAAGAGCATGCTGAAGTATTAAGGTCTAGATTACAAGAATAAAATTTACCAGCCACTGAAATCAAAAATATTTAGGGACCGTAACCAGGAGCTATCCTATTTTTTACTCTGCAGGATAAAATATGTCTTCTTCTTCTTCTAGGTAGAACCAAGTTCTGTTATCTACACAATGCCTCATCGATCCTCGTTTGACGTCGAAATCCAGCTGTCTCTCCATCTTTTGGGGGGCCGTCCAGGCGGCCGTTTGGTGTTTGGTTTCTCTCTCATCACGGTTTTTGCTAGTCTGTCATCGTCCATTCGTTCCACGTGATCTCTCCACTGCCTACGACGGTTTCGAACCCACTTCACAAGATCCCCCACTCCGCTGTCCTCGCGTATTTTTGCGTTTCTTATTCTATGTCTTAAACTTGTTCCCGTGATCATTCTCAGCGTTTTCATTTCTGTGGTTCCACTACGTTCCTTACAAAATAAATAAATGCAATATCTGTACCCTGAAGATCGTGCAGTTTTGCTGTAGGTTTTTAATAAATACAATAAAATATTTGACTAGTTGACTGATTCTGCTATTACTTGATGAAAATGCAAATTTCCACTATTTTATTTAATAGCTTGATATGTTTTGCCACACCATGGCTTCTCCAGAAGTTAGTTTAGTACTGAACTAAATTTAAGATTATGAATTTATACATACAAATTATGTACCTGCATTTAATATTACATTGGTTGAGTTTTTCCATTCTATATAAAAAAGTTTAACATTGGGGAATTGTGACGTTCTATTTGGTCATTTAGAAGTGTGTTGGAATATTTGAGTTTATTGATTTGTAATGCTTCCAGTAAATTTAATTTTTTCTCTTTATTTTCGACATGTAAGATTTTCAGGTTTTCATCAAAGTTATATTTATCTTGTAGAGAAAACAAAAAAATATAAAATTATTAAATAATTAACAACATAAAAATAAGAAAACGGCAATATCTTGGACATATAATGAGAGGCCAGCGATACGAGTTGCTTAGATTGATCATGCAGGGTAAAAGAGAAGGAAGAAGAAATATCGGAAAAAGAAGAATTTCATGGTTGAGAAATTTGAGAGAGTGGTTCAATTGTAGCTAAGTAGAACTTTTTCGAGTAGCAGCAAATAGAGTAAGAGTGGCAATAATGATATCCAACCTCCGATAGGAGATGGCACTTGAAGAAGAAGAAGTAAATAGTTGGCGTATGTCGAGTTTGTTTTTGCATTGTGATAACTTGTTGTTTCATTTAACTGCTTTTTTGAACTTCTACGATATAAATTATTAACAGGTTGTACACCGAAGAAATAAAAAAAGGAGAGATTGTGTATTTTAGTGTATATTTTATTTTATATTATCGGCCAAGCGCTTTCGGCCTTACTATCCACAGAGCTCAGACGTCGTCAAAGGTCATACTTCAACCTTGTCATTTGGAGAACAGTCTCCAACGCCAGTGCAGCCTCTTGTTCTTCTTCTTCTTCTTCTAGGTAAAATCAAGTTGTGTGCCTCATCGATCCTCGTTTGAGGTCGAAATCCAGCTGTCTTTCCATCTTTTGGGGGGCCGTCCAGACGGCCGTTTGGTGTTTGGTTTCTCTCTCATAACGGTTTTTGCTAGTCCGTCATCGTCCATTCGTTCCACGTGGTCTCTCCACTGCCTACGACGATTTCGAACCCACTTCACAACATCCCCCACTCTGTGGTCGTCGCGTATTTTTGCGTTTCTTATCCTATCTCTTAAACTTGTTCCCGTGATCATTCTCAGCGTTTTCATTTCTGTGGTTCTCATAATTTGTTTTGTCTTTGTGGTTTCATTTCTTGTGTCTGCGCCGTAGGTCAGTATCGGTCTTACACAGATCTTGTAAATTCTTGCTTTGCTCTCAACCGTCATATGTTTATTGTTCCAGATTATGTCTCTTAGTTGACCTGATATCATGGCCGCTTTGTTGGCCTGTGTGCGTACTTCTTCCGTTACTGCCTCTGGCGGATTGAGTAGCTCAGCAACTGTCAGTGCCGGTCCCAAGCCCGGGCAAAGGAGGAGAGTTTGCGGGACAGGTTAGCAGCCTACCCGCAGTAAAACACCAATGTAGTTCATAGTAACATACAGCGCAGCCTCTACATGGTATAAATCAATTATACAATTAAAAAGTCTATCCCAAATTAAAATTGAAACGTTAAGAAGAATGTATACATTAATACTGTTAAAACAATCAACTTTAACATTCAACTTAAAAGACATACCAATATAGACTTTGGAGCAAGCACCACAATTAATTTTGTACACTCCTTTATTGTTTTTTATATGAGCGCTAATCAGGTTAATCATTTTGAAGGATATATTAACATCTTTTTTTTTCAACTTTACTATTTTTGCAAATTCGGGCGTATATATGTTAAAGAGCGGTGATATTTTAAATCAGATTTTTGAGTTTATTGTTTTTTGTATAATTTTTTGTTTACTAATCTATCAGTTAATTGTGGCACATATCCATTGTTTTCTGCTATCTGTTAAATACGATTCAGTTCTTTTTTATAATTTTCTGTTAAAAGTGGGACATGGATGAGTTTGTGTATCATACTATTATAGACAGCGAGTTTGTGTGGGTATGGATGTAGAGATTTATTATGTATGTTAGTATCTGTTTGTCAAGTTTTGTGAAATATGTTCAATTCACGCTTGTTATTTACATTAGAAATCATTAAATCTAAAAAGTTAATTAAATGATTCTTTTTCTTTTTAAACAACTTCTAAAAGAACGAGGTTCTCAATTCGTCGAGTATGTATTTTTTTATGTATGTACACCGATTACTACGGAACGGCTGCACTGATTGTTAGTGGATATTGTTTAGAACATTAAGTGTTTGATCTATCTATCTTTTTGAACCTGCAAAACAAACAAATATATCGTCCATATGTCTATACCAATACAGAAAGTTGTTAGCTATTTTATTCCTATGTATGTTTTGCTCAGTGTGATCCATAAAGATCTCAACTTAAAGTGGACTTAGTGGATTTTCCATTATTAGACTATTTGACCCTGTATAAATATTATTAAATTGGAAATAATTTTGCTGTATACACATGGATAATAGGCTAATAATATCATTTCTTATAACTTTATTTACATTATTTTTATCTAATAATATATCTACTAAATCTATAGTTTCATCAGAAAACCAATTAGAAACATCAAAGTTGTATATTATTCAGTTTTTCTATTGATTCGTAGAAGTTTTGGATACTGTATTTTGGGGTAAATTTACAACAATTTTTAATACGGTTAATTATCAATTTACATATTTTATTCTAATTCTTGCTCACCTTTTATTTTAATATGAACTGTGTTATGTGGTTACATAGATAATTAAAAAGGGTTTGATTTATCACAATAACAAGTTACGATAAAACATTTTTAATTACACCCTGTAATAAAATTAAATTACAATTGGAAAAATTATGAAAAAAAGTATATAACAATTTTTTAAATACCTTTTTAAATTAGAAAGATACTGAGCATTTTTAGAATTTTCAATTTTTAAATTTTACACTATATTTTTCACTTCTGTTCGCAATAATCTTCAGTTGGTGTAAAAAATAGCTCATAAGTTCTACATTCATTTTTAGCCAATTTTAATAGTTAACGAGAAACTCCATCGACTTCTCTGTGATCTGACTGACCTCGGCATATCTTGTCAAGGCTATACCGATGGCGTGATCGTGCCCGAAAGAGGCAAATTCGAGAATGCCCTCTGTGACATAGTTCAAAGAGGGCTTAGATATATTAGGGAATGGTGACAGATGATGGAACTAAATATCAACCCCACCAAAATCACCATAGTAGCCTTCAGAAAGAAAAGAAGCCTCTACCTGAAAACCATTAAAATGAATGAGAATGTTATTGAGTGGAAATCAGAGGATAAATATTTGAAACTGACCCTAGATAATAAACTATTGAACAAGCACGAAAAAGAAGTATTAACAAGGCTACAAAAGTCTTTATAGACTGTAGAAACTTGTCGGGAAATGCTGCTGCACAAACCCAAAAATCCGTATGTATACTGCAATACTGAGACCAATAATCACATGTGGGGCAGAGATCTGAAGTAAAAAAAACAGTCTAATATGAAGGCTTTAAAGAAAGTTTAAAGACTCTCCTATGTGTGTATAATTGAGGCAATGAACACGGCCACCATGGAAATAATCCGAGAAGATCTTAAACGAAGGCCCAATCTCGCATTCAGGAGTCAATAAATCTGGGACATGCCCCAAGATGAAATGAAAAAGAAATTCAACTTTGTGAAAAACTTCAGCACAAAGTTGAATCTGTAAAGTGAATGGAATACAAACATCATTGAAAAACTCAACATGAAATCCATTAAATGGTATACAGATGGTTCCAACACAATGGAGAGAACTGGAGTAGGAGTGTATGGACCCGGTACCAGATACTATGAAATTTTGGGTAAGTCAGCAAGCATTTTTCAGGAAGAAATACATGCCATTAGGGAATGTATTCATTTCAATAAAGAAAAAAACTAATGCAACCAAGAGAATATTACCATGTCGGATAGTCAAGCAGCCATCAGTGCGCTAAACTTTCAAGTAATCTGCTCCAAGATAGCTTGAGAATGCCTAAAGGAATTAGAATAATTAGGTCACTCTTATGTGGTTACCGGGACACACCGGGAAAGTGAGGAATGAAATAATAGACTGAGTCTCGAGAACATGGGCTGAGGCCAAAGCGTTTATGCGGAATCACCGTAATGTTCGAAGAACTAAAAATAGAAGAAGAAAGCAGGGGATCCAATTATCGGACGAAGCTACAAGGATTGAGACAAGCGAAATTACTTCTTGGGAACTACGACCAGAAGAGATTCCAAGAATGCTTAAGCCTAAGTAAAAATCAACTCAGAGTTCTGACGGGTACCCTGACAGGGCATTGCCACCTGAAGAGATAGTTCAAGAAACTCAGATTGGTAGGAGAAGAGTGCAGATTCTGCGAGGAGGAGGACGAAATCCCTATTTATATCCTAGAAAACCCTAGGAAGCAGTTCTTAGGAGCACACCAAATAGAAGAAGGGGAGCTTCCCACTTTGAGGCCGTCCAACATTCTAAGGTTCCTGAGGGAAATAGGACTACAGGATGTGTTTTAGCGGATAAGGTATCTCTTACCACTTGACAGCAGTAGGGGGCACAACAGATTTATTAGGTCGTAGTATACAGCAGTCCAACATTCTAAGGTTCCTGATGAAAATAGGACTAGACGACCTGCTTTAGCGGGTAAGGAATCTCTTACGACTTGGCAGCAGTAGGGGGCACAATAAATCTATTAGGACACCGTGTACAGGCCAAAATTCTACGCACATACATAAATCGAATTTGAGATTCCTAGTACATATAGCCTAAGAAAAAGTCATCTTAGAATTTTAAAAGGAATCCTTACATGACAGTGCTTCCTGATGAGACTAACAGAAAAAGTGAAAAGTAGAATATTTTGTCATGTAACTAAAGTTGGCATCGATGCAGCCTCAACGATCATCGACATACAAACCAACATCAATTATATAAAATATTTCTGTAACTGTCTGTTTTATTTCGGAATATAAAAAATAATAGAAAAATAATAACATTAAAAAAAAAAGGTTTTATTCTACCATCTAGAGCAACGTCATATTGACCCACGAATGCATGGGATTTCAAGGTAAATTAATAAATATTTGCAAAAAACGAAAAAAACCTTCTTTTTGTTTAGAAATATAAAAAATATAATCAAAATATAATTTTACAGAAGATTTGGGTCAATACTAAAGCTATAAAAAAAATTATATTGGTCCGCGAACACGAAAAGAGAAACTGGGGTAGAAGCTGTTTTTCGAAATTCATCGATAAATGTCCTAAAAATGTGACTAAAAATATATTTTTTACTTATGAATATGAGAGGTGCTACAAAAATAAAATCAGTTACAAAATTTGGTTCACTTCTAATGTTTGAAACACCGCCATAATAACCCGCGAACACAATAATGTCGATCAACGTATAAGCTTAGTGGCGTATATGTATTCTCCTTTCAGGCAAAGAAAAAGAAAATAATATAGAGAAATAGCATATTTCTTGCATATACAACTATATTCCTCTCTTCATACGCGTGTCGATCACCTTATGGTCGTCAGTGGAGCTATATCGAACCGAGAGCAAGATTCGCAGGAAACAATTGCTATATAAGACGTAAATTCTCAGGCATGTCAGCAGGATATTAAAAACCTGCCGACTTCGATGTCAGACTGAAAAATATCGCCAGTCAAACGGCGTCTATTATCTGCCGGAATAGGGCGAAATTTAAAAAAATCAAAAATCAGTAAGAAATAAAATAAATCTATCTGCCATGTTTAAATAGTTGCCTATATGTATTCTCCTTTCAAGCAGAGAAAAAGAAAAGAATATATAGAAAAAGTTTATTTTGTGTATACATAACTCTGATCCTCTCTCCATACGCGTTTCGACTACCTTATGGTCTCGACAGTGGAGCAGTATCGAATCGAGAACAACATTCGCAGAAAACAACTGCTATATAAAATATAAATACTGAGGCGATATTTTTCAGTCTAACATCGCAGTGGGCAGGATTTTAGTATCCCGTAACATGACTCAGACTTTATATTTTATATAGCAATGGTTCTGGTAATGTTGCTCTCGGTTCGATACAGTTCCACTGGCGAAACCATAAGGTGATCGAAACGATTATGAAGAAAGAACCAGAGTTGTATTTGCAGGAAAAAAACTGTTTATATAGATTGTTTCCTGTTCTCTGCTTCAAAGCAGAGTACATATAGGCAACTATTTAAACATGACAGATAGATTTATTTTATTTTTTACTGAAATTTTGATTTTTTAAAATTTCACACTCTTTCAGTAAATAATACATGTCGTTTGACTGGCGATATTTTTCAGTCTGACATTGAAGTCGGCAGGTTTTTAATATCATGCCGACAAGCCTTGGAATTTATATTTTATATGGAAGTTGTTCCCTGTGAATGTTGCTCTCAGTCCGATACAGCTCCACTAACGAGACCATAAGGTGGTTGAAATGCATATGGTTTCTATATATTTTTTCTTTCCCTCTGCTCGAAATAAGAATACATATAGGCAACTATTTAAACACGGTAAATAGATTTATTTTATTTCTTACTGAAATTTTGATTTTTTAAAATATAACGTATAAACTTTCTTCGAGATATATTAAAATGCATATTTCGAAAATAAAAATAATTGTTAATTTTTTATGTCGGAATTTAAAAGATATTAGTAAAATATAGTTCCTAAAGGCTAATTTTAGAACTTTAAAATAAATATTCCGAAAATATGAAAAAGTCATTTATTCTTTTTTTTTTCAAAATATGTAAGATAGTTATAAATTACAATTCTTAATAAAATTTGATTTATTTAAGTCTCTCTAATATCGCCATTTTGATCTGCGCTAAGATAATATATATTTGGATACAAGCGGATTTTACGGTTAATTACACTCTTCGAAAATACGAAAAAATCCTTTTTTACTTCTATTGACCTTGAAAATAATTAGTCGAAACGAATATTACGACATTTAACTTTGATAAAAAATAACAAATGGAAAATTTAACAACTCATCTTGCCTCTTAAAATAAATGTATAGTTATTCAAGTATTGTAATAAAAGAATAGTCCAAGACAATCACAATTTGCGGTCGCTTCATTTTTGGATATCCCAATAATTAGAATATCAAAAAAATATTAATAATAGTTACGATATTAAAAGTTCGTTTACCCAGTCAGGTATAATTTATACAATTATAAATATATTTACATTTAATTAATCCTAGAAAAAATTTAAATCATAAAATTATTTTTAATAAAGAATAAAGTTTTACTTCTGGCATGTTTAAGTATAATAAAATTTTTATAAATAAAATTAAACCGACTTCTAAAAGTACTCTAAAAAGTGAAAAATAACTATAAATTTTTATACGAATTTGAAATTTTTGAAGTCGGCACCAAACTAATACCTGACACAATGTGATTCACATAAACAGATTAAAAATACTTTATTTGTAATTGCTTTCTTACCATAATTTGTATATATTAGTAGTTATTTATTTCATTTAGAAATATTTTGGCGCCGACTTCAAAAATTTCAATTTCATATAAATATTTCTAGTTATTTTTCACTTTTTAGGGCACTTTTAGAAGTCGATTCAATTTTTTTATAAAAATTTTATTTTTCGATTTTTAGTTTTAAATTGAAAATTATTTCAACTAGGTACTAATCGAAATTAGTGTACCTCGCAATGACTCCAAGGTGGAAAAAAGTACCCAATTTATCCAAAGCTGTAAATCACCTTAAAATAAAGCACCAAATTTTTTTTTTCATTCTTAGAGTTCTCCAAATACCAGTGAAATTGTATCAAACGAATATTTAGTCTGTCATAGTAAATCCACTATCTAAAATTTTAAATTAATTTTAGATTGGTAATATAGGCCCCAAAACTTTCCAATATCGATTTTTAAGAACTTGAGACGTAAATTTCTTAGTCCTATATATTTTATACTGCATATTGAATTTCTATATGCCTCAACAACCCCCTTAATTTTAGCGAAAATCAGAAAATGTAAAATTTGCAGTTTTTCATATTGTATCTTATCAACCTAATAGTTGTAAAAAATAATCTTCATATTCGTAATACACTCGACCCCTAAAACCCCCTAATACCAAATCTGAAAAAAATTCAAATAAGGTAAAATTTTCAACCCACCATATTGAATTTCAAAAAAATTATTTTAACGTCTTAATCTAATCTAAATCTTAACCCTTCAAAGCCCCCTAGTATCAATTTTGGATGAAATCCGTAAACTTAAAATTTCTAGACCGTCATAATGTATCTGACATATTAGATTTTCTTAAAATAATTTTATATTCGGTATTTACTTCCTCGAAAACGATTCAGTCCCACCTTTGAACAAAATCGAGGAATGTAAAATTTTTAATCCGCTATATTGGATTCGCCATATTGAATCCTGAAAAAATACTTTTAAATTCATAATTTACACCTTCAAGAATCCCCTATATCAGTTTTGGAGAAAATCGGAAAATGTAAAATTTTTAGGATGCCATATTGAATCCGCCAGATTGAGTTTTTTTAAAAAATATTTTAAATTCGTAATTAAAACGAACAAAAATCCTTCAGTACTGATTTTAGACAAAATCGAGAGATGTAAAATTTTTAATCCGCCATCTTGAATCCGCCATATTTATTTTTTTTTAAATAATTTCAGATTCGTAATTTGCGATCCCAAATACTCCCTATCAATTTTGAAAAAAACCAGACAAAATTAATTTTTAAAAGCCATATTGGATACGCTATATTGAATTTTTTAAAAATAATTTCAGACTCGTTATGTGCGACCCCGAAAACTCGTCCGCCATATTGGATCCACCATATTGAATTTTTTAACAATAATTTCAGATTCGTTGTGTACGACTCCGAAAATTCCCCCATACCAATTTTGGAGAAAATCGGACAAAATTGATTTTTTTGTTAGCCATATTGGATCAGCCATATTGAATTTTTAAAAAATATTTTGATTTGTTCTGTGCGATCCCAAAAACTCCCCCACACCAATTTTGAAGAAAATCGGACAAAACTAAATGTTTTTGTCCGCCATATTGGATCCGCCATATTCATTTTTTTAAAAGTTATTTCTGATTCATTGTATATGACCTCAAAAATTCTCCCATACCAATTTTGGAAAAAATCGGACAAAATTAATTTTTTTGGCCGCCATATTATCAGCGCTATCTTGGATTTTACTGCACCAATTTCATCCAAAAAAATATGGGACCACTGCAGTAACTTCCTGAACATAACGTTAGAAATTTCATTCAAATCGGTGCCGCCGTTCCGAAGTAATCGGTGTACATACATAAAAAAAAATACATACTCGACGAATTGAGAACCTCCTTCTTTTAGAAGTCGGTTAGAAAATAAAGCTCATTTTCTTTCTTTTTAAATTTTCAAATTATGTCCTTGTATTATTTGGTATAAATATCCTTTTGTCCCAATTTCTTTGAATTTTGGTTTCCTTGTATATATTGATAAATTTTGGATATGGAGGGGCTTATGCTTTTAAATGGGCTCAAATTATTTTAGGGATTATATTTTACTTATATCTTTCACATTTCGAGATAAAAAACAGAAACTTTCTTCTTATTTTCGAAATATTTATTTATTAATCCCAAAATCACAGCCTACACGTGGTTCCTAAATAGTTTCGGGGGTAAGAAACAAATCTTTTAAAAACTTCATTTTCCTATTATTTTATATAGTGTGACCAGTAAAGTCCGCATTATATGGATTTTTTTTATTAATAACCTTATTTGAAATTGGACTTTGGCATCAATTTCTGCTTCGATTGAGATGAAAACTAACAAGAAAAGAGTAGTCACGTGATAAGCATTATCTGAAAAATTTTTTGTTTTTTTCCAAGAAAAAATTCAAAAGTGGAGTTATATCTCAAAATATCGAAAAAAGTTATTAAAAAAGGTTTTTTTTTAATGCAATTTTTAGGCCATATGCAAAATTTCAGCTGTATCAGATAATTAAGATTTTTTGCCCATTTTATATAAATTGTACCACTGTTGTAAAATAAGACTCAACGCAACGTACACAAAACTTCTTAATTTTGACAATATGTGATCCCCGATATATTTTGTTTAAAATAGCGCCATATTAAATATGTGTTTTTCTACAAAATCCAAATAAGTCTATTAAAATTTGGTCAAATGCGATGCAACTCTTACTTGTTTTTGACCCTGTATAAGGTAACTTCATAAAATAACCATTTTTGAAAATATTGTTTGTGTTCAGAAGTAATACACATTATAATTAAGACAAACAAGTACACGTGTTATCAGTAAAATCTGCATTAGGAGGAAAATAACTTTTCATTTAATTTTACGTGAAGTTTATGTTTTTTTTTTTTAAATTTTAGTCTTTTCAACTAAACTATTTTCTTAATATTAATGTGTGTTACTTTTAGACACAAACTAAGTTACAAGTTACCTCATACAGGGTCAAAAATAAATAAACTTTGCCTCACATGTGACCAAATTTTAATAGCCCTATTTAGATTTTGTAGAAAAATATAATTTAAACAATATATGTGTGGGATGAAGCATTGTCAAGACTAAGAAGTTTTATGTAGGTTGCGTTGAGTCTTATTTTACAACTACAAATTTAACTTACTTTATACAGCTGAAATTTTGCATATGTACTAAAAATTGAATTTAAAAAATTATTTCTAATTACTTTTTTCGATATTTTGAGATATAACACCACTTTTGATTTTTTTTTTTGGAAAAAAATTAAAATTTGACAGATTAAGCTAATCACGTGACTACTTTTTTTTGGTTAATTTTCATCTCCATCGAAGCACAAATTATTACCAAAATCAAATTTAAAATAAAGCTATTAATTAAAAAAATCCCTTATCATGACTTTACTAATCACACTGTATATTCCTAAATGAAAAAGAAGATAGATTTTTTTTGTATTTTTTTAATATTTTTGATATACTTCCAAAATGGCGTTGCTACATCATTTAAAATTTCCTCAATTTTTTTTTTGGGATTAAATGGTACTTATATCTTTTATATTCTGAAATGAATATGGGGTTATTTTTTCTTCTTCTATCGCATTCATAGATCAATATAGAGTATTCTCAAAATAAACCAAATTTATTTTGAGGTCTATTATCTTTTATATTCCGAAATAAAAAAGAGACAGTTTAATGCAGGGGCGGATCCAGCCCCTCTCTTTGGGGGGGGGGGCGGTGATATCACAAAAGTACAATATGGCAAGAGGAACAAGTTGTTAACGGGGGAGGGGGTAGTGCAAGCAGCATACTCATTCCTAATATACAAGGCAGAATGGGTTCTATTTTCCTGAACTCAAAGCTCCTGGGAAGGGGGGGGGGGGCGATCGCAAGCATACACTTTCCTATACTCTATTCAAAAACTAGAGAAAGTAATAAAACTGTTATCGAAACCTCCAACGGTACCTGATCCAGTGCCGTAGGTAACTGAGAACATCCGTAAATCTAATTATATTTCATTATATTCAAACATATTTTATAAATTTACTGCAACATAAAATTTCTGATAGTTTAATTTAATTTCTGTCAGTAAGCAAAGTACACCTTACAGTTTGTGCTTAGTGATTTATCTTGTTTGCGTTTGTTTTTATATATTATTTGAGATTAATGAGGTACCCAAAAGATATGGCTTCCATATTTATATTTATTCCAAAATCGTTAAACCAGGGCATTTTTTCTTCAACGAAAAACTTATTACGATGAATGTTTATGTTGCCTTAAGATATCAATATCTAGATAATAATGTTAAAAGCTGTGTTGAGATATGTTCCAACATGACAGGAGTTGGAAAATCTACTATGTACCGAATACTGAAGGCGAAAAAACGACTGGAATTGTTAGTACTCCCAAGCCACATTCCATCACAGGCAGACGAAAAACCTCGTTGGAAGAAGAGAGCAAAACTGCAATTAAAGGGGTTGTATATACATTTTATTATGAGAAGCAGATCCCAACCATCTACAAAATTATAACCAAAATCAATGAAGATCGCGATTTACCTGAAATTAAAAGAACTAATCTCTGGAAGTTGCTCAGAGAACTTAATTTTTGCTGGGAAAAACCAGATAGAAAATCTGTTCCTATAGATCCTCCGGAAACTGTCTGTTGGAGAAGTAAATATCTCTCTCAAGTAAAAGGTAGAGTTGCTAGAAATAACACAATTAACAAAATTAGTAATTTAACTAAACTTTTGAAAGATTTTTTTGAATAAAATTGGGAAAAATCCATATAATAAAAGAATAAAAAAAAAATGTGAGAACTGGATCTCATGATCGGTGAGATAGAAGAACCAATTATAATTAATTTGAGCGAAGATAGTTTCACTGACTTTGATTAGGAATTAGATACCTAATATTTACTAGTGTAAACACAATTTATTTTTGAAATTTTTGTTTTTGTTGTATTTTATTATTTAATGTTGTTTATATGTTTTTTATTTTTTTATATATTTTTATTTTAGTGTGTCCCACTCTTTAATTTTCTATATATTTATTTCTAATTAGCCGTAAGTTTTTTATTATTTTATTATTGTATTTGTGTCTTTTTCTTAAGCGTGTAAAATTAACATGTTTATCTTATTTTTTTGGGGCTATCGCATTTCCATATAATAAAGTAAATTAAATTAAGATATCAGTACAATAGAAATAAAAATAAGTAGATCTAATTTTAATTACAACATAAAAAAAAGTAATTACATTTGAATCCCTTTTTAGTGTTTAATTGTAGTTCTGCAGATGGTTTAAGAAATAAATAAACTGAAACGTCAAATGGCCTAAAAATATTTTTAATTAATAATAAAATGACCGATAGCTCCAAAAATATTTTAATATTATATGGACGAATTTATTTTTTTTATATATTTTTAACTTTTTGTATTTTTCACAATGGATATTTTGTAAGTATTTAAATTATAACTTCGAATTTTTGGAGAGAAAAAGGCAACATTTTAGTCCATTATTATAGACCAGTATTTTTGATTATAAAATTTCTAACCCATTCCTATGAAAAATATATGTGTCTAACAGATTTTGCTAAAGACACCGGACCAAAGAACATAAGTAGTGTGCGAAGAGAAAAAGGGTAAAAAATGATTTATTACTTTCTCTAGTTCTTAAATAAACTTTAGTATAAGAGGAAAAATCTGGTCCATTTTCCTAAACTCAAAGCTCTTGGGGGGGGGGGCGATCGCCCCCACCGCCCCCCCCCCTTGGATCCGCGCCTGGTTTAATGTCTAATGTCAATGTTGATCGCTGCGAGTATGGCATCGATGAAAACATAATCAACATGGTTTTGAGATAAATTGAACGAAACCTCTACACAGGTCGCTTTATGAAACCCTTGGATGCGATATTTAGACGGGTATCAAATAGAGAAGGAGAATCTACCAAATCTAAAACCATCCTACATCCTAAACTTCCTAAGAGAAATAGGACTAGAGGATCGCCTTAGTTAGCAAGGTGTCTCCAATGACTATCCTCATTTCTACATAGTATTTAAAAAAATTGGTCCAAGTTTATTTTTCTTAAAAACCTTAAGGGAAAATAACTGTTTTTAAATGTTTATCACTCATATAAATAGATGAAAACAATTTTTCTAATTCAATATTTTTTAGTATCAAAACTTAACTGACATTATAGCATTTCTCAACTTTAATCTATCTCCGTATTAGTCCTAAAAGTTCATTTAACTTTTAAGAGAATTATGTCCATGATTTTTTACATTTTATTTTAAGGGCGTTGTCCACTCTGTAAATTTGAAGAGAAGCCATTTTTGTTTTCTTAAATAGTCTGAAGAATATATCAACGAGACCTTTTTAATAGGAAAATATTCTTTATACCGAAAGGACATGGGAGGGCCGTCCGCCCGGTCCTAGGTACTGGTCAGTGAAGTGTTTAAAATACTAATACAATCAAGGAATAAGTAACATACAAAAATTGATCATTACTATATGGAATGTTGCCTTTTTTGAACAGTACGCAACAAAATTTCAATACTTTATTTAAAAAAAAAACGTTAAGGGCGATTTCTCAACAATCGCCTTTTTTACTACGGTTTTGTTATTCGCTTTCTTGTCTGTCTGCTTGTTTGTTTCTGTCCGGTACAAATTTTGCAATCAATTTTAAATTAACTTTCCGATAAGCCAGAGTCTTGAAATTTTTAACATTGCTCAAAACTCGATGACAATGCAATAATATGACCTTGAAATTGACCTTGCGCCTATATTTCAAGGTGATTTCAAGGTCAACTTTACTTCCGGCTATCCGATTAAGCTAAAATTTGGTACACGTATATAATCCCGATGCAAATTTAATATAAGGACCTTAAAATTGACCTCGAACGTATATTTCAAGATCAACTTCAGTTCCGATTATCCAAACAAGATAAAATTTGGTACACATAAATATATAAGCCCGATAAAAATGCTGCATTGAGGTCTAGAAATTATCCTTGAACGTATATTTGTCTTTTCAAGGTCAATTTTACTTGGGAGGGATACAATAGATAATAACTATTGTGTGAGTTTTCTCAGCGACAGCTAGTCTCCACACTCCTTACTGTTATCTATTTCATGTACCCTACATTTTCATAGCTATTAAAAATTCACAATCACAAATTTTCAGGAAAATGTGACAAGTTATTTTATACTTTTTGGTCCGTTTTAAAACCATGGTATATTAAAAAAATATATTTAAATAATTATTTACCCAGGATTACTGAGAAACTCCTCTATCGATTTTATTACTCTGTTAGAAAATTGTAGAAAATTAATGAGGCTATCGTAGGAACTAACAAAATATAACAATTCCTAATAATATTGTTTTTTTATTCACGCCCAAAAGTTCAAAAATAAGCCTTAATTTTTTGAAATAGATATATTGTTTGCCAGGAAATCGTATGACTATGTGACCATGCATGGCGTGAGGCAATCACTTTGTCGCTGCTTTGATTGGAGAAAAAATTATACCAAGAGCTTTAGAATTAAATAAAATCTAAAAATTTGGTTTTATGGCAAAAAAATCTCAAATATTAATTACAAATTAGGCTTAATTCATTAGTTAAAAAGTGAATAAAAAATTCTATCTATCGATTTTTATGAATATACAAATGCCCACTTATACTGTTTAGAAATTTACCTATTAACTAATTTTATATATCAGGAAACTTACCCCAAAATTTTTCATATACATATAATAAAAATAATCTTTATATTTAAGTCACCAAAACAAACAACTCAAAGCAATGAAAAAGACTGATATTTATAAAAAGGAAGATAAACAGGTAAATACTGAAGGCGGATAAGCGATACCAGTATAGTTTATTTTCAAGTTGAAGGACATCATTTTGCTTCACTTGGTATGCTAAGAGTGAAATATTTTGTTAATTCATCGCATTGTCCACCGTAAAAAATAATTTTCACATAGGAATTATTAAAATGCATGATTAAGGACATTCGTTGGATGGGGAATATATGAAATATTAAAAAATATATTTTCCTTTCTATTTTCTATTATTAAATATACTAACCGTCCATTTGTGCGGTATTTTGTTGTTGTTTTTTTTTGGAAATATTTATAAATCGGAAAATTATAGACAGAAGTTTCCTATATATTCCGGGAATCTAAGGTAAATAAATACTCAGTTGAAGACACTCGATTATCCTGCAATCGGACACAATTTTTAGGTAATAGAGGCCTACAGGGACAAAACGTATACTTTTTCTTGAGTGGATTAGGTCGTTGTTGAATTCTTAAAATTTAAAGGTCAAAAAATCCTATTTTTTGCAGATGTAGATATCCTTATTTGTTGTTTAGGAAACTGCAAAAGAATTAGCATAAATTTTATTTAATAATAACTACTGAAAAAATCAATCTACGACTTTGCTACTGTGCAAAATGTTGGATCTTGTAGTACTTAATATGTAGTAGAAAATTCAGAGCTATTCATCAAATAGTTTTTGCAAAATTAAATTTGTTTATCCCAGATTGTTTTTTGTTATAACATTATACGTACAATAATGAAGATCCAATGAGTCTATGGGTATCTTGTGAGAGAGGAAAATTTATATTATCCTAATGAATCATTAAAAGTAGGAAAAAATACTTTTTATTATGTTAAAATCTAATTAGAAAAACACTGTAATTTTTACCTCATAAATAAATTGAATAATTTTGTTGTTATTGCTTTTAACAAAATTATTTTTCCTTATAGAGGACTTGAACACAACTTTTAAAAAATAAAAAAAGTTCTACATCAATATGGAGCAAAATTGACCAATGTTTTTTTTAATTCGCGCCACATATTTTTCTTTATTTAATCTATGGCACATTGTCGCGTACATTACGAATATGCAATTTATTGATAAATTTATTCTTAAATTAACCGTGTAATTTTTCTAAAAAAAAAAATTTCTACAAAAAATCCATATTTTTCGTGCAATATTCATAGGAGAATATGGTAATAGGATATGAAACCTCAATAAATAAATTATTGTTATGAAACGTTTGGACCCGAACAAATATATACAGATAAGCATCGTATTGGAATATTTAAAAGAAGAAATATAATATTGTATTTACTATACTATATGTATACAGAGTTGTCCAAAAAAATGTGAGAAATCCCCCGGATATGAAAAAACGCGTGAAAAGAATACTACAAATTCATATAAACTTTTTGCGTATAATCGTCCTCTTCGGAGATATGGACTCCCAAAGAGCTGCACTGGAATTTTACACACAATTATTGAACCACCAGATATATTTTAATTTTTTAATATAATATATACTAGGTAATACCCTTCAAATTACTATCCAATAAAGTGTTGTGAATTACTCACAGATGCAGACACTCATGACCCCATTTTTTACGACCTGTATGTTCATGTCGCTAATCTTAACTGTTTTCGAAATACGTCATTTTATTTACATCATGTATTTGGCGTATTTCGATAAAAGATACATTTTTGTTCCTATCAAATATCCAACATAAAACTTTATGGCAAAAAAATTAGATCTAAAATTAGAGTTTACCAGTTTAGTTAGAAATGTGTAATTCTGCGAATTTCAGTTCGACCTAGATTCGCAAAAAATGTGCATTTTATTTTATGGGCACCAAAAACAAAGTATTGTTGCAAACTTTGCTAGGTACGAAAGAAATAAATGTCCCGCATGTTACAGTTTATCACCTTTCACATCGCTGACACGTTAATTGTTTATTTGTATATTAATTTACTGATTTTTGGATTTCGTGGTAAAATTAATGGTGAAATAATAAGAAATATAGGATGCACGTTTATTGACTATGCAGATATGCATCCGAAGTATGGTCTTGCACTTTGCAATGCTTTGGAAGCCAGGACTTATATCACGACAGATATCCTCTTCCAGATCAGAAAACATTTCAACGAATTGATCAATGTCGAAGAGAGCATGGTTGGCGATTCCATTTAATAAGATAATATTATTAAATTTCTTCACGATTTTTGGAAATTTTGGAAAAAGGAGTACGCCACAATCAGAGAAATATATTTTAAATGCTCTAGATGGCACTCCATTAAAGAACACTCAAAAATTATCAGAGCAGTTTAATATGTCGGAAACAATAGTACATGAAGTTCTTCAAGAACAACTGTTATATCCATATCATTAGAAAAAAGTGCATAAACTGATTCCTGAAAATTTTTCCCGTAGAATACAGTTTGCAAACTGGCTATTGGATCAGCAGCGAAATAATGTAAACTTCATTAGCACTATTCTCTTCAAGGATGAAGCACAGTTTATAAAAAATGGTAGCATAAATTTACATAACTCACATGTATGAGCTAATGAATATCCTCATTCATCTATTCTTTCGCATTATCAGTATAAGTTCCAATGAATTGATGACTGGGCACGCAATTTTTTGATTATACTTTTCGTAATACCGGCACGACTGAATCCAGAAATTTATTTGGAGTTCTACCAGAACGTTTTTCACGATTTAGTCGAGCACTTACCACTTAAAACACGCCGAAACATGTACTACATTCACGATGGGGCACCACCTCATTTCAGCGTTACTATGTGGGAGCATCTGAATAACATCTATACAAACCGTTGGATAGGTAGGGGAGAACCTGCTGCCTACTTCAAAAGCTTGGTGTATTCCACTCCGGTAGGAAAGAACTTCTACAGAGAATAACGTTTCATTGTGATCAAATAAGGAACAATGCTGAGTTAATGTGCTGGATACATCAGTCCTCAATTCATCATGCTCGCGAGTGTGTCAAACTTCACGGAGCCCATGTTTAACCATGTTATGAAGTTTTTAACTAAGCAGTTAGTTCAGGTATGGTGACGGGGGAAAATTCCTCTTTTTCATATTACTCTCGACAGAAGTTAGGGGACTAAAAGTGTATATAAAATGACGTTTTTCGAAAACGTTTAGGATTAGATATGAGTGAAGGCCAAGTAAAGCAAAAATTTAAGAAGGTATTTTTGTTGGGCCATAGATTCGAATTGTTCAAAAAGATAAATATTCTGACAGCATTCTATCAGTTTTTTAAAGAAATTCTTGGAATGACTTTCGCCTCGTGGTCACTAATTTCTTCGGAAATAAAAAAGCTGACAATTGCATTACCCTTTATTAGAAAGTTCTAGAAATTGTTGAAGATTGACTTAAATGTGGTTGTCGGGCTTGCATTGTCTTTATTTTTGTTTGTTTTTACGACTTTTCGATTAGGTTGTATCTACTCGTAATCGTTATCAAGTATAAACTGAATGTTTTGTCTTAATGCTACGAGCTTATATAGGGACTGTGTCTATTGAAGCGCATAGTTTCGCTTCACTGTACACACCTCAATGATTTGATGTTACGAAGTAGTGGTTCCCAAAGATTAGGTCTTTCAACACTGGGTTTACTGAAATTTCCATTATTATTTTTAATGTAAGCTGCTTTATTTTCTATAAATTGTTGTAATTTTTTTTTTCATATTGGGTAATGTTTTGTTAGTTGTATTTAGAACAAATCCGCACCTATGAATCTTTTGACAGACTTGTTATCTGGTCTCACGAATATTATTTTTCAAGGACTAAAATTTTTAATTGTCACAGCACGAGGCATTGTTCTGCCGAAAATCATCTCTTAATTTTCAAAAGAGCACAACAAGGGCGCTTCGGGGTTGGTATTTCGTGTTTTATTTTCAGCTGACGCATAGCCTACAGGATGTATGAAAGGGGTTTCACAGCACGTAGATACCTATAAATCCTTGAGGAAATTATTCCAGAATTGCTTGAAGATTGCTCCATTGGCCCATTTCAATTTTATTTATCTTCAATAAAACGTTGCTCCTAGCCACAAATTTGTGCTTTTAAGACTTTTTCTGGACAATAACTTTCCTCAAGGTACCAATGGGCCAGTGAGATGGTCCCACGATCTCCCGAGCTTTTCGTTTTGGATTTTTTTTGTGAAGTTTTATGCAAAATCAAGCGTATAAGGTTTGGCTTTCCAACTCTTCAGAATAAACTTATGATTCTTTTATATGCAATTAAAAGAATAACAAATCTGTGCTGATATTGCATTCGAGAAAACAGCCGTCATTTTGAAAACTATCTTTAAAAAACTCTTTGTTGTTTTTAGCTTCAGTGTTCCTTTTTGTTTCTGTTACTTTAGTTTTATGAAATAATGTTGTTCTTGTTTCTTTGCAATCAATATTCAATATTCTGGTTTTATAATAACGATGTTTACATTTGAAAATATAGAAAAACATTAAAGTTAACTTTTAAAGTATCTAATCTTTGGTATAATTATTATTGTCAAAATTTTGTATTTGTTTCTTATAAATTGGCGATGGCTTACTGTTACAAATAAAGTAAATTATTGAAAATATCTAATCTTGGTTTTTTCAAAATTAAATAAATATTTTATATATTTTTAAAAAGCTTAAATTATACTTAATTAATATCTAAAATAATATACAGGGTGTCCTATTTAAAAAATTGTACGCGATATACTTTAAAAATGAAGGTTTTCAAATCAGTCTAAGAGAGCCATGACAAATTTGACACCGAAATCATTCATTTCGTTAAATAGCAGTAAACTAAAGTGAAAACCGCAAGATAGAGTATCTTTGATAATAACTCCAATACCGCCGAAAATTGTCGAAAATGGGACACCTCGTATATTGCATACGGCGCTGCCAACAGCATCACCGACATCTAGATCTCTATAAATTTTTTATGTCTCGGTAAAATAAATTTCTAATTAAAAATTCTTATTCCTTGATATCTTTTATCCAAAAAATTATACCAAGTAGGTGTCGCTTTAAGCAGCCGTTTCTGAGATACATAGCAATGAGCTAACAAAGATAAGTATCCTCTTTAGTTACAAAAGGGTTTTGTCAAACAATTCATTCTAACGCAACTTTATGATTTAGTTTTAAAATTTATCATCTTAAATTTTTCGCTATATCGGAACATTACGGTAACGCAGAAATGACTTAGTCCATGGTTTTTTCCTAGATTATGGTCGGGAGTCGATGAGGGTATACAGAGAAAGATTTCCATATAGACGCGTTCCAAACTACCTAACATTTGCCACTGTTCAAGGTATCGATAGTTTTGTTCCTACAACGATTGATTATGGATGGAATCTTACGACTAGGACAACGGAGATTGTGGAAGAAATTTTAGAACGAACTGAATGAAATCCTAGTGTGAGCACCAGAGAGTTAGATTTGGAAAGATACAATAAACAGGACTTTAAAAGAACAACTGTTGTTTCCATTTCGCCTTAAGACTACCGTACTACAAGAGATTTTACCTCTCGACCTCGAATTAAAACTAAGCTTTTCATAAAAAATTTTTAATACAGATGTGTTGTGCTTGACAAGAACGAGTATGACAAATTTACATAATGAACTTGTTTATGCCGAACCGAAAACCGACACGCAATAAAGGTTTTTGTACTATAAACATGAATTTAGAAATAACTTATAGGCAGACATCGTTGACAGATTTAATATTGATCCTGTCCACCTCGTTTAAATGATTTGAATTAGGCAATTTACTGGGTGTTCTAGGTAAACACCCAGTAAATTTACCTAACTACTCGATAAAATATGTGGTTCATGCACTACAGTTCACCCCTACATTTCACATTAAATGTTAGAAATCATTTAAATGAGAAATTTCAAAATCGATGAATTGGCAGAGGAAATTTTTAAATTCTTAATATATATAATAAATTATTTCACATATCAGTTGTTTCCTGCTAATGTTACTCTCGGACCGAAACAGCTCCACTGACGAGATCATGAGGTGATCAAAACGCGTATGGAGAGAGGATCAGAGCGATATTTGCAGGAAATAAACTGATGTATATATATAAAGTAAATTGCGATCAGTAAATGCAAACTTCGCTCCAATCATATCCTTTCAGTGTTAGAGGTTGCACAGTTTGAATAAATTGCGATAAAACACAATCTATCCCATTCCACCACCATCGAAATGATGGCCCACCTGTACCACCATACCGAGAAGAAAGTCAAAACTTACCCTCCCGCCACAGTGATACGGCAGAGGCACATGTTTCGTCTCTACTAGACTCATCAGGGTACCGACATGCACCTGTCTGTGCAAAGGACAGATCGGAAGGTTTGCTGAATGTGATTTCAGCACTACAACGGCATATTGTGGATATATCCACTGTTATTGCATCTCAAACGGAGGAATCAGTGAAAGCCGCATAAACATACATACGCCATCCGGCGGGAGGTCGGCGAAGCCGCGTTCAGTGTTGCATGCTTCCTTCCGATCAGTCCTTTGCACAGACAGGTGCATGTCGGTACCCTGATGAGTCTAGTAGAGACGAAACATGTGCCTCTGCCGTATCACTGTGGCGGGAGGGTAAGTTTTGACTTTCTTCTCGGTATGGTGGTACAGGTGGGCCATCATTTCGATGGTGGTGGAATGGGATAGAGTAGTGAACATAACCCGATTCTCTCTATCCCCCCACTCCTCGACCTTGACCTTGACCTTGCTTCACCCCTCTTTGGCCCCGCCCACATGTCCTTGTCATTGACCTTGAAAGTGCACGTGTGCTTTGGCCTTGGCCTTGTGTTCAAGGTTGTGTGTGTGACCTTGACCTTGACCTTGGTCGAGACGACCTTGACTTTGTTGAAGGTCATCTTGGGTGTGTGACCTTGAAGTAGTTATTTGTGCATTGTAATAGTGTGGGATGATCTTGAAATGATTTTGACCTTGCAAATTGTTCTATAAATTGTGTGAGTCTATTTGCATTCATTCAGTGTGAAATGTCAGATACGGAACTATCTAAAGAAAAAATTATAGAGCAAGTCGGCAGAGTAATTTGTTTATATCAGAGTAATTTAAAAAGTTTGTGTGATTTTGAAGAGAAGGATCTAGCATTTTTTCCTCTTGAATATTTAAAAACTTGCGTTGATACGCTGAGTTTACGGCAAATTTGGGATAAGCTGCCAGCGCCATATCGGTATGACAAGGAACTACAGTTAAGCTTACCCTGTTACATTCACTATGAACAAATATATCGTCATTATATAGATGGGCCACCACCAGCAATAAAAAAGTGTCGTGAATGTAAAAAATGAGTGAATAATATGAATAGTGCTTTGCAAGAGACAGTAAAAAAATTGGGCGATGAGTTTACTGAAACGGCTAATAATTATTTCAATGATGCAATGAAAAGTCGAGCAGAATGGGCGTCGCGCTATTGTGATTTGGCTTATGAATATGAAAAGGCTGCGAATGCATGTCGTAAATATTGCAGCAAAACAATAAATTTACAAGACTTTATTCGTGAGATAAAAAAGTTGGGGTTTAGTGATTGTTTGGAAAAACTGATTAGGTTCATTGCAGATCCGGTTGTGTTAGATGAAATTAGAGTGTAGGACTTAAGTTTAACGTAGTAGTAGTTAATATGGAAAGTTTAGTGCGAGAAATGTACGAGGAATTTCTAATTTCTGCAGCCTGTTCGGAATTTTACGGATGTGAAGTGCAAGATTCGGAAGCTCAGGACTTTAGTGTATTTTTTAAGTATATGGATCATGCCGAAGTGTGTCTTTTAGCTAGTATAGTTTGTAAGAATTTTCTAAGAAATAAAAACAAACAATTATTATTGAACAAATTAAGGAAATTAGGTTTAGGTGATAATGTTACACGCATAGAAGAATGGCAGAAAAAAATCAATGAATAAAGTACATAAAATGTAGTTATTTGTTTCATTATATTTTGTCCTTGAAGTTATCCTTATACCAATTTAAATGTGTGACGTCATTTGACCTTGAATACTCCTCCCACTATTTCTATCGTTAAGCTACCCCCACCATTGTTACAATTCGACCTTGAAACCCCGCTATAAAGGTTCGTGGGAAAAGAAGTGACTTCAAACAGTCGCAGATATCAGTGGCATAAACATCAAATATTGTGTTCGTGTAGTGTTCTGAAAGTGCTTTTATATTCACGGTAATTTTTGGATTTATATACCATTTTTTTCAATAATGAGTATTGCAAAAGAAACTCTAGATGAAATTAATGAAATGTTTAGCAAAGATTTCGAGGTTTTAGAGAGAAAAAAGGTTACCGAAATGATTGTAGGCAAAGTGTATAAAATTGTAAAGATGGTTTCAATGACTACACGATTTGGTAAAACTCTTTTAGTGGCTTTACACGATGACGGTGATAATAGCACATTTGAGACTTTTTTACCAAAACGTGTGGCCGAAACACTATCTGACGATATTGTAGATATTATGAGTAAAACTAAAGATAAATACACTCTAACTTATTTGGGGCAGGGCACTAGAGTTTTTGGAAACAATACTCGAACATTATTACGTTTTGGCTCATTGGAGTAAATTGTATGTAAATTGTTTGAAAAAAAGGATGTAATTAAATTTAAAATATAGTTGCACATGTCAGAATACTTACGCGTGTTCATTATTTCTGTTAAAGATGTCTGCTGATGCGACGACGACGACGACGACCGCCAACGAATGTGTAGATAGATACATATTTTGGTTGGGGAGAGAATTAAGAAATAGGGCTCACGATATGTTAGATAGCGTAAATGATTGGTCGCATATTGATGTAACCAAAGATCAATATAAGAACGAGATCAGGGATACAATCAATTTTATGGCTGGGGCACACTTGTGCGACAAGTTTTTATATGGTTCCATAGACATGGATACATTTTGTGCTGAAATGGTTGAAGAAGAATTAAAAGAATACCTCGTCAATATTCCACATTTACCAGGTGAGCTTGCTGCAAAATATGAATTGGTTTCTGCAACAGCAACAGCCCAAGACGTTGACGATCGAAATAGTGTCGGATGGGATAGAATTTTGAGCAACGAAAACGAAGACATGGAAAATTAATTTTTTATAATTTTTGTATTTATGCAATTAAATAACTGTAAATAAATATCTATTACAATCACAGTTTTATTTTATTTCTTTTATAAACATACCAACCCAGTAGATCATAGTCAGTGTTTCTTTTTCTCAGCTGAAATATTTAATATAAGTAGGGCAAATAAAAATAAAATAGTTTAGTAAAGATTGAAAATGAGTCGAGGAAACAACACAATTGATAAATTTGGTCGTCAGAAATATAATGAAAAATATCATATATTATCTGGGCCACAAGGGATTGGTTTTAAACTTACAGCGGATGGGCAGTATGATATGGGTGGAAAAATCATAACCAACTTAGGCGAACCTAAAGATGATGACGATGCTGTGACAAAACACTTTGTTAATAGAAAGTTTTACAATTTTGCAGTTGTAATATGTGACATATTTAACAAGGATGTCCTCCCCATGATATACAAAAATAATAGTGAGCTTAAAACAAAAATTGAAGTTATGCAGAAAATACTCTATCATCAGCCTTTAAATGACTCATTAAGCGCACTGTCGTACGGCTCGACTTCAAAAAAAATCTAAAAAAAGCAGGTTAAAGAATAGGAGAACGCACTCAGAGTGGCATAGCCTTGAAGATAACGTCGTAGTCGTCGGTGAATTGGACCTTCCCTCCAAGAATATTGAAATGTTATTTATGTGTATGATGTTTTATTATCACTGTTTTTAATGATGAAGATTGAAATAAAAAACTTTATTTTACAATATATTGTTTATTTATTTTACATTTTAAATAAAAAATATAGTCATACAATATGTTATTTAAACAATATTAGCTTTATCTATCCAAGAGTTGAAGTGGTTGGGAAATCCTAGCCATTTGACAAATAATTATTCGATGTGATTTTTCTTGCGTTGTCTAAGGACCTTTTCTACTAGATAAACGTCAGGACTGCTTGTTTTTTGTAGTTCTGATTCGTAAAAACACCCTCTTATAGGCTGACCTTCTAACGATTCCAACAAGTAAGTAGGTGGATTTGTAACGTTAACTTTTACAACTTTAAACAATTCGGTTGACCAAGAGGGCGTATATCCTTTCTCGAATAAGCTTTTGTACTTGCTAATACGCACAATGTCACCCATGGAAAACTTAAATTTTTTAGGTACAATTTTTAAATAATCATATGCTTTAATATGTGTTTTTTCTTGCACGTCTGCAGGCTTCATTCCAATGGTGCGATGTTTCGAATGGTTATAGGTTTTTGTTACTGCCGATAATATATGTATCCATTTGTAAGACCCTCTTGTCGAGAATTGTTTATATAAATTATTTTTTAAAGTCCTTATGACTCGCTCAACAATTGCAGCTTTCTTTGTGCTGTAAGTGGAATAATGATTTATATTATATTGGCTTGAAAGTTTGTATTATAGAACTCCTTTCCTTGATCACTTTGCAGATTTGTTGGTGTATATGATGCCTCTTCAATGATGCTTTTCATCGCATTAGTAACTTCTATACCAGTCTTGTTTTTTATGGCTTTGGTATAGACAAATTTCGAGTAACAATTTATACAGACCAAAATATAACGATAACCATCGTTTTCATCAGCATACTGTTGCATTTCAGCCAAATCAATTTGCCACAAATCTCTGTATCCTTTTATTATCGTGCGCCGTCTTACAAAATTTTTTCTAGCCGTTCTATGTAGTTCATTAACAATCTTGATTTTTTCTAGACTGGGCTCCATATTATTAGTAATACTAAAGGTTTCAGATCGAAGGAAGAACTGAATAATATCATTAAATATTGAGCTTAATATATTATATCTTCTTCTCGTAATTCCTCTATGATTGACATAATTTCATTTTCGTGTCCAGTGTGACCGGCCATTTTGGAACTCCACAACAAACGTAAACGATCCACCAACTCTTTAGCTTTGTTCCAGTAGACATATTGAAATTTTTTCGAAGATAATTTCTTTTTTGTGGGTAACTGTAGTTTTTCCGAGAGATTTTTTCTTGTAATAGTACCACCTAATTTTGTGCCCATTATCAGAGGTTTAATAATTCGTAAATATTTGTTCCATCTGGTCTTCCGTAAACCATCACTTTTTTTAAAATTGTTGTAGACAGCATTCGTTGATTCCAAAATTTCCTTGTACGTTGAAAGTACATTATCACTTAATTGTTGTTGTTCCTTGCCTACACTTGGGGGTGTTTTAAGAAATAACAAATCATAAAGTGCCGGTGATCCACCATATTCTGCAATATTTTTCCCTTTTTTGTATAAGACAATATTTCCATTTCGAAAACGCACCTCTAAATTACCAATAAAATTTTTGTTATAATCTGTTTTTGAACCAAAACGTACACCATATACAGTATCGTATAGAGATGGTTTCGAACGTAATCCTTTCAGGTGTGCGTTTAAAGAATCGGAAGTTGTGGTGTCAGCGGATGCGAGAGATGTATTAGTTGATGTCGAGGGTGTATCAAACACCGATTGGCTAATATCTTCTTTTGAAATGCGATGCTGCTGCTGCTGCTGCTGAATAGGTGTGGAGGTTTGAAAGGAATGTGTAGGTTGGGGAAAACCCGATATTTGAGTCGACTGCACTGATGTACTGAGACTATGTGACTTTGTAGCTGGATAATGTTGTTGCTGTTGTTGTTGCTGCTGCTGCTGCTGCAGACGTTGCTTAACCACATCAGATATAGTTGTCAATGGCTTAGAAATGGGTTCGTAAAGCTTTTCCAATTCCACAACATTAAACTCTTTAGCCGCTTTAATTTGTTTAAATTTTTTTCTGACGGCATTGGTAGCTTCCACTAGTTTACGTTTTAAGTCGATCGCGTTATTCATGATGTTAACAAAGGACGTTTCAACAATCAAATGAGCGTTTTCTCTTATTATTACAGTAATATATAGCTATCAAATCCTTTGCGGTATCTTCCCGATTTCACATCACTGTCTTTATCAATTACTAAAAATCCATACTTATTATCCCAACATTTTGAGCACATTTCTTGAAATTGAGTAAAAGTTAGATCCGGTGAAACGTGGTCGGAAAATATGTGTTTCGTATTCAACTCATCTTGTTTAAACATAATAATAAAATTGGCGTTGTCTCGCACAAGCTGTTTAGGCACTCGCGAATATGTTTGCGCTAGGTAAAAGGAGTCGATATTTTTATGACGTCCCATGCTAAAGTACGATCTTATAACATCTTGTTTTTCACATATAACATCATCAAAGATAAATATAGAGTTTGGTTTTGCATCGGACGGTTCCACAATATTACTGGAATCACTAAAGGCATAGTAGCCTAAACCTTTGATGGGCGCTAAAATTTTCCTTAAATACTCATATTTCGGTTGATACAGAAATTTCGAGTAAATATAGATATTTTCGAAACGTAGCCCAAGGGGGTGTGTAAGCAGCGAAATCATGACATTAGTTTTTCCACAATTGGATGGACCAATTAACAGGCCGCGAATAGAGGAAGGAAGTAGAGGACCGTGTCTCTTCATTATCTTCTTTTCAAATCCAAGTCCGACTTTTTCATAGAGATTGTCAATAGGAAGTTTTTGTTTAAGATCGATAACGCGCGTCTTAGGAAAATTTGATATTTTATGGGCAATTTTTCACAAAAACTGTCATTCAGATGCCGAGCGTCAAACGAAGTGGACGGTCTCACGTTTCCAACAAAACTGGATACGGTATTGTGAATTCGTTAATAAATAAATTACCATTCGAGGTACACAATCCTGGTTATCAATATTGCGGACCCGGAACAAAAGTAATAAAACGTGTAACAAGAGGTGATCCAGGCATTAATCCTTTGGATGCCGCATGCAAAAAACACGATTTAGCCTATTTACATAATAAAGACAACATAAGTGCGAGACATCGAGCGGATTACGAGCTCGAACAAAGTGCTTGGAATAGAGTAAAATCGAAAGATTCCAGTTTAGGTGAAAAAACAGCAGCTTGGTTAGTTACAAACATTATGAAAGGAAAACAACGTTTTGGTATGGGTGTACCATCATCATTATCAACAAAAAAAACATCTAGTAAAGGCACACGTCATACAAAAAGGAAAGGTGTTAATAAAAATCGACATGTTCGGAAAGCCAGTTTCGGAACAACTATTCGACAAGCAGTTCGAAGGGAATTATTAAAAGCCGGAAGTAAAAATGTGTTGGAAAAAAATGTCATGAATGCATCTAAAATAGCTCTGTCGGTAGCACGTAGATCGGTAAAAGCGGCAGGTGGCAAAAGGAAGGTTCGTACACCGAGAATAATACCGATTCCTAAAACTGGTGGAATATTACCATTAATACCAATTTTTGCCGGGTTATCAGCTTTGGGTTCATTAGCCGGTGGGGCAGCGGGAATTGTGCGCGCCATAAAAGCAGTAAAAAAAAGCAGCGAAGATAAAACCGGTGCCGGCCTGTATTTAAAATCGAAAGGAAATGGTTTGTTTCTAAAGCCATATCGTAAAGGTATGGGATTATTTTTAAATCGTAGATCAAAAAACTAATTGAATCCCTACCTCGAAGACCACTATCTAACATCGATATAGAAAAATATGCCAAAAAGAAAAGAATAGGACACTTTCGAGGCGTTTATATGAGGGATTTATTACCTAGACAAGGTCCTCGACGTTACGAAGCAGCAATAGTGAATTTGGATAGTACGCGTGGTGCAGGGACTCATTGGGTAGCTTATAGAAAAAATAATTCTAAAGTAACATATTATGACAGCTTCGGCGATTTACCCCCACCGATCGAATTGGTACGATATCTACAAACGGGATCGGAACCATCAAAAATTATTTACTATACATACGATCGTCAGCAGGATTTTGGAACAGTCTGGTGTGGACATTTGTGCTTAAAGTCTCTTGTCAAATCATCAGCGTAAAAGATGTCATCATCATCATCGTCACCATTAACACCGCAAATGGATCGCAATAACTATACTAAAATGTTGCAATCACTGAAAGCATTTCATCTAGCTGGTGGATTAAGGAAAATGACCGTGAAACAGTTAGAAAACATGCCCAAGGAAGTAATGATTGCATTAGCCCCAAATGAAATTCCATTCGTTTGGGAAAAGTTGCCCGAGCACCTCAAAAGCGATATCGATATATTAAAATATCAGTGCGGTTGCAAACATTATTTCAGCAGCAGCAGCAATTTAAACGAGGTTACGGCTGATGAGGATCTTACAGCTAGAAAAATATTTTGTTGTTATTGCAAAATCAGCGATGTGCGCATAAAAGCAGAAAATAGCATAAAAACATCACTATCTAATGCGGTGAGAAAAGGTGTGAAGATGAATCTTTTTAAATGTTGCCGCTAAGAATAAAACCGAGATGTGGGATGTTTTAATGGTTAGTCATGTCTTATACGTTCACACTAACAGGACACTCGAGCGTCTTAAGCGCCGATTTTTATCCACCAGTCGAATTAAATAGAGAAAACAAATATGGTCTGGCATTGCTGGGATTTTACACATACAATTCAATTTTTAATGTGGACGAAAGCAACAATAAGTTTGCCTACATGAAGGAGGGTTACACCACCGAGCCGATACAATTGCAGATTCCACCTGGGGCCTATGAAATAGATGAGATAGGTAAAGCTATGTTGGAGGCTTTGAGGATTTCAACTGAAGAAAAGAACGATGGAATCTTTTACTTGGTCGCTAATAATAATACACTGAAATGTGAACTGAAATCCCAATATACTATAGATTTCCGGGGAGAGGCGAGTATCGGTAAAATGTTAGGATTTAATCATACAGTGTTAAAAAGAGACAAAAAGCACGAATCAACCGAGATGGTGGAAATAATGAAAGTACGCATCATACGCGTAGATTGTAATATAATTTCCGGAGCATATATGAATTCGGTGGAAGGTCATACCTTGTTCGAATTCGATATCGACGTGGAGCCCGGTTACAAAATCAGTAAAGAACCACAAAATAATATTTATATGCCGTTAATGCCGGCAGGACGTCAGTTTATCGACAACATTACTCTTCGCATCTTGGACGATAGCGGTGATCTAATCAATTTTCAAGGCGAGAAAATAATCGTGAAATTGGAACTGAAGAAACTTTCATAGAAATGGGTTTTTGCTTCAATCGTCAATTGTGTGTGCTGTCGACTAAGATGGGGGAACCGCCGAAACATAATAAAAGTAAAAGAAGAGTTAACGTCAAGGTTAGTCGTCGTCCAGACGTTAGATCACAAACATCTCAACAGTTATCTGCCGAAGACTATAAATTTTTAAAATCAATCGGTCTTAAAGTGCGAAAATGATTTCCACCACCAGCGATAAAATAGAGGTTTTCTCCGAGCCCATCTTGGACAATTCCATTATTAGTCTAGAAGAGCATACGTATAAACCATACGGATCTCCATCATTCAACAATTCGGATGAAGTCCGTATCCCCATTAATTTTCAAGATATTATACTGGATATCGCCGAAAGTTACATATATATCGAAGGAAAATTTAAACCCATAGACGCAACGAAAAGATGTTTTTTATCAAATAATGCCCTCGCATTTTTGTTCGATGAAATTCGCTACGAGATGGGAGGCGAACAGGTCGCCGTGGTTCGTAAACCTGGAGTTACGACGACATTAAAAACCATGGTTTCATTCGGAAGTTTGCAACAAAGATCTCTCATGACGTGCGGATGGGGTCTCGACGAAGCAAACCAAGATATCGTAGACACGGCAAGTAACGTATTCTCCGGGAAATTACCCTTAAAATATCTTATGGGATTCGCCCAAGATTACGCAAAAGGTGTTTTCAACGTAAAACAAGAGCTTATTATGATTATAGCTCGCACTTTTACCAATTGTTACGTCGGCGAAGTAGAGACAGAAATTAGTATCGACAAAATCGAATGGAAAATTCGTCACATCATTCCAGACGACAAGCAAAAATTGAAAATACTGTCTCGCATTAATAAAGGAGGAAACAATGCCAGTATTCAAATGGCATATCGTAAATGGGATCTGTACGAATTACCAGCTTTAAGGCAAACATCTTCCGACGTGTGGGCCTTGAGAACGAGTACAAGTCTGGAAAGACCGCGCTATATAATCGTCGGGTTTCAAGACAGCAATAATTGCGACAAGAAAGAAAAAACGCAACCCAATTTACCCACGCCGACGTATGCGACATTAGACTGTATCTGAATTCAACCGTTTATCCCTACGAAAGATGGAATTTAGATTTCGCCAAGAAACTGTACGCAGCAGCCTATTACAATTACGAAAACTTCCAAAGCAGCTACTACGGGCGCGAGATAAACGATCCGATGATAACGTTCGCGGAATATATGAAAAACCCCGTTTTTATTATCAATTGCAGTCATCAACCAGAGGCGATTAACTCATCGACAGTGGATGTAAAATTGGAGTTCCAAACGAGAAAGAATAAATTCCCCAAAGACACTAAAGTGTACGCATTAGTTATTCACGACTCATTTTTTAGTTATAATGTATTAAACGGTTCGGTGACCAATAAATCTATATTTTAATGTATCTATTATATGTAACACAAAATAATGTTCTTGAATCAATAAATTTGTAATGAGTGAAGTAGTAGTTTTATATTTATTTGAAACCCAACCAAAAAAAAAAAGGTGGCGGAAAAGCCCGCTCTTTAAGAAAAGAGTACGGGAATTTAGAAAATGGTGGTTTATTAAGTGGAAAAAAGAGCTTAAATAACACAAGAAAAATTTTTTAAGGCAAAATATAAAAACAACGATTTAGAAAATTTGTAGGAAAGTAACGGTTAGGAATAGGGAAAAAAGTTATAAGAAAAAATTATAGAGGAAATCGAGTACTATAAGCAAGCATTTTTCTCGATAGTAAAAACGTAAAAAAAAATTTTCAAAAAAAAATTGAAAAATGGTGAATGCGCGCCAAAGTTGAAGTTTTGGAGCAAAATGATATTAGGAAATTAGAAAGAGAATTTTTTTCTACATATGGTAGTACTTTTCAAAATTCGGAAAGATGAAATTTTAAGAAAAGGGTTTTAGTAAGTTAGTAATTTGGATTTTTTAAAGCGCTGTAGCTCGGGAACCGTTCAAGATAGAAAAAAAATAAAAGCACTTCGATAGCCCAAAATTTTGAGGAGAATGCGATGGTGTAAAAAAAATTATAATTTTTTTTTTTTTTGAAAATGCTGAATACGCGCTAAAGTTGAAGATATAGAGAAAAACAGTATTGGGAAATTAAAGAGAGAATTTTTTTCTACATATTGTAGTATTTTTGAAAATTCGAAAAAATGAAATTTGAAAAAAAGGGTTATAGAAAGTTAGTAATTTGAATTCTTTAAAGCGCTGTAGCTCGGGAACCGTTCAAGATAGAGAAAAAATAAAAGCACTTTAATTACCTAGAATTTTGAGTAGAATACAATGGTGAAAAAAAAATTTGGAAAATCTTAAAAATGACAAAAAATTTAGACGAAAAAATTGAAATTCTTGAGTTAGGAGGCTAGGGCCGCCGAACGGGAGTATGTGGAAGTTGTAGGGGAGGGTTTTTTTTTTTTTTTTTCTAAGTCCAAAATGAGATGAAAAAATTTTTTTTATATTAGCGAATCGGAAAAAATAGTGTGATATACTTCAACTCTTCCTTATTACGATTCCGTCAAAACATTTTCAAAATTTTCCTTACCTTGCCTGAAAATAATTAAAATATATGCATAATTTGCATTTTTTGTAAATATGTAGCAAAGTAATGGTTAGAAATATCAAAAAAATTTATTTGAAAAAAATGTAGAAAAAGTCTAGTACTATATGCTAGAAAAGTGGAGGGGGGTAGTTTGTGTCCATACCAGAGATACGGTGAGTTATAAAATCATATTATTCTCAAACTTATATAATGCATATATGCACTCCACCTTACCCCCTCCAACTTTTTGAATGTATATAGAGGCCGGTATTAGAATTATTTCATCATTACACATTCGATCGGCAAGATGGAAGATATACCAAAAAGGATCATTGGCATTGTCAGGCCATTCGTGCCCGGCAAAATATGCAAGTGTGAGGAGTGCGGGGGTGCCGCACCAGGAGCGGCACCTTCGGCACCGCCTGCAACGCCGACACCACCAGCGACGACGACGGTGCCGCCAATGAGAAGACCAAGGGCTGCACCTAGGTCGGTGTTAATATCGTTGGGTATTACTCCACGGTAGGCACCTCACCCTCCCCCCAGGCCCTTTTAGGGCCACAAAAACCGTCCTTTTCAGGACCACATTATATTTTGATCGTAGTTTAGTAATCGTCACTTATGGGGCGAGATATTCGTTTAACGACGATTTGTCTCGTAGCTTAAGTGCCAAGTTATATGCTTGAGAACCTATGAAAATGTTAACAGTTCAAACAAGGTTTCTATTATTTTTTTTTTTTGTAATATATTCTTCACAAAATATTAAGAATAAGTCTTATTGTCTAAACAAATCTAATTCCTTATTTAAAGTTTTTGAAAAAATCAATAATTCTATAAGCTCTCACCAATACATAACATTTAGAATCCGTTGGTGGGGTGGGGGTAGTTCTATATATATGAGACTGGGTCAGTTACACAGTCATATATTCATCAACCCTCATACGATGAACATGGAGGAAGAAAGACCCGCCAGCCGAAGCTCATCCATCTTTAGTGATGACACCGTAGCCGACAACGTTGGAGACCTGCAAGTCTTCGACGACGACGAGGTGGATTTTGAAATTGACGTCCTACGTTGGGACGACTTGGATGAGCCGATTCCGCTAGTATATGACCATGATCCGGGTCTAGTGGAATTAGACGATGCGGGCGATTGGGTCTTACAAATACTCGAAACTCCGTCGCCGCAGCCAGAGCCGGACTCGACGGAAGATGCGGTGCTGGAAATTCCAGCATCACCAACACCCGACGACCCACAAGGCCCCTGCGATTCGTCAAGCTGGTGGTCGACCAGCGAGGATGGGGCACCATAAGCCCCACACTCTCCCTGGCCCTTTTTAAGGGCACACAACAACGGTCCTTTTCAGGACCACAAAATACTTTGATCATAGTTTTAGTACATATTAGTACTTTGTTACTAATATTGTATGTATAGAATATACAATATTAGATACAAAGTATTAAAACTTTAAGTGCTGATGGAACCCAGCTAAATCGTTCGTTCGTATTTGAGACCGCAAACAACTTTTGGTCTCAATACGTAATACGACATTTGTTTTCACCCCCCACCATTAATTTGTCTCTATATATACGACCACCAATACTTATTACAATCATTTTAGTTCAACATGTCTGCGACTCAACAACAACAACAACAACAACAACAACCCATCCAATGCCCTGTGGTAGATTCTACCACAGAGAATTGTCTGGAGTGGGAGTTGAACGATCCCAGATAGGATGAACTTTGGCGGTTCATCATCGAATATACAGAGGACAACACCACCACCCCCGCTGATGATGACGGGCCGTGCGACTCCACAACACAATAAAAGAGTCGCATGTTTTACAACCAAACGGTCCTTTTCAGGACCACAAAATAATTTGATCGTAGTTTTAGTTGGTTATAATACTTTGTAACCAATATTTTATGTTTTTTTCATAAAAACATACAATATTGAGATACAAAGTATTAGAAGTTCTGGCGACAGAACCTTAACTTCATAAACCGAACCATGTTTTAGCATACTTGTAAATATTATCAGAAAATATTTACAACTATTGCTATTGCGTAGTTTTAGTGGATTATTCACTCTTTTTTTTTATTACCTAATATTATGTGAAATAACATAATATATATGAAATAACACACAAAAATTAATTTTCAAGTCATTTTTATTCTCATTATAAAATATAAAAATTTGATCAAACACTTTTTTTTATTAACTACAATATATATATATTTACAAACTTAATACTATAAATTAAAAGCTAATATCTACAACTACCTAACACCTACTACATAATTTATTAAAGTCCTCTAATTGTCTTTTTAACCGCGCAGATTTCACCTTTTTTATCTCTAATTGTCTTTCAAGTTCTAAAATGTCACTGTCACACTCGTTCACTTCTTTTACTAAGCGTTTTTTCATGTCATAAATGTCTGTCAATTTGCTCTTCTGAGAGTTGGTGAAGTCTTCGACCCACTCCGGTTGCGATGGCTCGGAATATATTAACGAAGAAGAAGCGGTTTTATTTGGTGAAGACGATGACTATGACGACGACGACGAAACAGCGGAAACTTCATCGCCTTCAAAACACCGCTTAAACCGCTTCTTCATGGGTTTCCGGCACCCCAATATCGGCGACAGTGGCGCTGGGGAAGACTTCACCTCCGACACTATTTCATTCTCTACGCTGGCCGGTGTTGGTGGCGTTGGTGGTGTTGGTCCATCGGGGCCTTCTATGACTTCCACTTCTACCGACAATGGCTCTTTTGGTGCTGTTTTTAGGAAGTCGGGTAATGGAACAGGGGTGGAGGGACGCTTAAAGTTAAACTTTTTCTTCTTCCCTTGTCCCACACCTTTAATCGCCGAATAAAATGTTTTTTTATCGGCGATTTCCGACTTCCGCATAGTCAAGAGCTTTTTCAATTTCGAAGCTTTCGGAGAAGATTCCCTAGGCCGCGATGCTTTTCGCACAACCACATCACTAATCATATTTATCTTTGGCTCCTTCTCCTCCGTCCAGCATTCGAGGAATTGCGCTGCCGACTGAACTAACTCTTCGTCGCGACCATCATTGAGGGCTCGGTCTTCGGCATCTTCATGCTCCACGCCATTCCAATTCTCGAATACCCCCGGACTTAACACTTCCAAACCACTCATGTTATCCAGCATGCCTTGCTGCGAACCGCAGCTCACGTCAAGAGCATCTAAAAGAGACCGTACACTCGACATTTTCGATATTAAAACTCACACAATAAACTTTTTCTTAGCACTGTACTGTTTGGTGTTCTGACGAACTGTGAAGAGCTCGAGCCAGCAAGTCTGCTTTTATGCCCATTTCCCCCACTACACCACCTTTATTCCTTTTGTTCGATGCATTAAGTATAATATTTAAACTTGTCAGATGCAAGGCCAAGACCAAGGCCGACGTAACCGGCAATACCAGGGTCGTTTTCAAGGTTGTAATTTTCATGGATTTTTTTTGTCCCTGTCAAGGTTATTTTAAAGAAGCATATAAATATAGTACTAAACTTGTTAGATGCGAGGCCAAGGCCAAGGTCAAAGTACCCGTCAATGTCAGGGTCGTTTTCGAGGTTGTAATTTTCAAGGATTTTTTTTTTGGTCCTGTCAAGGTTATTTTAAAAAGTAATACATAATTAGAGTACCGCGATTGAAAAGTACAACATATTCAAACATCATGTTGTCAACTGATGAACAACCTAGTGAAGCAGCCAAAACATACAGTCATATACCAAAAGCTTTTTATTTAACTTGTCATCATTGTAAAAGACTAGGTATCTGCTGGCGAAATGATCTTACGTACGACTTCAACTACATTGACCTTTTCAGGGTTAAATTTGTACAGTGCGGCTTTTGCGGACTAGTTTACTACCAGTTCAAGGACATTAATGAACGTGCCATCCAGAGAAGAAATTGGGTCATAGAAGAAGCTTACCTGTACAGAAGAAATTAACATGTATTTTATTTCTTAATTTTTAATTTTTTTGTTTGTTATATTTTTTATTTTTTTAATAATAAAAAGTAAACTCAATCTTTTGTTATATTTTAATTTTTTTTTTCAATAAAACAATAGTAAAATGAATCTGTACGTGTATTTATTAAACATCACCTAAAATACGTTTTGCAATCCATATTTTTCTGCAGAGTCCGTTTATTAATGAAATAGAACCATATATTAGGGTGAAATCTAATGGTTTCAAATCAGTCTCACATAACAATATCAGAAGTAAACACTATTGAAAAGTTCGGTCGCAAAAGAAAATTTAAGGATTTTAACTTTATGCGAGGTCCTTCAAGAATAGGTTTTAAACTTACACCTAATGGAGATTACGCCATGGGAAGCAAAAGATTGTGCTATTTAGCAGAACCTCTTGAAGGAGACGATGCGACCACACGAAATTATGTTGATAATAACCTTGCTCAGTGTGTGCAAGATACGCAGAAAGCTTTACATGACTCAACAATTGTTATTAAAGATATATTCAGAAACCAACTTGAAGGTTACGTACGCAAGAAATTAATTGAAACCGGTCAAGAACTTAGAGGATACATTGATGATACTGTTATTGCAATATATGAACTTAGGCAAGACGAACTGCGTGATGAACTTAACACTAGAATGTTGAAAATTGAAAAGACTATGGAGGATCTTGTCAGCAAACCTGTTTCACATTAAACACTTACTCGTAGACCTGTGCGTTTAATTTACTATTAGACAAATTTTTCAACAATAACTTTTACAGTTTGTTATTTGTCGACACTTCATTATATTTATAATTTTAAAATAAAGGTTCAATAAAAAAGCAATCAAGTAATGATTACATGTTTTTTATTTAAAAAAAAAAAATAAAAAAAAAAAATTACAGTACTATCGTTACATATTAATGTTGTATGTTTAATAGAAATTATAAAAACAATACAAATAATGAAATATGGATTTTCCAGATTACGTGCTGTCCTGACTTAGAAATGATTCCAACACGGTGACTAAATTTGCTAAGTTTTCTTCCGGGTCTGTTTTGTAAAAATCTATGTCTGCATGCCCCCAAGGTAGAGTTTTGGTTGAACTGGGAATTACATAACGTTTATCATCGCTATGTGACAATGCTACTTTATTTATTATGTTGGTATAAATGTTATGTAATTCACTTCTAAATGTCTTCATCTTTCTTAATATCAAACCACCCCGTTCAACAATTCTTTGGTAGTCTTCCTGATGAAGGTCTTTCTCGATAACACATTTTTTGATACCTTTGGCTTTTTTTAATTCATTATTAATGGACTTTACATAATAAGCCTTCGCGCCGGTACCATAAAAACTTATTATCGGATCACCAGGAAACTCATCTTTCATTCTACCAACTACAGAATTACTTTTAATTATGTTGAAATTATTAATTTCGGGGTAATTTGATGTATCAAATTTTTCGGGGTTTTCTGATATAGTTTGATAAAAGTTTTCCGTATACACTTTTAATATAAGCGAGTCAGTATCGGTGTAAAGTAACGAAGCATCATCGCCAAACTTGGATTTAATAAAATTATAATAAAAATCGTATATTACAGTCTTTGATATATCTAATATGGAAAAACCGATATAAATTGGTTTATTGTACAATATTTTAACTTTATTCATATGTATAGCAACAAAGTTCTCGGTAAATATCGAGCTACTATTGAAATTGGGGCGGGATATTAGTGCTCTAGCTCCATTTCTGCCTACACTGTTCTCCCAATGTGTTACTAATTTTATATCCTTTCGATTTTCCACATTTTCCATAGTTTTACCAAATATCGCGTTATTTTTTAATTTAAAAGTGTCCTTCGCAAATTTTGTGGTGGCCTTGTTACGTAAATTGGTATTAAAATCAATATACGATTTTAGCCATTTTGATTGCTTAAACTGTAATACTCGATGGGTTTGCATTACCACTAAGCCGTTGGCGATGGCTTGTTTTAAAGTTCTATAGTGTACAATGTATTTTTTTTTATCTTGTAAATTAGGAATTAATTTCGGTAATTTAGCGTTTTCTGTTGGCGGTATGATATTTTCTACTAGAAATGGAAGATCAGAATGTGCATCATGCAACTCAGTCGGATAATGCACATCCACTTCCAAAACGTAGCCATGTAAACTATCATCACCAACAGCCATAATATTTAAATCCAGAATTTCGCGCTCGCTTAACCATCGAAAACCACCATATGGTAATGCTTGTGACATACTATGACCATATAGATTTGTAGCATCAAGGTATGTTATAAATGAAGAAGGTTTTGTTGGGTCATAGTCTGGTAAAAAAATATTATTAGCGATGTGCTTCCTTTCTGTACACTGGCTTATGCCGCCGCGTATACCTTTCTTAAAAAAATGTATCATGTCTATATCAGTTAAGAGCTCTAACTCTACCTTAGTCATACGTAGCATACAATCAAATGATAAACTTGGAAGGGTATAGTAATGTGCCGGATCAAGTTTATCGAATTTTAAACAATTATTCCGAAATTGCTCAAAAACATCACACAATAGCAACACATCTGATTTTAAATACACGTCCGAATAGTCCCCCAAAGTTTTACACCCAAACAAGCGCCATACTTCTTTTGCTCTTCTATAGCTTTCATCGCTAATATGTTCTTCCCGTAAATTATCATAAAATTCATCTTTACTTGGAAGACATGTATTTTCCATTTTTTCTATATAGTCAATAAAGCTATAGGGAAAAACACCCTTTTGACGCATCAAATTAAATTGGTTGATATTTGAAAAATGTTTCCGCGTTTCAATAAAATCGTCGTCGTTTAAACCGCTGCCTAAATTTTCCAAAGACGTTGACAGAAATTTAAAACTATCAATAAATCGCAACTTTAAATATTTCCTCTTGACTTTTCCACATTTACTATCAAAATAATCGTGCACATAAATGCTTTTGGTAAATGATATGTACTTTTCCTTACTTTGAGCCAAAACACCAATTTTATCCCCATATTTACATAACTCTTTTATAAATAAATGGCTGTCCTAGCCGCTTAAGTTATGAAATATGATAGGGATAAAAGAGGGTAATTTATAATTTAAATTACAAACGGAATGTGCAGCACCAAATCTTTTTGCACCAGTTATGTGACAGTGGTCTCGTACTTTAATCTCACCCTCTTCAAAAGGGCCTTCACATATACCACATATTTTAGCATCATTAAACTCCCTTTTCTCTTCAGGCGTTAACGGTTTCATAGGCTTAATGTCTTTTAAATATGTGTTGTATAGAGCCCTTAAATTACACTCGATACGATCCACAAAGACTTGAGCTGCATTATTCCCCCGAAATAGCTCAAATTTCGAAAGTGAGTCGTCAAAAGAGCATTTAATTAAATAAGCAAAAGAATATGGTTCATGTTTAAAACTTTTTACAGTGTAAGAATTTTGTGGGTTTGGTTGTACCGTTTCAACGGGTTTTAAAACAGATTCGAAATCTGCATAAACCACGAATGGAACGCGCATTTGCTTTTCTATACCCTCGAATTTTAAAATATTTTCCGGCACACTCTTTCCAAATTTATCGATTTTTAAATCCACTGAGGGTGTTTGCGTGAAAATGTGGTTACAATCGTAGCTTTGATGTAAAGTTAAAGCTGACGGTGTACTAAAATAAATGAGGCAACCATCACAGAAATATATTTTATGTTGTTGACAACTAATTTGACTTGAAACTAAACGTGATAAATCCCGAATCCAACAATAATGACTCTTTGAACAAGTCGTATCACAAAAATGTTCACCGCCATCTTTACTACTACAGTCTTTTGTAATTAACAATAAATTTACATGCCTATCCAACTTTTTTGACGCATACCTCAGTGGACCAATAACTTCATGTATTACTTCATTATTTTCATATTTAGATTCCAGACCGTATACGTTAATTGATATGTTGTTCATTTGCTCAAATTTTTTAATGTCACGTAATTTTACTGAAAAATCCATACCTGTTACATTTAGCACTCTAGAAAAATGGGGGTAGTATGTCTTCTGTGAAGGCTCTGCTGTTGGAGGAAACAATGCTGATGTTACAGCCCACGCAAAGCAAAATTCGTCCTGGTTAATCACATTCACGACAGCTCCTTTCTTTTCAATAGAACACGGCAACTTGATGTATGATGAGCCACCCATAGGCATATACTTGTTGATACCAACTTCCAAGTATAAAATTCGCACAAGAGCCCATCCTATAACAAGAAAAATAATATATAAAAATCAGTTTAATATATCGGGTTTTGATTTTTCCATACCTGAATCTTTCTCCTGGAACTCTGTCGCCTGCGTTTTTATTAATTCGGTGAAAGAATGGTAAACGGCATCCAAATCACTTTCTACACTAATTATTTGATTGGCAGTGTTGAAGGATTTTTCACTGAATATTTCTTGTGATGGAAGCATGTACTCGCCAACAGCTGTCATGTTAACTTTTAAAGCATGATGCACACGCAATAAATTATTAACAAGTTCCACCACCTTGGATTTAATGTCTGCAAAGAACATTACGTAATCGAAATGCTCCATATCACTGCTAACCCGATAGGTTGCAATTCTCCTTTTGAAGGCACATTCAACGAGTTGCACACCATGACATACCGGCAAACATGAATTATTTTTATGTTGTTGTGTTCGTTTATGCGCCGACATATGATTTATTGGAACATCTACATTACATGTAGCGCAATTAATTACCGGAATCGTCGATGTATACTCTTCAATTCGGAGCCGTTTTCCTCCAGGCACTTCATTAAATCTCGCCGCACACGATTCTCTTTGATGACGTCTCATATTATAACTATTAGTAAACTTAGAACCGCAATTTTCACAAACATATGCCATGATTTGTCAAATATTAACACATGTACTACCTATACAAGTCAGAGCCAACTGATGAATGAAACTGCCCCATACCTTATATAAAACCATTCAAGGTCACCCCCAACCACGTAACATATCTTCAAGGTCACACACCCAAGATGACCTTCAACAAAGCCAAGGTCGTCTCGACCAAGGTCAAGGTCAAGGTCACACACACAACCTTGAACACAAGGCCAAAGCACACGTGCACTTTCAAGGTCAATGACAAGGACGTGTGGGCGGGGCCAAAGAGGGGTGAAGCAAGGTCAATGTCAAGGTCGAGGAGTGGGGGGATAGAGAGAATCGGGTTATGTTCACTACTGGATAGATTGTGTTTTATCGCAATTTATTCAAACTGTGCAACCTCTAACACTGAAAGGATATGATTGGAGCGAAGTTTGCATTTACTGATCGCAATTTACTTTATTTATACACGGAGTTGCATATAGTTGTACGTTTGCTGAATGTGATTTCAGCACTACAACGGCATATTGTGGATATATCCACTGTTATTGCATCTCAAACGGAGGAATCCGTGAAAGCCGCATAAACATATATATATATATATATATATATATATATATATATATATATATATATATATATATATATATATATATATATATATGTATATATATATATATATATATATATATATATATATATATATATATATATATATGTATATATATATATATATATATATATATATATATATATATATATATATATATATATATATATATATATATATATATATATATATATATATATATATATATATATATATATATATATATATATATATATATATATATATATATATATATATATACATTCATATTCTCTGCCTGAAGTATAACATACTATTTAAATATAGCAAAAAGATATTCTTTATTTCTTACTGAAATTGTGATTTTTTTTTTTTAATTTCACATTACTCCAATGATTCATAAACGTTAATTTCCTGCTAATGTTTCTCTCGGTTTGATACAGCTCCACTGACGAGATCATGAGATGATTGAAACGCGTATGGAGAGAGGACCAGAGCGATGTTTGCAGGAAATAAACTGTTTGTATGTATATTTTTCATATTCTCTATCTGAAAGGAGAATTACATTTATAACATATTATTTAAATCTGGCAGAAAGATTTCTTTATTTCCTACTGAAATTTTGATTTCTTTTTTTAAATTTCAAATTACTCCAATGAGTCATAGATGTCGTTCGACTGGCAAAATTTTTCAGTCTGACATCTAGGTCGGTAGATGGCAGGTGCAATATCCTGCCGAAATACCTTGAAATTTATATTTCATATATCAGTTGTTTCCCGCTAGTGTTGCACTCGGTCCGGTACAGCTCCACTGACGGGATCATAAGGTGATCGAAACGCGTACGGAGAGAGGACCAGAGCCATGTTTGCAGGAAATAAACTATTTGTATATATATTTTTCATATTCTCTGCCTGAAAGGAGAATTACATATATAACATACTATTTAAATACGATAGAAAGATTTCTTTATTTCTTACTGAAATTTTGATTTTTTTTTTAATTTCACATTATTCTAATGATTCATAGATGTTCGACTGGCGAAATTTTTCAGTCTGACATCTAGGTCGGTAGATGGCAGATGCAATATCCTGCCGACATACCTTGAAATTTATATTTCATATATCAGTTGTTTCCTGCCAATGTTGCACTCGGTCCGATACAGCTCCACTGACGGGATCATGAGGTGATCAAAACGCGTATGGAGAGAGGACCAGAGCGATATTTGAAAGAAATAAACCGTTTTTATATATATTTTTAATATTCACAGCCTGAAAGGAGAATTACATATATAACATACCAGAGGAAATTTTTCTTCTGCAAATTGGCCACCACGCTAACCAGATTTATTGCTTATCATTAGCTTCTTATTGGGCATTCTTAATTAAATGGTATTCTGAAGATCTGTAAACACGGGAGACGAATTGTGGGTACGAATACCAAATTCACTTTATGCTTAGATGCAGAGATGATGTAAAGCGTGCAGTACAATTTTCTCCGTAGAATTAATTTTTGTATATATATATATATATATATATATATATATATATATGTATATATATATATATATATATATATATATATATATATATATATATATATATATATATATATATATATATACAGGAGTTGTACGAAACTTAAAAGTTAAGACTTTAGTAGGAAATAAGTAAATTTGTTTATTGTACCGTTTAATTAGTGGCCTATATAGACAGTTGTTCCAATAAGAGAATACCCATGCGTCAATCTATGAACATATCAAAGATAGTTTCGAGACTTGTTCATCTTAATTTATATAGAAATAATAAAAGGTTGGAAAACAAAATATTATCTGATCCAAGCCATGCGTCGCTGAAAATCTGACATTATTGATAGAGGAAGATAGAAAGAGACAACCGAGTCATTTCGATTTATGAATACAGACTTTTTCTTATTTCAATCAAAACATTGACAGTCATCATTTTAAGTTTCATTCTAATTGTGTTTTTGAGAAATTATGATCATTCAAGTGAATTTTTTTATATAAAAGCTATTAATTATTTGTTTTATAATTTATTACCGGTAAGTAAGTATTATTTTTAATAAAAAACTAAACCTAATCGTCTAAATATTTCTAACCTTCAAATATGTCGTCGATGTTTAAAGGCCCGACAAACGTATATAATTTTGAAATATTTCTTGTACTGTTTTATTTAGTTATAATAATCAGGCATTAAAAATTATTTTAAAGTAATGAGATTTGTCCTGTGAGATAATTCGTGGGAAACTCTTCACAGGCAAACACAACAACTTGTGCTTAATTTGTTTTAGTATTTCAAATTGGAAGAAGGAAACGGTGGTCCTATGGAATTAGTTTCATCTGTCAAAGAGGTAAAAAAATTATTTTAGTTTCGGAAATAAACATTTTCAGTTAAGTATCATTATTTTTGGAGAGTAAACATTGCCCTTAAAAATTTAAAGATAATCCCATATTTTACGTGAAAAAGGAAAGGAAACAAACTAATTAATTTCTCTTCTGGAAGAAAGAGACCTTGTCGAAAAAAAAACCACAGATGTTCCCGAAAGATCTAAAATGGAAGTTCGAAATATAGTCTACAATATGTACTAAGAAAGAAAGAGTGTAATCTTTGTAATAAATAAAATATTTTTGAAAGTAGTATGTGTGGTCAATAATCTTAATTTATTTATTATTTGTTCTTTTTAGAAAAACATATTACTCTAAAAAGCTTAAATATTGAACTAACCAACAAAGAGATTGTGCAGATTGACTAAAATGTGGTTGTCGGACTTGCATTGTCTTTATTTTTACTTATTTTTACAACGTTTCGATTAGGTTGTATCTCAAATCTTAATCAAGTATAAACTGAATGTTTGTCTTAAGGCTACGATCTTATATAAGGAATGTATCCATTGAAGCGCAAAGTTTCGCTTTACAGTACACACCTCAATGATTTGATGTTACAAAGAAGTGGTTGCCAAAGATTGGGTGTCTCAACACTAGATTTACTGAAGATTCCATTATTGTTTTTAATGTAAGCTGCTTCTATAAATTTTCTTTATTTCATGTTGGGTTCCATATATATTGCCGCAGCCTCAGACCATTTTATATGGTGTTGTTTATCCCAGACGTGTTCTGCAATACCTGATCTTGACGCTTCCCCTTTTTATGTATGATTTTTATGCTCCTTAATTCTAACATTTAGTGATCGTTTGGTTTCTCCAATTTCACCACACTCACATGGAACTTTGTAAACATATTCTTTCTTATCGGTAGTTTTTGATTTTGTTCTTGTTAAATGAACTCTAAGTGTATTTCCTGATCTAAAGGCTGTTTTTATATTATAACTACTAGTAATTCGTCTCATTTTCTCCAAAGTTCCTAAAATTATTTATAACATCGTCAATTAGTTTTAAAGGATAACTATTTTTTTGTAAATCGGATTTAATATTTGCTACCTCTTTTTTCAATGAAACGGCATTATTGCATAAAGATAGAGCGCGATTATAGAGATTGCGTATAATTCACCGTTTTCTTACAACAGAATGAGTAGAACTATGATTAAGATACTGTCCAGTATGTGTTGGCTTTCTGTATAGTGAAATTTTAATAGTTTCATTTGAACGGTTCAACATGACATCTAGGAAGAGTAATTGATCATTTACCTCTTTTTCCATGGTAAACTTTATTGTAGGTCGAATTAAGATGTCTCAAGAAATCATTACGTTCTTGATCATTGTCCTTCCATACGATGAAGGTATCATCAATATAGCTCAACCAGACTTTCGGTTTCACTGTTGCCGTTTCTATGGCATGAGTTTTGAATCATTCCAACGACTGGAGAGAGTGAAGAACCTATCGGAAGCCCACCGTCCTGAGCGTAGAACTTATCCTTTATTTGAAAGTAAGCACTACGCAGGCAACACTCCAATAGGTCCATTACCCCGTCCAGTGTTAACGTGGTTCGATCTGATAAAGTAGTATCATTTGAAAGTCTAGTTTTGATTATGTCTAGTGATTCCCCTAACGATACATTAGTATACAGACTTTCCACATCAAAGCTTATTAGTCTGTTTTTCTGGCTCTCGATTGATGCTACTTATAATGTTCACGAAATGTGTAGAATTGATAACATATGTGTTCGTCTTACCTTCTTAAGTTTGTATGATTTTTAAAAAAAAAATCTCGCCAGTGCATTTGTTGAGGATCCTCTGCAGCTCCAGATCGATGATCAATTGCCTTTCCTAAATGTCATGGTAAGCCGTTGAAACGAAACCATTAAAACTTCAGTATATAGGAAGCCAACACATACTGGACAATATCTTAATCACAGTTCTAATCATTCCGTTGTAACAAAACGGCGAATTATACGCAACTTCTATAATCGCGCTCTATCTTTATGCAATAATACCGATTCATTGGAAAAAGAGGTAGCAAATATTATATCCGATTTACAACAGAATGGTTATCCTTTAAAACTAATTGACGATGTTATAAATAACTTTAGAATAATGAACACTGGACAGCAAGGAACACATTCCTTCTTCACAATTCCATCCATTAAGGGAACTTTGGAGAAAATAAGATGAATTGCCAATAGTTATAATATAAAAGCAGTCTTTAAATCAGGAAATACACTTAGAGCTCATTTAACAAAAGCAAAACTAAAAAGTACTGATAAGAAAGAATGTGTTTACAAAGTTTCGTGTGAATGTTGTGAAATGTTTATTGGAGAAACCAAACGACCACTAAAAGTTAGAATTAAGAAATATAAAAATAATACATAGAAAGGGGAAACGTCGAGATCAGGTATTGCAGAACACGCCTGGAATAAACAACACCACATAAAATGGCCTGAAGCTGCGGCAATATATATATATATATATATATATATATATATATATATATATATATATATATATATATATATATATATATATATATATGGAACACAACATGGAAAAAAGAAAATTTATAGAGTGTTGAGATACCTAATCTTGGCAACCACTAACTTGTAACATCAAATCATTGAGGTGTGTACAGTGAAGAGAAACAGACACAGTCCTTATATAAGCTCGTAATTCAAATATTCAGTTTATAATTAATAACGATTAGAGATACAACCTGATCGAAACGTCGTATAAATAAATAAAAATAAAGACAATACAAGTTCGACAATCACATTTTAGTCAATTTTCAACATTGTCTACAACCTTCAAACAAAAGAGATTGTGTTTCTTGATAAATCTTCTATAAGTATTCGCTTAGGTAGCTAATATTCAGATACAAAGAGGCTAATTTATTGAAACAACATACGTTGCTTCTGCAAGAGCTCATTTGCTTCGACTGTAAATGGAAAATCTCAATAGTTCTTATCCAAGAGTAGTTTTCTTAGACGAATTATGAAATGTGTATTTTTATTGTTTACTCTTGGTCTGATATGTTATTCCTTTATTTCTGAGTCTTTTCCAAGGCTTGATTAGAGTAGAGTTTTATAAAATTTATTACGTACATTTGTTTTTTTTTTTTGATTTACAGATGTATTTTTTTATTATACTATTTGAGCATTTGCTTGTTATGTACTTAGATAACAAATGAATCAAAAAATTGTTGGTTTTATATACTTTTGTTTTCAGGATTATTATTGTATTAGCACAAATTTTATATGATCACTATTGCTGTTGTTTTTCAACATTAAAAGCATATTTTATAAATATTGCGTTCAAAAGAAATCCTAACTCCGCCTCTTTACGTTTTGTGATAATTTTTTCTTTTCAATAATTCTATTTGTTATTATTAATTCACTGATATTTTCACTTACCTAAGAAAGTAAGAGTATTATAATCTCTGTTATAATATAAGTTGTAATTTTTTCCTTGCCTCGATAGCGAATATATAAATATAGCACCTGTGTGAAGTTAGCAACGTTTCTCAGAAACGTTTCTGCAGCAACGAATTTTTAGAAGGGAACATGTCAATTGCACCCACCATTTAAACAATAAATTTGAAAATAAGATTTGAAAGATTAAGCGCTTAATTCCGTGATATTCTAGTATATCTCATGATTTTCTTGTACAAGGTGGTATAGTTACAAAAATCAAAAAGGAAGAGCTATAGACAACTAGCTCCAATCGACACACAATGAATGCACATACATTTTTCACAAGGAAAACTGTAAATTTACAAGATGAAAGTACTTATATATTTAACAAAAAAAAATATCTTAATTTTCAATCACCTGCAGGGCATCAGACACAAAAGTAAAAGAGCCTGCTATGCGCAGTGGGTCGTTAGAGAAAAATGCAATTTTCACAAGGAAAGCTTCGAGTCTACCCCTCGGAAATATTTTCCAAAAACTACTACCAGATTGAAGAAAATAACTCACGCTGTAAGAATTCCCAAAAACCCGTACGAGTTATGATAGAAAGTAAAATGTGTTAGAAACGAAGAGTGGGTTAATATAGAAATATGCAATTTTGATAAAGAAAGCTGCGAGTCTACATCTTAGAAATTTTTTTGAAAAAGTACTACTATATTGAGGAAAATAACCCACCCCATAAGAATTCTCAAAAACCCGTACGAGTTAAGATAGAGGGTAAAATGTGCCAGCAACGAAGAGTGCGTCAATATAGAAAAATGCAATTTTGACAAGGAAAACTGCGAGTCTACATCTTGGAAATATTTTTCAAAAACTACTACTAAATTGAAGAAAATAACCCACCCTATAAGAATTCTCAAAAACCCGTACGAGTTAAGATAGAGAGTAAAAAGTGCCAGCAACGAATAGTGGGTCAATATAGAAATATGCAATTTTACAAGGAAAGCTGCGAGTCTATATCTTGGAAATATTTTTCAAAAACTACTACTAAATTGTAGAAAATAACTCGCCCCATAAGATTTCTCAAAAACCCGTACGAGTTAAGATAGAGAGTAAAAAGTGTCAGCAACGAACAGTGGGTCAATATAGAAATATGCAATTTCCACAAGGAAAGCTGCGAGTCTACATCTTGGAAATGCTTTTTAAAAACTACTACCAGATTGAAGAAAATAACTCACTCTGAAAGAATTCCCAAAAACCCGTACGAGTTAAGATAGAGAGTAAAATGAGCCAGCAACGAACAGTGGGTAAATATAGAAATATGCAATTTTGACAAGGAAAGCTGCGAGTCTACATCTTCTAAATGTTCTTGAAAAACTACTACTATATTGAAGAAAATAACCCACCCTATAAGAATTCCCAAAAACCCGTACGAGTTAAGATAGAGAGTAAAAAGTGCCAGCAACGAATAGTGGGTCAATATAGAAATATGCAATTTTGACAAGGAAAGCTGCGAGTCTACATCTTGGAAATATTTTTCAAAAACTACTACTAAATTGTAGAAAATAACTCGCCCCATAAGATTTCTCAAAAACCCGTACGAGTCAAGATAGAGAGTAAAAAGTGTCAGCAACGAACAGTGGGTCAATATAGAAATATGCAATTTCCACAAGGAAAGCTGCGAGTCTACATCTTGGAAATGCTTTTTAAAAACTACTACCAGATTGAAGAAAATAACTCACTCTGAAAGAATTCCCAAAAACCCGTACGAGTTAAGATAGAGAGTAAAATGAGCCAGCAACGAACAGTGGGTAAATATAGAAATATGCAATTTTAACAAGGAAAGCTGCGAGTCTACATCTTGGAAATTTTTTTGAAAAACTACTACTAAATTGAAAAAAATAATCCACCCTATAAGAATTCTCAAAAACCCGTACGAGTTAAGATAGAAAGTAAAATGTGTTTGCAACGAAAAGTGGATTAATTTAGAAATATGCAATTTCCACAAGGAAAGCTGCGAGTCTACATCTTGAAAATATATTTCAAAAACTACCACTATATTGAAGAAAATAATCCATACTGTAAGAATTCTCAAAAACCCGTACGAGTTAAGATAAAGGGTAAAATGTGTTAGCAACGAAAAGTGGGTTAATCTAGAAATATGCAATTTTCACAAGGAAATCTGCAAGTCTACATCTTGGAAATATTTTTCAAAAACTACTACTAAATTATAGAAAATAAATCACTTCATAAGAATTCTCAAAAACCCGTACGAGTTAAGAAAGAGAGTAAAATGTGCCAGCAACGAAGAGTGGGTCAATATAGAAAAATGCAATTTTGACAAGGAAAACTGCGAGTCTACATCTTGGAAATATTTTTCAAAAACTACTACTAAATTGTAGAAAATAACTCACCACATAAGATTTCTCAAAAACCCGTACGAGTTAAGATAGAGAGTAAAAAGTGCCGGCAACGAACAGTGGGTCAATATAGAAATATGCAATTTCCACAAGGAAAGCTGCAAGTCTACATCTTGGAAATGTTTTTTAAAAACTACTATCAGATTGAAGAAAATAACTCACGCTGTAAGAATACCCAAAAACCCGTACGAGTTAAGACAGAGAGTAAAATGAGCCAGCAACGAACAGTGGGTAAATATAGAAATATGCAATTTTGACAAGGAAAGCTGTAAGTCTACATCTTGGAAATTTTTTTGAAAAACTACTACTATATTGAGGAAAATAACCCACCCCATAAGAATTCTCAACAACCCGTACGAGTTAAGATAGAGGGTAAAATGTGCCAGCAACTACCAGTGGGTCAATATAGAAAAATGCAGTTTTGACAAGGAAAGCTGCGAGTCTACATCTTGTAAATATTTTTCAAAAACTACTACTATATTGAAGAAAATAACCCACCCTATAAGAATTCTCAAAAGCCCGTACGAGTTAAGATAGAGAGTAAAAGGTGTTAGCAACGAAAAGCGGGTTAACCTAGAAATATGCAATTTTCACAAGGAAATCTGCGAGTCTACATCTTGGAAATATTTTCTAAAAACTACCACTAAATTGTGCAAAATAACTCACTTCATAAGAATTCTCAAAAACCCGTACGAGTTAAGATAGAGAGTAAAATGTGCCAGCAACGAAGAGTGGGTCAATATAGAAAAATGCAACTTTGACAAGGAAAACTGCGAGTCTACATCTTGGAAATATTTTTCAAAAACCACTACCAAATTGTAGAAAATAACTCACCACATAAGATTTCTCAAAAACCCGTACGAGTTAAGATAGAGAGTAAAAAGTGCCAAAAACGAACAGTGGGTCAATATAGAAATATGCAATTTCCACAAGGAAAGCTGCGAGTCTACATCTTGGAAATTTTTTTGAAAAACTACTACTATATTGAGGAAAATAACCCACCCCATAAGAATTCTCAAAAACCCGTACGAGTTAAGATAGAGGGTAAAATGTGCCAGCAACGAAGAGTGCGTCAATATAGAAAAATGCAATTTTGACAAGGAAAACTGCGAGTCTACATCTTGGAAATATTTTTCAAAAACTACTACTAAATTGCAGAAAATAACTCACCCTATAAGAATTCTCAAAAACCCGTACGAGTTCAGATAGAGAGTAAAATGCGCTAGCAACGAACATTGGGTCAATATAGAAAAATGCAATTTTGACAAGGAAAGCTGCGAGTCTACATCTTGGAAATATTTTTCAAAAACTACTACTAAATTGAAGAAAATAATCCACCCTATAAGAATTCTCAAAAACCCGTACGAGTTAAGATAGAAAGTAAAATGTGTTAGAAACGAAGAGTGGGTTAATATAGAAATATGCAATTTTGATAAGGAAAGCTGCGAGTCTACATCTTGGAAATTTTTTTGAAAAAGTACTACTATATTGAGGAAAATAACCCACCCCATAAGAATTCTCAAAAACCCGTACGAGTTAAGATAGAGGGTAAAATGTGCCAGCAACGAAGAGTGCGTCAATATAGAAAAATGCAATTTTGACAAGGAAAACTGCGAGTCTACATCTTGGAAATATTTTTCAAAAACTACTACTAAATTGAAGAAAATAACCCACCCTATAAGAATTCTCAAAAACCCGTACGAGTTAAGATAGAGAGTAAAAAGTGCCAGCAACGAATAGTGGGTCAATATAGAAATATGCAATTTTACAAGGAAAGCTGCGAGTCTACATCTTGGAAATATTTTTCAAAAACTACTACTAAATTGTAGAAAATAACTCGCCCCATAAGATTTCTCAAAAACCCGTACGAGTTAAGATAGAGAGTAAAAAGTGTCAGCAATGAACAGTGGGTCAATATAGAAATATGCAATTTCCACAAGGAAAACTGCGAGTCTACATCTTGGAAATGCTTTTTAAAAACTACCACCAGATTGAAGAAAATAACTCACTCTGAAAGAATTCCCAAAAACCCGTACGAGTTAAGATAGAGAGTAAAATGAGCCAGCAACGAACAGTGGGTAAATATAGAAATATGCAATTTTAACAAGGAAAGCAGCGAGTCTACATCTTGGAAATTTTTTTTGAAAAACTACCACTTAATTGAAAAAAATAACTCACTTCATAAGAATTCTCAAAAACCCGTACGAGTTAAGATAGAGGGTAAAATGTGCCAGCAACGAAGAATGGGTCAATATAGAAAAATGCAATTTTGACAAGGAAAACTGCGAGTCTACATCTTGAAAATATTTTTCAAAAACTACTACTAAATTGTAGAAAAGAACTCACCACATAAGATTTTTCAAAAACCCGTACGAGTTAAGATAGAGAGTAAAAAGTGCCAAAAACGAACAGTGGGTCAATATAGAAATATGCAATTTCCACAAGGAAAGCTGCGAGTCTACATCTTGGAAATTTTTTTGAAAAACTACTACTATATTGAGAAAAATAACCCACCCCATCAGAATTCTCAAAAACCCGTACGAGTTAAGATAGAGGATAAAATGTGCCAGCAACGACCAGTGGGTTAATATAGAAAAATGCAGTTTTGACAAAGAAAGCTGCGAGTCTACATCTTGGAAATATTTTTCAAAAACTACTACTAAATTGCAGAAAATAACTCACCCTATAAGAATTCTCAAAAACCCGTACGAGTTAAGATAGAGAGTAAAATGCGCTAGCAACGAACATTGGGTCTATATAGAAAAATTCAATTTTGACAAGGAAAGCTGCAAGTCTACATCTTGGAAATATTTTTCAAAAACTACTACTAAATTGAAGAAAATAATCCACCCTATAAGAATTCTCGAAAACCCGTACGAGTTAAGATAGAAAGTAAAATGTGTTAGAAACGAAGAGTGGGTTAATATAGAAATATGCAATTTTGATAAGGAAAGCTGCGAGTCTACATCTTGGAAATTTTTTTGAAAAAGTACTACCATATTGAGGAAAATAACCCACCCCATAAGAATTCTCAAAAACCCGTACGAGTTAAGATAGAGGGTAAAATGTGCCAGCAACGAAGAGTGCGTCAATATAGAAAAATGCAATTTTGACAAGGAAAACTGCGAGTCTACATCTTGGAAATATTTTTCAAAAACTACTACTAAATTGAAGAAAATAACCCACCCTATAAGAATTCTCAAAAACCCGTACGAGTTAAGATAGAGAGTAAAAAGTGTTAGCAACGAAAAGTGGGTTAATCTAGAAATATGCAATTTTCACAAGAAAATCTGCAAGTCTACATCTTGGAAATATTTTTCAAAAACTACTACTAAATTATAGAAAATAACTCACTTCATAAGAATTCTCAAAAACCCGTACGAGTTAAGATAGAGAGTAAAATGTGCCAGCAACGAAGAGTGGGTCAATATAGAAAAATGCAATTTTGACAAGGAAAACTGCGAGTCTACATCTTGGAAATATTTTTCAAAAACTACTACTAAATTGTAGAAAATAACCCACCACATAAGATTTCTTAAAAACCCGTATGAGTTAAGATAGAGAGTAAAAAGTGCCAGCAACGAACAGTGGGTCAATATAGAAATATGCAATTTCCACAAGGAAAGCTGCGAGTCTACATGTTGGAAATGTTTTTTAAAAACTACCATCAGATTGAAGAAAATAACTCACGCTGTAAGAATTCCCAAAAACCCGTACGAGTTAAGATTGAGAGTAAAATGAGCCAGCAACGAACAGTGCGTAAATATAGAAATATGCAATTTTGACAAGGAAAGCTGCGAGTATACATCTTGGAAATTTTTTTTAAAAACTACTACTGCATTGAGGAAAATAACCCTCCCCATAAGAATTCTCAACAACCCGTACGAGTTAAGATAGAGGGTAAAATGTGCCAGCAACGACCAGTGGGTCAATATAGATAAATGCAGTTTTGACAAGAAAAGCTGCGAGTCTACATCTTGAAAATATTTTTCAAAAACTACTACTATATTGAAGAAAATAACCCACCCTATAAGAATTCTCAAAAACCCGTACGAGTTAAGATAGAGAGTGAAAGGTGTTAGCAACGAAAAGCGGGTTAACCTAGAAATATGCAATTTTCACAAGGAAATCTGCGAGTCTACATCTTGGAAATTTTTTTGAAAAACTACTACTATATTGAGGAAAATAACCCACCCCATAAGAATTCTCAACAACCCGTACGAGTTAAGATAGAGGGTAAAATGTGCCAGCAACTACCAGTGGGTCAATATAGAAAAATGCAGTTTTGACAAGGAAAGCTGCGAGTCTACATCTTGTAAATATTTTTCAAAAACTACTACTATATTGAAGAAAATAACCCACCCTATAAGAATTCTCAAAAGCCCGTACGAGTTAAGATAGAGAGTAAAAGGTGTTAGCAACGAAAAGCGGGTTAACCTAGAAATATGCAATTTTCACAAGGAAATCTGCGAGTCTACATCTTGGAAATATTTTCTAAAAACTACCACTAAATTGTGCAAAATAATTCACTTCATAAGAATTCTCAAAAACCCGTACGAGTTAAGATAGAGAGTAAAATGTGCCAGCAACGAAGAGTGGGTCAATATAGAAAAATGCAACTTTGACAAGGAAAACTGCGAGTCTACATCTTGGAAATATTTTTCAAAAACTACTACCAAATTGTAGAAAATAACTCACCACATAAGATTTCTCAAAAACCCGTACGAGTTAAGATAGAGAGTAAAAAGTGCCAAAAACGAACAGTGGGTCAATATAGAAATATGCAATTTCCACAAGGAAAGCTGCGAGTCTACATCTTGGAAATTTTTTTGAAAAACTACTACTATATTGAGGAAAATAACCCACCCCATAAGAATTCTCAAAAACCCGTACGAGTTAAGATAGAGGGTAAAATGTGCCAGCAACGAAGAGTGCGTCAATATAGAAAAATGCAATTTTGACAAGGAAAACTGCGAGTCTACATCTTGGAAATATTTTTCAAAAACTACTACTAAATTGCAGAAAATAACTCACCCTATAAGAATTCTCAAAAACCCGTACGAGTTCAGATAGAGAGTAAAATGCGCTAGCAACGAACATTGGGTCAATATAGAAATATGCAATTTTGACAAGGAAAGCTGCGAGATTACATCTTGGAAATGGTTTTCAAAAACTACTCCTATATTGAAGAAAATAACTCACCCTACAAGAATTCTCAAAAACCCGGACGAGTTAAGATAGAGAGTGAAATGTATCAGCAACGAAAAGTAGGTTAATCTAGAAATATGCAATTTCCTCAAGGAAAATTGCGAGTCTACATCTTGGAAATTTTATCAAAAACTACTGCCATATTGAAGAAAATAACTCACCCTATAATAATTTTCAACAACCTGTACGAATTAAGATAGTGAGTAAGATATGCCGGCTTCGAATAATGGGTTATTATAGAAATATGCAATTTTCACAAGGAAGGCTTCGAGTCTACAACTTGAAAATATTGTTCGAAAACTACTGCTGTATGGAAGAAAATAATCTATCCTATAAGAACTCTCAATGACCCATACGAGTTAAGATACAGAGTAAAATGTACCACCAACGGATATTGGATCAAGATAGCAATATTCAGTATTCACAAGGAAAACTTCAAGTCTACAACTTGAAAGTATTTTTTGAAAACTATTACATAATGCACTCTATAAAAACGCTCAATAATCCTTACGAGTTAATATACAAAGTAAAATGTACCAGTAACGAACAGTGGGTAAATATATAAATATGCAATTTCCATAAAGAAATCTTCGTGTCCACATCATGTAAATATTTTTCAAAAAATACTACCATTTTTTAGCAGTTACATATTGTGGATATCCCGCGAGATCCAAGAAAGGGTCACTCAAGGTCACTCTCAAAAGTCCAAATTTTTCACTCTAATCCAAACTCCCTGTACTCCAATTTTCCCATAAGCCTTGAACAATCCCCAATATCTTGCTATTTCGAGATTTTTTGATATTTAACTTTGAAATGACCTTGAGCTTAACCTTCTAAGTCATATTAAGTTCATATCCGACTGTAAAATTTTCCGCTATCTCCATTTTCAGGGTCAAAATTATGGGGCCCCAGTAACAAACATTATAGTGATTTTGGTTTGACCTTCAATGTCAAGGTCAAGGTAAAATATAAAGTCACCTTAATATACACGGTTTGATTTCCAGAAACTTTTGTAGAAAAAGTTTTGCTCCATCACTCTTAGTTTGCGAATTATAGGTTCCTTAAAAATATAAGGATATTTGACGTTCAAATGACCTCTAGATGTGATTTTATCCCTTATGTATTTGATACTGTTGGAAATAAAATTTTCTCCGCGTTTCACTTTTAGCTTCAAATGTCATTGAAAATTGACCTCCAGTTTAAAGTTACTAGTACAGATAAATGACCCCCTCCGTTCTTGACAATTTTTATATGAAAGATTTTTTTGTAAATGGAGTATTTTTAAAGATATTTGGATCTACAAATTAAAATGTCTCACCCTGTAAACAACTATTTATACTTAGTTTTACTTTATTTTTGTTGCTGGCCGTGACTCCGTTGTGTATTTTTAAGGGTACATAAACATAATACTACGGGTTGCCTCTCTCAGAAGTAAACAAATGAGCTTGCAAAAGGAGCGCTTAGTGCACTTCGTTGCTGGCACATTTTACCCTCTATCTTAACTCGTAGGGGTTTTTGAGAATTTTTATGGGGTGAGTTATTTTCTACAATTTAGTAGTAGTTTTTCGAAAATATTTCCAAGATGTGGACTCCTAGCTTTCCTTGTAAAAATTGCATATTTCTATATTTACCCACTGTTCGTTGCTGGCACATGTTAATTTCTGTCTTAACTCGTACGAGTTTTTGAGAATTCTTATGGGTCGAGTTATTTTCTACAAATTAGTAGTAGTTTTTGAAAAACATTTCCAAGCAGTAGACTCGCAGCTTTCCTTGTGGAAATTGCATATTTCTAAATTAATTCATTTTTCGTTGCTAACATATTTTACTCTCTATCTTAACTCGTACGGTTTTTTGAGAATTCTTATGGGGTGAGTTATTTTCTACAATTTAGTAGTAGTTTTTCGAAAATATTTCCAAGATGTAGACTCGTAGCTTTCCTTGTCAAAATTGCATATTTCTATATTTACCCTCTGTTCGTTGCTGGCACATTTTAATCTCTATCTTAACTCGTACGGGTTTTTGAGAATTCTTATGGGGCGAGTTATTTTCTACAAATTAGTAGTAGTTTTTGAAAAACAGTTCCAAGATGTAGACTCGTAGCTTTCCTTGTCAAAATTGCATATTTCTATATATACCCACTGTTCGTTGCTGGCACATTTTAATCTCTATCTTAACTCGTACGGGTTTTTGAGAATTCTTATGAGGCGAGTTATTTTCTATAATTTAGTAGTAGTTTTTGAAAAATATTTTCAAGATGTAGACTCGCAGATTTCCTTGTCAAAATTGCATATTTCTAGATTAACCCACTTTTCGTTGCTAACACATTTTACTCTCTATCTTAACTCGTACGGGTTTTTGGGAATTCTTATAGGGTGGGTTATTTTCTTCAATATAGTAGTAGTTTTTCAAGAACATTTACAAGATGTAGACTCGCAGCTTTCCTTGTCAAAATTGCATATTTCTATTTTTACCCACTGTTCGTTGCTGGCACATTTTAATCTCTATCTTAACTATCTTAACTCGTACGGGTTTTTAGGAATTCTTACAGCATGAGTTATTTTCTTCAATCTGGTAGTAGTTTTTAAAAAACATTTCAAAGATGTAGACTCGCAGCTTTCCTTGTGGAAATTGCATATTTCTATATTTACCCATTGTTCGTTGCTGGCGCATTTTAATCTCTATCTTAACTCGTACGGGTTTTCGAGAATTCTTATGAGGCGAGTTATTTTCTGCAATTTAGTAGTCATTTTTGAAAAATATTTTCAAGGTGTAGACTCGCAGATTTGTTTGTCAAAATTGCATATTTCTAGATTAACCTACTTTTCGTTGCTAACACATTTTACTCTTTATCTTAACTCGTACGGGTTTTTGAGAATTCTTATAGGGTGGGTTATTTTCTTCAATATAGTAGTAGTTTTTCAAGAACATTTACAAGATGTAGACTCGCAGCTTTCCTTGTCAAAATTGCATATTTATATATTTACCCACTGTTCGTTGCTGGCACATTTTAATCTCTATCTTAACTATCTTAACTCGTACGGGTTTTTGGGAATTCTTACAGCATGAGTTATTTTCTTCAATCTGGTAGTAGTTTTTAAAAAACATTTCAAAGATGTAGACTCGCAGCTTTCCTTGTGGAAATTGCATATTTCTAGATTAACCCACTTTTCGTTGCTAGCACATTAAACTCTCTATTTTGACTCGTACGGGTTTTTGGTTATTCTTACAGGGTGGGTTATTTTTTTCAAAATAGTAGTAGTTTTTGAAAAACATTTCCAAGATGTAGACTCGCAGCTTTCTTTGTCAAAATTGCATATTTCTAAATTAATCCACTTTTCGATGCTAACACATTTTACTTTTTATCTTAACTCGTACGGGTTTTTGAGAATCCTTATAGGGTGGATTATTTTCTTCAATATAGTAGTAGTTTTTTAAAAACATTTCCAAGATGTAGCCTCGCAGCTTTCATTGTCAAAATTGCATATTTCTATATTTACACACTGTTCGTTGCTGGCACATTTTACTCTCTATCTTAACTCGTACGGGTTTTTTGGAATTCTTATAGGGTGGGTTATTTTCTTCAATATAGTAGTAGTTTTTCGAAAATATTTCCAAGATGTAGACTCGCAGCTTTCCTTGTCAAAATCGTATTTTTTCTATATTGACCCACACTTCGTTGCTGGCACATTTTACTCTCTATCTTAACTCGTACGGGTTTTTGAGAATTCTTATGAAGTGAGTTATTTTCTACATTTTAGTAGTAGTTTTTGAAAAATATTTCCAAGATGTAGACTCGCAGATTTCCTTGTGAAAATTGCATATTTCTAGATTAACCCACTTTTCGTTGCTAACACATTTTACTTTTTATCTTAACTCGTACGGGTTTTTGAGAATCCTTATAGGGTGGATTATTTTCTTCAATATAGTAGTAGTTTTTTAAAAACTTTTCCAAGATGTAGCCTCGCAGCTTTCACTGTCAAAATTGCATATTTCTATATTTACCCACTGTCCGTTGCTGGCACATTTTACTCTCTATCTTAACTCGTACGGGTTTTTTGGAATTCTTATAGGGTGGTTTATTTTCTTCAATATAGTAGTAGTTTTTCGAAAATATTTCCAAGATGTAGACTCGCAGCTTTCCTTGTCAAAATCGTATTTTTTCTATATTGACCCACACTTCGTTGCTGGCACATTTTACTCTCTATCTTAACTCGTACGGGTTTTTAAGAATTCTTATGAAGTGAGTTATTTTCTACATTTTAGTAGTAGTTTTTGAAAAATATTTCCAAGATGTAGACTCGCAGATTTCCTTGTGAAAATTGCATATTTCTAGATTAACCCACTTTTCGTTGCTAACACATTTTACTTTTTATTTTAACTCGTACGGGTTTTTGAGAATTCTTACAGTATGGATTATTTTCTCCAATATAGTAGTAGTTTTTGAAAAACATTTTCAAGATGTAGACTCGCAGCTTTCCTCGTGGAAATTGAATATTTCTAAATTAATCCACTTTTCGTTGCTAACACATTTTACTCTCTATCTTAACTCGTACGGGTTTTTGGGAATTCATATAGGGTGGGTTATTTTCTTCAATATAGTAGTAGTTTTTCGAAAATATTTCCAAGATGTAGACTCGCAGCGTTCCTTGTCAAAATTGCATATTTCTATATTTACCCTCTGTTCGTTGCTGGCACATTTTAATCTCTATCTTAACTCGTACGGGTTTTTGAGAATTCTTATGGAGCCAGTTATTTTCTATAATTTAGTAGTAGTTTTTGAAAAACATTTTCAAGATGTAGACTCGCAGCTTTCCTTGTGGAAATGGCATATTTCTAAATTAATTCACTTTTCGTTGCTAACACATTTTACTCTCTATCTTAACTCGTACGGGTTTTTGGGAATTCTTATAGGGTGGGTTATTTTCTTCAATATAGTAGTAGTTTTTCAAGAACATTTACAAGATGTAGACTCGCAGCTTTCCTTGTCAAAATTGCATATTTCTAGATTAACCCACTTTTCGTTGCTAACACATTTTACTCTCTATCTTAACTCGTACGGGTTTTTGGGAATTCTTATAGGGTGGGTTAATTTCTTCAATATAGTAGTAGTTTTTCAAGAACATTTACAAGATGTAGACTCGCAGCTTTCCTTGTCAAAATTGCATATTTCTATTTTTACCCACTGTTCGTTGCTGGCACATTTTAATCTCTATCTTAACTATCTTAACTCGTACGGGTTTTTAGGAATTCTTACAGCATGAGTTATTTTCTTCAATCTGGTAGTAGTTTTTAAAAAACATTTCAAAGATGTAGACTCGCAGCTTTCCTTGTGGAAATTGCATATTTCTATATTTACCCATTGTTCGTTGCTGGCGCATTTTAATCTCTATCTTAACTCGTACGGGTTTTCGAGAATTCTTATGAGGCGAGTTATTTTCTGCAATTTAGTAGTCATTTTTGAAAAATATTTTCAAGGTGTAGACTCGCAGATTTGTTTGTCAAAATTGCATATTTCTAGATTAACCCACTTTTCGTTGCTAACACATTTTACTCTTTATCTTAACTCGTACGGGTTTTTGAGAATTCTTATAGGGTGGGTTATTTTCTTCAATATAGTAGTAGTTTTTCAAGAACATTTACTAGATGTAGACTCGCAGCTTTCCTTGTCAAAATTGCATATTTATATATTTACCCACTGTTCGTAGCTGGCACATTTTAATCTCTATCTTAACTATCTTAACTCGTACGGGTTTTTAGGAATTCTTACAGCATGAGTTATTTTCTTCAATCTGGTAGTAGTTTTTAAAAAACATTTCAAAGATGTAGACTCACAGATTTCCTTGTTAAAATTGCTTATTTCTTGATTAACTCACTTTTCGTTGCTAACACATTTTACTTTTTATCTTAACTCGTACGGGTTTTTGAAAATCCTTATAGAGTGGATTATTTTCTTCAATATAGTAGTAGTTTTCTAAAAATATTTCCAAGATGTAGACTCGCAGCATTCATTGTCAAAATTGCATATTTCTATATTTACCCACTGTTCGTTGCTGGCACATTTTACTCTCTATCTTAACTCGTACGGGTTTTTTGGAATTCTTATAGGGTGGGTTATTTTCTTCAATATAGTAGTAGTTTTTCGAAAATATTTCCAAGATGTAGACTCGCAGCTTTCCTTGTCAAAATTGCCTTTTTCTATATTGACCCACACTTCGTTGCTGGCACATTTTACTCTCTATCTTAACTCGTACGGGTTTTTGAGAATTCTTATGAAGTGAGTTATTTTCTACAATTTAGTAGTAGTTTTTGAAAAATATTTCCAAGATGTAGACTCGCAGATTTCCTTGTGAAAATTGCATATTTCTAGATTAACCCACTTTTCGTTGCTAACACATTTTACTTTTTATCTTAACTCGTACGGGTTTTTGAGAATTCTTACAGTATGGATTATTTTCTCCAATATAGTAGTAGTTTTTTAAAAACATTTCCAAGATGTAGACTCGCAGCTTTCATTGTCAAAATTGCATATTTCTATATTTACCCACTGTTCGTTGCTGGCACATTTTACTCTCTATCTTAACTCGTACGGGTTTTTTGGAATTCTTATAGGGTGGGTTATTTTCTTCAATATAGTTAGTAGTTTTTCGAAAATATTTCCAAGATATAGACTCGCAGCGTTCCTTGTCAAAATTGCATATTTCTATATTTACCCTCTGTTCGTTGCTGGCACATTATAATCTCTATCTTAACTCGTACGGGTTTTTGAGAATTCTTATGGGGCGAGTTATTTTCTACAATTTAGTAGTAGTTTTTGAAAAACATTTTCAAGATGTAGACTCGCAGCTTTTCTTGTGGAAATTGCATATTTCTAAATTAATTCACTTTTCGTTGCTAACACATTTTACTCTCTATCTTAACTCGTAAGGCTTTTTGGGAATTCTTATAGGGTAGGTTATTTTCTTCAATATAGTAGTAGTTTTTCAAGAACATTTACAAGATGTAGACTCGCAGCTTTCCTTGTCAAAATTGCATATTTCTAGATTAACCCACTTTTCGTTGCTAACACATTTTACTCTCTATCTTAACTCGTACGGGTTTTTGGGAATTCTTATAGGGTGGGTTATTTTCTTCAATATAGTAGTAGTTTTTCAAGAACATTTACAAGATGTAGACTCGCAGCTTTCCTTGTCAAAATTGCATATTTCTATTTTTACCCACTGTTCGTTGCTGGCACATTTTAATCTCTATCTTAACTATCTTAACTCGTACGGGTTTTTAGGAATTCTTACAGCATGAGTTATTTTCTTCAATCTGGTAGTAGTTTTTAAAAAACATTTCAAAGATGTAGACTCGCAGCTTTCCTTGTGGAAATTGCATATTTCTATATTTACCCATTGTTCGTTGCTGGCGCATTTTAATCTCTATCTTAACTCGTACGGGTTTTCGAGAATTCTTATGAGGCGAGTTATTTTCTGCAATTTAGTAGTCATTTTTGAAAAATATTTTCAAGGTGTAGACTCGCAGATTTGTTTGTCAAAATTGCATATTTCTAGATTAACCCACTTTTCGTTGCTAACACATTTTACTCTTTATCTTAACTCGTACGGGTTTTTGAGAATTCTTATAGGGTGGGTTATTTTCTTCAATATAGTAGTAGTTTTTCAAGAACATTTACTAGATGTAGACTCGCAGCTTTCCTTGTCAAAATTGCATATTTATATATTTACCCACTGTTCGTAGCTGGCACATTTTAATCTCTATCTTAACTATCTTAACTCGTACGGGTTTTTAGGAATTCTTACAGCATGAGTTATTTTCTTCAATCTGGTAGTAGTTTTTAAAAAACATTTCAAAGATGTAGACTCACAGATTTCCTTGTTAAAATTGCTTATTTCTTGATTAACTCACTTTTCGTTGCTAACACATTTTACTTTTTATCTTAACTCGTACGGGTTTTTGAAAATCCTTATAGAGTGGATTATTTTCTTCAATATAGTAGTAGTTTTCTAAAAATATTTCCAAGATGTAGACTCGCAGCATTCATTGTCAAAATTGCATATTTCTATATTTACCCACTGTTCGTTGCTGGCACATTTTACTCTCTATCTTAACTCGTACGGGTTTTTTGGAATTCTTATAGGGTGGGTTATTTTCTTCAATATAGTAGTAGTTTTTCGAAAATATTTCCAAGATGTAGACTCGCAGCTTTCCTTGTCAAAATTGCCTTTTTCTATATTGACCCACACTTCGTTGCTGGCACATTTTACTCTCTATCTTAACTCGTACGGGTTTTTGAGAATTCTTATGAAGTGAGTTATTTTCTACAATTTAGTAGTAGTTTTTGAAAAATATTTCCAAGATGTAGACTCGCAGATTTCCTTGTGAAAATTGCATATTTCTAGATTAACCCACTTTTCGTTGCTAACACATTTTACTTTTTATCTTAACTCGTACGGGTTTTTGAGAATTCTTACAGTATGGATTATTTTCTCCAATATAGTAGTAGTTTTTTAAAAACATTTCCAAGATGTAGACTCGCAGCTTTCATTGTCAAAATTGCATATTTCTATATTTACCCACTGTTCGTTGCTGGCACATTTTACTCTCTATCTTAACTCGTACGGGTTTTTTGGAATTCTTATAGGGTGGGTTATTTTCTTCAATATAGTTAGTAGTTTTTCGAAAATATTTCCAAGATATAGACTCGCAGCGTTCCTTGTCAAAATTGCATATTTCTATATTTACCCTCTGTTCGTTGCTGGCACATTATAATCTCTATCTTAACTCGTACGGGTTTTTGAGAATTCTTATGGGGCGAGTTATTTTCTACAATTTAGTAGTAGTTTTTGAAAAACATTTTCAAGATGTAGACTCGCAGCTTTTCTTGTGGAAATTGCATATTTCTAAATTAATTCACTTTTCGTTGCTAACACATTTTACTCTCTATCTTAACTCGTAAGGCTTTTTGGGAATTCTTATAGGGTAGGTTATTTTCTTCAATATAGTAGTAGTTTTTGAAAAATAGTTCCAAGATGTGACTCGCAGCTTTCCTTATCAAAATTGCATATTTCTATATTTACCCACTGTTCGTTGCTGGCACATTTTAATCTCTATCTTAACTCGTACGGGTTTTTGAGAATTCTTATGAGGCGAGTTATTTTCTGCAATTTAGTAGTCATTTTTGAAAAATATTTTCAAGATGTAGACTCGCAGATTTCCTTGTCAAAATTGCATATTTCTAGATTAACCCACTTTTCGTTGCTAACACATTTTACTCTTTATTTTAACTCGTACGGGTTTTTGAGAATTCTTATAGGGTGGGTTATTTTCTTCAATATAGTAGTAGTTTTTCAAGAACATTTACAAGATGTAGACTCGCAGCTTTCCTTGTCAAAATTGCATATTTTTATATTTACCCACTGTTCGTTGCTGGCACATTTTAATCTCTATCTTAACTATCTTAACTCGTACGGGTTTTTAGGAATTCTTACTACATGAGTTATTTTCTTCAATCTGGTAGTAGTTTTTAAAAAACATTTCCAAGATGTAGACTCGCAGCTTTCCTTGTGGAAATTGCATATTTCTAGATTAATCCACTTTTCGTTGCTAACACATTAAACTCTCTATTTTGACTCGTACGGGTTTTTGGTTATTCTTATAGGGTGGGTTATTTTCTTCCAAATAGTAATAGTTTTTAAAAAACATTTCCAAGATGTAGACTCGCAGCTTTCCTTGTCAAAATTGCATATTTCTATATTTACCCACTGTTCGTTGCTGGCACATTTTAATCTCTATCTTAACTCGTACGGGTTTTTGAGAATTCTTATGAGGCGAGTTATTTTCTGCAATTTAGTAGTCATTTTTGAAAAATATTTTCAAGATGTAGACTCGCAGATTTCCTTGTCAAAATTGCATATTTCTAGATTAACCCACTTTTCGTTGCTAACACATTTTACTCTTTATTTTAACTCGTACGGGTTTTTGAGAATTCTTATAGGGTGGGTTATTTTCTTCAATATAATAGTAGTTTTTCAAGAACATTTACAAGATGTAGACTCGCAGCTTTCCTTGTCAAAATTGCATATTTCTATATTTACCCACTGTTCCTTGCTGGCACATTTTAATCTCTATCTTAACTATCTTAACTCGTACGGGTTTTTGGGAATTCTTACTGCATGAGTTATTTTCTTCAATCTGGTAGTAGTTTTTAAAAAACATTTCCAAGATGTAGACTCGCAGCTTTCCTTGTGGAAATTGCATATTTCTAGATTAACCCACTTTTCGTTGCTAACACATTAAACTCTCTATTTTGACTCGTACGGGTTTTTGGTTATTCTTATAGGGTGGGTTATTTTCTTCAAAATAGTAGTAGTTTTTGAAAAACATTTCCAAGATGTAGACTCGCAGCTCTCCTTGTCAAAATTGTATTTTTCTATATCGACCCACTGTTCGTTGCTGGCACATTTTACTCTCTATCTTAACCCGTACGGGTTTTTGGGAATTTTTATAGGGTGGGTTATTTTCTTCAATATAGTAGTAGTTTTTCAAAGATATTTCCAAGATGTAGACTCGCAGCTTTCCTTGTCAAAATTGCATATTTCTAAATTAATCTACTTTTCGATGCTAACACATTTTACTTTTTATCTTAACTCGTACGGGTTTTTGAGAATCCTTATAGGGTGGATTATTTTCTTAAATATGGTAGTAGTTTTTTAAAAACATTTCCAAGATGTAGACTCGCAGCTCTCATTGTCAAAATTGCATATTTCTATATTTACCCACTGTTCGTTGCTGGCACATTTTACTCTCTATCTTAACTCGTACGGGTTTTTTGGAATTCTTATAGGGTGGGTTATTTTCTTCAATATAGTAGTAGTTTTTCGAAAATATTTCCAAGATGTAGACTCGCAGCTTTCCTTGTCAAAATTGCCTTTTTCTATATTGACCCACACTTCGTTGCTGGCACATTTTACTCTCTATCTTAACTCGTACGGGTTTTTGAGAATTCTTATGAAGTGAGTTATTTTCTACAATTTAGTAGTAGTTTTTGAAAAATATTTCCAAGATGTAGACTCGCAGCTTTCCTTGTCAAAATTGCATATTTCCAAATTAATCCACTTTTCGATGCTGACACATTTTACTTTTTATCTTAACTCGTACGGGTTTTTGAGAATCCTTATAGGGTGGATTATTTTCTTCAATATAGTGGTAGTTTTTTAAAAACATTTCCAAGATGTAGACTCGCAGCTTTCATTGTCAAAATTGCATATTTCTATATTTACCCACTGTTCGTTGCTGGCACATTTTACCCTCTATCTTAACTCGTACGGGTTTTTTGGAATTCTTATAGGGTGGTTTATTTTCTTCAATATAGTAGTAGTTTTTCGAAAATATTTCCAAGATGTAGACTCGCAGCTTTCCTTGTCAAAATTGCATTTTTCTATATTGACCCACACTTCGTTGCTGGCACATTTTACTCTCTATCTTAACTCGTACGGGTTTTTGAGAATTCTTATGAAGTGAGTTATTTTCTACAATTTAGTAGTAGTTTTTAAAAAATATTTCCAAGATGTAGACTCGCAGCTTTCATTGTCAAAATTGCATATTTCTATATTTACCCACTGTTCGTTGCTGGCACATTTTACTCTCTATCTTAACTCGTACGGGTTTTTTGGAATTCTTATAGGGTGGGTTATTTTCTTCAATATAGTAGTAGTTTTTCGAAAATATTTCCAAGATGTAGACTCGCAGCTTTCCTTGTCAAAATTGCATTTTTCTATATTGACCCACACTTCGTTGCTGGCACATTTTACTCTCTATCTTAACTCGTACGGGTTTTTGAGAATTCTTATGAAGTGGGTTATTTTCTACAATTTAGTAGTAGTTTTTGAAAAATATTTCCAAGATGTAGACTCGCAGCTTTCCTTGTCAAAATTGCATATTTTTATGTTGACCCACTTTTCGTTTCTGGCACATTTTACTCTTTATCTTAACTCGTACGGGTTTTTGAGAATTCTTACAGTGCCAGTTATTTTCTTCAATCTGGTAATAGTTTTTGGAAAATATTTCCAAGGTGTAGACTCGAAGCTTTCTTTGTGAAAATTGCATTTTTCTCTAACGACCCACTGTGCATTGCACGCTCTTTTAATTTTGTGTCTTATGTCCTGCAGGTGATTGAAAATTAATATAAGGTATTTTTTTTTTGTTAAAAATGTAAGTACTTTCAACTTGTAAATTTACAATTTTCCTTGCGAAAAATGTATGTGCATTCATTGTGTGTCGATTGGAGCTAGTTGTCCACAGCTCATCCTTTTTGGTTCTTTAACTATACCACCCTGTACAAGGAAATCGTGAAATATACTAGAATATCACGGAATTACGCACTTGATCTTTCAAATCTTATTTTCAAATTTTTTGTTTAAATGGTGGGTGCAATTGACATGTTCCCTTCTAAAAATTCGTTGCTGGCAGAAACGTTTCTGAGAAACGTTGCTAACTTCACACAGGTAATATAGCGGAATTTTCAAAATACTATTTAGTTTCGTTCGTCGGTGCAATCCGTACATCTTTGTGAATATAAACGTTGTATTGCCTAATTAAAATCGATTTAGTTCAGCTGAATAACTGCATATTCCTTTCAAACACGGTAGAAAATAGATTTATTTCTTAACGAAATATTAATATTTAAGTTCGCACTATTCCGGTGAATATATAGATACTGTTCTACTTGTGATATTTTTCAGGCTAACATCGAAAAGTTGGCAAGTTACATATACTGCCGACATGTCTCGGAATTTGTATTTTATAACAGTAATAATAATAATAATGTAGACAACTCAACGTCGAACTGTTAATTGATTTCAGGACAGATGTTACTGGAAATGGAGAGCTTCTTGTTAGCTACCCAAGACCAGGTCTGAAATTCATCATCAGAGATCCTTAATTGCAAACAACCAATGTAGATATGGCTGTTGCACATTAGAGATAATCCAGCAGATAACTGGAGCATTTCAAGTGTTTGCCGCAACGGAGAATAAGGAAAGACATGACTCAGATGCTAAGATACTTCACAAAGTATTATCAGATAAATTAAGTCTATTGCAAGTATAAAAAGTGCCTTACTATAAATACAATCCAGACAATACGCTGTTCCAACGATGAGAAAAGACTTTCTACTATAAGCTAAACTCTCCATCTAACATGACAGATAATAAATATCCCAATAGGGAGTAGGTATAAGAGTTCTGGGGAAGCAAGCTTTCCACATTCGCCAGTTGAAACATCGCAGCAAGCTGGGTCAATGAAGAACACGGAATCTGCCAAGACTACAGCTAGATGCAGTTTGAGCCATTTATCGCCGAGGAGATTTCAGGAATAATCAAGGAATCCCATAACTGGAGAGCTCCAGGTCTCAATGGGTCCATAACTACTGACGCAAAAAGTTCTGGTGTACTCACCATCAACTGACTAATCTTATTAATGATGTTTTTCTAAACCCAGAAAAAATGCCATTTTTTCTGACAGAAGGTATTACGTATCTCTTACCAAAGGACGAACATAACAAACATGGCCCAGCTAAATATAAGCCAATAACCTGTCTTCCCATACTGTATAAGATAATCACCTCCTGCTTGACCCAACGCATCTATGCACATTCTGAGCAAAATAAATGCTTCTCAACGTAACAGAGAGGATGCACCAGGAGAGCAATGGGATGCAAGGAACAACGGATTATTGAAACTAATACGATCCCAATACGAAGGGGAGTATTTCAAGGCGATTCACTAAGCCTATTGTGGTTCAGCCTTGTAATTAATCCACTGTCACGCCGTTTGAACTCTATCAGATACGGCTTTAGTATTAGAAATAACAACGAAAAGGTAGTAAGAGTGAATCATCTTCTATACATAGATGATCTTAAACTGATGGCTCCTACCAAAAACCAGCTGGAGCAAATGCTCAAAATTGTGGAGTAGTTCTCCGAGGATATCAGAATACAGTTTGGACTTGCAAGTGCCGTATTTTGAACATCGTTAAAGGGAAGGTGCAGCCGGCAACATTTGAGATGCAGAACGGTGAAATTATAGCTGCAATGGAAGCAGAACAAAGATACAAATACCTAGGGATAAAACAGGCTAAACGAATTGACCATCCACTATGAAGACCGAATTGACAACCGAATTTGTCAGGAGGGTAAGATGAACTAGTCTAAATAGTAAAAATGTGTTTAAAGCGCTCAGCACATACGCATGCTCTGCAGTTAACTAATCTTTTGGAATTGCAAAATGGAGCAAGGTGGATATGGTAAACCTGCAAAGAAAAATAAGAAGAAACTTAACAATAGCATAGAAACACTACCCTCGTAGTGTTATTGAACGAGCAATTCTTCCACATCAGGAAGAGGATTGGTGTATATTGGTAAGCAGCTCGACTAATATATAATAAACTTATGTTCATATTTTCACAGGTTAGCGGATTCTTCCACACTACATCGAGCAATATGCGAGGCAGACGATTTAACGCCACTACAGCTGAGGGAACAGGATATTGCTTCTTACCACCAAACAGACCAAGAATAGTTGCAAGCTTGGCTGCAAGAACCACTTCATGGACGGCATTTAAGTGAGGTTAATCAGGAAAATGTCGACAACTCGGCGTCGAACTACTGGTTGATTTCAGGACACGTGTATCGGGAAACGGAGGACTTTTTGTTTGCTATCCAAGACCAAGTTATTCCGATGAAAAACTATCTGAAGTTCATCATCAGAGATCCCTAAATAGAAAATAACCAATGTCGAAAACGAAAATGACAAATGGAGATTTGTCTATCAAACTTCAGAGGCAATCCGACACATAATTGAAGGATGCCAAGCGTTTGATGCAACCGAGTTTAAGGAAAGGCATGACTCAGCCGCTAAGATTAGCACATAAGTTAAATCTATTGCGGGTAGGAAAGTGCCTTACTGCAAATAAAATCCAGAATCTATTCTTGAGAACAACGGGTTCGATCTATACTGAGATCGAAAGGTTTTAACCGGTCAGACAGTTGTTCATAATAGGCCAGACATTATATTAACAGATAAAATTTCTAAGCGAACTAGACTAATTAACATTCCTATACCCAACAAAAACCTAAGGCCAAAATACAACGAAAAGATCGCTAAATACAGAGATTGAAAAGTGCAAGTTCGAAGACAATGGGCAATGAACAGCGTCGAAATGATTGCCATAATTTTATCAACAACAGGAGTGATACCAAAGAACCTTTTGCAGAACATTAAGGGACTGGGCCTTAATGAGCATCTGTATAAACCGATTCAGAAAGCAGTTCTCCTTGCAACCATGCGGACCTCTCTAAAATTTGTAGAAAATACAGCAGACGACGTCACCTAGATCCTGATAACAAGGAAAGTCCCCACAGAACTTCATACTTTTCGTATCTTTATATACCTAGTATAAGTCAATATTTTTTCTTCACTGTTACACCGTTCTCTCTGTTTATTATTCCTTGTTGCATTTTCATATTTCGTCCGGTGTTTACGTTTGGGGTTACTGTGCTGGCGTGATTCAGATCTTTAGAATGCAGAAGAAGGCTATTCTACTTGTCTCTGGTATCAGCGATAGGGACCTTCGTAGGCCACACTTTATTAAATTGCTGGTACTAACGTTACCTAGTTTATTTATTTTATACGTACTACTGAAAATTCATAGAAACCGTGGGAAATTCCACCAATATTTCCACTTTCACTGTTATAGCACTAGATCAGTTAATTTAATTAGGCCTTCGAGATATAGACTGGAGGGATTTAAGACAAATACACTGAATGTGTCATTGTACAACATGTTGCCTGAAAAGTTTAAAGATTTAGACTATATGAGATTTAAAAACAAATTAAAAGGATTTTTGTTAGAGCATGCATTCTATTCGATGGATGAGTACATGTTGACTTCTTCCACAGTATATTGTTAGGACTTTTTTTTAATATAATTTAAAGATAGTTTTACCCTTATTTTTTTTTTGTTTTGTGACATATTACAATTATATTTTTCTGTACAAAATGTAATGAAATAAATTTAACTACCTATCTATCTGTCTATCTATCTATTTACTAATTTATTATATTTACGTTAACTGAACTTTAATTTTGAACATGGTAGACTTGCGATAAAACATAATCATGATGTGGCAAATGCGTGCGATATTGGTTATTAAAAAATTTGATTTTGTCATCTAGTTATTGATTATTAGAATTGAATGTTATTTTTTTTTATGACCCATAGATGCTACATCTTGCTAGTTTGCTCAGTATAATTTACGTTGCCCTTTTAATTTTCTATGAACATTTTAGGATCTCTTACAACTTAATATACTAAATTTATTATAGTACCTATATACAGTTTTTTTATTTGAATCCTTAGAGAAAGTAACGAAATGATCAATTGCATTTTGCAGTTCAAAGATATGGAGCTGCTGGCGCTCTCAATTTTCCGAACATTTATACACTAACTCAACTGTTTTTTCTACACGGCCACTTTTAGTAGCTCTATTTGTGAGATTAATCTTCTTCTTGCGGTGCCTATTCGTTCCGAATGTTGGCGACTAGCATGGCTATTCTTACTTTGTTGGCAGCTGCCCGGAACAGTCCAGTCGTGCTCATGTTGAACCATTTTCTTAAGTTTTGGAGCCAAGAGATTCGTCTTCGTCCTGGCCCCCTCTTGCCGTACACCTTCCCTTGCAGAATTAATTGGAGGAGGTGAGATTAATAAACTTTAGTAATTTTAACTATAATTTTACACATTTTGCTTTCAAATAGATGAAGATTGGAGCAACTCTTTTTTTTGGGTTAATAATTTTTTTATACCTGTGTATCAAACTTCTTTCTGTCGTAGATCAATTACGTATTATGCTCCTAAAATGTCTGATATGCTACCAGCGTCACTAAAAAAAATATTTTTCAAAATAGCAGGTCAATTAGAAGAAAAATTAAATATCTTATTTTGGAAAATAAGGATTTCATCAAAGCAATGTTTTTTTTTCTAAATTCATACTGGTCATGATACACTTTTAACCTCCAGCATGCCGTGCTTTTTTTTAATCTAGCGCTATAGAATATTTGGGTGGAGTAAACGCCTATAAATTGTCAATTAAGGCCTGGCTGTCCCCAGAAATTATTTATAAATTTTATTTTTAAACATCTTATTTGTATCGTTATACTATTGATTACGATAATATTGTAGTTTGTAGCAAAACTTTGGAGATATATTTCAGTTTATATTTCAATAAACGATGTTGTACTCGATTATTATTAATAACGCAATTGTCAATTTTTGTTTTCAAATTCAAATTGATGGTCATAAATTAAACCACCTTATCTAATTAGTTTAGCATAAATATCCTATTAAACAAGTGAAAGATATAAACTTACAAACAAATCAGTAGTATTGTAAGGTGAACGAATAAAATTATCGAAGTTAGTGAGTGAATAATTTTAAATATTTTTGAGAAAAAAAAAACTTGAAACAAATTACTTGGGAAATGTCATTAAAAATAAGGATATTTACTTTTGTACATAAATATTATTAAGTTAGCAAGTATTAGTCTGGTTTGAAATAAGATCATGTCTAGTAAAAAAGATTTCGTCATTAAATTATAATTACTACTTGTATCATTCTTGGTATGCTACGAAGCAGATTTGGAGGTATTCTTGGAGAATTGGGTTCCATTCATATTGTGCAAATCTAAGCTGTTTGATTGTACTTGTATTTCTAAGTCGTATTTAGAATTAAGATCATTTTTTATAGCATACTCCAAGTAATTTTGAAAATATTGATAATATAATTTAAAGAACTTATAATACAATTTATTCCTTAAACTTTTGATTTGTGTTAGAAGTGTAAATTTGAATTTTTATGTTTTAAGAATGTAATAATATGGGAACGGATACTAAATAGTCGTCTATTAAGGACCGATGATGGAAGATTATGACAAGGTCCGATCAAAAGTGAAAAGATTGGAAACAAGATCAGTGAAATCATGTAAAGACTACCATGCTTTAAATAAGAGCTTTGGTGAAGAAAAAAGCTAGTTGGAGGGCAGAAAGCTCATCTAGACGAATTACTGCAGAAGAATGCTAATCTCAACAAGCTACTTCAGATGACTGTTGTTTAAAACAATAAACTTATGACACAAATAATCAGTACTAATCCTAATTCTAATTTTATTAATAAGAATACTAAACTAATCTCAGAAGCGTGAACTAACATCATCAAAACGGAAATCGAACGAGAAAGAAGAAGCACCGACGATATCAATGACCAAATCGTGGAATCCGCGCCAGAGCCAGATCCCAAGGTTGAAGAATAACCAAACAACGGCATAAGACAGAACATTGCTGAAGATCAACAGCAACAACAACAACTACGTCAGCATGAGGGTCAAACAATTCCAAGAGCTCCACCCGACGAAAATGCTGCGCGGGAAACTCAACCAGAGCTCACTCAAGCAGGACGACCAAGACAACGCATAAAATGAACTGTGGCCATGAATGAGTCAATAATGCTTATTTTTTACAGGATAACTCATCTAGGACGAGAGATAATCAGCTACAGGCAACAACTTCATGCCGAATTCTGCAGGGAGTATCAACACATACAAGTATCGCAACAGAAAACAACTGACCAATATAGAGTTATTCTCCGAAACAGTTTGATTCCTAAACACGGCTTAATACTAATAATAGCGGAAGTTGAATATGAGATGAGGGGCACTGACAATAACAATGATCCAATTGCTGAACTTGAGCCAGAGCCGGAACCTGAGACACAAGAACAGCAAGAACAGCTGAATGGCGATACCCAACTTGACAACGCTGAATTTCTTTATCAAAAACTATCAACAGAAATGAGTACTGCAATGTTGGAGTATAATAGAACTAATCCGTTATGCAGACCGGCAATGCCAAAAATTTATTTATCTAAAAAACTGGGTATTATGTTGGACATCATGAACAATCAGATTTTACCAGCTTATATTTCAGAGTCTTTATATACGACAATCTATTGTGTTGCGATTGCGATAGCTAGAGCCTTAGAAATTAAAATTACAACAAAGGTCCGATCAGCAAGAATGGAACCCAACACTCTACCATGGGAGAGACGACTAAATAACAGAATCGAAGATCTTCAAACAGATATAGGACAGCTAACGGAGTATATTAGGGGTATGAGAACAAGTAAACTTCAAACACGAGTTGAAGAAATAATGAATCGAACCCGGCATCATTAGTAATACGATCCAGCGAATAGTACGGCTCAAAAATGCTTCGACACACTGAAACAGAAGCTCTCTGCTATTATAGGACGGCTAAAGAGATACAAGACCAGCAATGACGGAAAAAAGAAGGTATTACCTATTTCTTACCAGAGGACCAAGATAACACACATGACCCACCTACCTTCCCACACTACATAAAGTAATCACCTCCTGCTTGACCAAAAGCATCTATGCACATTGTAAAATATATAGCATTATCGCAACTCAACAGAGAAGATTCACCAGGGGAGCAATGGGATGCAAGGAACAATTGATTGTTGACTCTGTCATATGTAACCAAGCCTGTACCAACCGAAGAAACCTCTTTGCTGCCTACGTTATTATAAGAAGACATTCGACTCAGTGCCATATGAATGGCTCAAAACTATATTGAGAATGTATAGGGTCGATAATCATTTTGTTTCCTTTTTAGAACGCATCATGTCAACCTGGAGAACTAGGATCCAATTGCAAGTGCCATCCAGAGATACCATCGAAACTAATACAATCCCAATACCAAGAGGAATATTTCAAGGTGATTCACTAAGCCCATTGTGGTTCTGCCTTGCAATAAACCCACTGTTATGCCGTTTGCCCTCCACCAGATACAGCTTTAGTATTAGAAATAACAACGAAGAGGTAGTAAGATTGAATCATCTTCTATATATGGGTGATGTTAAACTGATGGCGGCTACCAAAAACCAGCTGGATCAAATGCACAAAATTGTGGGGGAGTTCTCCGAGGATATCGAGATGTAGTCTGGACTTGACAAGTACCCTTTGTTGAACTATGAAGGCCGAACTGACAACCAAATTTGTTAGAAGCGTAATACGGGTGTTAAAAACTAGTCTAAATAGTAGAAATTTGTTTACGTCGCTCAACACGTACGCATGCTCTGCGCTTAGCTACTCTTTTGGACCTGTAAAATGGAGCAGGATGGACATCGAAAATCTGCAAAGAAAAATAAGAACACTCTTAACAAAAGCACACAAACACCATCCCGGAAGTGCTATTGAACGTTGAATGCTTCCAAGACACCAAGGAGGAAGAGGATTGGTCGATATTGGTAAGCAGCTCGATCAACAAATAATAGACTTACGTTCTTGTTTCCAAAGGTTAGCGGACTCTTCTACACTACATCGAGCAATATGCGAAGCAGACGATTCAACGCCGCTACAGCTGAGGGGACGGAATATTCCTTCTCACCATCGAACAGACTAATAGAAGTTGTTGTTACAATCCTGGCTACAGAAGCCACTTCATGAATGTCATCCAAATGAGGTCAATTAGGACAATGTGGATAACTCTGCGTCGAACTACTGGTTGATTTCAGGACGGATGTTGCCAGGGCTTCTTGTTGGCTATCCAAGACCAGGTTATTCCGATGAAGAACTATCGAAATTTCATCATCAGAGATCCTTCAATAGAAAATAACTAATGTCAAATATCAGAGACAATCCAGCACATAACTGGAGGATGCCAAGCATTTGCCGCAACCAAGTATAAGGAAAGAGACGACTCAGCCGCTAATACTACACCAAAAGCAGATAAGTTAAAACTATTGCAGAAAGGAAAAGTACCTTAGTACAAATACAATCCAGCACCTATTCTTGAAAACAACGAGTTCAAGATATACTCGGACCGAACAGTTCAAAGAGTTGCTCATAATAGGCAAGATATTATACTAACAGATAAAATTTCTAGACGAGCTACACTGATTGACATTGCTGTACCTAATGATAACAACCTAAGACCAAAATACAATGAGAAGATCGCCAAATACAGAGATCTGGAGGTGCAAATCCGAAGACTGTGGGGAATGAACAGCGTCCACACGATTCCCATTATACTATCAACAACTTGAATAATACCAAAGAATCTCCTACAGAACATCAAAGGACTGGGCCTTAGTGAGCATCTGTGGAAACCAATGCAAAAAGTAATTCTCCTTGAAACCGCGCGGACCGTCAGAAAGTTCGTGAAAGTACAGGAGACCACGCCACCTAGGACCCGATAACATGGAAAGGGTCACCATGGAGCTTCATACTTTTGGTGTCTTTGTATACCTGGTATGACTCAATAATCCCTGGAGGAGGTGCGAAGCCGTTTGGCTTGTAAATCTGACAATACTAATAAAATTGATCCAATTTATAACAAATTTGTAGGCAACAGTTGTTATCATGTATTATGATATCCTTTTTCAATATTTGCGAAATATGTTTTCCCAATTTTCAGAAATTTTGGACATTGTCATAGGGCTAAAGGAAAATAATTCTGACATTAAATCAAATAGTTCTTAATTTGAAATCTTATATCTTAGTATTTTTCTACTGAAAAGCTTCGTATTCTTGTTCCTTTAATTGTTAATATTTTGGAATCAATTGAATATACCCACAGGGTATGCTGTAAAAAATATTCAAAATCTTCTGGAAGTTTAAAATACCTGAAAATATACAGGATATTCCCCTTAACAAAGTTATAAGTGACATCTTCATTTGACAGTTATCGACGTCACTAGCCTACAGAATGCACAATCAACTAGGAAATTTTAGTTCTGAAAGTTGAAGAACACCCGGATTCAGTATCACTTTCCTTTCGCCATTAGATAAGCTGTCCTAGAACATTTACCCAACTTTGTATATCCAATATGTGAAGTTACCGAAAGCTTTAAGTTATTTATAACTTTGAATTATTTTCCCTATTTGTTTATAGGGTTCCGTAAATGATTTTCAGTTTTTTGTACTGAAACCAAAATAAAGTTCATTTGTTCCTTATGCAGGCAATATAGAAGACTATGTGGTGCCGCATTCTGTTCGAACTTGATAAATTAAAATCTCTCAAATTAAAAAAAATATTTCAAAATAATTGATTATGGAATTTTCAAATTTCATCAGTTATTAAAAAAACTGCTTATAAGAAAAATAAAATATAATTTAAAAAAATGATAGAATAGTTTAAATATAACATTTTTAGAAAAGAAAAAAATATTTATAAAGGTAATACAGTTTCAAAATTCAGTGCCAGAATCACTAGGTTGGACATAGGTGGCCGTTGTGGTTCTTCTTCTTGGTACAGTTTTTTTGCCAAAATTCAATCCGTATCTTTGATGTAAGTGAATTGTTAACTTTCTGAAAGCATTCTTAAGTTCATTGTGAACCTGAAACAATTAAAAAACTCTTAATAATAAATATTCAGAATTCAAATGATTTGAAATTTTAATCAACTTTAAATATTGCTTAAATTTACATTTTCTTCTCTATTTTATCTAAATGAATAATTTATTATTTCTTAAACAATTTGATTAATTCATTGTTCCAAGAAAAATCGAACAGCAAAATCAGCATGAAAATGAAATGCAATGTGCAATAAAAGATATGCAATCCAAATTAAAGTTTAGTTAACTTCACGTTGATTAATATTATAATATAGTATTTATGTTAGTACATCGGTTTATTTTTTCAGTTTCTTACAGAAACTAACATACGTTCCATCTAAATCTCATTTGGTACCTTATGTGCTTAGGTAATCGGTTCACAGGGGGCTAAGTAGAATTCTAAAAGCGGCAGAATAAACTACAATAAATTTGTTTATACAAATGAAGAATTATAACGCTAAACTTTACCCAACAAAAAAGCAATAGAAAAAAAAACAATTTGAAGCATAAATTATTTTCCGTTAAAACTACAAGAGAGTATAATAAGAGTATAATATATATTTTATGACACCTAAACTAGTATACAAATTTTATTTGATGTATGATTTTCATGCTGTTGGTTCCGAGAATAAATTACATTCACACAAGTGCAACTCACACTGTGATAAAAGTCGATCAAGGTAACTTTAACAGAGAAAGCAGTTTAATGTATTTGATTTAGAAACTCTGTTATAATTGTAAGTCTCAGCTGTCTTTGCTACCACACATTATTATCGATAAATTAATTTAAAACATTATTATTGTTATTATTATTATTAAACCACCTAATTAAATTAAATCTAAAAAGTTAATTCGTAATTAATACATATTATAACTAACTGAAAAGGATTAAAAGGACATGAAAACAAATCGAGTTTAAAAAATAACGTCCCATGTTACAAATATTTTTAAAAATAATTTACTGGATCTCCTGATACACTTTCAATCATTATTATTTCTTCGCTATTCTTTCCTATTTTGCTCAATACAACCACTGTGTTACAAAGGTTTATGCTTTTTCGACCTAGGTAGGGAGTTTTAGTGAAACTATAGCACAAATTGAAAATGTGCATTCCCATGCTCAGTTTTAAAGATAGAACGCCGTAAATCTATCATGACTAGCCGATAAGTCTTTGATGTGCAAGTACCACCCAGATACGAACCTGGTAATTCACATTTCATCTTAATAGTATACCAATACAAAATTACCAAAATGGGAGTAATTCAAATTTTCAAAATTACTATTAAATTCAAAAATTTTCAGTTTCGTCATTTTTGGATGACTTTCGCGATTTTCAGGAAACTCTGACCTGATGGGGCGAGTTGGGTCCGGAATTCGGTTCCAGCGTATAAGAATATATAGGAATAGGCGAACCCTATGCATGAAGTTACTCTAATGGGAGTAACTTGAGCTGTCAGAATCAATTTTAATCCAAGAAATGGCCAATTTTGGTCTTTACTATAATGATTTTTGTGGATTTAAGGAAAACCCTGACCTGATGTGATCATTAAACTCCCGATTTGAATTCAGACCATCAAATTACCTAGTGATATTGGAGAAAATATATTTTTTGTATACGTGTGCAATTTCTGCTTTAATTTTTGAGAAAAACATTTTGTAAATTGTTTTTTGCATTAATGTATACGATAGGCTTTTTTTATACTCAATTAAGTTGAGCAGTTATTCTGATCTTGGCCAAATATAAAATAAACTCCTTGGATATTTATTTTTAATTTAATTACTTTTTCATTGATACCATACAATCATATTTATTTTTTCTAACTAACCTTGATCTAATTTCAAAATTTCAAATTATACATTCCGATAAGTTGTAAATTTTCATAAATTTAATAAGAAATATATGTAGTTTACTTTAAAAACACAATAAAAAAGTCATTGTCTACAAAAACTTTAAATATTTATGGCTTCTGAAAGTACCTTTTGGATTGAACATACTTCTTTGAATGGGTTATTCAAGTGCAACACATGTATAATGTAAGGGCACAAGTTAATAAAAAATAAACGCATTTTATGTCAAAATTATGAAGTTAACTTCATTTTTTTATGAATATTTTTCCTTTAAACTCCGAAAAAGTTCATAACTCTGAGTATAAAACTCGTTCTAATCTAGATTCCGAATATGACAACAACAAAAACACCGATATGTGTCAAGGTTGAATAAAACTTGAAAAATTGTTTCAAATCTACTAAAAAAATATAAAAGTAAATCATGATCATTTAGTACAAAAATTACTTAAAGTTATTGATATTTTACTTACCAGTATTTCTAATATTTTGATTAAAAATTGTTGTTATAAAAGAAAACTGAATACATCTAGAAAATAAGTATACATACTGTATAATAAAAAGTATCTGGATAATTCAATAATGAAATGCGAAAAATTTTTCTGAATATCTAGTTACTCGTAACTCTTTGAATGTTTTGTTGTTCAAAATAATGTATTATTTTACATAATATATTTTAATACTCAATAAAAGACTGCAATAAAACATTTTAGATAAAGTAATCTACCTAAGCCTGTTGTGAGCCTTGTTAGCATATAATTTACATAAATATAAGAATAAAATATTTAAATTATTATCATCTAAAGTTGGGAAGTAAACTTAAAAGTAAACAAATCCATAAATCCAACACAAAGCAGTTAAGAAGGTGTTGTTTTAAGCCATCGGGTAATGATGACAATTAAGAGTTGGGTCCTTGTATTGTCCTTGAGTTGTTGCACAAACACTGCTTTGCGATATTCTTCCATATTTTGCGATTAAATTTTGTTGATATTTGCTTTTAATTGACCCGAAATGAAGAGTGAAGCAAAATTTCAAAAAAATGGAATTGAGAATATTTTCCCATATGGGAATATTTGTCTTCAAATATGGAATTAAAAATATAAAACAACATTTTTTGTATTTAGCCGTCTCATTTACCAAGCTGCTTACAACATATTAGCCCCTTTTATTTTCTAAGGGTATATTTTATTCTTCTGAAAAATTTTGGCATAATTAAACTTGAACAAAACTTTTACACAAGAAAATAATTTACAAAAAATGTGTTAAATTTTATGTTTCAATACATAGTCTGTTTAAAAATATAATACAAGAGGTTGTGTATTATTCGGGATGCAACAATAAGATAATATAGAAAAGATAAAAATAAAAGAAAAAATAACTGCCATGGAATCTTATACCCACTTGGCCAGTTTTGTTCCATATTCCAATTTGTTTCAAGGTTCATTAAATTCATTTAATGTATTTCTTGTTATCAAAAATAGTAGTATAATGACATATTTTTACATTTAAAAACTGTATTTAATTTTAATACTTATACATTTCGAAATAATAAACTAGTCTTTAAAATCCTCATGTGGATTTATGACTCAAATTCGAAGTTGCACGCATTGTTATTAGTGAATATCTTCTCACTATTTTATATGATCAGGGCCCCTATCCTCGAAAGTGTGATGTAAAAGGTGATATGAATAGAGATGGGAATGGCGATGTGAACTTTTTGACAGTAAAATCCGTATTCTTGAAAAGCCAATGTTGCCAGATATGAACGTGCTAAAACCCCAGAATTTCAAAAAATAAAATGAATGACCGATTGAATTGAGCTGTTAGACCGAAAATGTCCTTAGTATATTTTGTTGCCATTTTAGGAAAAAAGTAGTTTTGGTACTTTAAATTAATCGTCAAAAGTAAAAAAAAGTGCTGTTGTTGTTATTTTTGTGAAGTTATTAATTGCCATTACAATATTTGTACTTTGCCTGGATTAAATTTATCTTATATTGACACTCTGGAACTGTTAAACAAAAATGCATACAAAGAGCCAAGTACTTTGAGATTCTAATATATAAAGAAAAATGGATATCAAGAAAAACAGCAATCATATATACAAAGTAATATATTGACAGTAATTGCAGTAAGCCAGTACTGATAAACCTTGAAACGGTAGAAATTACAACTCTACGTAGTACGACTAAAAGCCATCATCCCAATCCACTACGGGAACTATCCAATCAGTTATTTATTGTATGAATTTACAAAATGTCCAGCCTCTTACTGCAAGATGTTCTGTACTGACAACTAAATTTGAAAGAAAACCTGAAACGAACAATGACCAAAACCAAAGGCCAGACAGAAGATGTCCATTAAAGATACTGGCGGATCTCACATTCAACTTTTAATATGTATTTTTTATTTTATAAAGATTTGTAGAGGCTTGAAGATCAAATGTACTCTAAATAAGATTTTTATGCTGAAGGACCTCATTCGTTGATCTGTAGGATTCATATTTATATGTCCCGATAAATTATAATCATAATATTTATTTAATTGTAGTGTCGTATAGTGTTTAGCACAATCTAATTAAGTTAAGTGCTGTAATTAACATAATTTAAATATAAAATTTGTTACTTATTTAAATAAAAGTTTCAGATAGCTTACAAATTGTGATTTCTCAAATTTATTAAAAGTTGCGTCGTGAAAAGAATTATGTTAGATTTAATTGTTTAAAACTAAGATACTCGGCTATTATGGAAACAAGTATTTATGTTAAATCCATAAGCAGAACGGGCCCTAGAAAAATATTTTTAAATAGCACGCTCATACAGTTGAGTTATGAACAGAATCTCCTGTAATAATTTTATATGTCTGTAATCTCAAATTTACTTAATATTTGCGAGACATATTCTACTTTCTAAGGATATTTTATTAAAAAATTTGAAAATATTAAAAATATCGGGGTACCACCTAATTAATGTTTCAACTGTTTATTCAAAAAATAAAACGTCTTTAAGAAACGGTTCGTCAACATATTATTTTTTTTTAATGACGAGTTATTTTGAAGAACCAAAAATAAAATAAAAATTTTTAATACTATTTTATTTTTTGAAATCCGTGCGTTAAGTATGTCATTTAGTGGCTGACATTTCATTTGCGCATGTTTCACCGTTCGCTTGCCTTCCACCGGACCAGCGAGGATATGAATGATGAACATTTCAAGAATACGCGTTCGCCATCTTTTCACTGTTCACTTCACGTTCCCCAGTTCGAGGATAGGGCCCCAGTACTTATTTAAGCTAATAAATGTTTCTTCACATAAATTACCGATATCCATTGACGTGCACGTCCGTGCTTATCGCAGTCGCCAAACTGGAACGCTGCAGAACTGGTGACGAGTGCTCCGGTAAGATACTATTGAAATAGGCCTTGATGCACCCACTTTATGCTTTACTGCATATTTTAATTTTGGAGTTTCATAAGGATTTTTTACTTCAGAAATCGTACTTAAAGTCTTTGTCTTTTCACGAAAATAATAATTTATTTATGACTTCAATTAAAATAGGTTTTAATTACTTTGGAAATGATCTGCTTCTACATCACCTATACAGGGAAAGGAAACTACACTTTTTTCTTTAAATTTCCCTATGGAAGATTTGTTTCTTGACATATATACTATAAGTTATAAATGACAGGCTAGAACACCATATCTCTTAGATCCGATTTAATACTTAAAAATCTTACTTACAAGGAAGGTACCTGAAAGGTCCGGCTCTGATTTTCATGAAACGTCAATATATTGTAGAGGGTACAAAAATAAGAGACACGTATTTTTTTTAACTGTAGAGATTCATTTAAAAAAAGAGGTAAAAGTTGGCTCTAAAATTCATCCCTAAATACAGTATTTTTGAAATTATCTCAGGTTCTAAGTGAAATATTTTTACAAAACAAAATGAAAGTTACTTGCTATCTGAAATAATGTTAAACTATGATATTTTCACTCCAAAGATATCATCCCATATTTTTTATTAGGGTAAAACATATTTTTACGCACGTAATTTAACTCTAAAAATGACGAAATTTAATGAAATTGTTTGAAAATATTTTTCCCACGAATAACTTAAGTTGACGGGTCTCGGGGTTTCAAAAAATAAACTAGGAAAACAGAGTGAGTCACCTCCAAATTCATTTTTGTTAAATTTTATGTCCTAATGGAGATATATTTACAAAACAAAATGGAAATTACTTGTTATTAGAAATGATTTTGAATTATGGTATTTACACCCCCAAAAATCATCTCTTATTTCTTATAAAGGTAAACCATGTATTAGCGTACATAATTTGATTCTAATAATTATGAAATTTAATGAAATTGTTTCACCTTTTTTTCAAATATCAGATTCTAATTGAGTTATCTTCACAAAGCAAAGTGGAAATGACTTGCTAGTTGAAGTGAGCTTACACCATGTTATTTTAACTCCATAAATATCATCCCTTACTTTTTCTGAGGGTTAATCTTGTAATTCATTTACATAATTTAATTCTGGACATTAAACCAAATTTTTTGATAATATTTTTTTACAAATACAATAAGTAACTTAAGCTGAAGTGTCTCGGAATTCCCGAAAATAAACTAGTAAAAAGGGTGACCCTCCTCCAAATACGTTTTTTTAATATCTCCAGTTCTAATTACAAACTAAATTAAAATTAGTTGTTATTCCAAATTATGTTAAACTATGGTATTTTCACTCCCAAGGATATTATTTCTTATTTTTTTATAAAAGTAGACCGTCATTTCATACGTATATTATTATTTTTAAGATTGTAAAATTTTAATTTAAATGAACGTTACAGAATTAGAAATAACTATTTGTCATGACTTGTAATAAGTTACTGACATGAATGCTTAACCAATGAAATAAGTTTATATTTTCTTATTAATTGGAAGACAAAATTTCAGTACGCTCTGTAACGTTCATATCAACTGAAATTTGGTAATTTTAAGAATAATTATACATGTATAATCCTCCGAATGGTATCCTTAGGAAAGTTAAACTGTAGAATTTTCACTCCCAAAGGTGAAAATACTATAGTTTAACTTCATCTTAAATAACAAGTAATTTCCAATATGTTTCTTAAAGTCATCTCAACTAGAACTTGAGATGTAAAAAAAAGGATTTGGAGGTGGCTCACCCTCTTTTTCTAGTTTATTTCTAGAAACTCCAAAACACAAAAACTTAAGTGACTTATGGTGTTAATGAAAAAAAAAGATTTTCAAGCAATTCCATTAAATTTCGTAATTTTTACAATTAAATTATATGCGCAAATATATGGTTTACCCTAATGAAAAATAAAGGATGATATCCTTGAGGGTGAAAATACCATAGTTTAATATTATTTCGAATAAAAGATAATTTTCATTTTGTTTTGTAGATTTAAATTAATTAGAACTTGAAATATTAAAAAAGTTTTTGGAGGTGAGTCACCCGCTTTTAATACCTTATTTTTGGAAACCCCGAAAGATGTCAACTTCAGTTAATTTTAGTATTCGTGGAAAAATATTTTCAAACAATTTTATTAATTTTCGAAGCTTTTAGAATTAAATGACATGCGCGAATTGATGGTTTATCCTTATAAAAAATAAGGGATGATATTCTTGGAGATAAAAATACCTTAGTTCATCATCATTTCAAATAGCAAGTAATTTCCATTTTGTTTTGTAAAGATATCTCAATTAGACCTTGAGATTTAAGAAAAAAGTATTTGTGGATGATTTACCCTCTTTTACTAGTTATTTTTGGAAACCGCGAAACCCGTCAACTTAAGTTACTTATAGTATTTAAAAAAATATATTCTCAAACAATTATATTAAATTTTGTAATTTTTGGAATTAAATTACCTGCACGAATAGATGGTTTATCCTTGTAAAAAATAACGGATGATATCCTTGGGGATAAAAAAAAACCACAGCTTAATAATAACATTATGAACAGCAAGTAATTTTCATTTTGTTTTGTAAAGCTATCTCACTTAGAACCTGAGATATTTCAAAAATACTGTTTTTAGGGTGAAATTTAGGGGCAGTTTTCACCCAGTTAAAATGAAACTCCGCAAATAAAAAAAAATACGTGTCGCTTATTTTAATACCCTCTACAATATATTGCAGATTCATTAAAATCGAAGCAGGACACACATCAGGTACCTTCCTCGTTAGTAATTAGATGAATAGGCAGTATGAGGGTGAACTGGAGTACGTGGTGGTCATGTTACTGGGGGTCTCATTGCCTCTTCCAATCCATCGGTTGGGATATCGGTCGTATAAATATTGCCGAAGAGCAATGGAAAAATGGGCTGGGGTACAATCATCCATACACTTTAGTTCTCGCCGAAATAAAAGAGGCAAATTTTCCAGAACAACAGGAAATTTAGATTAATTTTTGTATTTATCCTGTCTAAAGTCACAACAGGACATTAAGATAGCGATTAGTAATACCTGGCCTAATATTTAAGTTATACTGGTAATGTGTAACTTTAATAGCATGTGGATTTTAATCAGCATAAACATGTTTGTTGTGAGAGTTGGTGACTTCAAATCTCATAAAGCACGCCTCGTAAGTAAATAAAATTTGTCTACTAAAATTTAGATCACGAAATCTTTTCTTTCGAATAATTAGTAAAAGTTTCCGAACTTCTTGAATCTGATATGGATGTAACAAATGTTCTTTTAAAATATCATTTACAATAGTTTTAGAGATATTCAATTGACGTTCTAAGCGGCGATACTAACACTTTGTTCTTCTTCAGCTCTTTCCAGTTACTCCAATAAGACCCCTATTTTTAAGTTTTTTCTCAAAGCTGCCTGTTGCTCAATATTCGCAAATGTTGGATGGTTTGGTATTCGACGATTAGGAAATCTCTCCAGGTAAACCCTAACATTTCGACGCCCATTTTCTTCACAAAACCCATACACTAGGAAATTTAGAATGTTGATCTAACTTTAGTCGATTTCTTAGACAGTGATGGCAAATTATTAATAGTCAAGTTATTAAATGCCATAGCAACAAGGTCAAAAATTATTGCTATAGGTATATTTTGTTATTAAAATTTATAGGTGTATGCATGTAATTGAAATATTTTTTTCCTGACGAAACCGTTCAAAATTCCCAAGAGGTAAAATCTTCCAAAACATGCGATTATGGCGTCACTAAAAATCCTATAGATGGACTTGTCATTAACACCTACTACATGCGACTATCTAATAGAAATATTTAAGTTGTCATAACGTTGATGACATAAAAAATCAGAAACGATATTTACAAGTGAAGTCATTTTTATAACACTTACAATATTCTTGGTCATCGTACTACTAGAAAACGTCATATTATACCACTTTTTCAAGAAATTTGTGAAAGATAAATATTTTCTAAAAAAATTTAACATTTTCTACTACCTAAAGATGCAGTTATGACCTGTTAATCTATTTACGACAATTAGATTGTCTTTAAAATTCAAATTGGGAATGATCATATTTTCGGTATCTGCTATATTTTCGCCAAAACTCCGTAAACACGTGAAAAAATATCACTGTGTACACGGTGAGTCAACGATTGGATGAAGTAAGTTTGTGCCTTTTCGGTAAAATTAACAAAGAAACTATATTTATTGTTTGATACAGTTTATTTTTACGCAGATTTTAAAAATATTTAGGACTCTACAGGGTGAGCCAAAAAACTAGGACAGCATAAAGTTGTATTTTTTTAAATAGAACACCCTATATATGAATCATATTTTCGCTTTAGCTTATAATTTTAAATCTTTTTTATTAAGGGTTTACTATAACAAAACTTTATAGTTTCTGAGATAATTAAGTTTAAAGAAAAAAAGTCACATTTTCAAGCATCAATTCAATCCTAAATAACGTTTTCAATTTTGTGACAAATATATTCAAATTTGGAATTTAGCAAGGCCAAGGACAAGTTAATATAATTTTTACCTAATATTTGCAATAAAAGCTACAGGGTGTTGAACACATCGGCTCAAATTTGAACAAGTTTAAATTAATAAATATCTTTTTTTTAAATGGTACACCCTTTATATTTTCATGTTATTTAATAGAGTAATAAAAACCCTAAAAGTTTTGTTCAATATATCCAATACCTATTTATAATAGTTTTTGAGATATTTCAGTTTTTCTTATTTTCCATACTTTATTACAGAAATAGTCTTCATTATCATAGTAGCCATGTAAAATAATAAAAAGAAACTACAGAAACAAACAGAATGTGGTTAAATATGATGAAATACATTATTCGTTATATTACAACGGCAATAGTTTAATTAAACATAGTGTGAAAAAATTAACATAACAATAACGACAAGGCAAATACATATTTACTTTTATACTAAATTGAAACAAAAAAATTACCTATTAAATACTGAGATTAATTATTTCTTTTTAATAAGTGTTCGAATAAACGAACCTCTTGTGCAATGCACAAATTTAGTCTTTTTTGCAGATTTTCTCGGACCCTGGACAAAATTAGTGGCGTTATTGTTCTACAGGTATCCCTAATCCTGTTTCGCATATCTTCCACTGTTGTTGGTGGATTAACATACACCTTATTTTTAATATAACCCCATAGGAAGAAATCTAATGGGGTGATGTCGCAAGACCTTGGTGGCCACTCAATGAAACCCCCACGTCCAATCCATTTTTGCGGATATCGTTGGTCCAAAAACGCACGAACTTCACGATGGTAATGCGGAGGCGCACCATCGTGCTGGAACCACATACTGTCGAGCTCATCCCTATCGAGACCTTGAAGCAGTTGGGGTACTTCTTCTTGTAGAAAGTTCAGGTAACTATGGCCATTTAGTGGTTCATTAAAAAAGTGGGGTCCAATAATTCGATTATGATGAATACCACACCAAACATTTAATGACCAGTGGTTTTGATGTTGCATCTCTCTAATCCAAAATGGGTTTTCTGTGGCATAATAATGCATGTTGCCTTTATTTACGGCACCGTTACTTCTAAAAGTAGCTTCATCACTAAACATTACCTTGCATAATAAATTTGGATTTAATTGAATCTCCGCATTTATTGTACGACAAAAGTTTACACGACTTTCAAAATCCTGTCCATGCAATTCTTGGTGTAATTCCATGTGATATGGATGATACTTATATTTCTTGGTAGTACGATTAGCGGTGGATTGTGATGTTTCACATAATGCTGCTAACTGACGGCTATCAATATATGGATTTTCCTGAACATTTAACAATACTTGTAGTTCTTTTTCTTCATTAGTTACTGGTTTGTTGACCACTTTATGTTTTGGATAATCAACAGTACCAGAAGAATCAAATCTTTGCATTAAGTTTTGAAAAGTATGGGTATTAGGCTGGCGTCGATCAGGATACTTCATTTTGTAAATTCTTTGAGCAAGAAGGCAATTTTTTTGAGCCTCTCCTATTGTATAAATCATATCTATTAACTCATTCATTCATTTTACAATATAAGATGAATGCAAAAAAAAAAACAAACTACACTACATAAAAACCAAAAGAAGCGATTGCGGTTATAATTTGTCAAAAATCAGAAAAATGTTCTTTTACATTGTTTTTGCCATGGCTACTATGATAATGAAGACTATTTCTGTAAAAAAGTATGGAAAATAAGAAAAACTGAAATATCTCAAAAACTATTATAAATTGGTATAGGATATATTGAACAAAACTTTTAGGGTTTTTATTACTCTATTAAATAACATGAAAATATACAGGGTGTACCATTTAAAAAAAAAGATATTTATTCATTTAAACTTGTTCAAATTTGAGCCGATGTGTTCAACACCCTGTAGCTTTTATTGCAAATATTAGGTAAAAATTATGTTAACTTGTCCTTAGCCTTGCTAAATTCCAAATTTGAATATATTTGTCACAAAATTGAAAACGTTATTTAGGATTGAATTGATGCTTGAAAATGTGACTTTTTTTCTTTAAACTTAATTATCTCAGAAACTATAAAGTTTTGTTATAGTAAACCCTTAATAAAAAAGATTTAAAATTATAAGCTAAAGCGAAAATACGATTCTTATATAGGGTGTTCTATTTAAAAAAATACAACTTTATGCTGTCCTAGTTTTTTGGCCCACCCTGTAGAGTCCTAAATATTTTTAAAATCTGCGTAAAAATAAACTGTATCAAACAATAAATATAGTTTCTTTGTAAATTTCACCGAAAAGGCACAAACTTACTTCATCCAATCGTTGACTCACCCTGTGCAGACATTAGTCTTTTCGCCTTCCAATAATTTTAAACACTTACTGATAATTATGGTAAAAATAACATAAATTAATCAAGAATCGAACTTTACCTCTGTATTCGCGTAACAAAACAGTAGCGCCACAAAGATTCCTTGGCTTGCTTCCATGGTATACCTAAAGTAATCATAGATGTCTTCTGCTAAACAAGTATCATTAAATACAATTTTCTTGGCTGTAATAAAAATGTGTAGTCCGAATAATGGTATTAGAAATAAAGTGGCACGAAATGCTGCCCTAAAAAAAACATCCAAATAAATTTATAAATATGCCAAAAGTGGATACAATATATAGATCTTTGGGAGATTAAATATTCAGATTGCGTGGTATACTGGAAGATGGCACTACTTGTATTAGATTTCATATTTTGTCTAATATAAGTTGCTTAAAGGATTTATTTCTCCGATGTTTAAGTAACCTGACCTATTCTGTTCTGCCTAGAACCAACAAGTTCGAAGCCGATCTACAGATGGCGGTGCACTACCATGGGAAAAGCTTATACTCTTTCCTGGTATTCTTACAATCTGAGATAGTACTTTGTCTCTAACTGTGTTAGAACTGTATATGATTGTCCTTTTTGTATAAGGTTTTTTCAGTTGGTTGAGAACTAAAGTAGTTTTTCATATAATTTTATTTAAATTAATAAATATCTATAAGGTTAATAAATATTCAACCAAGATTAAGAGGGGCCAGGAGAAAAACTGCAAGTAAAAAATATATTTCTATCACTTACTTCGTTTGTCTCGTCGTTCCACCTTGCTTCATCTTAGATATCATAACTCTGATAATGTCTAGTAATAATACGGTATTTATTGACAAAATTACTACGCGAAAACTATCTACAGCCCACTGCTCTCCATTGGAGTCCACTACCCAACATGAAGTCCTGTTATTAGCTGCTACTACACTTGCCCAAATTATAGAGGGAAGTAATGTTAACACTAAAAAAGACTTGTATTATACAAAAAAAATTTCAGTCAACGAACATAATTTTCTAAATAATATTATATTCAATAACAGCATGTTCAGTTTACAACAGTTCATTTGAATTATTAACCTACAAGCTCTTTATGTAAGTATGAAAAACAGTTAGATGCACAGTTGCTCTTAATAACAATTTATTATGTTATATTTGTGCCATCATCTTTTTTTTTTGGAAGAAATGTTATTAAAATGGTTTACTAGGATAGATCTAGAACCTAGGAGCAAAAGCCTCTAAATCCAGTATTGATTAAAAATGAACTAACATATATATATATATATATATATATATATATATATATATATATATATATATATATATATATGTTATGTCGGATATTCTCACGGGTGTGATGTGTAATTCGCTCGTAGACGCCATACAGTGAGCTTTGAAAATGGTGAATGAGATTTCACCGAAACGTCAGCTGCCTTACAGTCCTGAGAGGGACTCAGCACATACACGGGATGCCCGAAAGCCTTCGATTACATATATATATATATATATATATATATATATATATATATATATATATATATATATATATATATATATATATTTATATATACATATATATATATATATATATATATATATATATACATATATATATATATATATATATATATATATATATATATATATATATATATATATATATATATATATATATATATATATATATATATATATATATACAGGCCTGGAAAATCCAAACCGGAACCTGGACGTTTCTTAAGTGAGATAAAGAAAATACTATATTATTCATCAAGTCAGAATGAGACAGTCGTAATCATCGACATACATGTAAATTACCAGTTTGACCCTAGCGTAGCGGTAATACAATGCTGGCGCGGTGAGAGTGGGCGGCAGCAAACGCCAAACCTTAGCACAATAAGAGGATTCCCAGCTATTTGCTTTCATTCAGGCCGTTGAAGTATACGTACCGAGTATTAGTATTTCCGTGTTTCGCGCCAAATTTTTTTGTATTTGAAATGGTAGTTTATTCCATGGAACAAAAAGAGCAGATTATTAAGTGATAGTATTCTGGTAAATAATCGGTAGATTTGCATTTACGTGCGAGAAAATCATCCTGTTCCTTGAAAATTTAGAATTTCGGAAATTATATAAACCGGTTGTCTAAAAATTTGTTAAAAATGCACTGAAAATAATGAGCAGCAATCAGTTCCTCAAATTACTGAAGAACGAGCAAATCGGGAGACTGTCGTTTATAGTTTAGCAGAAATTAATTTTCCTTGGAATAGTACCGTAATTACCGAAAAACTTGATATGAATGCTCGAACAGTTTGGAATATGTTAAAGCGGAACAAATGTCGCTGTTACAAATTGCGAATAACTCAAGAAATTTTTCCGAAAGACAAGGAAACACGTATGGGGTTTTGTGAGGACATGAGAGAAAGGGCTAATAGGGATATAACCCCTAAAGTTTAAGCAAATACGCGAACCGTATTTTACAATAGACTGGATTATTATCTCGCTCAAAGTGGAAGCCTGATTGAACACCTCTTGTAGACTCTTAAGTGTTTTTGTTGATTTAAATTGAATTTAATTATTTGTTTATTTATTTACAATTACTGAACGTCTTACTTTTATTTTCTACCAGAATAAAAGTTTATTTTTGAGAATGATTTTTAATTTTTAAGTGGTCTATAGCTTATTTACTTAAAAATTACCATTGCGTTTTATTAGTATTTTTATTAGAATAAATGTTTATTTTGTAACAGAAATTTCAATTTTCTTTACGCTCAACGCCCAACAAAAACTATTTTTTTTTGTATTTAGGCTATTTGATGTATTTAAAACAATCAATGTACCAAATAGTCATTAAATATTCCAAATTCGATCGATTACGTTATAAGTTTAGACGAAAAGTAAATACACGCTCTCATTCGTTTCAAGGTACTGCTCGTCTTCGTATCGCACGGAAGTTAGCAGGGGAAATATTGCGCATAGCCGTTCCCTATGATTTTCTGTCCCGAACTAACCTGAAAGAAGTTAGACGGGCTTAGTTAGAATTTGTGAAAGGGCCAAAATAATTTCTAGTTAAGAAATTTAAAATAGAATATTGGCTATAGCAACGTAGTAGGTATTAACACGCAAACTCAACAAGAACAGATCGTGTTGTACAATTCCAAACCCTCCTCTACTATGAATTGTCCGAAAATCTTCTCGAGAAAAAAATAAGAAAAATGTGTTCTAAAACTTTTCGCGTCGATGGATCCTTTTACATTATTTTTGACATAGTAAGGATTCGGATAACAATTCGTACGTATTGGAGAATGAGAAAAGGGCTGTGATTAAAAAGTTCTTTTTATTATTTTTATTACAGTCGTATTATTTATTCATTTATGTGAATCAATAAATATTACATTACATACAAATTATTTGCATTGGTATTTATTAAGAAGTCTTAAGCATAGAAGAAAAAGTACTTTCGCCTTTTTAACGATTATCGATATCCATGTATTTATTATTATAGTATTATAATTAAAATGTACCTTAAAGTCAAGTGCAATATTTTATTCATGGAAATATAATTATTCTTTTCATTTTATTTTTAAAGCGTTGAACCACATTAGACGTTTTTCGAATTTATTTTCATGATTTTGAAGTTTTAGTCTGCTATATTGGATCCGATATTTATTTTTAATATCAAATCCGTGCTTTCAACCCACTGTGTTTTGACGACCCGAAACCAGCGAAAAATCCTTGCCGACACCATTTTTGCTGGAAACCAGGAAGCAAGCTACGATACAACAGTATACTTTATTTCGATTCCTTAGTAGAGCTAAACGGGTTGTTCGTCTCTTTCTGTTACCTTTCCATTATTTAGAGGTTCGGTTTTGGATTTTCCACACCTATATATATATTTATATATATATATATATATATATATATATATATATATATATATATATATATATATATATTCGGGATAGCTGCTCATGAATCTAAAATCAGAAATCTAAAATTTCCGTTGATCCTTTCTTGGTTAGATCTTTTTATTATCATATTTTTCAGGGTCGCTAATCACGAATCTGAAGTTCAAAATTGAAAATTTTTAAATCCAAAACTGGCGGATCTAATATTGTAGACCTTTTTTGGGGCAGAAATCTAAGCAAAACTGCGACCACTATACTTGATACGCCATCTTCGATTTGAAAATTTTTAATTTCTGACTTCAGACGACCCGAAGAAACAAGATTGACAAGAAAAATATTATAATAAAGAATGTAAGCAAAAAAGGATCCGCCATATTTGATCCACCATCTCGGATTTTAAAATTTTTAATTTTGACTTCGGGTTTGTGATCAGAGACCCCTAAGATCTCCGAGTAACGAACGGTATGTTAATAAAAAAATTTATGCAAGAATGGATCCACCATATTTGATTTATCATCTTGGATTTGAAAATTCTCAATTTCGGACTTCAAATTCGTAATTAGTGACTCTGAAAACCCCCAAGAAATAAGGTTAGTAAGAAAAATATAATTATCAAAATCTAAGTTAAAAAAGAACCGCCATATTGATCCGCCATCTTGAATTTGAAAATTGTTCGTTTCTGACTTTAAATTCATTATCAACGACCCAAGAAACCCTCAAAAAACAAGATTAGCACAAAAAACATGGTAATAAAAAAACCTATAATGATTTCTCACGTCTTTCGTCAATATGGCAACCTACATGGCCGCCATTTCTGATTTTTCTCTGGAGAATAACAAAGAGTTCAATTAATAGTCAATTAGAGACGAAATGCATTATGTACTATTGAAAGAAAAGAAAATATTATTCAGCCAAAATCAGATGAGATTTTATCGCAAATTGAAGAAAAACAACTTTTTTCTTTGCCGATATTAGGCTTTAATTTAAAACATTTTCTAGACTCGGGAAAGCAGTTTTTCAGAGTTTAAATTAAAACCAAAGATAAAAACATAAATATAAAACTTTTCCACTATAACATTTAGCAGATGATGGCACTCGCGAAATGAAAAAATTGTTTTTCGCCGATTAACGATTGAAATCCCAACTAATCTTGGTTGAATGATTATTTCGTGGATCTCCAACTCTTTTTAAGAAAAGAAAATAGGTAAAGACTTAACTGTTCTTAACGATATATCAGTCAGAAAGAAAAAACAGAGAAAAAATTGATAGCAGCATTGAAAGCAGGTCTCAATAACTATTGAATACACTAAACCTCACATTTACAAACAACGATCTAATATCTGGATAAGAAAAAGCGCCTAAAAAGGAGTGAAAATAGGTAGCAATATGTAAAACAGCCCTAAATAAGAGCAAACAAAGACGTGATTTACTAAATACAAACAAAATAAGTACAACGAATACACAAAATTGTACAGAAAAATATGAAAGCAGATCAAAGAAGACTTAAAAAATATATATAATAGTGCATTAAAAATCGAAAAATTAAACTTAATAACATATCTGTAATGTAACTATTAAACACTATTCTTCTCCGAAAATAAACACTCAATCAAAATTCTAGAAAAAAATCAGGAAAACTGCAAACGTGAACTTGAAAGACCTTTCAGAAATAACCGAAGAAGCAATCAAAAATAAAATTGCGAACATTAAAGGAACGACGTAGCCAACGAGAATGAAATTATGTTATAAATTATTTTATTCTGAATTACTGAAGAAAAGAACAGTTCGTGATTCGTCAACTCACAAGTCCTGTTCAATTAGTGTATCTTCCGAAAGAATGATATAATGAATTGGTTGTACTGCTGCACATTAAAGCAAATCCAACCTTGCAAAAAAAGTAAATACTTGACGCACTGTTTTCTCAAATTTTTCGAAGTATTACGATGTCTTGCCAAAAAAACGGACAACCATCAACTTGTTGAGCATAATGTCTTTAGAATAGTTTATATCACATCAGATCACCTACTAACACTATGCCTTCTGATAGAAAAAGGCAACAAATACAACTTACATTTATATGTATCCTTCGTCGACTTCGAAAATGCATTCGACGCGATAAAATTCTGGCCAATAAAAGAACTGCTGATCAATAATCGAATCAACCCAAGATATACAATTCTAATAAAAAAAATCTACAAAAAGGAAACGATAGATAGATGGATAATTCGTCATTAATTGTGTTAAATTTGAAATATATCCTTGACTAGGAACTTATATAGCTAAAACATTATTCCAGCATTCAGATTCAGGTGGGACGATTGAACAACTTAATCAAACTTGGGCACAAAATTTAAGAGAAAATAATACTAATGCAAAGTAACTGGTGCGTGTGATGGGTGATAAATTCTAGAAGAAACTACATATAAAAATTTTAAAGTGAATACATGCTATAGCGTAAAAGGCTATATTTGCATATTGATCAATACTGGAAAAAATTAACTGCACAATCGCATAACTTCAGTAATAGTGGATTTAATAACCCTGCTCAACGATTTAATTGTCCAGATACTAGGATGAAAATTATACATAAGGTGGCAATTTTGTAGCAAAGAATCTAAATCTAAAATTAATAATTACCTGCTACAGCTATATACAATGTCATTAACTGAGGTTCTTTAGCAAATGTCCTTACTATAACCTTGTGAAGATAATAACCATCTACCAGCATACAAGCATAGGTGGAATTTGTAGCCGCACTTACAAAAAACGTCAAAATTCTGCAACTAACACTATTGTCTTCCATCACATGTTTACTTATTGATGTGGACAACAAAGCATCAATGAGAATTATCTTTTTGGACATGATAGTAACAATGTTTCTTATCACAATTGCAATTAAAAGATTCCTATGCAGTATAACCCTGTTAGTTTCCCTAAATGTTGGAATCGCCAAAAAAATTACGATTGCAGGAAAAGAACATGCTATGCAGACATAAAGTGCTACAACATGGTAGTTATGTCTTTTAAGTAATACTGGAGCTATGGCACATGGACTATAATCTGTTTGTTGGTTCCATGTTGCTAATTGTGATGTTTCATTCCAATAGCATTCCTTTCTGCTTTCTACTACAAAATAAAATAATTAATGATATACTTTATATAGTGTGATAACTACGTGCATGACAGATATAAATGCGCTTGTTTTCTTAAAATTAGAGCATATATACAGGGTGTACGGAATATCGTATACTACATTTAATAATATACTCTTAACGTCAAAATAGGTCCGTTTAAGCCTACTTAGTTATATCCGATACTTTTTCGTTTCGGTGGTAGAAGACATTAAAGTTTAAAGAAAATAATGATTTTTCGAAATTTCTTGAAAACGTGTTAACTGGATTTAATAAATTTTGTGTGTGTTGTCAAGTACGACGTTTTCTAGTTGTATAGAGACCGGCTGTAAAGTAGTGTAAGTATTATAAAAGTGATGTCAGTTGCGAACAAGGCTTCTGATTTTTTATGTCATCAACGTAATGACAACCTAGATATTTCTATCGAATAATCGCAAGAATCTTTTTTACTCCTTAAAAAGTTTTTGTTAGATAAGCGGTTTCGCCAGGAAAAAATATTTTCAATTACATGCATATATCAATATACTGTAATGATATAAACTACCTGTAACAATAATTTTTCGAATGACTTTGTTTCTATAGCATTTAATAATTTGACTATTGACAAATTTCCATAACTGTCTAAAAAGTCGACTAAAGTGAGATCAGCATTCTAACTTTCTAACCCTATTTTACTATCGACACTTCGAAAAGGTTGACATGCTCCTGGTAAATGGGTTTTGTGAAGAAAATGGGCGTCAAATGGTTAGAGTTTACATGGAAGGATTTCCTAATCACCGAATAACAAACCATCAATCATTTGCCAATATTAAGCGTCATCTCCGAAAAACGGGCAGCTTTGACAAAAAATTTGAAGATAGGGTTCGTATTCGAACAATTTGATCAGTCGAAAAAGAAGAGGAAATCTTGGAAAGAATTGAAAAAGAACCAAATGTTAATACCGGCCACTTAGAACGTGAGTTAAATATCCCTAAAACTATTTTAAATTATATTTTTAAAAAACAGTTGTTACATCCATATCACATCCAAAAGTTTCATGAACTTTTACTGATTAATCTCTCCATGCTCCTTACATTTTGAGAATTTATTCGAAACAAAAGAATTCGTGATCCAAATTTTGGTAGAAAAATTTTGTTTACTGACGAGGCATGTTTGACAAGATCTGGAGTCACCAACCTGAACAACGTTTATACGGATGAAAATTCATATGCCATTAAAGTTGCACACCATCAGCACTTTAAAATATATGTTTGGGCAGGTATTATTGATCGCTACCTTATAGGTTGGGAACGCGCCGACATGTGAGAAGAATTATTATTATACATTTTTCACTTCTTGTGTCGCTTAGTTATGAGTAGACCAACAACTTTTTGCTCTGCGAAAGCTCTTGTAATCGGTTTATTCGCTGTATTCCGTAACATGTCGGTTTCCCGTCATAAGAAAATTTATAAATATGATTTTTTTTAAATTTTAGGCATTAGATTATTGAACAAAAAGCATGAAAAAAAATTGTGGTTTATAGAGGGTTGTCCACCAATCACAACACGACGATTTGATTAATTTTGGAGATTTACTGATAGCAAGCTAATTTTTTCAGAATTTTTTAATAAAAATATGCAAAAGGCACCAATGATATTTTCCGACAAAATACATTTTCTTATTTTCTAATCCGACGCACTGAAGTCGACGCTCCCATGACAGCACGGTATGTATTAATATTTGTTGGACATAAAAAATTAAAATTTGTAAGCTTATTATCTATGTGTGATCGAAGTGACAAACAAAAATATCGGTTTAAACACATCTGTCCGACAAAAAATATTTATTTTTTTGGTGTGCACGATAGCGTACATCAATCATGTAAGTGATTATTTTATTTGCATTGTACACACACAGATATATGTATATATATATATATATATATATATATATATATATATATATATATATATATATATATATATATATATATAGGTGCGTATGTGTGTGTACACTGCAAAAAAGCTTGAACAATTAATTGTGTGAAAACTTTAGACCACTGTCAGTTACGACGCAATAAATGATTCTTCATTTTTTAATACTCTTAATATCTGATGGGCATTTCTTTTTTCCCAATTTTCTACGTATTTATAATAATTTATGTTAGTTCGAAAAAAATTGAAATTGAAATCAAATGTCCAATGTTAATTTTTTAGTTATCTTCAAAAAAGTTGGCATGAAATATTAATAAACTTTATTCATCAATTTGCATTTTAATTTTATCGCCTATGTAACGTTTTCTGGTCGGACAACTCGCTAATATTTTTTTTTCCAAAACCAAAAAAACAAAAAAAATTCTGTCAATAAATACCGTGCTTTACCGTAGCGACGACTTCAATGCGTCGGACTGGAAAATCTGAAAATGTATTTTGTTGAACAATATTATTGGTGACTGTAATATATTTTTATCAAACAATTCTGAAAAAAATAGTTTGTTATCAGTAAATCTCCAAAATTCATCAAATTGTTATACTGAGAGTGCTGGACAACCCTTTATAAACCGCGATTTTTGTCGGACAACTTTTTTCACGCTTTTTGTTTAATTATCTAACGCCAACAATTGGAAAGAAAAAATTATATTTGTAAATTTTCTTATGGCGGTCTTCCGCCGTGTTATGGAAAAAATTGAAAAAAGATATAAGTTATTAGCAGGTTGTACACCGAAGAAATCAAGAAATAGACGGGTTTTGTATGGAAATCATTTCACGCCACTGAACCCAAGTGTTCGAAATATATCACAGAATGACCGATAACAGCAACGTTATAGATTAATAAACTTTTACTGCCCTTTCTTTCTGCCCTTTTTTCTCCTTTCCCTCATTGTCAATGAATTAGTGATTTGAAATACAATTGACAGTAAATTGAAATAGAACTAATACAGAAAATCTCTATTCAGGCTTACACATACTTGTATATAGTTTTAATTTTTGGACAGTTTTGTTGCTATGCTATACTATGACTGGGTGGCATAACCTCACTCTTTTGGATTTTTATTAAAGAGGTTTATTGTTTAACAGTGTTGATGTACTACTATGTTGAATGTTTTGTTTTAATTTTAATTTGTGACAAAGTTTTTTAAAAGTTTTTTAATTGTGTACAATTTGTTCTGTGTGGAGGCTACGGCTGGCGACTGCTCTCATACTGGCAGGGTTAAGGTGTGCCCTTTGACGAGTGAGTATGGTTGGTAAGTACTAAGCTTATTTGCTGACCATATTCTCTTGTTTTTAGGGTCTGAGCCCTGAGGATGGTCTGTTAGACCGAAAGCGCTTGGCCGATTTTAATAAAAACATACACTGAAATACAAAACCCGTCTATTTCTTGAAAAAAGATAAACCGATTACAAGAATTTTCGCAGAGAAAATAGTTGTCGGTTTACTCATAATTAAGCCACCCGATAAGTTATCAAAGTATATGAATGATTCTTCTTATATGTGGGCGGGCTTCCAAACTATTATTGGTCCTGTTGTGATTCGAAACAAGATTCTTCTTCTTTTTCCTTCTTATATATAAGCAATTTGCTTGTTATTCTTCGTCTCTTTGCCTCGTTTCAGTCTATTGCGAAGTTATCACTCCATCGTATACGGGGTCTTCCGGTGCTCCTACATCCTATTGGTGATTTGTCCCTCGTGATCTTTACTATTCTGTCGTTGGTCATGTGGTTGATGTGTTCGTTCCATCCCTTTTTTCTTTGTAATCCCCTGTCATTGATGTTATCGACTTTACACACTCTTCTTATATCCTCGCTCCTATTCCGATCTATAAGTGTCCTGCCAGCTATCCTGCGCACCACTCTCATCTCTGTTGTTTCCAGTATTTGTTTTGTTTTCGAGGTTTCTGGTCTGGGTTCTGCAGTGTGTGTTAGTATGTGTCTTATTGCTGTTTTATAAATTCTGGATTTAACTTCGATTCCTATATGTTTATTGCTCAATATGATACTGTTAAGACATGCGGCTGTTCTTGCTGCTTTCATGGCGAAACAAATTTTTACAAAATACATTACCAGTTTTTCTGGAAAATTTGTCTATTTTACTTCGGCTATAACTATGGTATATGCAGGATAGTGTCCCACCCCATATTTTCGTTGCTATTCGTTGCATCAGTTGTCATTTCTCCATAGTTAAATATGGGTGACTCCTTTTTGTAGAATGCTCTTAGAACAGAAGTATAAAATACTGTTTTCAACACCCCAAAAAATTATTGATGCCCTTTTTAAGTGCTGCTAACCTTTTTAACAAACCCAAGATATTAAATAAAGTCCAATTTCATTGTTTATAAACTTAATGGCGGTCATTTTTCATATTTGTTTAATTAATGTTTTGTTGTTAGTTTGTTTTCAATCTTTTTAAAATACATACAACATCTATTTTAAAAATTATTACAGCGATTTGGTGTATTCATGTAATTGAAAATATTTTTTTCCTGGCAAAACCGCGCATACAACGAAAATTTATCAGAGGTAAAAAAGCTCCCAAATATATGCGGTTATCCAATACAAATGTCTGGGTGATCATAATTCTGAAGAAATGAAAAATAAGAAGCGACGTTTACAAGTGACGTCAGTTGTATAACACTTACATTACTTTCTAGTCGGTTGATATACCACTAGAAAACGTTATAGTATTATACCACAAACCAAAAATCATTAAATTTAGTTACCAGAAATTTGGGAAAAATCAATATTTTATTAAAACTTTGACATCTTTTACCGCTTAAAAGAAATAGTGTCAGATATAACTAAATTAGCTGACATCGACCTAATTTGACGTCACGCGTCCGTCATCAAACATTGTACACGTATTTTCCGAACACCTTGTATTTAATATATATAATTTTAAATCTCTAATATGGATTTTTAATCTAACCAGTTAGAAATTATAGGCTCAAAGGTCATGGAATCAGAGAAAAATGACATGAATATTTTGGTGCTTATTAAATACGGTAAAAACTATTTTCATTCACGAATGGAAAGTGTAGTTTTAGTTTTCCGGTCTCTTTCTCGAAAGACAATATGATGGTATTTTTAGGATAAAGATTAAATCTTGTACATCAAAAATCTGAGAAGATAATGTGGCTTTGAACTTAGAGCAGAAATTGAACTGCAAAAAGGACACTTATATGGGGATATAGAGAAATAAAAGCTTTCGACTTTTAATTTTTTTTTAATTGGTGGGAAGTATCTTTTAATTTTTTGACAAATAAGGATTATGATTTAAGGTTTTTAGAAGCTGTATCTCCCAAATAATTGAAAATTTTTAAGCTAGCTTTGGTAATAAGCTCATATATACGCGTATTGTAATAGTTTTAAATGAAGTAACTTATATTTTGTCAATTGTATAAAATTTAAAAAATTATTCAATTTTTACTTAAAGTAGATAGAGTTAATATTAGTCAATTAAATGTACCACAAATTTTCGTGTAGGTAATTAAAATGTAAAGATATATAGAACAACTTTCTAATACTTCAAAAATATCTGAAATTGGGGTTTAAACATCTAACAACGTCTTAGTAATGAATATTTAGGTTAATATAATTATTTAAAAATATCTGAAATCTACAATTAACCTTTAATGCTTTAATTTATTGAAATAACCGAGAGATTATCCTACATAATATTAAATAAATCTCTGAAAATATATTAAATACATTGGGACTTATCATTATATCAATACTCACAAGTGCATACATTTTCAGGAGACTGATATGCTTGACTACTGCAAGGTAAGGTAGCAGTTGTATTCACTGGTGTTTTGGGAAAACAAGACCAAGCATCCCAAACTACAGGACACATATCTTGTCCTAGAAAAATAAATAAACATAAATAACAATAAGCCGTTCCAAAAAACTAGGAAACAAATAATCTTTTAAAGCTGTGCATGCTAAAACTATGCAGTATGTGTGGTGTAATTTAAAAGGATTTTAGGTCATTTCCTACACGTTCTATATTTCCAATACTAAAAACAGGTGATTAATTTAGGATTTCTACTTGAACATTTATATATTGCCATTACCTGCTACTTTATTTGAACAAATGGTAAAAGTTGAAAAGAATGTTGGGGAAATTAAGAGATAATATTTATTAAAACTAAGATTGTTCCACAAATTAATAGGCTGAAGACATCAAGTAAATATGCATAAATTAGAACATTGACTTCCACAATAATCTATATGTACCCCCAGAGATTGACTAAGACTTGCAAGAGGTCCATATCAATAGGAAAAAAAATTAGTAATATGATGCGATGTAAATAAGGCTCCATAAAAGTAAATCCCATTTCGGCAAATCATCGCCATAATTTAAGCGTTTCGTCAATGCTATAACGTACTTATTAAAGGTTGTACCCATGTATTTACATAATACTTATAATAGGACAGACAACTAAGTTATCTATTATTATATTAATTAAGTATATTTCATTAAATTATTGTGTCAAGTAAGTAATTATTGGCTTTGTGGTCACACTACTTGGAAATAAAAAACTTGAAATGTTCCAAAAAAATCTACGAAGAACTGCTCTTCGCATCAGATACTAAACGTGAACTACTATTCAATGTTTTGAGAGATTATGGCATAGAAAAAGCGAGTTCTTTTGTAAATATAGTATCAGCAGCAGCAGATCATGGTTGTGCTTTACAGTGATTTTATAAATCATTGAAAACAAAGTGTACACCGAGTATTTATAATTCACTATGTTATCCATCGACAATAGTTTCCTAAAATCTCAGTGACAGATTGTATCAATCTATTTTTTTTTATTCGGAGATAGTTGTCTTGGTGGATAAACCATCAACTGCAGACCCACTGGAACCACACTGCAGGCCACAGGCATAGCAAATGATTGCTGAATATACCTTCAAGCAGAAAGAGTCGCGAAATCCTGCATTTAGGCAGACAATAGATTAGGCTGGTGACGGGAATAATAGCAGACCTAGTAGCTTAAAGAAACATCTACTTACAGTGGACATCCACAATAAGGATCCAACATATAGACTATCTAACGAAGAGGATCTGTGTGTCCTTCACACATCGTCTTTGAATACGAAGCTCTAATCTGAAGACATCTTCAAGAATCGATTAATTCGAAACCTAGCGGATAAACGAGTTGAGAGTCTGCTGGACCTGATTATGACAACCAACCTGTTGCCACAAAACAAATATAACAAGCGACACAATAAATCATTAGACTGCAATATAAGGGCTTCTCAACCTTAACCAGCGGTATCATCCAATCAATTAATCACTTCATTTTCTCATAAACACAGTTAACAAAATTCAGACCAACATATTGAAAATAACAAAAATAATAATTTAGGCAACTATATACTTGTACTTATCGATACAAGACATGATAGCAACTGTCTAGATGTGCGAAGTCTGAGGGGTGCAGATGCGGACTCTGACCATTTTTTGCTAAGAGCCAAAATAAGACCTAGAATAGCAACACTCAACAATAAACGGAATCCCCCATCACAGACATGGAATGTAGAAAGGCTCAAAGACGAAGGAACAAAAGAAGAGTACGTAGACAAATTAAGCACATGAATAGCATCGATACCAAATTAGGAAAAAGTGGAGGAAATGTGGAAACATCTTAAAGAAAGCATAAACGCAACAGCTGAGGAAACTCTGAGAAGGAAACCCAAACGAAATAGAAAACAATGGTTTGATGATGAATGCATTAGAGCAGCCGATGAAAAAAACAAGGCTAGAAGGAAAATGTTACAAAATCCAAATGACAATAACAGAAGAGTAGAAGAAACTAAGAACAAAAACCAGGAAGATTATGATACGTAAGAAAAAAGATCTACAAACTAAACAAATAGAAGAAATAGAGCAAAATGGACAAAGCAGCAATATAACAGCATACTATAGGGGCATCTCAAATATAAAAAAAGGATACCAACTAAAAGCAATAAATTTTTTAAGAACAGACAATGGACAGCTTATAACGGAATGTACAGAGGTCATGAACACATGGTGTGAACATTTCCATCAACTACTGAACCCGGATAACAACAACAACACTCTCACAAGCACAATACAAACAGCTGAAATTCCAGATCCTTTACCAACCTACGAAAAAGTCCAAAAAGCAATAACTAAACTTAAAAATAACAAGGGGCCTGGAAGTGACAATATTCCCGCCGAATGCCTAAAATATGGTGAAGAAGCCCTCTATCGAATCACTCACCATCTGATAGAAGCTATATGGCTCACAGAAGAAATACCAAATGAATGGAAAGAAGGGGTCATCGTCCCCATACATAAGAAGGGTGACAAGATGAAAAGCGCCAACTATCGAGGCATTACTCTGCTTAATACGGCCTATAAAGTACTCGCAATTGTACTCTTAGGAAAACTTAAACCCTATGCAGGGGAAAATATAGGGGACTATCAGTGTGGTTTTAGGGGCGGTCGCCGTAGATCAAATATTTACCATTAGACAGTTAATGGAAAAATGTTGGGCATTCAATCGACATCTGCATCAACTATCTGTGGATTTTAGACAGGCGTATGATACCATCCATAGAGTTAAATTGTGGCAAGCAATGGAGGAACTTGGCATCCCAAAGAAATTAATCAGACTAACCCAGGTGTGTGTTGGAGGCTCCAAGAACAAAGTGAGAATTGGACAAGACCTTTCAGAAGTGTTCAATACAAATGACAGTCTCAAACAGGGTGACGCTATATCCCCGTTGTTTTTTAATGTAGCTCTAGAATACGTCAGCAGAAAGACGAAAATCCAACCACTAACAGCGATGTTTTATCATAACGGTCCCAACTTACTTTTGGCTTTTGCAGATGATATAGACATTGTGGGAAACAGCACGCTGGATATCAAGACGACCTTCAATAACTTCGAAAAAAGTGCGAGTAGCATTGGGCTTAAAATTAACGAAGAGAAAACTAAATATCTGTATTCTACTAGAAACAACAAACACAGAGGCAGACTAGGCCAAAACATCACAATGGGAGACTATAACTTTGATCGCGTCAAAAAGTTCGAATATCTGGGAACGATGCTTACTAAAAACACTGACGGAGCGACAGAAATTAACTGTAAAATCCAAGCAGATAATAGATGCCTATACGCAGTACAAGACATCCTAAAATCCAAGTTAACAACAAGACATACCAAGATAAACATATACAAAACAATAATAAGACCAATAGTGATGTATGGGTGTGATGCTTGGACACTAACGGTAACAAATGAAGAATGGCTCCGAGTCTTCGAAAGAAGAATTCTTAGAAAAATATATGGCCCAACAGTGGATGCAACTACAAGACGATACAGAATCCGTACCAATAAAGAACTGGACAATCTATATGGAGGCACTAATATTGTACGAGAAATAAAATCTAAGCGACTGCAGTGGGTGGGACACGTAAGAAGACTACCAGATAATCGCGCAGTCAAACTCGCGTGGGAGGAAGCACCGGTAGGGAAAAGACCACTGAGACACCCTCGCTTCCGATGGAAAGACAATATTGCCAAAGATCTAAAGGCAATGAATATTGATAATCCGCTAGATGCCATGGCAGACAGGCAGCAATGGAGGAGTATTGTGAAGTCGGCAAGGACCCACATAGGGTTGAAGGCCATGGAGTAAGTAAGTAAGTAAGTAAATATATATTCACACTTTTATGTATTCAATTGACGTACCGGTTAGCATATGAAACTCGTATATATATATATAATGCAATTAGAAAAGGATAGCATAAAATCGGTATATGTGTACCAAGAAATTAAATATCTACTGTTTATCAACACTTTTACAAATATAAATATAAATAATATTACGTTATTCAGCGTTCAAACAACTGAACCCTAGTTCTGACGTTATGCGAATTGTACAGGGGTATGTTCGAAGGTAGAGGTGGATGTTACATGATACCGTGTCGGAGATATAATGACAAACGTCAACAGTATCGGTTGTTACATTGATATTTTTTATATCATTCCCAACTGGCCACTTCGTGCATTCGATCACCACACTAAGGCTTCAGCTATTAAAAGCACATTTAACTTGACAAAACTATAAAAATTCAATATCAGGGCGTCTAAGGGAAACAGAAAAAATTGGTTTATAGCCTACGGGACCAAGAAGTTTGAGAATCTCTAAATAAGAACACATCCCAAAGAGAAAATTAAAAGTTATTATAGAAGGGTTACATCCAGCAGTGGATAGCTTTGTAGCTGTTTGACGATGACTAATAGAAAGTATTTTTAAACATACCTGAAACAATATTTTCATTAGTCATATAATTGTTGCAGCAATCTTCAGCATCTTTACAACATTTAACATAGTTGTCATATACTTCTTCTGTTTTGAAGGATTTTTTTAAGAGGTTTAGGGAGTCACTCTCCTTGTAATGATAAACTGCGATTGTACTATCGTCAACCTACAACATTTATAAAATAAAGGTAATTATAACTTTGCATAGGTTACCCAAACCGTAATATACTACACTCCACATAAAAAAGACTTTAGCCAATCGGAGGTTAATTTTGATTTCACATAGTTAACATAAATCCATTTAAATTTAACTATTTATCCTTAAGTATAATTAAAAGTTTTCCCTCTAATTCACCAGCATGACCTAACTTTGCAAGTGCAACAATAAGTAAAGCAAGTTTTAGACCTTAAATAAACAGAAAAAAATAAACATTTTCTTTAGTTTCTAAATCAGCAAAAATGGAAAATCTCATTTACTCTTGGGACATACATTCCTATTTCTCTCGCCAATTTAAATGTAGTATACAGGAGCGGATCTAAAGGGGGAAACGCCCCCCTCCTAAAAAAAAAACTTCAGATTGGGAAAAAATTTACTCGTCTACCTATTTACCTATTGCGTTAGGAACATGGATGTCTCTGATACCCCGGCTCCCCGTTATTTGTGCTCTCATATATATATATATATATATATATATATATATATATATATATATATATATATATATATATACATAATATAAAAGTTATTTTATTCTGCTTATGACCGTTAAGAAAGGGGACAGACAGTATATTATCTGCGAATTCCACTCTGGATCTCTCTCCATACTAGTTTCGACCACCTAATGCTCTCATCAGTGGAGCTGTAATGAACCGAGAGACTGGTAGGAATTTATTAAAAATAAAAATTTCATTTCAAACAGTTATTTTATTCTCGTTATGACAGTTATATATAAGGTGTCCGAGAAAATGTATGAAATCTCCAGGATATGAAATAAAATACGTGCAAGGAATACTACAAGTTCATAAAACTTTTTTCCTACAGGCTTCCTCTTCAGAGATATGAGCTCCCCAAGAGTTGCAATAGAATCAATTTCTTTACACATAATTATTGAACCACCAGGTATATTCCAATTTTTTTTAATATGATGTATACCAGATAAGACCCTTCAAATTACCATGCAAGAAAATGTTTTGAATTATTCACAGCTGCAGAGCGGACTAGTTGTGACAGTCTAGACTCCATTTTTTTTACGCCCTTTATGATAAGAATTTTGGAAAACGTTTTCAGCACGCCTTTACCTATTGACTTAAAATTAAGTACTCTCCATTCATGTCGCTAATCCTAATCGTTTTCGAAAAAACGTCATTATATTTACACTGTTAGTCCCCTAACTTTTGTAGGGTGGATTATGAAAAAGAGGAATTTTCTCCTGTCACCATAGTTCCAGTAAAAATCTAAACTAACTAAGTTAAAAACTTGGGCTGCATAAAGTCTGATATCCTTGCGGGCACGACGAATTGTTTCTTATTTGATCAGAATGAAAAATGGTTCTCTGTAGAAGTTCCTCCCTGCTATAGACCGGAGTAGAATACACCAAGGTTCTGAGGTATCCCCACAGGTAAAAATCCAACGGCATTAGGTCCGGAGATCGAGGAAGCCAGGCAATAACTCCTGAAATGGGGTGGTGCCCCATCATGCATGTAGTATACATTTCGACGGGTTTCAAGTGGGAAGTCCTGTACTAAATCGTGAAACGCATTCTGGAGAAACTCCAAAGAAAGTTTTCCATTCAGTCGTGCCGGCATTTCGAATTGTCCAATCAAAAATTTCCGATGGTTCCTGTCCTGACATTAATTGATTGGAACTAATGTTGATGATGCGAAACAATAGGTGCATGAAGATTATTATCAACCCATACATGTGAGTTGTGTAAATTTATGACACTAGTTTTGGTAAACTCTGCTTCATCCGCGAAAAGATCAATTTTGATGATTATTTAAAGATAAACATTATTTTTTACATTCGGCGGTGACCTGGATATTTCAAAGTCAGCTAATTTTTTGTAATGATATTACCAGCAAATCAAAACAGCTACCGACCATTATATTACTTGAATATATGTGAAACATTTACAAAATTACAAATTATTTAAAGCCATCCATTTGTATTTCTCTTACATGGGTTAATCATCATCAAGCGAAAAGAAACTTTTCTATTATTTTCATATTTTTCCTTACACGTTACAAATTAATCTGACCTTAAAATGTTTAGTTTAGTTTAGTCAAGGTTACTATAAATGTAGCTATTGACTCATGCAATTTTTGTCTAGAATTTCTTCTCCCATATGCTCTGTCAGCACAAGTAACTTACTAGACCCCGTAGAATGATAGCATTTTTAAATATAAAATTTTTCTTTCTCGTTATTTCCATAGTCCGAATCTTGAAAAACCTGTAAAACGGACTCCAAGGTAAAGGGAAAACTTTAAAATGACACAGTCGGTATATGAGTAACAGGTACATCCAATTTAAACAGCACACTTTTAAAAAGATACCAGAGTGAATATATGTTAGTAGTTATGGTTCAAAAGGTTCACAACTTTTTTATGAAGCGATTTTAAGATGAGTCCTTTGAATACAGTGACGTTAAATGCCAATTTTTCACATTACAGCAATGGTTACTTCATACCAAAATAGTTATTTTACTTCATTAACTGAATAACAATTGTTCTAGGTCCGAAACTCATATGATACCTTTATCTGTTCTCTAATTTTAAAAAAATTTGTGTGCCTTTAGTTTTCAGAACCTTTCATGAGGATATTTGATGGGTACTCGATTTTCGAGAATTTCATTTTTTATATAACCAAAGATTATTATAGCTATCGTTATATTATAATCTTTGATATTACTTATATAGCTTGAGCAAATGACTGATTTGCTATTGTGAATTCATTTATATAATGTGAAATGAATAACAAATAAATCTAGCTTAAGTGGAATAGTGTGTCTATTTATTGAAAAATTCTGTTCTTGATTGAAAATAGCAATAAATAACGTAACTCATTTTCTGAAACACAACCAAATCATGAAAAAATAATTTTTATCTAATGTACAGTATTGTAAACTATTTATTTCATTATTTTACAAATAATCATGTGAAAACCACTATTAAATTCGCGATGAATTACTTAATGCTACGTTCTTTTCTTTATTTATATTAAAAAATTTGTTCAAACAAGTTTTATATTATTTTATGTAACTTTCTTTTTATTTTCAACCCTTAATTCTAAAAACTACAACATTTAATATGGTTTAACCAATAACTATACAAACTAACGATATCCAAATGCTCTCTCTTGAATTATGATCGTTCTATATTAAAAAAAATTGTGAGGTGCTGATAGATCTTACACTGTCAAAATGTAGTTTGAAGTTAAAAGCCATCGCTATAAATTAGAAACTGTGAATTCTTTTTGTTCTGTTTCTTAGTTTTTTAAAGGCAACTTTTTTACTACTTATTCATCCGAAATGTAGTCCGTTGTAGATTAAAAAAAAAAGACTGTATTCCGAGCTTTTTCAGTAGTTACGTAATCTTTCTGTTAATTGAGGCTACTTTTCACCCTATTTTGAAGGCTTGTTATAAATCTATTGTAAATACGTTTATGCTTAATTCTTTCACATATGCCTTCAAATTTACAATCGATTCGACTCTGGGATGGAACAACAATCTTAAAAGCTCAATCCTATTTTCAGACTTTTGAAGTTTTTTAGACTGTAGGGGATGACTTTGGGGGTGTACTTGTAATTATGACATCAGATTTGATTTCAGATTGAAAAAATGCTGGTCACTACATATGTCCCTTTCGCATTTTCTTTTTGCAGACCCGTAAAATACAACAAATAATAATTCAGAGCAGACAAGAACGACAACAGCCATCTCAAAGCCAGAGGACAATTGTTAATATATCTGCCAAGGAATTAGCCTCAGCGGGAAACTCACTACATCCCAAAGGTTTGAACTTTACGGTTGCTCCAAAAGAGGTTCCCATTCTCGATATAATTAGCGCCGCAGACTCAGCGAACATCGAAGACCCTTTTGCAGATGGAAAATAAGAGAAACTCTACAAAAATCTAGAAAAACCGAACCAAACACAAGCAAAGACGAGAAAACTGCCCTAGCTAACCTACAAAAGGACTCCATATTAAAATTCTACCAGCGGATAAAGGAAATGCTGCAGTCGTAATGAATGCTGAGAGATACAATCAAAAAACTGACGTAGTTTTAAGGAAAGGAAATTATAGATCTCTTGCTAAAGATCCCACATCTGCAATTGAAGGAAGAATTTATCGCGTTCTTAAGAAATATGAACGGTATATTCCTGAGAGGATCCGGACTCAGTTGACGCTAAACCATAGCAAAACTCCACATCTTTATGGACTCCCGAAAATACATAAGTTCCCGGAACTCTCTGACTTCTGAACTTGCCAAATTTCTTTTTCCAATCCTGAGACCATTATGAGGAAATACATTGTCCTGAGTTAAGAACTCGCAACATTTCGTAGAAATTATACGTGAAATAGAAGTACAACTAGAAGACCATTTTATTAGCTTTGAAGTGGAAAGCCTATACACCAACGTTCCAGTTAAGGATTCACTAAAAATCATAGGAAAGAAACTTGAAGAAGACTAGACTTTAGCAGAAAGAATATCTTTACCACCGCACGCCATTATGGACTTGTTGGAAGGTTGTTTGACTAATTCTTATTTTCAAGAAAAGGAAAAATTCTATATCTAGGATGATGGACTACCGGTGGTCGCAAAAATTTTCATGCCATGGTTCGAGACGTTTGCAATTGAATCCACACCTAAGAAACCAAAGTTATGGCTCAGATACGTAGATGATACTTTTATTATTTGGAGTGGAAACGACTAAGAACTTCGAAACTTCCTTTTTCATCAAAACAATATCAGCCCAACTATTAAACTCACCATGGAGGAAGAAGTACAAAATAAATTACCATTCTTAGATGTCTTAGTTGAAAGAAATGGCAGACAAATTTGAACTTCGATTTACAGAAAAGCCACGCACACAGGACAATACCTTAATTATTCATCTAATTACTTCAACAACACCAAACAAGGAATATAAGAAATCTCGTAGCCAGAGCCTTAACTCTCTGTAACTCCAACGAGAACTTCATGAAAGAGATAGATTACATCAAAAATGATCTGATGGCCAACGGATACCCAGTATATCTAGTGGATGAATTTCTTGAACAACGCAGAAATAGGACAATATCAACAACGAATGAAGAACGAAAACCAGTATTGAACATCCCCTATGTCAAAGGCATTTCAGAAAAAATTGGAAGGATAGGAAAATGATATAAAATCAACGTTGTTTTCAATTCAAATAAATCTCTGAGAAGTCGGCTCACTAGGGTCAAACCAACAACTCAAAGAGACATGAAGAACTGTGTATATCAGATACCATGTGAATGTGGCAATTCCTACATTGGCGAAACAAAGAGACCTCTTAACGTACGGATCAAAGAACACCAAAAATGCACATCTCGAGGAGAAACAGAAAAATCTGGTACGGCCAACCATGCTTGTACTCATGGACACCACATAAAATAGTCTGAAGCTAAAAGACTACACCGAGAACAACATTGGAGAAAACGGAAATTTAAGGAAGCCGCGGTTATACATCAGAACCCAAGTTGTTTTAGTAATCCATCTTTAGATATAAGAGAAGTGTGGAAACCACTTCTTAGTAATTGTAAACTAAAACTAAATGCAGCATAAAAAAAATTGGATTTTGCCATAGCAGGAATGACTACACCCATCTCAGTCACACCCTACTGCATTTACTTTTAGTATAAATAGTCATGTAGCTAAGAGATTTATTTAGTTTCACTTGCAAACGGCTAGAGATAACTAATAGCCGAAACGTCGTGATATTCAACAAAAATAAAGACAATGGAAATCCAACAGATATCTACTACTTCGCAAATAATAATTCATTTGCCTATACTAGCAAAAAATGATAAAAAGTTGTTTTCCGAAAAGACTTGATAAAAAAAAGGTCACGGCAATTTTTTCGAACAATAATATGCGTTTACTTAAAGAAAAACTCACTTCTGATAGTGTGGTGCTCATTATGTTTTTTTTTTCATTTTTCGGAGCTTAAATTTTAAAAATTAGCGGGAATTACTCGTATAATACATCAAATCTTTTAATGGTTCAATCTATTTTAAGAGAACATTAATTTAAGAAAACTCTTAAGATATAAGATCACGTGTTTTATTAATATAAAAGGTGTTTATCTTTTCATAAAATTAATATAATATTTTTCCTATTAAAATTAGTCATTACGAATATTCCTGTATTGATTGATGTTATCAAAAATGAGTTACTCAACTTGAAATATAATTAAAGTGTAACCAATACACCATTGTTTATTAAACGTATCAATATAATAGCTTATCCCAATTTATGTCGGTTATTAATTTTAGATTGCCATAAAGATTAATATACATATATACAGTAGATATAGGGCGGCCATGTGGGAGAAATTATTGGTCCAATTATTTTCGGTCCTGATTCCAAGGGAATTATAATTGGTTTAAAATGTAATGGTTTATCGTAAACTTTATTTTCTTTAACTGTTAAATAATTATTTAAGATAAAATGTAATTTATGAACTTTTAGAAATTATATAGATATCTTTACTTCCATATGCATAAAAGGTAATTAAAGTATGAAAAACTTTACTGTTTGTGAGTGCAGTTTAACCCATTATGCCGTAGCGTTACATATGTGTAACGGGTTTATAATACGGCAAGACGAGCACGTGACGAGCGCGTGACGAGTATGTGACCAGCTTGCAACGAACCTCTTTGATCCTTACCGGTTCGAACCCTTCTTTGACGCCCGGTGCCAAAAGAGATTTAAAGCGTCTGGGCGGTGTAAACCAACAAGGGGTAAAGAAAAAAATATTTAAGTTTTGATTGAAGTCCAACACACCACGTAAATTTTTCAAGAACGTTTTAGTTAATAGAAAATGAGCGAAGAAAGCGAACCTGCTTTGCCATATGTGAAGACGAAGAACAAACGGCAGTTTGTTAAAAAAAAAAACTTAGACGATACTCCGTACGGTCAGGATTGTAAATTTTAACCGATTTTAATTTCTAACAAAGTAGCAAATAATACAAAAATTTTACCAGAATGTCTCCTACCAATCTTGAATACTTATTAAACAAAATAGGATCAGTTATATACAAAGAAGAAACATTTTTCCAGCATAAATTCAATGGTTTTTAATTAACAGTGGTATGGTTCATGCTTTAGAAAATCGTTCATAAAGGGAATATGTTTTTGATAACCAATCTGTAATATCACTTTTTTCAACTATGTTATTGATAACTTTTCCACCAGTCTAGAATGATAACTGGCGTTATCCAAAACTATAACAGACCTCTCCGGAATCAACTGTATCATTTGAGAAAAATATTTTTGAAATATATATATCATTTATTCATGGTAATCTTTGGTAGGTTTCAATTCGAATTGCAGAAAGACTCCTATAAATTCATTAACATCTCCAATATGAGTTAAAATGAATTTGCGGCCCTCACCGAGTAAGGGTTATAAACCTGTCGATAACTTTTCTAAGAATACTTCACGAAAAATTGTCATATTCTTATCTTCATAAATGTTTTGTACTACGTATCCTTCACTGAGACAGATGACATCTAGATAAAAAATATTTTTGCCTTATCTGTGGTATTTTCTAATGTCTCGCGAATACTGTCTTCTCTGAAATAGTATTTCCTCTCTACCACCTCCATTTTGAGTTTCCCCAAAAGAAATTCATTTTTGTCAGCAGTTTCTACAGATTGGTTTTTCCCATGCCAGGCACATTCTCGTCTTGTTTCTCAACTTTCGAAACTTTATCAATACTTGCTTTTTATCTTCTAAGATGTAATTCGTGAACGTGTATTCTTAGTAGGTTTTTGAAACATTCGTATAATTTTTTTCTTCTCGGAGATGGTTTAGACTCGCACACAGTTTTCCACTTTTCCATTCCTTAATTCGCCTATAAGTTATAGATTCGCTAAGTCCGTTATGCCAGCACATTTCGATAACAAACTATGCACCCTCCTCAGAGTTCTTGGTTGAACAAGAGAATTTTTTACGTTTGAAAGTATTGTCTTGGATTTTAGATTCAACTCACCTATACAAAGTTTTGGAGTAAAAGTAGACATTTTCAACAGCTTGCACTGAAAGTTGTAAGACAATAACATAACAAGACCTTACACTTATACACATCTGTATCATACTTAAAAATGTCATTACTGTTAATTGTCCAATTAAGTTGTATACTTTTAAACCTAATTATATTTTAAATATACTACTCTCTCCTCAAATACATACTACAGACATACAATATCTACCCCTTACTTTATCCGAATTCGGAAAGCTGAATTATTTATGAAATATGTTCCGAGAATTGCTATGCTTTTAGCTTATGGCTCTTCACAGGTACATAAATCTCTTGTGCATATAATTGTCATATTTTGTCTCACAATGAAGAACAAACGGCAGCTTTGTTATTTTTATGCAGTGGGGTTTTACCGTAAAAAAGTATATTTAACAAAAAACGAGTGTGTTCGATAATCGCGCACTACCTTGTTTAAAAAAATATTTAGGATTCAAACTTCTAACAAATTCATAGTTCCAACATATTAGCGGATAATAAAGAAATTTAATCAAAATCTCTTCGTTACATTTTGAATCTATGTTAAAAAAGGAAAAATATATTTTCAGCAGCCCATTTCCATATGGCAGACGAACTCAAAATTTTCTTCTCGCTGGTGTGTGCAAATTTTCGGACGCAATTTAATTTCACACGTCCACTTCATTTCTTTCCTAAAATTTTTGTGCATAACTGACAAATTGTGGAATTATTTGCAGGTCACCTATAAATTAAACATATTTTCTTCAGACCACTTATGAACAATTTTTAATCAATGCCTAGTGCTAAATAAATTTCATTTCATTAACAACAAAAATAAGAAAATCTCATGTCTTCAGTCTTGCTGCAAAGTAAATTTTTCTCCGAATAACGTGTCATAAACCCGTCTCACTAAATAAAAAAAAAATCCTGTGAGTTCGCACCAAAAAAACGACAGAAAATGGATTGCTGCGAGTATCGGTCGAGCTACTCGATAACAATAGAACTATAAAAAAATTGACTTCTTGTGAGCCAACTGCATTTATTACCTTGTTCGAAACTTGCCGATAACAATAAAAATTGGAAAATTTCATTCTCGTTGGAAGTTCGAGGCATACTCGTCACGCGCTCGTCTCGCCATATTTATACGCACCTTAAGAAGATCGGTAATATTGAAGATAATTAAATTAATTCCAAAAACTTATAGGAAAATATTCGTGTTCTTATTAAGATACTAAAACGTGGATGATTTTCTAGTATTAGATACATTTTAGGAATTTACAATAGTCAAAACTGTCAAGTTATTAAAAAAAAAACAACTATTTTGTTATAGTCATGTAGTCAGCCCACATACCGGGTGTCAACGAATCTATTAGACAAGTCATAATTTCTAGAGTATTATGTGTATCAGAATGAGAATTGGTACAGGTAAATGGTATATGAAGGGGAGAGTTTTCGCATATTTTCCACTTTCCGGCCACTTCCGGTTTCACCGGAAATGGCCCCGGTTTTGAATTTTTAAATGGAACACCCAATATATTTTAACATTTTTGGATTTCTGAGACAATTCTAGATCAGAATGTGATATTTTAAAAACTTTTTACGTCTACTTCATTTTTTTAGAGCCACTTTTAAAATTGCATCTAGGTGGCCATGATCGGATGCAAACTAATCTAAGGGCCTTAGGTGATGTCAAAAAAATACAATCGCAAAGTTTTAGTTACTAGTATAAAAGACAGGAATAAAACAAGTTGACAAAATTACGTTTTCATTTCTAACTATTAATTTTCAAATGGCGACCCCTTTTTGACAACTACTTTTCGAAAAAAGCATTCTTTGACGAATCTAACGGTTCTAATTTATTTGCGATTGGATTAGACATAAGAACAGAAATTAAATATTATTAAGCAAAATACTGGGTAATTTATTTACTTATGACAAGTGCGCCATGGACAGCCATGATGCATAATAATTTGCAACTGTTTTTATCAAGTCTTCTTTGGAAAACAAAGCACTCACTTAAGTAGATGACCGTGACTTACGCTCTAAGAACAGACGTATAAGTTTCTTAATTTTCGTTAAGCTTAGTTTAAATTTTCGTTAAAATAATGTATACTCAAAGTGAAAAAGTGGATATGTTATTAATATTTGGAGAGTGTCATAGAAATTCAAGGAATGCTGCCGAGTTGTATGCTCATAGAAATCCGAATCGGCAACATCCAGCCCATCAGTATTTCCGTATGTCGAGACTCGTTTTAGGCAAATAGGAAATCAAGAGGCGGAACAGAGGTTTATCATAAATGAAGAGACTGAGATTAACGTACTTGCTATGGTTGAGGTTGATAAAACAGTTTCGTTAAGAAAAAATAGTCAAGAACTGCAGATAAGTTATGAATCAGCAAGAAAAATACTGAAAAAGCATGGATATCGAGCATTTAAATATCAGTTACATCAACATTTGTATACTGAGGATGGCGATAGACGGGTAGTGTTTTGTGATTGGCTGCTTCAAAATCATAGAGTTAACCCAAATTTTATCGATTTTATTCTATTTTTCGACGAATCCCGATTTAGAAATATTGGTATGTTCAATAAGCAAAATACTCGGTACTGGGCCCAACAAAATCAACATGAAATGGGAGAGGGCAATTTTCAAGAAAGATTTGGCGTCAATGTCTGGGCTGGTATCGTTGGAAACAGAATAATTGGGCCAATATTGTTTCAAGATCAGTTAACAGGGGTTAGATACTTAGGTTTTCTTCAAAATGAAATCGAAAATCATCTCAATGATATACCTTTAGCAGTTTTACGGCGAATTTACTTTCAACAAGATGGAGCACCGCCTCACAATACAAGAAAAGTTCTTAATTATTTAATAGAGCATTTTAATAATCGAATTATTGCAACCAATGGTCCGGTACGGTGGCCAGCCTGCTCACCGGATCTTACTGTGCTCGATTTCTTTGTCTGGGGATATGTTAAAGAAAGGGTTTACTATGGAGCAGCCCCAGCTACACTTGAAATATTAGAAGAAAGAATTTTACGGGCATTTAGAAGTATAACGCCCCAAATGCTACAAAACGTGTTGAGAGAAACAATTGAACGAGCTGAAATGTGTCGTGAAAAAGAAGGAATGTACTTTGAACATTTACTACACTAAACTTTTTAACAAATTCAGCTACTGTACTTTCAAATATTTTAAGTGCGTCGTCTAAGTTATTAGTTTATTTTGTTAGTTTTTTGTTAATTTTGTTAAATTTTTATTCCAATTCCTGTCTTTCATACTAGTCACTAAAACTTTGCGATTGTATTTTTTTGACATCACCTAAGGCCGTTAGATTAGTATGCGTCCGATCATGGCCACCTAGATGCAATTTTAAAAGTGGCTCTAAAAAAATGAAGTAGACGTAACAAGTTTTTAAAATGTCACGTTCTGATCTAGAATTGTCTCAGAAATCCAAAGATGTTAAAATATATAGGGTGTTTTATTTAAGAATTCAAAACCGGGGCCATTTCCGGTGAAACCGGAAGTGACCGGAAAGTGAAAAATATGCGAAAACTCTCCTCTTCACATAACATTTACCTGTACCAATTCTCATTTTGATACACATAATACTCTAGAAATTATGACTTGTCTAATAGATTCGTTGACACCCGGTATATGAAAAATCATTAATATACTTTTATAACTTCTGTGTGTGGCGTAATTATGAGTAAACAGACAAGTTTTCCCTTTGCGAAAATTCTCATAATCGGTTTATTTGTTTTCCAATTAAAAATTTATAAATATAAATTTCTTTCTAATTGCAGACGTGAGATTACTGAACTGAAAGCGGGGAGAAAACGTTCTAAATTTAAAAAACTTAACCGCTGAATTCACTAACATGATTTAAATTTGAAACTATCCTAAATTGATAGAAGAGTACTTGAACTGACAAGAGCACCAATAAGTCAAGCAATCTTACTTAAACCCTAAAAATACTAGCATAAAAAATCATTTTGTTTTATTACTGAACTTGCAAAAATGAAGAACTTTATTTGTTTTCAGGATACAACTATTTCTCTTACATATTCTAAGGCTTTATCGTAAGATTCTTATCCTTAATGGCCCTATATATGCGTTTATTTGTTGATATATGTAATAAAATTTATGACAATATCATAAGTAAAACAAAACTGGCCGACTACAAGATTTAAATTTCGTGGCAACTAGATCAAGTTTAAATCTTAAATCTTCTTAATGAATCTGGCTGTACAAATTTGCCTTGAGTAAGATAATATTTTGGGGTTTACCTTGTACATCAAAAAATATTTTTATAGATGTACCTTTGTCAAAACTTTATATACGTACTTGTCCGAAATTACTTACTTGCAAAATAAAAGCGCTATGAAAGACCAACATACTACTACGTTGTATATTGACTTCGTGAAAGTGAGATTTGAGAATTTAAATTAATTCATTCATAATATTTTGTTTTTTTGGAAGAGAGGGAAATACATTTGAAAGAACAAAAAAGAGATCATTTGGATACGTTTTTCAAACCAAAACCAATATCATGAATTAAAAATGGAAAGTTTGTCAATTATAGTCTTGTTTTTATATGGTAATAATACTATGATTTAGGTCGTAGCTATATTTTTTAAAAATATAAAACTCGATGACCGAACAAATTTACGGAAATCTTGTGCAATAAGTTAACTAAAACTGTTGCATTTCATTATCATTGCCAAAAACCATTGTTTTCTTAGTAATACTGTTTCAAGATAGTTTTACAATAAAAAATTTTCATAGTGGTATTAGGTACTTTACCAAGATTTTGCAATTTTTAATATTTTATCAATTCATATATTTTCTTAAAATCTTAGATATATCAACTTCAAAACTTCAAAAAAAGAAGATTAATGATTATAATTTTCTCAGAAATTACTTGACATGCTTATTATCATATAGGGCAATCTCTCAGGTATCACAGAAGGTTTACAATAATTTCGCTATCAGTAAAAATCACTTTTGGAAAAATCATAATTTTCAGTCAAAATCCACGTTCCTTTTTTATTAATATATCTTAAAAAATTAATAATATATTCAATAAGGTGAATTAAAGCCGTAATCATAACCGGTGGTAAGATTATGAAATTATTTGTTTAATAAAATTTGATTAGAAGGAAACGTAAAACGTATATATTTAATTTATTTTTTGCAAACTGAAAGTGCTAAAAAACAAGCAGAAAGAGAAAATGGACTGTTTTAGTTGTATAATAAAAAAAAAGGGAGTAGTTAGCGTTCTTCGCAAAATCTGTGATGAATTTAATCATCTGGATTCACGCAGAGCCTTCCAAACTTTATATCGAAGCTCAGACACCGAGAGTCATTTATTCAGACTATTGATAACGCAGGTGTTTTATACGAGTAGGCACAAAAATTGAGATGACAGGCAGTCCAAATAGGAAAGATTATTCTGTAATCAGGATATATGGTAACAAACATCAAAATGGACCGATTAAACTCCACAGTTTATTTCGAAATATTCAAAATATACAGGGTGTTTAAGCTGAAAATTTATTTTGGGAAATAGGCCACATTATGAAGAGTGTTCAATGTATAGTTCTCAAAATCGATATTAATATGGTTTTATTTGTAGAAATTAAGAATTTATGATGCATGTTTTTCTTAACCGTAGAATTAGGTGTGTTTCGATCATAGTTTATGAAAGAAACGTTATTCTTAGCTAAATTGGTTTGCTTGCTCTATTTTTATGTCTTCAATCGTTCTAAAAATATTTGTATTAAACATCATAGTTCATCAAACTTATTAATTTCGAATTTAAAAAAATCTTGCAAAGTTGACTCTAGACCACAAAACCATTGCATGAAAATCCTCCTCGCAAGACTAATGTGTTATTCGATAATTTCTATCAACCTAACCATCTCACGGACCTGTATATGGTCGTATCACGTATCAAAATCTAGACAACATCAACAACATGTTTTGTTTGATTGCAAAGCAGGTATAGGGATGTACCTATGCGATATATAAATTGTTATAGCATACCGGGATGCGACGTTGCCAAATTTGCGCTCCCTCTGAATTTAGGGAATTGTGCATCATCTGGCAACACCGCATGAGGCGTCTGGGAATGACTTCCCTTGTACGAGGCCTCAATCCCCTAGAGCTCAAAATAACGAAGAGACCCATTAAACCCCACGTAATTACAAATTTCACCATTCCCCATAGTCGCTGAAGGATCAACTACGTCGCTTCTGGTACTCTCGATACCCGATATTTCTAGAAAACACTAGATGTACCAAACGGGTATATAAGCAGTCAGCTGGTCGTTGGAGGATCAGTATTAGATATTCGAGCGAAGTGCAAAGAATTAGCAAACAATGATGGAGTTGTAGTAGTGCTATTATTTTCCGGGTATGTAAACGATGTCGTCGCGATCCTGTATGAACAACCTAACAGTTATATATATGGTGAGGTGAGACTGAAAACTCAATGAAATACTTTGAGCCCACTTGTAAAAGAGTTATACTTCGGGTGCAAAGTTGACAATCAAGAAAAAACTTAGGCTCCCAAAATTTGTTGCCGCACTTGTTCAAGAACCTTAACAGGGCAGCTACTGAGTACTCACATATCTATGAAGTTTGGAGTACAAATGATTTGTCGGAAATCTCAGAATTATGTTGATGATTATTACTTTTGCTTAACAAAAATCCTTTGGATTTCTAGCAAAAGCAAGCATAAAATTGAATATCCTAATATCTTCACAGCCATGAGACCTGTAACGCATGATGCTTTTAGGATACCTATCCCTAAGCCTCCAGAAAAATACAAAATCGACTCGGAATCGGATGAACTAGATAATTTTGAACCAAAAGCCAGTTAAAATTTTTTCCCAAAAAAAAACACTTACGAATGTAGTAGCAGTAAACAGCCCCATTTTGTCTTAGTCACACCTGCTTGGACCTCATTTACAGCATTGGAATCTCTTACAAAAAAGAGTAAAAATTTCCGCGTTTCGGAGAGGGTAGTTTATGGAGGCAGTGTTTTCCTCAATCACAAACCACTTAGTTTAATGTAATGATATTTTGGATTTAATCAACGAACTTGGCCTTCCCTATAAACCTACCAAGTGGCTGACTCTTCTAGGCCAAGTCTAAGGGTAGTTTTATTGTTTAATGGAAATGAAAAACCAACTGTTCCCGTGGGTCATGCTGTAAATACGAAAGAAACTTACGAGAATACACGCAAAAAATGCAAAGATTATAAATGGAAATCTGTGCCGATCTAAAAATTATTATTATTTATAGAACTGCAGAGTGGCTTCATCAAATATTGTTGTTTTTATACGATTGGGATAGCGAGCCAGACAACAACATTTTTTCGTTAAAGAATGACCGTTATTTGAAAACATTGTGCCCGGTCCGAAATGCGTCCTTAATTGACCCTTGAGAGAGCAGCAGAAAATTTATTTACCTTCTCTGCACATAAAATTAGGGCTTATAAAAAGTTTTGTTAATGCCCTAAATAGAGAAAAAAATGCTTTTCTTTGGTGAGACTGAAATTCGCACGTATAATGACGTAAACTTTAAAGACAGAATGTTCGTTGGGCCGCAAATACGAAAACTTTTTAAAGACGAAAATCGTTGCTGGAAAGCAAATTTATTGAATCGTGGAATGAGGTGTGCTAAGGAACATATAACTGGGTCTGGTGCAAGGCGTACTAAAGAGCTTCTCTTCTTGGGAAGGAAAAAGCTGCGAATTGTGGTGAGATTGTCATCTCAGGGGCCATCTTCATAGAATCAGTGTCGAAGTCATCTCGACATGTAGATGGTATTTGGAGGAGGATAAAACTGTTGACCATGTCCTCAGAGAGTGCTCAGCACTCAATGGACTGATACAGAGATATTTCGGAGATACAATTTTGTTACCGGAAGCAGTTAGGCAAGTTCATCTATCGAGGCTGCTTGGATTCGCAAAGGCGATCGGCCTCGAATAACCTGCAGATATGGTGGGATGTAAAGGGCCCAATGAATGCCTGGACATCGATGATCTAGTATCACCACTCCTTTTTTATTCATTCATTTATTCATAAAGATTAAAATTTTGAACATACCCTTTCGATAGAAGAAAATAGGTCATGGACTGCCTTCAAAAATGTATATAGCAACTTTCTAAGTAACAAAAAATCGGAGAACTACAGAACATATCTGATCTTAAAAAAGGTTTGGACCCGACAAGTCACTTAGCCTGCTTCTTCTTCACTTAAATTTGGAATTCGTCCCTGACAATTTAGGTGTAGTTTTCGAACAAGATGACAAATTTCACCAGCAAATTATTTAAATGGAGAAGCAGTTTAATGGAAACTGGACTCCAAACATGTTAGCAGACTACCGTTGTACCCTCAAAATTGAAACAAATCCTGGCAAATATAAGCGAAAAAGACAACAAAATAATTTATTTGATTATATTATACTTTTTTTAATAAAAAATGAAGTGTATTGTGTAAAAAAAAAGGTGATCTTATTTCTTTTAATCTTTGAAAATTCATTAGATTGTTTATGGTTTGGGTTTCATATATTTTATATTCATAAACATAATAAACCCAAGAAAATATTAGAAAGCGACAAAAATTTTCAAAATTCAAAACAGTACTGTCGGACTAGAGAAATGTCGCATAAAATTTGTCGGACAATATGATCACTCAATTGTATAAACACGATTAAACAACTGTGAAAAAATCACCTAATTGCTTATTTAAAAAAACATATACGCGCTTTGTGTAGTTGTTTTTATGTTGTATAAGTTTTTTATTACCAACAAGCTAATTTCTTCAAAGTTTCTAATTACTATTTGTACAATTGAGTAGTTATATTGTCCGACAAATTTTGTGCGCCATTTGTCCAGTCTGACGCTCTTAAATTGTCAATTTTTGGCGATCGAAAACAGCGTTACGGGAATTGTCGCAAATAAAAGAGTTGCCGAATTCGTCAAAATGAACAAATCACAAGAAGAATGATAATCATCTGTGCTGTCATATATTTCGATTATATTATGTTATTATCCAAATATTTCTCAATAAATCGAAATGCAAGATGATTTCCTTTTCTAGGAAGAGAAAATCTATCCTTTCAACTTATTGGTTGGTGACTCTGAGCTCACTAGAGTGATTGAAAAATTTTTTAAGATGTGTGGATTTGTCAGGAGGCAATGTCATAATTTGAATGACATTGAAACTCTTAAGGCTGTTTATTTTGGCCTAGTTAGAAGTAACTTGGAGTACTGTTGCATGATCTGGTCACCTCTATACAAGGTCCACGTTGCATAGATTGAGCGGATGCAAAGCAAATTTATTAATTTCTTACTCTATAAGTTAAGAATCGATCAAACACAGCTGCAGTACTGCTCAGCTTGGATTCCTTGGAGGCTCGTAGAATTCAGGTCACTATGATTTTTGGACATAGATTGTTGGCGGATGTGGTTGATTGTCCTGACCTGCTGGCATTTCTTAACTTTCGTGCCCCTGCTCGACCAACCAGGCAGCAAAATGAATTCTCGCTGTACCCTAGACCGACTGATATTGGCAAAAATACCTTCGCCAATAGACTTATGGATCACTACAATACATTCCTGCCTCGTAACTTTGGTTTTTGTTGTTCTTCTCTTACATAAGACAGACAAGATCGCAAGAATTCTCAGGAGACACAACATTGAAATCATTTTCACCACAGACCGTAAAGTAAAAGATCTCTTGCCAACACCTGAAGAAAGAATCCCTCTAGAAAACCAGGGAGTGTACGAAATTCCATGCGGAGAGTGTAGCTCATCTTACGTAGGCCAAACCAACCATAAAATAAGCGCCAGAAGAGACGAACATATAAACGCAGTCAAGCAAAAAACAACTTCCTCTGCTCTGGCCCAACACTGGTTAAACACAGGACATAAGATAAATTTCTCGGGAACAAAAATGCTATCGAGATGTGAAAACCTGTCCACAAGAGTTATAAGGGAGGCTATTGAAATTGCAAAGAGGCCCAGCAACTTAAATAGCAGAGATGATAGCCAACGTGTGCCTAATACTTGGAAATATCTGCTTACAAAACATCAACCAGTACCACTTAGTAACGAAAGAGATTACAACTCGGCAACGCAACCACAAACACTGGCAACAGGGCCGATGACGCGCAGCAGGTCACGCCATCTGATGGCTCGGAACCATTCGGAAAACGAACACGTCGGACGCGCATACGGTACCGACAACACCGAAGTCGCAGGCGTCAGTTTAAAAAAATATAAAAATAAATATTTTCGGCTACACTAGGTATATATGCATGGTTTTAAACACTTTCCCCAAAATAGTCAGCATAGCAAATGAGTTAACATTCAGTTAGGCAATGTCCTATCTTCAGTAAATCATAGTTAGAAGTACCTAGTCTTTTAATTCGTCAGCAATGGTTATTTCTTCAACCACATATTCTTGTTTTTCAACAAGTAATAATATATTCAACTATGTATTCGTTATACTAAGTATTAACTAATTTGATAAGATTCGACAAGTTCAGTTCCTGTTCGTTGCAGCTCATTGAAGTCACGGTGGTCAAAATATTTTGATACATTAAATCAAACAAGAAATCATTCCACATTCCTGATTCTGCATTTTAGCAGACCCGAATTTTCCCTATTCGCTTCTCTATACAAACTTCGCTAATCAACCGAAGCTTTTGATCAACGCCGATTTTATCGAAGGCATCAGTGATCGTTGAGATCATCTTGACTCCACAATATAAAACAACGTATAAGTTCTATCATAACACCCCAACTGGTTATTGAAAATAGCCTATCGTTTACCAAGTAGCTCAACATCTGCATCCTGTTAAGTGACATATAAAGATCCGTGACATATCCTAGAAATCAATTCTGAAGTTTCCCCTTTAATAAACTGAAAGTGCTAACGAGCTCTCAGATAAGACACCTTATCTAAATGGCTCTCTGAGTGCTTAGTTCGAAAGCTAGTCTTAGGTCCAGGTATCTATGCAGGATAGTACCTTGGCTAATAAATTGCATAAAAAAATACATAGTCCACGAATTGAGAACCTCCTTCTTTTAAAAGTCGGTTAAAAAACAACTGAGTTTCCAATATTCGAATTCAGAACTGTTATTACAGGAAATAAGTGAATTTAATTAAAAAGATATTAAAAATATCGCAAAAACTTGCTAAATATAGTTACACTAATAACAAACCTTAAGTAGATCAACAGAGAGATTAACAAACAGTTAAATAAACAAAATCAAAAGTGCCAGATTTCCAGTTTCCGTAAAAAGTGATAAAAATCTCGCATAATCCGGGTTTCGAATGCTTATAGTCCAAGCCATAGATAAAAATTAGTGATGTTTTTGACGTAAATTTCGAGATGGATCATACTTCTCCAGGGTACCTATTCTCGTTCTTGAGAGAACGATCACTTGATGGAAAGTGGGCGTGGTTCTCACTAAAAAGTATGAAACAGTATTCTTGGTTGCTTTTCTCGTTCTCGAGAGAATGATTATCTTGATGGAAACTGGCCGTGGTTCTCACAAAAATGTAAGAAACCGTATTCTGAATACGTTTTCGTACTTTTTCGTGAGAACCACGCCCACTTTCCATGAAGATGATCGTTCTCTCGAGAACGAGAATAGATACCCAGAGGTGTTGAGGGTAAATGCAAGAACAAACTCTACATAAAATGTAACAGAAAAAAATAGGTTGGGGCCAAGAGGAGAGGGGTCAAAAATGGCTAAAACAAGGTTTTTAAATCTACAAGCCAAGGAATGCATTTTGGAAAAAAAAAGTTTGCAAATAATAATTGTAGAAATTTTAAAAACCTGCAATTTAAGCTTTTGTGTGATCATTTTTGATAATTTGTTATTGCAAAAATGTCAAAAAACCTTTAAAATCGGCCATTTTTTGCAAAATTAACTTTTGTGCATATTTTTTTTTCTGATTTTAGAGGGTAGCCCTCGTCATTTTGAACAAAATTATATTTTATAAGAGATAATTTGTTGCTGAGGTATTGTTATTTGTTTATCCCAAGACGCAAAATTTTGATTGCTATAACTTCTTTTTGGGTGAATATTTTGACCTCCACGAAGACTCAATTTCTTCGTAAAGGCATAAATTTTCATATCTTGTTAGGGGAAATCAAAAAACTGATTTCCAACCCCTTATATATGGCTCTAAAAAAGAGGCTGCGCCATATTCATAATTGTTCGACCTAACTCAGATTAAAAAAATACAGAAATTGATCCATTAGTTACTAAAATACGGCGAATTTTTTTAAAACGAAATACAAGATGCTGAAAATTAATTTTTTCATTTATCTCTAACAAGATATGAAAGTTTAGGCCTTCACGAAGAAATTGAATCTTCGTGGGTGTCAAAATGTTTACTCAAGAAAAGTTTTAACAATCCATATTTTGCGTCTTGGGATAAACAATTAGCAATACCTCAGCATTAAATTATCCGATTTACTATTATAAAATATTATTTTGTTCAAAAAGACGAGGGCTTCCTTGCTAAAGCAAAAAAGTTCTAAAAAAAGTTAATTTTGTAGTAAATAATTGATATGAAAAAATGACCGATTTTGAGAGCTTTTTGACCTTTTTGCAATAATAAATTAATAAAAATGATCACACGAAAGCTCAAATTGTAGGTTTTCAAAATCTCTACAACTTTTTTTTTCCAAAATATGTTTCTTGGCTTATAGATACAAAAAAATCTGTTTTAGCCAACTTTGATCTCCCCCTCTTGGCCCCAACTCGGAATTTATGTCACTATATTTACTTATGGCATCGGCTATTAGTCGCTTCGATAAATCAAGTGAGAAATTCGTACCGAAATATGCAAAACAATTTGAGAGTTTAAATTTTCAGTAATTAATAAGTTGTTTAGAAACAGACGTTGAATCAAAAGCAAAAAAAAATATAGCTTTTGTTAAAGTATTATTCATTTATTTCTTGTAAATTCAAGATAATTATTTTAGCTATCTTAAGACTTACAAGAATATTACTTTTCGGAAATTGACTTTCCATTAATGATCATTTTAATGTTTTAATTAATTGTTAGATGCTCACGTATTAAACCAATTATTTATAGCAAGTTAAATAAATTAATTTAGGATTCATTCCTATCTCTGATCACGAGATTAAAAATATTTAGCGCCACTAATTATCCTTGATCGTATGCATTAAGAATTTTCTCTTTGACATTTGATTGAAAAGCTTCAAAATTTAAGAGCAATAACTCAATCTCAAAACTCCGGTTAAATAATCAGATAAGGTTTCCAGAGTTCAGTCTGGTCGGATGGTTTTGGAGGGACCTCACCACAACACCCTGTATTTTCGTTAATTGACAAAAATCAGGAAAATATAATTAAAATATTCCTTGACGATTACATTGAACTATCAAAAACTATAACATCCTCGAGGAATAGTTCGGAAATTGACCTGAGCAGTTTCTAGAAAATTCTCCCGAACTATCCAACCAAGCCAAATATTGAAAATATTCCTGGTGTGACGACCACAACGCGCTTTCTTATGAAGCAAATAAATAATAATAGTAATAGGAAATCAACAAAAGACCCACATTTGGACTCGACAAACCTTAATTTTCCAATGAACTTTTATGTTGCAGATTTTTCGAGAAAATAAGATGGTAGGCCACCTCGAAGGCAATAATTCATCAAAACATTATACTATGTAAAGGGTGTTTTTTATAGAGGTATAAAACTTTAGATTAGCAACACTTTTTTAACTGGCGGCCATTTTGTCAGTTGTCAAATGATTTATGTTTAGTTTGGTTTGGCATTTCAACATGAATAGACTGACGCCTGAATAACGCTTCCAAATTGTGCAAATTTATTTTGAAAATCATGGTTCTGTTCGAAATACGTATCGCGCACTACGTCCATTTTTCGGTCAACATAATCGTCCATCAGAGCAATTAATTCGATTAACTATGGAACGTTTTCGCACCACGTTTACTCTAAATGATAATACGCATCCACAAAGACGTCGTACAGTGCGTAATGAAGAAGTCATTGCTGCTGTAGAGCATAGCGTAGAGGAAGACCCGAATCAGTCAATCCGCCATCGTGCACAGGAATTGGATATGTGTCCATTCACTTTATGGAAGATTTTGCGGACAGATCTTGATTTGCGTGCTTACAAAATCCAACTCGTGCAAGAATTGAAGCCACACGATCACCTAGCAAGGCTTAGATTCGGTGAATGGGCTCAAAACAAGATTGCCGTTGATCCCGATTTTCATAAGCGAATTTTGTTTAGCGATGAAGCTCACTTTTGTTTGGATGGATACGTCAATAAACAAATCTGCCGTATTTGGAGTGATGATAATCCTCAAGTGTATGTTGAAACACCGTTACATTCAGAAAAACTGACTGTTTGGTGTGCTTTATGGGCTGGTGGAATCATTGGTCCTTACCTCTTTAAAAACGATGCTGGTCAGAACGTTACAGTCAATGGTGACCGCTATAGAGCCATAATTACTGACTTTCTCGTTCATCAATTGAACAACCATGATGTGCAGGAGCTGTGGTTTCAACAAGACGGCGCAACATGTCACACAGCTCGTGCCACAATTAATTTATTGAAGGAAACGTTTGGTAACCGCATAGTTTCACATTTCAGACCCGTGAATTGGCCTCCAAGATCGTGCGACTTAACGCCGCTAGACTATTTTCTGTGGGGATATGTGAAGTAGCTAGTCTACGCCGATAAGCCCGAAACGATTGATCACTTGAAGGACAACATTCGCCGCGTTATTGCCGATATATGGCCACAAATATTGGAAAAAGTCATCGAAAATTGGACCTCCAGATTAGACTACGTCCAAGCCAGCCGTGGCGGTCATATGCCAGAAGGTTATCTTTCGAATAAAGTAAATTTCATATCAATTTAAAAAATTCATTATTGTTTTATTCCATTTAAAAGTTCTATTCCTCTATAAAAAAACACCCTTTAGTTGTAGATCTAAGTTATTTTCTTTAATTTATGCATACAAATAACATCACATACTTTTACGTATACAAAACACTTGATTAATAATACTTTGTTTTCTCTCATTACATTAATTTTATTTCATTGTTACAGAATAACAGTTATTGGAAATTGGAAATTTCACAAACATCTTGATGACCTATCATGGTTTAGATTAGTTATTTGTCGATATATTTTTATCAATGATTTAATTTCCATTTTGTCGGAAGATATTATTTTTTAGGTTGGAAATAAACGATGAAGGGATCTGGGTTCTCTAAATTTAAAATAAACCGAATTTATTATTGGAGAAAAATTGGTAACATTTTCAATACCATAAAAAATAGAAAATCAAAGTTTATACAGGAAGCTGGTAAATATAAGACTTTTGAATGGATCGAAATTATTCTAAAGTATTAGACTTTTTAAGCAAAAATATATTTTTTGCCCTACTTCCAAGGAAGCTACCTGAAGTGTCGGGCTCTGATTTTAATTAAACTTCAATATGTTGTAGAGAGTACAAAAATAAGGGAAAAGTATTTTGTTTTTATCTGCGAAAGTTAATTTTGACGGGGTATAAACTGCCCCTATAATTCACCCCTAAAAACAGTATTTTTGAAATATCTCAGGTTCTAAATGAGGTATTTTTACAAAACAAAATGAAAGTTACTTGTTATCCTAGATTATGTTAAACTATGGTATTTTCATCCCACGGATATATCCCTTATTTTTTATTAGGGTAAACCTTATATTTACGCAATTAATTTAATTCTAAAAATTACGAAATTTACGGGTTTCAGGGTTTCTAAAAATAAACTAGTAAAAAAGGATGCGCCACCCCCAAATACGTTTTTTTTTTTAATTTCAAGTTCTAATAAGCTCTGTAACGTTCATATCAATTGCAATTTGGCAATTTCAAAAAAAAGTATACATGTATAAAATGACATCCTTCGAATGATATCATTGAGGGTGGAAATATTATAGTTTAACTTCCTTTTTAAATAACAAATAATTTCCAATTTGTTTCGTAAAGTTATGTCAGTTAGAACTTGAGAAGTAAAAAAGTATTTGGGGGTGGCCCACCCTCCTTTGCCAGTTTAGTTTTAGGAACCCCGAAACACGACAACTTAAGTGACTTATGGTATTCGTAAAAAAATATTTTCAAACAATTCCACTAAATTTCGCAATTTTTACAATTAAATTACCCTAATAAAAAATAAAAGGATGATATCCTGGGGGGTTAAAATACCATAGTTTAATATTATTTCGAATAACAAATAATTTTCATTTTGTTTTAAAGCGTTATCTTAATTAGAACTTGACATACTAAAAAAATATATGTGAGAGTGACTCACCCTTTTTTATTAGTTTATTTTTGGAAATCCCAAAACTTGAGTTAATTATGGTGTTGGTAAAAAAATATTTTCAAAGAATTATATTAAGGGTCGTAATTTTTAGAAATAAATTACGAATATATGGTTTACCCTTATAAATAATCAGGGATGCTATACTTAGGGGTGAAAAACCCATAGTTTAACATCATTTCGAACAACAAGTAATTTTCATTTTCTTTTGTTAATATATTTCACTTAGCACCTGAGATCCTAAAAATACTGTTTTTGGTGGTGAAATTTAGGGTGGTTTTCACCCCGTTAAAATGATGAGCTGTATTAAAATCGGAGCTCGACACTTCAGTTATCTTCCTTGCTAGTGAATTATACCATAATAATTTTCAGAAAGGTATATCATTATGTATATCCCAATATGTAAACTAAATATAAAAAATAGAATAAAATAAATACAAAGTTTTTAATACTTACAAAGGCAACAGGTAAACTATAAGTAGTCCCATTGCATTTAAAGTAAAAACTGCTGTTGTAACTGAATTTTTCTATAAATCTCGCACTATTGGTGTAGTTATAACACAGAAATCCTGCACGATAATTCCATACATAATGACCAGTTGGGGAACCTCTTAATGAGCAGTATTTTGATGGATTCTAAAAAATATATCAACTATTATTTTCTTCTAAGCTGTATCTATCTATCTATATATATATATATATATATATATATATATATATATATATATATATATATATATATATATATATATATATATAAAGTTTTTGTTTTTCTTGGTTTTAAAATCCGTGTTATTAATAAAACTGCATATGTTTTATTTGTTATGTATATCTATTGACGTTTCGGTCACACTTGACCTTCTTCAGAATAATTTTTTATAACTATAACAGAATTTTTTTTGTTATATTATAACATAAAATGAATAAGTTAAGTTTAAAACATACCTTATATAAGTTTTTACCGAGGAACACAACATAAACTACATATTGTTAACACATGGTTCACTTTTCGAAACGATACTACAAAAACCTTGCTTTTTGTGTCGTATCTCTATTTTAACGGATTTTTATTTTATGGGTTCTGGTGGTCAAAGGTTTGGATTTTTTTTTTCGCCTTAAGGGTCCTTGCCTGACTATTATTTATTTCTTATTTTTGGAGTGATTTATTTTTGATTCATATTGTGTATATTTAATTTGTTTGGGAGGTTATTTTAGAATGTTGCTTAGGTGTTTTGTATCAGCTTTAGTATTTAGAGATTTCTTATTTTTTTGAATTGCGATCGTTTCGTAAAATTCACGGTTTTTTGTATTGTTTTCTGTTTTGAGAATTTTTACATTTTTAAAATCAAAAGTGTGTTGTTTTTCTGTAATGTGATTTGTCAATGCGGTCTTATTAGGTTTGTCGTATTTGTATCCATTAATCCTGTTTTTAAGATGTTGACTAGTTTGGCCGATGTAAACTCCGTCACAATTTTTACTAGAAATCTCATATACTACGTGTGTTTTTTTATCTTTAGGTTTATTTATTATTTTTTAATAGAGTGTGATATGAGATCCGGTGTAAAAATTGTGACGGAGTTTACATCGGCCTAATCAGTCAACATCTTGAAAACAAGATTAATGGACACAAATTAGACAAACCTAATAAGACCGCATTGACAAATCACATTACAGAAAAAACAACACACTTTTGATTTTAAAAATGTAAAAAGTCTCAAAACAGAAAACAATACAAAAAACCGTGATTTTTACGAAATGATCGCAATTCAAAAAAATAAGAAATCTCTAAATACGAAAGCTGATACAAAACACCTAAGCAAAATATATTATAACATCCTAAAATAACCCTCCAAATAAATTAAATATATACAAAATGGATCAAAAATAAATCACTCCAAAAATAAGAAAAACATAATAGTCAGGCAAGGACCCTCAACGCGAAAAAAATCCAAACCTTTGACCACCGGAACCCATAAAATAAAAATCAGTCGACACAAAAAGCAAGGCTTTTGTAGTATCGTGTCAAAAAGTGAACCATATATTAACAATATGTAGTTTATGTTGTGTTCCTCGGTAAAAACTTTTAAAATTAAGTTATTAATTTTATGTTATAATATAGCAAAAAAAATTTTCTGTTATAGTTATAAAAATCATTCAGAAGAAGGTCAAGTGTGACCGAAACATTAATAGATATGCATAACAAATAAAACATATGCAGTTTTATTAATAAAACGGATTTAACACCCAAGAAAGCCAAAAACTTAAAAAATATACAAATAGAAAAATCCAAGAAAAAAAAACGGTTGGGATACATGATGGTGCTACCGCGAAATTAAAACCTTTAGTTAAAACAGTTTTGACGGCTTTAATCGGATAATTTTTCTTTTCTGTCTTCTTGAGAAACCAGTTTCGACTCTGAATTCTGCTGGAGTGTCTATGGTAGACCATATATATATATATATATATATATATATATATATATATATATATATATATATATATATATATATATATATATATATATATATATATATATGCGCCATTCACGGATTCTTCTGTGTAAGATGTAATAGGAGTGGATATATCCACAATATGCCGTGGTAGTGCTGAAATCACGTTCAGCAAACGTACAACTATATGCAACTCCGTGTATGAATAATGAGTGAAGTTATGTGGTGCATTTGAAGCCATTTCATGGCCCTTTGTATCTACCTAGCTTTCCGCCCTTTTTGGTTCCTGAACTCCTTACGGGTCCAATATTACATAGTAGAAATGGCGGACATATTACTGATGACGGCTTTTTGCCAAAATTTTCGCGTCCCTTTCCCCTGTCCGTTATGTCGGAGGGTATTACAATATGATGTTGCATTGTTCCAGTTTTTTTTTATAAAATATGTAAATCTTCAAAGTAAATAAGTAAGTAGACGATATAAAAAGAAATAGAGTTTATAAATATAAATAACCTTCCTTAATTCTATTCCGATAAATTAAAAATATAGAAAAAGACCTACCTAAGCGAGTAAGTATAAAATGCCAGGTTTTATTCAACAGATACAGTCATTAGCACTTAATATTAAGATCACATGAAAAGAATATTTTAAAAGGCAAAATTTATATAATTAATTAAGAAACCAATTTTTTTACACGGGAACGTCGTTGAAACACCATTTTAATTTAATAATGAATTCGACAGTTGACATAAAAGCCCATTTCAATAGGCAAAGTTTACACAGCCCAAGAACAAGTTATCATTCTGGGAGCGAAAGTTCTTGAAAAATATTATGTCATCAAACGGAAAAGTAATGAAAAATGAAAATTATGACTCAAATCGCTCACAACAATCAAAGCAAAATGCGATTTAGATATCAAGAAAGTCGACCTACACACCCAGTTAGACAAGTGTGATAATAACATTCAGAACAGTAGTCCAAAAGGATCTGAGTGAGAAAATTGAACATTCGGAGACTGATTTCCATTGATTTCTACTTGTAATAAGTAATTGTATATTACGCTGAGGTTTTCTATGTCCCTTCTTTTGTTCATGGAAGGAGGAAGACTCTTTTATGGAAATTATTTTCTTTTGCTAGGATTTTCGCTCTTTTAAAGTTCATTATATGACCCTTATTTAGTATATATTCCACAAGAGTACAAGAAAACACTATAGTTAGTTTAAAGGTTAAAGGCGCGTCAGTAACTCAGACCATTTAGCGCCTACTGTAGAAATTGTTGGGATTAATTAAACCTTATTATAAAGATCAATATGCCTCAGGAAACACAATAAACGTTTAGCTTTAGCAAGATCAAAAGACATAACTGTCGCAAAGTTATTAGAAGTTAGATATCTCTAGCATTTCTGTATGAAGTTCAATGGCGATTCTCTTCCAAACAACATTTTCCCTTCTGGACAGTTGGGGAAAGTGATATGTCTCTGAGAAATTTCTCTTGATATGGAAGAGTTTATTGGGGTTTTCTAAAGATTCCCAGCGAACCTGCGCAATGTTGCGAATAATGTTATCAATGTGTCTATTGAATTCTTTGGGGTTGAGTAAAGAGAAGAAAGGGGTGCCCTCAAGGATTGCAGATTTTGCTTGAGTGTCGGCCAATTCATTCCCCTCTCTGCCGATGTGGCTTGGGGCCCACATGAAAGCTATGTACAGATTACGTTGCGATCCCATTTTAAGGAGGTCGAGAATTTGATTCATGAGAAGGTGAGATGTGTTAATGGCTTGGATCGATCTCAGGCAGCTGAGGGAATCAGAGATGATTAAATGATTGGGGGTGGAGGAATGCTTAATTATCTCTCTGATGCATTGCTTGATGGCAAACAACTCAGCTGAAAAAATGGATGAAAGGGGATTTAACTTTGTTTTGTTACATGAAAAGCTGGTTACGGCAGCTGAGCCTACGCCTTGATCCGATTTGAAGCCGTCGGTAAACGATAGTTTGAAAGATTTGAACTTGGAGTTAATTAGGCTAAGGAAGTGTTGATTGATGATGGAAGGTAAAGTATTGTTCTTATCATATTGCAGAAGATCAAAATTGATTTCAAAATGGGGAGAAACCCAGATGGGGGGGGGGGAAAGATCTGAGGAAGGATGGGGGTAGTATTGGGAATGGATATGTTGTGAGAGGCTATAAAATCAGAAGCTCTGTCATTGGCACCCAATGTGATATTTGAAACGACCCGGAAATCAGAAGGGTTAAGGATCTTATCATAATCCAAAAGGAATGGTCTAGATTTAACAGATATGACGTATTTTATGAGAAGAGAAGAACGTCGGAGATACAGGGTAGGAGTGTTAGTAATACACTGAAGACTGACTATTTGGGAGGTGCGAAATCGATCGACCAATCGATAATCGTAGGGCTTGGTTCTGGATAGGGTCAAGGGAAGAGATATATGAGGGTCTAGCCGAGTCATAAGCAATGCACCCATAATCCAGCTTGGGGAGCATGATGGAATTGTATATTTTGAGGAGCGTGTGGAAGTCAGAGCCTCAGGTGGTATGTGAGAAAAACTTTAATAAATTGAGATTCTTGAAGCATCGAGCCTTAAGGGAGGCAATGTACGGACGCCAGTTAAGCTTATCATCAAATATTAGGCCAAGAAACTTAAGTTGGCTGTCCATAGGGAGATGTTTATGGTTTAGCGAGATAGAGTTTAGTTTTAAGCAGTTTCTCTTTTTACAAAATTGGGTGACCGTTGATTTAGACTGGCTAAAAGTAAAACCTGTCTTCATTGCCCATGATTGCAGTTTCTGAGTGCATAGCTGAAGTTGTCTTTCACAGGTGATAGATGATTGTGAAGCAATGTATATAAGTAAGTCGTCAGCGTAGAGTCTAGCCGTGATGGAGGGGGGAATATAGTCATTGATGGAATTCATGGATAGAAGGAAGAGGGTGCAGCTAAGCACTGAGCCTTGAGGGATGCCATTATTGAGAGGGTGGGAGGGAGAGATATGGGTACCCAGACGAACTGAGAAAAGACGGTCGCGAATAAAGTTTGAGATAAATTTTGGAAGGTGACCTTTAAATCCTAGTTTATGAAGTTGAAGGAGAATACCATGTTTCCAGGTAGTGTCATAGGCATTACAAGCGCTTTTATGAGAACTTATTCTACCTGAAAGATTTCTAGAGGTTTGGCCTATATAATCTTGATCACAATTTAGGCATAGTAACTTATAAATAATGTTCCAGTTTTCTTTCAGTGAGATAAGTGTTTTCGTTCTAGAGTAGAGTAACGCGACTATTTTAATTTGTTTGGATAAAATTTTAATGGAGGTTCTATTTTGAAAAACTTTTCTAAGTTTGAAAGTTAAATTTTCAATGTAGGGAAGTGACATGTAGATAGATTGTTCAACTGAATTGTTGGATTCAACTGGTAGTGATAACTTAGCTGTTTGTATATGTATCAGACAGGGTTAGCTTACCTTTTCAAAACTGTTCTCTGGTATGTCATATTGAGTGCTGTATAATATGGTTATTGACGATTGTTCATTAATTCACTGAAAGGAAAGTAATCCTTGACATAGAAATTATTATCCGTATTATAAGCCAAACTAAGTCATTGCGAGTTTTGATGCTGTCTGTCTTTTTACTAATTTACCCCTCAAACTGGTCTTAACTAGTTTTAAAGACCACTGGAATAATATATCTAATTTTTGTAAAATGGATTAGGACACTTTCGAAACAGGTTCTCCCTTTCATCCTGGATTTAAACTATTTTGTTTCTGAAAACTCATATTATAAGCAGATCTTCGGAACCCCTATGGGGAGTGAATTATCATCAATATTAGTCAATTATGTTTTAGATGATCTTATTGAAGACTGCTTGAAATACCATCCTTCTTGTATCCCTTTTGTTAAGGGGCACGATGACGATCTCCTTATGGCTCTTCCTGCACAGAGAATAGAAGAAATTTTGGAGATGTTTAACTCATACAATTTCTATCCCCAATTCACGGCTTCAATTCAAGGAAAATTCATCACAGTATACCATTCCTGGACACGTTGGTGATACGCACAGAAACCAATCTTCTAAAAACCAGGTGGTACAGAAAGCCCATGTTCTTGAATAGATTCATAAACTTTCAATTTTACCACTCTTCAAAAATGAAAACCAACCTCATACTAGGAATGAAAAGGAGGGCAATTAAACTTATCCATCCAGACTTTAGAAATGACAGTTTACAACTGCTTAAAACAATTTTGTTACAGAATTCATATCCACTTTCGATGATCAATAAATTCTTATATAGCACTCAATATGATATGATACCAGAGAACATTTTTCAAAGGGTAAGTCAACCCTCTCTGATACATACACAAAGAATTCAATTATCACTACCAGACGAAGGCAATAACGGAGTTCAACAATCTATCTACATGTCACTCCCTACATTGAAAATTTAACTCCCAGACTTAGGAAAGTTTTCCAAAATTAAACCTCCATTAAACCAACCAACCAATCAAATTAAAACAGTCGCGTCACTCTACTTTAGAACGAAAACACCTATCTCACTGAAAGAAAACTGGAACATTATTTATTAGATCCCATGCCCAAATTGTAACTAAATTTATATAGGTCAAACCTCTAAAAGTCTTTCAGGTAGAATACGTTCTCATAAAAGCCATTGTAACAGAGGAGTGTTTTCTTGTACTCTTGCGGAACATCTACTAAATAAGGTCATATAAAGAACTTTGAGAAACCAAAAGTCCTAGCAAAAGAAAATAATTTCCATAAATGAGTCTTCCTAGAAATGATTCACATAAATAACGAATCATTTTTCATGAACAAAAGAGGAGACATAGAAAATCTCAGCTTAATATACAATTATTTATTACAACTAAAAATCAATGGAGATCGGTACCCCAATTTTCTCAGTCAGATACTTTTTGACCTCTGTTTTGAAGGTTATTATCATACTTGGACAACTGGGTATGTAGGTCGCCTTTCTTGATATCTAAATCGCATTTCGCTTTGATTGTTATGACCGATTTGTGTCACAGTTTTAATTTTTCATTACTTTCCCGCTTAATAGCATAATACTTTACTTATTGAAACGGCCTTTTAATGTCAACTATCAAATGTCGAATTCATTCTTAAATTAAAATAGCGTTTCAATGACGCCCATGTCTTAAAAAATTAGTTTCTTAATTAATTAGATAAATGTTGCCTTTTAAAATATTTTTCTCATGTTATATGATTTTAGTGTTAAGTGCTAATGACTGTATCTGTGGAACAAAACCTGGCATTTCATACATACTTTGGTAAGTCTTTTTTCTGTATGTTATTTTCTCTTTTGTAGAAGTCCTGATGAAGGGAGTAAAATTTCTCGAAAGTTAGACTAAGAAAAAAGAGTTTTCCCTACAAAAGTACCTTAAACCGGTTTAGTTGGCTTTTTCTTAACTAGACCAGTCACGAGACTACCTCCTATATATATATATATATATATATATATATATATATATATATATATATATATATATATATATATATATATATATATTTGAGAGAGTAGCGAGAGAATTTGGTGAGACATCTGTAAGTTCTTTTTTTAAGCTCCTGAATTGTGTTCAGTTTGGTAGCGCGAACTTTCCCCATAGAAAAAAGTTAGGAGCAGTGAAATCCCACAATCTCAGAGGTAGACTGTATCACCAACAAGGAAGATAAAGCTGCACAGAAACATTATTTTTAACAAGGCCATGGTTGCCCGGAGTGTGAGGTATGTAGGTAGATAGTCCCGTGTTTTGTTGATTCAGCACTGTTGTTTGAGGAAACAAATAATTTTTCCAGCATAGCAGTTCCTAATGATGGTAACACAATTTTCTGCATCATCCTCAGAAAAATAAGGTCCGATTACAACAATTCCACAAGGGTGTAATAGTCGTTACGGACATTAAGATTTTTTTTTTAACCAACCATAAGATAGATTTGCTTATTAGTGATTCCACTTAAGTCAAATGGACTTCTTCACTCATTTGCAATTTTTCAATTAAGTTATTCAATAGCGCATACATTCTGAACAATTTTGGTAGTCTGTGAGCTGAAGTTCTTGTGTCAGCTGCTTTTTGTTACGCTTTATTTGCGAGTCTTTTTTTAATATGATACATAACTGACTAATTCCTATCTCCAAGCAACAAAGTGTGACCCTGGGATTTTTCTCTACCTTCAATTATTTGATCATTTTCTTTGAATTTGTTCATCAAATACTGAGCAGATATTGTCTTAATTTCCATAAAGCGATGATAGTTGAGAAATGATTTAGTGAATAATGGAAAATTAATTTAGTTATAATTGCCTGCTCGAGAAACTTCAATAAAAAAAAAGAATCTACTTACATAACCACTGACCGGACAATATTCCTGTAATGGGATATTTGGGAGAGCTTTCTGAAAATAAAATATTATGGTTAAATTTTTGTACTGCATAAATATTGCAAATTGAGTGATTTTCCAGTACCATATGCATATACATGGTGGTCCAAACCACCCGTAAAGGCTCTACAGAGTGGTAAAAAAACGGTTTTTTCCAAAATCTGATGACACATTTTATAGGTAAATGAGGTGTGCTCTATTGATTGGCAATAAAACCAATTTCCAGTCTGTACCGAAAGTGGGCTAAACTGACCGGAAGTTGAGTTTTTTAAATAGAACATACATATTTTTACAACGGATTCGGATTAAGCGAGAAAAATACACAAGCATTTTTCGACTTCTAGATGACCTCCGAAAATCATCACTTGACCATCTACTAAAAATCATCTGCACACCTTATAACACGTCATAAAATGTTTTTCAAGAAAATCTGACATGAACATCTAAGGTTAATGACGTAGGCTCAATCAAATGGCGCTAATATCAACTTCCGGTTTAGGCCGGAAGTGGGTCAAACTGCTACATATTTATTTTCAAAACTACGCGTCCTACGAAAAAATATTTTGGACAAAAGTTTTAGAGTGCGTAGGAGGTCACATAAGGAGACTTTGAAATTTTTAAATGGAACGCTGTCAAATCAGAATACTTCGAATTTCTAGAAAGTTCTAGGATAAACTTTTTGTCCGAAAGTGCATTTATTATGCGAAACGAGCATATTGTAACCAGAAGGATTTTCAAATTATAACAACATATTTATGATGAAAAGTTATAAATTTTTTTATTAACTTAAGGAACATTAGTAACATAATAAAGCTGTGAACCATAAATTTATTTAATTTACAAATGTATGCAATGCACTATCAGAAAAGTAAACATAAAAATGATGTAAACCGAAATTTAGATTTTTGTTGCATTTTTTGATGAAAATCAAACCAAATTAAAATACAAGAAATTCATTTCATCGAAAAATTTTTCTCACAAAAGATATGTATTTTTATTCGTAGAATACAAATTTGCATGTTCCATTCAAAAAAATGAGCTTCTAGTCAGTTTGACTCACTTCCGGTCGAAATCGGAAGTTGATATTAGCGCCATTCGATAGAGCTTACGTCATTAACCTTAGATGTTCATGTCAGATTTTCTCGAAAAACATTTCATCATTTAGATGTCGAAAAACGCATTTTTTAGAAAAATGTTTCTTACAGAAGATGTGTATTTTTCTCGCTTAATCCGAATCCGTTGTAAAAGTATGTATGTTCCATTTAAAAAACTCAACTTTCGGTCAGTTTAGCTCACTTCCGGTACTGACCGAAAGTTCATTTTATGGCCAATCGATAGAGCGTACCTAATTTACCTATGAAGTGTGTCATCAGATTTTGGAAAAAAACATTTTTTATCAGGCCTGTACGGATGTATATATATATATATATATATATATATATATATATATATATATATATATATATATATATATGTATATGTATTTGAGGGTGCATAAGATGTATATGGGGGTTAAGAAAAGTATTTACACTGATCATACCCAAAATTTAGTGGTTCGGTAAATGTTTTAATGTATTTAACAAAGATTGTACTTATGTAAAGTTATGTGACTAAAGATCCTGTATATATATATATATATATATATATATATATATATATATATATATATATATATATATATATATATATATAATAAAATAGAATAAAATATTGGCGAAGCGGACGTGAAAATTTGTCAATCTACATGATTCTCGTGTTAAAAAGTGCGGAGCACTCCAAAATATGGAAAAACTCCGGGTCCGACAGATGGCGACAGAGCTCTTTCGTCCTAATATGGGACTCGTCAGGCCACCGCAGTCGGTACAAACCATCATCTCGCCTTTGCATCGTTTGGCTTTGAAACACGCTAAACGATGCTCTCATGGTGGGATCGTTTGGTGCGGCACGTGGCTTTGGCTGCTAAAATAGGCGGTAGGCATGCTTGCCAGTACCGAAAAATGCGACCCCTATCCTTTGGGTAGCGCGTTTCGTGTACTCGATTTTACATATTTCTGTTTTAATTCACCGTCGCGCCACCATATGACGGTTCTTTTACAAACTTTGTTAATTTGTGTGGTTCTTATATTATCAAGTGGACCATCGAGATGTCGCCTTTGTCGTATTATTTGCTGTGTTTTGATTATAAATTCAGCTTTATACGATGCAAAGGCGACATGATGGTTTGTACCGACTACGGTGGCCTGACGAGTCCCATATTAGGACGAAACAGCGCTGTCGCCATCTGTCAGACCCGGAATTTTTCCATATTTTGGAGTGCTCCGCACTTTTTAACACGAGAATCATGTAGATTGACAAATTTTCACGTCCGCTTCGCCAATATTTTATTCTATTTTATTTTAAATTACACGGACAAAAACTTATATACTTATTTATATATATATATATATATATATATATATATATGTATATTTATATATATATATATATATATATATATATATATATATACTTGGAAAATCCTTAATTATATTCGTAAAACTGTTCTGGGATTGAGGTTCATATAATGTTAAAACATCTTTATTATATCATTAAAATATATTTTTAAAACGTTTCGATCATTTTATGGTCTTCATCAATTATCTGCAACAATACAAACATCTTTTTTTTCTCGTCTTTTCGTTACATTTATTGTTTATTATTATATGCAAAATGAACTACATAATCAATGATAAAAAAACAAAGATAAAATTTTTATTTTGACTCACAATTTTTCGTCAAAAATTTTTCTAAAACCACAGTTAGCTTAAAATTTTTGTTTTAAAAATACGATACAATATTAAATATTAGTGCATAATTTAGCTACATATACTTTTACATTTTAAAATATCATTCAGCTCGGTAGTTAAATTTTGACTAGGTATTTATCTTCTATATCGTTATCCGCATTTCACTACAGTATATGTATTATTTTTTTAAATGTTTTTAGTAATTTTTTATTAATTATAAATAATAAGATGGCACTTTAAAGCTAATTTGTTCGATTTGTTATTAAAACAATTAAGGAGGACATTGTGGTAGATTTTACTTCAGCCCTTTATAGCAGTTTTGTCATTTATAGAGTTTGAATTTTTCTTTATGTAAATCTTTTCCAAAATTTCACATTTACATTGGTTTGATTCGATTTTAAGTATCTTTTTTTCTTGGAAATTAAATTTGTGTGAGTATGCCGATTCGTGGTTGCTTAAGGCTGTTTTATTTTTTTTTTTTGTCATATCGATGTCGATTTAGTCGGTTTTGTAAGTATTGTGAAGATTGTCCTATGTAGACTCCAAAACATTCATTGCATGGGATTTCGTATATAGTGTGTGTTCTTTTGTTATTGTGAATTTTGTTCTTTAGTGAACTGAAGTTCTGTTGAAGGAGATTATAGCCTTTGTGACACACAGATTTATTTTGCTTTTGAAAGAGCATCTGTAGTTGTTCGAACAAACCTTGTATGTATGGCAATGGTAAGTATTTTTCATGTTTTTATCGGTTTGTATGGGTTCGAGATTAATATTTAACTTTGGCCCACGTGACTTAAAAATCGAGTTAATGAGATTTATTTGGTAGCTGTTTTTAATTATATATTTTTGGCCTTTCTTATCGCAGCCTCTCTATGTATTGTGACATAAAAAGTAATAAAAAAATTCAGCTGGTAATATGTCGAGATGTCAAGACGAAATCCATCAGATGGTGTATTTAAATAGGCGATCGACCCTCGCGCCTGGCTCCCGCGCTACACCCTTCACTGCATCAGCTGACAATCTTTCCACCGGGATACAGCCAGCTGATGTTTTTATTTACTCTAAATAGCATGTAAACTATCATCTGACAAATCTTTAACTGGGAGGAAATCACTGAACATATTTTTTTTTCATGTTCGTGCGGCCAACTAAGGTATAATTCACCTTACAGTCAGCTGACTTTTTGTTCTCCAATGTGTTGTGTCAACTATCATTTCACAAATTTTCAATTGGAAGGAAGAAACAATTTTTTTTCTACGTAAGTGGGAGGCTGTCGCTGTTCAACCCACCCACTATACCGCAGCTGACGTTCACAGGGCTTTATGACAGAACTCTTTGACGCATTTCACGAGTTATAGCCCGAGAGGAAGTGACTTACAAAATCTTGTGCATGGCTCGTATACTATTAAGTAAGCAATATAAGAAAATCAAAGGTGACTTATACTAGAAAACATAACATCTCTTCTATAAATGACTTGTTAATTAATCAAAAAATTCCTACAGAATGTAAATCAGTTAAATTACATATTAATTATTCCAGATTTAAATCGAACAACAAATAGATTATTTGTCAGTAAATTTATATATTATTATAATTTTAGTAGGATCTCTTTTATTAGAATATTATTCAAAAATACACACTTCAGATAAAGAAGTTCAACTCATAAATATATATATATATATATATATATATATATATATATATATATATATATATATATATTCCCAAAATGGTCCATTTGGGCCCCCAGATGTCGACTGCGGCATGCAAGGGGGTAATTTAACTGGGAAAAATTGAGGGTGCATGAGATTTATGTGGGGGGTCAACGAAAGGAGTAATATATGCGGGTCAATGAAAGTATTTACTTTGTAATTAATAAAGATTGTACCTATGTACTGTTATAGGATAAAACATACAGTATATATTTAGAATATAAAACTAATCTGTTTATTTAGTAAATAGCTATGTAATGGAACAAATATTAATTATTTTACACTGTTCAATGTGAACTATATTCCGTTAAAATGAATAATTAAATAATCACTCTGTGAATAGATTTCTCGTGGGAATATGGTAGTTATATTTTTTATCACTATCCACGAAAGTTTAAAGGAAAAATAAACAGTTATCGAACTTAACTTTTATTATCTTTGTCGTTTAAAGGTTTTCTTAAAAATATATAAACTCAGTAAATTTATGAAGACATAAAACTAAGAGACCCTTTCTAAGATTTGGCTATAAATCTATCGAAATAATCCTACTCTGATTATGTAAATGAAACCAGACGTGTTAAGGGTAGTTTTTAACATATGGTATATGAAATACGGTTAAAATGTATTAAAATATTGAACGATTTTCCCATTATTAGGAAACAAAAGAATAATCAAATAAATTCATTATACTGTAATATAACGTTTGACCTGTGTAAGGGATCTAATATGGCGACTGTTTTTCCTGATTGCAAGAAAGAATGAATTAAATACCAGCAATATGCTTATTCCTTTAGTTATAGAAAGAAATAGAATAGTTTTATTAATTGTGTTTATATAAAAATTATTATTAAGACGCTCAGAGTCAAATTCGGGAATCAAGCATCCGGTATAGAATAGCTAACGCCCTCAGCACGTAATAATCGAAACCTTCGAACTTTAAGGGAAAGAAATTGATGTTTCAAGATTCCATCGGGTAATATGGGTACAAACGGGAATCAGAGGGGTGTCGAGGGGTGTAAGTTTCGAAGACACTCTTTTAAGGAATAGTAAAAGTCAATCACAGTTTGAATGTCGTTAGAACGGTACCGTGAGTACCATTACGTCACGGGTATAATCGTCGGGAAAGGTTATCTTTGTTTAATTTAGGAAATTAAGGGATTATCGTGTGTTATTTTAGTGGGACATTTCGCGATTTTCATACGGTTCGATTAAGTAATATAAATAGCTGTTTTTCGCGTTTTATTTCTTTCTTTTTTGTTTAATATTTTATTAAGCTATTTATACGTATTTTTTCAAAATTGGGTTTTATATTTTTGGTTAAAATAACGGCTTAGAAGAGCAATTATGTTTGTTTTATTCAATTTAATTAAAACCTTCACGCGAATTAACTTGCAGGCGCGCTGTTGCGAGACCTACAAAACAAGAGATGTCTTCTAACCAACTAATTAGCAGCCTTTCCTGAGTCCTGAAGTTCTGAGTTGTGGTTGGTAAGCTTAAATAACCGTAGTTGTTTGGTACTAAAGCTGCAAGAGAGAAGATGCACGATCAGACTTCCAGAGTGTCTTGATTACTATGAAATTCAATTATAGGTTATTAAAATAGTTACTAATTAGTATGGGGCAGAAAATGATTATAGATGAAAGGGTTAACGCTACCACAATATATCATTTGAAAGAGTCTATGATCAAATTCTGTCACAGCTATAAATTTTCAATAAGTGATAAGTCCAACATTATAAATAGGTTAAAGATTAAGAACAAGCCACATTATACCCATTATACTTTCAACTTTAGTCATAACTAGTCGTTGAGTTTATTTCTCCGTATTTTCTTGCATCGAAAATACATTACCCTACATTACATAACATAAATTTGCTATATGTTAAAAAGTGTTTCCTTAAAAGCCTAACCGTTCGACCTGACATAACTGTGCTTACTTATTACCAAAAATTATAATAGCTTAATGCTAGTTATAATAATGTTTGGTATTACTTATTATAGAATAGAAAAACAATTTACTTCTTTATATGTTAATAAAGGTTATAGTTAGCGTGAAGGTAAAAAAATATTCTTTTTATGGTCACTCTACTTGTAACTTATACAAACTTGTGCATTTGACAGCTACGCATTGTGCTTGTACGCGCGAATGTTGTTTAAACTTGAACTAGTGCTGCAAGGTAGTTGACGCACACTTGCATGGACTTACTTCGTTCATCTCTTATTAATACGAGTGTCAGAGGCAAACGGCGAGCACTCTTTATATTATTAGTTTTTTGAATTTTAGGAAGAAAAAGGATTACTAAATATTATCAAAAATAAAAATAGACCTACTATACAAGCTAAAACGAATCAAAATTGTTTTCTTTGGCAGTCTGGAGAGAGTAACTGTATTTGTTTCATAACATGATTCTTTTCAATTTCTCCAATAGTACGATTACAGAATGAGTTACAGTTAAATTTCATTCGATATTCTAATCAACCGGTTAAACTATTAACTTTTTGAATTTGATAATTATTTTATTAATTTTAACGTTTAAGTAGTCTGTATTATTTACTAACTGTCTTTTCTTCTTTCTATCTGTTTGAATATTTATAGATAAAATTCAGTGGTATATTATTTCTCTGTACCTAACTATAAAAGACAAACGACTGTCATAGAGAGCAAAATAAGGTTTTACGATAGGAATCAATTTTGAATTGATAAGTTTTTTCATATTTAAACTGTTTCATTTTTGTTCACAAACAACTGCTAACACAGATGGCCTATTTTAAAAGGAAATATTCGCAGTCCGACAAACACTTTTCTAGGTGCTTTATGACGCTATGAAACCATCCAAGTCAGAGGATCATCTAAGGGACATCATCCTGTTAGAACATGTAAAGATTTGAAATACCGCATACTTTCGGCAAAGAGCTAATTTTTCCAGCTATTGAAGAGGTTAAAACTGTACTTTACAAGCCTGCATATGACAATACAGTTCATAGATATATTGATGAAATGAATCATAAAGTTGAAAGTTTCTTGTGTAATTATCGACCCAGTTCTCCAGAGAGCTGACCGAGTTAAATTTACCTGGAAATGGTCGTTTTCGTATGTTCGTTTGGTTATGGACCTAGAAATCCACGAAGAACTGTTCTCTGCGAGAATTTACAAAACAGATATTTAAGGCCTGTTTGTTGTCAAAATGTTTTGGATATTTCATGGTTGGGCATTACCGTGGTTTTATAAACCATTTAAAACAAAATGTACCCAGGGTATTTGCTAATTAAAAAATGCATGAGTTGTAAAAAAAACATTTTTTTAATTTAATATTTTCCACTCTACAGTTAATTCCATTAAATTGCGTAGCTCTGTATCAAGTCTAGGTCTGGTAAAAAAATGCACAATGCGGCGGTGCGCTTTGCGCGGCATCGTGTGGGAGATATTATGAAAAACTTCAACTGTGTCTTCGAAAAAAAATTATTTTATTCGCCATTCGTCATTGATTAAAATATCAAAATCCTTTAATAATTTCATATCTTTATTATATATCATTGATAACGCAGACACTCTAAAAAATATTTGTCTAGATCCATTTACTTCTATGTAGATTGACGCTGAATACAAATCCTGGGTTCATGTAGCCCCAGCAGGCCAGAGTTTTTCGTTAATACGCTAAACTTATCGAAAAAAAGCCACAATTGGCAATTTCTCGGATTGAATGATAATTCTGAAAACTCAATTTATTGCTTATGTACATACATGGGCCCTCCTACTACTATGTATTCATATGCACTGAATACTTAAGCAGGGTCCAACTTGCCTTGTTAGGTCACGGTTCCCTCTTAATCCCGAAAATAATCGGAAAAAGTCGAAACTGGACATTTTTTGGATCGGTTGATACTGACAACATGATTTACCTCGATTGGGGTAACTTTGTAAAAAAACACAATACGGAAAAAACAAGAACAATACTATATCTGAAACTATAGTTCTTATATGTTCGTTTATCAATTATTTTCGTTGAAATTATTATTTATTAGTGTCTTTTTTACTTTTTGCAGTATTTTTGGTTGGAATTCTGGAAACGTTATAAGTTTTATAATAACGTAAAAACAAAAAATATAGAACATAAACAGCAAAAATACGTAACATTACCTTACACTAGTGAGCTGTTAGAAAAAATAAAATACATTTTAAAAAAGCACGATATTATCGTTTGCCACATGTCACATAATAAATTAAATACGTTGTTCACAAATTTAAAAAGTAAAACTCCTCTCATGAATAAATCAAATGTAATATATTCGATCCCTTGCACAAATTGTCCCAAAAAATATATAGGCATAACGAACCAATTGAAGAAGAACAGATTAAATGGCCATAAATATACGAAAAACGCCTCAACAGCGTTAAACGAACCCACACAGGACGAAAAACATACTTTTGATTATAACAGTACCAAAATAAAAAAACAAAGATAAGAATTACCAAAAATTACAGATAAAGGAAATGATTGAAATCAAAAAAGATAAAAACACTGTTAATGACAGAACAGATATGGGAAATTTGAGTCACATTTACACAAGCCTAATTTAAACAAAAATATTAAGTATTCGATCCTGTCAAATGAAAATCAAAAATTGAATATCCTCTTAAACTTAAAACTAAACGTATACCTTATTTGTTTTTTTTTGTACATTGTAAAATATAAGAAATATAAAAAAAATAAAACACATTTGCATTCCATGTATCCTCAGTAGACGTTGTAGAGATTAAATTTTATTTAGTAATAGAATAACAAAATGTCAAGGTGTGTACCGGTAAAATTAAATATTTAAAAAAATTTTAAAAATTTGAACACTGTTTTGAAATGTCTAGTTTGTTTTTTTTTTAAATTGTAGATATGTGAGTGTAATTATATAAAAATATTTTTAGGAAAAAAAAATTTTGGAAATGCCTTAAATAAAGGGCGAAACGTCAATTCTTTTGTATTTTTTATTAAATATAGAACCTAAACCCAAGAAAAGACTAAATAAAGGAAAAATTATATAATCTATGGTTCAAGAATCCAGAAAATAAATTAATATATATATATATATATATATATATATATATATATATATATATATATGTATATATATATATATATATATATATATATATATATATATATATATATATATACTATAATTATATTTCCTTGTAGTTATACCTGCAGTCCGAACTAACTGCAGTTTTTATGTAGTTTTGCTATAGTTTTTCCTGTAATCTATTTTCAAATGAGTTCTTAACTAACTAAAAATTGTCAGAATTAACATTGAATGTGAATAATGCTGAAGTTGGCATTTTTTAATTTGATCATAAATGTATCTTCTTCTTCTTAACGTGGCTTGTCCTATCGCCCGTTGGCAATCATCAGCGCTATCTGAACTCTGTCCACCGCTCTTCTAAAAAACGTCTTTGTGCTGGCTCCATTCCATTGCCGTAAGTTCTTCAGCCAAGATGTTCTGCGACGGCCTGGATGGATCGACAAAATTAAAAAGCATATTTTTTCCAACACCTTAAAAACGCTTTGATTTAAACTTCCTGAAAAGATTTGTTTCTAATTAAAGAAATAGAAAGTACTTAAAATAAAAGCAAAATTAAATTCTTGATTTATTTTATTTGATTTGTAAAAGTAGATAAACAAACATTGATAGCTTTTTAAAATAAATCAGTTAATTTGATCAATATTTGGTATGACAACTGTTGCTGGTAAGGAATGCTTGGCACATTTTAGGCAACTGATCAGTAATTTTTCAATAATGAAAATATCAGTATTGTTTCCTGCTGCAAATAATGAAGATTCTTGAAGTTGTTAGTACAAATCCTTTATTGATAAGATTCTGATCAGGTTAGCTTCAGAGATTGTAATGACTATTTCTTAACTGGTATTAACTCCCAAAAACCATTTTACTAGACTATAAAGCATGTTTTGGATCGTTGTCATATTGAAAATATGTTGCCTTCCACATAAGATAACAAAACGTCTTGAAAAATATCTTGATAAAAGAATTCCAAATCTCCAGATCATTACTGAGTCTCCACTTATTTCAAAGAATGCACTTTGATTCTAAATAGGTGGTCATCCAACATCGCGAATTTGAACTGAAGAAAAGAAATTAAATTTTAATTCGTCATCTAAGCACACCTGTTTCTATTCTGCTATTGTCCAATTTTCATAATCCAGAATGAATTCCTCTGGGACTTTCTGACTACAATCTCGTTTCTCCTATCTTTGCTTTTATCTTACTAGTTGACAGACCTAACTCTGTGTCTATACTTACAAAGAATAATGATGAACTCATAATCAACGAAGAGGAGATACTCCAAACATGGCAAGAATACTTCCAAAGTCTACTAAACATACATCAAGAGAAAGAACATTGAGAGGATATATATATATATATATATATATATATATATATATACTAGGGTGGACCCACCGGTAGAGGACCCAACAATAGAAGAAACAGTACAAGCAATTAACAAATTAAAGAACGCAAAATCCCCAGGCTCCGATAATATACCGGCCGAATTTCTCATGTACGGAGGGGAAGTTTTACATAGACAATTACACACACTAATCACACTTATATGGAAAGAAGAGAAAATGCCAGCAAAATGGCACGAAAGCATAATAATACCTATCCATAAAAAGGAAAACAAAACCAAGTGTTCCAACTATAGCGGAATCTCCCTACTTAACACGGCATACAAAATCTTATCGAATATCCTATTAAGTAGACTAACGCCTTTTGTAGAAAATTTTCTAGGGGAATACCAAGCCGGATTCAGGAAAAATAAATCGACTATAGATGAGATTTTACTGTAAGGCAGCTACTTGAAAAAGGATGGGAATTCAATAGAACTATCCACAATCTTTCCATCGACTTCCAACAAGCATACGACAGCATTAAAAGGGGTCAACTGTGAAATGCAATGGCAGAACTTTCGATTCCAAAAAACTGATCCACCTCGCCAAAGTATGCGTAAATGGCTGTAGATCCAGGGTACGAATAGGTAACCAACTCTCAGAATCGTTTGAAATAAACAGTGGCCTAAAACAAGGAGACGCACTGTCACCCCTCCTCTTTAATATAATCCTGGAAAAAGTAGTGAGAACAACACAAATTAGAACAGAACTAATAACAGTAAATGGATCAAAATTACTACTAGCATTCGCGGACGACATTGATATTGTTGGAAACACCGTCACCAATGTAAAGGAAACTTTCAACAAAATAGAGATAGAGGCAAGGAAAATCGGTCTAATGGTCAATGAGGAGAAAACCAAATACATGTGCATAAACAGACAAAAGAATCGAGATAGAATAGGACAAAATGTAACAATAGACACATATAACTTTGAAAGAGTGGAGCGTTTTAAATATCTCGGAGCGACAATCACCGCAGATAACGATATCACAGAGAAGATAAAAGGGAGAATTCAGGTAGCAAACAGATGTATGTATAGTATCAACAACACCATCAAATCCAAGAACCTAACACGAACCTCAAAAATCAGAATATATAGAACAGTGATTAGACCAGTGCTCATGTATGGCTGTGAGACGTGGACGCTGACAAAAGAAATGGAAATGAAACTTAAATGTTTTGAGAGGAAAATCCTTAGAAGGATTTTTGGATCCTATCACGACCCCAGTACTAATCAATACCGAATAAGAACAAATGCCGAGGTCAAACAGATATATAACGCTAGCGACATCGTACAAGAAATTAAATCCCAACGCCTAAGATGAGCCGGCCATGTCCATAGGCTCCTTAATAACCGCCTTACCAAGTTAATTTTGGAGGAGACCCCGACAGGGAAAAGACCCTTAGGACGCCCAAGAATGCGATGGAGAGATAACATATGGTCAGATTTAAGAACAGTGGGGTTTCCCACTGACCCAACTATCATGGACGACCATGTGAGATGGAAGCAAGTTGTGCAATCAGCCAAGACCCACCCTGGATTGTAGAGCTACTAAAGAAAAAGAAGAAGTTGACAAAAATAGATATAAAGTAAAAGTTTTTTCTGACTTTTTTATAAAAATATTGTCTCTTTCACGAAATCTTTTAATTACAGCACTTTCAACTGATCTTACTGGATAAAAATATTTGGCGAGATCTGACTGTATAACATCCTGTTCATGTCCTGCTATTCACCATTATATAAAGTTGATAGATCAAATCCAGTTGACCTAATGAAACTATGCATTTCTATTCAGTGCTATTAAAGATAACCAGAAATACTAAGACTTTAAAATAAAACTATCAATGAAAATTATTTCTATTCTATTTTTGAACTATCTAAAAATAATTTTTATTGCCTCTCATTATTACTTTACCGGTAATGTCGTAAGCACAAGGTCAGATAAAAGTGACGTCATTTTCTGTAACGTTAGCAGTGAAAGGTCATGCGGACGTGGTCGAGGGGGTGACAGTTGTTTGTTTAGTGTTAGTATAGTGCGGAATATGAGACAGTTGTGACTGATTTAGTTTTTGACAACTTATAGATAATCGATAAATAATCAAGAAATGCCATATATGTTGGAAGCGAAATTACAGGAATGAGCCGAAAGTGTATACCTTTAAATTTTCCAATGATGCAGATTTGTGCAATAGATAGCTACTATTCGTCGCACAAATTTTCCTTTAACAAAATGTAGTAGGATATGTGAAGTACATCTTTTTAGTGAAAATATAATACTGTCATTAACATCACGTAATTTGAAGACTAATCAAATCCCTACGACAGATTTGAAAATTCCTAAATTAGTTTCTAGGACTATTCCTAAATATTATTTCCTAATTGTTTTAATATTAATCAAAAACAATTTCAACTAATTAACCAAGACAATTTCGCAGAAGCAATAATATATACTAAAAGAGACAGGAAACTAAATGAAAAATATGTTTATTATGAACGTTATGATGATTTTTGGAAGATATTAAAGTCTTTTCATCTACTCCGGCAATAAAACAAAATTGTTAGTTCTTAAAAAAATATGTTTAAATTAAGAAAATCACCTGGACCTGTTATTACTTATTTGATTGTAATTAGTAGCATGTTTAAACATTTATAAATAGGGCCAAGTTCAAGGAGATTCTCGAGGAGGCCGAATATCCTGACATTGTTCCAGGTGTTGGGCCTCTGGAGGATTATGTAGGCCATATTACCTATTTGATCATTGATGCCCTTACCAGATCCTCTGTTACGAAGGTGTTTAGATACTAAAAGTACGGGAACTTCCACCAGATCTAAGAGAGCGTATCCGGGAGAAGAACATGTTAAAACAGTGCCTACAGGACTGCTGATCCTGCAATGAAGAGATTGGCAAACCAAACATCTGAGCAGATAAGGAGCGAGCTCGTCGATTTGTACAATTGATGCTGGCACTCCTAATTAGAAACTCTGCAAACCCAAGGTGGTAGTCTTTTCACAATGACTTGTAGCCTCACGAAGGGATCAAAAAGGCAGCTTCCGCATATCATTACCGGAGGTGTTACACTCATAGACCCCCAAGACAAAGCCAGTGGGTTTGCAGATAAACTCTTTGAACAATTTAGTCTAAATCCCAGCATCGATCGTACAAAAGAGCAGCGTATTGATCGAACGGTACAAATTTTTAGATCAGTCGAGTTTATTGACCTTGGCATACTTGTTTCGGGATTGATTGTCAGAAAGGCGCCGGATCTGGATGGTCTGCCGAACGCGGCCTTGAGGTGCGCTCCGGACAGAACCCTCTCGGCTATCACTAATATAGCTAATGCGGTTATACAATCAGGACATTTTCCCTCAGATTGGAGGTGGCTAAGGTAATTCTCATCAAGAAGAACGGCGAAAGGGCTACCAATATAGACAGTTACAGGCCTTTTATCCTACTTTATAATCTGGGGAAAATAATTGAACGTGTAATCCGAAACCGAATAACTGATTTTATAACAGAGAGAAATATCCTGCGTCCGGAGCAGTTTGGCTTCAGGAGCAGTCATAGCAGTGTTCAGCAGACCACCAGGCTAGCGTCGATGATAACCCAAGGATTCAATAAAAAATTCCATACAGGTGCACTCTTCTTCGACATAAGCAAGATATGACACAATGGGCTAATTGTAAAGATCATAAGACTGGGAACTCCAAGTTACATACTCAGACTAGTCTCAAGTTTTCTTGATGGAAGAACAGTGTCATCAAATGACGCTGTCGGAAATAAAACACGTCAGAGCTGCAGTGCCGCAGAGGTCAACCCTGTCACCCACTCTATTTAATTTATATACAGCGGACATTCCGATTAATAACTTCAGAAAATTATTTCTGTTTGCTGACGATACTACGTTTGCGACCTCTTCAGGATCCTTAAATTACCTACTCTTGAGACTTCAACGTTACATAAATAAACTAGAAAGATGGATGGCCGATTGGAAAATCAAATTGAACTCAAATAAGCCATCATATTTACAAAGTCGCAATTTCCGATTCCCGACAGTCGGCTAACCATCTCGAATGTTCACATTCCTTGGCGGGACAATGCGAAGTACTTGGGGTATTCTTTGACCGAAGACTAAATTGGTTATTAAATACGAACTAAATTTTTATCCAAGGCTAAAACGTCATGGTTGGCTCTCTATTCGCTTCTGCATCAAAACAGCAAACTCAACTTGACGAAGCTCACTAGTTACAAACCCTTCATACGATCTCTTCTAACCTATGGTGGTCCGACTTGGATCACCACAGACAGATCTAGATTTAGGCGAATAGAGAAGTTTCAAAACAAAATCTTAAGCATGATCTGTGGTGCCCCATACTTTGTGAGGAACACAATAATACAGAGGGATCTTGAATGTGGTACTTTTACCACTTTCATTCGTGAAACCGTAACCAAATACATGGACCGTGCTACCCTTTTTACAAACTAGCTCATTACACAGTCACACAACCTCACCAGGATACCACGGCAACGCTATCGCTACGTCAGAGATTGGCCACTTGACCATTAAACTGAGTCATTTTTCTTTTCAAAATTAACTGGCTTAAAAGCCCAATATAAGTTCTCAGACCCATACTGTTTAAAGTCCACAGTTATAGCATACGAGTCTATAGGTTGAACCTGACTCCAAGACACAAAGAAGATTCAATATAGCATGTATAAGTAAAAATATTTTTATTTGGCCACGAACTCTGAAATAAGAATTAAGACTTCATTCTCGTTAAATAACATAAATGAAACAAAAGATTTAATAAATTAAATGATAAAAGTATAAATCGAATTTGAATAATGCTCGTATTAACAATTCCGAGAGTAATTCACATTATATATTAAATCACGCTTTGTATAGAATTAACTTGATATGAATTGTGAAATTATCTACGTATTTCAATACCATATTTTAAGTTGATTTATTATAACAAAAAAATAGAAAGTTATATTGCCTGTAAAACGAAAAAAGTTAAATTTAATAGGATATATTTTTGTTCATTTATTTATAGCCAATACTGTATGTGTTATCCCAGGAAAAAATCTCAAATATGTACTCCTTTATATTGCTACAAGTTTATCTAGATACTCGCCAATTTGTCAAGAAATAGAATAAAACGATTCACCATTATTTTCCGTAGCTAGAAATATATGTATTTTCGATTTATAAGTATTCAGAAAAATACTATAAAATGTCTCAAATATTATAATTTTAATAAATGAACCGTGGAAACGGAACATAAATTTCCTATAAAGGATTTTTTTCGTCCTTTACGCCCTGAATAGATGTTCTTTTTTTATATAATTTTGATAACAGTATATTATTAACTGAATGCGCAATGATGACTATTATAAGTCAGAAATGAAATTTTGTGACATGTGCTGAACACGAGTGTCTTAAATCAGCCCAATGAGTAATAGCCGTTACATCAGCCTTGTTTGATATTGAAGGAGTTTTAACTATATCTTCTTCGCGTCCATGATAACCTCGGCCCGAAGAGATGGACCTGAATACACCTTATAAAGGTAGATACAAAACATTTTTTCTTTCTAGGCAGACGAGTACGATTAAATGTATTGGCAGAAACCGTGATGGTGTGTATAGCCAAGGGCTGACAGCTGGGAGGGGTTCTATCCCCTTTTCTGGTAACGTCTGGTAAACCTCAACGACCAAGACTACTACATCTCAGGGCTCGCTGACGATCTACTTATACTCATCGTGGGAAAACATGGCAAAATGGTATGGGAAATTTTGCAGGGGGGTTCTGACTATAATGGAGGAGTGATAAATCCTGGAAAAAAGCACACTCTTACCCTTCACGAAAAGAAGGAAGTTAGGTGAATTAAAACTATCAACTCTCTTTAATACGTACCTAGGTGTAATCCTCAATGCAAAATTTATCTGGAATTTACACTTGCAAAAAGTTATCTATAAGGCTAAAATGTCCATCATAGCAGTAAATAGGGCATTTAGTAAAGCGTGGGAATTAAAACGACACACTGTGCACTAGCTGTATACTGCATAAGACCCATGATAACCATGATGGTTCCTTTGTATGATGGACAAAAGTCACTCAAAGAGGGGATACTCTGAAGCTCTCCAAATTCCAGAGACTGGCTTGTCTGTGCAATACTGGTGCCAAGACACCCCAAGAACAGTCATGGAAACCTTACTAAACTTATTTCCTTAATAAAATAATCTGGGCTAAGGCGAGAAAAAGATAGGCCGGAACTAAACAAGGTTTGGTGGACTGTACCTGCCCTCAGACACATCAGCATCAAGTTTCGAGCTCATTGTTAGAAATGAATAGTGATACCATGCCAAGAACCTATAGCTTTGACTGGCCCTATATCATTCAAACTGATTGGAACTTAGGTTCTGACTAATCAATGAGTCAATTACAGACGGATCTAAAACTGACTGTGTTATAGCTGCCGGAATACATGAAAATACACCCAAATTCAACATAAGTAAACAAATGCTATTGATACCTGTCTTCGAGAGAATCTGAAGAGAGGTTACAGGGGCAGGACTGTTCTCATTTTTTCCGACCAGACACTGCTGAAAGCTGTCTTATGTTTTCAGATAACATCAAAACAAATCTGGGACGGTCTTCAAAATCTGTTCGCCTTGGTTACTCTTGCGTGGATGTCAGGACTCAAGAGCAGATCAAATTGCAAGAGAAGGGCCTGCTACCACATTTATTAGGCCAGAACCAGTATTTAGAATTATTAAAGTTGTTTTCGTGGGTGGTTGTTCTGGTGGATAAATCGTCAACACCAGACAAATGTCCCGTCAATACTATAATAATTAAAAAGGCGAACAATCATTTTAGGGAAAATAAGTTGTATATAATTACACCAACTGATAATCTTAAGTTGAATTTATTTGTGACTTAAAAATCTGATCTTGGGACATGTTTAGACAGGTGTGGAAATTTCCAGAAATAAAGCATGGTATGGCATTTTTGGTTAAAGAGAAGTAACAGTTATGAAGACTTTAAAATAGCATAGTAAAATTGCTTGCCTTATTTTTTTAATAAAAAGGTTATATTAATCTAAAATATTCTAATCTTGAAAGTTGTCGAATTTAATATTAATTTTTAATACTATTTCTTAAATTATTTTTGTGGAGTTAATACTTATCAGGAAATGAAGTTTCTAGTAAAGGATGTAAGGACATCCAGATCTTGTAACTAATACTTCATTCACATTTAATAATCTAAATTGAATGAATGAACGAATAAAAAGTCGTTATACTTGGTCTTTAATGCAGTTTTCTCGTCCTCCCAAGTCTCTCGGCTTCACAAAAGCATATCGTAGAAGTGTTTGGGTTTCAAAACTGGTATCACGTAGTATGTTTGTATAAAAATTGATGGGCATCTCTGCACTATAATTTCCTAGCCACACTGGTAGTCGCCAGCTTCAGATTCAAAAATCCCCTAGGTAACTAACATGATAAACAGCCTTTAGGGTCTCATAATCATGTTGAAAATAATGGTTTTTGGATTTAGACTGTGTCAAATTGGAATTATTATCCGACGTTTCGCCTACGACTTCACGAGGCATATTCAGGGATCTTTACTCCACGACATTAGAACACTGAATGACTATCGAGGAGCAACAGCCCGGTATTTATAACCGACTGGTGTGTGGTATTATTTGGATATTTACAAATTTCTCTGATTTTACGTCTAAAGAAACTAGGTACTGATGCTAGCACCTTAGTTTCTTTTACATCATAGGAGTGACCTGAGCAATGCTGGTGTTCAGCTACCGCAGATTGTACAACTTGTTTCTTTTTTATACATCTTTCATGTTCCTTAAGTCTAGTGGCAATAGACCATCCTGTTTCAAATACATACACTTTACCACAAGAGCACGGTATCTTGTAAACGATTTCTGTTTGAAATGGACTTGCATCCTTTGCAGATTTGTCCAATTTTCTTAAGTGTGTTGAATATTGTCCGAATATTTGATTTTCGAAGAAATCGGGCAATCTTATCGGTGGTTCCGTGTATGTAAGGTAAGACAACACTGTACACTGGATGAACATTTATAACATTTGTTGCTCCTCGATAGTCATACAGCGTCCTAATCTTTTGGAGTAAAGATCCCTGAGGATTCCTTGTACAGTCGTAGGCGAAACGTCGGATAATAATTCCAATTTGACAAGCTCTAAATCCAAGAACCATGATTTTCAACTTGACCAAAGCCGTGAAAGCTTCCGGTCTCATTATCGTATTTAATCATAAGCTGGATCACCATGGTGTATATTCAAAATAGTACTTTCGGTGACTTCACCATCGCTCTAAATAGTTTGGTTTTATATTGTCAACAAATAACTTACTAAAGTTGATTGTTTTTTTTTCTTAAAGTTTATTTAGAATGGTGGAGGGAATTTCTGGGATAAGATGAGCTAAAAAATATGTAAGTGAATCTAATATGCGATATACTAGAGAGCCTCTTTTTTGAAGCGAAAAGAGTGCGACTCGTGGTAGAACGGATGACCGGACTTTGTCACCTGCTAAGCCGTCTTCATAGTTTGAACAACCTGGATGACTTAGTGCGCGGATGGTGTCTGGAGGAGAATGCCCGTAAACAATGTTTTCAGAGAGTGCACAGCACATAACAGACTTAGACGGAGACATGTTAGAAAGACAATGGTATTACCCAAAACAGTCAGGTAAGATCCGGTAGCCAGGCTGCTTGAATTCGCAAGGGCTATTGGTCTCAAATATTCTGAGGTCATTGTGGGATATAAAGGGCTCAACGAAATCTAAGCATTGATGATCTAGTATCACCTCATTTATTCATTCAAGTTTTATATAGTCTTGTAGAAAATCTGGAAACCATTTATCGCATAATATCTCACTATAGTAATTTGTCTGTTCATGGTTTGATTTTTTAAAAGCCTTACCCGGTATATTTTTCATAGTTTTTATTATATTTTTTTTTTCGGTTCTGAAATACTTTAGAAAATGTTTAGCTAGAGTAGATTAATTTTTTGATTGATAATTTAAAATGACCTTTCTGAATAAAACTCATGATTGGTTGCAATTTTTCATTATCATTCTGTTATCTTTAACTAATTGTAATTAAAATTATGAAATAATATCAGCTTATGGACAAACTTGAAACATAAATTATACTAATTTTTAAATATTATTTAGTTTATTTTAAGTCATAAGTTACGCCATTTTTATTGAATACAATATCACTTGCATATGAAAATTAATAAACCTGTTGGCCTGAATGAACTACATAAAAAGATGCTTTAAAAATAATTTTTGAGATGTAAAAACTTCCAAAAATGTAAAACTGAGTTTAGAAAACAACATTTAACTGTCACAATGACCATTTAACGTTCAAGTCAGCCATGAGCCATTTTGAATTTATTTCCTGTTATTTATTTTTTTTTTAATTTTTTCTATGTTCACGATACATTATCATAAGTTTAATATATAAATCAGATTTATATATCTTGCAATTTGTCTGATCTCAATATATATGCTGTTGCAATGAGCCACAGTATACACATCAATCATTTACTTAAATAATATATTTATTATCATTTTTGATGAGAGTAATAATACTTCCCACGCCATATTCATATTTTCGAATTGAAACGTAATTGTTATCATCATACGTCATAATTTATGGGCTACTGGTTGGGAATTTTCATCATTGCGTGTCATTCGTGTAAATCTCAAAATAATTTTTCCCAACAAATAAACTAGAATTTTTAATCTTATCTGTTTCCTTTATTGCCACAGTCACGGTTATTAAATTGGATAAAAAATAGTTTGAATGTTCCAGAACATTACTTACGGTTTATTTGACAAGTTTTTAAAAAGAAAGATTATGGAAATAATAGAAAAACGTAGGGCACTGCAAAGAATAATATGCAGGAATATTCCATTGTAAGACCCGTCTTGCGAAAAAATTTTTTTTATTGCGTGGCAAGTCCACAGGAAAACCAATAAAAATATGTAACCCTTTTATACAATTACAGATAAAGTCCCTTATAATTACCAACAATAGAATTAGTTTGATTATTTTTTATACTACATCAAGATTTAAAATAAGTTTATTAATTTTATGCTTTGTTTAAAAATGTAATTGCCGCATTTTCAGTAAAATTTCGGAATTATTATATTTGTTTAATGAAAATCACTGAACAAATGTTTTAGCAGTTTGACAAATCAGCACAAGATTTTTATAACGAAAGGATATGGACAACGCCTCGTGTGAATAAATTTCTTACAAAACCAGCTGTTTCTCAATTTTGTTTTTACTGCTACTACTATTGGTACTCCAGATGGAGCCTTGAGCCACTTTGTGTTTCTTAGAGAATAATACAAATAGGTTCATACGTCTGAAATCTTTTCTATCAGGTTTCTTCATTCTTCTAGAAGTCTCGGTAAGTTTTTGACTTCGTCCGATCTAAGTTCGATTTTTTCATGTTCTTATATTTTAGTTCTCTCTCATCCCGTCTTCCCCTACTTATATTCCCTTCCGATTTCTCGCTTTCATCTCTATCTGTTTCTGTATCTGTCTGGAAGAAATTTTGCAATCCATTTTAAACTGGCCTTGTAACTGACCACTTTCGGCTATCTGAACAATCTAAATTTTGATACACATATAACATCATGACCTTGAAACTGATCTTGAACCTAAATTTTAAGATCATTTCAAGGTCAACGTCACTTCTGATTATTTAATCAAGCTGAAATTTGGTACATTTATAAAAACCCGATAATAATGTAATAATAGGATTTTAATAGTTACCTTCAACCGATATTTCAAGGTCAAGTTTGTTTATTTTCCACAATTTTAATAACTCACTTTCTGATCTGTCTGTTTGGAACAAATTTTTCAATCGATTTTAACCTAACTTTCTGATAAGCTTGAGATATGAAACTTTAAACAGCTCAGAACTGGATGACAATGCAATACTACTCCCATTACCACTATATATTGCATGCATCCCATGTTTTTTTTAATCTTTTAAATAGTTTTATAGCTCCTAAAAATTTACAATCATATATTTTCAGGACAATGAAACAAATTCTTTTATACTTTTCAGTACGTTTTAAAAACGTGATATCTTATTTTCCTCTAATTTAAGTAATATCTCGTACCCGAGATGTCGCTTATTTGCCAAATTCTTCCTAATGAATATTGTGCTTTGTTACTATTGTTTGGATATTTTTATTGCTTCCTCATTGTACTTCTATAATTGACTCCAAGTATATAAATTTGTTTACTTCCGCTAAAAAGTTTCTATTTTATTTTTATTTTTTTGCCTTATTGATTTTCTAACCTATTGCCCTTTAAAATTTTAGTTTCTGAAGGGGTAGTGTATTATGTTTCATTGTGTTAATTGTTAATTTTATATATATATTTATATATATATATATATATATATATATATATATATATATATATATATATATATATATATATATATATATATGGTATAATATAGTTATTTCTTAAAATTATTTTCATATTATACTGGGTGCTCTAAAAACTCTGAAGGTATTAAAGTTGTGTTTCTTTAAATGGAACTCCCTGTATTTGAAACATGAAAATTAGGTTAGATTTTGTAAAAATTCAAATTATTAAAAAACCTTTTAAGGTTTAGCTACATAAGCTTTATTAAAATAGTCACTTATTTTGATCGGAGAACCCAAAAATGCACTAATATATAGGAAGTTCTATTTAAAAAACCAAACTTTGATACTTTCCGAGCTTTTAGAACACCCTGTATAATATGAAAATAATTTTTAAAAGTATTTATATTAAACCCCCATATATCTCAAAAGTAAAACGTTTTTTTTGGCTGCAATATTCCGTGCCGTAGAGAGTGAATAACCCTAAGATTTTTAAGTTTTTTTATAATAAAAGAAGGAAGAAACTTAAAACGTGGATATAAAAAAAATTCTGGAGATTAAAAGGTATTTATTTAATGTATAAGAAATAGAAATTTTAGACTTGCCTGAAAATAGTTTGATAAAATAGATATATACCAACCTTATTATAAATATTTATATTTAGCAATAAAATAAATTGTTTAATTTGTACTGCAACAATATCACTTTTAATAATAACGGCACACACAGATTTATTTTTAGATTGTTTAATATAAAATTACATATATTAGGACACTAGTCATTTTTAACCGTTCAGACATTTATACAATATTGTCAGATTTAATAATTTTAAATCCTATAAAAGAAAAAAGTGCACATTAAATAATATTGATAATTTTAATTAGGAATAGATAAAGGGATATATAAACTTAACATAAAACTGCACCCACTGACATAATTGTATTATTTTAATTAAGTTTATACTTGTGTTTATGAATTATTGTATTGACTTTTTCTAATAATAATAATAATTTCATCTCAACTCCCTTGAGAAAGAGAAAATTGACATCAATGTTTTTAAACTTTAAAATACTATAATTTGAAAGACTAAACATGTTTTTTCCTATAACTTATCACAACATAAATTAACTTAAAGTAAAGTTTCATAAATTAATACCTCCATGTTTTATAATGCGAAGCGATTCTTTATTTAGGTTTTCTTTAAAATAACAAAGTGAAACAATTCTCTTAAAATAATCCATCTTTTATAGCAAAGTTATTAATAAAATTTAGATTTTGGTTTTCTCAGTAGCCATCTAAAACGTATGATAGACATTATATAATTTTATCTTTCTATTAGAGCTTTTTATAGAATTGAGTAACAAGTTTAACAATAAATCACAGATTACTCCAAACAAAATCCATTTTTCAATGAGTCCGATCAAGTAAATCCAAATTTATCTCAATCCTATAAATGGTATAGTAAGAAAAATTGGTCACCGAATAAAAGTAAATATTTTCAGATTGTAAGGTCTTCGATTGAAGGTTAACAGTTTCTTAACGTTTCACTTCATACTATTAATTATTAATGAGTGTAAAGAGGATAGTGATAATTTCGCTTTTTCATATTAACTTTTTGTTTATTTTTATTCTATAAACAATTGCCACGTTAAAATAAACTTGTAGAAATATAATTTTCTAAATATGTTTCAAACTGAAATTTCATGCATTAAATTGCAAACATGTCTTTCCACGCGCGTGGCATTAATTTAAGAATTTGTAACCAATAAATACATTTAAGATGTTTTTTCCTGAGTGGCTAAGTGTCAAATAGTAATTAACCACTGAAAGATATTTCCTGAAAATATTCAGGCGTTTCTGTTGATTAACACTATCATATATATTGATTGTGATCAAAGCAAAGCAACGGAAGCACTGTAGTAAATACTATCTCTCGGCTTGAAAATAGATTATTAATATTAGTCCAATTCATAGGTAAATATAATGACGTAAATTCCGTGATGGATGAGACCTATCGAGGGGCGTTAGGGGCAATCTATGAACAAACCCTACATAAAATGTAACAGCAAAAAATAGGTTGGGGCCAAGAGGGGGCGGTCAAAGTTTGCTAAAACAGGTTTTTTGAATCTACCAGCCAAGAAACACATTTTATAAAAAAAAATCAAATAAAAGTTTTAGGAACTTTAAAAACCTACAATTTGAACTTTTTCTGCAATCATTTTTGTTAATTTGTTATTGCATAAATGCTAAAAAAACCCTCAAGATCAGCTATTCTTTCATATCAATTATTTATTGCAAAATTAACTTTTTTTTTACTTTTTTGCATTTAGAGGGAAGCCCTAGACTTTCTGAATAAAATGATATTTTATAATAGTAAATCGGATAATTTGTTGCTGAGATATTGTTAATTGTTTATCCCAAGACGCAAAATGTTGATTGCAATACCTTTTTTTTTAATGAACAATTTGATCTCCACAAACGTTCAAACTCTTCCTGAAGATCTAAATTTTTATACCTTTTTAGGGGCAAATGAAAAAATTCATTTCTATCCCTTTAAATATCGCTTTAAAAAAGGAGGTTTATTTTTTAATAAAAAATAGAGCTGGAGCCTCCCCCTTGGGTGTTAGATATTTATAATTTAAAAATTGGAATAGCTGAGTTCAAAACGAAGGTTATGAAAAAAGAAAAATTTTTTGGACTAATAGGAGTCGAGTTATGAATTTTTTTTCAAAAAATTGCAGTGCTTTTGTTTATAACAATCCATGATCAGATTTGACAAAGTGCGGTTTTTTGTTATAAAAAATCATATGTAAAATAGAGCATCCGAAAAGCGACTAGCCGACCACGGTGGTGGGAGAATCCGCCGCTGAGCTCTCGCGCGCTCGTGAAAACTGAACTCTCAGCTTCAAATCAGCGACGGTCCGAAAAATTCGCTGTATTGCAGCAAAAATTGAATCATTTTCTATGTTTCTTTTCAAGGGTAGCTCGAAAAGTTATGTATATTTGGCCAATTAGTTTTTAAAAAAAAGCTATATTGATTGTGTTATTTGAAGTATTTATAAAATTTGAAATTTTTGGACAAGTTTAATTTCAATTTTAAACTACTATATCTAATAAATGATTATTCAAACTTTGTCATAATGACAACAAAAATGAAAAATGCAAATTTGAAATTAAAAAAATTTATTTCATCTATTTATTCATTTATTTATTATATAGGTATAAAATAAATATGTAGCAAATCTCCAGTAATGTAAGCTACGAGTATTTATGTAATTTTTCGTTTTTTTGTTTCCGGTAAATTTTCTTCTTCTTTATTGTTATCAGAAATGCTATTTAAAATGTTATTATTTTTGAGGCTCGTTCAAGATAATTTGGTGGAAAGCTGGGTCTTAATTATTGACGGTAAGTTGATTTTACCTTCAAGAACATTAGGAAGTCATGCTTCTCTCACTAATTATATTAATCAGTTGAGTATTTTATACAGGGTGTTTGATACATTGATAGAAAGCTTTGAAGAAGTGATAGAGAATGTCATTTTGAATAATTTGTGACATATATGCCTTAGTACAAAAATATTTTATAATTTTTCGGTTTTCTAGCAATTGGTGATTGAAAATTTAATTTTTATGATACTGGTATAATTTTTCAGTTTGAAATATATTTTTTTCTTATTCTTTGGTTCATAAACTATAATAACAACAAGAGGACTAAAATTAAAATAACACACAGAAAATGGTGCACTCAAAAATTTTATTCATCTACGAAAATTTAAGTTTCATTTTTAGATTTTAGTGATGTTTTTTTCTAACAGTGAGGAAAATAAATGCATTCAATTTATTTTAAAAGTAACTTGTTGAATTACCTTTAGCGTGGTGTATCGAAACCCGTATCAGTAAAAATTACATACATTAAATTCAGGGAATATATTCAAATTAACGAAGTTAACAATTTTCTATATTTATTTTTACTTTTCTAAAATTTCCAAAATCACGTATTATTTTGCATGTTATGTTCGAAATATAAGCCATTATTTTTAATACATTTTCGGGCCCTTTTCCTCACTTGGGTGGTTATTACGCCTAGTCTCATTTTTTCCTTAAGTGTGACACTTGCTTCGTTAATTCTTTCAATTAGTTGATTACGGTCTATTATTTCAACTTTATAGACAAGTTCTTTCATACATTCCCAGATGTGAAAATCTATAGGCGTCAAGTCTGCGAACCTCGCAAACCTCAATAGGGACCGTTGCTTCCTATTCAACCATTAGGGAATGTTTCATTTAAAAAATCTCTTACGTCAAACCAATAATGTGCTGGACATCGGTCGTTCTGGAAAATTATTCTCTTATGTTCAATGGTATTTCAAAAACTCTAAATAATTGTCTCCCTTTAAATGTTCAATAAGGAAATATGGCCCAATGAGAGTTCCTCCGATTACCACTCCCCATACATTTACACCGAATTTCTGTTGGAAGAATATTTCTCTTTTCATTTGCGGGTTCTTATCAGCCCATTAATACAGATCGTGGAAGTTGGTGATTTCCTCCCGAGAAAATTTCGATTCATCAGACCATAAAATACTTTTTAAGAAAAGTCCATCTTCCATATTAGCTTTAACAAATAACGGCAGGACAGAATTCTCCATGCTGCATCACCTTGTTCAAGGCCTTGAACTGGGGTGTAATGAAATGGATATTTTCCTTCAACTTTCATAACGTTTCTCACTTTCCAAGTAGACAAATTAAGCTGATTAGCTACCTTTCTAGTGGTTGGATTTGCATCAAATGAATCCAAAATTTGTTGTTCTACTTCGACAGCATGTCTGTCTGCATGCAATCTTTCTCTGAAAAGAAGATTACCGGTTTCACAAATACGACGATATGTGTTAATAAAAACTTGGACATTGAACTCTTCTTCCAAGAAATCGATCTCGACATAGTCTTTGATCTGCAGCTGCATTGCCGTCTGCTCTACCATACATGAAAATTATATCAGCGTTTCCTAAATTGGAAAAAATAGCCATCCTTTTATCAACAAGGCAATTTTAAATTTAGCAAGTAAACACTGAACTGGTGTAAAACACAATTACAAGATGTCTGCGACCAGCACTAAAACCAATATCATCTGTATGGTTGGCTAAAAAAACTGGTGGGTTATGTATTGGTGTTTTTATTTTATTTATGTTTATTTTACAAATAACAACTACTGGCCTGGTGAACAGAAACACAAAAATTCATTTTTTAGGCGTTCAAAACATCCAATGCAATACATTAGATATTTTGTATTATTGTATATGAATATTTTCCCTGAATTTAATGTATGTAATATTTTATTGATATGGGTTTCGATACACCACGCTAAAGGTAATTCAACAAGTTATTTTTAAAATAAATTGAATGCTAAATGCATTACTATTAGAAAAAAAAAATCACTAAAATCTAAGATGAAACTTGAATTTTCGTAGATAAATAAAATTTTTGAGTGCACAGTTTTCTATGTGTTATTTTAATTTTAGTTTTCTTGTTGTTATTATAGTGTATGAACCAAAGAATAAGAAATAAAAATATTTGAAACCGAAAAATTATACCAGTAGCATAAAAATTATATTTTCAATCACCAATTACCAGAAAACCGAAAAATTATAAAATGTACTGTAACTCGACAGCCTTGCATTTTTGTACTAAGGCATATATGGCATAAATTATTCAAAATGACATTCTCTATCACCTCTTCCAAACTTTCTATCGATGTACAAAACACCCTGTATATGTAAAAAAAATCCTTGTAAATAAAATTTTAAAAAGGTTGATAAAAAATAAAAAAAAAACTGGAAATTTCACCCCAATCCCCCTTTTTACCATTCAGAAGTGGCAAAAGAAAAAAAAATAATAATTGCCATTGAGAGATAAAAAATCAAATTAAATTAAACACAAAAATTTATAAAAGTGGAATTTAAGTAATTGCCAAAATTTAATTGTAATAAATAGTTCTCTTTAGTTGATGTAATAATTATATTTATTTGAAATAATCCGCGCTATAAATGTGTCGAATTATTCGAAAAAATATAACAAGTAACTCGAATTTTCGAGTCACTCGAAAAATCGAATATTCGAATCGAATACTACTAGTCGATTCGGTTTGAATTATTCAACATTTCAAATTATTCGCACACCTCTACTTGAAACTCTAAACATAGCTCAGAACTGGACGACAATGCAATGTTAACTTGCATTCTTGTCTATCTCTTTTGCGGTTTGTCTGTTCGGTAAAAATTTTCATTCATTTTGGTCTGTTCGGTACAATCGATTTTAAACTAAAGACTAAAAGGTAGAAAATAATTATTTAAATAAAAAAAAATTAATATACTACATTTTTAAAACGGACTAAAAAATAAAAAATAATATCTTTTAGTCCCATACAGATTCCTAATTTCATACACATTCTCCTAAAAATTTGTTATTGCGACTTTTCAATAGTTATGAAAATACTTGTAGGATCTAAAATGAAAAACGTGAGATTGAATAGATAATAAATGTACTGAGAGTTTTCTTAACGACAACTTCTCTCTATACTCCATACTAATATCGAATCTACGTTTTTCGTGTTAAATCTAACAATTATTTTCATAGCTGTTAAAAATTCACAATCACAAATTTTTCGAATAAGATATATGTGTTTAGTTAATTTTAAAAAGGTGATATATTATTTTTTTTTATTTAAAATATAAATATTTACAGTAAAATGGATCGAAACCATTTGTCCGTAAACCACTGCTCTATAGAAACTATTGGGATACGAATTGAATTCAAAGCAAGGCGGAAAAGTTAAAGTGCATCCAAAATAATCTTCAAGTGCTATCCACGATTTTGAATCTTTTGGTCTAGGTACGTAGTACTCACCAACTATGTTACTCCATCAAACAATTTAAAGATTGTTCAGAAAGAAACCAGTTCAAATCCAACACTATAATCTTTTTTATCGGGAAATAAACTAAAAAGATAATTTATTATGCATTTTGTTTTTATATTTACAATATGTACAATAAAATATTTTGCATGCCTTATTGTTATTTGCTGTTTTTACGGTAGTTAAATATTTAAATAAATTTTAATTTAGTACACAGTTTACATTTTAAAAATATTCTCGCACGTTACATCATAATATTTGCACCATCAAGTATGATAAGAAGATGATTATCAACGACCTTCTAAAATAATAGTAATATGATGTTTTTTTTTTAATTTTGAAATGTAGTTGTGAAGGAGGCGGCAATTCCTTGCACGTGGCAACAAAAAACATAAAAAATGCCCTGACCTGGAACCTAGTTACCAAAAAAAGTTTACACTATATTGAAAACTAATAGACTATGGTTCAACAAAAGCCAATAGGAGTAAACTCTAAGAAGAGAACGCTGTTAAAGAAATGCGTTTTTCCTTTTTTTTATACTTATTTGAGAAACTATTTTAGTTGCTAACTAAACCTGTAGACTAGTACCGGACTTATTGGTACTTAAAAGTACTAGATAGGGAAGTGCACTTGACCACAGGAAAAGCGAATCCTTTAAGGGGCCTATGAGGTCTGGCTACTAAATAACGCGACGGCTTATGAAAAAAAGTTTTATTTTAAAAATTATCCTACAATCGAATGTTCCCCTTCTCTCGCCACGCACCGTTCCATTCGTTTCTTCCATTAGTCAAAGCAATGCTGGAAGTCTTCTTTTGCAAGAGCATTTAGGAGGTCCGCCGATTTTCACTTTACCACTTCCCTCGACTCAAACCGGATGCCTTTTAAGACAGACTTGATCTTCAGAAACAAGAAAAAGTTACAGAGTGCTAAATCAGGCGAGTACGGCGCGTGTTTGAGCACTCAAGTGCCTCTAGCAACTAAATAACACTTCACAGACAGTGCGTTACGGGCAGGTGCGTTGTCCTGGTGCAAGATCCACGAGTTGTTTTTCCACAACTCCGGTCGTTTTTCACAAACTCGCTTTCGCAGTGTTGCCACAACTTTCAAATAGTAAGTTTGGTTTACAGTTTGACCCTCTAGAACCCATTCAGCCATCACGATGCCGTTGATGCCGAAAGAAACAATTAGCTGACTTTAAATTTTGATTTCAACATTCTTGCTTTTTTCATTCTTGGCGATGCAGGAGTTTTCCAGTGCATAGTTTCAACATCGTATTGGAATATCCCGGTTTCATCGCAAGTGATAATGTTTTCCATCAACTCAGGCTCTCCATTTAACCTCCCAAGAAAATTTGAGCAGATCTGTTGACGGACGAGCTTTTGGTCAGGGGTCAAATTTTTTGGGACCAGCTTCGCACAGACTTTCTTCATATTCAGCTCGTCATGTAAATTTTTTTTAACAGTTTCTTTATCGGCATTTACAGTCTCAGCAATCATCCGAATGCTCATACGACGATCTCCGGGCACAATTTGATTGATTTTGGTTACTGTTAGCGGAGTTGAAACAGAGACAGGTCGACCTGGACGTTGGTCATCTTCGGTGCTTTCTCAGCCTTCAGAAAACCTTTTATACCATTCAAAAACACGCGCACAAGATAGAGAATTCTCACCATACTCGACAAGTTATAATACTTAGTCGGAGTTTTTTTCTAATTTAATAAAAAATTTCACATTGATTCGTGGCTCGTGTTTTTCGTCACACATTGTTATCGGCACGAGAAAAAAACACGTTCGTTTCTAACCTCTATAGAAAAAATAATTCTACAGCGACAAAAACGTGTACTGGAATAGTAGACACTCCCAGCTATCCAACGCTGTACTCATTTCCCGCCTACTCCTCTAGGACGCTTTCTGCGCGCGCAGTCCCGTTATTTAATAACCAGACCTCGTATATCGAACAAAATATAAAGTCCAATTCAAACAGCGCCATCTCCCGGTATTGCATGCAATGTGAACGTTCAATAAAGTAGATATTTATACTTATAGTGGGTACGAAATATTTGCAGTTGGGTGTATAAATATATTTATATATCATAATAATCAGAGAGTTCATAATAATTTTCGGTAAGTATTTGATTTGATTTACAATTTTGCACGATTGTACCTCTATGACAGATAAAAATGAAACCGAAGTTTTGGTTAGCTGCACACGCCTGTGATTCACGACCGAATTAAACCTACATAAAAATTAAGTTAATTTTAAACATATAAACACCTCAAGGTAGCTATTCTCGTTCTCAAGAGAACGATCACCTTGATGGAAAGTGGGCGTGGTTCTCACGAAAAAGTATGAAACCGTATTCTGGTAATTTTAAGCGATGGTCATATCCACCAAATCTTGAGAGGACTTCTTCTACTAGTCCGAACCAAGAGAACGGCGAGATTTTGAGAGAACGATACTGTTATTCCCGTCATTATGCGTTATTTTTAGATTATAAAAGTTCAAGAAAATTCAATATCGTTTTGAAAATAAAATATTGTAATTTTTATAAAATATTTTTGTTTACTAATATACATTTATAAAATGAATATTGAGGAAGTAATTTTGAACCATGATGGACAAAAGGATGTCAGATTAGCGGAAAAATAAGTGACAAGTTATAATCGTGGATTTGTACCACGATTGCGTCGATTTGGAGATTTAAATGATTCGGAATTCGCAAGGCTGTTCAAGTAAGTACCTATTATATAAATATTTGTGAAATTTGGCGGATTTTACTTCGTTTAATTTATTTTATCGGCTTGGTAAAGATCTGTGAAGATATCTTGTACCAGAAATTTCCAGAATTCTCAAGGGTTGAAAGAAGGCAGCATCATCTTTGCCAGAAGTCATGGTAATATTTTGTAACTATAAAGTTATCATGTACAAGATCAGTAAGTCATTAATGATTTTTTACTAGGTTGGATTATACATATTTGTAATATATTACCTGCTTTAGTTACTGTTAAAAAAATTTTAGGATGTTAAGCTAATATTAATTTTCCTTTTTACATTTAGGTACCCATATTAATATAATTTTATTAAAATATTAATATTTGTAGGTTCGTAGATTTTTTGTGACTGGCAGCTATCACGAAATTACTGGGTTGAATGTATTTCTGGAACTAGTCAATCAGGAAGTGTCAGTTGGAGTAAGTATCAGGAAGAAAAACCCAGATGCTTTAAACAGAGAAGATGTTATTTCAGAGTGGATCTAATTGCTATAAAATTTAAATGAATGATGAGCTTGTCCATCTGTGTAATTTTTTGTTAAATCCTAAGTTATAAACAGCTAGCAGTAATATGTATTTTACAAACTTAAAAATGATAAACAATTTGTTTTTTTTTGAAAAAGAATGCTACATTTCGTTGTAGTACCCATGATTCCTATATTTGAAATGAATCTAACATTTGCAATATAATGGAAATGATCTATAGAAGGAACCCAGAAGATTTATTCTTCCTCATAGGAGATTCAGGTAAATTAATTATACAATAAACAGATAATTTGTTATTAATTTAGAATATGTTTAAATATATCAGGAAAGTGAACTAAGTTTAATTTTTTCAGGGTTTCTTTTAAGGCCATGGCCTTTGGGAGACCTTTTACAACTGGGAACACCAGAGGAAAGATTTAGTAAATATCTGTTCATTGCGGAGTACCGTTGAAAGTTGTTGTGAGGTCTAGAAGAATAGATTTGGATGTTTTCCAAAAGATAGATTAATAATAACTTTTTATTATCGGAAATGTTCATCAAGAACAAGAGATACACCCTAATCTACAAGAAGCAAGACATATCTAATAGCACATTATCGGTGACTACTTTAGGGAGAATTAATAATTTTAATATTAGCTTAATATTATGTACGTATATCAAATATGTAAAATGTATTTTATTGATGAAATAAATTTTTACGGATTTCATTTTGTTTACTTACTTTGTATATTCATTCCCTGATATTTGTAGGGAGTATAAAAAATAACATTTTTAAAAAAATAAGGATAATTTTTCTTTTCTTAACCCGGTAGAAAAACTAAATTTGTATTTTATGAAATGAAAATGTTAATTTTATTTCGCGTATCCTTTACATCTCTGTCGGTGATACTAATTTCATGCATAACGGATATTTTTCCAGTAAAATATTTCGATTTGTGTTTTTACATACTTATTTTTTTCTCTATAAAACTCCATTTCTAATTCTTTTCTCTCATTAAGAATATCAAATAGATTAAAAATTTTAATTATATTTATTTTAAATTCGAAAATTTGCTTGCTAAGTAGGGTTATATCCTTATTTATATTCTTTTTTAGGGTTACATACACTATAGACATTTGGCAACATAGCTTACTAGATTTTGCTTCTGATCTCCCATTATATCGTACGAGAATACAGCAATACACTACGGAGAGAATAACCGTGGGATGGGATTGTCCCTATTCTCTCAAGAGAATGATCACTTCCTATGAAGAACCAGAATAGCTACCCAGATGGTTTGGGTGGCGTTACATAAAACCAGAGTACCCCAAAATTGTATAGTGATAAAATGGAAAAAAAGTGTTTGATTCACGCTAAACTTTTAATAGCGTTTTAATTGGCTATATTGAAAGGTGCTTGCAAAAGCCAGATGATTCTCTCAGTGTTTAATAATTGCCAGACGTAAAAATAAGTGTTACCCGAGTTGAAATGAGAAACATTACACGAAACAATGAGTGTCAGTGAGAACATTTATCGTCAACGCTGGTTAGTTCTAACGCACTGCACTTATATTGACTGCTGAAAGGTCACGTGATCTATACCAGATGTACTTGATATAATGATGCACAGGACAGAGAATTTTAGAGTTGGAATTTTGAAATATATTCTTTGATGACTTAAAATATTTTTAATTCTCCCAAAAAATGTAGACTTTTTACAAAACATGCTTTTAGGTCTTCTATATCTATCGAATTATTTATTTATATTATTAAAAATACTACCGAGAGAAAATATGTAATAGATAAAAAACACTTCAAAATTACAGACTGAATAACATATCAAGGAATGTGGTGATAATAAATAAGAAAGTATACTACCTTACTCCAAAATTATATGCCTTGAACATTAACATAGCAAGTATATCTGATCTAAATCATGTTATTTTTAATTGCCAATGAAAGTACAGTGGGCTAGAGCCAACTAGCGCTGTCGATAAACGCTCATCAATCATACTTATTGCTACTTGTTACACATCTCACTTCAATTCGAAATTATCTGGTTTTTTGCAAGTATTTTTAAAAATATCTTATTAAAACACCATTAAAATTTCAGCGAGTATCAAATACTGGGATATCGAACCCAGGGGAGCGGATTTACTGGACTTCCTCAGTACCAATAACCTGAAATTTATTAACAGAAGGAACACGCCTACTTTTATTACAGGAAGAGGAGAGTCTGCCATAGATCTAACTATTTGTTCTTTAAATATGCAGAATTTGGTGAAGAAGTGGGAAGTTGGTTTGGAGGTCACGCTGTCAGATCACCGACACATCCTATTTGAAATTGACCTTGAACAAAACGCAGCAGTAGCGGAATACCGAAACCCTAGAACTACAAACTGGGACCTCTTTTTGGAGGAATTGGGAAGCAGAGTCACAAGGTTCTTATCGAGGTACCGTGATGAAGCTGATTTGGAAATCGCTACCGAACAAATCAGTGATGCACTTCGGGTTTCATTTAAGACTAGCTGTCAAATAAGACACAGGAGTGCTGAGCCTTGTGGTGGACAGCCTGTTAAGTGAACTGAATGATGCCGGTTGGTATACACAGGCCTACGCTGATGACATAGTCATTTTCTGCCCTGGTCGCCATGTCTGGGAGCTGGAGGGGCCAATGATGCGGGCCCTTCGGATCACGGAACGATGATGCCGCATGGAGGGGCTCGGAATAAATCCAGACAAGACCGAGATAGTACTCTTTACAAAAAAGAGAAAAATGGGAAGACTTCCTACAATTACAATGGTGGAAAGGACTTTTCAACTTAAGGGGACCGTTAAGTACCTGGGAGTAATTCTGGACTCACGACTGAGCTGGAATGATCATACTGAGGCTCGATCCAAGAAAGCCATATGTTCTTTCTCGGCTTGTAAACGAGCCTTTGGGTGGACATGGGGACTGACACCTAAAGTTTTATTTTGGATATACACTATGGTGATCCGACCCATGATAACGTACGCCACTATTGTATGGTGGCGTGGTACAACAAAGCGTAAACACATTCTTCAACTTGACAAAGTTCAGAGAATGGCTTTTGTGAAAATATTGAGTGCGATGACTGTTCCCACCAGGGCTCTGGTAGTCCTGGCGAACCTGCCTCCTCTTCACTTATACATAGAGAACGAGGCCCTGAAGACTGTTTATCGTCTCAGTTGCCTGGGACATCTTGGAATTGAAACGGGCGGCTACTCAAGTATCTGGGAAATCGCGGTAAAGAGGTGTTCATTACTCCCTATGCGGACAGATTACATGATTCCGCTTTTAAAACCCAACCTCTCCCTGGAGATATTTCTACCAAGTAAAGAGGATTGGGAGGGAGAACAAAATTTTCCGAAAAATGAATCCTGGTAGTATACTGATGGATCTCAACAAGATGGAAGAGCTGGAGCTGGAGTTTTGAGCAGGAGCACGGGAGTCAGAGAGTACTACCCTCTCGGACAATGTGCGACAATTTTTACAATGGAAATTTATACTATTCTACAGTGTGCCCATCTTTGTGAGAGGGACATAGGCAAGAATAAAGTAATAAATATATGCTCAGACAGTAAGGCTGCGATATTGGCACTGAAGTCCAGTGTCGTGACTTCGTGACTGGTGTTTGATTGCAAGGATGTACTAAATAGTATGACAAGGAAAGGCTACACATTTAGCCTCGTATGGGTCCCGGGACACTCGGGCATACGCGGAAATGAGGAAGTTGACCGTCTGGTAAACTTGGGTTCGGCGACCGAACCCTATGGACCCCAACCAATATTACCTGTCCCAACTGGTACTGGCAAAAGGGAACTAAAATCGTTGCTGGAAAGCAAATTTATTGAATCGTGGATGGGAGCTCCTGGAATGAGGTGTGCTAAGGAACATATAACCCTAGTGCACGGTGTACTAAGGAGTTTCTCTCCTTGGGAAGAAAAGAGCTGCGAATTGTGGTGGGATTGTTGACAGGACATTGTCACCTCAGGGGCTACCTTCATAGAATCGGTGTCGAAGACGACCCGACATGTAGATGGTGTTTGGAGGAGGTTGAAACTGTTGAACTTCTCAGAGAGTACCCAGCACCCAACGAACCGAGGCAGAGATATTTCAGAGATACAATTTTGTTACCGGAAGCAATTAGGTAAGTTCAACTAACGAGGCTGCTTCGATTCGCAAAGGCGATCGGCTTCGAATAACATGCAGATATGGTGGGATGTAAAGGGCCCAATGGAGACCTAAGCATCGATGATCTAGTATCACCACCCCTTTTTCATTCATTCATTCATTCACTTTTCTTTTATTTTTTGAAAATACAGTTTTGGGGTACTCTGATTCTATATCAGCTTCATCCAAATCATCTGAGGCGTTTATTTTTGTGTTCAAAATTAACTTAATTTTTATATATTTTTTCACTGGTAGCGAATCAAACACTTCTTTTGAACCTATTTTTATTGTAAAAAGACATCTTAAGCCTCAGTTTCCTTTTTAACCGAAAAGGGAAAGGAAAATGTTCTCAATTCCACCGCTATGTATTTTTTTATGTATGTACTTCGATTACTCCGGGACAGCGGCACCGATTTGAACGATTTTTTTCACGTTATGTTCAGTAAGTTGCTCCGGTAGTTTTATATCATTTTATATGAAATTGGTGCAGTAAAATCCAAGATGGCGCTAATAAAATCGCGGCCAAAAAATTATTTTTGACCGACTTTCTCCAAAATTGTTATGTGGGAGTTTTCAGGGGGAATTTTCTGGATCGCACATAACAAATCACAAATTATTTTTGAAAAATTCAGTATGGGCGATCCCATAGCGAGTACGAAAGAAAATACTTTTTCCGATTTTCTCCAAAATTCGTAAGAGAGAGTTTTCGGGGTCGCATATAACGAATCTAAAATTATTTCTAAAAAATTCAATATGTCGAATTAAATATGGTGGACAAAAAAAATTTACTATTTTAAATTTTTTCCACAACTGGTATAGGGGGATTTTCGAGGTCATACAAAACGAATCAGAAATTATTTAACAAAAATGAAATATGGCAGATTAAACAGTTTATATACCTCGATTTTATCCAAAATCGCTATAGGGGAATTTTTGGATGTAAGAATAACGAAGTTCTCCAAATTGATATAGGGGCGTTCTTGAGTTTGTAAATTACGAAATTAAAATTATTTTTAAAAGATTTAATATGACAAATCCAATATGACAGAGTAAAACCTTTTTAGATTTTAATCAAAATTGATACTGGTCGTTTTTTGAGGGTGTAAATAGCGAATTTTTAAGAAAATGTGTCAGATCCAAAATGACGGTTTAAAAATATTATATTTCCGGATTCTGTCCAAAATTGGTACTAGGGAGTTTTCATAGGTGTCGATTTCAAATAGATTAAAAGGTGGAAATTTTGTGGATCCATTAGTGTGGGTTGAATATTTTAAATTATTCATATTTATTTTTTTAATTGATTTTCGAGGTTACAGGTTACGAATCTAAATTTAGCATATGACAAATACAATATATACGACTAAAAATTTTATATTTTTCCGATTTTGTCCAAAATTGATATTAGACGTTTTTTTTAGGACGTAAACAAACTCAATATGCAGGATATAATATGCCGAACTAAATAATTTACGTCTCAATTTTTTTAAGTCGGTATTCGAAGCTTTTGGCGGCTTAAGTTACTAATCTAGAATTAATTTAAAATTCAAGATATCGAATTTACTATAGCACACTATATGATTGTTTTATACAATTTTGTTCAAAACTGGTATATGAAGTTTCTCATAAAATCAAAAGAAACTGTTTATTTTAGTGCGGTGTACAACTTTTGTCCGACCTTGAAATGATTGCGAGGTACATTATTTTCCCATAGTGTTCCATAGTTCAAACAATGCTAAAGAACGAAAAATAACAATATAGATTTTTATATGTAATTGAAATTTTTGAAGTCAGCGTCAATTTATTTCTAAATGGAACAACTAGTAACATAACATTTATATAAACTATAGTATGAAAGGGGATCAAATTTTGTCAGGTATTAGTTTGATTCAAAGCTTTTTTAGAAGTCAATTTTTTTATAAAAACTTTATTTCCAAATTTTCATAGATCTTGCCAATAATTTTAGGATAAATCTTCGAACATACCCCTATAGAATTAGTGTAATGCCAGAACTAGGGCCCGGTTGTTTGAACGCTGAATAACGTAATAATATTTTTATTTATATTTGAAAAAGTGTTGATACACAGTAGATATTTAATTTCTTGGTACACACATACCGATTTTATGCTATCATTTTCTAATTGCATTATTTAAAAGAGTATCATATGATAATCGGTACGTCAATTCTAGAAATGAATTTATGGTTGCCTAAATTATTATTGTTATTTTCAATATGTAAACAATATCTAACCATATTTACCAATAAAATTAAATTTTTAAATCCTCTTTTTGTTAATATTAATTGCAAACTTCACATTTATAGTAATTTCTAACATTTAAAAACACTGAAAGGAACCATGACAAGCAATTAAACTGAAAGAAATGATAAATAAACATGTTCATGTCTGTCAAACATCAAAAAAGTCTCTCCCCCACCGACCATAAACATCCTTCAAACAAATATATTGTTGTTTAAATCTATAGGGTATGATCGAAGGGATAAATACTCAATAGGCAACCCTACCCACAACACATATTTTCAGAAATGAAACAAGAAAAAGTTTTATAATAACATGATTTTTACCACTTGATTATTGTAGCATCACAAAAATTCCATGTTTATTTAAAGATTTTTCTACAGTACCATTGATAAACGAAACGACTACCCGGAATTTAAATTGAGTGAAACAGTTAGCTGGTTAACACTTTATTAACATTTTTTTCAGGTAATTATACGTTTGAAATTTCTACGAAAATCCGGCCATTTGATTTTCTAATTTTCTTAAATAGAAAAATAATTCGATAAACAGTGTGTGTTTAATATATATAAATAATTCCGATTTTCCTCATAACTATATATAATTACATTTATATAAACGTTTTTGTAAATTATTTTAGTATTTTTTTACAATCATTTTTCCACATAAAATTATGGTGTAGGCGTAAGAAATTACAGATATAATTGTATTTAATAATCTATGTTTTTGTTTCTCTCAAAAAGTGAACTGCTTAATATAACATATTTTATCTTCGAAGAAACTCTGTGCCCTTCAATTTAGTATTACTTGAACCATATCTGTTTAGAGCTATCGAAAGGATACATGTATACGGATTTCCCAAAACTAGAGGACAGAGTTGTCGATAGGCTCCTAGAATATAAGCTTCAGGACTTAATGTTAATTTAAGTATATAATAAAATTTTTATAAAAAAAATTGAACTGACTTCTAAAAGTGCGCTAAAAAGTGAAAAATAACCATAAATTTCTATATGAAATTGAAGTTTTTAAAGTCGGCGCCAAACTAATACCTATCAAAATGGGATTCACATAAACAGATTAACAATACTTTATTTGTAATTGATTTCTTACCATAATTTGTATATATTAGTAGTTATATGTTTCATTTAGAAATAACTTGGCGCCGACTTCAAAAATTTCAATTTCAAATAGAAATTTATAGTTATTTTTCACTTTTTAGTGCACTTTTAGAAGAAGGTTCAATTTTTCGATTTTTAGTTTTGAGTTCATTATGATATCCATAGATTATTTGAACTAAGTACTAATCGAGATTAGTGTACCTCGCAATAACTCCAAGGTGACAAAAAAGTACCCATTTTATTCAAACTTGTGATCACCCTAAAATAAACCATTAAAAATTCGTTGATTCTTAGAGTTCTACAATACCAGTGAAATTGTATCAAACAAATATTTAAGTCTGTCATAGTAAATCCACTATCTTAAATTTTAAATTAATTTTAGATTGGTAATATAGGCCCCAAAACCTTCCAATATCGATATTTACAGAACTCAAGACGTAAATTTCTTAGCTCGATATATTTTATACTGCATATTGAGTTTGTATACGTACAAGAACTCAGCAATATCTATTTTAGGTAAAATCGGAAAACGTAATATTTTCACTCCCTCATATTGTATCTTGTCAACCTAATATTGTAAAAAATTACCTTCATATTCGTAATACACGACCCCAAAAACACCCTAATACCAAATCTAATAAAATGCGAATAAGGTAAAATTTTCAACTCACTATATTGAATCCGTCACATTGAATTTCAAAAATATTATTTTAACGTCTTAATGTAATTTAAATCTAAACCCTTCAAAGCCCCCTAGTACCAATTTTATACGAAATTCAGAAATTCAAAATTACTAGACCATCAGAGGCAATATGCCTCTGACATATTAGATTTTCTTAAAATAATTTTGTATTCGCTATTTACATCCTTAAAAACGATTCAGTCCCACATTTAAACAAAATCGAAAAATGTAAAGGTTTTAGTTATTCATATTGAATCCTGAAAAAATACTATTAAATTCGTAACTTACACCCTCAAGAATTCCCTCTATTAGTTTTGGAGAAAATCGAAAAATGTAAAATTTTTAGGAATCCGCCAGATTGAGTTCTTCCAAAAATATTTTAACTTCGTAATTAACACTAACAAAAATCCCCCAATACTGATTTTAGACAAAATCGGGAGATGTAGACCCTTTAATCCGCCATCCTGAATCCGTAATAATTATTTTTTTTTTAAAATAATGTCAGATTCGTAATGTGCGTTCCAAAAAAGTCCCCCATATCAATTTTGAAAAAATCGGAAAAAAGTTATTTTTTATCCCCCATATTCGGACACGCCATATTGAATTACTTAAAAATAAGTTCAGATTCGTTATGTACTACCCCGAAAACTCCACCATACCAATTTTGGAGAAAATCGAAAAAAATTGATGTTCTCGTCCGCCATATTGAATTTTTTAAAAAAGATTTAAATTCGTCATGTGCCATATTGAATATTTAAAAAATTATTTTAGATTCGTCATTTGCGATCCCGAAAACTCCCCCGTACCCATTTTGGAGGAAATCTAACAAAATTGATGTTTTCGTCCGCCATATTGAATTTTTTTAAAAAGATTTAAATTCGTCATGTGCGATCCCGAAAACTCTTCCCTACCAGTTTTGGAGAAAATCGGACATAATTAAATTTTCTTGTCCGCCATTTCGTCCAAAAAAATATGAGACCACCGCAGCAACTTCCTGAACATAATGTAAAAATTTTTATTCAAATCGGTTCCTCCGTTCCAGAGTAATCGGTGTACCTACATAAAAAAACATATATAGTCGACGAATTGAGAACCTTCTTCTTTTAGAAGTCGGTTAAAAAGTGAAAATGCCACGATATGTTTCATTTTTAGGAATGTTTGTGCCATTAAATGATAAAAGTATTAAATATTTAAATAGTAAGAAAGGCTTCTCTATTTTTTAAATGAAAACCAAAATATTATCCACTAACAGTATGGTTTGATGGAAATTAAATACTTATTTTTTCCAGTATACAATCAACTTACCTACAAATGCCACATATATAACGCAGTTAAATTTACTGTTAGAAATTATATCAGAAACTACTAAAAGTGTTTGTTCACTGACCTGATCAAACTTTAAAACCGATGTAAGTTGACAATAGAGGATTTAAAAATGTAACAATAAATCAAACAAATTTTGCAACTTAAAAATACAATAATACAGGACACAAATATTCTTCTTCTCGATTCTAAACCTTAATCTCTAGGGTTTTATACTTCTTGACATATGTAATATAAATTATGAGTAAATCAATATCATTAGCAAAAAACTGCTCAACTAAAAGATCTAACTTCCATGGCTAGCTAGATCGGGTCCCACAAGTAACACTACCCAAGTGTCAGTCATCTAACTGTTCAGGATGATAGAACTTCGAAAAATATTAGACATGTGTTTTTTTATCGGCTCATTCCCCTATATAAGGGTGTAAACTACCCCTGCAATATTTTGATATATACTCATATGGTAACCTTTTAACGCAAATAAGCTAAAGTAACATAAGAAGTTTGAAATACTAATTACAATATCGATCAAAAATTCAAAGCATAGACTTTTATATAACCTGAAAAATTATATAACAATTATAAATAAAGATGACGGTCCTATTCCCCAGAATGTAGTAAAGCAACTTGCTTATTTGAAGTTGGCGCCTTAAAGCGATTATTTCTCAAAAGTGGATGGGGGTAGGTAGATTAGAGAGGGTGGGGCGTAAACTTAAAGCTCTGTTTGGATTAGTTAGCATCATGGAGTTGACGAAGGTGGAGCGCGCGTTCGCTGTCGAGTGTCCCCGTGATCGTATTTCTGACCGGCAGTCGGCGAACTGGTGATGTTAGGAAAAAAAATCTATTCTTCCACAAATAGCAACATTCACCAAAAAGGCTTTTTTGTTTTGCGATTCCTTCAACGCTCTGCCCGGAAACATGCAGCAGCTATTGGGTTGTCTGCCCGTCCTGTAAGTTGAGTCCCTCAAGAAGAACTAAAATGTTTTCCTTAATAATTGGCAGTGGTGCAGGAACTTAATCCACGCACGAGAAAATTCATGTGAGGCGCTTTTTGGCGACGCATTTATTTTCTTCAGTGATTAGGCTCACTTCCATCTTTCGGGGTCTGTAAATAAGCAGAACATGCTCTTTTGTACCCCTGATAATCCCAAAAAATTTCTTAAGCGTCTCCTATATTCACAACGTCTAACTGTGTGTTCGCTATTTCAAGTGATTCCAAATGAAATTGATCCATTGAAGAAAATGAAATGGCAGTTTCGGTCACTTCTGACCAATTTATCCACATGATTCAGGAGTTTTAATTGTCAACACTCAAGAAAATAGATGTTGAAGATGTATGGTTCTCACAGGATGGTGCCACAACACAATGTCAATGATCGTTTTGCGACAATACTTCCCAAGACGCCTCATCTCCTTGATGGACGATCTGCACTCATGGTGAGTGCAGATCGGTCGCCTGATTTAGCCCCTTGCGACTAATCTGGATGAGGCTATCTAAAATCATTTGTTTACAACGATCTTTCTTGGATCCTCGCTTATCTGAAGAATAGAATTCGTAAAGCTGTCGCCAACATATCCGTCTATATTTTAGACAGAGTTGAACAAAACTTCTTAGTTCGATTAGCGAAGTGTATTGAGAATAATGAATCTGTGAAATATCATCTTTAAAACATAACCTTTAAATTTGTACTTGATTAGTTTTTACTTTTTTAAGTTTCTATTACTTTATAAGAAATTAACACATGTTTTTTCCTGACGTTTCGGTTTATTTTATTGATTAAACCATCTTCAGAGAATTACTGTAAATATGAATAGGGATATGTTAATTGTTGTTTTATAAACTAAAAATTTTAATTTATTACCTAATGTTAACAGGTGGTTCACTTGATTAAGTAACATTTAACTATTTTATTATTTTAATGCAAATATAATCAAAAAATTCTTTTTTCATATAAATATAAATATAGAAAACATATTATTTTTTGAATGCATTTTTACACATCTGGTTTGTTTTGCTTTTGACAGAGTTTTGAAATTTTCTGGACCATCTGCAATTTTATTGCCCTATTAGATTGGTATACACATTACTCAGGTCATTTGTGTCCGTTCTGAAATTCATTGTACAGGGTGTTCTTTTAATATGAATCATTTTTAATTGTTCTTTTTTTATAATTAATTTCTTTGTCTAAAATCTCCACGTTGTTAAAATCGATGTTGTGTATGTTCTCTAGTGCATGTTTGGCTAAGGAGGTTTTATTATCGTTATTGTGATGTCTAATGCTGTATTTGTGATTTTGTATTCAATTTTTTAGATACTGTTTGGTTTGACCGACATATGTTTTGTTGCAATCTAAACAATTGATCTTGTAAATGCCATTTATTTGTTCGTCTTTAGGGATATCGGGTTTAAGTTTTGTATAAAGTTTTTTGAAATTATTCGAAGGTTTTTCAGCTGTTTAATCAAGTGAACCACCTGTTAACATTAGGTAAGAAATTAAAATTTTCAGTTTATATAACAACAATTTACATATTCCTTTTCATATTTACAGTAATTCTCCGAAAATGGTTTAATCAATAAAATAAACCGAAAAGTCAGGAAAAAAACATGTGTTAATTCCTTATAAAGTAATAGTATGACCGAAACCCAAAAAAGTAAAAACTAATTAATAACTACACGGTCAACAAATAGAAACAAAGTTGTACTTGATGTTGTTCAAAGAATTACTTTTTTAAATTGAATTTTTAATAAAATCATTTTCAATAATAAATACTGATTTTGTCTGTTATTCCCGAAATATAAATGGCTATCGTCTCAATGGATCTAAAGAAATAGCTGATCCACAACATACTCCATTTAAATTCTAAATGGGTCAAAAATATTTTTTTCTCGTAACATTGCAAATCTACTAACGGATCAAACAGTATTTCAAATAATATAGAAATATTATTATAAATAAATTATAATAAATATGTATTTATAGAAGACAAATTATCTTAAAATACTTTTGCCATATTGTCTTGAAATAACAAGCTTTATTTGATTTATCTTATTACATATTTTACCTACAAGTGTCTATTAAAAAGTACAATTGCTTTTTGTGTTCAGTTAATATTTGACCTGCTCTTGTATGACGTTTTATTGTAATTTTTTTCTCTTCTTTGTTACAATTTTAGTTCAAATATTTTGATGTCTGATCACTAATCATGGATGATTTTTATACTCTTACGACTTTACTTGTATATTAAATAACTATTATTATATTTTTCCAAAAAATCAACATTTTAAAACATATTTGACTGTTTAATTTATTTTGTGAAAGAAAACACCTGTTGTGTGCCTATTATTTTAGCTGCAGTTAAAAGCATTGTGCACGTTAGAAATTTTTATGAGTAAACATACTAATTTAATAGTTTTCGGGAGAAATTGTAATGAAATAACCATAAATTTGTTATTTTATTAGCTAGTTAACACCACTTAATTACAAAATGCTGCATCCAAACTGCCCATAAAATTTATTAGTGTTATTATTAATGTATTTTTACCATTTAACTTAATTAGCAAGCTACCCAATCTAAAACGTCCTTTTTATTTTAGTTAGAAAAACCGATATTAAATAACCAGAAAATAAAAAAGAGTAAAAAGAAATATTATAATATCCTCATCTTAATTATGAATGAACGGATTAACTCACTAATATTTTAGATTAACTTTAAAATTTAACATAAATTATCATCCCACTATCTGAAGTTATTATAAATTCATTGATCTCATTCATTGAAACAAATCGCGTCGTCTGGTGTAAGTGAACTGTAATGGGACCGTTGTTTTTTAATCTTTTGAAAAATAACTGTGCTTCTAACTTTTAGGTTGATGTACAGACCATGTTAAGTTATACAGGGTATTCGGGAAAATGAGGGAAATCTCCCGGATATGAAAAAAAAAATCATAGGAATACTACAAGTTCCTATAAACTTTTTTTCTAGGCCTCCTCTTCGGAGACATGAGCTCCCAAAAGTTACCATCGAATCAAGGTTTTTACACATAATTATTGAACCACCACGTATATTTCAATTTTTTTAAAATATTATGTATTTCAGGTAATATTCTTCAAATCACTATTCAAGAAAGTGTTGTAAATTACTCACAGCTACAGGGACGGACTAGCTGTGACACACATTTGTTTTACGCCCTGAATGATAAGAACTTTGGACAACGTTTGACTAAAAATTAAGTACTCTTCATTCATATCGCTAATTCTAACCGTTTTCGAAAAAACGTCATTATATTTTCACTGTTAGTCCCCTAACTTCTGTCGGGTTGAATATGAAAAGGAAGAATTTTCCCCTGTCACCATAGTTTCAATCAAAAATTAAACTAACTGCTTAGTTAAAGACTTCAGAAGAGAGTTCAACATGGGTTCCGTGAAGTTTGATACACTCGCGGGCACTACGAATTGAGGAGTGTTGTACCCATCACATTAACTCAGTATTGTACCTTATTTGATCGGAATGAAATTATCGATCGAGGTGGAATACACGAAGGTTTTGAGGAGTCCCCACAGGTAAAAATCTAACGGCGTTAGGTCAGGAGATCGAGGAGGCCAGGCAAAAAGTCCTCTTCTATCTATCCAACGATTTGGATAGACGTTATTCAGGTACTCCCGCAAAGCACCGCTAAAATAAGATGGTGCCCCTTCGTGGATATAGTATATATTTCGGCGAGTTTTAAGTGGCAAGTGCTCTACTAAATTGTGAAAAGCGAACTCCAAATAAAGTTCTCCATTTAGTCGCGCCGATAATACAAATGATCCAATCAAAAATTGAAAATGATTCCTGCCCAGACATTAATTGATTGAAACTGATGTTGAGGATGTGAAACTTATAAAACCATTTTTGGTAAACCCTGCTTCATCCGTGAAGAGACAAGGGCTAATGAAGTTTACGTTATTTCGTTGCTGATCCAATAGCCAGTTTGCAAATTGGATTCTACGGGGAAAATCCTCAGGAATGCACTTTTTTCAAATGATATGGATATAAGAGCTATTCTTGAAGAACTTCATGTAGTATTGTTTTCGACATTGAAAATTTTCAAGTGCTCGTTGAAGTAGTGTCATCTACAGCATTTAAAATATTTTCCTCTAATTATGGCGTACGTACTGTTGTCCGACCAGCACCAGTAATTCTTTTCCCAAAATTTCCTAAAATTAGCAAAAAATGTAATAATATCACCTTATGAAATGGATTCGGCTACTATTCTCCCTTAGATGTTGGTCAATTCGTTGCAATGTTTTCTGATCTGGAAGAGTACACTTCACAGACAGGATATCTGTCGCGATATAACCTCCTGGTTTCCAAATCATTGCAAGATGCAAGACCATACATCAGATGCATATCTGCATATTCAATAAAGGTCTAGTCCATATTTCGAATTATTTCACTATTAATTTTACCGCGAAATTCAAAAATCAGTAAATTAATATCCAAGTAAAGAATAAATGTGTCAGCGATGTGAAAGTTGACAGACTCTAAAATGCAGGATATATATTTCTTTCGTACCTAGCAACGTTTGCAACAACAATACTTTGTTTATGGTTCCGATAAAATAAAACGCATATTTTTTGCGAACCTAGGTCAAACTGCAACTCACAGAATTCAACGTTTTTAACTAAAGGTAAACTCTAATTTTGAATCAAATTTTTTTATCATAAGGTTGAAGGTTAAACAAAGATGCATCTTTCTTAGAAATATGCCAAATACATGATATCAATAAAATGATGTATTTTTCGAAAACGGTTACGTGTAATGGAACAAATATTAATTATTTTACACTGTTCAATGTGAACTATATTCTGTTAAAATGAATAATTTAATAATCACTCTGTGAATAGATTTCCCATGGTAATAGGGTAGTATATATTTTTTATCACTATCCAAGAAAGTTTAAAGAAAAATAAATCAGTCATTGAACTTAACTTTTATGACCTTTGTTGTTTAAATATTTTCTTAAAAATACATAAACTCAGTCAATTTATGAAGATGTAATAAGACCCTCTCTAAGATTTGCCTATAAATCTGTCGAGATAATCCTACCCTGGTTATGTAAATAAAACCGACTTGATAAGGGTAGCTTTTTTAACATATAGAATATGAAATACCGTTAAAATGTATTAAAATATTGAACGATTTTCCCATTATTAGGAAGCAAAAGAATACTCAAATAAACTCATTATACTGTAATATAACGTTTAACCTGTGAAAGGAATTAATATAGCGACTGTTTTTCCTGATTGCAAGAAAGAATGATTTAAATACCAGCAATAGGAATAAAAGGGCACTCAGGTTTTTTTACAGACCTCATATTATTTTATTCCTTTAGGTATAGAAGGAAATAGAATAGTTTTATTAACTGTGTTTATATAAAAATTAAGATTAAGACGCTCAGAGGACAAATTGGGGATCACACATCTGGTATAGAATAGCTAACGCCCTCAGCACGTAACGATCGAAACTTTCGACCTTTAAGGGAATGAAATTAACGTTTACAGGGTTCCATCGGGTAATATGGGTACAAACGGGAAACAGAGGGGTGTCGAGGGGGTAAGATACGAGAATGTTTTTTTAAGGAACACTAAACTTCAGTATCAGTCTGGAAGTATTTTACTGTTTTCTTTGTTTGATTTGTTTTTGATTTAATTTGGGCAGTTAAGGGAATATCATGTGTTACTTTAGTTGGGCATTTCGCGATTTTCATACAATTTGATTAAGTAATATAAATAGCTATTTTTCGCGTTTTATTTCTTTTTCTGTTTAATATTTTATTAAGCTATTTATACGTGTTTTTTCAAAATTGGGTTTTGCGTTTTTGGTTAAAAGAATGGCCAAGAAGAGCAATTATGTTACTTTTTTCGTAATTGTTATGAGTTTTAAGTTTCTCATTATAAATAGTACGTATTTCTATTTATTTTTGTTAATAGACTAACTGTTTTGAGAAACTTGTTTAATTTAATTTAATTAAAAACCTTCACGCGAATTAACTTGCGGGCGCGCTGTTGTGAGACCTACAAAATAAGAGATGTCTTCTGACCAGCTAATTAGCAGCCTTGTCTGAGTCCTGAAGTTCTGAGTTATGGTTGGTAAGCTTAAATAACCGTAGTTGTTTGGTACTAAAGCTGCAAGAGAGAAGATGTACGTCCAGACTTCCAGAGTGTCTTTATTACTGTAAATTTTAATTATAGGTTATCAAAATAGCTACTAATTAATATAAGGCAGGAAAAATGATTATAGATGAAATGGTTAAGGCTACCACAATATGTCATTAGCAGAAGTCTATGATCAAATTCTGTCACATACTATTAGCGACATAAATGAAGAATACTAACGGTATGTAAAAAACGTGGTCCAAAGTTCTTATCATACAGGGCGTAAAAAAAATGGGGTCATGAGTGTCACAGCCAGTTCGTCTCTGCAGCTGTGAGCAATTCACAACACTTTCTTGGATAGTAAAATCTTACCTGGTATACTTCAAATTAAAAAAATTGAAATATATCTAATGCTTCAATAATTATGTGTAAATGACTTAATTCCATTGCAGCTCTTTGGGAGCCCATACCTCTGAAGAGGATGTCTGTACGAAAAAAAATTATGTGGACTTGTATTATTTCTTTCACGTGCTTTAAATACCGTTCTATTCTCATAGATAACGTACTAAAAGTCACTGATGATCCTAAACACTCATTTTCTCTTAACATGGTACTCTTTCCATTTCTCTAAAAAATTTTAAGTTTATTTTACGTTAAACTAAAAATTTTAATAATTCTCAAAATCATCGAATGAATGAATATATAAGACTTCGCAGGACACTTTGAATATTTGAATTTATTTTAAATTTAATAGAAATTTTAATAATATAGGTATCATTGGATAAATCATCAAATAAGAGCTCCCGTGATACTTTAAAAATCTCTGAATTTAATGTTTGTTTTGCTAAATATTTTAATTACGAGTATAATGCCACAACTGAATAAATGAATACGAGCTCGCGTGACACTTTATTTTACGTTTTACAAAAAAATTTTATAACCACCGAATGGATGAATGGATAACACTTTAAAGATCTTTAAATTGATATTATATTTTACTAGAAATTTGAATAATACCTAATATGATGTTTTTCTGCTTTTAATAATGCTGATATCATTAAATGAATGAATTACTGAGAGCTCGGGTAACACTTTAAAAGTTCTGAAATTATTTTTTATTTTACTAGAAATTACAATAATACTGAAACCACTGAATGAATGAATGTTTCCGGATCTTTAAGTTTTACTACTTAGGCCTCATCAGATCATTTACATTCCATGACCACAAGTTATTCGATCCCGAATCAAAGCAGCCACGTTATCTCAACTTTCTTCAGATAATAACATTGTATCTCCAAAATATTTTCATTTAATCAACAGTTTTATCCTCCTCTAGACACCATCTGCATACTAGGTCATCTTCTTCTTCTTCTACGTTGACTAGGGATATCCCTGTTTGTCATTCTATCTACACCCGCCTTATTCTGCTGATGAAGAGAACCAGCTCTGGGCCCATCTCTTTGGTGGTCGTCTTGGTAATCTTCTTCTTCTTGGTCATCCATATATACAAACTTTGGCTAGTCTCTCTTCACTCATTCTCTCAACGTGTTCTTTCCAACCTCTTTTTCTTTCTTTTGTCCATTTGACCACGTCCTGCACATTACATTTTTCTCTGATTAAGGTATTTATCAGCCTATCTCTGATTGACACGTTCAATATTGATCTCAGTACTTTCATTTCGGTGGTTCTCATTTTCTGCTTTGTCTTCTTAGTGTCTGCTCTTGTTTCCGTGGCATAAGTTAGAATTGGTCGCATCATGGTCTTATATATATTTGTTTTTCCCTCTATTCTCATGTATCTGTTTCGAAATATAACATCTCTTAAACATCCTGCCACTTGTAGGGCTCTTGTATTTTGTGACAGTACTTCTCCAGTAAGGTTACGACAGCTTGTTGTGTCAATGCCTAGGTATTTAAAGTTCATGACTTGTTCAATTATGGCATTTTCTATCTGTAGCTTACATCTTCTTGGTTCCTTGGAAATTACCATACACTTTGTTTTATTCGTTGATATCTACATATTTTACTTCTTAGTCGATACGTTAAATAGGTGTGTCAATCTCTGGAGGTCGTCTTCGTTATCTGCGAGTAGGACCGCATTATCAAATTGAATAAGAAGGGGCTTAGCGAGTCTCCCTGCCTTATCCCTTCGTTTATCTTGATGTCTTCGGTTAGACCTTCGGATGTTATTATTTTTGTGCTGGAATTTGTGTACAAGTCATCAATTATGTTTATGATCTCCGTTGAAACATTTTTCTGTTTTAGGATATCCGTTATGTGCTGCTTCTTGATGCGGTCAAATGCTTTTGTTAGGTCAACAAAGCATAAGTATGCAGGGTGGTTAAATTCTATTGATTTTTCGATTATTTGTCTCACTATTAATAAGGCATCTGTGGTTCCCCTGTTTTTTCGAAAACCCTGTTGTTTCTCCGAGATCTCTATTTTCTCTTCAAGTTTGTCACGAATAATTGCTGTAAATAGTTTGGTGACAGAGTTAAGAAGTGTAATTCCTCTGTAGTTGTCCGGGTTTTTGTGGTCACCTTTTTTGTGTACGGGAATTGTATAGTTGGTTTTCCATTTTTGCGGTACTTGCTTTTCTTTAATAATTTTATTAAAAAGCTTTTGTAACTCCTCGGTAAGCATTTGGCCTCCGTATTTTAATAATTCGTTGGTAATTAGATCTGGTCCAGGAGATTTTCTATTCTTTAAATTACGTATTTTATATTCTATTTCTTCCGATGTTACCTGCACTTTTGTAGTGCTCAGATTTATGGATTTTGCTGTTATGCTAGTATAAATCGTATTTGTATTACAAAATTGTCTTTCAAAGTATGATGTCCATTCTTCCTTTTTGATGTTAGCTGTACTGATGTATTCATTAACATTTTTTTTTCTGTTTCTGAATCATTCTCCATATTCTCTTCTGCGCACCGTATAAGTCATGCTCCATGTCCTTTGTGTATCGCTCCCAGTATTCTTCCTTGCATCTTCTAATCCTCTCGTTTATGTTGTTTCTCGTTTGCTTGTATTTTTGATATTCTTCAGCCGAAGGATTATTTTTGTACTTCAAGAAAGCGTCTTTCTTTATTTTTGCTAGTTCTTTTATTTGTCCTGTGAACCACGGTGTTTTACTTAGTTTCTTCCTCCCTCTACTCATTCTTGTTCCCAACGCTTCTTTTGCACCGTGTAGTATATTTATCGTTATTGTAGTCCACATTTCTTCTATTGTTTGGTCCTCGGAACAAGATTTAGTAGTTATTTTTTGTTCTAGGTCATCTTTAGGAAAACAGCCATCCATAATTATTTGGAATCCATTTGGCTCGACTGCCCAATACTTTGCTTTCTCGTCTTTTGTGGATGAAGTAGGTTTACCTTATTCAAGCTATTCGGTTTATATAATTTTCTGTCTAGTTATCGAGGATATTATCGTACACAGACTCCAATCGCGAAATAAAAACACTAGATTTTGGTGTACATTTTTATGGCATTTTTATATTTATATTTTCCATGCTATACACCCGGTGCCCCCCTAGTGTCCAGTTGCCTGTACCCAATCACCCTCAGGAATATACCCTTGTTTCTAATGATGGTCAAACGGATTCAAACGGTAGTGTGCCGAAAAATGTCGCCGGCCCATCAACCTCGCAAGACTCTGATTTTTTCTGTGAACTTCTCAGTGAAAAGCCTCAAAAAATAAGTCAAAGTGAATTAAGTGACCAAATAAGGCATTTGGAATTACCCAAGAAAAAAATCAGAACTATTGGCCTCTCGATTGCAATAATGGAATTTCCTTCAGGCAGAAGTAAGAGTTTCTGTGTACCGAAGCCGTCAGAAAACCTAACACCGTTTTTTAATATGGAAAACAATTTGGTAGCCTGCAGAGACATTAAGGGATTAATGACAGCTTTAAATCTGAACTACGATCAAAAAGCCTGGAGACTTTTCATTGACTCCTCAAAAGTAAATTTTGAAGCTGTATTACTCCATAATGGAAACAAGTTGCCCACAGTCCCACTTGGCCAAGCAGTCCACATGAGAGAAACTTTTAGCAATTTGAAACTGTTACTGGAGACCAGAAAGATATAAAGAGAAAATTTGTGCGGATTTAAAAGTTGTGGCGATTTTGCTTGGAATGCAGGTAGGTTTTATCAAATACTGTTGCTTCCTCTGAGAATGGGAGAGTGGAGCACGATTGGATCGCTCTAGAAAAGGAATTTGGCCACCGAGAGGGCCCTGTCATCCAGGAAAGAAAAATGTAACCAGCGCGCCATTAGTTCCCCAAGAAAAAAGTTTGCTACCACCACTTTATCTAAAATTGGGACTGAAAAATTTTATGAAGGCCATGAACAAGGAAAGCCATGCTTTTAGTTATTTAAAAGAAAGGTTATCTAAAATCAGTGACGCTAAAATTAAAGAGGGAATATTTGTGGGTCCCCAGATTAGGAAACTTTGCGGAGATGCGCAATTCGATTCCATACTTGCATGCAAGGAAAAAGACGCTTGGAATGCGTATAAAATAGTTGCAGCAAATTTCTTGGGAAATATAAAAGCAGAAAACTATAAAGACCTGGTTGCCCAATTTATTTAGTATTACCAGAACCTAGGGGTAATATATCCTTAAAAATTAATTTCTTGGATTCTCATCTGGATTAATTTCCGGAAAATTGTGGTGCTGTAAGTGACGAGCACGGTAAGAGGTTCCACCAGGATATGTCAAACATGGAAAGAAGGTTTCAGGGAAAATGGAACTGTGAGATGTGAGCCGACTATTGCTGGATTATTACGAGAGATAATCCAGAGACTACTTTTAAAAGGCAGGCTAAGAAGGGCAAAATGAGTGTCTAAACTTTAGTTTTAATGATAAAAATGTGCTACTTAATTGCTTTTATTGGACCAACAATATGTTGTTATCTGAATTTTGTATGTTCATTATTTATGCTTTTGAATTCAAATTTTGTAACAATTAATTCAGATTTTTCTTGTGAGCTACCTAAAATCTTTAATAGGTATTTTTTAGTTACCTGGATGTAGTTGAATCCAAAAAAATTGGGCTTGTTCAGGAAACAAAAAAAAAATAAATTTATTTCCCAATGCTATTCTATGTTGGTTATTTTAGCGAAGTTTTTTATCAATTAGAATTTATATTGAAAGTGCTTTTCTAGTTTCTACTTTAATTGTCAGTACTTTATTTTAAAAAGCGCAAACTACACCTAAATATTTACTACGCGTTCCACATTTACAATCCACTAAATTCTGTTAATTGTCAGGAAATCGTAATAAATTTAATTACAGCTTTTAAATACTCAGCAATGTAAGTTTTATTTTTAAGTTTCCAAGACACGAGTAAAAATATTTTTTTTACCTAGTAGATAAAGCAATTATATTTATGTTGTAGCTTGTTTAAAGTTAGGAAAACGTTGATCAGAATATACATCAGTTTTTAATTCAAGTATTCGTCACAATGTTTTCGATGTTTAATATTACTAAAAGATTTCTCTTAAACTGTGAAACGAAATTACTTAGTTTTTGACATTTGTATGATATGTTACCGGAGTGTTTCTTAATTTTTATACATTGGGAGAATGTAGTTTAAACGCATTATTTCGGAAAATAGGATGATACTTAGCTGTACATCGCAGTGCAGTATGCGCGATAACAACACATCCTCAGTCGAAACGGACTGCGCCTTCTTGGTGTAGCAGAGTAGGTGAGACAAGAATTATGTAGACATGATATTTCACCATCTCGCTGTTTTCCTTATACTCTGCCGCTAGGAGCCAATCTGTTGAGGGCCCAACAAGAACGAGCAGTGTTGTTTCATCCTACCAATACTGTCGGAAACCCTTTAATAATGGGCATTGAAGTCTTTTGGTTCATATTTTACAGTTATTCGTCGACATTACCAAGGTTCCGATAAGAACGGGCAATATTGTTCAATCCATCCGCCACTGTCATGGATAGGGATGCAACATCGCTCTTATATATTTGAAATGTTTTACAAACGTGATCTTATTTTATATCTTGTGATTCATCAACACACGACTTAAAGTAAGATCACAAACTTTTAAAAAACACGAACGAGAACTAGAAATATTCACATCATCATCAAAACATTGACATAAATTGTACCTACATTAGGGATAACAGTGCAACAGTTTTCAATTGAGTTTAAACATTTTCAATTCAAGTTATTAGGTGCAGTGTTTACTAACTAACTGACTTCACTTAAACTAGACCATTAAACTAAATAAGACGGATTATAGATAGCCAACACATTTCTTTATTTTAGTTTATTTAACTATATTGAAATGGAGTTAGAGGAAATAAGCTTAGATAACCTAGTCCCCAGAAGTCTACTTATTTCCTGGGTGATGGTTGCCCTGGTCCGAGAACACATTCAAACTAAATCGCACTTTTAATATTCGTGATTCGCTTAACTGCGGGTTTTCTAGAGCCCAGCAATGGTGATTTTTTACTAAAAACTTCGCAATTACTGAAATGTGTTTCATCAGCCCATAAAACTTTATCGGAAAAGGCCAGATTTTCTAGACATTTACCAACATATCAAAACCGTCCTCCTGAAGTCCTTGTGCTATTGTTGGTTTATAAGGATGGTATTTAGTAACTTTTGAAACATCATGAACAGTTGATTTTTGAATGTTAAGCTAAGTGCCAGCAATTCTTGTAGACTACGTCGGAGTGTCATTAAAATATTCAAAAATATTCTCGTTTTTTGTCTGCACAGACACGGCAACATTGGGAAAGTATATCATTGAAATTTTTGCAAGTGTAGGAAAAAAGATTCCATAGCCTCCCAGATTTCAAGGGAGTCTTCTTTTATTACTGTAACAGGAAATGTCAGAAGATGATTTATTTTTCATATTTTTGTGTGTCAACTGCTTATGGTATTTCCTAATGTCAAATTTCGAATCTTCTTTATCAGACTCATCAGATGTGTTATTCCTGAATGTAGGTAAGCTGTTATGTTCCTGTACATATATATCAAAGTAATTTGACCGCAGCATCTTTGAAATGCATGAACTTAAATCGGGAGTCGAGAACAGTTAAAATGGCAAGAATGTCGGAATACTCTACGTTATCAAACCCTCTGTCTAGTTGTTTCTTCATCTCCACTTTAAATTGTATAACTATTTCATTTTTAGTTTTCACATTTTCAATTGCTTCTCGGATGCATAAGTAAGTAAGTAATTATTCCCCGAAATTTCTTTTCTTAACTTCTCAATGGCATAGTAATTCCGAACCGATTATTTTTGTCAGATCGTTCATCTCTAAAATGAATGTAGGAAGGAAGATAACTGAACAATGCGGACGGTTAGTAAATTTGTCGACGATATATCGTCGATGTATCGCTCATCTAAACATCGATGTATCGTTTGCGTCCATAGTCATGAACACGATAAGAACGGGCAGTGGCTCTCCTTTCGTTATGTCCTACCACCACCTATACACACATACTCATTAGAAGCTGTCAGTTTCATTTAGTTCCGTAATAATCAGGAACATGTTTATCGATAAGTGCTCACCAGGGTCGTCAGTATGGGCACATAACAACTGCTGCCACTCATCATGATCAGGATTATAAAACCGATGTTACTACCGCCGTGTAACGAATCATCACGCGTAAAGACGTCGCCTACTATCGATCAATGCCGGATCGTCGCAAACCCGGTAGCCAATCAAGTAGTATGAGGCGCCGTGAATTCAATCGTCGATTGATGCCGGATTACCGCCTACATCAAGAGTGCCACCATCTGTTTTAATATAACGCACCATAAACAACGTCGTACCGCCGAGTTACCGCCTACATATACCGTATCGCTGCCGATAGATTAATACGAGGCCCCGTGAACAGCGTCATACATATCACCACATCTGCATATTTATGCTCTGTACACCATCCATTTGATTTGTGTTTAAATGGCTGTTTATCTTAGGTTGATAAGTTAATTTAAGTCCATATTGTAAAACATGGAATACAGGATAGAAGATGTTTTAAAAGTATTTGTTTTATTACCCATACTTTCATTTTTACATTTCAGGAAATACCGCTGGCAGCAGGAAGTCAGTAGTTAACATGCCATGATCCCTGGCTTGCCGTTTCTCCTCGGTAACAAGCTGCCTGGTTCAAGGGACCCTCTACCACATTAATCCAGAGACTGTTGCCCGAAACCGATAACCCGTTAATTTCTTAACAATCGTACAGTTGAAACGTTGCATAATTGAAAGAATAGTTAGCGGCATCGATAGAAATATATCGACCGTGATTATTTGGCATAATTATGTAATATCTTTAAGATAGGGATCGCTTGACCGCTGAATGTTTGAACGGTGGGTGTTCGCGGGATGGATAGCTACCTACCGATGCTCTATTGTCTTAACACATCCGCTCTCCTCACAACCGATAACACCTCTTCACAATTAAGTACTAGGGTTGCAAAGAGAACTATTTTTCAGAATAATCTTAAAGATTATCAAACACTTTTACATGTATTTGAACCAATCCGAAAAGTATGTTTGGCATTGTGAAGATGATATCCTCAAACATGATTTTTCGACGCATCAACCATCTCTTTGGATCTAAAAAGTTGTTGATAACGGAGTTTTTTTTTCATGTGCGAGAACAACATGATGAAGAATGATCCGTCGTCTGGCAATATTCAAGACTGTGGGAGATTTAAATATAGAATTAAATATAAAAATTGAACCAAAACTTATTATCAAGGTCGGTTTAGAGAGATACCTTTTCTCAATAAAGGTGAACTACTACAAGATGGAACTACTCATTGCATGATAAAAATGAACGAAGATTTATTAACTGATGCATTACTAATACTGCCAAATAAGTGTCGTATCGAAGGTAGAATTTCAAATTCCTAGTAAGATATAAAGAGAGTTTTGCCATTCAAGATAGAAAAACCTAGAAAACTTATTAGTCTACTATCTTATATATAAATTATTGACGAAAATTCTAGCAAATTTATTGTCAAATCTATTGGGCCTCTATCAACCAATAGAACATTCAAAATTCCGGCCTTAGCACTATCGATCACTTGCAAACTCTGTCTAATTAACGGACTACCGAATATAATGTCTCCGTACATCTAGCTTTTGTTGATTACTATAAGGTCTTAGGCTCAGTCGAAACTTGGCCTTTTTTTAAAGTTTAGAAAATGCACAAATTGAAACTATATATACACGGATTTGCTGATATATATATATATATATATATATATATATATATATATATATATATATATATATATATATATATATATATATATATATATATGTATGATGCAACTCTATAGGTCAAAATTGACCAAAACACAAATAAAATACATGTTGGAAAGAAGGGACGACAAGGAGACACAATTTTTTCAAAATTGTTTACTTTAACATTACAAGACAAGAATAGATATAGTTTATATATCGACTGTTCGTACTTCAGTCACATGATATTGGCAGATGATATATCCTGTCAGCAACACAGTAATTTCAGTTTTGTAGTATGAAATAAAACTCATTTTTTTTGGAAAGAATAAACTTTAATCAGTTACATATTTTCTATGTTTTCATTGACCTTTCGCCATCTTTTGCTTAGCTTCATGATTTCGCGCTCAAACGTAGACCAGAAAGACTGTGTAATAACTCATATACCTTGTCAAGAAGTCTATGTAAGGAAGAATGCAAGCCCTGAAGTAAAAGGAAAAAGAAGTGTTTTCTATTCAAAGAGTTACTTTTGTAATGCAAAGTACAGCTCAGATGAAAAAAGACCCACTTAAGGATAATGATCTAGCACCATTTCTTCAACTCGAAGAAAATAATCATAGGCTTTCTAGTTAAGAAGATAGGTATAGCACTTATATACACGGCAATTTAGGCTCAGTGGGACTCACTATTGATTAAAAACCGTTTACTAAATAGATCCGGGGAACATACTGATGGAAAGAAAATCAAAACTTATTTGGCAGTGTCCAGAAACAAAGTTACAGTGGCCTTAGAAGCAATTCACAATTGAAAATCTGGTGCTGATTTAAGATTTAACAAAACCTGGCAAACTTCTGGAAAAATTTTACTCGGTTAATTAATGTCAAAAGTTAAATTATGGTATAGATACATACGTACATATATATATATATATATATATATATATATATATATATATATATATATATATATATATATATATATGTTTATGCGGCTTTCACGGATTCCTCCGTGTGAGATGCAATAGCAGTGGATATATCCACATTATGCCGTTGTAGTGTTGAAATCACATTCAGTAAACGTACAACTATATGCAACTCCGTGTATAAATCAAGTAAATTGCGATCAGTAAATGCAAACTTCTTTCCAATCATATCTTTTCCGTATTAGAGGTTACACAGTTTGAATAACGGGTGGGCCATCATCTCGATGGTGGTGGAATGGGATGGATTGTATTTTATCGCAATTTATTCAAACTGTGTAACCTCTAGCACGGAAAAGATATGATTGGAACGAAGTTTGCATTTACTGATCGCAATTTACTTCATTTATACACGGAGTTGCATATAGTTGTACGTTTGCTGAATGTGATTTCAGCACTACAACGGCATAATGTGGATATATCCACTGCTATTGCATCTCACACGGAGGAATCCGTGAAAGCCGCATAAACATATATACGCCATCCGGCGGGAGGTCGGCGAAGCCGCGTTCAGTGTTACATGCTTCCTTCCGATCTGTTTTCTGCAAAGACAGGTGCATGTCGGTACCCTGATGAGTCTAGTAGAGACGAAACATGTACCTCTGCCGTATCACTGTGGCGAGAAGGGTAAGTTTTGACTTTCTTCTCGGCATGGTGGTACAGGTGGGCCATCATCTCGATGGTGGTGGAATGGGATGGATTGTATTTTATCCCAATTTATTCAAACTGTGTAACCTCTAACACGGAAAAGATATGATTGGAACGAAGTTTGCATTTACTGATCGCAATTTACTTCATATATATATATATATATATATATATATATATATATATATATATATATATATATATATATATATATATATACAGACAGCTGCATACAGTTTATTTATGGCAACAATTTTTATCGCACAATAACTATATAAGATTTTTCCTTCTGTGTACCATAATATCAATTTCTGTGTCAAATTTAGAATTTTTAAATACACGAGAATTGCTTTAAAAATTTTCTGAATATTTTGAGTAATACGTAAAATACTAATTTTCAGCAGTACGTCAGCACATCTTTATTCAAGAAACTTGATATACTGGTGTTATTGAACCTTAGTTTAGTGATGAATCTAATTTTCGTATACAAAACGGCCCAAATTAGTTCATATAAATAGAGATATGGCGTAAACCAACTCTTTCTAGACTCAACAAACATACTATGAAATTCTTAGGTATGATATATATTTTAAATTGTGGTTTATAATTTAATATATTTATTTCTTGTGAAAATGTAAAAGTTATCTAGATTCCTGTTTGTAGCGAACGAAAATATGGTTTTCTCCTTCATAATTTTCACATTTATTTAGTAAATAAAAAAAATTCCAAAATTTTTGGATTATATTTTATTATTTTCTTGATTATACTTATTTTAGTTTGAATAAAGTTTTGATGCTAGAGCAGACTGATTCTCTAATGTAAACTTGCAGGTACGTTAACGTTTCTCTTTAATATTACACATAAATTAAACAATTCTGGATTGCTACGATAAATCATTTTTGGAAGAAATATATTACTCCATAACAATTAGCTATAAATTATTTTATTTAGAAACTTTTTTACTTGATCGAATATTCTAAAATAGTATAGCAGGTTAATGCCCTGATATCATAAATTTTAAGATTTTAGCTGTTTTTTTTTATATTTTTAAAGTGTATTATCAAAATTCTTATATGGATCACAATTGGATACAAAACAGTTGTTATATATGTATTCTCGTTTCAGGCAGAGAAAAAGAAAAAATATATACAAACAGTTTATTTTCTGAACCACTCTAGTCCTCTCTCTATTCGCGTTTCGACTATCTCGTGGTCTCATCAGTATTGCTGTATCGCACAGAGAGCAACATTCGCAGGAAATAACTGATATATGAAATATGAATTACAAGGTATGTCGGTAGGACATTGCAAACCTGCCACCTACCGACCTCGATGTCGAGACTGAAAAATATCGTCAGTCGAACGACATGTATGAAACACCGGAGTAGTAGGAAAATTTTAAAAAAATCAAAATTTCAGTAAGGAATAAAGAAATCTATCTGCAGTATTTAAACAGTTTGTTTCAGGCAGAGAAAAGGAAAGAATATGTACAGTTTATTTCCTGCAAATACCACTCTGGTCCTCTCTCCATATGCGTTTCGACCACTTCATGGTGTCGTCAGTGAAGCTGTATCGGACCAAGAGCAATATCCGCAGGAAATAACTGATATATTAAATATAAGTTCCAAGGTATGTCGGTAGGATATTGCAAACCTGCCACCTATTAACCTCGATATCGAGACTGAAAATTATCGCCAATCGAACGACATCTATGAATCACCGGAGTAGTGGGACATATCTTAAAAAATTTAAATTTCAGTAAGAAATAAAGAAATCTATATTCCGTATTTTAATATTTGTTATATATGTATTTTCCTTTCAGGCAGAGAAAAGGTAAAATACATACAAACAGTTATTTCCTGCAAATACCACTCTGGTCCTCTCTCTATACGCATTTCGACCACCTCGTGGTCTCGTCAGTGTAGCTGTATCGGACCGAGAGCAACATTCGCAGGAAATAACTGACATGTAAAATATAAATTCCAAGGTATGTCGGTAGGATATTGCAAACCTGCCACCTACCGACCTCAATGTCGAGACTGAAAAATATCGCCAGTCGAACGACATGTATGAATCACCAGAGTAGTGGGATATTTTTCAAAAAAAATCAAAGTTTCAATAAGAAAAAAAGAAATCTATATGTATTATTTAAATAGTTGTTATATATGTATTCTCCATTCAGGCAAAGAAAAAGAGAAACCTCTTTGTATTTATTCTTTCCTTTTCTATGTCTGAAAGGAGAATACATATTTAACAAATATATGGATTATATAAATATGTATATATATATATATATATATATATATACATATATATATATATATATATATATATATATATATATATATATATATATATATATATATATATATATATCTACGAGATTAAATATTCAGATTTCGTAGAATACCGGGAGATGGTAATGCTGGTATGAGATTTCATATTTTGCCTAATATAAGTATCTTAAAGAACTTACTTCTATGATATTGCGATACGCTTGCCTGCTCTGCATTCACGAGAATCAATAAGTTCCAACTTGATATACAGATGGCGGTGTACTACCATGGTATTCTTGCAATCTGTGATAGTGCTTTGTCTCTGACCGTGTTGGAACAGAGCACGTCTGTCCTTATAGTATAAAGCTTTTTCAGTTGGTTGACAACTAAAATAGTTTTTCTTATATAAAATTTTAAGTTTAGGTTCCAGGTCCTCAGAATGGAAGGAGAAAAATTTTAAAAAAAGTCCAAATATGTTTTCTAAAAGGGAATAGAAAATTATTTTTTTTATATATTAAAATTATATACACATTCTGAAATTATTAGTTTTATGCAGGTTGCGCCAAAAATTGGCAGCAAAACTCCTATTGATCTATGCGAGATTCTTTGAAGCACGGATGGTGTTTGGAATAATAATTTAGGGATAAAATTTTGTGATATATCAGATAATTATTGTTGTAGTTTTGTAGTAGAATACATGGTGTCATTGAGACTGAGGCCAGGTGAAGTTGGCAAGAGGCATCAAAGACCACTCTTAATTTCGTGGTTGTAAATGAGGTTTTGGTAACAGGTTGATGAGATATGTAATATTTTGCAGTATTTTCTTGATCGTCAGTATTTCTTGTTATGTGACCAAGATCTATGTATTCCTTCATGAATTGTTTATAAGAGGCTTCCAATTATTTGTTTTTTTCGAATCTTGTCCCAAGTTGTAGTAGCCTAGCCACAGCTCTTGACCTTGATGATCCGAGTTGTTCTATTTTACTGTTAAATGGAATGTGGATTATGTAGGTGCCATCTTAATCTCTCGTTGTGTTTGCTTTGTAATGATCACACAATTGTTCATAGTGCAAGCTCTTGCCAGTCTAATGATACAGAAACCAGAATTAACAATCACTTTGAGAGATTTCATCAAAAAATCAACCAAGGCGCTGAAACAATGAATCAAATGCACAAATGGTATAGGGTTATCGATGAAAACAAATTGAACATATATCTGCTCAACATTTATCAAATAGTATCAACTTAGATTGACGAGATGATGGACTATCACAAAAAACTACTCGATATTCATTACCACAGAAGAAATATATTCAAACTTATATCGCCTACATATATTGAAAAAACTATTACATCCGAATCCAAGAAGCTTCCAAACAAATATTAGGATCATATCGTATCCAATTTTACGAAGTATAATCCAACACAGTTCGTTGTATATTCATATATACGGCTACTTTATCTTGACAGAAATGGATGAATTTCTACTATTCAAATCAACTCCCATTCCAGTGAAAATTACCAACAAAACTGGATTTTAGATGTACCAAATCAAATATTAGGGGTTGCCTACAACTCTCAGCTATATTTCCAACTAACAGAAACCGAATTCAAGGAAGGCATACGTATTAGTCAAATTGTATATATTTATGCCCGCCTACGACTACTAGAAATCTAGAAAATAGTCCAAATTTTATTATAGATGAAACTTACCAACGGACAGAAAACATGTCATGCCAAGTTTGACAAAACCCCGTACAATCAGTTATCTGGATTCAACTAAATACCCCTAACGCATGGATGTTCATAACCGCAGAATGGCAATAATTTGTGACGGAACAAAGGAAGAAGTTACACAAAACCAGACAAGAATATTAGTGATATCTCCATAAAGACAAAGAGAAATATCCTAACCCCTAAAAGAACAGAAACAGCAATGGTTTTGGGCACATTTGTCAAACCAGTTGAAATCAATATAACCTCAGTCACTTCAGCCTCCATCTGGGACCTTCAAGAAGAACCCGTTATAGATCAGCTCGGTGAACTCAAACAAAATGAGTTAGAGATTAAAGATACACTTAAGATTACCAACTGGACTAAAATACACCACCACTTCTTCATCAGCAGTACCATAATGACAACGTTAGTAGTACTAATAGCAACTGTATGAATCCTTTTCAGAATTAACGAAAGGCAAACCAAAAATGATGAGATATCTTTGGAACCTCTTCAAGCCCCTGTAGCTAATGACGCTGGACGACCACAGCAGGGGGCGCCAGAACGTCTAATCTAATATTAAATATATTTTTTATCTTATATAAAATACAAAAATATTACGACCCAGTATTCCAACACATGTCGCTAAATCAGCACGTTGACAAACTGGATTACTAAAATAATCATATTAATTGTTTTACTTATTCGATAATTTTATTGTAAATATTATTACGTTAGGAAAATAGGTTAGAGATTTAATTTGTAAAACATTCTCCAAAGTAAACTTAATCAGAATTATCCGTACATTAAGGTAGAAGAATGAGGAATTATTACTAAAGTGAACTTAGCCTTAAAATATTTTGCAAAAGGTCAAGAACCGAAAAAAATTATTAGTTAGTTATTAGAACTTTTTAGCAGCAAAATATCACATCGCAATTAAAAGCTCAGAGACTAGTATTTGCATGCATAACAAAAGTAATTAAAATGTGCCCAATGATCGCTATGAAATTAATTATTAACCTCACACCTCTATCAGTTAAGAGTATGGTAAAAAGACAATTTATAGAACAATGAGGGAATAGTGTCATTAATTATCCCTCATCTGGAAATTGGCAAACCTGGGACATAAGAAAAAAAAAAGAGGTTCAATATCGTGAAGACTTTAACACAAGGTTGGGCCGTAAAAGTAAATGAGATAGAGATACCATAGAAAAACTTATCACAAAACACCAATAAATGGCATATAGATGGTTCTAAAATAACGGAGGGAATTGGAGTACGAATATATGGACTAAACTATATAATTTTCAAACTTGGGCAAATTACAAGTATTTTTCAAATAGAAATATATATTATTAGGAAATGAGTACAGTTCTATAAAAATTATCTCAGACAAAAGATCGTCATCATGTTGGATAAGCAAGCAGCCTAGTAATGCACTGAGTTCTCATGTACTAAGCTCCATGATAGTCTGGGAGTGGTTAGAGAAAAGAACTAGGTAAAAACAACACGGTTACCCTCCTGTGAATGCCAGGACACACTGGAGATGCAAGAAATTAAATAATACACAAACTCAAATAACGGGAGCCAAAACATCATTTCTGGAGTCTGAAACTAATTGGGGTATTAGCAACAACTCAGTGATGGAAGTACTAAAAAAACAAAATAATAGGGAATCGAATTATTGGACAAATCTCTAAAGAATGAGATAAGCAAAAATATTTCCAGGGAACTAGAATCTGAAGAATTTAGAGGAATGTATTAACGTTACTAAATTCTAACAAAAATCCTAACATCACTCTGTCACCTGAGGGGATATCTTGAGAAACCTGGACTACCTGCCAGAGAAGAACGCAGATTTTGAGAGGAAAAGAGGTTCACCGCATTACCTTGGAAAATTCTAGGATATGATATCTGGGAGAATATCGAATAGAAAAAGGAGATCTACCCAATGTAAAGCCATTCCGTATTCTGAGTCAGCTAGACATCTCTAACGACTTAGCATCAGAAGAAAGGCAAACCAATAGATCTTCCAGATCGCAGTTCACATATCCTCATTTCCATATATATATATATATATATATATATATATATATATATATATATATATATATATATATATATATATATATATATATATATATGTATGTATATTTGATACTGTCAAGCTTTCGAGAATTTAGTTACAGTATTAACCTAACTTATAATTATTAAGTAACTCACCAATGTGGTTTGAATATGAAACAAGTACACGTCTGAAAAACAAGGGGACAAACCCAACATTAGCACTTTTTAACTATATTTAGAAGCATATTTTGAAAGAATTATAAAAACTCATTGAAATTCTAGAAAATCTAAAACTATCCAAACATCCTACCTGACTATTCCACCATTTTATAGTGGCACCTGTCAAATGTCAACCTGGAAATGTCGTGGGGAAAAATACTGATCCATAAACAGTGGCATAGTCAAGCATGAAATTTAGCAAAAATAGAATATAAAGTAAAAAAATACTTGTTTGATATTTTTTACATAATATAAGAAAATTTAATTTAAATAATTATTTTTCTGGAGATGTACTGTCGAGGAGGCTCAAATAATTTTCTTTTTCCAACTTTAAAATATAAATGTCACTGAGATTCTCGGTGTCACTTTTTTTATTCATGGTGTGACTTTCGTGGTTAATGTGCACCATTTCAAGGAAGAGCTTTGGGTGATAAGCAGGAACTCTTTCCAGAATCTCGGTGCCATTCCAGTTAATATGGTGATCTTAATTAAAAATATGTTCACCCAAAGCACAAGAGGGCAAACCTCTATTAATATCACTACTTTGAGGAGTGAGTCTGCCTTTTTGAGGCTTCTGAAAGTCTGGCCTATATATACTAATTGAAAGTTAGAACAGGGAACCTTATAAACTGTGCAGGACGTCTCATTCAGCTGTAACGGCGTTTTGGTTTTAGAATAAATTTTAGAGAGAGTAACTAAAGTTTTCTAGCTATTTTAATATCTGTATTTTTAGAGCCTAGATGTTACGCCAACTTAATGATATACTATTGGAGAATTCTTACCCTGACAACATTATGAAAAAATTTCTTTGTAATACTAAATACAATATTCCTGAAAACATCTTTGAAATACCTTCTTTCTGTTACATACTCAGTCTTTAAGCCCACTCTTTCAAATGTAACAGTACAAATTCAATTTTTCCACACACTGCATATAGAAGATCTTACTGAGAAATTGATGAATAGTTGTATATATATATATATATATATATATATATATATATATATATATATATATATATATATATATATATATATATATATATATATATATAGATATATATATAAATATATATATATATATTTATATATATATTTATATATATATATATATATATATATATATACATATATATATATATATATATATATATATATATATACATATATATATATATATATATATATATATATATATATATATATATATATATATATATATATACATCTTCCTATCACTGAAGCGTCTTTACAAAGATGCGCTTTACGGCGTCACTACCTTAAAACACGGCAACTGAAAACCTTCTATGTGTATACTTGGTCAGTTTAAATTTCTAGGCTTAAAAAATAACGGGTGCCTATAAAAGTAACCTGAAAACGGTAATTAGCATACATATTATATTAACACTAGAGCGTCATTATAAATGTAAATCACTTGAGCGTCATTAATATTCATTTTCAGTTTTATTTGCTAGCTATTACAGCGTCAGTGAAATATTCGGAAGTTCATGTTATGAACATTGGAGCGTCTTGCGATGTTGCCTATATGATGTACTTTTGTAGGATATAGTATTAAACTTAAACTTCTTTACAACATGTAAATTTTTATTTGTAGAAACTTCAAGTAAACCTATTAATTAATAATTGTATTCTTGGGTGTGTATTTTTAATAAATTATTTTCATAAAAAAGCTAAACCGAAGTTAAAAAACTGCACTAAAAGTAAAATATAACATAAACTAGGTTAAATTGTAATAAATTTAATAATTGTGGATTTACTAATTTACTTAGCACTTTTTTGAAATTGGCGCCATGTTGGCGGACAATTAACCGACTTCTAAATGAAGGAGGTTCTCAATTCGTTGATTATGTATGTACACCGATTACTCCGGAACGACGGCACCGATTTGAGTGAAATTTTTTACATTATGTTCAGGAAGTTGCTGCGGTCTCATATTTTTTTGGACTAGATTGGTGCAGTAAAATCCAAGATGGCTCTGACAATTTGGTGTTAGAAAAATTAATTTTGTCCAATTTAGTCCAAAATTGGTATAGGATAATTTTCGGGGTCGTACACAACGAATATGAAATTATTTTTAAAAAATTGAATATGGCTGATCCAATGTGGCAGACAAAAAAATTTAATTTTGTCCGATTTTCTCCAAAATTGGTATGGGGGAGTTTTCTAAGTCGCACATAATGAATCCAAAAAAATTTTAAAAAATTCAATATGGCGGATCCAGTATGGCGGCCAAAAAAGTCAATTTTGTCCGATTTTTTGAAAAATTTGTACAGAAGAGTTTTCAGGGTCGCACATAATGAATCTTAAATTATTTTTAAAAAATTCAATATGGCGGACAAAAAATTAATTTTGGCCAGTTTTTTTCTAAATTGATATGAGAAAGTTTTTGGGATCACATATTACGAATCTGAAATTATTTTGAAAAAAGAATATGGCGGATTAAAGATTCTACATCTCTCGATTTGTCTAAAATCAATTTTTGGGGATTTTTGTTAGTGTTAATTACGAATTTAAAATATTTTTTTTTTTAAAACAATCTGGTGAATTCAATATGGCGTCCTAAACATTTTACATTTTTCGATTTTCTCCAAAATTGTTATAGGGTGTTCTAGAGGGTGTAAATTATTAATTTAAAAGTATTTTTTTAGGGTTCAATATGGCGAATCCAATATAGCGGACTTAAAATATTACATTTTTCAATTCTGTTTAATGGTGGGACTGAATCGTTTTTAAGGTTGTAAATAGCGAATATGAAATTAATTAAAGAAAATCTAATATGTCAGATGCAATACGACAGTCTAGAAATTTTAGATTTCCGGATTTCATCCAAAATTGGTACTAGGTGGCTTTGAAGGGTTTTCATTTAGATTAGATTAAGACGTTAAAATTATTTTTTTGAAATTCAATATGGCAGATCCAATATGGTGGGTTGAAAATTTTACCTAATTCGCATTTTTTTAGATTTGGTAATAGGGGGTTTTCGGGGTTGTGTGTTACGAATATGAAGTTAATTTTTTACAACTATTTAGTGGATAAGTTACAATATGAGGCACTAAAAATTTAACAGATTTTGTCTAAAATTGATATTGCGGGGTTCTTGGGGCGTATCCAAACTCAAAATGCAGTATAACATATATATCTGGCTAAGAAATTTACGTCTCAAGTTCTTTAAATATCGATATTGGAAGATTTTGGGGCCAATATTACCAATTTAAAATTAATTTGAAATTTAAGTTAGTGGATTTACTATGACAGACTAAATATTTGTTTGACACAATTTCATTGGTATTTGGAGAACTCTAAGGATCAAAGAATATTTAGTGGTTCATTTTAGGGTGATTTTGGATAAAATGAGTACTTTTTTGTCACTTTAGAATCATTGCGAGGTACACTAATCTCGATTAGTACTTAATTCAAATAATTTATGGATATCATAATGAATTCAAAACTAAAAGTCGAAAAATAAAATTTTTATAAAAAAAATTGAACCGACTTCCAAAAATTTGCTAAAAAGTGAAAAATAACTAGAAATTTTTATATGAAATTGAACTTTTTGAATTCGGCGCCAAACTAATACCTGACAAAACGTGATTCGCATAAATAGATTAAAAATACTTTATTTGTAATTACTTTCTTACCATAATATGTATATATTAGTAGTTATTTATTTCATTTAGAAATGATTTGGCGCCGACTTCAAAAATTTCAATTTCATATAAAAATTTCTAGTTATTTTTCACTTTTTAGCACACTTTTAGAAGTCGGTTCAATTTTTTTTATAAAAATTTTATTTTTCGATTTTTAGTTTTCAATTCATTATGATATTCATAAATTATTTGAACTAAGTACTAATCGAGATTAGTGGACCTCGTAATGACTCCAAGGTGGCAAAAAAGTACCCATTTTATCCATAATTATAAGTCACCCTAAAATGAACCACTAAAAATTCTTTGATTCTTAGAGTTCTCCAAATACCAATGAAATTGTGTCAAACGAATATTTATTCTGACATAGTAAATCCACTATCTTAAATTTCAAATTAATTTTAGATTGGTAATATAGGCCCCAAAACCCCAATATCGATATTTAAAGAAAATAAATTAATTTTTTATCCACCATATTGGATACGCCATATTAAATTTTTTAAAAATAATTTTAGATTCGTCATGTGTGACCCCGAAAACTCCCCCGTACCAATTTTGGTACAAATCTGACAAAATTGATTTTTTTATCCGCCATATTGAGTTTTTTAAAATAATTTCAGATTCTTTATGTGAGGCCCCGAAAACTTCCCCATACCAATTTTGGAGAAAATAGGACAAAATTGATTTTTCCGTCGGCCATATTGAATTTTTTAAAAATTATTTTAGATTCATCATATGCGACCCCGAAAACTCCCCCGTACCAATTTTGGAGAAAATTGGACAAAAACGATTTTTTTGTCGGCCATATTAGATCCGCCATATTGAATTTTTTAAAAATTATTTTAGATTCGTCATATGTAATTCCGAAAACTCCCCCGTACCAATTTTGGAGAAAATCGGACAAAATTGATTTTTTTCGTCTGCCATATTGGATCCGCCATATTGAATTTTTTAAAAATAATATCAGATTCGTTATGTGCAACCTCGAAAACTCCTCCATACCAATTTTGGAGAAAATCGGACTAAATTAATTTTTTTTTGTCCGCCATATTGGATCCGCCATTTTGAATTTTTTAAAAATAATTTCAGATTCGTTGGGTACAACCCCGAAAATTCCTCAATACCAATTTTGGAGAAAATCGGACAAAATTAATTTTTTTGGCCGCCGTATTGTAAGTGCCATCTTGGATTTTACTACACCAATTTCATCTAAAAAAATATGGGACCACCGCAGCAACTTCCTTTACATAACGTAAAAAATTTCATTCAAATCGGTGCAGCTGTTCCGGAGTAATCGGTGTACATACATAAAAAAATTCGTAGTCGACAAATTGAGAACCTCCTTCTTTTAGAAGTCGGTTAAAAATAGGCGGTATTTTTTTTATTTCCTTTTCATAGAGTTTTCGTATTAAAATTAAATACTACTAAATTTTTAATATGTCAGATTGCACGACAAAATGCTTCTAAACCTTACGTAGTTCTCCCCAAATATACGGCTTATTTTCAAAGTCACTAGCTCAGAATTTTCAAATACAATTCCCTATACAAGAACAAATAAGTTCATTGCTTCATATAATTAGAAAAACGAATAATTTCTGAACCGTTTTAAGCGTCTCAGTGTTGCCAAATTTGTGCGACGCCAGGTACGCGAACAAATATAAGAGATACTTCTGTATATACAATATACGTTGTCTTCACTAGCTCCCCTTACGGTCACTAGTTTGAACTAATATTATAAGCTTTTCGTATAATTTTGTAGATATTTTCGGCAATAACGCGTCTTGAGATTTTTTGGTACAAGATTAGTTTCATTATTATAAACTTGAATTTATTTTTTTACACGAAATGTGCATAGAGCGTCAGTATACTGGCGCTCTTTGCACCTTGACGCTCTAATGAATGTAAAACGACAATATAGAGGCGCTCTAGTGATAGTATGATATATATATATATATATATATATATATATATATATATATATATATATATATATATATATATATATATATATATATATTTATATATATATGTATATATATATATATATATATATATATATATATATATATATATATATATATTATATATATATATATATATATATATATATATATATATATATATATATATATAAATATATATATATATATATAAATATATATATATATATATATATATATATATATATATATATATATATATATTACTTAGAGATGGCATCACTAATACATTTGCTGGTATTTACTAGCCATATCTATGGCGTTTCGAAAGATAAACATAAATCATTAAAAGCCAGTTTGTTATCAATTGTGACTGCTTAAAAAACATACTTTTTTATAAGTTCGAAAATGTCGAAGTTTGTAACAGAAAAAAAAAGTTTTGCCGGAAAGTTTAATAACCTTTTTTCATTTAAAGACAGCTGTTGAAAGTTGTCGATTCTTGATTGAAGTTTATGGTGAAAATGTTTTAACCAAAAAAAAAATTGTGAACGGTGGTTTAAACGCTTCAAAAGTGATAATTTTGATGTAAAAAACAAAGAGTGTCAAGGTCAGTCGAAAAAATTTAAAGACGCATATTTGCCAGAATTATTGGATGAATACTCAACTCAAACATTAAAACAATTGGCAGCGGCATTGCATCTTTCCCAATCCAGTATTTCCGAACGTCTACACATTGGACAAGATCCGGAAAGAAAGAAAATGGGTTCCGTATGAATTGAAGGAAAAAAAAAACATTGAAAGGTGAAATACCTCATATGAAATTTTGCTTCCCTGATATAAAAGAAAAGGGTGTGCATCGAATTGTAACAAATGATGAGAAGTAACAACCTGAAGTGCAAAAAATGATGGGTAGATCCCGGCCAGCCTTCAACATCACAATCAATGTGCAATATATATGAAAAGAAGGCTTTGCTTGTATTTGGTGAGATTATAAAGGAACTGTGTATTACAAATTGCTAAAACCTAGTAAAATAATTACTCGCGATTGTTATTGATAACAACTGTTAGAATTAAAACGAGTTTTGAAAGAAAATCAACAAACACTATAAAATCTTTTTCAACATAACAATGCTCGGCTCCATGTTGCAAAATGTGTAAAAACTTATTTGGAAAACATTAGATGAAATGCCTTACCATACCCGTGATATTAACCGGAAATAGCTCCTTCGGACTACCATTTATTTAAATCCATACGCGCGGACCTTCAGAACAGCGCTCGCCTCGTTCCTACGAGGAAGTGAAAATTTGGCTTCATAAATGAGTGGCCTTAAAAGACGAACAGTTTTTTAGGTTTTGACAAAAAGAAAGAAGAAAGTCATATTATTGAGGTAATGTAATTTCCTATGTAAGCAAATGCTTAAATTTTGTAAAAAAATCGCCATTATCAGTCGAAAGCCGATTATATTTTTCATCCAAGACAGAAGCAAAACTAATTTTTTCTTGACAGCAGTGAGATATTTGACTGAGGCTTTGAGTATATTATGAAAATATTTTTGTGGCGGAATTGTAAGGAGGCGAATATCTCCAGAACAAATTAATTGAAAAGTCTTTAAAAACTGAAAAAGTAAAGAACAATTGTTGGTAGGTGAAATTTTGTCTCATTTCGGCCTCTCAATGAAATTTCATGTCATTTTTTTCCTTTAAATGTTACGGATTTGTACAATATTATAATTAGGTCTACCTATTTTAAAGGTTAATTAAAGCTAAAAAGAATAATACAAACTATTTTCTTAAAAAAATTTAACTGACTCCACAGTAATTGAAGATGTAACATGTTGAGGTGTGAAGTCTGTGGAACTTCAGCTAGAATAGTTTTTAATTATTGCATAGGAGATAATGCTTCAACAGATATTTTAAAAATTAAAATGGATTCTTGAAAAGTCAAACTAAAAGCAAGGTTGAAAAATGAATCTATATATACTAAAACTGTTGTTAAAAAAGTGGTTTAAAACAGTTATATATTTTTTGTTTATATATAATTGGGATGTTGACTGTATTCAAATAAAAATATAATTTTGCCGCGAAACGGTAGTTTCCACAATAAAAATCCTAAAAAACACAATATTTTTCTTTATTTTCAAGGAATTTTATTTTTATTTAATAATAAGAATGTAATTAAATCTCCTTCAAGTTACGTGACAACGAACAATTATTCTCTCATCATAACTTTGAGTTCTATCATTTGAAGTAATCATCACCTAATGACAAGTAAACGCATATTCAAAAGAACATGGTTATCAGTTTCTCTTTTTTCACTGTGATCATTTGATAATTACTCTAAAGAATACAGCCAACGTCATCGCTGTCACGAACTTGACATTTTTGCTTACTTTTACCGTTGAAAACCATTCTAAGAAATTTTCTCATGAAGGAAAGTGAATTTATTAATGCAAATAGTTCGAATTTGCCGAGAATTAATTGTTTTATGGTGGCTAATTTCTTCGCAACAATCAATAACTTCGGCTCTGCCGAATTTAGAAATATGTCCGTGTAAGTAATTTATCAAGAATTGTTACTTCCGCAACCGATAATAAATACATGATAGTAATAATCGGTATTTATAAGCTCAAAACTAAAATAAAACGAGTAGTGTCGGAGTAACTGAAGCCACATTTTCCTATTATTTTCAGAACGTGGAAGGTGAATAAATAACTTTTCTGGTGTTTTAGTTGTAGTACTTGTACACTGAGGCACCACACAATACTTAAAATAACTTATAACTCATCTTATATCACGACAATTACGCAAAAAATTCATATATCCTTGTCGGTTTTTCAGTGTGACGTCACATCGGTCAAGTGACAAGTATTGGCGGAAAATTTTAAAGGGAATTAAAAATTATGGTTTTTAAAGTACTACATTAGGTACCTATGCATCGTTCTAAACACTTTCCCTAAAATAGTTAATATCCCAATTAGAATAACTTTGTCATTTTTTAAGATGGGAGTAGGTGGACTGAAAAGCTGGTTGAAAAACCTACATTCTGAAAAAAAAGAGATTTTATCTATGTAGATCGACATGGATTGCACACCTATATCGTTTAACTAAGTTGAAATATATTGTAGCAAAGCGACGGCTGCTTTACTATGATGAAAGTATATACGGGTCAAAATCAGAGAGGTGATCATTTTGCTTCTGACAAAGTTTTTGTTTAAAAAATAACATGATATTACTACAGTATGTGTTTAAATATATTAATATCGAGTATAAATATATGCACTTCGCATATTTTCTTTTAATAATAATGTTTTATTTGATTTTTAAACCTAAATAGACCCAAATAGTCATTTCGGGAACGCGTCCTTAAACCATGTTTCATAGTTCAGATAAGTCAAAAATGTATACAAATATAAAATATAAATCTCGTGTTTTAATATTAGTTATGAATATCATTGAATTCAGGATATATCTATAAATGAAATTCATATCATTTTAATTTTTTATATTCTTTCTACTCAAATCTTGTCTGACATTTATCAAATCATTTCGTGAACCCAGTTAATATTTGTCGATGTAATAAAAAAAAACATTTCTTAGGTGGCATTAAAGAGCAATAGTATGAAGTCCATTAGTCAGAGTAAACGGTGTTTGACGTGGTTACGGAAATAAATAATTGATTTTATTGGAAAGTACCATTTAAATTGATATGTGTATAGCGTACTTTAATTCTCTGTCACTACGGGAACGATGTTTTATGCTTAGTATTTTGGAAAAGCATGTACTTTTTGCATAATTCTACTTACTGATCACTTGTTAATAACCTCTAAAATCGACATCTAATATGGCGGCGTCAAGTGTGATGTGAAAACATTTGTCGGATAGTCATTTCGGGAACGTTCCTGTCTATGAAGGGCATCCCCGTCATTTAGGGAACTCCACTGTCATTTTGGGAACATCATTATCATTTCCAGGAGCGTCACGAAAACGGCAAATAAATCAATAACAATTTTTTTACATTATTAATACACCGCATAGTGTAAACGTGTAAAAAATAAATTGAAGTTTTGTATCAAAATTTTCACCAATTACAAAATCATTAAAAGAATTTTAAAAAATAAATATTTTGATTGAAAAAATATATTAAATTACAATATTTCACGATGGAGGAACATGGTTATTAAAATTTATTAAAGGCAATTCTTAAATATCTTAATTACATTATTATTTTATTTATTTATTTTGTTATATTATTATGATTTTCTTTAATTTAATAATAATAAGATTTTCCTTTTTCAAGCAACCTAAAATTTAAAATACATAAATTATGCTTAAAATCTTACATATTAATCTGCAGTATGGAAATAAAAATAGCAAGCTCAAGGTGCTTATCTACATATTTTTGTGAAAAATTAAATATTTTTAAAATTAGGTAAAGTTTTAATTGTAAAATAAGAAGAAAACTTTTTTTTATTTATATTTCTTATAATGTTTCAAAAGATATTTATATTTATGATCAATAATTTTTTAATTCTAATTCGAAAATATTTTATTTTGTTAACAATTGGTTATATTATTAATTTTTCAAACAATAAAATTTAAATGGAAGTAAAGATTAATTGCATAATTTTTGTATTAATGTTGTACATAAATTTGGTTTAGTAAAACATGTCAATTTTCCGGAATTTCCCGACTTTCCAGGGTTATAAAAATTAGCCAATTGGTAATATTTCGTCGAGTTACTGCAGTTTAAAAAGAAGGTTCTACGTTGCTTGAAACCCGAGATATCCTATATATTTTAGCGCGCACCATTTGAAGTTTCGATCTCCAAATCGATCTGCGCGGAAACGGACCTGCGAGTTGCTCCCCCCTACACCTCCACAGTACACTTGCATAAATACCCTCACTAAGAAAAGCTATATCTTTATGTACAATGCATAAATAGTATTAATATCGATTGTATAACAAAATGTAGCTTCTTATTTTAAATCTGTGAAAATTTCAACTCTTAATGTTTATAAACAATAGATATATGATTTTAAAAAACCTTATCTTAGCTCTTATTGCTCGTACAGGATTCATTTTTTTTCCAAAATGTGGTTTTTTCAACCAGCTTTTTAGTCCACCTACCCACAAGAGTATCTTCAAAAATAACAAAGTTATTCTAATTGTTTATAAGCAAAAAATGTACCAATTTTTTAATATTTATATATATATATATATATATATATATATATATATATATATATATATATATATATATATATATATATATATTTATATAGACTCATATTTTAACTGCTCTTATAGTTTGACTTTTTAAAAATTCACTTCACTTTTCAAAGCATTATCTTCTGTGCAACAATTGTTTAAACTTTCGGTATCTGGGATAAACAATTGACATTATTCATAAACTATTAAAGAGATTTTGCCCAACTTTTGCACAGTTATAAAGATCCATAGTGGGCTCATCATTCAGAGCCTGTTAGTCATTATTTGTCATTATTGCAAAAATTATTAACATTTATAAAATAGTGCAAAATAGAGGGTTTTTACCATTATCTCAAAAAATTGTTTATCGATTTTGACGTTCGAAAAATTAGATTAAAAACCTTTTTATTGTCTACATCTTTTATCTAAACAACTTTTCTCTAAAAGGTAATCGAAAAATTCTACGGGATAAAAACCAAATCTTCCAACTTAGATCATTGTTCATAATAAAACAGAGCCGATCTGGCTGTATCTTTTTATCTTTTTCTAGATCCTCCTAGGTCCTAAAATATTCAAATATCTGTTATAAATTTTTGCACGAAATCGCCCGAAACTCCCTAAGAAGAATGAAGTACATGTGCATGAATCCGCTACACTATCAGCCGGATCTACGGCGCTGAAAATGCAAAATAGTAATTTTTAGAAACAATCTTTAAAATTATTTTATTTACATTATTTTTTCATCGTACCTATTATAGAATACATAATGAAAAAAAAATTATCTAAATAAAATAATTTATAGCTAATTGTTTTGGCGTAATATATCCTTTTGATTTATGGTAATGGTCCAAAGTTGTTTAACTTATGTGTACTATTAAAGAGAAGCGTTAATACACCCACTAGTTTACATTAGAGAATTAGTTTGCTTCGGCATCAAAGCTTTATAAAAACTAAAATAAATATAATTAAGAAAATAATAAAATATAATCGTAAAATTTTGGTAAAACTGTATTTATTTACTAAATAAACACGAAAAATACGTAAATATATCTATTCTGGTTTGTTGCAAACAAGAATTTGTACATATTTTAGATTCTTAGAAGAAACAAAAATATAAGCGGTGAAATAGGCCAGTCAACAGAAAGTTCCAAGTGAAGATATACATATGTATATTTACACAAAGAAACAATTTTTACTACTCTAATTATTTTTGCCTTTATTTAGGATTATATGAAAATTTAATTTACTAAAATGAGTTGCACTAATATTTCAAGTGCCTCTCTAATGAAAACAGACCAAGCTCCTCAAAATCAAATATTGTTTATTTGAATGTTGTAGAGAATGATGGAGATTTTCTAAAATGTGGTTGTCGGATTTGCATTGTCTTTATTTTTGTTTGTCTTTACGACGTTTCGATTAGATTTTATTCTTAATCGTTATCAAGTATAAACTGAATGTTTTATCTTAATTCTACGAGCTTATATAAGGACTGTCTTCATTGAATCGCAAAGTTTCGCTTCACTGTACACACCTCAATGATTTGACGTTACAAAATAGTGGTTGTCAATGATTAGGTATATAAACCTCAAGATAAAACATTTATTTTATACTTGAGAACGATTATAGATACAACCTAATCAAAACATCGTGAAAGTAAACAAAAACAAGAACAATGCAAGTCCGACAACCACACTTTTGGTCAATCTTCAACATTGCCTGCAACCTTAAAACAAACGTTAGAAACCCGATACGGACCCGGTATCGGCAAAACGAAAGTCTACAAGAAAATTAGGATCAAACTTGCCAAGGAGGAAGTCCACTCTTCATTTTTTACTACAAATTCGAGACAAAAACGTTATTGCTATTGGTTTTAGATTAAAATCATCAATACCAGGTAATAGAGCACGCCGAATTCTGAACAATGCTGGTAACGTAACGAACACAAATAAATTATCACCGATGCGAAAACCCCTTTTTCTGAATGAAGCTACACAGCGCTACGAAAAAATCAAAGCCGAATCTCTGACAGATGATTATGAGTTAATTTTTTATAAAATAGACAATATATTCAAAATCTCTCCAAGTTAGAAGCATCAGCCTTAAAAGAACTTCGTAAGGATAAATGCATAAAAATTCTACCAGCGGACAAAGGATATGCAACGATGATCATGTACATCGTAACGTACGACAAAAAACTCGAAAATATCCTGAAAAGGGGTAAATATAGACAAATAGCTCGGGACTCCACTAAATCTGTAGAGTCAAAAATCTGCAGAACACTAAGGAAATACCGAGATCATATACTTGACAACTTACGATCGGCGCAGTAAGATTAAAACATACGTTAAAAATTCCACACATTTCGTGAAATTTATTAGTAGGATTAATCTAAAACCCGACGGCAGACTAAGTTTTGATGTGGAAAGTATGTATACTAATATGTCATTAGGGAAATCATTAGACATAATAAAAATTAGACTTTCAAATGATACAACATTATCAGATCGAACCACGTTACCACTGGACGGGGTGATGATGGACCTTTTGGAGTGTTGCCTGCGTAGTGTTTACTTTCAAGTATAGGACAAGTTCTATGCTCAGAACCGTGGGCTTCCGATGAGTCTTTTACTCTCTCCAGTCGTCGCCAATATATATATATATATATATATATATATATATATATATATATATATATATATATATATGGAATGGTTCAAAACTCATGCTGTAGAAACAGCAGTAGTAAAATCCAACGTCTAGTTGAGATATGTCGATGATACCCTCATCGTATGATGAGATGATCGTATGAGGGCAATGATCAAGAACTTAATGATTTCTTGAAATATCTAAGCACCATTTGACCTACAATTAAGTTTTCCATTGAAAAAGAGGTAAATAATCAATTCCTATTCCTAGATGTCATGGTGAACGATTCATTGGAAAAGAAGGTAGCAAACATTAAATCTGATTTACAACAGAATGGTTATTCTTTAAAATTAATTGACCATGTTATAAATATCTTTAGAACAGCGACCACTAGACAGCAAGACATACATTCCTTCTTCACAATTCCGTACATTAAAGGAACTTCGGAGAAAATAAGACGAATTGCCAGAACTTATAATATAAACATAGTCTTTAAATCAGGAAATATACTTAAAACTCATTTAACAAAAACAAAAACAAAAACTACCGATAAGAAAGGATGTTTTTACAAGGTTCGATGTGAGTGTGGTAAAATGTATATTGGAGAAACTAAGCGACCACTAGAAGTTAGAATTAAGGAACATAAAACTCATGCACAAAAAGGGGAAACTTCTAGATCAGGTATTGCAGAACACGCCTGGGATAAACAACACCATGTAAAATTGTCTGAGGCTGCGGCAATATATATATATATATGAAACCCAACGTGAAAAAAAAATATAGAAGCAGCTTACATTAAAAATAATAATGTAATCTTCAGTAAACCCAGTGTTGAGATTCCTATTCTTTGGCAACCACTACTTTGTAACATCAAATCATTTTGGTGTGTACATAAAGCGAAACTTTGCGCTTGAATGGACACAGTCCCTATGTCACCTCTTAGCCTTAAGACAAAACATTCAGTTTATATTTGATGCCGGTTAGAGATACAACTTAATCGAAACATCGTGAAAATAAACAAAAATAAAAACAATGCAATTTCGACAACCTTATTTTATTCAAATATCATATAAAAATAAGCTTTAAATTTAACACTTATACAGATTTTAGGGTACAGAGACGAAAAAACTTGTGCAATTATTCGGAATACTAGAAATATCCAATTTTTTGTTGATATTTTGCATACTCCGTAGAATACTAATCTGAAATTTTTTTATCGAACTTGCTTGGATTTTCCAAAAAGAAAATGTTTTCTTATTTCTAACTTCTGTATATTTTCCAACGTATTCCTTTATAATCCGGTATTTTTACACTAAAACGCATTTGAAAATTGTGAACTATAACACATTTAGCTTAAAACTGTACGCCAGATTTTTGTAAAATATAGCGAAAAACATGAAAACACATAAATTTCGGCCTTGGGGTAATCGTACGGAGTTGCCAAATATTAAACGATTGTAAAATTATACTTATTTTAGTGCAATACCTTACTATTTACTCTTTTTGTTCAGGTTAAGTATATCATCACTCAAACAGTGAGTTTGAGTTAGTTAATTAATCTACAGTATGGCTAGGAGAAAATAGAAAGAATATATAAGATTAAAAAAGCCAACCAGAATTAATCATAACAATTTCTTAAAATAACTTATAGCCCCTTTTCCTACTCCCATTCTAGTAGGGACCATTCCACCTCCCATGGTCTCTGCTGGATCTCAGCATCTCATCATTAGCGTAAAAAAGTTCTAACCTTAAGATTTACTATCATAACATAGACATATTTTTTAATAATACCATAAAACAGAACTTAATGACATTGTGGCACATCATCAGATTAACAATATATTATTAGAAGGTGTATTTAATTAACAAGGAAGGTAATTGAAGTTTCCAGTTTCAATTTTAGTGAAACTTCAAAATGTTGTGGAGGGTGCAAAAATAAAGGACACGTGTTTTTTTGTCTGCGGAGATTCTTTAAAATGGGATGAAAACAGTATGCCCCTAAAGTACCCAACAAAAACAGCATTTTTGAATTATCTCAAGTTCTAAGAGAGATATCGTTAGAAATCAAAATGGAAATTACTCCAAAGGATATCCTCTTTTATTTTTTATTAGGGCACGAATACCAGTAACTTAAGTTAACGTGTTTTGAGGTTTCTGAAAATAAACTAGTGAAAGAGGGTGAGCCACCCCAAACACTTCTTTTTTAAATCTCAAGTTCTAACTGGAAATTACTTCTTATTTGTAATGAAGTTAAAGTCTAGTATTTTTCACCCACAAGGATATCATTTGAAGCGTGTCATTTCATATATGTATGATTATTCTTAAAATTCACAAATTTCTGTTGATATGAACGTTACACAGCCTACTGAAATTTTTTATTTTCATTAATAAGATAATTAGAAATCTCTATATATCGTAAATTATATTAACTTACAAATCTATGTTTATATACAAAGTAGAATATTTAATCATATAAAACAATATTTTATAGGACTTTTTGTAACTGGAAATTACTTCTTATTTGTAATGAAGTTAAACCCTAGTATTTTCACCCTCAAGGATATCATTTGAAACATCTCATTTCACACATGTATTATTATTCTTAAAATTCACAAATTTCTGTTGATATGAACGTTACACAGCCTACTGAAATTATTTATTTCCATTAATAAGATAATTTGAAATCTCTATATATCGTGAATTGTACTAACTTACAAATCTATATTTATATACAAAGTAGAATATTTATTCATATAAAACAATATTTTACAGGACTTTTTGTAACATTACAGATTATATAAAGAAAGAAAGCTTTCATGATTTTGGTCAAGTTGAAAATTATGTATCTTGGATTCAGACCATGTCAATTTGGAACTATTATCCGACGTTTCGCCTACGATTGCACGAGACATCTTCAGGGATTAGAACACTGAATGACCATCGAGGAGCAAGAGAGCGGTATTTACACCGGTAGTGCTCAGCGAACCGTGATCCAGAGTTACAATCGATTTCCACATGTCATGTAGACTGTAGCCTGAATCTCTATTAATATTAATTGAATATTTACAAATTTCGATTGATTCTGTAATTTTACATTTAAAAAAATCAGACACCTTAGTTTCATTTACATTAAAAGTGTGACCTGAGCAATGCTGGTGTTCAGCTACTGCAGATTACACTATTTGTTTCTTTTTTATACATCTTTCATGTTCCTTGAGCCTAGTGGATATAAATCGTCCTGTTTCACCTACATACAGTTTACCACAAGAGCAAAGTATCTTATAAATGCCTTCTGTTTGAAATGGAATTTCGTCCTTTAGAGACTTATCCAATTTTCTTACATGTGTTGAAAATTGTCCATGTTTGATTTTCGGAGCAATCTGGCAATCTTTTCGGTGGTTCCGTGTATGTAAGCAAGACAACACTATCCATAGGAGGTACATTTATGACATTTTGGGAAGGAAGTGGGTTTTTATATTTATTAATAGACCGTCCTATTTCTTCAGAGAAACATCCTTGGCCTCTCAGAGCATTGGTCAGTTTTTCTGTTTCTGATTTCAGTGATTTTTCTTCACATATTGAAAGTGCTCTATGTACCAAAGAGTTCATGGCGGATTGTTTTTGAGAAGGATGATGGTGACGTTGCTTTGAGATATCGATTATTGTGTGTTGGTTTTCTGTACACAGAATGTCGTAATTAGCCATTCTCTTTCCTTTGTATTAATACGTCAAGAAGGAAGTGCACCAACTGATTCAGCTTCCATAGTGAAGGAAAGTTGGAGGTTACCTGCGCCATGCGGCCAAACAACGAATGTATCATCTAGATATCTGCACGAACCTCACATCTCTAATTAATGCCTCCAGTCTCACTCTAGAAGAAAAGAAAGCCGTTAAACCAAGTAGCTCTAAGATTCCATGCCTCTATACACTGCCTAAAATACATAAAGAAAATGTCCCTCTACGTCAAATCATCAGCGCAATAGACTCACCAACCTACAAAATAGGTAAATATCTGGCCAAACTTTTACATCCCTTTACATGAAAAACCGAGTCATTTGTTAAATACTCTGGTCACTTTGTCCAAAAAAATAAAAACAATCCAATTAGATCCAGGAGACATATTGGTCAGTTTTGCTGTAGAATCCCTGTACAAAACAACAAAATATTATGTCGATACTTCAGTCATCAGGGGTTCCATCATCTTGAGATGTTTAAAAAATCGGCTTGTTTTTAGCTAGGTATATTGTTTTTACTTTTAGAAATATTTTAAATTTTAACCACTTCAAATATCGAAATATTTCGGAAGCTGTTAGCTATTAGAAATGGACGTGGCAGGGCGTCTGCTCGAAACTCTGATGGCGAGTGGACCGATCATATCACTAACAAAGGGTATTTTTGATTACTATTATTTTATATTACATATTTTGAATCAGTCCTTTACAATAAGAATTACTTTGAGGAGTTTCACAAGGCAAAAATAACTCAGATATATAAAAATGGAGTTAGTTTAGACTCCCTGAACAGTCAACGTCACAGTATCAGTTTGTCTTGTGATACAATAGCATAGCGATGGTCACGTTTATAATACATTATTAAATATTACAATTGACTGAAGTCTACTGCGATTATTCGATAATATGAAGGCCCAACAAGAGATTGGAAAGGTCAGAAAATTGAAAACAGTTCCTCAAAAATACGGGTGATTGCTTCTTCCCCTCTCGAGCTTAGAATCTTATCGGTGGTTCCGTGTATGTAAGCTAAGACAACACTGTACATAGGAGGTACATTTATGACATTTTGTTGAGGAGTTGAGTTGTTATATTTATTAGTAGACCGTCCTATACCTTCAGCGCAATATAACTAGCCTCTCAGAGCATTAGTCAGTTTTTCTGTTTCTGATTTCAGTGATTGTTCTTCACATATTGAAAGTGCTCTATGTATCAAAGAGATAGACTTAATCTAGCTACTGCATTAGGAACGAAAATCTGGTTACCCTCCCCCCCTCCCATCATTTTTTAGTTTGGGCTTCGGATACATTAAATTAATCCATTCGCTTTGGCTTGTAATACTGTACTGTCCTGTATACGAATTAAGTGAAGGTAATTTCGATCTCGCGCATCTCCTCCACCCCAAAGAAAGAGGCTGGAGCCGCCCCTGTTTTTATGACTTTCTAGTAAAATTCGCAAAGTCTTAAAATGCAGATTCGTACCAAAATTGTTTCTTAAATATGTTCCCATTTGTCACGATAATCATCACTTTTAAAGAAACATAAAGAAAAATAGATACATTTTAAGAAAATATTTGCATCAATCTCCAAAATATCTTAAACTGTTTGTAGGCTCTATTAAAATATTTATAAAGTATTAAAGAGTGGTTTTAAAAAATATACTATATGTAAAATAATTTATTAGTTTTAGTCATGCTAAAAATTTGGAGGGTTAGATAGATGCAATATTTAGAATATGACTGCTATAGCGATTTAGGTACCAAAGGAGAAAATAAATGAGACGAGAATAACAAATTGTCAGATTTTCCTAACAAAAAGTAAATAGTTTTTACTAATATATGTCATTAGAACACCAGAGATTTATAGAACGAGTCCACATAGTTATTGTACCAGCTTTGAAGGATATAGAATAATTTTAGAAAATTTAAGTAAAAATATATTCAGATACCCATATAAAATAAAATAAATTGATTTTCATTTTTAAAATAGATAAAAATAACTTTTCATTGAAAAAGTCATCGACCTTACAAAATAATTGAAATAGTTTAATAAAGAAAAATAAGTCAGGAGCTTCTGAAAACAATCTAATGTCAGTATCCATGTGCAGATATTATTCTCTAGATTTTTAATTTGGGAAATATTTATAGAAACATTGGGAATGTAATATTACAGTTTTTATGTTAGTTGAAAAGGCAGAGCCGCTGTTATAAAACAGGAGTAACAGATGCAGGTGTACAACGTTTAGACTCAATATGGGCTCTGAAATTGCCTGGTTTGCTAGTTCAAAATTTCATTATTTAGTTCTTTAACCTAGTTGTATTTTTAATTTTTATTCATGTCATTGCATTAGTTATATCAGAGAGACAATTAGAATCAAGAAAAATCCGTTTTTCCTTGTTATTTCTTATAAACTTGCATTTCTGAATGTTTATAGAGTGGAATTTTTATACCCTTTACAAAAAATTTTTGTCATGTACACCATGTCTTGTTACCGCTCATTTGAAATGCCACTAAAAAAAATTGGTTTAAAGGGAACTAAAATAATATTTTTTAGAAAATTATCAGAAACAAAACAATTTAAATTATGAACTTAATTAAGATAAATCATTAAAAACAATATTAGTTTGTACATGATTCATTTTTTTTTAAATAAACTGTTCTTAATTGTTAGGACGCCAGATTAGTCTAATCTTAAAAATAGATTTGTTGAAGTGCACTTTTTAATCGAACTGCCTGACAGATTCCACAAAAATTTATGTTTTAGCCAACATAACAAGTGAGTGAGCTAGTGAAAAAATTATGGAAAGTAACTTTAGTACTATTGATTTTCGTCTTAGGAAACGCTGTTTCCTATTTAAGTATATTTCTTTTTTGGTCATTAAATACAGTAATAATCAAATATTAGCATTCGATTCGCAACATTATCTAATCGAGGAAAGCAGAAAAATCTCGAAAGAAAAAAAGAACTATTCAGCATAAAAATAGGGATAAGGACACACCTTTGACGCCCCCGGGGTCCGTTTGGGTGACTTGATATTAGACAAATAAAACTAGATCACGGTTGTTTATATGGGGTGGGAATTGTGGACCATTTTTTAATTTATTTTTATAGATATATACAAAATATTGATATGAAGCAATTTGAACTTGACCTTGCAACAGGCTGACTGAAAACATATTTTAATTACTGGCAATTTTGATGAGGAAGCGGAATATTTTAATTCAGTGATCTTAGAAGTTTTTAATTTACTTGCCCCAATTAAACAATTTAGAAAAAATAGAAATTGCAACTATGCACCTTGAATTTATTAAACTTATGCAGAAGTTACTGAATAATATACTTAAATATTTAAATGAACTAAACTCCTGGCATACCACGAATTATACAAACAATTAAGAAATTACACTACCGCTACTATATATACATAAAGAAAAATATATCTTCGAATGAAATTAAAAAATCCTTCTAACAAAGAAAAGTGAAAAGAAATATGAAAACCATAACTACTAAAAAGTGATTAAAAAAATTTAGCTTCTAGTTTAAGCAACTTGAATTACTTAAACAAATTTTTATATATTTTGTGAAAAATAAAATAACCCAAATCCCGAAATTTTATAATTTTAAAATAATAATATCATTAACAATATTTGTTTAAGGCGCTCAACACCTATGCATGATTTGCGCTTAGCTAGTCTTTTGGAATTGTAAAATGAAGCAGGACGGACATCGAAAACATGCAAAAGAAAATAAGAACACTCTCGACAAAAGCACACAAGCACCACCCTCGGAGTGCTGTTGAGCATACAATGCTTCCTAGAAGCATAACGATTGATCGATATTGGTAAGCAGCTCGATCAACAAATAATTAACTTACGTTCTTATTTCCACAGGTTAGCGGACTCTTCCACACTACATCGAGCAATATGCAAGGCAGATGATTCAACGTTGCTATAGCTGAGGGAACGGGATATTGCTTCTCATCACCGAACAGACCAAGAGAAGTTACAAGCCTGGCTACAAAAACCACTTCATAGACGGAATCCAAATAAGGTCATCAGAGACAACGTCGATAACTCAGCGTCGAACTACTGGTTGATTTCAGGACAGATGTTTCCGGAAACGGAGGGCTTCTTGTTAGCTATTCAAGATCAGGTTATTCCGACGAAGAACTATTGGAAGTTCATCATCAGGGATCTCTCAATAGAAAATGACCAATACAGATATGGCTGTAGAACATCAGAGACAATCCAACACATAACTGGAAGATGCCATGCGTTTGCCGCACCCGAGTATAAGAAAAGATATGCCTCAGGCGCTAAGATACTCTACCAAGAGTTAGCAGACAAGTTAAAACTATTTCAGGTAGGAAAAGTGTCTTACTACAAATACAATTCGGAGCCTATTTTTGAAAACAACGAGTTCAAGTTATATTGGAACCGAACGGTCCTAACAGATCAAACAGTTGCTCATAATAGGCCAGACATTATACTAACAGATAAAATTTCTAAGGGAACTACACTGACTAACATTACTATACCTAATAACAACAACCTAAGACCAAAATACAATGAGAACATCCCCAAATACAGAGATCTGGAGTTGCAAATCCGCAGACAGTAGGCAATGAACAGCGGCCACACTATTCTCATAATACTATCAACAACTGAAGTGATACCAAAAAACCTTCTACAGAACAATAAGGGACTGGGACTTATAAAGCAGTTCTCCTTGCAACCGCGCAGACCGTCCGAAAGTCTGTAAGACGTACAGAAGACCACGCCACATAGGACACGATTATACGGAAAGGGTCACCATAGAGCTTCATACTTTTAGTGTGTTTGTATACCTGGTATGAGTCAATAATCCCTGGAGGGAGTGCGAAGCGGTTTGGCTTGTAAATCTGATATAAATAAAAAAAACTCTCGCATTTTAACAGATATAGAGTACAATAATACTGTTGCAGATTCTTTAGATATCGATATGATTTAATTTTGTTGGCTTTTTGTAAGCCCTTAATTTACCCATATAATTAATGAATGCATATTGGCCTCTTATTTTCCGATAGCGTGGAAACAAGCACCTTTGCCTAAAGTAAATAATCCTACTGAGTATGGACATCTGAGTTGTATAGGTATTTTGCCAACATTTTCAAAAGTATTTAAAAAATTTATGGAAAAACAAATAAAGAAATTTTTAAACGAATTTAACATTTTACCTAAATTACAATCCGGTCTTTGACAGAACTAAAGTTGTGACACAGCCCTAGCATTTATACTAGATCTATGAATGAAAATAAGATCATTATAGTAGTGTCTCTTGATTTTAGTAAAGCATTTGACATGCTTGATCACAAGATTATGTCATCAATTCTTCAGTTCAATAATGAGTTTTAATAAAGTATTTTTTGTCTGACAGAATGCAAAAGGTGGTTTATAAAAATCGACATTCTGAGCAGCTATCGGGCACTACCAGTGTGCCACAAAGTAGCATTCTAGGACCTCTTCTTTATACTATCTATACCCGTAATCCAGAGCGTACTAAGACCTGCAATCTTCATTTTTATGCCAATGACACAAAAATAATACTTTTGATTTTTTCAAAAAATGCAGTACTAGTTGCAAATCTAATAAATTCTGACTTCTGTCAATTTTATATAAACAGAACACATGCTTTTGTTCAATCCTAATAAATCATGTGTCATTCTTCTTGGTAAGGAAAGTTAGATACTCTTTTGTAAAAATAATATAAAAATTAATGTATATAAATGATACTTCATTGCCATTTAGTGATTTCTGGAAAAGCGGAGGATTGAATGTTGATTAAAAATTAAGATTTACTGAACATGTTACATCAAAATTACATTTAGCATATAGTAATCTAAAACTACTATTTCGTTTCACAAGACACTCGCCAGTTATTATGTGAAGCGCTCATACTGTCAATTTAGTCACTATAATGCTGTATATTCTCCTTGTCTTAATGCTTGTGATCGGTACAGAAAATAGAAGATTCAAAATTTATGTTTAAAACTTATTTACTGTATGCGGAAAAGAATTCACACAACTCCTTACCTTACTAAATATGGTTCCTTAAAAATTCTTTGACTTTAAGATGATATGAAAAACATAAAATACCCATTTATCTTTTTCATAAATTGATTTTTAAGACTAATATTCATAATTTAAATCTGCGCAGACGCCAGTTTGTACTTTAGCTGTGCCACAACATAGAAAAAAGCTGTTCAAGAGATCATTTTTTATAAAGTATTAACTAGCCTTTTTTTATTAAATTAAATAATATTGATTTATTTATTTCTCATCAGGCTTTAAACACAGTATCAGAAAGTTTTTCCTTCATTCGCAGGAGTCTCTTCTAACTTCTGCTATTTTTTTCTGTCCTGGTCTCCTCTACTCAGCTTCGCATAGCTTGTTTGCCGTGATTTTGGTATATTATTGCGTAACAGGTTTAATTTATTTATGTAACTTTCGCGTGCATGATTAAAATTTATTTTTATTTTTCTGTTTCAATAACACTACGCAACAAATCTTAGTTTATTTGTTGTATCTTGTTTGAAAAGCGCATTTTTTTGTTAATTTTGGAGCACTGAACACAGAAATGATAATGAAATTAAAAACTTAATTGCAATTTTCAAGAACAATTTTTTTTAAATTTATTTTTAACAAAATAATAAAAAAACTACTTTTACAATTTTAGAGACATTAAACAGCCTGTCTTTTTGCTTTTCTTTTGTGAATTATTTCTGAAGCATCTCAAACAAGAGTCAAACAGTAGTCGGCAAGCATGGAAGCATTCCACTTTCGCTGGTACCTTATCTCCATTATTGATATATATACTGATGGAAGCGTTCGCCGCGCTCACAACTTACAGGTCCGCAGTTGTCAGGAAGAAAGTTCAGATGTGAATGTCGGAAATGGATCTTTAGAGACATATTGCAACCCATTTTTTAGCATATTTTCAACGAGAGTAACGTAGTTATCAGCTTTTTTATTTCCGAAGAAATTAGTAACCACGAGACTAAAGTCATTTCAAGCATTTTTTTTCAATATCTGATAGAGTGCGGTCAAGATGTTTACTTTCTTTAATTTTTCCTTCACTTAGCTTTGGGGATTTCTGACGCAGGTACTGAAAACCTGGCCCACCTGTATTCAGTCCCTAAACAAATTTTTTCACTAAGCCCAATTTGATATGCAGTGGTGACAACAAAATATTTTTGGGGTCTACCAATGGCATATGTTCTACATTCTTTTCGCCTGGCTCTAATGATTGTCGAACGGACTAGTATTTTCTCTTGTAACGAAGTGTCTTTGCCCGACTGTCCCATTCACATACAAAATAGCAAAACTTGGTGTAGCTTAGCTGCAACCCAAGGTAAAATTCAATCACATTTAAGTCGCCACAGATCTACCATTGGTGCTCATTGTATTTTATACTTGTCAATAGGTACTTCATATTATCGTATGATTCTTTTATTTGAACTGCATATCCAACAGGAATGGACGGTAAAATATTTCCCATATGCAAAAGTAATGTTGGACTGTCTATAAAAAATCTTCATTCCTCTGGCTTGTAGTTTATATTTCAAACCGTCAATAAGCCACTAATATTATTGCAAAAAATCAAGTTCTTTTCCATGTTAAAAAATAGTGCTAAACCGTCTTCTAATAAGTTTCTCTTCTACAATCTTGATCCTTGTATCTCTACTTTACATTTTCGTCCCTCACAAGTTTGTTTAATTCTGATTGGGTTATTTTGTGCGATTGGAGGTATAACGTGCTGGATGTGAAATCAGAATATCTTGATGCTGATGGCATATTGTCTGTATTGAAATCGTTATATCGTTATTATCTGAATCGTAAGTGAATATTTCTGGGGCTTCTGGAATTGGAAGTTCGTTACTATGAGGTACAGGTCTCATGGCAGATGGTATACTTGGATAGTTGATAACCGACTTGTTCATCTCGGATTTACCTGTGCCTTGCCCAACACGAGATATGATACAGAAATAACAATCATTAACGTAATTTGAAGGCTCTCTCCAGATCACTGAGCCAGCAAACAGCATTGTTCGTTTTTTACTATTTAACCAGATTCTCAGACTTGAAGCGCATGCATTACAGCAGGTGTGTTGTGCCCACTATTTGTCTTGATCTCCAATATTTCAACCGAAATAAAGCTGATATACCTTTTTTATCAATAGGATAATAGATCGCTTCTGAGACGCAAAAGTCACCTCACCACAAACTTAACAGAAGTGATCTGGATTGTTTATACACTTTCCAGATATCTTACAATCTCAACTATTCGATTTTTCGACTGACTAACCGCTCTGCTTAATAGCTGGTTACACAGCCAAATACGGATTATACATTTTTAGAAAATATTCGTGAATTTTCTATTCAATTTCATAATATTCACAATAGTGGCGTTTGTCATTTGTTTGTATACAGGGGCTGTTTAGTATAAAGCAGACATAAAAGTCGATTTACATGGGTTTAAAGCTCCCTTATTTTAAGCTCTGAGGGGTTGGAACTTCGTATATGAGGAATCATCACTGTAGATCGCCTATGCGGTGTTGCCAAGTTAGGTAAAATTACATTATCTTGGTGAAACATATATTTGGCAACGTCGCACACATCTATTTTTATAACAATACAAATATATAAGATTTAGTCGATTTTATTTATATACATTTTGGCTGTTGTCCAGTGTAATTTATATTTGTAGTATAGTTTAAGTTAGGGCTTGAATAGTGTTCGCTTTTATTTAAGATCGGATGTCTACCCTCTTTTTATGACCATTGTATCACATAATAAATATTTATGATATAAATTGTTTCTATTGTGGGATGTTACCATAAATACAATTTATTATTATTATTATTTATTATTATATATAGAGTGAATATAGGAAAGCAAACTCCTGCAACAGAATGTGGTTTTAAAGAGACGAAACACTTTCAAGTTAGGTTTAATATCCATTAGTACGATTCAGTGGCTGGTAAAATCACTAGATTGAACTTTTTTTGACGATATCAAACATAAATACTTTTGTAACTATGTCGACTATTATGAACAATCTTAACGAACGTGGTAGTCTGGAAATAAGGCAAATATACTTTGAAATAAGTAGTGTAAGAGATTAATTTTATTTCCTCCTAAGGATTTGCAATGTTAACGTTTCCAACATTAAAAATCATGGTTCTTGTGTTTAAAGCGTGTCAGATTGAAATGATTATCCGACGTTTCGCCTACAATTGCACGAGGACTCTTCAGGGATATTTACTCCACGAGATTAGAACACTGAATGACTATCGAGGAAAAATCTCCCCGGTATTTATACCCGACTGGTGCTAAGCGAAACGTGATCCAGCGTTACAATCGATTTCCAGGTGTGATGTAGACTGGAACCTCCATTTCTATTAATATTATTTAGGTATTTGTAAATTTCGATTGATTCTCTAATTTTATGTTTAAAGAAACCAGACACTGATGCGAGCACTTTAGTTTCTTTTACATTAAAAGGGTGACCTGAGCAATGCTGGTGTTCAGCTACGGCAGATTGTACTATTTGTCCCATTTTTATACATTTTTCATGTTCCTTAAGTCTAGTAGATATAGAGCATCCTGTTTCACCTACATACTCTTTACCACAAAAGTAAGATATCTTGTAAACACTTTCTGTTTGAAATGGAATTGCGTCCTTTAGAGACATCAAACATTGTCCAACTTTCTTAAATGTATTAAAAATTATCCTAATGTTTGATTTTCGGAGCAATCTGGCAATCTTGTCGGTGGTTCCGTGTATGTTAAGTAAGACAACACTGTCCATAGGAGGTATATTTATGACATGTTGAGGAGTTGGGTTTTTATATTTATTAATAGAACGTTTATATCTTCAGCGCAATATCCGTTGCCCTCAGAGCATGAGTCAGATTTTATGTTGCTAAACATTAATCACATATTGAAAGTGCTGTATGCATTAGAAAGTTAATGACAGATTGTTTTTGAGAAGGATGATGGGTGACATTGCATTGAGATATCAATTTATATGTGTTGGTTTTTTGTACATAGAATGTCCTAATTTGTCATTCTTTTTCCTTTGTACTAGTACGTCAAGAAAGGGAAGGGCACCATTTTACTCAGTTTCCATAGTGCTAGGATGTTGTTGATTTCGATGATCCAGGAAATTATGAAGGTTATCTGCACCATGCGGCCAAACTACGAACGTATCATTTACGTATCTGTACCAAAATTTAGGTTTTAGAGGAGCTTGGAAAGCTTCCATGAAGACGTTAGCTACCCCAGGTGTTAGCGGAGATCTCATGGTCGCTCCCTAAGTCTGCTCCTAGAAAGTTCCTTGAAATGTAAAATAAATGGAAATCGGACATGCTTTATTTAACTCTAGTAGGGTGGAGTCCATATTGTTATTTCATAATATGTCCCATATTATGGAAACTGAATCATCTATAGGAACATTTGTGTACACAGATTCTACATCAAAACTGACCAATATGTTTCCGGGATTTAATTGGATAGTTTTTAGTCTTTGGACAAAGTGTCCAGAGTTTTTAACAAAGGATTCGGTTTTTTCTGTACAGGGATATAGAAGTTTGGCCAGACATTTAAATTAGGACATTCTGTGTACAAAAAATTAACACATACAAATCGATACCTCAATGTAATATCACGCCCTCATTATTCTCAAAAATAATCCGTCATCAACTCTTTGGTACATAGAGCATTTTCAGTATGTGACGAACTCAAATCAGAAATATAAGAACTGACTAATGCTCTGAGAGGCAACGGATATTGCACTGAAGATATAAGACGTTATATTAATAAATATAAAATCCCAACTCCTAAACAAAGTGTCATAAGTGTACCTCCTATAGACAGTATTGTCTTACATTACATACATGGAACCACTGACAAGATTGCCAGACTGCTCCGAAAATCAAATATTCGGATAACTTTCAACACATGTGAGAAAGTTGGACAATATTTGAAGTCTCCAAAGAATGAAAGTTCCATTTCAAAAAGAAGGCGTTTACAAGATACCTTGCTCATATGATAAAGTGTATGTAGGTGAAACAGGACGTTCTATATCCACTAGGCTTAAGGAACATGAAAGATGTATAAAAAAGAAACAAATTGTATAATCTGCAATAGCTGAACAGCAACATTGCTCGGGTCACGCTTTTAAAGTAAAAGAAACTGAAGTGCTAGCATCAGTGTCTGGTTTCTCTAAACGTGAAGTTAGAGAATTAATCGAAATTTGCCAATATCCAAATAATATTAAAAAAGATGCAGGTTACAGTGACGCTGGATCACGGTTCGCTGAGCACCAATCGGGTATAAATACCGGGCTGTTGCTCCTCGATAGTTATTCAGTGTTCTTATCTCGTGGAGTAAAGATCCCTGAAGATGTCTCGTGCAATCGTGGGCGAAACGTCGAATTATAATTCCAATTTGACTCGGTCTAAGACTTTCAACTTGACCAAAGCTGTGAAAGCTTTCGATGTTTCCAACATTATTCCCTCAAAAAGGTAGGGGTGGGTTTATATTAGAAATAGTCAAATACTGCCTGCGATCTGATTGCAGAAATGGGTAGGGAAAGGTAGTAGAAATGACTTCTTATCTCGTGTCTCAACAAATTTTGGTTGGAACATTGTTTTTTTTTTAATCAATAGGTCGAAAAATTATTTTTTCCCGGTTTTTTGGATTTAAATTTTATCTGGCTTCTAGTACGTACCCCCAGTTTAGCGATCTCCTGAAGGGTTGATTGTGTATAAATTAACCTCAATTCAATGATTTCATATACTTTAGACTCTTATTAGTGAACTGTAAAAAAATTCAGCTTTTCATATAAATAAAAAATCGTTATGTGATTTTTTGAAAAAAAATATTGCTAACTCGACTCCTATTGTTCGTAGAGTTTTTTTTTTCAAAATTCGTGTATTTTTACCAGCTTTTCAATAATATGCTACATTAACAAATCAGACAAAAAATGCGATTGTTAATTAATTTATTTATAAGCGAAAAACTACCAGTATTTTCATGACGATTTGGCATAAACAAAATATGAAAAATCTCCACTTTTTTTTTACCACATGATATCTTAAGTCTTTACAAACAGGCAGAACTCTGTAGCAGTTTCCTAGACGACGGTACAGCCAATAAAAAATAGTCACTTTTTTCGTTTTTCTAAAATCAATTGCAATTTTACAAAAACTATTAGACCGACAGCACCCAACTTCCGCACACTTTTTAAGCAGTTTAAAACTCACATTCTCAAAAAAAGTTGAAAAGAATTCAATAAATATTAAGAAAGTTATTAACAATTGAAAAATAAGCTATTTTTATTGTTTAATTTGCAATAACTTTTTTGTTTACAGACCGATTTGGACAAACAAAAACTCATTTTGAAGATATTTTCAAGACTTACAATTCGTATGTGGAACATTTTTCTCTAAATCCCTTAGGTTTTCCGTAAAATCCAAAAAACCGGGGAAAAATCATTTTTCGACCTACTTGTTAAAAAAAAACAATTTTCCAACCAAAATTGGTTGAGACACGAGATGAGACGTCATTTCCACTACCTTCTTAAATCCATTTCTGCAATCAGATCACAGGCAGTATTTCAGTCATTTTTATCTCCCAAAAATCGCTTCGTTTCCTGGTCTATTGTGGGACATTTCTATAAAATGGTTTTCTTTTTAATGTAATAAAAATTTTCAATTATTATTTTTTTTTCAAATTTTTCCAAACATTTTGTGTATCGTTCTTAAGGAAGGTACTAATATAGTTAGGAGAAAATGTATGACACTAAAATTTTGTTTAAATGTATTACAATTTTTGCAAATGGTAAGAAATTCGGCCATGACTAAGACAAAGAAACTGTAACATGCCGATGATGTGTAGTTTCCGCGTGAAAATAAGTCTCTAGGCGCTATCTATTTACTAAGGTGAAATTAAGTTTAATAAGTTGCTAATGGGGAATATGATTCTCAATATGAGTCAAAATTTATTTCATAGTCACTTTATATTTTACCTCAAGGAGAGCAATATAACAACTTTATATTTCTTGCGATTATAAAATTTTATAACACCTCATATGCCAGTGGTTGTATAAACAATAGTTTTTAAGGATTAGCGACATTTATACTTATTTTGGATTTTATAATGGAGCTTAAAAATTATTTCTTTATTATGCTGTTCAGCAAACTTAACGAAATACGCCTAAAATTTAAGATAAACAACTAATTTTGCTTTTAACATGTTTACTTTTACAAAGGTTTCGCTATGACTACAAATAAACCACAGAAGTTTTATTATGTCAGTATGTTTTTTTTCTAAATCTACAGAGTGTCCACGGATGGGATAACGCATTCTATTAAATTCGATATTTTTTAATTTTTCGAGGGACGTCATTCTCGATAAAAGTATACACAAGGTGACCAAAATATTCCAAAATGTAGAATTAATCGTAAATATTTTTTTTCCAAATTTTATTTTTCCGAAATAGAAATTAAAAACAAATACAAAAATTAATTTTACTTTTAATTTATTTTTTAAGCAATGTTGTGAAATCTAATAAAATTGAAATAAAAAGATAACTATTGCACATGTTGATTTCCTACAAATACACAATTTTTAATTCTTTTTCTGCATTCTTCGTACACAATATGCAATCATGTGGGCATTTATAGTTGCAACAACTTGCAAAACTTTTTCTTTTCTTTAGAGGTTTCGTCCTCCTCACAGAATCTACACTCTTCTCTTTCTACCAGTCCGAATTGCTTGACGTGTCCCTTCAGATGACAATGTCCCGTCAGGACCCCTGTCAAAAAAAAGTTAGTTTTTACTTAAGATTATATATTCTTTGAATCTCTTCTGGTCGTTATTCCCAAGAAGTATCTTCGCATGTCTCAATTCTTGCAGCTTCTTCCAATAATTGGATTTTCTGCTTTCCTTTTCTAACTTTAGTTCATGCAGCATTACGCTGCTACTGTTATTCTTACCCAAATCATTTAATTCCTCTAGGGATCCCCAGACCATCTTAGAGCTGATAACTTGAAAGCTCAGCGCACTGACGTCTGCTTGATTATCCGACATGATGATAATCTCTTGGCCGTGATAGTTTTTTCCATATTGAATTGAATACATATCTTAATGACATGTATTTCTGTCTGGAATATGCTTGATGACTGACCTAAGCTTTCGCAATGTCTGGTGTCAGGTCCATACACTCTTATTCCGGTTTCCTCCGTTATTATGGAGCCACCTGTATACCATATAATGGTTTTCAATGGTGTTTTTGTCTCATTTGCTCTTGTGACTCAATTTTCTGCTGAAATTTTTCATAAAGTTGAATTTCATTTTATCATGGGGCATGTCCCAGCATTGTTAATTTCTGGAAAAAAGATTGGGCCTTCGTTTTATGACCTTATTTCTTATCATTCAATAAATCGTCCTCTTCGCCATATTCTCTAGAAGTATATGTGGAGGTTTGAGGTTTAGGATTACTTCCGTGATGGCCGTTGGGCAAGTTTTCATTGCTCATACATGCACAGGCCAGTTTTTGAACTTTCGAGAAGTTAGCTCTCGTATTAGCCAGACTGGTTCTTTTGCTTCAGATCACTGCCCATATGTGATGATTGGTTTCACTATTGCACTGTACATCTACTGAAGGATTTTTGTATTTATACCCCATCTTTTGCCCGGAAAGTTTCTACAGACCATCAAGACTATTGTAGCCTTCGTGCTTGTTCCCATCTATTTTTATGATTTTCCGATTTAGGTTTATTTTCCTTATGCATTCTACTAGGGCTTTTAATGGGGTTAATCTAGCACCATTCCCTAGTGTATTCAAGCTCTCTGTGGCCTATGTCAAAGAGGGTATTCTCGAATTTGCCTCTTGCGATCACGATCATGTCTTCGACCTAGCCTTGACAAGATATACCGCTGTCAGATCACAGAGAACTCGGTCTATAATTAAGTTCCACTTAAGAGGGGGGGCTACGCTCCCTGAGGACATTTTCTGATGATACAGAGAGTGATAGTATCCTGTCCCATCTGTGCCTCTGCCATTCTTGAGGAGAGAAGTCGTGCTCTCCATTTAGATGTCGTTTCGTCCACTCCCCTGTCATCTAGTACTCTTTTGCATGCCTCAAATGGCTCTTCTATATCTTCCTGTTCAGTGCTTCTTTAATCTCATATATTAATTGTATGAGTAAAGTTTCCGTAGATCCACCTGTTTGATATGCATGTTGATGACGATGCAGTGACGCCTGTTCAAGTATTTTTGTTCTGATATAATTATCTACTGCTTGCTCCATCGCTTTTAAAATAAACGATGTAAGACTGATGGATCGCAGGGATTTAGGGCGTGTAGTATCCTTTTTTCCCGCTTTCGGAATGAAGGTGACTCTGGCCCTTTTCCATATTTCTGGTATATAACCCAGTTTCAGGCTACTTTGACTGATGCATACTATGTGTGATAAAATCTCTCCTGCCCTCATTGGAGCAGGGGCCTAGCTTATTCCATCAATTCCTGATATTTTGGTGTTCATTGCGCATTTTAAAGAACAGCTACTGCATATGTGTCTGGCCATTGCTATATCTTCTCTGGTAGGCTTTTCGCTATGTTCTATTACATTTTTCGCGATACTAGGCTTGCTTCCCGGAAAGTGAGAGTTGGGTAAGAGTAATGATCTTTCTTCCTCGCTATCCGTGAAGCTGCCGTCTGGTTTTCTGAATGCCATTGCTGTGTCGACCTTACCCTTCGCCATGACTTTGTGAAGTCTAGCTGCGACAGGTGTAGTTTGAATGTCTTCACAGAATTTCTTAAATATATCTCTTTTAGCTTCCCTAATTTCCTTGTTGTAGGTTGTAAGTTTCTTGTTGTAGCTCTACCAAAGTCCTCCGTCACGCTTAGTCCTATTAAAAGTCTGCGCGTTTCGAATCTTAGCTCTGACAGATGGCCATTCCACCAACGTGCATCCCTACAACTTTTGCTTCTTTGTAAGGAGCAGCTCGATTCATAAGCTCCGAGTATTGCCTCATTTACCCAATTTGTTTTCCTGGGATTTTATCTCATTAAGAGGATTGGTTTCGAAACTGAATGTGATTACTCTATGATCTTAGAGATCATTGTGGTAAACCTTTTGCTTTAAAAAAACTCTCATTCTTAAATTAATTCTTGAACAAATTGAACATTTAACATCTATATGAAGGAGTAAAGAAACATGGAGGCTTTCAAAGTCCTCATAAAGCGTACGGAATAGACGATAGCTTGTAGCACGCGAATTTGTAGAATTTACAGTTTTTACAGCGTCGTTTAAAGTACGGGATAACTCTGTAGGAATGCGCTTACATGTCAGTGTTTGCCTATGACTACAGAAATGAGTCCATTCAAAATTCTTGTTGATCTTTGCACGCACCATAAGACCAGAAAATGTTTCGGTAATTGATTGTGTATCATCAGCGTACACAATCAAACAAAAAGACCAAATAATTTCCTTTTTTTTATAGCCATTGATCATATCGAAAATTGCTGCACTTTTTGTATAGGTTTTCAGTGCTTTTGCAAATAATATGTCTTCTTGAATGGAATTCCTAACAATAGATCTAACATAGAAAAGCAATACTTCAACCTTTGCTACATCGGTCGACTTGTTAAGTTGAATAGCGAAATAATTCAATTTTATTCTTTTGAAAATTTCACATTGCACCTCATATGCCAAATCATTAATTCTCCGCGACACTGTGTTGTTTGTTAAGGGAATAAGGTGAATTTTCCTTGACGCATTTTCTCCAAGCATACACTCCGTGATGTCTTTAGTACACGGTCTAATCAATTTTTCTGCCACTGTACGTGCTTCTTCAGATCTTGTAATTCTATAACTAACTCGAGATGACGTCTCGAGACCCATTTTACTAATTTCGTTTAAAAATTAAAAAACTGTTGGACAAAACACAAATATCTGTTGCGTATACATTAACAGAAAAGTATCCATTGTCGAATTAAACAAACATTCAATCAAAAATAGAAATGTTCATAACTATGCCTTGCCTCAAATTTTTTTTTCATTAAACTAGAAATTTGGGCTTTGTTTCTAAATAAATTTTTTGAAAAATTACAAATTAGAGTATTTTATTTAAGAATAATTGTACATTTTTGAATATTTTGAACACCTTGTATGTTATCATGATTTTGATCATTGTCTATGAAATCCGTAGGCAAGCAAAACTTTTTAGCAAGAATCACTTTGCCACAAAAACAGGGTGAGTCAACGATTGGATGAAATAAGTTTGTGCCTTTTCGGTGAAATTTACAAAGAAACTATATTTACTGTTTGATACAGTTTATTTCTACGCAGATTTTAAAAATATTTAGGACTCTACAGGGTGAGCCAAAAAACTAGGACAGCATAAAGTTGTATTTTTTTAAATAGAACACCCTATATACGAATAGTATTTTCGATTTAGCTTATAATTTTAAATCTTTTTTATTGAAGGTTTACTATAACAAAACTTTATAGTTTCTGAGATAATTAAGTTTAAAGAAAAAAAGTCACATTTTCAAGCATCAATTCAATCCTAAATAACGTTTTCAATTTTGTGACAAACATATTCAAATTTGGAACTTAGCAAGGCCAAGGACAAGTTAACATAATTTTTACCTAATATTTGCAATAAAAGCTACAGGGTGTTGAACACATCGGCTCAAATTTGAACAAGTTTAAATGAATAAATATATATTTTTTTAAATGGTACACCCTGTATATTTTCATGTTATTTAATAGAGTAATAAAAACCCTAAAAGTTTTGTTCAATATATCCTATACCTATTTATAATAGTTTTTGAGATATTTCAGTTTTTCTTATTTTCCATACTTTTTTACAGAAATAGTCTTCATTATCATAGTAGCCATGGCAAAAACAATGTAAAAGAACATTTTTCTGTGTGTCAAATTTATAACCGCAATCGCTTCTTTTGGTTTTTATGTAGTGTAGTTTGTTTTTTTTTGCATTCATCTTATATTGTAAAATGAATTTTCCAAAGAATGAGTTAATAGATATGATTTATACAATAGGAGAGGCTCAAAAAAATTGCCTTCTTGCTCAAAGAATTTACAAAATGAAGTATCCTGATCGACGCCAGCCTAATACCCATACTTTTCAAAACTTAATGCAAAGATTTGATTCTTCTGGTACTGTTGATTATCCGAAACGTAAAGTGGTCAACAAACCAGTAACTAATGAAGAAAAATAACTACAAGTATTGTTAAATGTTCAGGAAAATCCTTATATTGGTAGCCGTCAGTTAGCAGCATTATGTGAAACATCACAATCCACCGTTAATCGTACTACCAAGAAATATAGGTATCATCCATATCACGTGGAATTACACCAAGAATTGCATGGACAGGATTTTGAAAGTCGTGTAAACTTTTGTCGTACAACAAATGCGGAGATTCAATTAAATCCAAACTTATTATGCAAGGTAATGTTTAGTGATGAAGCTACTTTTAGAAGTAACGGTGCCGTAAATAGACGCAACATGCATTATTATGCCACAGAAAACCCATTTTGGATTAGAGAGGTGCAACATCGAAACCACTGGTCAATAAATGTTTGGTGTGGTATTCATCATAATCGAATTATTGGACCCCACTTTTTTAATGAACCACTAAATGGCCATAGTTACCTGAATTTTCTACAAGAAGAACTACCCCAACTGCTTCAAGGTCTCGATAGGGATGAGCTCGACAGTATGTGGTTCCAGCACAATGGTGCGCCTCCGCATTACCATCGTAAAGTTCGTGCGTTTTTGGACCAACGATATCCGCAAAAATGGATTGGACGTGGGGGTTTCATTGAGTGGCCACCAAGATCTTGCGACATCACCCCATTAGATTTCGTCCTATGGGGTTATATTAAAAATAAGGTGTATGTTAATCCACCAACAACAGTGGAAGATATGCGAAACAGGATTAGGGATACCTGTAGAAAAATACCGCCACTAATTTTGTCCAGGGTCCGAGAAAATCTGCAAAAAAGACTAAATTTGTGCATTGCACAAGAGGGTCGTTTATTCGAACACTTATTAAAAAGAAATAATTAATCTCAGTATTTAATAGGTAATTTTTTTGTTTCAATTTAGTATAAAAGTAAATATGTATTTGCCTTGTCGTTGTTGTTGTGTTAATTTTTTCACATTATGTTTAATTAAACTATTGCCGTTGTAATATAACGAATAATGTAGTTCATCATACTTAACCACATTCTGTTTGTTTCTGTAGTTTCTTTTTATTATTTTACATGGCTACTATGATAATGAAGACTATTTCTGTAAAAAAGTATGGAAAATAAGAAAAACTGAAATATCTCAAAAACTATTATAAATAGGTATAGGATATATTGAACAAAACTTTTAGGGTTTTTATTACTTTATTAAATAACATGAAAATATACAGGGTGTACCGTTTTAAAAAAAAGATATTTATTCATTTAAACTTGTTCAAATTTGAGCCGATGTGTTCAACACCCTGTAGCTTTTATTGCAAATATTAGGTAAAAATTATATTAACTTATCCTTGGCCTTGCTAAATTCCAAATTTGAATATATTTGTCACAAAATTGAAAACGTTATTTAGGATTGAATTGATGCTTGAAAATGTGACTTTTTTTTTAAACTTAATTATCTCAGAAACTATAAAGTTTTGTTATAGTAAACCCTTAATAAAAAAGATTTAAAATTATAAGCTAAATCGAAAATACGATTCGTATATAGGGTGTTCTATTTAAAAAAATACAACTTTATGCTGTCCTAGTTTTTTGGCTCACCCCGTAGAGTCCTAAATATTTTTAAAATCTGCGTAAAAATAAACTGTATCAAACAATAAATATAGTTCTTTGTAAATTTCACCGAAAAGGCACAAACTAACTTCATCCAATCGTTGACTCACCCTGTATATATTTTTATAAATATCAGTTTAAATTCTCATGAGTTTTTTTAACATTTTCTAACATTTATTTAAATAAAATAATATGTCAATGTCAAATTCTATTATATGCAAATATTAGTCAAAAATATCTCCGTGAATGTAATTAACTGTATTTAATATTGACTCTTCTGAAAAATGAACTGTATCACAATTTTTTCCCAAGACGTAAGACGCCAATGTCATTCTTGCCAGCCAGTTGGCGCCGTCTTATCTGACGTTGAGAGTTTATGAAAATAACCATATAAATCATATTCTGTAAAAACCACGTACGCAATTTTATTCACTGCAAGAATAATACCAAATAAATGTAATAAAAAGTAATATACAGAGTCGTTGTAAGCAGAAAATTTCATGACTTGAATAAGGGATAAAGAGAAGTTAATATTAAAAGTGGAAAAAAGGTGATAAGCTTAAACTAACTCGCATCTAACGAAATAGTTTTGTTGCATCGGTTGCACACCTTACTACAAACATAACGGCTTGCTTATATTGAAACAAAATAAACACTCATATTCGCCTTTAAACTTGCTATAGATATTTACTTACTAATTAAATAAACATATGATATGAGCTATAACAGATCTGTTTCTCTCCGGATATAGAAAACCGTATTAAAATCAGCAATGATCTATGAGTAAATTGTGTAAGTTGATGCATAAGAATATGATTATTAAAAAACACGGATAATTCGAGTACTTTGAGAGATATCCGGAAAAATAACGTAAATTTTAACATTCCGTATTTAAATTTTTGTTCGTTTAAGTTTCTATAAAGAAAAATAAACACTCCTTCCTATAGTACCTTTCAAAGTTATGTGAGTTGATAATATTTGTTTTTAAATCTGTTGTTTTACCTTTTAAATTAAATCTTCAGGTATGGCTTTTCAATACGGGGCTGTGATTCTTATTTTTATTCTTGAAGTTTGTCCGGATTACTGTAATGTATCTTACTTTATACAAAATTTCTAAATTACAACTGATAAAACTCCAACCTAATAATTTTGAAAAAGTTAGAACTTAAAGGCAATACTGCATTAGATAAAAAAAAAACAGCAAAGATGATTTATTGGTAAGGACTAATCAGAAAATGTTTATGGTCTCAACTAACAGAGAACAAAATATATTACTAACTTTTTCTTTTGGTCCGTATTATTTTTGTGCATAAATTTGTTAAAAAGGATGGTTATAAATTGATGTACAGTACCTATGAAAAGTCCAATTAACAAGAAAAAGCAGACAATAGAAAAATATGTGTGTGCTTTGTAGTGCTCCAGTCGACCGGCAGAGTCGTCCTTTGCTGGTCGATCAGAATAGTTTGCCTTAACGTGTGGGGGGCCCTTAACAAGTAATACGGTATTATTATTATGATTTACAAGCCAAACGGCTTCGCACTCCCTCCAGGGATTATTCACTCATATCAGGCATACAAAGACACCAAATGTATGAAGCTCTGTGGGAACTTTTTCCATGTTATCGGGTCCTAGGTGACGTTGTCTGCTGTATTTCCTACGAACTTTCAGACGGTTCTCTTCTATTATTATTATTATCATGATTTACAAGCCAGATGGCTTCGCACTCTCTCCAGGGAATATTCACTCATACCAGGTACACAAAGGTACCAGAAGTATGAAGCTCTGTGGGAACCATTTCCATGTTATCGGGTCCTAGGTGACGTGGTCTGCTGTATTTCCCATGAACTTTCGGACGGTTCGCGCGGTTGCTAGGAGAGTTGCTTTCTGCATCGGTTTATACAGATGCTCACTAAGACCCAGTCCCTTGATGTTCTGCAGGAGGTTCTTTGGTATCACTCCAGTTGTTGAGAGTATTATGGGAATCGTTTGGACACTGTTCATTGCCCATTGTCTTCGGATTTGCACCTCCAGATCTCTGTATTTGGCGATCTTCTCGTTGTATTTTGGTCTTAGGTTGTTGTTGTTAGGTACAGCGATGTCGATTAGTGTAGTTCGCCTAGAAATTTTATCTATTAGTATAATATCTGGTCTATTATGAGCAACTGTTTGATCCGTCAGAACCGTTCGGTCCCAATATAACTTGAACTGGTTATTTTCAAGAATAGGCTCTGGATTGTATTTGTAATAAGGCACTTTTCCTACCTGTAATAGGTTCAACTTTTCTGCTAACTCTTGGTGGAGTATCTTAGCGGCTGAGTCGTGTCTTTCCTTATACTCGGTTGCGGCAAACGCTTGGCATCCTCCAGTTATGTGCTGGACTGTCTCCGATGTTCGACAGCCATATCTGCACTGATCATTCTCTATTGAGGGATCTCTAATGATGAACTTCCGATAGTTCTTCGTCGGAATAACCTGGTCTTGGATAGCCAACAAGAAGCCCTCCATTTCCGGAAACATCTGTCCTGAAATCAACCAGTAGTTCGACGTTGAGTTGTCGACATTGTCCTGATTGACCTCATTTGGATGCCGTCAATGAAGTGGCTTCCGTAGCCAGGTTTGTAACTTCTCTTGGTCTGTTTGGTGGTGAGAAGTAATATCTTGTTCCCTCAACTGTAGCGGCGTTGAATCGTCTGCCTCGCATATTGCTCGATGTAGTGTGGAAGAGTCCGCTAACCTGTGGAAATATGAACGTAAGTTTATTATTTGTTGATCGAGCTGTTTACCAATATCCACCAATCCTCTTCCTCCTTGGTGTCTTGGAAGCATTGTACGTTCAATGGCACTCCGAGGGTGATGTTTTTGTGCTTTTGTTAGGAGTGTCCTTATTTTTCTTTGCAGGTTTTGGATGTCCGTCCTGCACCACTTCACAATTCCAAAAGAGTAGCTCAGCGCAGAGCAAGCATACGTGTTGAGCGCCTTAAACAAATTTCTACTGTTTAAATTAGTTCTTAATACCCGCCTTACCCTCCTGACAAATTTGGTTGTCAATTCAGCCTTCATAGTGCCATGGTCAATTCTTTTAGCCTGTTTCATACCTAGATATTTGTATGTTTGGTCTGCTTCCATTGCAGCTATAGTTTCACCGTTCTGCATTTCAAAAGCCCCCGGTTGTATCTTCCCTTTAACGATGTTCAAGATACGGCACTTGTCAAGTCCAAATTGCATTTCGATATCCCCGGAGAACTCCTTTACAATTTTAAGCATTTGTTCCAGCTGGTTTCTGGTAGCAGCCATCAGTTTAAGATCATCCATGTATAGAAGATGATTCACTCTGACTACCTCTTCGTTGTTATTTCTAACACTAAAGCCGTGTCTGGTGGAGTTCAAACGGCGTGATAGTGGGTTCATTGCAAGGCGGAACCACAATGGGCTAAGTGAATCGCCTTGAAATATTCCTCTTCGTATCGGAATGGTGTTAGTTTCGATGGTGTCGCTGGATGGCACTTGCAATTGGATCCTAGTTCTCCAGGTTGACATGATGAGTTCTAAAAAGGAAACAAAATTATTGTCGACCCTGTACATTCTCAATATAGTTTTGAGCCAGTCATGTGGTCCTTTCTGTTGAGTTGCAATGATGTTATTTTGCTCACAATGTGCATAAATGCGTTGGGTCAAGCAGAAGGTGATCACCTTATACAGTGTGGGAAGGCAGGTGATTGGCCTATACTTAGCTGGGTCATGTGTGTTGTGTTGGTCCTTTGGTAGGAGGTACGTAATACCTTCGGTCAAGAACAATGGCATTTTTGCTGGGTTAAGAAAAACATCATTAATAAGATTAGCCAGCTGATGGTGCATACACCAGAACTTTTTGAGCCAGTAGTTCTGGATCCCGTCGAGACCTGGAGCTTTCCAGTTATGGGATTCCTTGATTATTCTTGAAATTTCCTCGGTGGTAAATGGCTCAAACTGCATCTGGCTGTAATCTTGGCAGATTTGGTGTTCTTCATTGATCCAGCCAGCTGCGATGTTACAATCGGCTGGTATAGAAATTTGGTTTCCCCAGAACTTTTCTACCTGCTCTCTATTGGGATATCTATTATCTGCTATATTAGGTGGAGAGTTTAGCTTACGGTAGAAAGTCTTTTCTGATCGTTGGAAGAGCGCATTGTCTCGTTTTCGGTTATTGCTGGTCTTGTACCTCTTTAGCCGTCCTGTAATAACAGAGAGCTTCTGTTATTATTATTATTATTATTATTTTTACACATTATTCTTTTTTTTATATCGTATTTGTGAGTAAAATTTTTTTGCTGATTTTTTACATTTACTTTTTACTACATTAGGCTTGATTAATTGTTAGTTAGCCATTTGAAAAAACTGACGTATTCTAGAGAAAAACTTTTGGGCGAGAGAGAGAGAGAGAGAGAAAGATAGCAATCATAGTCTCCGCTTAATCATCTGACGATTCTATGTAATACTAACAAAGAGAAAATTTCATTTTATGTTAAAAAAAAGGCGTGGAGGGTGTAAGGAGATACATAAATTTATGACAATAATTATTTACTTTCCAGCAATAAAGCGACTTCTAAAAAAGATGGAAGTTCTACTAGAATCATAGGAAACATTTCCTAGACTAAAAATTTATGAATAGAATTCTAAATATAGTAAAATTTTCTTATACAATAATGAAGGGTTATTGAAAGCCATAGCAAATTTTGAACCTTATTTTTTTCTCTTTGTAGATAACCCTTCGAAATTTCTTATTTTCAGTGATCCTGCTGCATATTTACTAACAAATCACTCCTGGATTAAAATCTAAGACACATAATCTTGCTACATTATGTTTCAATTGTTAGTCCAATGTTATTTATCTATCTGTGATATAACTTAAAAGCGATATTTCTAATAGAGAATAATTCGACACAACTTCATTCATTGTGTTCAGAAAACATCATAGCTTTGAACTTGCTGAGATAAAGGATGAAGGGGAAATATTTGATATTTGAGTCTTCATCTCCTTGGAAAGATTTGGAAAGCTCTATGTGTATTGTATTTATATTTCATCATTAGCGAGAGATAATAATGTTTTTTTCTGTTTTAGAGAAATTATTTAATAGTTAGCACAAACCAATAATGGTAATACTGTTCTGAGCGGTTGTGAGAGAATGCTTGCTGATATTTTTAATCTTCTGCAGTGCTATCAGTGTGATAGCATGAATAATGTCATAGTAAGTATACATATTTAGTTTTTTAAATACCAATGTTTTTGTTCGATTTGGTATATTGGTACTTGAAGATATGCACCAAAACTTGTTGACATCATTTTGTGAACTGATAATTATCAAATATTTTAAGCACAAAAATGAATTTAGTAAAAATTACTTTTGTTATGAGAATTGACTTACATTATGGGCGAAATTCGTAATATTTGTTAATGGATATTGTTAATCAAAATAGTATTATTTTTAAGGAAAAAATCAAAGAAATTATTTTTAGACATGTTCCCATTAAAATATGAAAAAATAGTATTTCCGTGATTTTCATCTGATGCTTATTAAAATATATATAGTGGCCAAAGACGTCGAAAAAAAAGAGAAATGGGGAGAGATCTGCGTTAAATGTGCAATTAAAAAGGACCTTAAAAATAGGTCAAAATTCAGTTAATAAAAATATTACTTTTGATCGTATACAACCACTATACGCCATAATAAAATTAGGTTCATTCTCAGAGAACATAATATTTTTTTTTATCGAATAAAGTAAACATAATAAGGAAGCTAGTTTTAATGACCTACGGGTGATATTTACTGAAAAATATTGAGATACAGCCTTTGTATCTTATTTTTAACTAGTCGTTATCGCTGGCTATCTTTCCTGTTATATGGAAATGTTCCCGAATTACTCCAGTACATATAGGGGACATAAAGTAAAATATAACAAATTATAAATGTCTTTTATCATTGCAAGCGATGGTTTTTGATAACAAAGAACATTGCATTGATGAAAATCAGCATGGTCGCTCGGTGAGTACAAATTTGATTTGGAAAGTTCTAGATAATTTTAAAAATTTTGATGACCATCAGGCTGTGGTGGATGTATACATAACTATTTTAAAATATTTCATAAGATCCACAATAAAATTCTTTTCAACAAATTGCAGAAGTCACGGAAAATTATTGACTTGCTGTTTATATTTAATGAAAGTCAATAATATCCTAATAACATTTAGTGTAGTTCAAGAGATACCTTAAGTTTTCAATTTTTAATAATAATGTTTATTCTTGATTTTTAAAATTCAAATATTTGTTCTATAACGAAAACCTACAAATTTATCTAAAGCGTCTAGACATTGGAAGACTATGCATTATTGTTTAAAAATCTAAACAGGTTGGAAGAATGCGGAGTAGTAGATATCTGTTGGACTTCCATTGTCTTTATTTTTTTGTGGAATATCACGACTACAATTCTATTTATACTAAAAGTAAATGCAGTGGAGTCTGGCTGAGATGGGTAAAGTCATGCATGCTACGCAAATATCCCATTTATACAGCATTTAGTTTTAATTAAAAATTACTAAGAATTGAATTCCACACTTCTCTTATATCTAAAGATGATTTACTGAAGCAACCGGGTTCTGATGTATAAACTCGGCTTTTTGAATTTTCGTTTTCTCCAGTTTTGTTCTCTGTGTAGAATTTTAGCTTCAGACTATTTTATGCGGTGTCCATGAGTCCAGGCATGGTTGGCTGCATAAGATTTTTCCGCAGCCCCTCGAGATGTGTATTTTTGATGTTCTTTGATGGTTACGTCAAGGGGTCTCTTTGTTTCGCCAATGTAGGAGCCACATTCACATGGTATCTGATACACACAGTTCTTCTTGTCCTTTTGAGTTGTTGGTTTGACCCTAGTGCGCCGACTTCTCAGAGAGTTACTTGAATTGAAAACAACGTTGATTTTATATTGTTTTCCTATTCTTCTCACTTTTCCGACATGCCTCTAACATAGAGGATCTTCAATATTGGTTTTCGTTCTACTTTTGTTATCAATATCGTCCTATTTCTGCGTTGTTCTTGAATTTTGTCCGCCAGATATACTGGGTATCCATTACCCATCAGGTCATTTTTAATGTGATCTCTCTCTTTCATCAAGTTCTCGTTGGAGTTGCAAAGAGTTAGGGCTCTATCTACGAGATTTCTTTAAATTCCTTGATTCAATTGTAAAAGTCCTGAACCATTCCATGAAAATATTCGCGACCACCGGTGAGAGTGAAGATCCTATCGGTAGTCCATCATCCTGGATGAAGAATTTTTCCATTTCCTGAAAATAGGAATTAGTTAAACAACTTTCTAACAAGTTCATGACGGTGTACGGTGGTAACGATGTTCTTTCTGCTAGGGTCTGATCTTCTTCAAGTTTCTTTCTTTCGAGTTTTAGTTACTTCTTAACAGGAAAGTTGGTGTATAGACTTTCCACATCAAATCTAATAAATTGGTCTTCCGGCTGTACTTCTATTTCACGTATAATTTCTGCGAAATGTTGCGAGTTTTTGACCCAGGACTTGGCAAACTCAGAAGTCGGAGAATTCCAGGAACTCGTGATAGATCGTACATGTCTTGTTTATGTATCTTCGGGAGTCCACATAGATGTGGAGTTTTGCTGTGGTGTGGCGTTAACTTAGTCCGGGTCCTTTCGGGAATATATCGTTCATGTTTCTTAAAAACTCGATAAATTCTTACTTCGATTACTGATGTGGGATCTTTAGCAAGAGATGTATAATTTCCTTTCCTTAAAACTTCGTCAAATTTTGGATTGTATGTCTCAGTATTCATTACCTTTATCCACGAATAGAATTTTAATACTAAAATCCTTTGTTTTTTCAATTTAAGTAACTCTCTGAGAAGTCGGCTTACTAGGGTCAAACCGACACCTCAAAATGACAAGAATAACTGTGTGTATCAGATACCATGTGAATGTGGCAACTCCTACATTGGCAAAATAAAAAGACCCCTTGACCTAAGGATCAAAGAACATCAAAAATTTACATTTCGAGGAGAAATAGAAAAATTTGGTGCCGCCAACAGTGCTTGGACTCATGGACACCACATAAAATGGTCTGAGGCTAAAATACTACATCGAGCACAACCTTGGAGAAAACGGAAATTCAAAGAAGCCGCGGTTATACGTCAGAACCCAAGTTGTTTTAGTAAACCATCTTTAGATATAAGAGAAGTGTGGAAACCACTCCTTAATAATTGTAAACTAAAACTAAATGGAACATTGGCGTAGAACGCATGACTGCAGACATATGTTTTCAATTCATCCAAAAAGAGGCATGGTACGATATTACAAAATAGAAATAGGGTGCATTTCTTTGTAGAGAAAGTTGGAATAAAAATTATTTTTCAGTTACGTCATTTTGGACTAACTCTTTAAAAAAAATTAATTGTGTCATATAATCTTTTTTTTTAGTTGCATCATTCACAAAATATGTTTCTTCAAGGTTATTTGGAATCTCCCTCCCCCCTCTTCAAACTTTCCGACGATCAAGTTAGAACCTAAAAGATTCCTTTTAATGCAAATTGTTACAGCTGACTCAGTTTTACTAATTAACGAAAAGTAAAAAAGTTGAAAATGTAACCTCGAATGTTTTAATTTGTTTTCCAATAAAAACTGTATCTTTTCCAACGAAATTTTGAGGCCAGTACCCAGAGAATAAAGTAAAGGGAAATACTAGAAAAAAATTTGTCAACTACCGCGATATCCTAACATAATGCGTCGTGTTTTTTTCTTATGCAGATGGGTATTATTTAATATATAAAACGTTGTGTTTTATCCCATGTTTCGTTCTGTTTACCTGATAATTCCTAATTGTTTCGTAAACGTTTACCAAATTGATAAGGTTATTGCCAATGTAATTTTTATGAAAACAAAATTTTAAATGAAAAATATAAGGTAATAAAAATTCGAAAAATACATTATATTAATAGTATCTTGTCCTTGCAAACTATTTATGTTTGTCCTATTATAAGAAACAATAGGTTAAGGATTTTCTAAAATAATACAGTAATAAAAATGTGAATTTTATCTTCAATAAAATTTTTTCATACAGGGTGCAATCTTATTAAGCTTAAAAATGAAATAATTATCTTCCTCTAGTTTCTTTTTAGACACAGGATTAGCAGAAAGATGATGTGCACACTAAGCTTTGATGCATAGGAACAGTTGATAGTAAAAATTTGTTTCTCCGTAATAATTTTATTAACATTCCAAAAAAAGTAACTATTGGAAAGTGGAACTAAAGGAAAATAATTTTACTGGCCAGACAGATAGGAAGCAATTCTTTAGTACACCCTCAATAGCGATCCTTATAAACAAATTTCAAGTAACTTACTTTTCCTTATGAGTCAGCTTCTTTAAGAGAGGGATGAAAATAAAATTAAACTGTCAGTAAGGAATTTTATTCTCTAATCAAAATATTTATAACCTGACGATAGATGCACAGATGACATCATTATTGTTTTCTTCTAACCCCATTTTCACTTTCTTGCTTTTTTACCTTCCTCTACTTTCCTCTAATCTGTATGTTTTTTTTTATGTTTTGTTTTTAACCATTGTATTGAATATAGATAAATTTATTTTTTATTTAGATTTGTTTATTTCAGAAGTTGTTTAATTTAATTTTTGTTGGCTTCCATAGTCCCTATCATCTGACAGGAAACTGAAAATCAGCCTTTTATTTCTAGTTTATTTTTGCAAAGATAAAAAATGTATATATTTTTTTATATTTGGTAATAACAAACGTTTCATTATTATTATTATTACTGAATGTCAAATTCTAAAATATTATACACCAAAGAAGTTTGGGTTAGTTGTGTTACACCAACAATTAATATTAAATCAAAAAAATTGTTCAGGGACGTGTGACACACGCATTATATTAGAGTTTCGTAGCAATTTTTGCCGTTGTTAGTTTTTTTTTCACGTCTGTCTTTGAGTTAATTGAAAGCATATGTCTGCAAAACTTTATCAGAAAAGATAATTTTAAAGTTACTCATCAATGAGTAAATGTAGTTTAATCGTACCTATTTTCGTTGAAAGGATTTACAGAGAGCTGTTACATAAATTTTGTCAGTTACCTAACATCAAGACAGAGTTTAATATAAAAATATTTTGTTTAAATCGATATAAAGAGTGAGTAGTGAACATAACCCGATTCGTTCTATCCCCCCACTCCTCGACCTTGACCTTGACCTTGCTTCACCCCTCTTTGGCCCCGCCCACATGTCCTTGTCATTGACCTTGAAAGTGCACGTGTGCTTTGGCCTTGGCCTTGTGTTCAAGGTTGTGTGTGTGACCTTGACCTTGACCTTGGTCGAGACGACCTTGACTTTGTTGAAGGTCATCTTGGGTGTGTGACCTTGAAGTAGTTATTTGTGCATTGTAATAGTGTGGGATGATCTTGAAATGATTTTGACCTTGCAAATTGTTCTATAAATTGTGTGAGTCTACTTGCATTCATTCAGTGTGAAATGTCAGATACGGAACTATCTAAAGAAAAAATTATAGAGCAAGTCGGCAGAGTAATTTGTTTATATCAGAGTAATTTAAAAAGTTTGTGTGATTTTGAAGAGAAGGATCTAGCATTTTTTCCTCTCGAATATTTAAAAACTTGCGTTGATACGCTGAGTTTACGGCAAATTTGGGATAAGCTGCCAGCGTCATATCGGTGTAACAAGGAACTACAGTTAAGCTTACCCTGTTACATTCACTATGAACAAATATATCGTCATCATATAGATGGGCCACCACCAGCAATAAAAAAGTGTCGTGAATGTAAAAATGAGTGAATAATATGAATAGTGCTTTGCAAGAGACAGTAAAAAAATTGGGCGATGAGTTCACTGAAACGACTAATAATTATTTCAATGATGCAATGAAAAGTCGAGCAGAATGGGCGTCGCGCTATTGTGATTTGGCTTATGAATATGAAAAGGCTGCGAATGCATGTCGTAAATATTGCAGCAAAACAATAAATTTACAAGACTTTGTTCGTGAGATAAAAAAGTTGGGGTTTAGTGACTGTTTGGAAAAACTGATTAGGTTCATTGCAGATCCGGTTGTGTTAGATGAAATTAGAGTGTAGGACTTAAGTTTAACGTAGTAGTAGTTAATATGGAAAGTTTAGTGCGAGAAATGTACGAGGAATTTCTAATTTCTGCAGCCTGTTCGGAATTTTACGCATATGAAATGCAAGATTCGGAGGCTCAGGACTTTAGTGTATTTTTTAAGTATATGGACCATGCCGAAGTGTGTCTTTTAGCTAGTATAGTTTGTAAGAATTTTCTTAGATATAAAAACAAACAATTATTATTGAACAAATTAAGGAAATTAGGTTTAGGTGATAATGTTAAACGCATAGAAGAATGGCAGAAAAAAATCAATGAATAAAGTACATAAAATGTAGTTATTTGTTTCATTATATTTTGTCCTTGAAGTTATCCTTATACCAATTTAAATGTGTGACGTCATTTGACCTTCAATACTCCTCCCACTATTTCTATCGTTAAGCTACCCCCACCATTGTTACAATTCGACCTTGAAACCCCACTATAAAGGTTCGTGGGAGAAGAAGTGACTTCAAACAGTCGCAGATATCAGTGGCATAAACATAAAATATTGTGTTCGTGTAGTGTTCTGAAAGTGCTTTTATATTCACGGTAATTTTTGGATTTATATACCATTTTTTTCAATAATGAGTATTGCAAAAGAAACTCTAGATGAAATTAATGAAATGTTTAGCAAAGATTTCGAGGTTTTAGAGAAAAAAAAGGTTACCGAAATGATTGTAGGCAAAGTGTATAAAATTGTAAAGATGGTTTCAATGACTACACGATTTGGTAAAACTCTTTTAGTGGCTTTACACGATGACGGTGATAATAGCACATTTGAGACTTTTTTACCAAAACGTGTGGCCGAAACACTATCTGACGATATTGTAGATATTATGAGTAAAACTAAAGATAAATACACTCTAACTTATTTGGGGCAGGGCACTAGAGTTTTTGGAAACAATACTTGAACATTATTACGTTTTGGCTCATTGGAGTAAATTGTATGTAAATTGTTTGAAAAAAAGGATGTAATTAAATTTAAAATATAGTTGCACATGTCAGAATACTTACGCGTGTTCATTATTTCTGTCTTCATTATGTCTGCTGATGCGACGACGACGACGACGACCGCCAACGAATGTGTAGATAGATACATATTTTGGTTGGGGAGAGAATTAAGAAATAGGGCTCACGATATGTTAGATAGCGTAAATGATTGGTCGCATGTTGATGTAACCAAAGATCAATATAAGAACGAGATCAGGGATACAATCAATTTTATGGCTGGGGCACACTTGTGCGACAAATTTTTATATGGTTCCATAGACATGGATACATTTTGTGCTGAAATGGTTGAAGAAGAATTAAAAGAATACCTCGTCAATATTCCACATTTACCAAGTGAGCTTGCTGCAAAATATGAATTGGTTTCTGCAACAGCAACAGCCCAAGACGTTGACGATCGAAATAGTGTCGGATGGGATAGAATTTTGAGCAACGAAAACGAAGACATGGAAAACTAATTTTTTATAATTTTTGTATTTGTGCAATTAAATAACTGTAAATAAATATTTGTTACAATCACAGTTTTATTTTATTTCTTTTATAAACATACCAACCCAGTAGATCATAGTCAGTGTTTCTTTTTCTCAGCTGAAATATTTAATATAAGTAGGGCAAATAAAAATAAAATAGTTTAGTAAAGATTGAAAATGAGTCGAGGAAACAACACAATTGATAAATTTGGTCGTCAGAAATATAATGAAAAATATCATATATTATCTGGGCCACAAGGGATTGGTTTTAAACTTACAGCGGATGGGCAGTATGATATGGGTGGAAAAATCATAACCAACTTAGGCGAACCTAAAGATGATGACGATGCTGTGACAAAACACTTTGTTAATAGAAAGTTTTACAATTTTGCAGTTGTAATATGTGACATATTTAACAAGGATGTCCTCCCCATGATATACAAAAATAATAGTGAGCTTAAAACAAAAATTGAAGTTATGCAGAAAATACTCTATCATCAGCCTTTAAATGACTCATTAAGCGCACTGTCGTACGACTCGACTTCAAAAAAAATCTAAAAAAAGCAGGTTAAAGAATAGGAGAACGCACTCCGAGTGGCATAGCCTTGAAGATAACGTCGTAGTCGTCGGTGAATTGGACCTTCCCTCCAAGAATATTGAAATGTTATTTATGTGTATGATGTTTTATTGTCATTGTTTTTAATAATGAAGATTGAAATAAAAAACTTTATTTTACAATATATTGTTTATTTATTTTACATTTTAAATAAAAAATATAGCCATACAATATGTTATTTAAACAATATTAGCTTTATCTATCCAAGAGTTGAAGTGGTTGGGAAATCCTAGCCATTTGACAAATAATTGTTCGATGTGATTTTTCTTGCGTTGTCTAAGGACCTTTTCTACTAGATAAACGTCAGGACTGCTTGTTTTTTGTAGTTCTGATTCGTAAAAACACCCTCTTATAGGCTGACCTTCTAACGATTCCAACAAGTAAGTAGGTGGATTTGTAACGTTAACTTTTACAACTTTAAACAATTCGGTTGACCAAGAGGGCGTATATCCTTTCTCGAATAAGCTTTTGTACTTGCTAATACGCACAATGTCACCCATGGAAAACTTAAATTTTTTAGGTACAATTTTTAAATAATCATATGCTTTAATATGTGTTTTTTCTTGCACGTCTGCAGGTTTCATTCCAATGGTGCGATGTTTCGAATGGTTATAGGTTTTTGTTACTGCCGATAATATATGTATCCATTTGTAAGATCCTCTTGTCGAGAATTGTTTATATAAATTATTTTTTAAAGTCCTTATGACTCGCTCAACAATTGCAGCTTTCTTTGTGCTGTAAGTGGAATAATGATTTATATTATATTTTTTCATCAGGGCTTGAAAGTTTGTATTATAGAACTCCTTTCCTTGATCACTTTGCAGATTTGTTGGTGTATATGATGCCTCTTCAATGATGCTTTTCATCGCATTAGTAACTTCTATACCAGTCTTGTTTTTTATGGCTTTGGTATAGACAAATTTCGAGTAACAATTTATACAGACCAAAATATAACGATAACCATCGTTTTCATCAGCATACTGTTGCATTTCAGCCAAATCAATTTGCCACAAATCTCTGTATCCTTTTATTATCGTGCGCCGTCTTACAAAATTTTTTCTAGCCGTTCTATGTAGTTCATTAACAATCTTGATTTTTTCTAAACTGGGCTCCATATTATTAGTAATACTAAAGGTTTCAGATCGAAGGAAGAACTGAATAATATCATTAAATATTGAGCTTAATATATTATATCTTCTTCTCGTAATTCCTCTATGATTGACATAATTTCATTTTCGTGTCCAGTGTGACCGGCCATTTTGGAACTCCACAACAAACGTAAACGATCCACCAACTCTTTAGCTTTGTTCCAGTAGACATATTGAAATTTTTTCGAAGATAATTTCTTTTTTGTGGGTAACTATAGTTTTTCCGAGAGATTTTTTCTTGTAATAGTACCACCTAATTTTGTGCCCATTATCAGAGGTTTAATAATTCGTAAATATTTGTTCCATCTGGTCTCCCGTAAACCATCACTTTTTTTAAAATTGTTGTAGACAGCACTCGTTGATTCCAAAATTTCCTTGTACGTTGAAAGTACATTATCACTTAATTGTTGTTGTTCCTTGCCTACACTTGGGGGTGTTTTAAGAAATAACAAATCATAAAGTGCCGGTGATCCACCATATTCTGCAATATTTTTCCCTTTTTTGTATAAGACAATATTTCCATTTCGAAAACGCACCTCTAAATTACCAATAAAATTTTTGTTTTGATCTGTTTTTGAACCAAAACGTACACCATATACAGTATCGTATAGAGATGGTTTCGAACGTAATCCTTTCAGGTGTGCGTTTAAAGTATCGGAAATTATGGTGTCAGCGGATGCGAGAGATGTATTAGTTGATGTCGAGGGTGTATCAAACACCGATTGGCTAATATCTTCTTTTGAAATGCGATGCTGCTGCTGCTGAATAGGTGGGGAGGTTTGAAAGGAATGTGTAGGTTGGGGAAAACCTGATATTTGAGTCGACTGCACTGATGTACTGAGACTATGTGGCTTTGTAGCTGGATAATGTTGTTGCTGTTGTTGTTGTTGTTGATGTTGTTGTTGCTGCTGCTGCTGACGTTGCTTAACCACATCAGATATAGTTGTCAATGGCTTAGAAATGGGTTCGTAAAACTTTTCCAATTCCACAACATTAAACTCTTTAGCCGCTTTAATTTGTTTAAATTTTTTTCTGACGGCATTGGTAGCTTCCACTAGTTTACGTTTTAAGTCGATCGCGTTATTCATGATGTTAACAAAGGACGTTTCAACAATCAAATGAGCGTTTTCTCTTATTATTACAGTAATATATAGCTATCAAATCCTTTGCGGTATCTTCCCGATTTCACATCACTGTCTTTATCAATTACTAAAAATCCATACTTATTATCCCAACATTTTGAGCACATTTCTTGAAATTGAGTAAAAGTTAGATCCGGTGAAACGTGGTCGGAAAATATGTGTTTCATATTCAACTCATCTTGTTTAAACATAATAATAAAATTGGCGTTGTCTCGCACAAGCTGTTTAGGCACTCGCGAATATGTTTGCGCTAGGTAAAAGGAGTCGATATTTTTATGACGTCCCATGCTAAAGTACGATCTTATAACATCTTGTTTTTCACATATAACATCATCAAAGATAAATATAGAGTTTGGTTTTGCATCGGACGGTTCCACAATATTACTGGAATCACTAAAGGCATAGTAGCCTAAACCTTTGATGGGCGCTAAAATTTTCCTTAAATACTCATATTTCGGTTGATACAGAGATTTCGAGTAAATATAGACATTTTCGAAACGTAGCCCAAGGGGGTGTGTAAGCAGCGAAATCATGACATTAGTTTTTCCACAATTGGATGGACCAATTAACAGGCCGCGAATAGAGGAAGGAAGTAAAGGACCGTGTCTCTTCATTATCTTCTTTTCAAATCCAAGTCCGACTTTTTCATGGAGATTGTCAATAGGAAGTTTTTGTTTAAGATCGATAACGCGCATCTTAGGAAAATTTGATATTTTATAGGCAATTTTTCACAAAAACTGTCATTCAGATGCCGAGCGTCAAACGAAGTGGACGGTCTCACGTTTCCAACAAAACTGGATACGGTATTGTGAATTCGTTAATAAATAAATTACCATTCGAGGTACACATTCCTGGTTATCAATATTGCGGACCCGGAACAAAAGTAATAAAACGTGTAACAAGAGATGATCCAGGCATTAATCCTTTGGATGCCGCATGCAAAAAACACGATTTAGCCTATTTACATAATAAAGACAACATAAGTGCGAGACATCGAGCGGATTACGAGCTCGAACAAAGTGCTTGGAATAGAGTAAAATCGAAAGATTCCAGTTTAGGTGAAAAAACAGCAGCTTGGTTAGTTACAAACATTATGAAAGGAAAACAACGTTTTGGTATGGGTGTACCATCATCATTATCAACAAAAAAAACATCTAGTAAAGGCACGCGTCATACAAAAAGGAAAGGTGTTAATAAAAATCGACATGTTCGGAAAGCCAGTTTCGGAACAGCTATTCGACAAGCAGTTCGAAGGGAATTATTAAAAGCCGGAAGTAAAAATGTGTTGGAAAAAAATATCATGAATGCATCTAAAATAGCTCTGTCGGCAGCACGTAGATCGGTAAAAGCGGCAGGTGGCAAAAGGAAGGTTCGTACACCGAGAATAATACCGATTCCTAAAACTGGTGGAATATTACCATTAATACCAATTTTTGCCGGGTTATCAGCTTTGGGTTCATTAGCCGGTGGGGCAGCGGAAATTGTGCGCGCCATAAAAGCAGTAAAAAAAAGCAGCGAAGATAAAACCGGTGCCGGCCTGTATTTAAAATCGAAAGGAAATGGTTTGTTTCTAAAGCCATATCGTAAAGGTATGGGATTATTTTTAAATCGTAGATCAAAAAACTAATTGAATCCCTACCTCGAAGACCACTATCTAACATCGATATAGAAAAATATGCCAAAAAGAAAAGAATAGGACACTTTCGAGGCGTTTATATAAGGGATTTATTACCTAGACAAGGTCCTCGACGTTACGAAGCAGCAATAGTGAATTTGGATAGTACGCGTGGTGCAGGGACTCATTGGGTAGCTTATAGAAAAAATAATTCTAAAGTAACATATTATGACAGCTTCGGCGATTTACCCCCACCGATCGAATTGGTACGATATCTACAAACGGGATCGGAACCATCAAAAATTATTTACTATACATACGATCGTCAGCAGGATTTTGGAACAGTCTGGTGTGGACATTTGTGCTTAAAGTTTCTTGTCGAATCATCAGCGTAAAAGATGTCATCATCATCATCGTCACCATTAACACCGCAAATGGATCGCAATAACTATACTAAAATGTTGCAATCACTGAAAGCATTTCATCTAGCCGGTGGATTAAGGAAAATGACCGTGAAACAGTTAGAAAACATGCCCAAGGAAGTAATGATTGCATTAGCCCCAAATGAAATTCCATTCGTTTGGGAAAAGTTGCCCGAGCACCTTAAAAGCGATATCGATATATTAAAATATTATTTCAGCAGCAGCAGCAGCAATTTAAACGAGGTTATGACTGATGAGGATCTTACGGCTAGAAAAATATTTTGTTGTTATTGCAAAATCAGCGATGTGCGCATAAAAGCGGAAAATAGCATAAAAACATCACTATCTAATGCAGTGAGAAAAGGTGTGAAGATGAATCTTTTTAAATGTTGCCGCTAAGAATAAAACCGAGATGTGTGATGTTTTAATGGTTAGTCATGTCTTATACGTTCACACTAACAGGACACTCGAGCGTCTTAAGCGCCGATTTTTATCCACCAGTCGAATTAAATAGAGAAAACAAATATGGTCTGGCATTGCTGGGATTTTACACATACAATTCAATTTTTAATGTGGACGAAAGCAACAATAAGTTTGCCTTCATGAAGGAGGGTTACACCACCGAGCCGATACAATTGCAGATTCCACCTGGGGCCTATGAAATAGATGAGATAGGTAAAGCTATGTCGGCGGCTTTGAGGATTTCAACTGAAGAAAAGAACGATGGAATCTTTTACTTGGTCGCTAATAATAATACGCTGAAATGTGAACTGAAATCCCAATATACTATAGATTTCCGGGGAGAGGCGAGTATCGGTAAAATGTTAGGATTTAATCATACAGTGTTAAAAAGAGACAAAAAGCACGAATCAACCGAGATGGTGGAAATAATGAAAGTACGCATCATACGCGTAGATTGTAATATAATTTCCGGAGCATATATGAATTCGGTGGAAGGTCATACCTTGTTCGAATTCGATATCGACGTGGAGCCCGGTTACAAAATCAGTAAAGAACCACAAAATAATATTTATATGCCGTTAATGCCGGCAGGACGTCAGTTTATCGACAACATTACTCTTCGCATCTTGGACGATAGCGGTGATCTAATCAATTTTCAAGGCGAGAAAATAATCGTGAAATTGGAACTGAAGAAACTTTCATAGAAATGGGTTTTTGCTTCAATCGTCAATTGTGTGTGCTGTCGACTAAGATGGGGGAACCGCCGAAACATAATAAAAGTAAAAGAAGAGTTAACGTCAAGGTTAGTCGTCGTCCAGACGTTAGATCACAAACATCTCAACAGTTATCTGCCGAAGACTATACATTTTTAAAATCAATCGGTCTTAAAGTGCGAAAATGATTTCCACCACCAGCGATAAAATAGAGGTTTTCTCCGAGCCCATCTTGGACAATTCCATTATTAGTCTAGAAGAGCATACGTATAAACCATACGGATCTCCATCATTCAACAATTCGGATGAAGTCCGTATCCCCATTAATTTTCAAGATATTATACTGGATATCGCCGAAAGTTACATATATATCGAAGGAAAATTTAAACCCATAGACGCAACGAAAAGATGTTTTTTATCAAATAATGCCCTCGCATTTTTGTTCGATGAAATTCGCTACGAGATGGGAGGTGAGCAGGTCGCCGTGGTTCGTAAACCTGGAGTTACGACGACATTAAAAACCATGGTTTCATTCGGAAGTTTGCAACAAAGATCTCTCATGACGTGCGGATGGGGTCTCGACGAAGCAAACCAAGATATCGTAGACACGGCAAGTAACGTATTCTCCGGGAAATTACCCTTAAAATATCTTATGGGATTCGCCGAAGATTACGCAAAAGGTGTTTTCAACGTAAAACAAGAGCTTATTATGATTATAGCTCGCACTTTTACAAACTGTTACGTCGGCGAAGTAGAGGCAGAAATTAGTATCGACAAAATCGAATGGCAAATTCGTCACATCATTCCAGACGACAAGCAAAAATTGAAAATACTGTCTCGCATTAATAAAGGAGGAAACAATGCCAGTATTCAAATGGCATATCGTAAATGGGATCTGTACGAATTACCAGCTTTAAGGCAAACATCTTCCGACGTGTGGGCCTTGAGAACGAGTACAAGTCTGGAAAGACCGCGCTATATAATCGTCGGGTTTCAAGACAGCAATAATTGCGACAAGAAAGAAAAAAACGCAACCCAGTTTACCCACGCCGACGTATGCGACATTAGACTGTATCTGAATTCAACCGTTTATCCATACGAAAGATGGAATTTAGATTTCGCCAAGAAACTGTACGCAGCAGCCTATTACAATTACGAAAACTTCCAAAGCAGCTACTACGGGCGCGAAATAAACGATCCGATGATAACGTTCGCGGAATATATGAAAAAGCCCGTTTTTATTATCAATTGCAGTCATCAACCAGAGGCGATTAACTCATCGACAGTGGATGTAAAATTGGAGTTCCAAACGAGAAAGAATAAATTCCCCAAAGACACTAAAGTGTACGCATTAGTTATTCACGACTCATTTTTTAGTTATAATGTATTAAACGGTTCGGTGACCAATAAATCTATATTTTAATGTATCTATTACATGTAACACAAAATAATGTTCTTGAATCAATAAATTTGTAATGAGTGAAGTAGTAGTTTTATATTTATTTGAAACCCAACCAAAAAAAAAAAAAGCTGGCGGAAAAGCCCGCTCTTTAAGAAAAGAGTACGGGAATTTAGAAAATGGTGGTTTATTAAGTGGAAAAAAGAGCTTAAATAACACAAGAAAAAATTTTTAAGGCAAAATATGAAAACAACGATTTAGAAAATTTGTAGGAAAGTAACGGTTAGGAATAGGGAAAAAAGTTATAAGAAAAAATTCGATAGTAAAAACGTAAAAAAAAATTTTTCAAAAAAAATTGAAAAATGGTGAATGCGCGCCAAAGTTGAAGTTTTGGAGCAAAATGATATTAGGAAATTAGAAAGAGAATTTTTTTCTACTTATGGTAGTATTTTCAAAATTCGGAAAGATGAAATTTTAAGAAAAGGGTTATAAAAAGTTAGTAATTTGGATTTTTTAAAGCGCTGTAGCTCGGGAACCGTTCAAGATAGAAAAAAAATAAAAGCACTTTGATAGCCCAAAATTTTGAGGAGAATGCGATGGTGTAAAAAAAATTATAATTTTTTTTTTTTTTTGAAAATGCTGAATACGCGCTAAAGTTGAAGATTTAGAGAAAAACGGTATTGGGAAATTAAAGAGAGAATTTTTTTCTACATATTGTAGTATTTTTGAAAATTCGAAAAAATGAAATTTGAAAAAAAGGGTTATAGAAAGTTAGTAATTTGAATTCTTTAAAGCGCTGTAGCTCGGGAACCGTTCAAGATAGAGAAAAAATAAAAGCACTTTAATCACCTAGAATTTTGAGTAGAATACAATGATGAAAAAAAAATTTGGAAAATCTTAAAAATGACAAAAAATTTAGATGAAAAAATTGAAATTCTTGAGTTAGGAGGCTAGGGCCGCCGAACGGGAGTATGTGGAAGTTGTAGGGGAGGTTTTTTTTTTTTTTTTTCTAAGTCCACCACCACCTCCCCCACCCTCCCACCCGCGGAGGGAAAAAAAATCGATTTTTGATGGTTTCAGAGCGATTGCCATTCGTGCCCGGCAAAATATGCAAGTGTGAGGAGTGCGGGGGTACCGCACCAGGAGCGGCACCTTCGGCACCGCCTGCAACGCCGACACCACCAGCGACGACGACGGTGCCGCCAATGAGAAGACCAAGGGCTGCACCTAGGTCGGTGTTAATATCGTTGGGTATTACTCCACGGTAGGCACCCCACCCTCCCCCCAGGCCCTTTTAGGGCCACAAAAACGGTCCTTTTCAGGACCACATTATATTTTGATCGTAGTTTAGTAATCGTCACTTATGGGGCGAGATATTCGTTTAACGACGATTTGTCTCGTAGCTTAAGTGCCAAGTTATATGCTTGAGAGCCTATGAAAATGTTAATAGTTCAAAAAAGGTTTCTATTATTTTTTTTTGTAATGTATTCTTCACAAAATATTAAGAATAAGTCTTATTGTCTAAACAAATCTAATTCCTTATTTAAAGTTTTTGAAAAAATCAATAATTCTATAAGCTCTCACCAATACATAACATTTAGAATCCGTTGGTGGGGTGGGGGTAGTTCTATATATATGAGACTGGGCCAGTTACACAGTCATATATTCATCAACCCTCATACGATGAACATGGAGGAAGAAAGACCCGCCAGCCGAGGCTCATCCATCTTTAGTGATGACACCGTAGCCGACAACGTTGGAGACCTGCAAGTCTTCGACGACGACGACGAGGTGGATTTTGAAATTGACGTCCTACGTTGGGACGACTTGGATGAGCCGATTCCGCTAGTATATGACCATGATCCGGGTCTAGTGGAATTAGACGATGCGGGCGATTGGGTCTTACAAAGACTTGAAACTCCGTCGCCGCAGCCAGAGCCGGACTCGACGGAAGATGCGGTGCTGGAAATTCCAGCATCACCAACACCCGACGACCCACAAGGCCCCTGCGATTCGTCAAGCTGGTGGTCGACCAGCGAGGATGGGGCACCATAAGCCCCACACTCTCCCTGGCCCTTTTTAAGGGCACACAACAACGGTCCTTTTCAGGACCACAAAATACTTTGATCGTAGTTTTAGTACATATTAGTACTTTGTTACTAATATTGTATGTATAGAATATACAATATTAGATACAAAGTATTAAAACTTTAAGTGCTGGTGGAACCCAGCTAAATCGTTCGTTCGTATTTGAGACCACAAACAACTTTTGGTCTCAATACGTAATACGACATTTGTTTTCACGCCCCACCATTAATTTGTCTCTATATATACGACCACCAATACTTATTACAATCATTTTAGTTCAACATGTCTGCGACTCAACAACAACAACAACAACAACCCATCCAATGCCCTGTGGTAGATTCTACCACAGAGAATTGTTTGGAGTGGGAGCCGAACGATCCTAGATGGGATGAACTTTGGCGGTTCATCATCGAATATACAGAGGATAGCACCACCACCCCCGCTGATGATGACGGGCCGTGCGACTCCACAACTCAATAAAAGAGTCGCATGTTTTACAACCAAACGGTCCTTTTCAGGACCACAAAATAATTTGATCGTAGTTTTAGTTGGTTATAATACTTTGTAACCAATATTTTATGTTTTTTTCATAAAAACATACAATATTGAGATACAAAGTATTAGAAGTTCTGGCGACAGAACCTTAACTTCATAAACCGAACCACGTTTTAGCATACTTGTAAATATTATCAGAAAATATTTACAACTATTGCTATTGCGTAGTTTTAGTGGATTATTCACTCTTTTTTTTTTATTACCTAATATTATGTGGGACAGGGCCTATATGAAATAACACACAAAAATAAATTTTCAAGTCATTTTTATTCTCATTATAAAATATAAAAAATTTGATCAAACACTTTTTTATTAACTACAATATATATATATATATATATATATATATATATATATATATATATATATATATATATATATATATATATATATTACAAACTTAATACTATAAATTAAAAGCTAATATCTACAACTACCTAACACCTACTACATAATTTATTAAAGTCCTCTAATTGTCTTTTTAACCGCGCAGATTTCACCTTTTTTATCTCTAATTGTTTTTCAAGTTCTATAATGTCACTGTCACACTCGTCCACTTCTTTCACTAAGCGTTTTTTCATTTCGTAAATGTCTGTCAATTTGGTCTTCTGAGAGTTGGTGAAGTCTTCGACCCACTCCGGTTGTGATGGCTCGGAATATATTAACGAAGAAGACGCGGTTTTATTTGGTGAAGACGATGACGATGACGACGACGACGACGACGAAGCAGCGGAAACTTCATCGCCTTCAAAACAACGCTTAAACCGCTTCTTCATGGGTTTCCGGCACCCCAATATCGGCGACAGTGGCGCTGGCGCTGGGGAAGACTTCACCTCCGACACTATTTCATTCTCTACGCTGGCCGGTGTTGGTGGCGTTGGTGGTGTTGGTCCATCAGGGCCTTCTATGACTTCCACTTCTACTGACAATGGCTCTTTTGGTGCTGTTTTTAGGAAGTCGGGTAATGGAACAGGGGTGGAGGGACGCTTAAAGTTAAACTTTTTCTTCTTCCCTTGTCCCACACCTTTAATCGCCGAATAAAATGTTTTTTTATCGGCGATTTCCGACTTCCGCACAGTCAAGAGCTTTTTCAGTTTCGAAGCTTTCGGAGAAGATTCCCTAGGCCGCGATGCTTTTCGCACAACCACATCACTAATCACATTTATCTTTGGCTCCTTCTCCTCCGTCCAGCATTCCAGGAATTGCGCTGCCGACTGAACTAACTCTTCGTCGCGACCATCGTTGAGGGCTCGGTCTTCGGCATCTTCATGCTCCACGCCATTCCAGTTCTCGAACACCCCCGGACTTAACACTTCCAAACCACTCATGTTATCCAGCATGCCTTGCTGTGAACCGCAGCTCACGTCAAGAGCATCTAAAAGAGACCGTACACTAGACATTTTCGATATTCAAACTCACACAATTAACTTTTTCTTAGCACTGTACTGTTTGCTGTTCTGACGAACTGTGAAGAGCTCGAGCCAGCAAGTCTGCTTTTATGCCCATTTCCCCCACTACACCGCCTTTATTCCTTTTGTTCGATGCATTAAGTATAATATTTAAACTTGTCAGATGCAAGGCCAAGGCCAAGGCCGACGTAACCGGCAATACCAGGGTCGTTTTCAGGGCTGTAATTTTCATGGATTTTTTTTTTGTCCCTGTCAAGGTTATTTTAAAGAAGCATATAAATATAGTACTAAACTTGTTAGATGCGAGGCCAAGGCCAAGGTCAAAGTACCCGTCAATGTCAGGGTCGTTTTCGAGGTTGTAATTTTCAAGGATTTTTTTTGGTCCTGTCAAGGTTATTTTAAAAAGTAATACATAATTAGAGTACCGCGATTGAAAAGTACAACATATTCAAACATCATGTTGCCAACCGATGAATAACCTAGTGAAGCAGCCAAAACATACAGTCATATACCAAAAGCTTTTTATTTAACTTGTCATCATTGTAAAAGACTAGGTATCTGCTGGCGAAATGATCTTACGTACGACTTCAACTACATTGACCTTTTCAGGGTTAAATTTGTACAATGCGGCTTTTGTGGACTAGTTTACTACCAGTTCAAGGACATTAATGAACGTGCCATCCAGAGAAGAAATTGGGTCATAGAAGAAGCTTACCTGTACAGAAGAAATTAACATGTATTTTATTTCTTAATTTTTAATTTTTTTGTTTGTTATTTTTTTTATTTTTTTTAATAATAAAAAGTAAACTCAATCTTTTGTTATATTTTAATTTTTTTTTCAATAAAACAATAGTAAAATGAATCTGTATGTGTATTTATTAAACATCACCTAAAATACGTTTTGCAATCCATATTTTTCTGCAGAGTCCGTTTATTAATGAAATAGAACCATATATTAGGGTGAAATCTAATGGTTTCAAATCAGTCTCACATAACAATGTCAGAAGTAAACACTATTGATAAGTTCGGTCGCAAAAGAAAATTTAAGGATTTTAACTTTATGCGAGGTCCTTCAGGAATAGGTTTTAAACTTACACCTAATGGAGATTACGACATGGGAAGCAAAAGATTGTGCTATTTAGCGGAACCTCTTGAAGGAGACGATGCGACCACACGAAATTATGTTGATAATAACCTTGCTCAGTGTGTGCAAGATACACAGAAAGCTTTACATGACTCAACAATTGTTATTAAAGATATATTCAGAAACCAACTTGAAGGTTACGTACGCAAGAAATTAATTGAAACCGGTCAAGAACTTAGAGGATACATTGATGATACTGTTATTGCAATATATGAACTTAGGCAAGACGAACTGCGTGATGAACTTAACTCTAGAATGTTGAAAATTGAAAAGACTATGGAGGATCTTGTCAGCAAACCTGTTTCACATTAAACATTTACTCGTAGACCTGTGCGTTTAATTTACTATTAGACAAATTTTTCAACAATAACTTTTACAGTTTGTTATTTGTCGACACTTCATTATATTTATAATTTTAAAATAAAGGTTCAATAAAAAAGCAATCAAGTAATGAATACATGTTTTTTATTTAAAAAAAAAAAAAAAAAAAAAAATTACAATACTATCGTTACATATTAATGTTGTATGTTTAATAGAAATAATAAAAACAATACAAATAATGAAATATGGATTTTCCAGATTACGTGCTGTCCTGACTTAGAAATGATTCCAACACGGTGACTAAATTTGCTAAGTTTTCTTCCGGGTCTGTTTTGTAAAAATCTATGTCTGCATGCCCCCAAGGTAGAGTTTTGGTTGAACTGGGAATTACATAACGTTTATCATCGCTATGTGACAATGCTACTTTATTTATTATGTTGGTATAAATGTTATGTAATTCACTTCTAAATGTCTTCATCTTTCTTAATATCAAACCACCCCGTTCAACAATTCTTTGGTAGTCTTCCTGATGAAGGTCTTTCTCGATAACACATTTTTTGATACCTTTGGCTTTTTTTAATTCATTATTAATGGACTTTACATAATAAGCCTTCGCGCCGGTACCATAAAAACTTATTATCGGATCACCAGGAAACTCATCTTTCATTCTACCAACTACAGAATTACTTTTAATTATGTTGAAATTATTAATTTCGGGGTAATTTGATGTATCGAATTTTTCGGGGTTTTCTGATATAGTTTGATAAAAGTTTTCCGTATACACTTTTAATATAAGCGAGTCAGTATCGGTGTAAAGTAACGAAGCATCATCGCCAAACTTGGATTTAATAAAATTATAATAAAAATCGTATATTACAGTCTTTGATATATCTAATATGGAAAAACCGATATAAATTGGTTTATTGTACAATATTTTAACTTTATTCATATGTATAGCAACAAAGTTCTCGGTAAATATCGAGCTACTATTGAAATTGGGGCGGGATATTAGTGCTCTAGCTCCATTTCTGCCTACACTGTTCTCCCAATGTGTTACTAATTTTATATCCTTTCGATTTTCCACATTTTCCATAGTTTTACCAAATATCGCGTTATTTTTTAATTTAAAAGTGTCCTTCGCAAATTTTGTGGTGGCCTTGTTACGTAAATTGGTATTAAAATCAATATACGATTTTAGCCATTTTGATTGCTTAAACTGTAATACTCGATGGGTTTGCATTACCACTAAGCCGTTGGCGATGGCTTGTTTTAAAGTTCTATAGTGTACAATGTATTTTTTTTTATCTTGTAAATTAGGAATTAATTTCGGTAATTTAGCGTTTTCTGTTGGCGGTATGATATTTTCTACTAGAAATGGAAGATCAGAATGTGCATCATGCAACTCAGTCGGATAATGCACATCCACTTCCAAAACGTAGCCATGTAAACTATCATCACCAACAGCCATAATATTTAAATCCAGAATTTCGCGCTCGCTTAACCATCGAAAACCACCATATGGTAATGCTTGTGACATACTATGACCATATAGATTTGTAGCATCAAGGTATGTTATAAATGAAGAAGGTTTTGTTGGGTCATAGTCTGGTAAAAAAATATTATTAGCGATGTGCTTCCTTTCTGTACACTGGCTTATGCCGCCGCGTATACCTTTCTTAAAAAAATGTATCATGTCTATATCAGTTAAGAGCTCTAACTCTACCTTAGTCATACGTAGCATACAATCAAATGATAAACTTGGAAGGGTATAGTAATGTGCCGGATCAAGTTTATCGAATTTTAAACAATTATTCCGAAATTGCTCAAAAACATCACACAATAGCAACACATCTGATTTTAAATACACGTCCGAATAGTCCCCCAAAGTTTTACACCCAAACAAGCGCCATACTTCTTTTGCTCTTCTATAGCTTTCATCGCTAATATGTTCTTCCCGTAAATTATCATAAAATTCATCTTTACTTGGAAGACATGTATTTTCCATTTTTTCTATAGAGTCAATAAAGCTATAGGGAAAAACACCCTTTTGACGCATCAAATTAAATTGGTTGATATTTAAAAAATGTTTCCGCGTTTCAATAAAATCGTCGTCGTTTAAACCGCTGCCTAAATTTTCCAAAGACGTTGACAGAAATTTAAAACTATCAATAAATCGCAACTTTAAATATTTCCTCTTGACTTTTCCACATTTACTATCAAAATAATCGTGCACATAAATGCTTTTGGTAAATGATATGTACTTTTCCTTACTTTGAGCCAAAACACCAATTTTATCCCCATATTTACATAACTCTTTTATAAATAAATGGCTTTCGTAGCCGCTTAAGTTATGAAATATGATAGGGATAAAAGAGGGTAATTTATAATTTAAATTACAAACGGAATGTGCAGCACCAAATCTTTTTGCACCAGTTATGTGACAGTGGTCTCGTACTTTAATCTCACCCTCTTCAAAAGGGCCTTCACATATACCACATATTTTAGCATCATTAAACTCCCTTTTTTCTTCAGGCGTTAACGGTTTCATAGGCTTAATGTCTTTTAAATATGTGTTGTATAGAGCCCTTAAATCACACTCGATACGATCCACAAAGACTTGAGCTGCATTATTCCCCCGAAATAGCTCAAATTTCGAAAGTGAGTCATCAAAAGAGCATTTAATTAAATAAGCAAAAGAATATGGTTCATGTTTAAAACTTTTTACAGTGTAAGAATTTTGTGGGTTTGGTTGTACCGTTTCAACGGGTTTTAAAACAGATTCGAAATCTGCATAAACCACGAATGGAACGCGCATTTGCTTTTCTATACCCTCGAATTTTAAAATATTTTCCGGCACACTCTTTCCAAATTTATCGATTTTTAAATCCACTGAGGGTGTTTGCGTGAAAATGTGGTTACAATCGTAGCTTTGATGTAAAGTTAAAGCTGACGGTGTACTAAAATAAATGAGGCAACCATCACAGAAATATATTTTATGTTGTTGACAACTAATTTGACTTGAAACTAAACGTGATAAATCCCGAATCCAACAATAATGACTCTTTGAACAAGTCGTATCACAAAAATGTTCACCGCCATCTTTACTACTACAGTCTTTTGTAATTAACAATAAATTTACATGCCTATCCAACTTTTTTGACGCATACCTCAGTGGACCAATAACTTCATGTATTACTTCATTATTTTCATATTTAGATTCCAGACCGTATACGTTAATTGATATGTTGTTCATTTCCTCAAATTTTTTAATGTCACGTAATTTTACTGGAAAATCCATACCTGTTAAATTTAGCACTCTAGAAAAATGGGGGTAGGATGTCTTCTGTGAAGGCTCTGCCGTTGGAGGAAACAATGCTGATGTTACAGCCCACGCAAAGCAAAATTCGTCCTGGTTAATCACATTGACGACAGCTCCTTTCTTTTCAATAGAACACGGCAACTTGATGTATGATGAGCCACCCATAGGCATATACTTGTTGATACCAACTTCCAAGTATAAAATTCGCACAAGAGCCCATCCTATAACAATAAAAATAATATATAAAAATTAGTTTAATATTTCGGATTTTGATTTTTCCATACCTGAATCTTTCTCCTGGAACTCTGTCGCTTGCGTTTTTATTAATTCGGTGAAAGAATGGTAAACGGCATCCAAATCACTTTCTACACTAATTATTTGATTAGCAGTGTTGAAGGATTTTTCACTGAATATTTCTTGTGATGGAAGCATGTACTCGCCAACAGCTGTCATGTTAACTTTTAAAGCATGATGCACACGCAATAAATTATTAACAAGTTCCACCACCTTGGATTTAATGTCTGCAAAGAACATTACGTAATCGGAATGCTCCATATCACTGCTAACCCGATAGGTTGCAATTCTCCTTTTGAAGGCACATTCAACGAGTTGCACACCATGACATACCGGCAAACATGAATTATTTTTATGTTGTTGTGTTCGTTTATGCACCGACATATGATTTATTGGAACATCTACATTACATGTAGCGCAATTAATTACCGGAATCGTCGATGTATACTCTTCAATTCGGAGCCGTTTTCCTCCAGGCACTTCATTAAATCTCGCCGCACACGATTCTCTTTGATGACGTCTCATATTATAAATATTAGTAAACTTAGAACCGCAATTTTCACAAACATATGCCATGATTTGTCAAATATTAACACATGTACTACCTATACAAGTCAGAGCCAACTGATGAATGAAACTGCCCCATTCCTTATATAAAACCATTCAAGGTCACCCCCAACCACGTAACATATCTTCAAGGTCACACACCCAAGGTGACCTTCAACAAAGTCAAGGTCGTCTCGACCAAGGTCAAGGTCAAGGTCACACACACAACCTTGAACACAAGGTCAAGGCCAAAGCACACGTGCATTTTCAAGGTCAATGACAAGGACATGTGGGCGGGGCCAAAGAGGGGTGAAGCAAGGTCAAGGTCAAGGTCGAGAAGTGGGGGGATCGAGCGAATCGGGTTATGTTCACTACTAGAGTGCAATAAATATTAAACAATAAACCAATCTAAAATATTCCTGCGTGATTCCGATTCACAATAGTAACGGCAGAAAAATTACACAAAGTTATCAGCCAAAATCGTCATTTAGTAAACTATTGGAAACAGCTGTAACGTTGAGATTATTGAGTTTCTTGGAGTCAAGTTATGTTCTTAGCTCCTGTCACGGCATGGTTTTAAGAGGAATCATAATTTAACAACTGCAGGATTTGCTTTCTTGGACGTGGTATAAGAAGAGTTGGATAGATTGGAACTGGTGTTGGGTCCAATCTTTTAACTTATTCGTGCCTTTGACAATGCTTGCGAAATTAGAGACAATGAGAGTTCAGGATTCGTGCAATGAATGAGTGAACTCATATCTGACGAGACTTAAGATAAGATTCAAGATTGACAATATTTTTTCCTCTACAAAAGGACTTTCACTTGGAGTTCAGCCGGACTCTAAACTTTTCTAAATTAGTGCTATTTACTGACAGTGTGGTAGTGCAGCTCTGAGCCTTGAAGTATTACGAATTATGGCAAATAAAGATACTTTCTGATTTTGAGATATAGTGCTGAAAAACCGGCTCATGATAAATGCATCAAAAACTGTCTACATAATTTTTCATAAAGGAAAAGAGATTTATGAACCTGATCTAACTCTTCATGGAGTGAAAATCACTAAATTAACTTCAGTAAGATTCTTGGGTCGTTTTTTGGATGATAAATTGTTTTGGTTAAGCCACAAACAATATGTTGTCAGTAACCTGAAGTCGGCTTACTTTGCTATATGAAATTTAAAAGCTATTTTCGATAAAAGAGGAAACTTATCAATATCAATGTATGGGCTTGCATATCCTCACCTAAAACAACTCTATTTTGGTGTCAGGTTACCAATTAGAAGAAAATGTTTATTATTGTAAGACTGTATTCTTCGGCTTTTCTTTCGACTGGACCTTGAGGATAGTTGTTTTAAGCTATCTTCTGGAAAATGCTTTCTAATATTTCCTACCTTAGAAGCTGCAATATTTAGTAGAAAAAATATCATATTCTTTCCCTCAAATATTAATGAACACCGTGCGAAGTATAAGTCTAATACCTTAACTGGCGCTCATCGACTTTTCGCCTTCAGGAGAGTGCCTCAATACTTATGTAATACTACTTTTAACAAGCAAAAAAGCGGGAGATTTAATTACTGGATAGATTTGCAAGGAATGAGACAAGCTAAGACACTTCTTGGGAACTACAATCAGAACAGGTTAAATAAATACATAAGCCTAAGCAAAAACCAACTTAAAGTTCTGACAGAAATCCTGATGGGACATTGCCACCTGAATGGACACCTCAAGAAACCCAGATTGGCGGAGCGGGAAGAGTGAAGATTTTGAGGGAAAGAGTACGAAACCTCTATCAACATCCTTTTAGAGTGCACACCAAATAGAAGGAGAGCTATTTATTTTAAAGCCGTTCAAAATTCGAATGTTCCTGAGTGAAATATAACTAGAGAACCTGCTTTAGGCGGCAAGGTATCTCTAACCACTTGACAGCCGAAGAGGAACACAATAGATCTATTAGGTCGCAATGTACTGATCCCCATCTAACCACTTGGCAGCCGAAGAGGAACACAATAGATCTATTAGGTCACAATGTACTGATCTCCATCTGCACATGCATACATTCATTTAACAAGATCCAAGAAGATCTCAAGAAGCTAGTGATAAAGCAGTTCAAGAAACAATTAGTCTCATTCATTTATGCTAAAGAATTTTAGTCTATTAGGGTATATTTGGAAAGGTAACTGCCTTTTTGAACTATTATGCTGTATTCCGTTAGTGACTTTTTATTGCATTGCTTTTTTTCATGTTAAATCCGACGTAATTTTGACTTCCTTAATAAAGATTTATTAATCGGAAAATTGAGCTAATAAATAATGAAACGTATAATTAGAGCGCAATCAAAACTCATAGAAGTACAGGAATAAATCACGCTTCGATATCAAGCAACCTCATAAATTCTGCAACCCTTTTAATGGACTCTACATGGCTCGAATTAATCACCAAAATTCACACTCATTTTATAGTGCTACAATTTTGAGGAACTTTAGAGGCATATATTTAGTGAATTAGATGACTAAATAAAAAATATTATATACATATTTTATTTTATTTTCGAAGATCTATTCAGCAGTACCTCATTCAGGTGGATAAACATATACCATAAATTATGTGGCGTAACTAATCCTTGGTAACCTTCAATGAATTTATTTTGGCAGACCTATTATACTAAATTTTTTCCAACTTATGAAAAGTACCATTGAAAAGTTGGAGGGAGGAGACATTTAAAGAACCATTTTGGAAGCTCATATTTTTCGGATGAAGCGATTAAATACAAAACAATATAAAATATTTATTTTAAGACCTGTTCAACCATATCCCTCTCGTTCGATAAGGTGAAACTAGGTACCAATTTTTTTTTTTCTAAATTCGCATTAAATCTGTTTTTGTGTAACTGGAATCAATGTGCCTGAAAGATTAAAATCTGACGAAGTGTTAAGGCTGTGATATATAGATGAACGGAGGGACGAAAGGACATGAAATTATACTGTAAAAAACTCTAAAAAGAGGAGGGCGGATGGGAAAAGTTTTCTTCTATAATCCTGTTAGCTATATACAGGGTGTGCGGCAAGTACCTCCTAATTTCTCGGAAGTCAAAATAGTTCTACTTTGTCATAGAAAAAAAAAATTTTCCCTTAACGGAAATACAGATAGTCCTAAAGGGATACCCAATAGTTTACCATATTGGCCCTAAGTTTTGAACCTACTTACATAATTTAATCAAATTTTAATATTTTATAGAGGGCATAAAGGATCATTAAACTCATACTACAGTAGATCTTTTAGATTATCAGAGAAGTCAGGAACGGACTTGTAGCTACATTTGTTAGGCACAATTTTTGACAGGTATCATTTTACAGAGCTGAAAACTAATTTTTTAAATACTTTATCATTCAAAATCTTCAAAAGAGGTACTCTTTATTTATTTCGATAAAACTGACGGTTTTCAGCATAAATCGGTTTTTATGCGAAAAACTGAAAAGTTATTAATGTTAATCACATACAGGTAAAAATTAAGTCGTTATTGTTAATACTTATATACTAAATTACTATTAACGGAACTTGCTAAAACCGCCATTAAATAAAAATAATTTTAAAAAAATAGAAGAATATTCTTACGCAGAGTATGCTGATATACATTTAATTTATGGTGAAGTACTATCAACTTCTTCGAAGGCAAGACTTTATGTTGAAATATTTCCAGTTCGAACATTGCCAAGTCCAACAACCTTTCAAAGGGTTGATCGAAGCCCAAAGGAAACAGGTTAAAGATGACTAGAAAAGAATTACTAGAGTTAACGAATTAATTTTTTACATGTTTTATTAAGGGTTATTTTTGCCGCAATGTGGCGGTGAGGGCCCTCTCAGGAGAGTACGAGACCCTCACTTAGATTAGGCCTGTTTACAAGAGATGACATAATAAACACACAATTTACTTTTTTAGGCTGTTGAAAACCCGCAAGCTATAATTAAAAACAAACACCAATGATAGTTTATTGGAAATGTGTGGGTTGGCACCATTAAAAGTTCATTTGTTTTGGAAGAAAAACTTGGTGGTGAGATTTATTTACAATTTTTGCAGCAAAATTTAAATAATTTATTGGAAGACGTACCTCTTGATAGAAAAATGCAAATGTGCCATGATAATGCTCCACCTCATTTAAAGCGAATAGTACGTCAACACCTAACTAACGTTTTTGGCCCTAGATAAATAGGTCGAGGTGGGCTGTTTTATAGCCACCAAGGTCTCCAGATCTAAATCAATTAGACTTTTTCTTCTGGAGACATCTAAAAGAACTAGTTTATTCAGCACCAATAATTACTAGAGAAGAACTACTGGCGAGAATAGTATAGCATTTTAACGATGTCCGTAATAACACCGGAATATTATTTACAGTACAGCGAGAAAAATTCGAAGAATAAAAAAATGTTTTGAAGTATCTGGAGCCCATAGTGAACATTTGCCAAAATAACGTTTAAACATTTTCACTATTTTTATACAATAACAACATTGTAAATTAATTAAGCCCCGATCAACCTTTGGAAAGGTTTCTGGACTTGATAATATTTGACCTGGAAGTCTTTCCGCACAACATCTACTTGCCCTCAAAGATTGAGAGAGCACTTTCCCATAAATTACATCACATCAGCACACCCTGCTTACTTTATTTATACCTGTCTGTGTTTAGCCTTAATGACTTTTGAATTTTTCGCATAAGAATCGATTTATTTCGAAAACCTTCAGTTTTATCGAAATAAATTAAGAAACCATTTTTTGAAGAAGAATGACCAAGGTATTTAAAAAATTGGTTTTCAGCTCTGCAGAATGACACCTGTCAAATATCAGGCCCAACGAGTGTAGATGCAAGTCCATTCCTGACTTCTCTGATGATCTAAAACATCTACTGTAGTATGGTTTAATGAGTCTTTATGACCTCTATAAAGTATTAAAATTTCATTAAGTTGTTCAAGTCGGTTCAAAACTGAGCCGATAAGGTTAATCGCTGGATACTCCTTTAGGGCTTTGAATCTTCGTTAAGGGGCATTTTATGGATTTTTTTTCTAGGAAAAAGTAAGATTATTTGGACCTTCCTTAAAATGATTCCGAGAAATTTAGGAAAATTCATTAAACTTAGTGCATCTCTGTTTTATAAGCTATATTAAGTACAGTTAGTCTTACACTGTAAAAATGATCGAAAACGTATTTTTTCATTGTTATAATTACCATTTGTTATGGTTGCGTAGTTACCTGACTCACACCTACATCGAAAAAGAAAATTAATGATCTTAACACAAAAATAATCACAACATTTTTACTTTGAATTTGTTTCTAATTTAAACATTATATCAGTTTAATCGTAAAATAATTGTAAATTCTGAAGACATTATAATAGAAAAAGGATATGCTTTTAAACTTAGAAAAAAACTGAAATGTAATATTGCAATTTACCTATTAAAAGGTGTTAAAAAAACAAAATTTTACTAAAAATAAATCGACCGAAACTAATAAATCACACACTTGGCCTTTCCTTTGACTTTTATCATTTTCTTCTGGCAAATCTCTAACTATTCAACATTCTAGTATCCTTGATATTCGCTATACTTAAAGTAACATTCTGAGTCGTAAATAAAAGAAAGACCACATAACAATCCTAAATATGGAACAAAGATATTTAAAAAAAAAAACACTTATGCAATGCAATACATAAAATCATATTTTAATTATATTTTGCGATTCATAAAACGTTTTTGGTATCTTTGTCCATTTTAAGTTAACATTGTTACAGCCTAAGTCAATGGATTCGACTTAAGAGGCTTATATTGTCTTACTGTATAAGATGTTCCTATTTTGAAGATATTTCAAAAGAATATTTAATAGTATTATAGTAATATTATTAGCAATAATAGTTTTTGCCAAAGCATTCACAAATTATTTTGTTTGTTGAGATATATCATTATTATATCAAATGCCATTTTGTATTATATTCGTAAGAGAAGTATTTTTTTTATTAGTTTTTTTCCACTACAAATTATATTAAAAACTAAAATAATAATAAACAAAAATATTTGACATATTATTTATAATTTTACGGAATCTCGTTCATATAATTTGTCTGCTTGAACAAAATGTTTGCATTTATCTTTTTTCATAATGACATGATGTGATGTCTGAACGTCAAATTAACTTAATTTATATTTTTTAAGTCAAAACTACGAAGGCAGACAGCGTTAAAATATATTTTAATACTGTTTAATAACTACAAAAAACTAAATTATATACCTCTCTTTTATATATCTGTTTTGGTTGTTGTTATTTTCTACTTACACCAAAAGACATGAATTAAAATTGCCTTGGTGGGCATAGCTTGTAAACGATAGACTGTTTTTCTACTAGAATAGCCGAGACAGAAGGGAATAGTACCTTATCGCCCTCTGTGCCACCAGAAGATTCCCTCAGGTGGGAGTAGCTTCTCCAACTATCTGGAGCTTAATTGTAGACTGACCTCGGCATATCTTTTCATGACAATGCCGATGACGTGGTCATAATCGCAAGGGGCAAATTTGAGAATACCTTTTGCAACATAGGCTAGAGAAAACTGGAACACACTAAAGAATGGTGCCAGATGATAGGACTAGATGTCAATCTCACCAAAACCACCTGAGTAGTCTTTACAAGAAACTTCAACCCGAAAATCTTCAAAATGGATGGCAACGTTCTTGAGTAGATATTAGAGGTTAAATATCTGACCTGATTATAAACTTTTCTGGAATAAGCACGAAAAAGAAGTAATTAACAAGGCTACAAATGCCTTGACGGTCTATAGAAATTTCGCGGGAAAAAGCTGGGATACAAACCCAAAAATCCTGCAAATCAATCATCACATACAGGGCAGTGATCTGAAGTAAAAGAAGCAGTCTGGCCAATAAGAAAGCCAACCTCTCGAAAGTTCAAAGACTCTTATGTGCGTGTACAACTAGGTCAGTGAAAACCTGCCCAATGGCCACAATTGAAGTAATCCTAAAACTTACACCTCTACATATAGTTATGGAGAGAAGACGATATATAGGATGATGAAGTCATAAAATTAAGGCCCAATCTCTTATCCAGAAATCAACAAATCTGGGACATGCCCCAAAATGAAATGAAAAAGAAATTCAACTTTGTGAAAAACTTAAACACAAAGTTTAGTCGCGAAAGTGATTAGAACAGAAACTCCATTGATAAACAAAACAAAAATTCTATTAAATGATATACAGATCTTCAAACCAATGAACGAAACCGAAATAAGAGTGTATGGATCCAGAACCAGACACCTCGAAAGCTTGGGTAAGTCACCAAGCATCTTCCAGGCAGAAATACACGTCATCAGGAAATGCATTCAATTCAGCATAAAGATAAATTATCGCGGATTATTATCATGTAGGATAGTCAAGTAGCCATCAGTGTGCTGAGCTCTCAACTAATCAGCACTAAGATGGACTGAAAATTCCTAGAGGAACTAAACAAATTAGGTAAGAATCGTAAGATCACTCTCCTGTGGGTACCGGGATACATCGGGGTATAGGGGAATAAAATAGTATTGCTATAGCTCGCAAGAAAAAGGTCTGAGATACTATTTCTGAGACTTGAACTTTTCTGTGGAATCAGTAGCAATGTAATGCTGGAAGAACTAAAAAGAGAGGAAGCGAGCAGGAGATCCAATTATTGGACGGATCTTCAAGTAATGAAACAAGCGAAGGTACTTCTTGGGAACTACGACCAGAAAAGATTCAAGGAATGCATAAGGTTAAACAAAAACCAAGAAAATCAGATTAGCAAGAAGAGAAGAATACCGATTCTGCGAGGAAGGGAATGAAACCTCTATTTACATCCTTTCAAAGTGAAGCACTTTAGAAAACCCTAAAATTCGGCTCTTGGGAGGACACCAAATAGAAGAAGAAGAATTACCCATTTTAAAGCAGTCAAACATTCCAAGGTTCCAAAAGGAAATAGGACTGGAGGACCTGATCTAGTCGGCAAGTTTTCACTAACGACTTGGCAGCAAAAAGGAAAGATCGATTAGGTAGCAGTGTACTGATCCCTGATTCACATGCGTACAAATGATAGACTGATGAATACAACGGAAGGTTTTAAAACCTGATATTGATTTCTTTGAATACTTCTGTGCAAAATGGTCAAGCAAAAGAGAGTAACTATTCTATCTAAAACTAAACGTGACTATTCTCCAAGAAAAAATAACTACATTCAAAGTATTCAACATCGAAATATTTCACACATGTTTGTATGGCCTAAAATTTCTAGTGCAAAAGAATCTATGTCAATTTTAGGCATCTTTCATTGTAAAATATATTTAGAGTTAGACCTATAAAGCCAGATGCACTAAGAAGATTTAACAGTTAATCCCGATCTAGTTGCCATCAAATTTAAATCTTCTAGTCGGCCAGTTTTGTTTTGCTTATAATATTGTCATAATTTATATTACATATGTCAACAGATAAATGCCCACATGGGGATAATAAGGATAATAACCTTGCGACAAAGCCTTGAAATATGTAAGGTATATTTTTGCATATCGAAAATAAATAAAATTCTCCATTTTTGCCGGTTCAATAATAAGAGAAAATTGTTTTTTTATGCTTGTATTTTTAGGGTTTAAAACTTCCTTGATTTATTGTTGCTCTGATCAGTTTAAGTCCTCTGCTGTCACTTTAGGGCGGTTCTAAAATTAAACCATGTTAGTGAATCCGGCTGATAATATTTAGATAAAGTACAGTCAAAAAAATTGAAGGTCCTAATTGATTCTATAATTTCTAAGCGCAAATTAAAGATGCGGCTACATAATATATTACAAACTAACTATTAAGTTATTACATGCAACCTTGTGCTTCTTAATTTATTTTTATAAAATCGTTGAAACGAAAAAAATAAACTAGATACTTTTAATAGTAATTTTTCTCAATAACTCACATTAAAACGTAGGTTTCAGTTATCGTCTTTTTTCAGTTTATCCAGACGAAACATTATTATTACGTTCTCATCTCATTTTCGGACTCAATTTCTCGTCTCGCCTCGAAATTTTTCGATCCTTGCAAAATCATGAGTCAGGCAAAACCAATCATTTAAAATTTTAAACCTTTTAATTTTTTCTTGTTTAATGAGTTTAAAAATTAAATCGTTTTAATGTCGAATTTTCAGATGACCATTTATATAAACTCATAGAATAAGTATAATTTTCTAGGCGAATGCAATGGTTATTACTCTTTGTTATGAAATAAGATATTCACCTTCGACTCATGACTTAAACTTTTACTTCCACAAGTTAGAGCTATCATTGCTATATAACTTTATGTCAAAATTTGACAAATGCGTCAAACTAGTGACATTTTTTTGGCAACTCTAACATAATCGGAGTTGCCCATTCTACTATTTTCTTTTTCCGTTATTTAACAAGAAATTTGTCGTAAGTTTCACAAACTAAATATCCATAAAAAAGAAAAATGTTAAAAACGAAGTTCTTCCTTTTGTATAGACAGATCGATAATGTTATATCCAGTTTGCGTAGGGCTATTTAATGAGGAATTTAAATGCTTATTATGGGTTCTATACTTTAAGTGAAATTTTGAATATGAAATGAGAAATTTTAACAGCGGATTAAAATAATCAACGAAAACCAAACTGAACATGAAGTAAAACCGATATGACCAAAAATAATGATTTTTTCTAATTTGTTTAATATATAAGAAAAAGGAACAACGGGTAATTAATATTTTTATTGAGTGAGTTTTCATTTTTGATGGATGATTATGTTACACCTTGAAATCTACTTTTGATGTAATAAAATAGTATTTTTTGGAACCGTTACCTCCGCCCCCAGAAGGATTACCAGCATTTGGGCAGTGTATACTTTATCCATTAAAATGTGCTTTTAACGCCAGCTGTCATTTGTCAATTTGATTCATCATTTTAAAATGGCTTTTCGACAGAATCCACGTGTTCAAAATTAGGTTCTCAGATAAATTAAAAAATTTTTGTATTTTAGAACATTTATTTTCGTTTCTGTATATATATATATATATATATATATATATATATATATATATATATATAATAAGGGGAAGAGTACTTCTTTATATATATATATATATATATATATATATATATATATATATATATATATATATATATTCTCGGCTATGCGGACAAAGACCGTTGATAAATATTATTCTCATACTAAAAAGTGCGGAGATCTCCAAAGAACATGGAAAAGTCCTGGCCCGAAAAATGACGACGGGGCTGTTTCGTCCTAGTATGGGACTCATCAGGCCATTGCAATCGGTACAAACCAACATTTGGTGTCTGTGTCCTATGAACAAATTCCACAGTTGAAAAATAGTAAATAAGACACAGTGGCGACATCTCGATGGCTCACTCAATAACATAAGAATAACGCAAATTAACAAATGTTGTATAAAACCGCCATAGGGTGGCACGAAGGTAAATTAAAAAAGAAATATATCAAGACTCGATACACGAACTTGCTACTCCAAGGATAAAGGTCGCATTATTCGGCATCGGCAACCAAACTAACTATAAATTCCACAGTTCAAGTTCAGTTTCGCACCAACGATCTCCCCAAGAGAGCTGTTGTGTATGTTTTAAGCCAACAAATATAAAAATATAAAGAGAAGTTATCGCCCGTATCATTTTGAAATAAAATAAGAAAATTCTCGGTTATGCGATTAAAGACCGTTGATGGACATTATTCTAATGCTAAAAAATGTGGACATCTCCAAAGAACAAGGAAAAACTCCGGGTCCGAAAAATGACGACAGTGCTGTTTCTTCGTAGTATGGGACTCGTCAGGCCATTGCATTCGGTACAAACCACCATCTCTTATCTGTGTCCTGTGTTATTGATTGAGCCATCGAGATGTCGCCACTGTGTCTTATTTACTATTTTTCAACCATGAAATCTGAAACAGTATTGTCGTCATTTTTCGGACCCGGAGTTTTTCCATGTTCTTTGAAGAACTCCGCACTTTTTAGCACGAGAATAATATTTATCAACGGTCTTTATCCGCATAGCCGAGAACTTTCTTATTTTATTATATATATTATGTATATATATATATATATATATATAGTATATATATATATATATATATATATATATATATATATATATATATATATATATATTTATATATATATATATATATATATATATATATATATATTTATATATATATATATATATATATATATATATATATATATATATATATATATAAATACATTTATTTTCATTTTTTGAAAAGAATTTTCTGTCTGATCAGTTACTAAACATATGATTGTTGATTTTCTTTCTTAAATTATTTCTCTTGATGAAAATATTTAATTATTGGTCAAAAAAACATTTTTTAAGAAGATCATTTAACTATTATTTTGAACCGTTCAACAAATTTCAATATAAATTATCCTATAAACTTTTTCCAAAGCATTAATCTGATACATTTAAATTAAATTGTGAAAAATAAGAATTGATTATTTTTAATGACTTTTCAGGCTATGTAGCCTAATGCCATCTATGAGCTTATCGTTAAAACTATAAGCTATAATATTTTATGGCATGTCATAACGAAAATCTTGTTTAACCATGCATCAGAAAGGCTCTATAAATTACTTACCTTTTTAGACTATATTTTTTATATTACCTAAATGGCATAAGTGATGGTCAGGTTGCTTCTCATTAAAATAATATTTGGTATAACACGCCATATAGTTCACAAAAGTTTACTACGAAGCGTTAAAGAAACAAATTTTATGATTCAAAAATGTCTGCATACTATTTAGCCTCGTAACGACTATAAAGAGCTTTGGAGTTCTGTAGAATTTCTCTCGGAACTATGAATTCTAAAGAAGTTAAATTTTTCAAACCAGAAATAATTTATCATACTCGCAGGATGACCAAAGCGATCTAGTCGTTGATAATATACATTTTTCGAGAAGTTCTAGAATTGAATAAGCAGATAAGAAAAAATATATTAGCTATTTGTTTAGTCATTGTTTTCATTTACATGTCAGTTTGGATTTAAGCACCTCTAGTAACAACGGCTCCAAATCAAGATTTAAAATTTTTGAAATATGTGTATCAATATAGGATGATCGATAAAGCGCTCCCTTAGGCTGTTTTAGATGAATTATCAAATCACTTTTGGTATTTAAATTCTGAGACAGTTGCTCTGTTGATCCTAATGGATCGCTTTATATTAAGGGCGAAATGACCAAAGCGGTAAAGACTGATGAAAGTAATAATTTCGATTGCTCTAAGTACTATGCAACAAATACAGAAAGTAATATCAAATGCTTGCAACAGAAAGATGTTGACTATTTTGTTAATTCTAATTAAATTAAGGATTTTTTTATAGATTCAATATAAACATAGTTTCTTTAAAGCTCGATATTGACATTTGGGATGTTTATGACGATAATTCAAAGGTCTAGATATAGTTAAAAATCGAGAGGTTGTTAACGATGTAGTCGAAAGGGTAATAAAATTAATACAAGCTCATATAAACATTATCACTACACGTGAAGATCAAACAATACTTAATTTAAGTAGTAAATGAAAAAAAAAATCATATTTCGACCAAAGGATGCTTAACAATCAAATTGAAAATAGCGAAGGAATTGAACTATTCTCATTTTTATTTATAAGTAATTTTTTCATTGTTTTTAAATTAACCTTCATCACTGAATTTAAACATATTAGTGTATATTGAAAAATTATCTAAAAAACCAATTTCTACTATTTATGGCTTTTACTTGAAAAAAAAAAACTTTTTTTTCATTAATTTTGTTCTTTTACCACCAAAAAACATTATTTGGAAATAAATATTATTTTTCAAGGAAAGTCAACAGTAACTGAATAATTGGCTGAGGAAAAATAAAATTTCCGAAAAATTAAAATATTTCATGTTTATTGAAGGAAAAATATCTCGCCACAGTTTAAAGGAATCAAAAATGTTTTTTTTGTATCTCAATTTTAGTGTGAGAATATAAACTTATGATTTGATTGATACTACAGGAAAAAAGTTCAATGAGGGAAATAACGACCACCCTGTGACATATATATATATATATATATATATATATATATATATATATATATATATATAAACGAGGATTTTAAGTTATATGTCTTAAGGCAGTTAATGTGAAAAATTTTTATATAGACCTTTGTCTTTCAATATTTTTGCGAAATTTCACTTTAATCATTGTAAAAAGTATGATCAACGAAAGAATTGTTAAAGTTCAAGGTATTGGTATAAAACTCGGATTTGAAAACTAGACACAGATTTAGTTTTTTACATTTTTAAGAAAACAATGTTTCTAAACCAATAAACAGCAAGTTCTACTTACATTTTGACAAAAACAGCAAAGCACTAAAATCACAAAACATTGACACACTTTCTTAGTAAAACCAATCCAGTGCATATTAACATCTAAAATAAATATATCGGCAAAAACAATACCTATAGTATACGAAACTCACTAAGACACTATATCAAAATTAATCAAAACGATAGAAGGGATTATAGATTAAACTGGCTTAATCTAATCAAAAATACCGACAATTTGATTTGCAATAAGAGGTTCCACAAATATAAGCCTTCGCATCTCGAAAGGTAAACGAAAATTGTATAAACTAAAGGAAAAGGGTACTTTGCTCAAGTAGTTAGTAGAAAATGTTTCATACATGCCTTATTTTTAGATTTACTAGTTTAGTTTATCCGAATAAAATCATTTTATGGCATTTATATTTGGTTTTAAAAGTTAAATATACATAGCCGACTAAACACACTACTTTACACGAAAGTTTACTAGTAGCGAATGGTATGTTTCAGAAGATAATTTTTTAAGCCGTGTTTAACTAATGTGTATACAGAGACAGATTTATGGAGTGTTTAGATTAAGATTTGTTCAGACAAAAACGTTACGTGGCTACCGACTTAACATTTTCTAATAAATCTAGCAGTAAAATAACTTTACATTAGTCATTAATAGAGTCTTTAACCTTGTCTTGTCAATATCGAGTTAAAAGACAAAGATCAGTTAACATATAATTTTAAATTTTCAGAAATAATCGTTATAAATAGTTATCCATGTAACATTATAATAGGAACTACCACAGTTATTACACAAAAATTTTTTAGCAACAACTGTTGTTCATATATGTGTATTTAAACTAATACATCAAGGCAAGATAACGTAATTAACATTTTGAATGTTCAAAGTTAAATTAATAAATATAACTTTAGAGGGCATATCATTTTAAATTCTAATAAAACATAACAGAATTAAAACTCAGCAAAAATTTGGTAAGTTTGTAATTTATATATATATATATATATATATATATATATATATATATATATATATATATACGAGGTGTGACTTTAAAATAACGAGACTATGGATGTAAAACATTTTATTTTAAATTTATATATATTTAGTTATTATCATATTCAATATACACCCCTCCTCTATGCCTATAACGCTCCATGCGAATTTTCAATTGTTTGAAACAGTGCTGGAAGTCTTCTTGTGTAAGTTCCTGCATGACGCTTACTGCTTTTTTAAATAAAAGCTTTAAGGAACTTAAATCTTGTTCCTTTTAATGCAGATTTGACCTTGTAGGGAAAAACAAATAGGGGATGGTCTAAAACTGGGACATTGTACTTGGCTAGAAACGTCTTGACAGACAATATAGAATGAGTCGGCGCATTGTTATGATGAAGATCCCATAACTTGTTCTCCGGATAATTTTTTTCTTATTCTTTCACGGAGTTGAACAAGAATTTCAAGGTCGTAATGCTCATTAATTGTATAACCTTCAGGCAGTGGCTAATCCAGGATTTTGGTTTGGGAAGGGCTTGAACCAGCTGAGGATAGGCTTTATCAAAATAATTTAAGATTTGTAATGGGTGGACTTAGATGATTTAGAGGGGGGCTTGAGCTCCTTAGCCCTCAATCCGCTACTGCCTTCAAGGACTCAGAAAGTACACAATCGCAAGAATATCGAAAAAAGAACATGGATTTGTTAATTTGAGTTCTTTTAGCTCTATGTGAAGTTGGGCCGTTTAATTGCAAGAATTGGTACTTAGTTTCAGAATCATAGGAAAGAAAACTAAGATTCATCACTTGTTATTACCTTTTTCAACAAGTTCAGGCATTTTCAAATCCTTTCAAATTCCCGTAAAAACATTTTCGCGAGGTTCTTTTTCTTCAGTTGTGAGAATTTTAGGCATTTTTTTTGCCCACACTTTTTGAATATTAAAAATTGTTATGTAAAATTTGCCTTACGCATTCTTTTACGATTCCTACAGTTTACACAATCGCACGAATCGTTATCGACGTTCTAAACTGAATGAGATTACCGACTTTTTCAATATTTTCATACGTTTTTGACATGAAAGGTTGACCGGGTGTGAATAATCTTCGACGTCTTTTCGGCCTTCTAAGAAATGCTCAAACTACTCTAAAACTTGCACACCTGATAAATATTCGTTACCATACACTTGTTTTAACAAAAGATAAGTTTCAGAGGCGATTTTCCTAAGTTTTATGTAAAATTTCACGATAATTCGTTGCTTTATTGTTATTCTTTTTTCAGAAAAACAAAAAAAAAGTTCTTATCCAATCGAAGGCCGAGACTAGACTGATTTGACTGCAAACATGAGAGGTACCGCATTCCAAAGAGAAGGCTTCACACTATACAGCTGTCGGTTGTTTGCCTTTGGCCCATGCGTACTTCTTCCGGTAAAGCATCGATTTCCTTATTTCATAGCCATGCTTTGTATTGGGGTGTAGCTATTCAATTTTTTTATGTAAATCATAAGTATTTATTCTAAAACTAAAATTTAGACCAAAAAAAATTATTTTGATTCCTTTAAACAATACTGAAATGACTTTACTTTTCACATTCATTTAATAAGGGATTTTTCTTTTTTCGAACTTTTTTCGGCCGTCAGTTACTAAACAAATGATTAATTTTTGATCTTAAATGATGTCTCTAAATGAAAAAAATGTAAACCCTGGTGAAAATACGTTTTCTGTATTATATTTATTTTCCAATGTTATTTTTTAACAAGAAAATTCGAAAATTAGTAGAAATAATTTAATATACATGGACTAGCTTTTTAAGGCTTCCATGATCTTTCATTGATTTACTTCGACTTCAAAAAGCCATTTAATGGAATATATCATCCAATTTTATTAAACAAACTGCAGAAATATAGAATAACCACTGTTAATTTTCTGAATTGCCAGCTATCTGTCTGGTTGAAAGCAAATGATCAAGTTTTGCGGTAAATTATCGCTGGAATTAAGGGTACACTCTGGGATTGGGCAAATATACCATCTGTTCATGTTCTTGTTTTTCATCAACGACCTTCCACCAGTGTTCTTATCTTCTTTTGCTAGTGGCGCATCTTGAAGAATGGTCTATATTGCAGAATGAAATCTCCAAATTGATTTAATGCCCAGGCTTAGTATATCGAAATGCAAGATAATTTCCTTTTCTAGGAAAAAAACCATTCAGCTTACCAAGTTGGTGACCCTGAGCTCACTATAGTAACTCTTATTAACGATTGGTGAGTAAGAATTGACAGTGACTTGCATTTTACTGCACACATCGACAGCATGATGGCAAAATAGTTTAAGAAGTTGTGCGATTTTAATAATATTGAAACTCTTAAGGCAGTTTATTTTGGCTTGGTCGGAAGTAACTTGGGAGTATTGTTGCATGATCTAGTCATATCTACCCAGGGTATACGCTGCAAGAATAGAGCTAATCCAAAGTTGTAAAAAGCAAGAAATTTATGTAACTTTACGTATTGAATTATATTCTAGATTTTTAGTTAAAATTATTAAAAAATTGCCCTTGAGCATTTAGAAAAATGTGATTTGTTAGAAGCGTATCTAGTGTGTAGAGAAAAATATTTTCCAGCAGTGAAAAATGATGGTCAAATGTATACTGAACCTCATCAACCAAAGAGAAGAATTTTTTTTTAATTTTAGCGAAAATTTAGTAGCAATGGAGGAGTTTTTGGGAAGATTAGAACCAAAAAATAGTTTATATTAAGTAAACAAGTAAATATAAGTGTATTAGAATTTTTAGAAGCGTATAAAAGAATTGGATGAAAGATGTGGCAAGAAAAAGTGGTTTAAGTTCATTTACAATTTGGAAAATTTTAATTTGTTCCCTAGAGGTACTGACTAAATTTTTTGACAATGGGATAGATATAGGCAGAATCCCAACTTTTTAAGGCATATTTTTTGGAGCGATGAAGAGAATTTTTCAGATAGGGATATGTTTAATCGTAAAAATATACACAATCGGTCTAGTGAAAATCTGTTTATTTCTCAATCTAGAAATCCGCAAGTACAATTTGGTGTTAATGTTTGGTGTGATCTAATTGGCAGGAAAATAATTGTGCCATTTTTTTATGAAGATACTTTGACAGGCAGGAGATATATTGACATGTTATCAGAATTACTGGAAAAATATTTAGATGATGTCGGCTTGAGGGCACGTAATCAAATCTATTTTTAATAAGACGGATCTCCCCCCCCTCCCCCATCAGTTTTACAATATGAGAATGTTGTTGGAAAGGCAATTCCAAGGTTGGTGGATAGCAACAAATGATCCGATATTTTGATCCTCAAAATGTCCTGATAACAATCCATTAGACTTTTACTTTTGAGATTAAATCAATATATCTATGAAAGAAGTAATGTTAGCCTAGGTGAACTTCAAGACAGTATTAAATATATTATTATATCCATTGATACTAGAACAGTTTTAAAGCCACAAAGTGTTTAATAAAGGATGCTCTAAAAATGTATTGAATACAACAGACATATCTTTGCAGATTTAATATAGGTGTTTTCTGCCTATACACAAATGAAGCAATACATAGAAAATTAAGTTTTATTTGAGAAATACATAGCCAATTGTCTGCTTGGGTGACGTAAAATCTCATCGATAGTTTCCGTCGACAAATCAGTTCAAATATAAGTTCCGAATAATAGAGAACACAACCAGGGTATCTGGGAAAGGCTCCGATGAAACCCACTGATGAGTCCATCACCGGTGACTGAGGATGAAACACCAAACTTTTAGTGGTCAAATGTGTAAACCGTGTTATGATTTTCGGAAATTCAAGCAATATTCAATTTGTGATTCGTAGCAAAGAGACCTACTTTTACAATATGACATCCCTGGTGTGGAGTCCATTGCAGTTTGAGGGAGCTGCAGAGAGTGCTGTTCCTAGCACTAACGGCTACTAAAGGGGTCACTTTCACGCCGTTTCTCGAGCATCCAGCTTTCCACGTAATCGATATTAAGACACAAAAATCTTTAATTCCCTCCAAAGTAGTTGCCCTAGAGGGGGGAGGCTGTCGTAATATCTCACCGATAGGTTCCGTCGACAAATGAATTCAATCATAATACCGATTACACACAAAACCAGAACAGTATGCTAGTCCAGTGGGACAGACCAGCGGTGAGTAGAGTAAATTAAGCCGGCAAGTTAATTAAAAAAAATGAGTAAAACCGATTTGTGTTCATATTGACTTTCTTATGTTTAACGAGGTATAGTGGCAACGCTGCTGACTTGAGACATTTGCACGGTCCTAATATTACCATGCATACGGAGATAATACTGGCCTGGCTCGGCTACTGACTTCGTGTGCAAGCAGCTTAAATTCCAAAAAATAGAAAGCACGACAAGGGTGTCTGTGAAAGGCACCGGCGAAACACGATGATGAGCCCATCGCCGGTGATCGAACTTTTAGTTGTCAATTGTGTAAAACAAGCCATCCGTGTCCTGGCTTTCGGAAATTTACTCAGTTTGTAATTCGTAGCAATTTACAACATAAGCGAGTCTATATATCACCAACAGTACTCAAAATGGAGGTGGAGCCAACGCCAATCAATAGGTCCGACCTACGACCACGTATAAAACGTTCAGCATAACAAATTTCCTCAGTACCAAAGCGTTTGAAAGAGTGTGGCATGCGGGCCTGATTTACAAGATCCAGAACGTCGCTACCTAACGTGGATCTGCGAAATTGTAGATTAATACCTACAAGAACGTGAGTTCACCGTAAAGATTGAATTAAAAATATCACAACCTAGAAGACCAGAGGCTGGAATACCGTAGGGAACCGTAGTTTTACCACATCTCTGTAACAGTTTTACTCACAACATCCCCCTGACAGTAAACACGAAAATGGTCCTATTCACTAACGGCACTGCCATAATGGCAAGATCGATCCAACCCAGAATGATCAGCAGATACATACAAGAAGAAATGAATATAGCCCATGACTAGTTCATTTCCTGAAAAATGGCGATTAATGCTGAGAAGAACCAAGCACTCTTCCTGACAAGAAGGAGGAAATTAGATGGACTTATGAAGCCAAATATCTAGGAGTGATGATAGATAAAGGACTAAGGTGGTTAAAGCACATCTCAGCTACCTTCAACAAATTCAAATTTGTTAGAGGACAGCTCTACCGCTACTAACAGAGCGACAAAAAACAGTCTTGAGAACAAGCTGAAATCATCGCGGGCATACTATGGCCCATTCTGACCTATGGGTCTGCAGCTTGGGACTAGACAGCAGCAACACACCTTTAGAGACTAGAAACTCAGGAAAATAGACTACTGAGGATGTTTTTAAATGTCTCGTGGTTCGTCAGGAATGAGCAAATATATAGGAAGATGAGACAGAAAGCTGTCAAAATCTTCTTGAAGGCAGAGATGTATGACAACGCGTTCATCAGGTGAGCAGTAAATTACGACCGTGCAGTGGACTGCAGGGAACACAAAATATCCAGACACCAACTTTAGGCAACAGGGCCCAGGATCATCTAGGTACACGAAGCAGAATTCTACCAGCCAAGGAAGGAAGAAAGAAGAGGAGCCGAAAGAAGCCATTCACAAAGATCATATCACAAGATTACCTTCTTAGGTACTAAAAGTGCTTTTGAAAAAAGTTCCATACGAAATAGTCAAGGGGTGGAGTTCTGGAGAATTTGGCGGCCATTAACTAGCTGCCACGAACGCGGAAACATTATCAGACACAGACACAGACAGAATTTTGCTTTTGTAAAGCTTGATGGGAAGGTGCGCTGTCTTGCAGAAAAATGTAGTTGTTATCATGATAAGGTTGAAACACCGGTATCAAAATTTAATGGATGTGAGATGTAATTATCAGCATTTGTTGTAACCAACTGCCGGTTGGTAAAAATACATTACTATTTTAATTCCAATAAACCACATAGGAAAGCATTAGCTTCTAGCAGAATCTTGTCTTTTTGTGATATAATTGTTGAAATATTAATTTGAGAAAAAACTCCGTCATTTTCACAGTTCTGTGAAATTTGTACGGAATACACCATTCTAAGTATGTACCAACTGATCAGGTTGAAATTTCGATTCTATCCCGGATTTGTCTTTAAAGCAAATGAATACCTAGGATATTTTTTTGAGATGAAGATTACTGTATAACCAAATGGCCTGTTTTCTGTTTTTCTTACAGAAGCTTAAAAAATCAATAACACTGTGAACGGAACAATGTTTATTGGGCACTGGTGGTTCGCTTTCAGCGTCAGTTCTTTTGTGAAAAACACTCTTCAATTAATGTATATTCAAATGAGGAGTCATTTTCTAAGTCTCACAATCAGTAGGCACTAAATTTAACAAAATCTCACTGGAAAATTTAGAAAATAATCACAAAAAATTTTTAATACAAGGTTAACGTAAAGAATATACCTTTTGTTGATCCTGTCACTACACATTTAACTGGGATTAATTAAAAATGTTGTTAAAGCATTCGATAAAGGAGCAGATGTGTTTAGATACCTTAAACAGATTTTTTCTAAACTCAGTGATGCGACGCTCAAGGAAGGAATATTTGTTGGACTACAAATTAGAAAAAAACTAAGGGATTAATAGTTTAATCAAAAATTAAGTGATGTTGAACTAGCTGCGTGGAATTCTTTTAAACCAATTGTTTCGGAGTTTTTGTAAAACAAAAGATTAGAATACTACAAAAAACTTTTAGAAGAACTACTTGAAAGCTATTGCAAAATGAGCTGTTGCATGTCTCTTAAAGTACACTTCTTGCCCTCCCATTTAAATTCCTTTAATAATGTAATCCTTCATTTTTCTCACCCTATATTTATGAAGCAATGAACAGTAATAATAACAAAATAAGTAATATGCATATCTTATAATAAACTACTGTTGCTTTATCATATTAATCCCAAGTGTGTTGATGATAGTTCATAATTATTAATAATAGATTATTTTTAATCTCATTTATACCGCTTCTTAATATTGAATCAACACATCTGTCATTTCTAAAATATGATATGATAAGATAACTAATAATTGCAAAACTTATTTTCCACTTTCAAATGATTAAAAAAATATTTTTTTGGTAATTAATTTATATAAAAAATTGATCGCGAAATAGTTTTATTTAGGGTTTCATCGTTTGAAATAACCCACATTCCATTTGGTAAAATATTTAAGCAATTAATAAAATTTACTGAAATTTTGAGGCATTTTTCAAATATCGCTATGATTCATTCTGACAGTGAATAAAATGCTTTATGCAATTATTTTTTAAGTTTGTATTCAACCAACAGGCTGAAATTAAAATTATGCAAAACTATTTTTAAATTGTCTAACTTTCCAATTTAACAACTTCTTGTGGTGATAAAAAGACAGATCAAAACAATGTTGATATTTATTGCTAAAAAGACTAGATTTTTGAATGAGTTGACCCGAAATTATACGCGGAATTGTTGTTGTAAAAGAGTTTGAAAAGGGAATGCAAAAAATTATGATATCCTCAGAAAATCAAATCGATAGTAGATGGGCAAATATAAGAATCACATCCAAGATAAATTAGAGCCGGTTAGGCTTAAAGCAAAACCAAAATGGATGACGCCTCAAATTCTTGATATGATGGAACGTAGAAGACTGCAAAAAAAAATCGCAATAAAAACGAATATAAGAGATTGGATACCGAAATAAGAAGAAAAATAAATGAAATAGAAGATTACGAAAAGAAATATGATTCATTTAATGTGCACAAAAAACAAAACAACTAAAAACATTTCGAAAGGAAAACAATCATTCGATAGCTGACGAAAATGGTCATTTGTTATTTGAAACCCAACAAAAAATATGTAGATGGAAGCAATGCATTGAGGAATTATTTCAAGACAGTCGACCTTCAGAACATAACATAACACAGGCTAACAGCGGACCACTATTAACAAGAAGCGAAGTTGAAAATGCTATCCGTTTAGCAAAGATCGGGAAAGTAAAGGGATCGGACGAAATACCCATAGAATTGTTAAAACTACTAGGAGAAAATGGAAGTAATCTGTTAATTGACCTCTTTAATGCAGCATACAAATACGGTATTTTGCCACATGACTGGCAAAAATCTAGTTTTATATCAATTTTTAAGGAACCTAATGCAAGAGAATGTCAAGGTCATCGCACCGTTGGCGAAAAGAGCCATGTATTCAGGATCTTTCTGCATGTTATCTATACAAAAATATACAAAGAAAGCAGAAGGGCAAATGGGTGAGATACAATTTGGCTTTAGAACTGACCTGGTCATGAGAGAAGCGTTGTTTGGCCTGCAGGTACTGGTACAACGAAGGAGGGATGTAAATGCGGGCATGTTTTAATGCTTTCTGAATTTTGAAAAGGCATTTGACAAGATGTCACACAATAAACTGTAGAAAAGTCAACAAATATTGATGATAAAGATCTAAGAACTATAGCAGACTTATATTGGAACCAGAACTCCACAGTTAAAATGAAGATCATATAGAGGAAATCCAAATTCAGCGTGGTCTAAGACAAGGCTACATTTTGTCCTAATTAATTTTTAACATCTACTCAGAAAAAATTTTCACCGACACACATGACACAAATTGTGAGATACAAATAAATGAACAACCAGACATTGTCACTGACACTAGAATTCAGATTTATGGTAGGCAGCTGGTAAGGGCAGAAATCATAACATACTTGCAGGGCCGAATCAATGACAACTGGGACCACTCGATCGAAATCCAATGCAGAATCGCAAAAGCTAAAACGGCATTTTATCGATACAAGAAGATATTAAACGGTATTGATATAAATCTAAGTCTTGGGACAAGAATACTAAAATATTACGTATTCTCCTTATTTCTTTAAGGCTCAACGCCTCATGGACCTTGGCATAAAATATGCTTAAGAAAATCGAGTCATTTGAAATGTGGTGCTATTGAAGAATGCTATGAATAAGCTCGATGGACAAAGTGCAAAACAATAGTGTCTTGAATCAAATAACAAAAGAGAAAAAAATGATAATAACTACTAAATCCAGAAAGCTGGATTATTTTGCACATTTAATGAGACATCGGGAAAAATATAGTCTTTTGCGTGTTATTATGCAAGGAAAAATAATTGGCAAGAGGAGTCAAGGAAGAAGAAGAACATCTTGCCTAAAGAACCTGAGCCGGTGGTATCACCAGACCTCGCAATCACTTTTCAGATCTACTGCAAACAAAATCCTCAAAGCCAACATGATCGCTAACGTCCGTTAAACGTATATAGCATGGCAAGAAGAAGATACGCGAAATAGAACTGCAACCACAAGAAGTTTTTATTAGCTTTGACGTGAAAAGTCTGTACACCAACGTTCCAGTTAATAAACCACTAAAGATCAAAAGAAGACCAGACCTTAGCAGAAAGAATATCTCTACCACAACACGCCATCGTGGAATTGCTGGAATGTTGCTTAATCAATTCCTTTTTTCAAGAAAAGGAAAAAATTTTCATCCAAGGTGCTGGACTACCAATGGAATCTTCGCTTTCACCGGTAGTCGCAAACATTTTCATGGAATGATTCGAGACCTTTGCAATTGAATCCACAAAAAGGAAACCAAAATTATGGCTTAGATACGTTGACGACACCTTCATTGTCTGGAATGGCAAGGACGAAAAACTTCAAAACTTTCTTTTTCATCTCAACAATATTAGCCCAACCATTAAACTCACTATGGAGAAAGAACTACAAATACAAAATAAATTACCATTCTGGAGTGTTTGATTTGAAAAAAGTGGCAAGCAAGTTCAAAACTCCGTTTACAGGAAATCCACACACACAGGGCAATACCTAAACTGTTAATCCAACCACTACAATAACACCAAATATGGAATTGTATAAAACCTTGTAGATAGAGCATTGATTCTTTGCAACTGCAACGATTATCTGATGGAAGAAATAGATCACATTAAAGGTGACCTGACAGCTAACGGATACCTATGCAGAAATAGGACAAGATCGGCAACAGACGAGAAACAGAGAGGAGAGATTTGCAACATCTTCTATGTTATAGCGAGTTCGAAAAAAGGTAGAAGAATAGGAAAACCATATAACCTCAATGTTGTTTTGAATTCAAATAACTCTCTGAGAAGTCAGCTCACTAGAGTTAAACCAACAACTCAAAGGGGCATGAAGAACTGTGTATATCAGGTACCATGTGAATGTGGCAACTCTTACGTTGACGAAACTAAGGAACATCTTGAAGTAAAAACTCACAGAGAAACAGAAAAATCTGGACAACATCTAAAATGGTTTGAAGCTAGGATCCTACACCGAGAAACAATGAAAATTCAAAGATACCGCAGTTATATATCAGAACCGTCTTTAGATATAAGAGAAGTGTGGAAACTACATCTGAGTAATTGTAAATTAAAACTAAATTCAGCATAAATGGAACCTTAGCATAACATGCATGATTGCACTCTTCTCGTTCATACTCCACCGCATTTATTTTTACTATAAATATTTGTGTAGCTTAGGAATTTGTTCATTTATTCAGTTTGTCATTATATTTAACAACAAAATTAAGACAATGGAAGTTCAACAGATATCTTCTACTTTGCAATAAACATCGTTGTCTTTGACCTAAAAACATATTATTATATCTTTTAAAAATAATACACCTATAGATTACAAAAATTTATATTATATTTTTAACATAATAACTATAAAATATTTCAGTAAGCTACAACTTGAATATTTTCATACAAATTTTCAGTATTAAATCTATTTTTTCGTTCAATATGATGTGCACATGATTTACAACACAGACGTCTAAATCCTTTAAGCTGACAATATCTTTGTAATAAATCGAAGGAACAATATTTTGACTCGTCCTCATTGCAGGTTTTCAATTTCCTTCCATTGCACAATTTGTTAGTGTGACGTGTGTAATTTCCCTGACAGATTTTTCTTTGAGATGGTGGTGGTTCGCCACATGTACCATCTCCAACAGCAGGGCAGTAGGCAGTTCTAGAAGTTATTCCTGTACCACATGTAGCGGAACACTGTAAAATAATAGTAAATTAGCAAAATCTTCTCAACATTGTAAATATATTAATTTAATTACATCTATTATAGATATTGTTACTATCTACGATGTCTTTTTTTAACTAAAAGGAGGTTGTTTTATATTTCTAAGATGCTACCATAATAAAGTAAGCTTGAAAATCATAAGAGAGAGTTTTTCAAAAATATGACTCTCACGATGTATATTTTTTTATAGAATTATTTTGAAGTTGGTGAATTTATCTTAGACCCAAATTTTATCATTTCTCTAACATTAATTCTTTGGTACGAATACCAACCAAAAAAAAATACACCTACATTAGAGCTTTTTTGCTTATATTTTATTAATTAAAAATAATAAAAGAAGAAAGTGGAATAACCGCAAAATTTTACACGAAATTATGAAAAAAAAGTAAATTAAATCCTAACAATATTTAAGGTTTATCAGTTCTGCGAAAAATTATGATATTACCGTTATTCTATTTTGTTGTGTTTTGTTTAGATATTATATTTAGTCAAAATGTCAAAAATTACAATATACACTGGCGAGCAAAAAAATTTGTGATGTATTTTTGGAATTTTCTGTTTTAGACTTATATTTGAAAATTGTAACTCATTGCACTGTACGTTGTAAGTTAAATTTAATTTTCAATATTAAGTCGGTAAAAATAATTTTTGGTTTTTAGTATTTATTCTGAAAAAGCAACAAATTTACATTTAACACGAAGTTCGACTTATTTTTATCAGAAACTTTAAAAAATGGAAAAAACAACATTAATAGAAAAAAAATTATCATTAATAACGTCCTTTTGCGTTAATATCTGCTTTAATACGACGAGGCATACTCTCAATCAAATTAAGAATCACATTATGGTCGATTGTATTCCACTCCTTCAATCGCAACTCTCTTAGCTCCTGGCCAGTTCTAGGAGCTGGTGTAAATCTTCGGATACATCGGCCCAACTTATCTCAGATATGTTCGATGGAATTCATGTCTGGACTGAGTGCTGGCCAATCAAACCTCCTAGTTCCCACTTCCTCCAGATATTCCCTAACAACTCTGGCTGCGTGAGGCCAAGAATTTTCTTAAATGAAAACGCCATACTCGCCCATAGTGATCATGAAAGGCATAATGTAGTCTTCTAGAACTTCCGTAATGTACCTGTAAGGTCTCAGAGAGTCCTTCTGTATTAAGACCAACTCTGTGCGTGCTTGTGATGAGATTTACATTTAAACCATTATCGACCCACCGTCAAATAGTAGTCGTTCGTCAGTACATACCGGAGTATATCGTTCTCCGTTGCAATGATGGACCTGTAGCCATCCTTCTACGAGACAATCCAGCAGTACGAAGCCTTCTTCTAACCATCCATTTACAAACATTTACATTTCCAACTTCTTTTAATGGATTTCGCAGCAAAACTGAATAAGCTGTTCTATTCCCTAAACTTACTAACACCAAAAAACGGCCAACTCTTTGGAAGGTTACTCTTTTTCGCTTGAATCCTGATCTTCTAGTTATCAGGCCAGTTTCCTCATAGCACTGGTACACATTTTGTACAGCACAAAGGCTCTTACCAGCAATTCTTGCAGTTTCAGGTTATCCTCGACCATCTTGTATCAAAGTTACAATTATTGCAACAACAATAGGATCTAAAGACATTATATCTGATAAATAAACACTACACCATGCGGCCAATAGATTTTACAGAGAAACCAACGCTAATTTGAAAATAGGCAACGAAATGTGAATTGTTAATTAGAGCGAATGCACGCTATTTCATAAAAGTCATGAATACAATATCAATACATGCCTATATGAAAGATAACATTTTTCGGAAAACAAATGAATAAGCGCCTTCTGTTACAATAACACCCTTATCACTATTACTCCTAAAATTATTTGCAATTTCCTAGATGAACTAAATTTTTTGCTCGCCAGTGTATAGTGAGTTATGTAAAACCTGTTTTAACTATTTTAAAATTCGACGATTCAATAATAATTGAGTAAACTGTTTTTTATCAAAAAAAATCTCAAACTCTAATTTCTGAGTTTAATAGTATTCGTAAATAATTTTGAATTATATCCAACTATCCCTATAATTGTGGACACTTAAAACATTGGCTGAGGCAGAATATTTTACCAAATCCTGTCCCATGATGAATTGCCATGATAGATTTCTCGAAAAATATACTTTTAAAATTTGACAATTTACTAAAGTCGATAGAAGAGACAATTCCAGTTATACCGGAAGTTGATGCCTTCTTGTTTATCTTAAATGAAACACCCTATATAATATTTAATTTTTAGACTCTAACCAAAATTTTAGACATATTTCATGTCTAACGTTCTATACTTAAGTCTAAATGTTTTTGATATATTTTAAATTTTATGTCAAAAATAGCGTTTGCAGGCCTAAACATAACTCTCAATTTGTCCTATATGAAAGCCCTTATTATTTAATTAGGGTTAATTTCCTTCTAGAAGTGGATCTACTTTATTCTCTGTGTTGATATTTTAATAATAAATAAGGACAGGTTAATTAAAAACTAACATTAAATTTTAATTTGAAAGTCAATTTTTTAAATATAATTTTTATAATGTTATCTTCTATAGTGTTAAAAATAAGGGTGACTTTGAATAGGGTTATCTATTCAAAAAACTTGTAGCTTCTGAAATCTTGACAATTAAACATTTTTGTATCGTAAAAAGTCAATTTTTTCCAAATTTAATACAATTTACACGACAGGAACTATCCCCCAAGAAATGTTAACATCAACATTCATATGTTTACCAAAGAAAGCAAATTCACAAGAATGCAGTGACTATCGAACAATCAGTCTCATGTCACATACGTTGAAAACCCTTTTAAAAATTGTACACACTAGAATACATTCCAAGTTGGAGCTGGATATTAGTGACACACAGTTTGGCTTCCGGAACGGGGACAAGAGAAGCATTATTTGCTTTTAATGTGCTTAGTCAAAAATGCTTAGATATCAATCAGGACCTCTATGTCTGCTTCATAGATTACAACAAAGTTTTTGATAGGGTCAAGCATAACAAACTAATAGAGATTCTCAGAAGCAAAAATTTGGATGAAAGGGATTTAAGGTTGATATCAAATCTGTATTACAATCAGCGAGCGGCAGTAAGATTTGGACAGGAAATATCCGGAGATGTGGAAAAACAAAGGGGAGTCAGACAAGATTGTATATTGTCACATTTACTATTTAACGCTTATTCTGAAGAGGTCATATTGGAAAGTCTTGAATCTGAAATAGCAGGGATACAAGTAAACGAAGTTTTAATCAACAATATTAGGTATGCAGATGACACCGTAATAATAGCTGATAGTTTGAAGGACCTAGAAAAGATAATGAATAAAATATTAAGAGTTAGTGGAGAATATGGACTCTCTCTTAACACGAAAAAGACCAAGTTCATGATAATTAGTAAGAACAACACTAATAATAATGAAACCATAATGGTAGGAGGCCAGCAGATAGAAAGAGTTAAGAAATACACTTACTTAGGAACCCTAATAATAGAAAATAATGACTATACCGTGGAAATAAAAACCAGAATCAAGAAAGCACGTGCCAACTTTATTAGAATGAAAAAGGTTATCTGCAGCAAAGATCTAACGTTAGCCCTGAAAATACGACTGACTAAATGTTACGTATATAGTGTTCTATATTATGGAATGGAAGCATGGACACTGAATCGAGAGGCAATGAGAAGACTTAACTCTTTTGAGATGTGGCTATAGAAGAATTCAGAGGATTTCGTGAGTGGATCGAGTTACGAACGCTGAAGTGTTGAGAAGAATGGGGAAAGAAAAAGAAGTCGAGATAACAGTAAAACAGAGAAAACTGCAATATTTCGGACACATTATGCGAGGAGAAAGGTACAGCATCTTACGGCTCATAATCCAGGGCAAAATAAGTGGTAGAAGAGGCGTGGGACGACGATGAATTTCATGGCTAAAAAACCTAAGGGAATGGTTTGGATGCAGTTCAAAACAACTATTTAGAGCAACTGCCTCAAAAATTAAAATAGCTATTATGATTGCCAACCTCCGCAATGGAGAAGGCATTTGAAGAAGAAGAAGAAAAAGTCCATAATTTTTAAGTCCTGTTATTAGTTGGACATAACGACGAAACGTGGCGAAGGAAAACAATGGGGTTCGGTCAAATTATGTGCAAAAATATTATTTAAATTTGTTTATTATCTATGGGGAACATAACAGAGTTTTATTAAGGACATGCCAGACATATGCTGATAGATATCCAGATAAATAGAAACCGCCAAGGAACAGTGCTAAACGAATATTGGAAAACTTCAAAAATTTGGCACCGTTAAGGCAAAAATGCATAAAAGGAAACCTATTTTCAATAATGAAAATGCCGAATATGTACTTCTGGGCATATCCTGTGACATCGTTAAGACAAGTGGTTCACAAGCAGGAATCTCGGAAAGCTCAAAATATAGAATTCTGTTGCAATACAACTTCCACTCTTATTTAATATATTTGGTTCAACACCTCAGAGATAATAATTTAAAAAAAGAGTGCAATTTTGCGAATTTATATTAATGATTTTACAAGGTGATTCTCGATTTTTCACATAATTTGGACTGATAAAGCAAAATTTGCTAAAAAAAGGTCCTTTTAACAGACACTATTCGCATTTTTGGATTGATTCAAATTCTCATGCAGCAAAATTGTGGAAAACCTATCAACTTAATGTATTTTGTGCTGTAAGAAATTATGGATAGTAAAACCACATTTTTATGAAGAAAACTTAAATAGTATTTCACAAACTTCAAAGCAAATTATGTATCAGTTTTAAATTATGCATTAACTTTTGTAGGAGCAAGATATTTAAATATTCTAGATGAACCTGACAATCAATATTTAAGCAATTTACCTCTGGTGGAACATAAGCGATCTTTTAGCGAACTCGATGACGACGCACCACATAGAAACGTTCCAGTTACCAACTTCTTACAAGCAATATTTTGTGATAAGTGAATTGCCAACAATGGACCTTTTCTGCAGCCTCTTCGTTCTCCTGATTTGACCGTCTTTGATTATTTTATATGGGTAATGATGTATCATTGTTGATTGTGATCCAGTGAAAAAAATGGAGGACTGTTTGACAAGGGCAAGGAACATGTTCGAAAGTTTATCACCAGATTCAGTTAGAGCTGACTTGAAGATGCGAGATATATTTGGAAATTCGGTGTGAAAATTTTAAACATTTATTGAAATAGGTTGTTTCCCTGTGTACATAGGTCGTTTAGTACTTTCATAAAACAAAAATGGTAAATTGCCAATATTTCAAAAACTGCAGTTTGTTTCTAATAGACACCTTTTTACAAAGTCAACCTTATTTTTAATGCCAAATAAGAACATTATAAAAGTGGGGAATCTATACTTAAAAAAATTGACTTTGGACAATTCTTTCAAGATAACTAGTTTTTGATCACCCTGTATTTATATATTTTCAAAATAGCAATACAGTCCACTAAAATGGATCTCCTGCTAGAATGAAACTAACCACAAATAAATAATAAAGGCTCTCATATAGAACAAATTGATAGTTATGTTGAGGCTTACGAACGCTATTTTTTACATTTAAAATATGTCAAAAACAGTTAGGCTTAGGCATTTTTTGCATTATGCATCAAATATGAGTATAATTTTGTATAGAGTCTAAAAACTAAATAACATGTAAGGTGTTCCATTTAAAATCAATAAGAAGGCATCAACTTCCGGTAATACCGGAAGTGCTATTGTAGGGGATTGAGACAAAGAGTGGACTGTATATAGGTTTAATTGAGGAGATGAGAAATTATACAAAATACGGCGACAGCGTGACACAAATACTAAAATGGCCTACCTTGTAGTCGAAATCACTTCACTAAATTCTTCTTGGTGGCCACCAGAATAATTCCAAGCTTCACCATACAGGAACCAGGAATCGGGGACACTATCACTGTATTTCGGAGTAGTTTTGAGGCGAGAGTCAATATATTTGAGAGCAAAACGATAAGCCTTTTCAATAAGGCGGGAGACGTGCAATACGTCGAGTACTATACGATACGACTATGGTACTACTACTGTTCTGTCCCTTTTTACATTTGTCCAAAGGCGCGAGGGCCAGTAAAATGTGTCACGTGTGAACACGAGTAAAATTGAAGTAAAAAGTAATGAAACCTAAACATACCGCCCACCTAAAATGAGACATTTTATAAACAAAAAAAAATATTTCTGTACCATCCAAATAAAAAAAAACTTAAAGTAGAGTAATAAACCAAAAAAAAAATTATATATATAATTTTAATTTTGAGGTAGGGGACATATTTGAGTTACTGGTCTTTTGAAATTACCTTGCGCGGTACGCACAGTCACAACGCGCGTAACTCCGTCCACACCCGGATGCACCTCTAACACCCGGCCTAAATGCCATTTTAAGGGCGGCGCGTGTTCGTTTTTGAGCAACACGAGAGTATCTTTGAGAATAGGAACTGACGACTCAGTCCATTTGCTGCGTTGCATCAAAGTGTGTGAATATTCTTTGTTCCACCTTACCCAGAAATGCTGATGTAAGGCTTGTAGTAATTGAAAGCGAGATAATCGTCCGAGCGTAAACGAGATCAAGTCCGGTTCCATAAAGGAGTTTAAAGGTTCCAAATTTAAAAAATGTTCCGGTGTACGAGCGTTAAGATCGTTTAAACCTAAACTTAAAAGGTGTCGGAAATTTACCAACGCTTCAACTAAGACTAAAACCGTGTTACACTCTGTGTAAGAGAAAATTTGGGTACCAACAACGCGAGATAAATGAAAAATAAAACGAGCCTTAGGAATACCTTCCATAGTAGACTGAGAAGACTTGAGAATGGTTGTTATATACTTGTAACAACGAGAAAGCAAGCGAATAGGTTTCTTAGGATATAAAATCCACAATTTTTGAGCAATCAAATGCAGTAGGGTTGGTTGGCCAGGATGTAACTTTCTAAAAGATAGATGGGAGTACGATTGGTGTCCGCCCACCCTCAGGATACCCGGTTCAACAAGAAATATAACATTTCGAATGTACTTAAATAAGCACATTAGAGTTCCGGAAAATGGTTCCGAAAGAGTATCTTGCGTTTTCTTATTCGAGATAAAACGCAGAACTCTGCACAAAATGCGTATTATTTTATCCAAGGAGGAAAATCTATCAAGAAGATCTAAAAAGGAGTCCCAAGGTGGAACTAAGGTGGACAAAACAGTCTTTTTTTGCTCCAAAGCAGTTTCCGTAAACTTGAACGTTCTACAAAAATCTGGCCAAAGCTCTTCTGATTCTGAGAGAAAAAAGGGCCCCGCCCACCATAGCGAATAGTCAAGCAATTGAGAGGGTAATAAGCCTCGAGAACCACAATCTGCCGGATGGTGTTCGGAAGGAATATAAAACCAACGAGTAGGAGCAACCTTTTCTTGAATATGAGTAATACGATTGGAAACAAAAGTATTATACTTATGAGGAGACGATTTTATCCAGGATAGAGTTACAGTCGAATCTGACCACGCATAAATTCGACGAAAATTAATTTTGTCTTCAAACGCAGACAAAACCGAAATCAAGAGATCTGAAAGGAGTACGGCTGCACATAATTCTAAACGAGGAACAGAAATCGTTTTCAATGACGCAACACGAGATTTTGCAGCTACAAAAGAAGTTTTTATTTGATTTTGGGACGTTTCGTATCGAAAATATATAACGGTTGAATAGCCGTAGGAGGAAGCGTCACAAAATGCATGAATATCACAAAACAAATAATCGAGAGAGAGGAGAATACGAGGTAATTGAAAATTAGACAGTAGAGGTAATTCACCCTTAAATTTACGCCAGTTAATTCCAATGTCTTCAGGTGGGATGTCGTCCCACTGAAGCCCAAGTGCCCAGAGTTTTTGTATTATAAGTTTACCGAAAAGGACAACTGGGGTTAAAAATCCTTCAGGGTCAAATAAGCGAGCTAAATCTGACAAAATATTACGTTTTGTACAGGAGGTTTCACTAACACTTACGTTATACGTAAAGATATCCAATTTGGGTTGCCATTGAAGTCCCAGAATTTTCACCATATTGTCCTGATCATTATCAAATAAAAGAGGATCAATTTGCAGCCAAGATTGCGGTAAATGAGTCAATAACTGTGGATTGTTACTGGCCCATTTTCTCAGCTCGAAACCACCAAGTCGCAAGAGCTCGACGAGCTCCTGTTGAAGCTGTACAGCTTCGCTAACAGTATCGCAACTGCAGATCAAGTCATCAACATAAATAGAATTTTTCAATGCTTGACAGGCTAGAGGATAATTTGCCTGGTAATCACTAGCCAGTTGCTGAAGAGTACGAATCGCCAAAAATGGAGCCGAATATACACCGTAAGTCACTGTTAGTAAACGATAATCTTTAATAGATTCGTCTTGGGAGAAGCGAAATAATATTCTTTGATAATCACAGTGACTTTTAGTAACCAAAATTTGACGATACATCTGCTTGATATCAGCTGTAAACCCTACAGCGCCAAGTCTAAAGCGCAGTAGCAGAGTGAAAATATCTAACTGAAGTTTGGGGCCAACTAAAAGAGTGTCATTCAATGATATATGATTTGCATCTTTAGTAGAGGCGTCAAAAACGACCCTTAATTTAGTCGTCTGACTCTCTGGGCGTAAAACACAATGATGAGGAATATAGTAAGAGTGGGGTGCTTCTAAGGGATCTTCAATAAGTTCCATGTGTCCAGCTGATAGATATTTTTGCATAAAATTGCAGTAGTCTTGATAAAGCGAGGGATTATTTTTCAGACGACGCTCCAAGTTCACAAATCTACGAAGAGCGATGTCGCGAGAATCACAAAAATTAGGAGAAGAGGAATTTTTGAAGGGGAGAGCTACTACGTATCTACCAGTGTGAGTTCTATCATGAGATTCAACAAATATATGTTCAGCAGCGTTCTCCTCGGGAGAAAGCTTGGGGGTTTGAGCTACTTGATCAAGCTCCCACAATCTTTTTATACAATTTTCAATTTGAGTTAAAGTACAAAACGTTCCTATGCGATAATTATTTTCAAGAGATACTTTGCCCATAAGTATCCATCCAAAAGACGTATTAACAGCGGAGGGTTTGTGGTGATCAAAACAAATTGATTCACCTTTCAATAAAGAGCCAAAAACTTCAGCACCGATGAGCATGTCAATCGAAGAAGAAATATTAAAATTTGGATCAGCTAAGTTTAAATTCAAAAATTCTTTAAAATGTTTTACTGGTAAGTCAGCGCATGGCAAATCGGCACAGATTTGCGGTAAAACAACAAATTCTAAAGTTAAACAAGGTTCACAATGAAAATGAGGACGAACTGTGCAAGCAACACCTTGCGTAGCCTTGGTAGCCATAGGTCCTAACCCACCTATGGAAATATTTAGAGAATAAGAATCCAAACCCAGTTTTTTACAACACTTTTTAGTAACGAAATTAGCCTGACTTGCGGAATCCAGTAATACACGGACTTTTTGAAATTGTCCCCACGCATCTTTGACTTCTATGACCGCGGTGGACAAGAGAACAGTATGGTTACGAGGTAAATTAGCAACGTAAGAGTTAACATCTGGAGAATTATTGTTAGGCAAATTGTCTTTATCTGAATGTGACTGCAATGCACCTGTACCGAGAGAGCTTTCTGCCAAATGGGAAACTTGAGTAGGCGCATGCGTGGATGTATGAGAAACAACTTGAGAACTCTGAGGATGAGAAACAACAATTTGAGAAGATGAGGGCTTAAATTCTGAACCAAAATGTAAAAGTGTATGATGTTTTAGAGAACATTTACGACAAGTGCGAAGAGATGTACATGAAGGCGAAAGGTGCCTTGTACCCAAACAGTTTATACACATTCTTTTAGTTTTAACTATATTATACCGTTCCTGAGGAGATTTTGACAAAAAGGTTTGACAACTATAAATGGGGTGTAACTTATTACAAAAAGGGCATTTTTCTTTGCCATCGGTATTGTTTAGAAATGTTTTTATTTTATTTTTAGGAACCTGTAATTTTACTGGAGAAAAAGTAACAGAAACAGCATCTAGAGCATCACAATGTTTTTGTAAAAAGTCCTTCAAAATACCAAAATTATTTGAGCGATTTGCTGGGTTTTTTAATTCAGTATGACAATCAATTTCAAAACGTGTAGCTAAACTGTGATTTAACCGTTCCATTAATATATTAAATAGTACAAAATCCCATTGTTTGACTGGATAATGCAAATTATTTAAAGCAGCCAAGTTTTCTTCAAACTTGTCTACGAGATTTCTCAAAGAGCTGACCGAATAGTCATCAGACAGTTTTTTAGTACCCTGTATTTCTTGCCAGTGAGTTATAGCAATAAGTCTAGGGTCTTCGTATCTATTAACCAGAGCATTATAGGCAATTAAATAATTTGCATCACATAAAGGTGTACATTTAACTAGAGCAAGCGGGGCTTTATCAAGAGAATTTATCAAATAGCTAAATTTTTCCACGTTGCTCAAATTGGAATTAGTATGTATGAGCGAGTTAAATAAATCATAGAAGGTTTTCCATGTTCGAATATCACCTGAGAAAACCGGTATTTCCAATTTGGGCAACCTACCATTATTTTGGGATGGCGCAGAATGAGAGACATTTAAGTTGACAAGGGGTTCAGATTCAAAAATACTATAATAAATAGCCTGAATTTCAAAATAATCAAAATCGAAAAGTTCCCTAAAAGTGGCTTCGGTTTTTAAAAGAGCATCTTTGTTTTCCACGCTTGCTATTAAATCAACGATATGCGAATGATTTTTATCAAAATCATCTTTAATATTTTCCAACATTTTATAGCGCATTTTAAAATGTAAACGTACATTTTGATCTGTTCGAGCTTTTTCCGCGATATTCAATAATTCTTTAATGCGAGAATTAGCAGCATTTCGGCGAGCAATGTATATATCCAGTTTTGACATTTTCAAATCTATTATTTACTTTTCTAATCGATCAATATTTAATAAACAACAAATCAATAAACGATATTGTTATCTTTCCAATTGAGAGCCAGTTAATAAAATAAATCAACAAAAAATATTACTATTTTTTGTTCTTTAAAAGTACGCGATTTCAGTAATTTCCAATGCTTTAAAAATTCAAATATTTTATGTCGAAAATTTGAAGATACTGATTCAGCTGATCAGCAGGACTAGTGGGTGCAATGGTATGGAGGGAGTACGACCATGAAATTGCGTGTGACAGGTGCGCCTTCGAGACTCTTAAAGGGCCAACGATAAAATTCTAAAAATGGTACATTCTCAAAGAAAATTTTGCAAAATGTTAATTAATTAAAGAAATTTTTTAATTTTGTAAATAAAAAAATGAAGATCCGGCTCGAAGGACCAAAAAATATGTAGGGGATTGAGACAAAGAGTGGACTGTATATAGGTTTAATTGAGGAGATGAGAAATTATACAAAATACGGCGACAGCGTGACACAAATACTAAAATGGCCTACCTTGTAGTCGAAATCACTTCACTAAATTCTTCTTGGTGGCCACCAGAATAATTCCAAGCTTCACCATACAGGAACCAGGAATCGGGGACACTATCACTGTATTTCGGAGTAGTTTTGAGGCGAGAGTCAATATATTTGAGAGCAAAACGATAAGCCTTTTCAATAAGGCGGGAGACGTGCAATACGTCGAGTACTATACGATACGACTATGGTACTACTACTGTTCTGTCCCTTTTTACATTTGTCCAAAGGCGCGAGGGCCAGTAAAATGTGTCACGTGTGAACACGAGTAAAATTGAAGTAAAAAGTAATGAAACCTAAACAGCTATCATCTTGAAAATATTTTAGCTGAATTGCCCCCATCGACCTTAGTAAGCTGTCATATTTTAAAAACTTTCCAAATTCTATTTTTCGAGAAATCGATCGCGGCAATTCATCGTTGAACACCCTATATATATATATATATATATATATATATATATATATATATATATATATATATATGATTTCTTATTCATGTGTTTCTGAGATTCAAAACTTGTTTGACTTATTGTTGTATTTGTCAATTTAAATCTTGTGCTTCACCACGATAAGTATAGCTAGCCCTAATTGTTAAGATTTAACAGAAATTCATTAAACCCTACAGATCTGATTATATTCGTTTGCCATGAAACATGGTTTATGTCTATCTACATGCAGTGCCTAGGTCAAGTTTTCTGATGAGTGTTATAATGGAAATGAAAGAGAGAGGCCAAATGATCCTTCAATATCGCAGATTCTACTTTTCTCACTAAATGGTGAACAGCTTATACGATTTTCTTTATTGCTAGACATATTGGAAGGAGTGTAGTGGCCTCTCTTTCAGAGTTTTTCTGTCCGGTAACTTTTAAACAATTCAGTAGCCCAACTGTTAGGAGTTATTAATTCGTTTAAAATTTGTCTATATGTCTTTGATGTCCTTCTGGCCGGGGTTCACGGATGATGCCTGAGTCCAGCAGATGCGTTTGAATACCTGAAAAGTATCTCTGCCAGTATTTATTAAAGTACAATCTCATCTCCATAGTGTTCTTACAGAGTCTTGGGGATTCTTAGCCAGAGCATACATGCACTTCTTTGATTCTTCATTTACAGGCCTGTGGCAAAACATAAGTTGTCTGGTAGCTCAACATTTTACTCTAGACTAAAATTTATATCGTTAAATGGGCAAAATATTGGCTTGCATTCTTCGAAGACTTTCAGAACAGATTTTTAAAATGACATCACTCTACTTTCGTGCCGGAACTAAAACCAGTATTTTGGTAAAAAAAGGTTGGAAACTTGGCCAGTGACCAGATGAAGCTATATATTGGAAAAAGGAACAAAGCTTTAAAATTACTGCTTCCATTAGATAATTCAGAAAAATTTATGGCCTAGATAAAGGGCCAAAACTATGTAACGTTTATTTTAAACAAATTTACTCAAGTTTATTGATGTTACTTATTGACTGTAAGAAAGTTCAAAGTAGAATTTATTTTAAATATCACTTATGTGTAGGTAAGAGCCTACTTTAAATTTCATTAAATAGCGTCATGTCAACGCTTCACTATAAAATTTGAAGCGTGCTATAATATTAAAGACCAAGTTCGTAAATTCTGAAAAAGTATAACATTTTATTTCTTACATGAAAAGTGTGTTTTTACTGTGGAGAGAAATTAGAGCGAGACTATTATATTGCAGATTTAAAAAAATAATTTAAAGATATGCTGTGTATCTAACCAAAAACAAAATTAAATAAGAAGAAGAGACCTATTCAATGGTGTTGAGGCAATGTAAGAACAAACCCTATATAAAATGTAATATAAATGAAAAAATTAATTTTCAATCCGTTAAACATCGCTTTAAAAAAGAGGGTGTTTTTTATTAAAGAAATAGAGTTCTCGCGCGCGCGAGACTACTAATCTCACAGCTTCAAACCATAAAAGCTCCGAAAAATTCGCCGCATTTCAACAACAAATGGACCAATTTCGGTGTTTTTTTTTAATCTGGGGTATCTCGAAAAATTATGAAGATGAGGTGTGCCATATTCCCCCTTTTTTAGAGTGATATTTAAGGGGTTGAAGAGAGATTGAGCCTTTGTGGAGGACAAAATGGGTAATATTTTAAGGGTTTTTTGGCATTTTTGCAATAACATATTGACGAAAATGATCGCTTAACTTAAATTGCAAGTTTTTGAAATCTCTACAACTTTTATTTGAAACTTTTCTTAAAAATGAGTTCCTTGGCTTGTAGATTTAAAAAAAAAACCTGTTTTAGTGAACTTTGACCCCTCTCCCCTCTTGGCCCAAACCTATTTTTTTGCTGTTACATTTTACGTAGAGTTTGTTTTTACACTGCCTCCAACACCCCTGCATAGGTCTAATCTATCTCGGAATTTACGTCAAAAATAGCACTAATTTTTACCTATGGCTTGGTCTAAATATATTATATACGCAATAAATAGGTGTTTAATACTAGTCACCAATAAAATTCATTCATACCTTTATTCAAAATAAGGAACAAATATTTACCTCTGACCACTCACCAAACTCCCAATAATAAAAACAAGGGATTCTGTTGCATGCTCTTAAACTCCCTGGACGATTTTTTTCTAAGCATTTCTTTGGATTAACCATATATTTCCAAGGTTCTTGTAATAATAGGCTAGTATTAGCAACTGAAGTGATTATTGAATTTGGAAGACAGTATAATTCTCTAAACTGAATACCTGAACTTCCACACGTATTACTGCAGGGTTCCCATTTTCCAGGAACCCAATCGAAATAGCAACTGAAATAGAATAAAAAAGTGTATCAATTTTTATATACATACTTATATTATTTCTCTAAAATTTGAAATATTTTAGCTAACTTAAATATGTGCTATTTAAGAATTATCAATTATGTCCTCCTGTCTGATTAGAATTTTAGGATCAGCTGTAAAAATTCTTTTAACAAGTGAAAATAAAATTTTTCATCATATGCATCAATTATATTTTGTGTCGTGCTAACAGAAAGTGAAACATAACATTCTACATTTTTAAATACTAAATTATTAACATAGAAAACATGGTCGCTGTTCACGTCACTGGAATTATTAGGGATTTACAGAATTATTTTTTCATTTAAATTGTAAGAACAAAGAAAATTTAAGAGAATGCAAAATTTTCGTATATCTTTTAGAAGGAAATTATAAAATAAATATCTAAATTACAGAAACAAATTACACATGATCTACTAAGACTAAAATTAAAAATTATTTACTTCAATTAATGCAGTCTAAAAAACGGATTTTTTATAATCTGTTGAATGGTAAATACTTATTAAAATAATAATAAATACATATTTTATTGAAGAAAGAAAAACAGATAATTAAATTACAAGACAATGAAAACAATATCTAAATGCCCACCCTATCTTGGGCGAGATGTAGTTTTATTAGTTACTTTTACATCTAACTCTGGATGACTACGGATTAATATAAATTGCAATTACCTAGCCGTAAAACAATATGCAAAAAATAAACTTAAAAATAATAATATTAAGAAGCACAAACCAGGGGGATGCTTGGCATCGAGAGTTGGTGGATAAATTCAAACTCTTGTAGGTAATGAAAGTGGCATACTATAAATACAACGTCGAGCCTGTACTGGATAACAATGAGTTCAAGCTTTACAGTGATAGAACGGTGCTTATGAACCATACAGTTTCACATATCAAACATCATTTTAGTAGATAAAGTATTGAAAGCACTAATAAAAGAAGATCGCCAAATACAGAGACCTAGAGGTAAAAATACGAAGAAAATGGAGAATAAGTAGCGTCCGGAAGATCTTTATAATTCCATCAGCGACTGGTATAGTACGGAAGCATTTTCTGCTCGATATCAAGGGACTGGGCGAACACCAGTATAAAACAGCCAGAGCTACTTGGGACCTCTCGAACTATCCGAAAGTTTATGGGAAATGCAGAGGATCATAACAACATCTAGCACCCGACAGAATTGAAAGGGCCCCGCAGAGCCTCCTCTTTGCAATATCTGAGTATATGATGGAGGAGTGAATGTTCCCTGAAGAGACTGCAAAAGCATTTCTTTAAGTCTATAATAATAAATTAGTAATAATAATAACCCTTTGAGAGACAGAACTACTGTAATTCAAGCAAGATATAATTATACCTGATTTGAAAAGTTTCTGGTTTCAAAAACTAGAGTTCGTTTCTTAGTTTATTGTACAGCTTGGTAGCTAAAACACTTTGTGAATACAGCCGTCAAATGCCTGGAGATATTGAAGAAGCAATTATAACGAGTGTTCCTTTGGTTATGTCACACTCATTGAAATCAATCTGTTACTAAGAAAAGAGGAAGTTTATGAACAAAGACTGCAAAGTAAAATTATCTTCTATTATTTATGTTGAGTCATTTGAATTCGAGAAGTAAGTCAGAAATTTGATCATATTTTAGCAGACAAAGTGACAGCAGAAATTCTGTACTCTTTGAATTTTCTTTCCAGGAGATTAAGGAATAGACCATAAACAAACTAACAATTCCAACAGCAAACACCTAATCTTTTTTGATAACATATGCTTACTCGCGTATACCACTTTTAGATTGCGAAACGCTTTTTTAATAATACAATCAACCACTTTCACAAACCTCAACTTTTCATAAGCCAAAATATCCAAAGATTTTGTTGCACTCTGTATCGGTAAACATACTCCATTAATCCGCAACTGTAGAGCACTTTCAATATTGGGTCCGTGTTAAGTATATATTCACCTACATGATGTTCTGTGAGAAAAACCAAAACTCGGCAGAGTATCGTTCGCACAAGCCTGATATCTAAATCTCTCTACTCCTAAACATGTCACTTATATGGATTATAAATAGAAGAGGTCTTAAAATCGAGCCCTAAAGCACACTTGATGTAACAGTTCTCAGCAGTGAAGTATCCCCGTTCAATACAACTCTATGGCTCTGGCCATCCAAATATGAAAAAAAAATACAGCAGGCTGGTGGAAACCATAACATCGAAGCTTTAAGCACAGTAAATTACAATTTATTCTGCCAAAAGCCTTCAACAAGTTCAGCAGTATTAATTCAGATACTTTACCATCATCCAAGTCTGTCCCAATTGTTCTGTTATTTAGAGAATAGACAATTTTTTCAAAAACCTTAGACACAACCGGGAGTAAACTTATCACACCCAAGTCTGCATAAGATTCAGGCTTGATGATCTTTGGAATGGACTAAATGATGAATGTTTTCCAGGTAAGCGGTAAGTAGCTGAGCTCCAGACAAATATTTACAATGTCCGTAACGAAAAAATAATTAAATGGGTAATACTGCAGCAAGGATCGTGTAACATTGTCAGATCCAAAAGCATTTGATTTAATATCGTATGGGTAATTTTAAGACAAGTTGCAGATATAAAATTAAAACTATTATTAAAAAGTGAAAACAAATTATCAAACTCTTCTTAGAGTCGGTCTGATTAAAAACTGAAGCAGATGTTGAAGCGTTATATTTACTATATTTTCTATATTCAGATCCGACAACCTTTCAAGTCCTCCGTGCGTCACCCTCACCAACCACATGGGCAACAAATGACCTTTTTCGCCTACGCATCATGGTCAATACTGAGTCACGCAGGACTTATTTTTTCGACTTCTTCCTGGATTTTGTGATCTTAAAAGTTACCAGAGTACTGTATCGCTGTCTCATAAAGATTTTAAAGCCCTCTATGAGCCATAGAGCCTTTAGTTTAGAAACACGCACTGTTTTAGGGGCGTATGCAGATGACAAAAATTGATGATCAATTCTTTAAATAATATAAAAAATATCATCTAAAGGTATTAAAGTTAATTCATTATGAAACGAAGCAAAATTAAAATTTTTAAAATCTCTAAAGATGCTAAATTTGGATTTAAATTTGGATACTTTTATATTAAGCTCAAACGCAATCATCTTGAGGTCAGATATGCCCCTCGCATCCACCACGTCAGAGCTCCTAATTAAATTTATTTCAGAAATGAAAATTCTATCCAACATATTTACAGCACCACACAAGCCATACTCATCAAAACTAGTTTTAATAAATTTCTATTTATGTCACTTAAACAAATAACACAATCAACAGAGTGTATTAAAAGAAACAATAAGTCAAGTGGCCTATAAAATACAGAAATAGTATAGCTGTCTCCATTAACCCTAAATTTCATTTATATTAGCTCAATATTACTCTGTTCGCTATCAGCTTCAATGGTAACTCTTATATTTACACTTATATAAAAAACCACTCCTTCTCCCCCAACAGGTTATCCCCGCTGTAAACTCTCAAAACGTAATTTCTAATATGCGATACTTCTTGATTTATATCAACAAATTAATTTGGAAATTTAACAAATTTTTAAAAATAGAAGGAAAATTGGTATCATGTTCAATTTTTGTCTAAACGCAATTTGATGTCAGTTTATAATTAAAACTAGAAATTCATTTATTTTATTTTACGTTCGCCATTATGAACAGAATAATTTTTTATTTGAATAAAAGGATTTACGAATTTTAATACGGTTAATTAAAAATTAATTAGTTAATAACAGAGCGAAGACTTTGAGTTTAAAAAAATACTTTTATGAATTTGAAACAATCTTTTGCCAAAAATTAAACCAAAGAGAGGTGTAAGGTAATATCCCGTGAAAAAATTGTTCACGTCTCCCACATGCCAAGTTGCAACGATTTTTTAGTTTACTCATCAGGTAAGTATGCCTTAAAAATGTGATTAAAGTTGTCATATAAAATAACATTTTTATTGAGTTACATCATTGGCGAAATATGAGACTCAAAAGTGCTAACTTCCTCTAATTTTCCAACACTTGGCTTTAAAAAAAAATAAAAAAATTGACATAGTACCACTTACTAAATACTTTCGATGAAAGTTGGTCGGATTAATTTACGTTCATTTATTTATGACATACGAAAAAAAACTGTTAAAAATTTTAACTCCAAAATTTCGACAGCCTTTCAGATAAAATTTCTTCTTCGCGATAAGTTCATAGACACATTTTTTAATTAACCAGGCGATAAACGTAAAGAAAAATCGCAAAAAAAATTAGTAATTTCAACAATTGCTTCAGAGTTCTAACGTAATGCATATTCACACACGTACTTGGCTGACTGTTTTTTAACTTATTCATTCTGATTTAGAATAATAGTTCACAGCCACCAAAAACTTATGGTATTAACACGTTATATCCTTGAAAGTGTATTGTTTTTTGGGAAAAAAATATTTTATAATGAAAAATATAGCGGAGAGAAAGAAGAAAAAGAGAAAGTACTAAAGATAGGGTACCGGAGATAACAATAGATAGCTGCGAATACAAATAGGAAAATAAGAGTAAAAATATAGTAAAAAATTAATAGAATTTAGGGAAGAGAATAACGCATCCTTGAAAAAAAAACTGATTAAGAAAACATCTTGAAACAAAGACGACTTTAGCAAATAAGGAAGACATAAGAAGGAAAACAAATAAAAGATCTAGAGAAAGCAATGAAAGGGAATAAAATGCATCGAATGTAAGAAAAGAGGAACGACTGGTGGAAAAAATGACAAGACAAAGAGTGAACATATTAAATGTCGCGGAAACAAAGAGAAAGGGAAAGAGCTTATAAGTATACATAGAGGCGACTGGATATTGTGCTCAAGAGTGGATGAAAGTGAGAGGGCGAAGGTAGGTATTGGACTAATAATAACCGAAAACAGACTAAAGAATGTGATACCGGAAGATGAGAAAATTTAAAAAAATAAAAAATAAATAAAAACAATAATTGAATGCGGTGAGAATGGATATGAACGAAAAGGTGAAAAAAAATAATCAAGCAATAGATAGATGATGCAAGAACAGATAATAATAATGGGAGATCTAAATCAACCAGTGGGTAACAAAAATAGTGGAGTAGAACAATGGAAGCAAATGTGACTACAAATAAGAACAGGATAAGAATAAGAGGACTATGTGCGGAAAATAACCTAATCACAGCAAATATAAAGTTTAAATAAAGGACATCTATAAAAACACAAGAGAATCCTAGAGAAGAAACAAGGGATCAATTACTGATTATATTGAAAACACTACCAAAAAATACTTAAAAGGAAGCCAAAAGATAGAGGAAGTGACCATAGCACAAACATAGGGAGGAAACGGGAGCATCTCGGAAGCAGTATATTATATGCAGTTCTGACAAGCTGCTGCAAAGTTAAAATAACAAGCAAAATCATGAGAAAATTTAAATTGTTGACAGATAAAATACGAAGAAAGATAAAAAAAAAAGATAAGTGGAAAAAATGTTCGCTTACAGAAATAGATGAACACCATGAAGCATGTAAAGAAAAAACAGGAGCCAAAGTGGCAATAAAGAATGAAAAGGTTAGAACTTGGGAGAAATTTTGACACAAAATAACAGGAAACTAAATAGAGAATCGAAAATAGTTTCACTGGTACCTTTAAACAGCGTAGATAAAAGACAAAATATTACATGATAAATATAAGAGATGAAGAGAGAAATATAATAACAAATGAAGATGGAATAATACAAAAATAAATAAAGTACTTTAAAGAATTAACATTTATGGAAGGTACAAGGCAGCAAGAGAATGCAGAAGAGGAAAGTGTAGAACAAAAAAACGATAACACAAGAAAAAAGTAGAAGTAATTAAAATATTAAACTATGGAAAGCTCACGGGAGAAACAAAACAATGCCAGAAATGATTAAATATATGGGAAGGAAAGAACTTACTAAGATGAGAAAATTGATAAACGATTTATTAAAGAAGGCAAAAATAATCAAGAACTGAAAAATAGCTGTCTTACTCCCAATGTATAAGAAAAACTAAAAGAAATTGCGCAAATTCTAGAGAAAAACACGCTGAAGTGTCCCAGAGAAGGTTTTCGCAGGAATAAGAGAAAAAAGAATAACAAGTAAAATATAATCCATACTGAAAGGCACCCAATATGGATTTAGGAAGAAGGGAGGCACATAAGACTTCATAATCATCAGATAAATCAGCGAAAAGATCATAAGCAACAACGAACAAATACTTGAATGCTTTATAGCCATGGGGAAAGCCTGAGATAGAATACAAGGGAAATACGTAAACACCATAGAAGTACTAAATGATGTATAAGGGAAATATAAACATAATTAACAAGATAAAAAGATTGATTTTAGAGTACTAGCACTGATAAAAACACAGCTGAATGAGCTGATATTTCCAGACAACATGACATTAATAGCGGATAAGGAAAAAAAACCTACAATACAATTTTAAAGTAATAGAGGAAGAACTACCGAAAATAAATATGAGAATCACTATACAAGAATTAAAACTACGATAATTTCGAAGACGAGGAAAACACATCAATTAAAGCTGGATGGAAAGCAAGTTAAGCAAGTAGACCGCTTCAGGTAACTGGATGTAAATATAGAAAAGAATGGAAAAACGGAAAAGGAAAGAATTGAAAGAATAAGGAGAGTAGAAGGCATATTCATTACAATGAAGGCCACATTTATAAGAAAAAAAGAAGTGCCATAGAAGATAAAGACAACGATAGTGAAAATAGCAGTGAAACCAATACTCAAAAATAATAAAGTCATAAAATTTATCAGAAGGACAAGAATATTAATCCAGTGGAAATGAGCTTCTTGAGACATACAGAAGAAACTTGCAAATAGAACCAATTAACAAAAAAATTATAGAGGGACAGTTGTGACGAATTGGCCGAATGCCGAATGATGGACTTAATAAAATAGTGTTAAAAACGCGAGTGTCGGCAGGATACGAGTGAAGTAGACCAAGGTTGGAATAGACAGATAAAATCCTGTAAGAAGCAGAGAGCGAGGGTCTAGCATGAAGTGGAATAACAAGATTAACATATTAGAGAACATAATGGAAACAACTAATACAATTAGCCTTACATCTAACTGTGGAAAGATTTCGGGATTAAGTTACTAAGCGAAAACATTTTGGTAGTTATTAATATTAATTTTATTTATACCTGCAAAGTTGTTCAAGTACATTAAAAATGATTGAAATCGTTTGGCTAAAATTTGAAGTATCTCAACGAAATGAAGTAATATTAAATGATATATTGAGTCAAATGTAACTATTATCGTATTTACGTCGTGTATTTTGGAGTTGAGAAACTAGGTGACGGAATAGTCATATCAGAAATATATTTATGTTAGATATAAAAATCACTATATTCTAACTTAGCATTGCATTTAACGATTTTCAATATAATAGTAGTATTTATCCATTATAGGGAACAGTTTACTCTTATCTGTGTATCTAAAATTGTATTTATTTGTTTCATAGATTCCTCTTATTCATTTAAAGTACCAAATCAACATACTTAATTATTGTTTCTTTACGTCTAAGTCACAAGACCAGACGACAGGTGGAGGACACGATTTTATCTTTTCAAAATTCAAGTAGATCCTCTTATTTAGCACAAAAGTAGTTTTATTGTTCAAAATAGAATTGGCGATACTTCTGTTAGATCGATAGTTCTGAATATGAAATGTTATTAGAGCTACGAATTATATTAGGAATAATATAAAAGCTTAATTCCAGGAAACTAAACACGTGAAACAAATAAAGAAGAACAAATGAATATACAGAATTGAAGAGAAATATATGAAGCGAAGCAAGAGAAAACATAAAGAAAAACACAGAGGGTGAGAATAATCAGTTAACGCAAAAACACGAAGATACATGTTATAAACCAACTGAAAAGGGACAATGGAAAAACGACAACTGAAGAAAAAAGATACCACAAATAATAAAGGAATACTATGAAGAAATGTACAAGACTACAAAGAATTATTTTTTCTTACTAATATTTTGTTTGTAATTTATTTTTGTATGTCCATCTTTTATACCAGAAAATCATAAACTTTAGTTCTTCAAAATTAATAAAAACGTAAACTTACCTAAATGTATTACATAACTCGACATCAACTACAGGTTTCTGTAACAGAGAACAGAATTTTCTCCTAACCAATTTATGATTTTGGTTGTCCCAACAGGCAACAGTTTTTTGTCTTTTTCCTCCACCACAACTTGTTGAACATGGTCCCCATCCTCCCAAAATCCATATAAACCGTTTTGACGGTGTAAGAAAATCTTTATGTATAGAGTATTGGGTTCTAAAAGAAAGATTTATGCCTTTGGAGACTTGTTTTTCTGATGTAATGACCTAAAAGAAAGTATAACAAAATAAAATAAAACTTAAAACTCCAGTATTCGGAATTTAAAATAATATATTCGAAAAAAAATGTAGAATGTTTTCTCATTCATAAACAAGTAAAAATATTTCCTGGAGTGCAATGATAGAAAAATAAATTTATTTTATATTTAAAGTACGTTATCATATATTTTTTAACATACAATGTTTAAATGCATTAGAAGCATAAACGATGAACATAATGAACAGATAATTTGTATTAAATTTTGCCAAAACCTTGGTTCTTCTTGTTCAAAAACATTACTATATTCATAAGGTATCATAAATTTGTGGTTATAATCTGAAAATAAAAGTTCAATCTTTAGAGAGTGAAGACTTCAGAAGAAGTAGTATTACCTAAAAACAAATGACAGTGTGTGTGCCGTTAAAAAAGGGTTGTGGCTTCCCAAAGGAAGTATTTTGTAAGAGTTTTCTTCATCATTGGCCAAAGCTAAATCTTTTGTTATCTAGATCACAACGTATGATAGTTTGAGGACAGATCTCGTGCTATTAAAATTTTTTAAATAAATTCTAGTTCAAACAACCATCACAATTGAAAAAATACAATATTCGTCCCATTCTACCAATAATTTTAATTGATATGGCTCTATTCTATGATTTTTATAAAGTTAAAGTAATATAAAGCATAAAATCGTTTCTAACATGTTTTTGGAGCAGAAGATCTTCATATTACATTCAAAATCTTTACACCTTTAACGTCAATATTCTTCAACTAACTGATCCTGTGTAGCCAACTTTCGAATATTTCCTCTTTGATGTGTATATTATTAATTAACTAATTTATTTTTTTATTCATTTATTTGATACAGCATCAACAGCCGAAGCCACTTACGGATATCATTTAATTAATATATGCATTATCTAATAATATTTATAATTTTCTTAAACTTATTTAACTTAATTAATCCTATATCTAAGTCTGAAGTATACAAATTAAACAAGTTACACATATTATACACCGGATTGCTCCCATACAAATCTGTCCTTGGAAAATTCAAATAGAATGTTGATCTGTTTCGACTGCTTTGCCTCTGGATTGCAAAAGGCAATTATGAAAGAATATCCGGGGCATCAACTGCGCCCTTGATAATCTTAAATAGAGTGCAAAGACACATGCGAATTCGTCTTTTCTCAAAAGACATTCTCCTAAAAATATTCAGTAAGTATGCCTGGTCACATCCTCTTTCTGGGTAATATCCGTATTTTTTATAATATATAAATATGGTGACCACACAATACTACCATATTCAAGTGCAGGAGCAACCAGTGCTTCAAACAGTCTAAAACTAACGTCAATATTAAAATATTTAGAGTTTATGACGACAAAACTCATTATTTTTTGTGCCTTCTGGACCATCGTAACAATATGATCAGAGAAAGATAGAGTCGGATCAATGATTACTCCTAAATTACGCTTGCTGTTTACTCGTTTAAGTTCATTATTCCCACCTTTATAATTATATGGGATAATGCGTCTATTCAAAGTAAAATACATACAGGAACACTTACTGACATTTAATTTAAAACCATTAGTATCACACCAGTCTGCTATATCGCCAAAGTCAGATTGCAACTTATCACAATCGGTTTCAGAATTAATCTCTAGAAACAGTTTAAAATCGTAGGCAAATAACAAAGCTTCACATTTTTCAGAGATATTTTTAATACCATTTATTGCTATTATAAAATGTGACGGTCCCAAATTGGAACCCTGAGGAATTCCTGACGTATTAGTGTAGGTTGCAGATTTATGCCCTTTAATTTCAACATATTGTTTACGGTTACATAAGTATGATTTCAGGATGCTGACATAAATAGTTTGTTATATATGTAATTCTCCTTTCAGGCAGTGAATATGAAAAATATATGTACCAACAGTTTATTTCCTGCAAATATCGCTCTGGTCCTCTCTCCATACGCGTTTCGAGCACCTCATGATCTCGTCAGTGGAGCTGTATTGGACCGAGAGCAACATTAGCATGAAATAACTGATATATGAAGCATAAATTTCAAGGTATGTCGGCAGGATATTACACCTGCCATCTACCAACTTCGATGTCAGACTGAAAAATACCGCCAGTCGAACGACATCGATGAATCAACGGAGTAAAGTGAAATTTTTAAACAATCAAGATTTCAGTAAGAAATAAAGAAATCTGCCGTATTTAAATAGTTTGTTATATATATAATTCTCCTTTCAGGCAGAGAATATGAAAAATATATGTACAAACAGTTTATTTCCTGCAAATAGTGCTCCGGTCCTCTCTCCATACGCAGACCTTGAAATTTATGGTTCATATATCAGTTATTTCCTGCTAATGTTGCTCTCGGTCCGATACATTTCCACTGACGAGATCATGAGGTGATCGAAACGCGTACGGAGAGAGGACCAGAGCGATATTTGCAGGAAATAAACTATTTGTACATATATTTTCATATTCTCTGCCTGAAAGGAGAATTACATATATAACAAACACATCCAAAACAAACTCATAGTGTAATAGAGTCACAATACATGATACATGGCAATATTTCATTTGATGTACAGTCTATATCAAAGTGTGGCGTAAAATGATCAATAGTGATATATAAAAAAAATGTCAAATAGAAAAAAATATAAAATTTCACAAATCCGCGTATCCAAATTCAATTAATCATTTATTTTAAACTAAAGCAAAAACGAGCCACATAACCTTTAATTATTTTATAAATTTTAGTTTACTGGTCGTCGATCGTGCAAATTCATGGTCACTTTTCAGGTCACGATGAGTTTAGCTTCCACTAAAAAGAGTCGAATTGTCCACTTGATGGTAAAAGCAATAGAACGATGAAAGAACCGAAACGTTTGAGATAAAACTTGGTCAATCTGAGGTTGGTTAGTCAATCTGAGGTTGATTAGTCAATCTAAGGTTGGTTAGTCAATCTGAGGTTGATCAGAGAATCTGAGATTGATCAGTCAATTTGAGGTTAGTCCGTTCAGTGATTAATTAGAATCAAGCGAGTCGCTTTTCAAACGTAGAGTGCTAAACATGAATCTAATTTTAATGTAAGTAAAAAGTTAATTTTAATCATGTACAGTCTAATATAATTTATCGTAAATTTTGAAAAAACCATTTTTAATAAACCAGAATCGAAGTTCTTATATGTCTCTAGTTATACCCTAAAACTTCCCTATCATAGAGTGAAATAATGTTGAAATTGTGACTTGTTACTTGTAGCTGACGAAAGAAAATATGAGTAATTGAAAAAGAATTATTAGGACCTTACATCATATTAAAAATTACATCGATGCATGTCTTAATAAAAACTCACCATGATTACTATTTCAGATAAAATAGGGCCAATTCCCCATATGTTGTGGTTATTTCCAATTTTTTTATAGAAGAAGTTGGTTCCCTCAACAATTTTCGTGTGCAAAGCTGCGTTAGGTATTGTTACTGCATAGCCTTTTTTCTTGCGGTTCTTCAAAACGAAAGCCAAGCTAGGAGATTCCTTTGATGTTGGAAAACTAACATTTGTCTCTATTTTTATATGTCTCGCCATCCTTGGTAAAACTGCTAGCTTGCTAACCTCTAAAAAATACATAAAAATTTTAAAAAGTTACGTGCTTAATATAATGCAGTAAAAATCGAACAATTGCAATTAATAAAAAATAACATTGTAAGTAATTTAAACATAAATGTTGTCCCTAATAACTATATAACATTTACTCATTTTTTGAATTATTCAGCTAAAAGTTCATGTTGACACTTGCCTAATAGTACAAATTTTTACTAGAGGTAAAAAAATTAATATAAGCTAGCATTAGATTTTCAAAATTTCTTTATATTTATTTTGGTTCAATGTGAACTCGAGTCGCAGGCATCAGTTCGCCCACAGATGCCATAAAGTGAGACAGAGAGATATATCAAGAAGGTATTTGATCTATTTCCATAGGGGATGTTTTGGGTTGTAAGAAGCAATTGTTTAAATTGAGCTGAGTGAGTCCGTTGTTGCTACCCATTTCTTGTGAGATGACTACCCATTTCTTATGAGATGATTATCTAATATCTATGATGTCTCTATTTATCGCGTAGAATTCTGCTGTTAGTATGCTAGTTGAATTGTGTAAAAGAAATTCTTTTCCATCTCAAAAGTGTGACGTGCTGCATTAATCCGTGTGCCCTCTTTAGAACTGTCTGTGTAGATGATGTGGAAGGTTATATATGTGGTTTGAAGTATTTGAAGTATTTGTCGTATTGGGTGAGGTAGAGATAGAATATGGTTAGAGACAAATTCCAAGGTGGAAAGGTAATATAGTTGGGGACAAATTCCATGGTGGAAAGGTATAACTATTGTTATGTGTTGAGCTCTCTGCATCTTTGATTACAGTTTTGGGGTATTTTCTTGAAGGATTGATCTCTGCATATACATTTATGTGGTTCACGACAAAGCAGAAACTCAATAAATATCCCCGAAATATTCCCCTTTGTATTGGGATGTTGTCTGACTCGATGTTGTTGTTGGGAAAATATTTGCATTGGAACCTGGTTCTCTAAGTTGAAATGAGGTATTCTAAAATATGTACTTTAACTTTATATATTTTTAGCTTAGCTGCTAGCCAGCAATGTAGCACTCAGCCGAAGGCTTTTTGGTAGTTCACGTAGGTGACAAAATGATTCCTTAGGTTGATATAGGCCTAATTGGAGATGACCAAATAGATAATAACTCATGTCGAGTAGGAAGATATCGCCTGGTTTAACATGAGAAGGCGGGTAAATGGCCGATATTTAGCTATATTTTGTATATTATGCTGATCTTTTGACAAGAGATACGTGACTCCTTCTGTAAGAAACAATGACATTTTCTGTGAATCAAGAAAAATATAATTTATCAGAACAGTTAGTTGTTAGTGCTTAATTTTAATTATATATCTGACTATAATCCATGTAGACTTAAGGTTCATCATTTATTCAGCTAGCGTTGATGCTGCAGTAGGCGGTTGCAGCAAGTTGTGTTTTATAGAACTCTCTTACTTGCTCTTTGTTCGGGTGTTTATTATATTCCATGTTTGGGAGGGAATTTAACTTCTGATGAAAGGTCCTTTCGGATGTGCAAAAAGGGCATTGTCTCGTTTTCGGTTGTTGCTGGCTTTATATCTCATTAACCATTCTACGAGCAAAGGGAGTTTTTCCTTTAGTGGGTCGTAGCATTGTTGAGCAGTTCTCTTTATAACATCATGTAAGTGGTACTGGACCCAATTCATAAGTTTTTGAACTCGTTTCTGCAGTTTCCTAGTTCTGATATACTTTATCAGCTGCTCTGTCTTTCCAAAGATTTTTAACCTTTTTTTATTATGCTCCCATTGCGAAATCTTAGGTTGTTGGCTTAGCTAGTATTTTCACTGCCTCGTGATGATCCTAATCTTCATATTTCTAGCTGCTGCACTTCTATATATCCATCTATAAAATTCGGCGTGTAGTTGTTGCCTGTAGCCAATCATTTCTGGTTCTGGATGGGTTACTCTGTAAACAAAGCGCATTATTGACTCATTCATAGACACAGTTCATTTCATATACTGAGTGAGCGCTGGTTAAGGTTCCCTCACAGCTTTTTCGGAAGGTGGAGCGTTTGGTGTGGTTTCAATCTTGTGCTGATGTAGCTGTTGTTGTTAAACTTTAGCAATGTCCTCTCGAATGTCTTTGTTTGATTCAGCTGTGGCTGTGGTTTAGGCTCGGCGTTATGCTCATTGTTATGGCAGTGCATCTGATGCCCTCATGGGAGTTATTATTACATATTATCTCATATACTTAGCCAAACCGTTTTTTCGCTCCAAGGAAGAAGATGCAACCATCCAAGATATACTCAGATATTATAGGGATAAAGCTCTTTGTATGTTATCGGGCCCTAAATGATATTATGGCACTCTACATTTCCTATAAACTTCCGGACAGTTCGAAAAGCCCAAATAGCTCTGCTCTTTGCATAGCCTTAAACAGATGTTCGCTAAAGCCCAAATATTATGCAGAAGACTTTCGGATACTACACAGATGCTATTTATCACCCACTCTCCGTGTATTTGTACTTCTATGTCTCTGTATTTGACCATCTTCTTATTATGCATGTTCTTTACATTGTTGCGGTTGAGGATGGTGGCTTCCATTGGTGTTGGTTGCTTGGATGTTTTATCTACTAAAATGAGGTCTGATCTATTATGTGCATATTAATACAAAATGATAGCATAATGATTTTAAATATAGCTGGCGAAGACTGGCTTAAATATAGTATTTAAACAATCCTTTTATATGGGATAAAAAAATTAGTGTAAAATATGCATATAATACAACTAGTAAACAAAGCCAGAAAAATTTTGGCAATAAAATAGTATTTCGGGTAACTCTCCTATGTCAAGTTCTCCAATACATGACAACTGATTGCACAATTTTATCACAATTACTGTTATAATGAAACTGGATTTAATTGCTTGTATACTACTAACTGATAAAATACCGACCAATTGAGTTATCCTTTAATAGGTATAATATTTATACTCATGATACGTGTTAAAAAAATAATATCGAGCATACGCAAGACTTTGCGAAAGATTTTACAGTAATCCATTTAGTATAACCTGCTTACTGGGCTGTTCTATTAACCTATGTCAATGTGGAAAAATATACACTCCTACCTTTTTTCAAAACCTTTTTAAAAATGCTATTAGCATTGGCACATTTTGAGTTGTCTCCTCCGCATACTCCACAGCTATCTCTGGACATATTAGAATTAAGTATTCCATCACAACCAACTTGATAACATTTTCCCTGAAAAATACGTGCAAGTTAGATTTATGTTATTGTACTGATATTTAATTTTTATTCATATTTAATCTAATAATGGATAAAATAATAGAAAATCTCCGCAGAACAGCTGGATACAAAATTGGAAACACATTCTTTCATACCGTCTGCTATGCAGACGATGCTGCTCTTATTGCAGACTCTGAAGATAACCTCCAAAACTACTGCACTCTTTTAACACTAAAGCGAAAGAATTAAATATGCTCATCAACACCGATAAGACCAAATGCTTAGTAACATCCAGAATTGTCGAACAGGTAAATTACTTCAAATATCTGGGAGCAGAAATTACGAGCCATAGAAACCTTTTAAACGAAGTAAGAGAGCAAACGATGAAAGCGGCTAGAACTTCGGGATGCCTAAAAGAACTTGTGTGAAAAAGCAAATACCTTCATACTGAAAGCAAAACTAAGATATATAAAACGGCTCTAAGACCCATCATAACATACGCGGCAAAAACAAGACCAGATACAGGCAGAACTCTACAAATGATGAGAACAGTCTGAATGAAAGCATTAAGAAGTATACAAGGCAAAACTCTACACAACAGAATACGGAATGAAGATATCAGACAACAATGCGGGATAAGGACATAGGAAGATGGGTTAGACAAAGGCGAAAATTATGGAACTAACATATAGGGAGAATGGAGGACGGTAGACTCGTTAAAAGCACAAAAATGAATAACCCAGTAGGAAAAAGATCACAGGTAAGACCACCAAAACGATGGCGAGAATGCTGGACCTGATCTTCCGGGGAAGACGTGATGGCAATGAACAGGCAATAGCCTATTAGCATGGTTAACTGTGTTAGAAAGAAGAAGTATTGATAGTCAGCCAGTTTGGCTGATCAAACTATTATAAAATACATAATTTTTTGAAAAACAAGGAAGAAATTAAAACCTAAGTAATAAAATCTAACAAACCTATTTTGGTAGTAAATAGTAAACAAAAACAAAATATATCCTTGTAAGTTTCTAAAGTAAAAGTCTTTTAACACATCCTGCCCAAACTGCTTCCATAATGTTGAATATTAGGCGATTAAGAATCTTTATTGTTATTAAATCTTGCGTGTTTTCTTTTTGGTGTTTTTTGAATGATATTTAAATTAAAATATACTTATATAATTGGATCCTTCTCTGACTGTATGTTTCATTGGTGGTGTATTATCAAAACACATTATTCTATCTCCATAGTTTAAGCGATTTAACTATTTAGGAATCCTTGTAACTTTTATATTAACATTTTCAAATTTTTTTATGTCTTTTATATACAGTTCCGGAACTATTTTTTTTTACGGATGAAAACATGAGTTTAGAAACAAGATTTTATTTAGTTTTCAACACGATCCCCTCCTCGTTCTATACAAATTTGGCAGCGTTTGTATTGACGCTGGAACGACCTGGAAATCTCCTCTTCTGGAATAGCTTTCAGAGCTCTAGTCACATTCCTTTGAATCGCCTCAACATCTTTAAAACGTTCTTCCTTTATGTCATTTTCAATTTAGGTAATAAAAAATTCTGTCGGAGCCAGATCTGGCCAGTAGGGCGGATGACTACTGGGCCAAAAATTGTGTGATGAGTATTGAGGAATGGGCTGGCGCACTGTCGTACAACGGTATCACGCGATGAATTCGCTTCAAAAGTCGATCCAGGACACTTCTGAAGAATTGTGCGTCCACTGTTTGGCCTGGAGGCACGAATTCGTTATGCATAATCCCGCAATAATTGAAAAACGAAATGAGCATCGTTTTATTTTTCGATTTTGTCGCTCAAACTTTAATAAGCTGTGCTTCGCCCTTGCCTCACCGCTCAGTAGTTTGGAGTTTAGTCGATGGATCGTATTGAAAACACCATGACTCGTCACCGGTTACAATTTTAATTAAAAAATTTTCATGGGTGTCTGCCCATTTAACCAAATCGCGTAAAGCTTCCACACGATGCTCTTTCAGCTCTACCGTTAACAAGTGCGGAACGAACTTCGTACACATTTTTTCTCGAGAACTTCATGCAAAATATGGTGCACCCTATCTACACTGATGTTGAGTCCCTTTGAGAACATTTAAACCGTAATTCGTTGATTACGAAACAATGCGACACGTACACGTTCGACATTCTCATCGGTAGTCGAGATTAGAGGTCGCCCGTCCCATGGATCGTGTTCTAGTGACTGTTGACCGTGCTTGAACCGCACATACCACCCAAAAGTCTTGCTGCGGCTTAAAAAATTCTTACCATACACGGTTTTTAATAATTCAAATTTGTCTGAACCACTCTTTGGCAATTTGAAACAAAATTTGGTTGCGGCGCTTGGCTTCATAGCAAAAATTCTGACGCAGTGGCAAAAACACATCTACTTCGAATGAAACTAGCTGGCCGATAAATGGAGTTACAGCGCTCAAATCTCCACTAAGGGTAACAAAGGCGTAATATTACATAGTTCTGCTATCGGGTAACAGACAGCGGAGTTGTAAACTTTATGCAAAACTCTTCCCGAAACTTTTTGAATGAACTGTGTATAATAAGGTTAGCATACAGTGGATTATAATAGTTCAAATGTAATGTAGGACATTCGATTATATACCATTATTTTCTCGACTTTTTTACAACTGTTCTGTTTGCGGAATATCTTTCTAAATCTGGTCTCCTTATGTAGCAGGATCTGAGTTGAATTAATGAGAGACTATACTTCACAATGGATAAACATTAAATGTCATCTCGGTTCATTAAGTTGGTAAACCTTTTAAAACGCTTAGGAAACATTTCCTGCTAATCTAAAAATAGCATTCTGTTAACACCAAAGCACTGTGAGACATAAATAACAATAAATAAACTAGTAAAAGGAATTTTGAAATTGGAAGATCAAAATAGTTAGTTAGTTTTGCGTACAGACTGTCCAAGTCTTGATATCATTTTAGAGTATATCCAGTTATCTTTAAAGATAGAGATACGATTTTTTTTACATTATTTTCTATTTAAAAAAAACGATGAGTATTACTGACTAGTATTTATTATATAAGGCAAAATTTTAAAAATTTAAATTTCAAATGTTTGCTGAATCATTGTCTTTTAGAATAGAAAGCCCAGTAAATATTTTTTTCGTTTAAATTTGAATTTTTCTAAGCTTTTCAAAAATGTATAATGTTTTTTTTTCATGAACATGTGAGTTTAATGTTTCATCTGTATTTATAGATGTTTAAGCAAATTACATTCTTACTGTGCGTTAGGAATTTATAGGTTTATAGATAGATATGTAGTTTTTTGAAATATATTTTTAAGTGATAGTTGATGATTTTTTCTTCGAATTCCTTTACCCTTAAAACGTTTATCTTCCTTCACCGGGAACTGCCTTTTTACCTTTTTGAACTCATTAATAGTTTGATAGCCTTACTTATTCTTAATTTTAGTTCTATGAGTTACATATTGTCAAGATCTCTTATTTTTAAATAGATATATTACGCTCACAGGCTTCAAACAAAAATACTGTATTGTAGAAAACAAGACGAATGAGTGACTTGCGGAAATAATTTTTAACTATAATTTCTATAAAAGTATAAAAGAAAGATCATTAAAATAAGTAAACGCGATTGAGAAAAAATTTCAATAAACTTTAATCGTACCTGAATACATATATTGTCCTGATTATTATAAGAACAGGGTGTACCATCTGGTAGATTTTCTTCCGTAATGAATACTTCTTTTCGTTCATCACTTACACAGGAAAATTTGCATTTTTTATCTTCTAAAATTAATAAATATATGTATTAGCTTAAAAGTAAAAATTAAATAATAACAATTATAGTAAAAAAGTAAATGTACAAAAAATTTAAATATTTTTTACTATTTTATTGTTGACAGATATATGATTTAAAAGTATGGACAAAAATATCAATGGTGAATTCCCGAAAAATAGTCAGATAATTTGTTAAAATTAAAAAAATTGTTAATAATTTCATTTTTGTATAAAAAAAATATTTTTTCGTGTTTCTCTGTCGATTTCAAATAAAAAGTGTACCTTGTGTTTTATCGGCCCGATGCACAGTTTTTGAGTTAAAAATAATTAAATGCCGATTTTCATTATGAATAATTTTGGATTAATAAATATTTTTAAATTCCAACAATACCCAACAATGGACAGTTCAAGTCAAGAACTATAAGCTGGGATTAATCACAATGCGAAAATATATAGTTCTTATTGCTTTTTAACGCTATAAACAATTAACCTTTCATCTGTTGTAACCTAAGCGCCCCTGTTTGTGAAGAGAAGTGGAAGTTTTCTTATAGGGACTCACCGCATATAACGCATTATAGATTTTGCTGATAGTTGCATTAATACTTTAAACACATTGTAACATATGTCTATTTTTATTTATTAATTATAAATATCTAATCATAAAATAAAAAATACATTATCATAGCGAAATTATTTTTGAACTACACTGCAAAAAATCTTCACATTAATTTTAAGGTTATGTGTTGGAAGCAAATTTCATAAACCATTTATTAAATGCATTTAATGTTAATGCAATAAATTTAATAATTTTTACATTAAATTTAATATAATTATATATTAAATTTGGTATGTTTCCAGTTACTTTATTGAAATTTAAGGTAACATTTAATTAAATTTAATGTACAAAGCTTTAATTTCAAAGTACATGTAACTTATTCACGATACAGAATCATTAAATTGAATTCATGAATGTACATTAAATTTAAGGTTATTTTTAATAGTGTATGTTTAAGAGCGGGTGGGTTCCTGTCTGTTCTATAAAATAATTACAATACCTGTTTATAAACATATTAGTTAAACAGTATTTTTAAGGTAAGATTTAGCAGGGATAGAACAATTATGACCACATTAATGTCTTTGAGAGCTAATAACTAATCAGGTTGCAACTTGTTAATTAGGTTACTGTTGGATTTAATATTTGAAATAAACAAGTTGATGAAAGGAGCAATTTACATTGAGACATTGTGTTGTCGCTTGAATATAATAGTTCAAGAAGTTTAAATTACTTTATAACAAAATTTATGCTTATTATCCTAGATTTCAGGTAATTTACTTAGTTTCAAACAACTTCAAATAAACATAACTTATTTGGAATGGTGAAAACACCGCGTTATCCGAATTTTCAGATGATTTTTAGAAACTTTATTTTCGGGTCGTAGTACACTAATATCAACTTTTTCTTGCGCTCTCGCATGGTTTTTCCAAAAAAAATTTCACTTTCACTAATATAAGTTTTGGTCAAAATTCACAAACAAAACACATTATTTGATCAATTTTTAGTAAAATTTACTCAAAACCCGTAGAAAAATGCAATATTTATTTAAAAAGTGAAAAGACAGTTGACTTGTTTAAGCTTTTCTTTTTTGGGAATATCAACGATTTAAATCGAAATATGTGATTTCGCAGGCTTGAAATGCCATATGGCCACATTGACGCCGATTTTAAAGTTCATTACAATGGAAACCTTGGTAATTCAAATGCCATTTGTGATCATTCCAGTACTGTGGCATAAAATCTGGGTAAATGTGCCGAATAAGAATGCAAAACATAAGCAGATCGTTCGGAAAGCTACGTAGATCTGCACGTTTCCTCACATTTTAAGTTACAATACTGGAATGACCACCATTATTTATATTAAAGCTATCAAATTTTCCATTTCAATGCAATTTGAAGTCCACGTGAACGTGGCAATATCCCTTAGTAAATCGCACAACAAATATCCAGTTTTTGAAATCACATGTTTCGATCTCAATCGTAGACATGTCTAAAAGAAAAAAGGTTATATCAGTGAAAGTGAAAAATTTTTGTTTTAAAAAACCATGGGAGACTGCGAAAATAAACTGCATATTCATGTTCTACAAACCGAAAATAGGAAAAATATGTAAAAAATCATTGAAAAATTCGGATACTCGATGTTTTCACAATTCTGAAAAATTACCCAAGTGATAATTGAACTCGATTGGTGTAATTTTTAGATTTGTTCATGTAACACAAGACCAATGAGTGCCATAAAGAAAATACATATTAAAAATCTTTGATAGTTTAAAAGTTAAAAATGAAAATCTAAAAAGAGAAAGTAGCAATTCAAGTCAAAATATTATTCAGAAATGTGAAAAAGTTAAGCTTGGTCAAGAACCAATATCATCACAATGCGAGAAAATATTGTACAAACGAATTTCTCAAATACATCAGATGGGATTGTGGGCAAGTGTTAAATACATTTACAACAAAACTGTGTTAGTTTCTAAACCAGAAAGTTCATAAACTTTGATAATCAAGTATCCCGATCAATGCTTTATATCATATAAAAAAATATACAATATAGAAAGTACTAAATAAAAAAAAACTGAAATAGCGGACCAACAGATGTAAAAGTAGTTATAATAACTGAAATTCCTTATACCATTACATTGTTTATTTTATGATTAGATGCTTATAATTAATAAATAGAAATTAACATATTTTACGAAAATGTTGTTGGACTGTATTTTGGGGGCTGGTAAAAAATTTAATTTCAGTTAAAATTGTCGACGAAGGTATGATAATCTCGAAAAATGGCTTACTTTGTAACTGCTCACTCATGTGGAAATGGTTGATACTTTTCTTTTGGGTTTTGGGTTGGTCTTTTGAGTCTAAGGTTTTTAGCGGACTTAGCTGACTTATAGAAGTTTAACTCTCGCATAGAGTAGTGTTCGCAACACGTGTCTTTCACCGAAAGTTCAAGAGCAAGATGATAGTGTTTCCTACCACGTACCGTTGAGGTGCGTTCGACACTTCTTGGCCATTTTGGGAAGAGATTCTCATATATGGCGTGAAAAGGGATTAAAATAAAATTAACTCCAGTTCGCTTAAATATAAATGTTAATGTAGAGATATGTTAATTTTACCCAGAAAAATATATCTTAAAATTTAATAAAGTATTAATATAACAATCAGCGAAAGCTATAATGGATTATGTGCACTAGCTGAGCACTTGTAAGTAGACTTCTACTTCCCATCATACACAGAAGCGCGTACGTTATAATGGATGAAACGCTATTTGTTTATAGCGTTAAAAAGCAATAAAAACATTACATTCTCGCATTGCGACTAATCCCAGCGTAAAGTTCCTGACTTGCACCATCAGGCGGGCACAGAATTCGAAAATATTTATTTAATCAAAAGTTATTCATGTTGAAAAGTCGAAAAAAAATTCTGTTTTCAAATGTTAAGGAAGTTATGCTTTGAATCGACTAACAAACACTAAAGTAATTTTTGTTATAAATAAAAACAATTTTTTTAATTATTAAAATTTTTTTGGTATAACAAATTACCTGACCATTTTCCGAGATCTCGATATTCACAATCAGGGAAAAAAATACATATAAAAACTTTGGTGTAGCCATGTCTCTGCTGTAAGTATACAATTGTTATGAGGCAAGAATTGCTAATTAAGTAATTGTCGTCATCAAACCAGTAATAAACCATAAAATAGTTAAACCGAAATAATGATCAAGCCTATCTTTTGATCTTTCTAACCGCTTTTAAAAGTGTTAATTATCAGGATTTAACAGGGCACCGATCACATGCGAAATTTAATCAGTTTTCTTCTAAACTACACCGATTTACTGGCTTAAACATAATGGAACGTATTTGCTAGTTTATCAGTATTATCCAGATGGCAGTTATCTGTTAACATATAAAAAGTATCGATTACGTCTGTCGATTCTCGATTTATACGACTTTTTCAACACTCAGTTATAACACAAATACACATACCTTCATCACTCTCATACGGAAGCCATGTGTCAGTTATTCTTAACCCAGTTAAATTAAAAATCTTTGGCAACATTTTACACTGCTCAGCTCTCAGATCTACAAATGGATCCTGACATATAGTTTTGTTACACAACTGGGATTCTTCAGTCGCTCCTTCGCAATTTTTTCCACCATACGATGGTCTAAAATGAATAACATATATAGAAAATATTAAAAGATAATCTGTCAATTTAGTATTAGCTTTTTATTATTTTTGGTAGAAATATACGTCGTTAAAAATGTATTGAATTTCTGGAATTATTGATTTGAATTTTCCTTAATATTCAGAATATTTTGAAAATAGTTTATAACATTTTGAGGAATAACACGTCCATAAAACGACTCCCTTCGTAATAATAACTACGAAAATCTATTGACTAATTATGAAATATCAAACGTCAAAAACTATTTTCATTAACGATCTTTTAATCCATGAAATTCCATAATAATTAACTGTCGAGTCTATGTAATTTGGAATGTTAGTGCTTTATCCCGAAATTGGAAAAATTAAACAATTATCGAATTCATTCGGTATCTCTCTCTCATTTTATTCCTCCATCTATCTGTCAAGGTACAAGAGACCACTTGACGTAAACAATAATCTTTATTTCAAGTTATGCAATACAATAAATGAAATAGTGTTAATAGAAAATTATGTACAAAAGGTTTGGAACAAATTCATTATTTAAAGATCACTAGGTTTAAAAAAAATCGTTCAGATTTGTCGACTTTGTATTATTGGTAAGAATTTTTTCCAATTTATTAAATTTACACGGTGAGTCGAAAGAATCTGTGTTATAATCAGCTTGGTTTCTGTAAATAGAGACCCCCTATTTTTTGTACACTTTGGATTCCCTGCAAAATTCTGAACATTTTTTCTATCGACAGTCAAAATTCAAAATGAAATAGTAACAACAGTCAGGTTATAATTTTAATAAATGTTGAAAATGTTTCCCATTGGTTAATTGCTGACAACCTAAGCTATTTATAAGTCAATTCTGAACATTTATGACTACACTGTAGTAATTAACCGTATTTTTTGAATAATCCGACTTTTTAAGTCACCTCACAAAAAAAAGTCAAGCGGGCTTAAGTCTGAAGATCTCCGTGACCAGTCAATAGGCCTCTCTTTTCCAATCCACCTGTTTGCGAAAATACCATTAAGAAACGTTTGTTTGAAGGCTGTAGACAATGATAGAGATTGACTAAAATGTGGTTGTCGGAAAATATAGAAAACTAGCTCGAGAACCAACTAAATCTATAGAGTCAAAAATCTACAGAACACTAAGAAAATACCAAGACCATATACCCGAAAACCTACGATCGGTGCTCACATCACACTACAGTGAGCCACCACACTTTTATGGACTGCCGAAAATTCATAAAACGAACATACCTTAAGACCAATAACCAGTTCCAACAAATTTACTGGTGAAATTTCTTTTAAAAATCATATAAACTTTAGAAGGTAAGACAAGCATATATGTTAAAAGTTCCAGATATTTCGTAAATATTATTAGTAGCATTAATGTAGAGACAAACAATAGACTAATAAGTTTTGATGTGAAAAGTCTGTATACTAGGAGAATCACTATACATATTCAAAACTAGACTTTCAAATGATACATTGTCATTATCAAACATCTAAAGAACATTCGACCTAAAGTTAAGTTTACCATAGAAAAAGAAATAAATGATCAACTGCCCTTCCTAGATGTCATGGTGAATCGTTCAAACAAAACTATTGAAACTTCAGTATACAGGAAGCCAACACATACTAGACAATATCTTATCCATAGTTCTTATCATTCTGTTGTAACAAAACGAAACCTCTATAATCGCGCTATATCCATATGCAATAATGCCGATTCATTGGAAAAAGAGGTAGCAAAAAATATAAAATCCGGTTTACAACAGAATGGTAATCCTTTAAAATTAATTGACGATATTATAAACAACTTTAGAACAACGACCACTGGACAACAAGAAAAACATTCCTTCTTCACAATTTCGTGCATTAAAGGAACTTCGGAGAAAATAAGACGGACTAGCAGAAGTTATAATATAAAAACAGCCTCTAAATCAGGAAATACACTCATTTAACAGAAATAAAACCAGAAACTACCGATGAAAGGAATATGTTTACAACGTTCCATGTGAGTGTGGTAAAATGTATTTTGGAGAAACCAAATGACCACTAGAAGTTAGAATTAAGGAACATAAAACTCATACACAAAAAGTGGAAACGTCGAGATCAGATATTGCAGAACACGCCTAGGATAAACAACACCATATAAAATGGTCTGAAGTTGCGGTAATATATATGGAACCCAAAATGAAGAAAAGAAAATTTATAGAAGCAGCTTACATCAAAAATAATAATAGAATCTTCAATAAACCCCGTGTTGAGGTACCTAATTTTTGGCAACCCCTACTTCGTAACATAAAATCATTGAGGTGTGTACAGTGATGCGAAACTTTGTGCTTCAACGTACACAATTCCCATTCCTTAAGACAAAACATTCAGTTTATACTTGATAACGATTAGACATGCAGCCTAGTCGAAACGTCGTAAAAACAAACAAAAATAAATACAATACAAGTCCGACAACTACATTTTAGTCAACCATTAAGAAAGACGCGAACTTTTGCAGCGTAATGTAGTGGAGTACCGTTTTGTTAGAACTAGATATAAATCTGGTTTCTCTTTTTCAGGAAACAGCGTCAAAAGCTCAAGAATAAGATCTTCTTGTAGAAACTGTAAACATCTTCCACCAGTTATATTTTTATTTAGGAAGATTGGCCCAATAACGATATTTTCCACGATTCTGCTCACTGCTTGGACAGGATGTCTATTTTGTATTCCTTTCCTATTCAAATTGGTATCGATACCAACAATTTTGTGTGTTGACATCACCGTTTAGGCAAAATTTGATTTCGTTGGAAAAAATCATGTTTTTAACAAAAAAGGAATCCCAAGAACACATTTCTTGTAATAATTCCCAAAATTGAAGACGTTTGTCATAATTATGTAATATGTTTCTAGAGGCATCTCGAACAAAACCATGCCAATGAAATTTCTATTTCATCTTACTCATTATCGATTGTGAAATTTGCAGAAGATTAGGATATTTTTCTTGAAATAATTAAATTAAAATTTATTTAAATATGATATATACCAGGTAAGACCCTTCAAATTAGTATCCAAGAAAGAATTTTAAATTACCCACAGCTGCAGTGACGGACTAGCTATGACATATATGACCCCATTTTATAATTATTTTGTGAAACTGATAATCCATTTATAGGTATCAAATGAAAATTAATAATATTCACATGGTAAAGATATAAAGTTTAGTTTGCTAGTAGAAGACTTTCTAAAAAGTCATATAAGTTGTTGCCTTACTCAAAAAATGGATTACAACAAAAAGACAAAAAAAGCATATAACGTTCGCAAATAATAAGCCAAATACAAAAAATAATATTTTTAGTAATAAAAATATCGACATAATAATGAAAATTTTAAAATATCTGGAACATTATGACTCTAAAATTTTTCAGAAAACAATGGAATGTAAAAGAAATCATCAATTTACTATAAAAATAGATGTCAAGTGTTTAGGTGTGAATCGGAAAAAGATGGGTGTTAGAGAAAGCAAAATTCCCCTATTTTTCATTTCTAAGTTTTCTCGAAATATGTACTTTAATGAAAAATACGCTTTACTAATTTAATTTTATTTAAGTACATCAAGAAATACCTGTATTAATGGCGAAAACTTTTGAAGAAAATCAATTTTTATCACCCTGTTTTTGAAACAAGCAGAGCTAAAATGGAAAATGACCTAATGAAAGTATTATATTTTTGACTCAGAGAATAAAGAAGGAACGGATTGATCCGCTTTTTCTGGATTCCCCGTATAATATCTGATAATCTGATCTAAAATACAGAATAATTTTTGTTATCTGTTAGACATAATAATGAAGATATTAAAATATCTGGAACATTATGACTAAAATTTTTGAGAAAATAGTGGAGTAAAAGAAGTCATCAATTTATTAAAAAAATAGCTGTCAAGTGTTTAGATATGAATCGGAAAAAGATGGATGTTAGAGGGAGCAAAATTCCCCTATTCCTTATTTCTAAATTTTCACAAAATATGTACTTCAATAAAAAATACGCTTTACTAATTTAATGACATCAAGAAATGCCTGGGTTAAAGGCGAAAACCTTTTAAGAAAATTAATTTTTGTCACCCTGTTTTTGAAACAAGCAGAGCAAAAAAGGGAAACGACCTAATGAAAGTTTTATATTTTTGACTCAGAGAATAAGGAATGAACGGATTGGCCCGCTTTTTCCGGATTCCTTTTATAATATCTGAAAATCTGATCTAAAATGCAGAATAATTTTTCTAATCCGTTAGACTCGCATTTAAACTGTTCTTTATAGACACATAACAATTACAAATTTTAATTTTTATTAGCAATCATACATAAGCTTAATTTATATATATATATATATATATATATATATATATATATATATATATATATATATATATATATATTGTATATAAATATATAAAAACGGCCGTTTAAAACTGTTACGATTTTAAACTCACTTTGGGTTATCACAACTTCTTGACCTATACTGAACCCCAATTCCACATGTTCTAGAACATGGTCCCCATGGTTCCCATTCATTCCATCCACCGTGTTGGGGATTAAGAACAACAGGTATTCGATCAGCCCCTTGTGGAATATTACTACAATATCCGTTGACACACCACTGCAAAGAAATCAATTTAGTACAAGTAATGGGGTATATCATCTATAGTAAAAAGGTGTCTCCAAAATAAAGTTTTCATATAGTTATTATTTTCTCCAAATACGGACAACATTTTTGGTATATGGATTCAAGCTTTTGATGAAATGCTCAATCCAGTTAGGAACGGGTTGAGTTATATAGAGTATCTCTGATCTGTATAAAACGCTAGCACGTAGGACGCCCTAAAACCGAAGGAAGAAATAGTTATACGAAATTGAAAATTCTGCTATTTTACAAGCCCATATTTAAAGCAAAATTTCCGAGGGTCCATATACGGACGCCTGGAAGAGACGGATGCTTAGAAGATTGCAATTTGATAACGTATGGACGCTCGGAGTATATATATATATATATATATATATATATATTTAAATGTTAAAATTTAAAGAATATTTACTTGATTGAAATATAACAATAGAATTATTTCTTTCTGCGTGAGTAACGAGCGTGATATTGATTAACTTTGAATACGTTATTTCCTCTCAGTTTAAGATATGTCAGGGGATTTTTGACATAATACTCTAAGTAATAAAAAAATTAACTGACAAATCCGCCAGCTGGTATATTTAAATAGATGATCGACGCTCACGCTACACCCTTCACTGTACCAGCTGACAATCTTTCCACCGAGATACACTCAGCTGACGTTTTTATTCATTCAAAGTAGCATGTACACTATTATCTGACAAATTTTTAACAGAGCCAAAATCAATGAACATTAATTTTTTTTTCATGTTCGTGCGACCAGCTGAAGCCAACTGACTATTATTTTCTTCAAAGAATTGTGCAACTATGATTTGACAAATTTTCAATCGGGAGAAAATGAGTGGGGGCTGCCACTGCTCAACCCACCCACGGAGCTGCAGCTGACGACACGAGGCTTCATGACACAACTCCCTGAACTTTTTGACCAATTATCGACCGAAAGAAATTTGATTAGGAAAACCTGTCGCGAGATTGCAGAATTACTCAAATTTATGCTTCAGCAATACATATATTAAAAAAAAAATAGTCAGAAACTGCCTTGATTCTAAGCAGGAATTATATTTTTAAAAATTCCAAAAAACAAAATAACATTTCAACAAAGAAAATTTCAACAAATCACAGTCATTCATTAATTAATAGTAGTCAGAAGTTTCTAAATTTATAGTCCAAAATATACAAGAGTGGGTAATTTTTTCCCATAATTTTCTGCTTCCAATAAAGTAGCTATATTAAAACATCTATCTAACAAAGATGTGGTCCACGATTGAACCATACAGACCCCAACCAATTCTACCTGTTCCAATTAGCATTAGTTAAACGGAATTAAAATTGTTGATGGAAATAAAAAATTAATTTAATCATGAAGGGAGGTTCCTAACGTACGATTTGTTAGGGAGCTTTTCTCCATACAGAGGAAAGAATTGCTAATCGTAATAGGGTCTTGTCTCCTACAAGATCATCTTCATAAGACGGACATCATGAATTACTCGATGTGCAGATGGTGCCTAGAGAAGAATGCAACTGTTGAACATGTCTTGAGAGATTGCCCAGCACCCAAAAAACGAGGCCCAGGCATCGAAGATCAATCACTATTTATTCATTCATTCATTCAAGGTAAATCTAATTTTTACTTACTTTTCCAAATCCACATTCTGTCCCTTCTAAAGGTGGACCTTTTTTAGTTTTACAGACTAAAGGTGAATCTTCATGACCACACCAAAGATGTGCACAAGGCTCAATGATATCAAATGCTCGGCACATTAAATACCTATATCAAAATTAGTTATATAAATAATACTGTGTGTTTAATATCCCGTAATTAAACTGAAAAAAATAATACCTGATACTTTTCAATAAGCGCGTGTCTGGTATAGATTTTGAAAGAATGTGGGAGAGTGAAAAATGGTATTAATTTTGGGTTTTAAGTTAGATCACAAATATTATTTTTGATAATTAACCCATGATGATTCATATATAGTTAGAAATTACATGCAACAGTCCCGGACCTGTTTTAATGTTATCTGATAGCACGCTAAAGCCTTCAGCGCTACTTGACTGTAAGAGAAGATGAGAACGGCCATATTTCTACAGCCCCTCCTCATATTCTCTCAAAGACAGACATCGAGAGCATAAATTTCTGCAGAAATATTGTGGTATGCTGCACCAGTGCAGACACTTACGTTGAGTCTGGATGTGATCCCGTGTATTCCGGCGCCTATACCATGATCATTTTTGACCCGTCAATGTACCAGGCGAGGTTTCGTGACTGACTCACTATTCAGTCAGAAACCGCTGAATGGTGTAGGGTGTGCCAAAGTTGTAATTTTTGGGCATGATGTCACTACTTATTTATAGCAATGAGTTCATTACCACTCCTTTGCTGTTGGTGTGTCCGAGGGCAGATCCAGTCCACCAGCAAGTAAAACCCCGTTCTCGCGTCAGCCTTGACTATTATATAAAGAGAAGGGAGGTTTAGTGGGGATTCTATATCTGCTATTGGAGTAGTTCTCATAGCACCCTTGATGCATAGGCAGACCAGTTTTTGGAGTTTGGATAATTCCAGAGTGGCCCATCTCTTTGTGATCATTGGCCACCATATAACAGGTCATAGGTTATCATGGGTCTTACCACCACAGTGTACATCCAGTGCATAATATGGGGCTTTAATCCCCACGTCTTGCACAGTACCCTTTTGCTGCAATGATGAGCATTTTACCTTTATTGATAATTTCCTGTATGTGTGAGTTCTAGGTAAGCTTTGCGTCCAAGATTACTTTTAGATATTTGACTTCCTGTTTCATCCGCAGTTGTGTATTGAAGATAATTAGCAATTTTCTTCTTTTAGTAAAGGGTATGATTGTAGTTTTTCCAAGGTTTACCCTAAGGTGCCCCTTAGTAGATCACTCCTCCACTATAGGCAGAGCTCCATCCATGAGCTCCTATAATATATTGCCATGTTTTTGTGAGCTGGGATTTATAGCTATTCAATGTGTTGGAAGCATGGGCCTCAATATTATATGTGGCTTTGGAAGATTGAGCCTAAAATCTCAGGAGTATAGGGACAGCGAAATATTTTTTCTGAATTGGAAGTTATTTCAATATTTTGATGATAAATATTAGTTTTTGTTATTTAAAAATATAAGTGCCTATTCTCGTATATCTTCTGGCAGGGTTTTGATGCTGTATACCGAGTATTTTTGATATTAACATAATATTTTTAGAAATATTAACAAACAAATATAACCTTAAGCACCAACCATTATTTTAAATACGTTTAACAAGTAAGCAAATATCGAGAAAAAATTGGATAGTGTTAGTTTTTAGTTAACCTAGATGATTAAATTTAAACAAAGGGATAACGCAAGCATTCAAAAAACATTTTTGTAAACTATACGATTTTTTGTAACAAAATTGTATCATATCGCCTCCGATGATGCAACAAAACAAAAGCATTTGTTTATAAAGAAAAACGTTTACAAGCACAGTAGACAGTTTGATCGTTTATTGTTACTACTTCTACAAGCTGTAAACAGTAACTGTTCCCATGATATACAGGGTGTCCGGGAAAATGTGGGAAATCTCCCGGATATGAAAAAAAACACGTTAAAGGAATATTACAAGTTGATAAAAACTTTGTTCGTATAGACCTCCTCTTTGGAGATATAGCCTCCCAAAAAGCTGCATTGGAATCAAGTCTTTTACACATAATTATTGAATCACCAGGTATATTTCAATTTTTTTTAATATGATGGATACTAGGTAAGACCCTTCAAATTACTATCCAAGAAAGTGTTGTGAATTACTCACAGCTGCAGAGATGGACTAGCTGTGACACTCATGACGTCATTTTTTTTACGGCTTCTATGATAAGAACTTTGGACAACGTTTTTTACATACCCTTAACTATTGAGTAAAAAGTAAGTACTCTTCATTTATGTCGCTAATCCCAACCATTTTCGAAAAAACGTCATTTTACTTATATCATGTATTTGGCGTATTTCGATAAACGATACAACTTTGTTCCTATCAAATATTTAACCTTCAACCTCATGATAAAAAAAAATGATCCTAAATTAGACTTTACCTATTAAGTTCGACGTAAGTTTATTTTATCGGCATCAAAAATAAACTATTGTTGGTACAAACATTGCTAGGTATGATAGATAAAAATATTCTGCATTTTAGAACTTGTCAACTTTCACATTGCTGACACATTGATTCTTTACTTGGACATTAATTTACTGATTTTTGGATTTCATGGTGAAATTTATTGTTGAATAATTCGAAATATAGAATACACATTTAGTGAGTATGCAGATATGCATCTGGTGTATGGTCTTGGATCTTGCAAATCTTTGGAACTGAAAGGTTATATCACGACAGATATCATAATCGTACTCTTCCAGATCAGAAAACATTTCAACGAGTTGACCAACGTCTAAGGGAGAATGGTAGGCGATTTCATGTAATAAGATAATATTATTAAATTTCTTCATAATTTTAGGAAATTTTGGGATTTTAAACGCTGTAGGTGTTACTCCTTCAACAAGCACTCGAAAATTATCAGTGCAGTACATAAGTTCTTCAAGAATAGCTATTATATCCATATTATTTGAAAAAAGTATATGAACTGATTCCTGAAGTTTTTCCCCGTAGAATGCAGTTTGCAAACTGGCTATTAGATCAACAACGAAATAATGTAAACTTCAATAGCACTATTCTCTTCACGAATGAATCAGGGTTTACCAAAAATGGTATCATAAATTTACATAACTCACATGTATAGGCTGATGAAAATCCACATACAACTCTTGTTTCTCATCATTAACAATCATTTCAATCAATTAATATCTGGGCAGGAATCATTGGCAATTTTTTGATTGGACTATTCGTATTGCCCGAACGATTGAATGGAGAACTTTATTTGGATTTCCTCCAGAATGCCTGTTACGATTTAGTAGAGCACTTACCACTTGAAACCCGCCGAGACATGTACTACATGACCGATGGGGCACCACCTCATTTCAGCGTGGCTGTGTGGGAGCACCTTAAGAACGTCTATCCAAACTGCTTGGTAGGTAGAGGAGGACTTATTGCCTGACCTCCACGATATCCCGCCTAGCGCCGCTGGATTTTTACCTGTGAGAACACCTCAAAACCTTGGTGTACTCCACTCCGGTCGATAGTAGGGAGCTTCGATCATATCCCATAGATTTAAAAAGCACCAAATTTATATGAAGGCTGTTTATGGTCGATGGAAAAGAGGATTTTCTGATATTTGACAGATATAAACATGTTTATTTATCTTTTCTTTCAGTTAAATTGTTTGTCGTGTATATTTTTAGTGTTTTTAAGTATTAGAAATTACTATAAATGCGAAGTTTGCAATTAATATTAATAATTTAGGCAACCATACATTCATACTTTTATGTATTCTAGAATTGACTTACTAATTATCATATGATACTCGTTTAAATAATGCAATTAGAAACGGATAGCATAAATCGGTATGTGTGTACGATGGAATGAAATATCTACTGTTTATCAACACTTTTTCAAATATAAATAAAAATATTACGCGTTACGTTATTCCGCGTTCAAACCACCGGGCTCTAGTTCTGACATTATGCTAATTCTACAGGGGTATGTTCGAAGGTAGGGAGGAACTTATAGGGAGAATCACGTTTTATTCCCATCAAACGGGGTACAATGATGAATTGATGTGGCGGGTACAGCAGTCCTCAATGCGTCGTGCCCGCGAGTCTATCAAACTTCACGGAGCCCATGTTGAACTCTCTAATGAAGTTTTTAACTAAGCAGTTAGTATAACTTTTTATTAAAACTATGGTGACAATGAGAAAATGCCTCTTTTTTATTTTCAACCCGACAGAAGTTAGGGGACTAAGAATGCAAATAAAACGACGTTTTTTCGAAAACGGTTAGGATTCGCGACATGAATGAAGAGTACTTAATTTTTAGTCAATAGTTAAAGGTATGTAAAAACGTTGTCCAAAGTTCCTATTATACAGGGCGTGAAGAAAATGGGGTCATCAGTGTCACAGCTAGACTGTCTCCGCAGCTAAGAGTAATTCACAACACTTTCTTGAATAGTAATTTGAAGTGTCTTATCTGGTATACATCTTATTAAAAAAAAATTAAATATACCTGGTGGTTCAATAATTATATGTAAAAAAATTTATTCCATTGCAGCTCTTTGAGATCCCATATCTCCGAAGAGGAGGCATGTACGAAAAAAGTTTACATCAACTTGTAGCATTCCTTTCACATATACTTTTCATATCCGGGAGATTTACCACATCTTCCCGAACACCCTGTATATATCTTTTTAATTTTGTCATGTTTTCTGTCCATCTCTTTGTCTATAGGTCACAAATTTTTCCGTCTTATGCGATAAAATTTTGCTATTAGTTAACCCGGAGACTGGCGAGAAACTAATTTATAATAAAATTAGTATATTTTTTTGGCATGGCAGCGTGAGATTTTCTTTCCCATTCCTTGTTTAAAATATAAAAGTATATCATTAGAAATATTTCGGAATATTTACTAATGATGATTTGTTAGGCTATAAAAATTATTCATTTACACAAATTACTGTAAGAAAATGTATTGAAGAATATTTTGCCTTAATCAACAAATTATCTTCAATCAATTTAGATTCCTCTGAATCATTTTTAATAATAAAATAAATAAAAGAGATTTTTATAAAACAGATTTTTTGCTTTTAGGAGGTAATTGTGGAGTCAATGATTTATTAAAGGAAAATAAAATATCAGATTGAGCAAATGATTGGACTTTAACGAAGTATTATCTTTTTAAACAAGCTTTGTTCGAATAAACTGATTACTCCCTAAATTTAAAGCTAGGACTAAACTGTTTGTAAATAAGGTCTAAATTTTATTATAAGTTTTAAAAAAAAGTTTTAAATCCAGGTCTATATTTTAAGGAATTCGGGTACAAATGTTATATCTGTATTACAAAAGACTTAGGTAAACAAAGCATATATACAAAAACTTACCATAAAGGATATACGTTAAATAACATATTTTATGTTTTATATGTCAAAATAATTTGTTTAATTCCATAACAGAATTCGAAACGTGGAGAAACTAAGTTAATGTAATTATTTTCTAATTTGCTTTGTTACTCGTATTTATAAAAGCTTCAGTTTGCTTTGATAACGTTCAAAAGGATTATCTCAACAACAAACGTAATATGTGTGAATTTACCCATCGCCAAACTCCATTCGACATTGCTCATCCATGTTGAAAGCCGTTTGTAGGCTGGCATTTAGCAATATTTCCTCTTTCGCTATCGGAGAATTGGACAGACAAGTCCAATTGCTGAAAACAAATATGATTTTACAGTGTGAACATAGACGGTCAAGAAAATGACATTCTTACCCGTGAAATAAGTTACATTAAAAAATGTATATTTATATAAAAAATAGTTTACTCTGTTTTGTCTTAAAATTAAGTTTAGCCCATAATTATTGCATTAATATATAAAAGTTATTTTCATAAACATTATAATGATTAGAAGAGATCAAGTATATTATGTAAAATTTATTCTTGTTATATATCAATAAAAACGTATTTATTACTCCATTACTGTTATATTCAAGTACGGCTTTAAATTATAATAATTTTGAAGTATATTTATCTAACAAATACCCAATACACCTCTATAAATTATTGATTCTAATATCAAATATCTTATCAAATACGTTAAAGACGTGTAATTGCGTTTAAAAATTTTCGACTCACCTACTTTAGAGTAATCAATGATGAGAAAGTTTAATACTATTAGGTTAATTAAATATTCATCATTTATTCACCAAAAAAATAATATTTTATGTTCTTTTGTTATTGATTTGGTAGTACTCGACTGAAATTTTAACATGTTCAAATCTGAGTATCGACAGTACGTTTTTGAATAAAGAAGAGAAAATGGCGTAATAGAGCAAAGAACGTTTAGATATTATGAACTTATTCAGTTCAGCATTTCGTGTTCGTGTTCAGCAGTAAAGGAATGAAAAGAACAGTTTCGTTTAAAAAGTAAATAAAACGAAGTAGTCCAAGCCATAGGTAAAAATTAATGCTGTTTTTGACGTAAATTCTGACATGGATTAAACCTATACAGAGGTATTATGGCAATGTAAGAACAAACCCTACATAAATTGTAACAAAAAAAATAGGTTAGAGCCACGAGGAGGGAGGTCAAAGTTGACTGAAACAGGTTTTTTGAACCTAAAAGCCAAGGAAAGCATTTTAAAAAAAATTCAAATAAAAGTTTTAGAGGTTTTAAAAACCAACGATTTGAGCTTTTGTACGTTGATTTTCGCCAATTTGTTATTGCAAAAATGCCAAAAACCCTTAAAATCCGCGATTTTTTTGCATATCAATTATGCATTGCAAAATTAACTTTTTTGCACTTTTTTGATTTTAATGGAAAACACTCATCATTTTGAACAAAATGATATTTTATAGTAGTAAATCGGATAACTTTTTGTTGAGATATTACTATTTGTTTATCCTAAAACGGAAAATGTTATTTGCTATAATTTTTTTAGTGAATATTTTGACCCCCACAAAGACTCAATCTCTTCTTGAAGGCCTAAGTTTTCATATCTTGTTAGGGGAAAATGAAAAAATTAATCTTCAATTCCTTTAGCTCTCGTTCTAAATAATTTTTCGATCTACTCCAGATTAAAAAAAACACCGAAATTGGTCTATTTGTTGCTGAAATACGGCAAATATCTCCGAGCGCTGCTGATTTGAAACTGCGAGTTCAGTTTTTTTGCACGCGAGAGAGCTCTATTTCTTTATATAAAAAAAAAATCCTTCTTTAAAGCGATATTTAAGAGGTTGGGAATTATTTTTTTCATTTGCTCCTCATAAAATATGAAAGTTTAGGCCTTTACGAAGAGATTGAACCTTTGTAGAGGTCAAAATGATCACTCAAAAAAAGTTAAAGCAATCAACATTTTGCGTTTTGGGATAAACAATTAGCAATATCTCAGCAACAAAAGTGATCGCCAATAGCTGAAATTCTGGGTTTTTAAACTCTGTACAACTTATATTTGAAACTTTTTTTTTCAAAATGTGTTCCTTGGCTTGTAGATTCCAAAAACCTGTTTCAGCCAACTTTGACCTTTCCCTTTTGGATCCAACCTATTTTTTGCTGTTACATTTTGTGTAGTGTTTGTTTTTACATTGCCCTCAACACCCCTGAATAGGTCTCATTCATCTAGGAATTTACGTTACTATATTTACTCATGACTAAAAACAAATGTGCGCAGGTCGGTCACGTGACTAACAGCGAAAATATCAAATTAGTGTTGAAGAAAGTTCTGGATGACAAACGACTAAAGACAAGAAAATTAGCAACAAGAAGGTGCTTTCAAAAGCAACAATATTAGGGATCACGCATAATTATTCTGGTATGAATAAGGTTAATAAATAACGGGTCACGAACTTATTTCAGATATTCAAAAAGAGCATGTTGTAAACAATTTCTATACCTCTTTGGAAGCCACAAGAAATAAATTATATACTTCGTTGTTCGGGGAGATGAAACCATGATCCTTTATCATGAACTCCAATTAAAGAACGCAACACATTAACCAATCATTACTTTACTTCTTTAGTGGATAAAGTTGGAGACTATATTAAAGGAAAACGTCAAGGAAAACTCTCACGATTTGTATTGTTGCTGCATGACAATTAACAGATTGATACTTCTGTTATTTCCAAGGCTATTACCAGAGAATATGGCTTCACTAAACTAAACTGTCCATGGTCCCTAGTGAATATTTCTTATTCGTGTAATTTAAACCCAACTTTAAAGGAAAAGATTAACCCAAATAATGGACTGACGTAAGTGATTAGAGCACGGTTTAGGAACATTGAAATGTGATAGATGTAGGTAAATGAGAAGAGTTATATTGAAAAATAATAATAAATATTATTGATTTATTACTTTACCCTAATTAAACTTCCTGTTTCGTGAAACTATATGATGTGTAATAAAAAATAAGCAATAACAATAATAATAACCACCCAACGATAAATACAAATCACAGCCTGTTTTTAAAAATCACGAGTTCGGGATGTATTCGAATTGAATTATGCTTACAAAGCAAACCATGTAATATTAGATTGATATTCTAGGCGATCAACATAAATTGATGTCACTGTTTCAAAAAATAACCATCTAAGGGATAAGCATAAGGAGACGATGACTCAAAGACCTAGAGGTATAAATACGCTGACATTGAGAAATGAATAGGATTCGGCCTATTCCCATAATATTATCAACAACTGATATTTTAACAAAGAATCTTTTACATAACTCCAAGAAACTGGGTCTGTACAGGACTATGTAAAGGGTGGTTGACTTGCCGAACTGTTTCTAGGCTCCATAACATGGAACCGGCCTTTACAGAGCTCAATCTTATTAATATTTGAATTATTTGTGATAAGTGGATAGTTTCTGGAAAGAATGTGAAAACCCTTTTACTACCCAGAGTTTTGGCAGAACATAATCTGAATATCGATTTTTAAATATATATTCGGTCCTATCACAGTTAATTGGATCAAATATTTTACTGTCACTTCACCACTAATATTAAATTGATCACGATTTCTATCGTTCACAATACATGTTGTGTCATCAGCATACATTGTAATTTTTCCAGAAACATTCTAAGGAATATCGCTGAAGTTTATATTGCATAGAGCCCCCAATACTGATCTTCGTAGCATCCCAAGTTCTGCCTGTATAATTGGTGGCGCACATCCTTGAGTTTCATTCTGAATACGTACATATTGGGCCCTGACCTTAATCAAGTTCTACTTCTTGTTCACCGTTCACACCAACTTATTCAAGAATGTCTTAGTCTTATAGCTTACTATATCACAAGCTTTAGAGAAATCACATTTTATCAACGCACATTTCTCTGACTATGGCACTGATCCAAAATTTCTGTGGTGGTACTCTTAATAGATTTCTCACAAATATAATAAATTTTCAAAAAGTATTGTTAACTTATATATAAATATTCTAATTTTTAAGCAAGTATCAATTCTGAAAAGCTGAACACCGAAATGATAGTTACTTTTTATTCTTAGGATAAGTTTTCAAATATAAGAGAGTGGCTTTTATTTACCAGCGCTTTCTAAAAATATATAATGTCATCAGACAACATTATCGGTATGGAAATGTTTTTATTGAGATATCTCGCAAATATGGTAATAATCTCTACAGCTGTAATAATATTTATGGTAAATTGACTTTTAAGTCACAAAAATGACCCTTAGCTTCATAGTTAAAAAAGAATATTATCTTTATTTTGGGTGTTAAGTGGTAGGTCAGGACAGTTTCTGGGCTTTACATATACGCTGCAACAACTGCGCTTGATATCTATGAAACTGGCTAAATCGAAAAAGGGAATCTACGCATTTTACTGCTCCAATCCTATTGAGAGAATCATCAAATTACCCGCATGATTGCTATTTCTGCCTTATGCCAGCATATCTAACCATAATTAATCAGTTTTGAGCTATCGTACCATCAGCAATATACAATGTTAGGATTTTTTCCTGACCGTTTGCCTATGATCTTCACTTTAACCTTAATCTTAACATTAAAGGGCATTTTGCGATCAAGTCAGCATTTTCTATTGCAGAAATAAAGAGCAGAAAAAATTGCCCATTCAGCCATATAAAATAATGATGGATTTTAATTTTATCACTTTCCTATAAAAATAATTCGATGTTGGCTGAATTATTCCAAAACTAAGTGAATCTAACAAATACTTTTCTATAGCTTTCTATTTTGACAATATATATGTAACAAACTTAAATAATTATCTCATGATTACAAAACCTTTAATAAATCAAATTATTTACCTTTGTTTTGCCTTGTCATTAAACTCCCTTTTTGAACATTCAGACCATGAAAACTTACTAAACGTTGCTGCCACCATGGGAGCCATTACACTTCCCTCGAGAGCATCTTGATCACAATCGTTTCCAGACTTTTTATCGCCGTCGTGGCTTAATCCGAGTCTGAAACATCAAAAGTAAATTTTAAATAAAGAACAAGAAGAAAAAAACAGGTAAGAATTAAATATGATGTCTCAATACAGAGATGTACACCCAATGGCCAATATTTTTTTTAATAAAAACTAAAAATACGTCATAAATTTATTGCTTTAATGATGAGGCTCTTACTAATTGACTTTGTCTATAGGGAAAATTTTATTAGCATATAATGGCACATATGAATGAAATTTTGGAAGCATATAATGTCAATAAATCCAATAACAAATAAGTTTCTTCCCTTCAGTGGAAATTTGTGGTAATTTTTTTTCGTTTACCTAATTGAGTGAAATATTATTAAATAGCTCTTAAAAATTACAGTTAAGTAAAGTGTAAAACATTCTGTATTTAGTCACCTAAGCCTTAAATAATTAAAATATGTCCGTCCAATCTCTAATTTCGCAGGCACGCAAAAAAGTAAATATCTTGTCCCACAAATCAGATTATTACATCTATTTGGGTTGCTGAATCTATTTCTGCTATTAGCTTCCCCACCACTTTGCACCCTTTTGATGCACGACTATTACTATCGAATAAATTTCATTCCACACTACTACTTGTCGCAGATTTTTAGAACGTGGCTCATTAGATTTATCGTGGGGTGGTTTGTGAACTTAGTAGAGTTAGCTTATTTTGGGCATCATAACAAATGTTGATGTTAACGAATCTTCTGGTATAATTCCTATCTTATATTAATTAGTGTACTCTATGTATTTTGCAATTTTTCTCTATTATTTAGTATATCTAATCAATTTGAAATAGCATTTTCTGTATATCGATGTAAATGAATTATCAGTAAATTTAGGCGATTACAGTGAAGAACAAAGAGAATGTTTCCACCAAGATATTAAAGAAATGGGAGAAAATATTATAACGCACTTTATAGCAGTATACACTTCAAAGTATTAATTTGTGTTTTTAGTTTGTAGGGTTTTAGGTTTATTTTCTACGAATTCATAATTTATTTAACTAATTTTACCCTTCGATAATTTCGTCATGAGACATCTATGAAAGAAGGTCTGGAACTTTTTAAAAAATTCCATTTCCTTATTTTTAACATGGAATGGTTATGAGCGAAGGTCTAGAAATTGCCACACTCTTTTTTCTTATTTTTATTATACCATGTAGTATGAAAATCCTTCTAGAAAAATTGAAAAATCTTCTGGTGTCCGAAAAAAGGTATAGAAAAGGATCATGTCGGCTTTGGTGGACAGCTTAGTTTGAGACATCGTCGATGTAACTTGAATTGTTTGAAAAGTTATCAGAATTGAAGTTGACAATAATAAGTTATTAAAATAATACAGTGTGTTTAAAGACCAGCTGTCCGGAACAAATTGATATCGGAAGGGGACAAAATCCAGGAGAAGTTAAAGAAAAAAAAAGTGAATTGAAGTTTATGCCGATAGAAACTAGAAAACAAAAAGCAAAAATGGAAGAGCAACTTCAAACTAGTTTAAATCAGATACTGATGATGATCAGAGACATGAAGATATGAAGAATAGCCAAGAAGAGATGAAACAAAATATGAAGAAAAATCAACACGATATGAAACAAGAATTGATAACGCTAAAGACAAGCCAAGATGATATGAAACAAGAACTAAAGACAAGCCAAGATGATATGAAACAAGAATTAAAAACAAGCCAAGATGATATAAAAAAATAAAGACAAGCTAAAATTATATGAAACAAGAATTGATAACACTGAAAACAAGCCAAGAAAACATGAACCAAGAATTGAAAAAAGACATTAAGGAAAATCAAGAAAGTATAAAATAAGAACTAAAAACAAGCCTGGAGGACATGAGCCAGGAAGTTAAAAAATCAAGAAGACATGAAGTGCATAGAACAAGGAATGCAATAGAAGATTAGCAAAATTAGAAAAGACGTACATAGCGAAGTACAACATGAGATGACAGAAATCCAGAAACAGATGCCATAATTACATTTGCAAATTAGAGACGACGTACATGGAAAAGTACAACATGAGGTGACGGGAACCCAGAAACAGATGCAACCATTACATTTACAAATCCAGAAGGTAGCCGGTACAGGTATAATAAAGATAGATGGTATTCGGGCAACTAGTGTGATGAAACCACCTACTTTCTGCGGTAAAGTACCATGGCTTCCTTAGGTTCGTCAGTTCGAAGCCGCCGCCACCGTCAATAATTCGAGTTCACCGGAGAATGAGGTTCTACGTAACATTCCTGAAGAAAAACAAAATGAATACGAAGTTATTGTTACTTTTTTCGAAATGTGCTATGGGGAAGCCCACCTTCCAGAAGTTGATAAGGCTTAACTCCAAGGAAGAAGACAAAAGTACTACAAAATTATTCAAGAACACGGGGCAGATATAATAAGATTAATAAATTTGACATACCCAACATATTCGGAAAAAATACAGCTAGAGTTAGCAACAAATAGTTTTTTCTAAGGTTTACGAGACCCAGCATCAAGTCAAACTTTAAGAATAGCCCGACCGAAGAAAATTTCCTCGGCTCTTGCTTATGCCCTTCAATTTGAAACAGAAAAACAGACCCCGAAAAACCAAAAAAAAATCACAAGAAGAGTCAACGTTTCCCAGGATTATCACGCGACCAACGAGGAAATCTTCATGAGGCTAATGAAGGAGTGGCAAGAATTCTTAAACAAACGAAAAACACATGATAATAAAAGCACAACCTTTCATAGTAGAAATATAATTCGTTGTTGGAAGTGTGACCAAGAGGAGCATGTACAAACTCGCTGTACTAGCAGTACTGCTCCTGGCAGTGATCCTGATGGTTATAGGTTTCATATCGCTGCAGATGCTGCAGTTGCTGTCAAGGTTTGCGTGGAGTATGCAGTTGTCACATTAGAGTGACTAATGCCAGTCCAAGAATAAGGGGACGGAATTCCCGGTACTATTCGAATAACATGCGTTATTATCAGTGCGGAAGCATCAGTCACTTGTACCGAGATTGCTCGGAAATTACTGCAGGTGGAGGCGATAGCAGAAAGAACCATTACGGAAGAGATAGGAGTACTCGTAGTGACCGTGGAGAAAGGGACGAGTGGGACCATGACCACGAGAGGGACTACGGAAGAAAAACGTGCTACAGGTCATCCTCAAGAAGCTACAGCGACGACTACAAATAGAAGGTGACAAAATGAAGACCCGCTATGGCAGATTCATGGTTGATGAAAATCTGTAGTTGTACAATCCGTAAAGAACCGCAAAGGGCGTTCACCAAAGCTTCAAAAGTCATGGGACGGTTCGTACAAATGATCTGGTGTACCGAATTCAGAAAAACCTTCATGCGAACATGAAAGTCGTGCAGAATGGTCCATTATCAAGATCAAGAAGGTTGATCGGGACGATCAATACTTGAAAGAGGGCAATGTAAAGAACTTTATAGCAGTATACACATCATAGGATTGGTTTGTGTTTCTAGTTTGTAGGGTTTAGGTTTATTTCTACGAGTTCATAATTTATTTAATTAATTTTACCTTTGTTAATTTCCTCATGAAACGTCTATGAAAGAAGGTCTACAACTTTTTAGAAAATTCTATTTCCTTATTTTTAACAATGAACGCCTATGTCAAATGGTTTAGAAATCGCCAGATTTTTTCTTTTCCTTATTTTTATTACACCATGTAGTATAAAAATCCTTCTAGAAAGATGCGAAATCTTCTGGTATCCAGAAAAAGGGTATATAAAGGGTTCAGATCGGCTTTCGTGGACAGTTTAATTTGAGACGTCGTCGATGTAACTTGAATTGTTTGACAAGTTGTCATAATTGAAGTTTACGATATAAAGTTCTAATACATAATACAGTGTATTTAAAGATCGGCCGTCCCGATCAATTTCAAAGTAGACGAGATGTCAATATGATGGCAAACTTCTGCTAGATGTTCAAACGATAATGTGAAAGTAAGGGAGATAAACTAAAAATAAAACACTGCATAAATTGTGATTATATTTTTATAGTTCATTATCAGAGAAAAAAATAAACTAGTATACTTTATCCTACTATAGCTAAGTAAACTAATCCATCATGTGCCACTCACATTTCTTTATCTCCAATAATTTATATTTTAATTTAACCAACCCTGATTTGATAGGCATAAATTACAGACATAGACAGAATATAAAAAAATGGAGCTTATGAACAGCTACTTATAAACTGAAATAAATTGATGCCAATTCTAATATTGCCTTGGAAAATAAGAAAATTTTTTTATTACGCGATAATTTCTGAAATTAATTAAAATGAGTAAAGGCATCTAAGAAAAGCAAATCTGAGTATGTGCACAAGCCTCACTTGTGATGTTTTCATTAATTGTTCTTTTTAAAAGAGCAGGTTATCCCAACTATAGTGGTAAGAAAGATAATTGAATCCTATCTTTATTATGAAAGCTGCCGCAACTGCCAATAAATATTTTCTCTTCATCGTTCAAAGTAAACTGTATTTAATCTCGCTGTGTATAGATACGGGGTCGTCAGCCCATTGTTGACCTTTCCACAATTATATTTGCAAATAAAATCATCAAAGATGAACGTACGGGTCTTCTAGCCCTTCTCTTTAAATTTAAAAGAATTGTTGAATTGTTTAGTAGTAAACGTATGATTTTTTTCCGCAAATTAGTTGTCAATATCAACAACTATTTCCTTTTCAGTTTGGAATACCGAATATTCTCTTTATTTGCATCAATACTACCAAAAATGAAAAAAGAGACTAAGTCGATGTCCTTTTCTTATTATTATATTACTGTAATTAAACAAAGAGTACCCAAAATTATAATCTTATTTATAGCTACATTAGCTGAAAATAGCTTATTTCAAATAAATTACGTCACTTTTATACCAACATAAATGTGGTTAAAATTTAATGAAAAACGAAACGACAAAATTTATTTTTCCCGCACGAAAATAATTATGTTTAATATTCTGTTTGTATTCCTGTGTCATATTTTAACTGAACTGTGAGAATTTAATTTAAAATGATAAATTAAAATACATTGTATTGGTGGTTTGTTAATTTGTCTACACTAAATGAGAAAATAAAAATAATTTTATTATAAATTTGGTGAAAATATTTATTATAATTTATATGTTTGTTTTTTCATAAATTCACGATTCATCTAGGCCTCGCACGAGTACGATTAGGATAATAATAATAATAATATTTTTTGTATATACAAAAGTATGTATATCTAGAGGAGGACGGTACCGAAATTTTTGAAAAAACATTTAGAATTACCACCGTAATATAATTTAATCTTTTGAGTTTCTCTATACATTAAAACCCCATACCACATAGCCCCTGATTTTCAGATTATTAGTGCTAGGTTATAGATACCCAAAGTGATCCATATGTACCCACAGTTGTCGACTGAAACCTGCAGGGTGTCCATATGGACAGAAAAAATTTTTTGTGGAGCAGCAGATGCAAATGGGGGTCCACAAAAGTGGATCCTATTTCTACAGAATCATTAGAAATGGACTTTGCAAGTGGATATGAAAGGTCATTGTACAAGAACACAAAAAATTCGATCAACTTCTACACAGGCCAACGCAAAATTTGAGAAAGAGATTGAAGAAGTGCAACAAGTCGTAGGAGAAGTACAACAGAACATTGGAGAAGTGCGACAAAACATAGAAGAAGTGCGTCAAGAAGTGAAAAAAAATCGTAGATGAGATAGAAGTAAAAGTATATTAAGATATAAATAGTATAGAATCAACTGGGCGACAAGATGTAGGAGAAGTTCGACAAAACGTAGGAGAAGTTCGACAAGACGTAGGAGAAGTGCGACAAAAGATAGAGATTATAGAATCTAAAACAAAGAGCCTTCACATAGAAGTCAGTAAAATAAAGACGCCTGGCCCTTCTGATGAAGAATTATCCAACGAATAGAAAATCAAACCTCCAACTTACGATGGTCAAATATCTTGGATAATGTACAAACGACAGTTTGAAGCTGCCGCTAGTGCAAATAACTGGAAGTTAGAAGAAATAGCTACTGTGTTAGTAATTTCACTTCGTGGACCAGCATCAGAGTTATTGCAAACAATTCCTATAACTCAACAAAAAGACTAAAAAATCCTTAGTGCTGTGCTCGAAATAAGATTTGGAGATCAGCATCGGTACCGAGGAAATCAAATACTCGGGGCGGACCAAAACTAACTAACACAGCAGCGTCTGACCTAGAGTGGGCGGCTGCGAACAGCGTCGGTACTCATGTTAGAGTCGGCTGACATAAAAGCTAGGAAAGCAAGGGGAAACTACCTAGCTAATTACATCCCCAGGATAATCACAATGGATCAAGTCTACTTAGGAACGGCCCTCAGTCCCGGGCACCTCTAAATTTACACTAAAACGCGATAAAAAGATTGGTACATGGAATGTACGAAGTCTGTTCCAAGCCGGCAAGGTAAATAATGTAATTAAGGAGATGCGACGACTCGACATAGATATTCTTGGATGCAGCGAAGTTAGATGGCCCAACTCAGGCCACTATGAAATAGACAATCACACGGTATACTACTGCGGAGATACAACAACAAGAAACAAAAACGGAGTAGCTATTATAGTCAACAAAGAGGTTAACAGTTGTGTACTCAGTTTTATAGGCATATCGGATAGAGTTGCACTACTTAAAATTAATGCCAAACCATTTACTATGAATATTGTACAAGCATATGCTCCAACCTCGGAAAGTTCAGAGCAGGAAATAGAAATTTTCTATGAACAGCTAAAAGAAGCCCTTAAACACACCAAAAAACAAGAAATCAATGTCCTGCTGGGAGACTTTAACGCTAAAGTAGGCAAGGGAGTAGTAAATAATACTGTAGGCCAATTTGAACTGGGCAAGAGAAATGATAGAGGGGATCGTCTTATTCAGTTCTGCCAAGAAATGGACAGTGCGATAATGAACACCTTTTTTCAGTTACCGCCTCGAAGACTCTACACATGGAAGTCTCCAGCTGATTGTCCCCAAAAAGTGATAAGAAACCAGATAGACTATATCATCATAAACAAAAGATTTCAGAATTCCGTAAAATCCGCAAAGCATATCCGGGAGCGGATGTCCCTTCAGACCATAATCTTTTGCTGAGCCAGATTAAGCTACACATGAAAAAGATCTGGAAAGGAAAATTCCAAAAACGACCGGACATTCAGAGGTTGAAAGATAACACCACAAGAGACGAAGTCAAAGAGGAATTAAACAACAAAATAACGAGCATAGCAACGGATATTAACAAGGAGAACATAAATGTGGATGATATGTGGAAGAAGATAAAAAATGTCTGTAATTCAATAGTGGATAATAAACTAAAAGCAGGAAAAAATATAAAGAAATATCCGTGGATGACAGAAGAAATATTAGAACTCATGGAAGAGCGAAGAAAATACAGACATAAAAATGAAAGAAGGTACAAAGACATAAGCAAAGTTATTAACAATAGGATCAAGGAAGCAAAAGAGTTGTGGCTACAAAACGAATATAAAGAAATCGAATCCTTAGAACAAAAACATGACATTTTTAACTTGCATAAGAAAATCAAGGCCCTAACCAGAGGAAACAACTCACGCAGCAATAATTCAGTACTGGACAAACACAACAATCTGCTGTACGAGAGTGAAAAAATACTTGAAAGATGGGAGGAATATATGGGAGAATTATTCGATGAAGAACAGCAGACAGAAACAGATGTCCTTGGATTTTCCGGACCAGAAATAACACTCAGCGAAGTAACATATGCAATAAAACGACCAAAAAACAATAAGTCACCTGGGCCGGATAATATACAATCAGAAATACTAAAACTATTTGAAGATGACCAACTTAAACTCCTAACAAGTCTACTTAATAAAATTTACGAAACTGGCGAATTGCCTGGAGATTGGCTAGTTTCCACCTTCATTCCTCTTCCTAAGAAAACAAATGCTACCAGATGCTCTGATTACAGAATTATAAGCTTAATGAGCCATGCGCTGAAAATCCTTCTCAGTATCATTCACTCTCGAATATATAGAAAACTTGAAGAAAACGTTAGCAATGTTCAGTTTGGCTTTAGAAATGGACTTGGAACACGAGAAGCTCTATTTTCTATTCAAATTTTGATACAAAGAGCTCGAAACGTAAACTGCAATGTCTATGCATGTTTTAACGATTTCGAGAAAGTATTCGACAAAGTGCAACATCACAAACTGCTTCAAATATTAAATGAATCTGGTATCGATGACAAGGATTTACACCTTATTAGAAACCTTTACTCACAGCAAAGGGCGACTGTACGTGTAGGCAACGAAACATCACAAGAATTTACAATAAAACGGGGAGTTCGTCAGGGCTGTATTTTATCGCCGACGTTATTCAATACGTACTCGGAAATGCTGTTCAGGGAAGCTATCAGTGGAATGAGAGAGGGCATAAGAATTAATGGTGAAAGCATTAACAACTTAATATATGCAGACGACACAGTTCTGTTGGCCGATAATGCAGAGGATCTGCAAACACTAATAGACCGCGTAGTGGAAGCCTGTGAAAGATACTGAATGAATGAAATTAAACTGTAAAAAGACAAAACTCCTTATAGTAAGCAAAAATGACGAAATACACCACCAATTTAAAGCAAATAATGAAATTTTGGAAACTGTTGACAAAGTTACGTATCTATGATGCAGTCTGAATAGAGAATGGGGCCACTCACAGGAGATTAGATGCCGCATAGAGAAGGCGAGAGCTGTCTTCAACCGCCTCAGAAAGATCTTGTGCAATATGCACCTGAACATTGATATAAGAACACGAGTTTTGAGATGTTATTTATTTTCAATTCTTCTATATAGAGTGGAAGCCTGGACTTTGACAGAAACAACATCTAAACGACTGGAAGCCTTCGAAATGTAGTGTTACCGCCGCATGCTCAGAATTTCATACATCCATCATGTCACAAATAACACCGTGATGCAACGTATGAAAAAAGACCCAGAAATTATGCGCAATGTGAAAATCAGGAAGATATTATACTTAGGGCATGTAATGCGCAATGAGAAATACCAACTAATTCAGTTAATTTTGCAAGGTAAGATAGAGGGTAAAAGAACATCATGGCTGAGAAATGTCAGACAATGGACAGGAATAACGACGGTACATTTATTTAGAACAGCTATCAATAAGATCATATGGGCCAATGTGATTGCCAACATCCACAGAGGATAGGCACCAACAGAAGAAGAAGATCGGCGCCAGTTGTATCAGTCACAGCTCAAGTCACAACACCTGAGAAATTGAGAAAGTTTACAAAAATATGAAACGGATGTCCAACGCCATATTCATCTGTCTTACCCAGAAGCAACGGAAGAATTCCGAGAAAAGCTTACAATCCAATATTTTACTGATAGAATCAGGGATCAGGAAATACAGCTTAGGTTTCGTATAAGCAAGTTTAGTTCGTGTAGTGAAGCGTTGGACAGAGCTATGGAAATAGAGGCAGCTTATAATGTGTCAAGGCCAAAAATAGGAACTGTTACCATAAAAAAAAACATGGACTTACCGAAGCAAACCATGGAGACAATGTTATATGAACTTCTTAAGAAACTATAAAAGAGAGATGATACTTCACGCTACAGAAGAAATCAGGAAGAACTGAACACAATAAGTGATATTCCAAGTTATATCAGAAATCAGATCGAGTGCTACAGAAGTGGACGGACCGGACACATGAAAAGGGACTGTCGGGTGGAATTAAGAAAGCATATAAAGTGCTACGGACTGGACACACAAGATGGAACTGTGAAGTGCAATTAAGGTCTAGCTCACCATCCACAGATCGCTTAGAAGAGAACCAGGAAAAACTGAAACAGTCCAACTCTAAAATCAAACGTAGAATGAGTGCTCACGTTATGGCCAAAACCACATCGAATGCTACACATGTAGATGGACTGGACACATGAGAAGAGACTGTCGGGTGGAATTAAGAAGCCACATAAAGTCCTACAGATCTCGACAAACTGGACACATGAGATGGGACAGTTAAGGGCATTTAAGGTCTAGTTCATCATCCAGAAAATGTACAGACGAGAATAAGGAAAAATTGCAACAGTACAATTTTAATATCAAATATAGACTAGAAAGACTGCATAATAACGCAGATACTATTTTATAAAGACCATGTAAGGAAGAATACAAGTACTGCATCGAAATAGAAGAAAGGGAAGAGTTTCCTATTCGGAGAGTCACTATTGACGTTGATTCAAAGTGGAGTACAGCTCAGATGAGAAAAAAAATCAACTTAAACTTAAAGGAAAAATCAATGCTAATCCTATTATCATAATTGTTGATAATGGTGCTGCAGTATATCTGATAAAATCAAGCCCTGTTTATTAATTTAGAATTCTACCATTGTTCAGAAAAGTAATGTTGAGAACTGTAACTGGAGAAGCTGCTGATGTGATTGGAGAAATGCAAGTTAAGTTTCAACTTGTAAGTAAAATTAAACTATTTAGTAATAGTTGCCGACATAGAAGATGAGTTTATACTGGGAATGAACCTGATTCGTCAACATGGATTTTTCTTCGACAATAAGCTTAACATTATAAAATTTGGTATCGAAGAATTTATTCTGTCCAGAACCGTGATTGCGAACCAATCAGAGGTATTGCTGAACAAACAACTAAAATAAGGGGAAGCACGGAGAAAACCATTTACGGAAGACTGGACGAAAATTCTGGAAGCTATGTCGGATTAGCTCAACATTTTCACAAACCCTGTAAATACCTGGTACCGAAGGCCTTAGAAAATTTATATAAAATCAAGGCAAACTCGACAGGGTTCCAGAAAGGTGATAAAGTTTGGTTATCGAATCCACAGAAAAAGAAGGGCAAATTGCCTAAGTTGATGCCATCATGGGAAAGACCATATACTGTTCTGAAAAGAATCAATGACATTGCTCATAGAGTTCAACGAAGTTCCAAGACCAAATAAAAGTATTAAATCTACACAGGTTGAAGCCACACCATAGAGATATGGAAGCTGATCCGGACGATCAAAATAAGGAGGAAACAGTGTTACGTATTCCGATGTGATAAGTCATTTTTATTATAATGTACCGATAGGAATAGTGTATCGATGAGTTATGTTTCTAGATTGGTCTCAACTTTTATGTTCTAGATTTATTTAAGAATTACCATAGTTATATAAAAGAGATAGGATAAGCGTAGAATAGTTAGTTGTATAGTGGTATTTGAATAGTGAAGATTAAGAAGTGGTAAAAAGATTGTGTTTTAGCTGTTTGATAAGTAGTTAATATAAGTATTGGAAGTCTTAGTAGAAGGTGTTGTGTTTTATTCTGCGAACCTAGAGAGCGATTTTAAAGAGAAAAAATCATAACTATATAAATATAGAGTAAAATAATTTTAATATTTTGTTATATTATTTCAGTAAAACTTTTTATCTCTCTTTAGCAGCTAATTGATTTTTAAATAGTATTTAGAATTTTTTCTGCCAGATTTATATTAAACTTTTCCCATTATTTTGCTAAATATATTGAATCCATTAACCATTAAATCGAGGATATAATTGTTTTCAATTTTGTTAAAGTTACAGACCTTCAGTAAAGCCACAACTTTGTTTTGCTTTGTTTAAAAATATGTGAACGAAATGACATTGTTATTATTAGAGACTGCTTTAGCGTTAATCCGGGCAACTTTTGTTGCCGCCATTTTGAATTTAATATTGAAATTAATTTTTCAACAAAAAAAACTGACTTTCTAGAAGGGAAAGAAGCGAGAGCTCAACGTCTTAAATTTAATACTCATAAATATTTTGTTTAAAAATATGTGAACGAAATGACATTGTTATTATTAGAGACTGCTTTAGCATTAATCCGGGCAACTTTTGTTGCCGCCATTTTGAATTTAATATTGAAATTAATTTTTCAACAAAAAAAACTGACTTTCTAGAAGGGAAAGAAGCGAGAGCTCAACGTCTTAAATTTAATACTCATAAATATTTTATAGGTATTTTATTCTATTTGCTAAAAAAGTTAATTTTCCTAAATATACTTAATTTATCATTTATTCTTGTTAGATAGAGTGTCCCATAACTAACGGACCATAGAGCACATGAAGATATTAGACATCAAAATAAATTCATGTATATATGTGCATTAGACACAAAACATAGAACCGCTTCTGATTAGGTAGATCTCTCTTCTCTTTAATATGCTTCCAGGTATCGCATTCAAGGGTTTTACAAAGTTACGTATTCTGAAGGAAAGTGAATAGTGAATTGGTGCAAAATTTGCGGTCTTTTCTCTCTGCTGGTCCTAGTTTTTTGAAGTACCTCATCAGATGATCCTGTTAAGCTCCCTGTTAGAATTTTAAGTTGATTTTAACTTATCAGTACACTACATTCCTTGTACATTTGTGCAATAATTACATCTCTTATTCTCTCTCTCAATTTTTAGCCTTTCAGTATTGTGTTGTTACCAATTCCAATTTTTTAGAGCTGATTATATAAAATAGACCCGTTAAGTCATGAAGCAGATACATTTCCGTTGCATGAGCAGTTTCGCCAGAAAGAAAATATACCAATTAACTGTAGTAACAAAAAATATTTGTAACAATAATTTTTCAAGCGACCTTGTTGCTATGACACTTAATAATTTAAGTATTGACAAATTGCCATTACGGTCTAAGAAGTAGACTAAAGTAAGATCAACATTCTAAATTTTTAAGCTTATTTTACCATTAAACATGAAACCACACGCACTTTGAAAAGGTTGACATGCTTCTGGTGCATGAGTTTGTGAAGGAAATGGGCGTCGAAGTGTTGAATGAAGAATGAGCAAAGGTGGTGATACTTGATCATTGACGCCTAAGCCTCATTGAACCCTTTACATCCAAGCATAGCTACAGAACATTCTAGATCGATCGCCTTTGTAAATCCAAGTAGCTTCGTTAATTGAACTTGCCTAACTGCTTCCGGTAACATATTTGTATCTCCGAAATATCTCTATCTCAGTCCGTTGAAAACATGGTCAACAGGTTCATCCTCCTCCAGATACCTTCTGCACGCAAAGTCGCCTGCTATACCTATCTTATGGAGGTGACAATATCCTGTCAACATCCCACTACAATTTGCAGTTCTATCCATCCTGAGGAGAAAAGCTCCCTAGTAAGGCGAGCTCTAGGTCCAGTTATATGTTCCGTGGCGCACCTCATTCTAAGAGCTTCGAGATGATTAAATAAATTTGCTTTCCAGCCACAATCTTAATTTCCTTTTATCAACCGCAATTGGGACAAGTAAAATGGGTTGGGGTCCATATGGTTCAGTTACGGACCCCAACTTTGCCAAACGGTCCGCTTCTATATTCCCGCGTATACCCGAGTGACCCGGGACCCACACTAGTCTGTACAGCCGTTCCTTGTCAGATTATTCAGTACATCCTTGCACTCAGACACCTATCGCAAAGTTACGACACTAGACTTCAGTGTCATTGTCGCAGCCTTAGTATCTGAGCATATGTTTATTATTACCCTATTCCTGTTTATGTCCCTCTCACATAGATGGGCACACTGCAGAATAGCATAAATTGCCACTGTAAAGATCATTGCACGTTGTCCGAGATAGTAGAACTCTCTGACCCCCGTGCTCCTGCCGAACACTCTAGCTCCAGCCCTTTCATCTTGTCGAGATCCATCTGTATATCACCAGAACCCATTCCTCCAAAGATTTTACTTTCCTACCCAATTCTCTTCACTTGAAGAAATATCTTCAAAGAGTGGTTGAGTTTTAAAGGCGGTACCATATAATCTGTCTGTATGAGGAGTGGTGGATACCTCTCCACTACGTTTTTTCAGACACCTGAATAGCCGCCCGTTCCAATTCGGAGATGCCCTAGGCAACTGAGACGATAAACAGTCTTCAAGGACTCGTTCTCTATGTATAAATGGAGAGGAGGCAAGTTCATCAGAACTTCTAGAGCCCTGATTCCTACATAAGCCATTCTTTGAACTTTGTTAAGTTGAAGACGGCATCGAGATGTACATGGAGAGATTTCCTAATCACCGAATACCAAACCAATCAAACATTTACCAATATTAAACGTCATCTCCGAGAAACGGGCAGCTTGAGAAAAACTTTTACTGTTGGAAATATATGCAGTGAATAACTATTCATATAGAAGATTTGAAAAAAACTCAAAATAATTACATTTAAAAAATCAAGGAAAGATCAAAACTCCGATGATTCTTCTAGGCCATTCATTACTCCGGCGTATGTAAAAAATATTGGAAAGTCTAAAAAGTAATGTGGATGTAATAAAGGTTTTAGTACCTTAGATGTACTGCCGCATATTATTATATAATTACAAAACTGCTTGTCTAAAGATGGTTAATCAAGCTTATGTTTCCACATCATATTTCTAGTTTCACTTAAATATTTCAGAATCAGAAATGATAAACATCTTTAAAGTACTGCAAAATTGCCCTATTATTAATCTTTAAATGAAGATGTGTGTTTTCATCAGAGATGACTTAGCACAAGGATCTGCCTTCAGCTGTTTACTTTTTAATATTTTTACTCCAGACTTACATAATCAAATATTATGTAACATAATATAATATGTGGATGATTTGTCTCACATATCTTACGATATCTCACGTATACAACATAAAAAATATAATATAAGTGATAAATTTTTACCGAACGCTCTTGAATATTTATTATATTGGAAACATTTTCGCAAATACGGGTCAAAAGAAATCTTTCTCGATCCACACTAGCATAATTTGGCTTGAACATCAACGTAACTTTGATGTTGGTTCATGTCAATAATCACAAATATCCCCTTGAATTCCGTGTTCACACCAGCACGATGACTTCTTAATTGTTATGGGCGAATTAGAAATTAAGTTAACACTTAATTACTAACTTACATGTGTGCCATTTCATGAGCGATTATAAAAGCGCTGGTAAGTCCTTCATCTTTTGTTAAAGCACAGCTTCGCTTCGGATCGCAAATGCCTCCCACAGGTGCATATCCTGAAGGACCGCCTATGTCAGACCTGAGAAAATATACAAAGAATTAGTAATAACACCTCGAAAATTACTTTATAATATAAATATAAAGGGTGTTTTTTATAGAGGTATAGACGTTTTAAATGGAATAAAACAAAAATTAATTTTTTTAATTGACATGAAATTTACTTTATTCGGAAGATAACCTTCTGGCATTACAATTTAAATATGACTTCTGGCATATGACCGCCACGGCTGGCTCTGACGTGATCTAATCTGGAGGTCCAATTTTCGATGACTTTTTCCAACATTTGTGGCCGTATATCGGCAATAACGCGGCGAATGTTGTCCTCCAAGTGATCAATCGTTTCAGGCTTATCGGCGTAGACTAGCGACTTCCCATATCCCCACAGAAAATAGTCTAGCGGCTGTAAGTCGCACGATCTTGGAGACCAATTCACGGGTCCGAAACGTGAAACTATGCGGTTACCAAACGTTTCCTTCAATAAATCAATTGTAGCACGAGCTGTGTGACATGTTGCGCCGTCTTGTTGAAACCACAGCTCCTGCACATCATGTTTGTTCAATTGATGAACGAAAAAATCAGTAATCATGGCTCTATAGCGGTCACCATTGACTGTAACGTTCTGACCAGCATCGTTTTTAAAGAAGTACGGACCAATGATTCCACCAGCCCATAAAGCAGACCAAATAATCAGTTTTTCTGGATGTAACAGTGTCTCAACATACACTTGAGGATTATCATCACTCCAAATACGGCAGTTTTGTTTATTGACGTATCCATTCAAACAAAAGTGAGCTTCATCGCTAAAAAAATTCGCTTATGAAAATCGGGATCAACGACAATCTTGTTTTGGGCCCATTCACCGAATCTACGCTTTGCTAGGTGATCGTGTGGCTTCAATTCTTGCACGAGTTGAATTTTGTAAGCACGCAAACCAAGATCTTTCCGCAAAATCTTCCATAAAGTGAATGGACACATATCCAATTCGTGTGCACGATGGAGGATAGACTGATTCGGGTCTTCCTTTACGCTACGCTCTACAGGAGCAATGACTTCTTCTGTACGCACTGTACGACGTCTCTGCGGATGCGTATTATCATTTAGAGTAAACGTGGTGTGAAAACGTTCCATAGGTAATCGAATTAATTGCTCTGATGGACGATTATGTTGACCGTAAAATGGACGTAGTGTACGATATGTATTTCGAACAGAACCATGATTTTCAAAATAAATTTGCACAATTTGGAAGCATTGTTCAGGTGTCAGTCTATTCATGTTGAAATGCCAAACCAAACTAAACATAAATCACTTGACAGCTGACAAAATGGCCGCCAGTTAAAAAAGTGTTGCCAACTTAAAGTTCTATACTTCTATAAAAAACATCCTTTATGTAATATAGCATAATGGCAAATTTTTACCACTTTCCGTCCTAAATTTTGACAGAAAAGAAAGTGTATCATTTACTTATTTTTTTAAAATCATGTTGCAGTTTTTAATTTATTTTGTATGATTGGGAGAAAATATCTATTACACATGTCCTTATTATTATTTGGAAAATTTATTTGTTGTCATATGCTCAGTGTTTCTGTTACTTTAAAAAATCTGTACACGTCTTTATGGGATATAACGGACAAACAAAGGCAACACGCGAATGGTATACAGATATCTGAACATCGACGACTAAACACGTGATAGATTGTTTGATTTCTAATACCAATCGCGTCTTTTCCATTTCAGATATCCATAGCATCATAAACTTTTAATTATAATTGAGCTTTTCCTTCCGGGGGTTTTCCTTTTCATTTTTTGCAATTTCATACATATCTGGGTAGATGAGGTAATGTTTTTCACCTCCATATCGTGGTAGTGATGATGTTTGTTGTAATGAAGGGATTTTAAAACACAACAGTACAAAATTAAGCAAATGCATCCACACAGGTCACTGCAATTTAATATTGTTATAAAAGAGACGAAAAAAGAATGATCTGTTATGTCTAGTTTTTTCTAATGAAATGTGATAAACAATAACTACGAGTGTAGCCGTTCAAGAATAACAATCAAAAACAAAAATTTGTCATTGAAAATAGCTTTACTGTTTTTCAACATATTCTTCGCGATGGTCAATATACTTTTGCATGCATTTGACCTATGCCAATGGGCATTTTTGTCACTATGAAGATTATATCTCCAAAACAAGGTTAAAAAATCGTTGACCTTGCAGTTCGTTCTTCCAGTGCAGGAACAAAAAGGAGTCATTGGTTGCCAGATCAGGGCCGTGCGAAGGATGAACTCTCAATTTTTTGTTTTGAATGCTAAAAAGTCAATTATTTGAACGAATTTCTGAGATCTTGCATTGTAATTGTGAAGGATAATTCGTCGTATCCGGTAGGCTTTACTCAACTCACAGAAGAATTCAGGAAAACAAGTACTGTTACGACATGATCAGTTATTGTTGTTTTGGCTCATACTTGAAGGCTTATATGGTCGACTACAGTTTACTTTCAGATTCATACGTACAAATCAAAGACTTGTCAGCTTTTACGATCTTATAATAAATCAATTTATGTGAAAAATACATTTTATGTGGAAACTGCCGTTTTGAATAAATGACTGCACTGTTTTGGGCAAAAAAAAAACGTTGGTAGCATTTACCAATGTATAAATATTTCCTATAAATATTGTTCGTTTTAAGCAGAAAAGATGTAAGTCGATGACTTGCAACCTCACTATAAAAATCTGTCTCTTAGAAAGATATGTGTGCGTCTCTCCTGATAAGCCTTTCAAGTGCAGTCAGCGACATTGTCATAGCTGATATGTTGACGTGTTCGTTGCAAAACATTTTGAATGGTGAGATAAACGTTCGTTGTGAAATAGTGAGATACAATTTATAAAAAATGCCAGAAAATATAAAGCAAAACCAGAAAACTTTAAGAAAAAGTATATCAAGAAAGCCAAAATATCATGTGCCGAGTGTGCTATTTACAAAGGCCGAGTCATTCTAGTTGAAAAAATAGGAGAATTAACTACAAGGTCTTTGGATTCAATAGGAACTGTTTCAATAAAGTCACAGAACAGGAACGCCATAATATGTTTACCCGTTTTTACTACCTAAAATCTGAAGATGAACAAGATATCTTCATTTAAGCATTGATCGAGATTGCAAGTTTTCAAAAGGGTTGACCAAGAAAGAAAAATCCTAAAGAAATATCCTATTCATACAAATATTACATATGTCAGTTTTGTTTAAAGGTATTTTCGTACATTTTGTCAGTTACCGAAAAGAGAATTTTAAGAATCAAGAGATTAGCTGTATTGGGAAAAATTCTAAGAGACATGAGGAATAAAAATGTTAGTGGAAGTGCCTTTCCAGAAGAAGCTACGGTATGTATAAGGAAACATAACGCATCCTTCCCTAAAAAAGGGCGTCTTTATTCTGGTAGAGAAATATATTAATTAGATAGTAATCTAAATATAGAAAATGCATCAGCATTTTAATATACGCTCTATATATCAAGATATATCATATCCATCCCACTATATGTTGTTAGTGGATAATTTTATCCTTTCATAAAATAGGCCACTAGTTGTTTATAGTCTTTGAGAAACTTTTATAATTAAGCTAAGAGATACTACCTTAAATGAAACCGAAAAAAGGGTAGCTATAGCTGAGTACATGATTAATCAAAGAAGAACTAAGAAGTTTTATTTTAAACTTTTCGATGAAATAAAATTAAATAAAAATTCTCACGTTCTTTCTTTATGTGTCGACTTTATACAGAATATCCAACTTCAGACCATACTAGTAGGAGAAGTATTTTGTGACAACAAGCTTACTTCTAATATATTTTATATATATATATATATATATATATATATATATATATATGATTTAAAAAAAAATAAGGCACACATTATATTTCTACCATACAGATTCAGCAAAGAAGACACCTCACACAGCACGGCTCTTTTCTGTTAGATTATAAAGGGTGTTTTTTATAGAGGTATAAAACTTTAAGTTGGCAACACTTTTTTAACTGGAGGCCATTTTGTCACCTGTCAAGTGATTTATGTTTAGTTTGGTTTGACATTTCAACATGAATAGACTGATGCCTGAACAAAGCTTCCAAATTGTGCAAATTTATTTTGAAAATCATGGTTCTGTTCGAAATACGTATCGCGCACTACGTCCATTTTACGGTCAACATAATCGTCCATCAGAGCAATTAATTCTATTAACTATGGAACGTTTTCACACTATGTTTACTCTAAATGATAATACGCATCCACAGAAACGTCGTACAGTGCGTACAGAAGAAGTCATTGCTGCTGTAGAGCGTAACGTAGAGGAAGACCCGAATCAGTCTATCCGCCATCGTGCACAGGAATTGGATATGTGTCCATTCACTTTATGGAAGATTTTGCGGAAAGATCTTGGTTTGCGTGCTTACAAAATTCAACTCGTGCAAGAATTGAAGCCACACGATCACCTAGCAAGGCGTAGATTCGGTGAATGGGCCCAAAACAAGATTGTCGTTGATCCCGATTTTCATAAGCGAATTTTATTTAGCGATGAAGCTCACTTTTGTTTGAATGGATACGTCAATAAACAAAACGCCGTATTTGGAGTGATGATAATCCTCAAGTGTATGTTGAGACACCGTTACATCCAGAAAAACTGACTGTTTGGTGTGCTTTATGGACTGGTGGAATCATTGGTCCGTACTCCTTTAAAAACGATGCTAGTCAGAACATTACAGTCAATGGTGACTGCTATAGAGCCATGATTACTGACTTTTTCGTTCATCAATTGAACAACCATGATATGCAGGAGCTGTGGTTTCAACAAGACGGCGCAATTTGTCACACAGCTCGTGCCACAATTGATTTATTGAAGGAAACGTTTGGTAACCGCATAGTTTCACGTTTCGGACCCGTGAATTGGCCTCCAAGATCGTGCGACTTAACGCCGCTAGACTATTTTCTGTGGGGATATGTGAAGTCGCTAGTCTACGCCGATAAGCCCGAAACGATTGATCACTTGGAGGACAACATTCGCCGCGTTATTGCCGATATGCGGCCACAAATATTGGAAAAAGTCATCGAAAATTGGACCTCCAGATTAGACTACGTCCGGGCCAGCCGTGGCGGTCATATGCCAGAAGTCATATTTAAATTATTATGCCAGAAGGTTATCTTTCGAATAAAGTAAATTTCATGTCAATTTAAAAAATTCATCTTTGTTTTATTCCATTTAAAATTTCTACACCTCTATAAAAAACACCCTTTATTAACAAAAATTCTACAAGAGCTACTGAACTTCATCTCTACATTGATAACACTGGACAATAGCCAAAATGTATTTAAAATAAAATCGACTAAATTTTACCAGTTTAATGTGCTAAAACCGCAACTAAACTTATCTTTTTAATATTAGTTCAAGTTTTAGACATCCATGATGTCAGTGTCCCTATTTATTAACAATGTAACCACAAGAATGCACATGGCGTATTTGTATTGTTATTCAAAAACTTGTTCTTGAAAATTGAAACTAAGTTTTTAATTTCATTGTCATTTTTATATTCAGTGTCCTAAAATTAACAAAAAAAATGCACTTTTCATTTACGATACAAAAAATAAACTCAAATTTCTTGCGTAGTGAATTGTTGAGGTTAATAAAAAAATGTTAGAGTTTAAGGCATGGTTGCCAAGAGGTTGTTATAAAAATTAATTTTCCATAAAGATTGAAAAAAGTGGAGGAGACCAAAAAATTACTTTCAACATTAGCAAGGTTTAATATTTTGTGTATGACTATCAACGTCCCGAATGTATAAAGGTTTCGGAAATCGTCAGAGACATGATAGAATATAGCTTTAATCTTAAACGGGTTGAAAAAAAATTGTGCTTTTAGTAGAAATGTTCAGTGAAAAATATACTAAGTAATCACAAGAAGTTGGATGGAAAAAAATATATGGAGTTTGTCGAGGAGCCTTACAATACATTTATAATAATAAAATTTCGATCGGTCCCTCTACAATCGCATGCACTAATGAGAATTGGAACTTTTTTTATGCATTACTTTTAATTATATGTAAAATATTTTAACTCGTATTTTTTCCGCTAAAATAAATATTCCTAAAAATTAACAGCCAGATTCAAGGTTTAAGACTTAAATCCAATCTAGTTGCCATAGAAATTAAATCTCCCAGTCGGCCGATATCGTTCTGCCTATACTATTATCACAATTTATATTATATATGTCAACAAATAAGCACTTGTATAGAAATATTAGGGATAAGAACGTAGCGACAAAGCCTTGAAATCTGTAAAAAAAATAGTTGTATCTCGAAAATAAATAAAATTCTCCATTTTTTCCGGACCAGATATAAAAGAAAATGATTTTTTTATGACTGTGTTTTTAGGGTTTAAAACCTACTTGACTTATTGTTGATCTTGTTATTTTAAACTATCTGCTGTCATTTCAGAATAGTTATAAAGTTAGTGAATTCGGGGATAAGGACTTCAATCACATTTTTAAAAATATATTTTTTTAACAGGCTTATGAAATTTTAACTACTCGTTTTTCTTATACTGAACAGTGTACACAAGACACTATTTGTAAAATGTTTTAAGAAAAAAACATCGTAAAAGTTTTTTTTGTTTTCGTAAATATAAGATTTTTGACTTAGATCCTTTATGCATTAAGCGATCCAAATGTTTTTTGAAGCACCACGATCATATTTTTTGAATTTTATTTTATGCCAATTAACACGAGTCTTCTTTTGAATGATTGTCAAATTATGTGTGATTCAATGCAAACATAGTTTCTTCACGGCCAGTTGTTTATGCAATTTATTAAATATGCTGATGTTGCTAGCCTTAATCTCACGATATATCACATGAAGATCTTGCGTTATCAGTTAATACAAAGCATCGATATTTTCTTTCACTATAACCGATTTCGAACGACGTTCACGCTACTCGTCCGTAAGCAAACGACGATTAACTAACTCACCGATATACAGTAGTTTTGTAGGAGCCTTATAACTATAAATGCATAATTAGGATTGAGTGTTTTCTCCTCGAACTCCAGTTCTACAAAGTGTATTCTATTCTAGAAGCTGGATGAGTAAGGGACGGCCATGCTATAATGGAAGTTTAATTCTCGTGCTTACAATTTAACTGAAAATATCGCCAGAGTATTAGAGTGGATAGAGTCCCTAACAGTCGATAGTCTCGAAGACTGAGAAAGCATGAAAACTTGGGGACACTTAAGTGTCGAGGAGCGTGATTTAAAATCCACATTAAACTAAAGATCTAGTCGTCATATGGTTCCCGTTACTAACGCGACTTCAATCAAAAATATATCAGCATTCTTATATTTATTTATTTATTTATTTGTAAATCCATTTACAAAATTACAAATATTAATATAATAACTAAATTAAAATACAGATACAAAGAAACTGAACAACTACAAGTAACTATAACTAAACACGAACACACACATTGTAAATATGTATTTTACAGAGAAAAAACTAGTTAATTAACATTTATATGTTTATATATTTAAGCTGTGATAAAAATTCTCTCTACGCACAGAAAATATTAAGTCCGGGTAAGAATGAACCAGAGAAGGAGCGCGCGAGACGAAAAACTTCATTCCATCATTAGTGTAATAAGGTATGTTAAGGTGCGTATAAATATGGCGAGTCGAGCTCGAGTCGAGCTTCCAACGAACTGATCTTTGTCGGTTCGAACCCTTTTTCGCTGCCCGGCGGCAAAAGAGATTTATTGCATCTGGACGTTGTAAACCAATAAAGGGTAAAGAAAAAAAATATTTAAGTTTTGATTATTTTCTTTATATTCCGAAATTAAATGTAGTTAATTTTTTCTTATTTTCCAAATATCTAATAATGAATCCCGAAATCAGCTTATGTAGGGTTTAACATAACTGTGGTGCCGGCACATTAGAAATAAATCTAATTTTTTAAGTGATTTTATTTACATATTATCTCCTATATTTATAAATAAAAAAGATATCTTTTTGTTGTACTTTTACAAGATCTATTAATAAATCTTGGAAATCAGCCTTTACATGAGTTTGTGTTTTCCCGTTCACTGGCCATTATTACAATACCTCATGCTGTCAAATTGGCTGAAATTTTTTTATTATTATATTTTCCTTATATCATTATATTCTGAAATAAATAAGAGGTAGTTTTTCCTATTATCGAAATATTACTGAAGTAATCTCGAAATTAGCTTATACGTAGGTCGTCAGTAATCTGTTCACGGTTCAATATGGCGGTTTCAGGTTGCTAAAAAAGAACCTACTTTTTTCAGAAGTGTTATTTTCTAATTATCTTTAATATTTCAAAGTAAAAAACGAAATTTAACCGGTTTATTTACTAGTTTGTTTGGCGATGATTGTCGCGGCGAGTGTGGCTGCACCGATGCGAACTTCAATTAAGTTTTTCTTTAATAACATAGTTAATGCCGTTTCACTAGTCCTCGCTGATATTTTTTTTAATGTATGTAAGAAATTAACGTATTCCTTATAGTTTACATTTTGGGTTATCCCGAGTTACGAATTAGTTGTGCCCATATAAGTTTAATGGATTTTAATTAATGTGTTCGAAGCACAACATTTCCAAGTTCATCAGCCCAGTCGTCTATCACATGTTTCTTAAATTGTCTTTCTTTCTAATTTGCAATTTTTACAAGTTCTTTCTTTAGTAAACCGTTCATAGAGGAAATATATTTTTTTAATAACCAATTTGTAATATCGCTTTTTCAACTATGTTATTGGCAACTTTTCCACCAGTCTAGAATGATAACTGGCGTTATCCAAATCTACAACTGACCTCTCCTGAATCAATCGTATCATTTGATAAAAATATCTTGGGAAGATATCCGCCGTCATTTATTCACGTTAATCTTTGGTAGATTTCGATTCAAACTGCTGCAAAACTCCTATAAATTCCCTCCAATATGAGTTGTAATGAGTTTGTGACCCTGAGCGGATAAGAGTTTCAAATCTGTCTTTTAAGAATGCTTCATGAAAAATTTCTGTATTCTTATCTTCATACATTTCTTGTACTATGTGTCCTGTACTAAGACAAATTACATCCACATGCCTTCCCTGTGGTATTTTCTAATTTCCCGCAAATACCGTTTTCTCTAAAAGTATTTCCTCTGTATCACCTCTATTTTCACTTTCTCTACGAGAAATACATTTTGTTAGCACTTTTTACAGATTGGTTTTTCACATTCTACTCTTGTTTCATAACTTTCAAAACTTTATCGAGACTTGCTTTTTATTTTCTAACTAAAAACTTTCTAATTCGTTAACGTGTCTTCTTAGTATGTTTTTGAAGCATCCTTATAATTTTTTCTTCTAGGGTACGGTTCAGGCTAGCACACAGTTCCACTTTTCCTTTCCTTACTTCACCTATAAGTTGTAGATTCGCTAAGTTTTGGAGTAAAAGTAGAAATTTTCAATAGCTAGCATTGAAAGTTGTAAGATAATAACATAGCAAGGCCTTACATTTATACACATCTGAAGTATACTTAAAAATGTCATTACTGTTAATTGCCCAATTGAGATGTATACTTCTAAATCTAATTATCTTTTAAGTATACAACTCTTTCCTCAAATATATACTTCAGACACATACAATATCTACCCCTTGCGTTATCCAGTCATTTCCAAAAGAAAAATATATTATCAGCGGCCCATTTCCATATGGCCGACGCACTCGAAATTTTCTTCTCGCTGGTTTCTGCGAATTTTCTGACGCAATTTCATTTCACACATTCACTTCTTTTCTTCTCTAAAATTTTTGTCCATAACTCACAAATTTTGGAATTGTTTTCAGGTCCATCTATTTTCTTGAGATCACTCCATGTTCACTTACACACCTTTTAATCAATGCCAAGTGCTAAATAAATTTAATTTCATTAACAAAAAAATAAGAAAATCTCGTGTCTTCAGTCTTACTGCAAAGTAAATTTTTTCGAAAGAGCGTGTCATAAACTCGTCTCACTAGATTAAAAAAACCCTTTGAGTTCGCACCAAAAAACCGACAGAAAATGGATCGCTGCGAGTCTCGGTCGAGCTACTCGAAAACAATAGAACTATAAAAATATTGACTTCTTGTGACCCAACTGCATTTATTACCTCATTTCAAATTTGCCGACGATGGCCCTCGATAACAATAGAAATCGGCAAGATTTCAAAAGAGTCTCGTTCGAAGCTCGAGGCATACTCGACTCGAGCTCGACTCGCCATATTTATACGCACCTTTAAATGTTAAGCGGCTACGAGCTGGCCGGACAGAGGCAGCAAAGCCCATGCTGTCAAACAAAGAAGGACAGTCTTTCTGAAAACATACGCTACGATGAGCTCTTGTGACAGAAAGTTGTTGCTTGTTTGTCAAATTACACATTAAATCATAATAGAATTCAATATCATTGTAAAATTTATAGTTACTGTAATGCACAAACTTTCTTTGAGCATCTTTCACTCGCTGTTTGTAAGTTATGTAATATGGGTTTTATATAGACGAGGCAAACTCAGAAGAAAAACCTTAGCAGTGAAAACTTTTTAGAAGTGGAGATGGGAAAACTCTAGATTTGCTTTTTAAAAAACTGAATATTTGTTTATGTTGTTTGCAATATTTGCAATATTCTCAATAAATGAGAGCTCCGCATCCAAGGTAACTCCGAGATCCTTAATGAAAGTAATATTGTAAGGGAACAAAAGTTCCGTATGATTTTTAATTATTTAACATTTATTAACTTTAAATAAATCCTGCTAACTGGAGGAACTTACTTGAGCCACTTTGTATAAGGATTTGGACCGTTGCAATGTATATCTTATGTATATTCAAAAATAGTTACATATCAGAGAAATATAAATCCATTAACATACGTAAACTTAAACTCAGTATTATTACTTTTGGGGTAGTTAATTTTTTCTAAAAAAAACAAAATAAACTAAGTCAATTTATGTGCCATAATATCTAAACCGTTCTGCTCACTTGAAGATTTTAATATAGATTTGTCGAAGTAACTTAATAGTCTTATCATCCACTTCGTTAGGGTCTAACGTTAAGCGCTAAAGATATATCCAACATACAGCACTCCCGTGGGAGAGCTTTCTTTACTTAAACTGAGCAAATTTTCTCATCATACGAAAACAAAAGAATATTAAATAAAATCACTAAAATGCAATATTATTATTTATTATTATGTACAAAGCTCGCATTTGTTGCCCATTTTTCCCCTATTCGACAAAAATAAGAATAAGGAAATGTAGAAAGGCTAAAACGATTAGTATTTTTTTATGGACACACATACGGAGTTTTATTATAAGCGTAGAATAGTTACAATTTACGTTTGTACAAAATAATTATTAGTTTGAGCTCAGGATTGATTTAATATTAGAAATTCGACGCATGGATGACTTATGCCATCTATGAACCAAGGAACCGATATCTTACAGACCCTCCAAAACGAAAACTACCCTTCGGGGGCGGGGGTGCATCACGAAAATATGTTCTATATCGGAACGATCTCCACTAAACTGAGAAAGGTTCTGAGGGTTGAAAAGTTGAGTTTCATTTTAAGAAATTAATTACCAGTAGTTACGATTTAGAATCCGTCTAAGTCAGTTTGCGTGTGTTTCAGTGTTTCACCAGTGTAAGAAATTTTCTCTTTGCTGTCTTTTCTGCTGTTTTTGTCTTGTTTTTTTTTAATATTTCAGACAACATTACAAATGGATAGGGGAAATTAATTTTATTCTCTATCGGGGAAAAGAGCCCAACGTTCGTTTTATTTTTAATTAGACAATTTACTTAGGGATTATCCTTGTTGTCTAATAGTTTATCCGGACTTATCAAAAGTTTGTTAACACTATCAGTTCAAATTTGGGAATATTTCACTAAGGGGAATATCAGAACGACCATTCAGAGCTTGTAATTTTAAGCGTTTTATTTTAAATTGTATTCCAAATTTACCATCAAGTTTCTCAATTATAAATACCGTTTGTTTTCCTTTTATTTGTTAAATAGAGTTAAGTATTTTGAGAAACTGGTCTTTCTTTATTGATAAAAACCTTCTTGTAGGTAATCACACGGGCGTGCACTTATGTATGAAGAACTAACCTGAAACCTGCAGCTGGGTCCCTAGTATTGGTAAACTCTAAAAAACGGTAGTCTTTTATAACTAAAGCGTCAAGAAAATCGACTAGACTACAAGGGTGCCTTTATCGTAGCGAATTCTTTTAATCTTTTTTTTTAATATATAAGATAATTACAAAATAATATGAGCAGTAGTACATTGTGAGAGGAACGGCCACACGCTACCTAAAACAACCCGTTTACAGTAGTTCACAATTGAATACTGTCACAATATCAAAACTGATTTTGTAGTCAAAGATTACTTTTTGACGCTGATGAAAAAAATCTTATAAATTTACATTTGGTCGCGTTTAACTGCTTCCCATTCTTATTAAATCATCAGAAACCAGTCCAGATCATCCTGAATCAACCGGCAATTATCTAAATTGTCAATTTCAAATCATCAGCAAAGAAGAGAAAATCAACATTTTTAATAAACTTATTGACATTACTAATAAAAAGACCAAATAGAAGTGGTCGAATGTGAGATCGCTGAGGTACTATCGAAGGAACTGGAATTTCCTTAGAGACAAAATTATTGATTCGAACTATCAGAGTCCGGTCATCGAGATAGCTCTCAATCTATTTGTAAAGCAACAATCAAGACACTTCCAAGATTTTAAGCTTCCTCAACAACATGTTATGGCGAACTCTATCAAATACCTTTTAGAAGACACTCTAAATAGAATGGACCTCTTCGGCACCCTCAAGGACTTCCATAATATTGGATATGTGAAACAGAAGGTTAAGTTCAGTAATTCTGTCCCAATAAAACCCAAAATGCTCACCAATCACAGACGACAATACAGACAATGGATGATTATTTATCAGTTTTCCAAAGAATTTTAATGTGTATATATAATAATAATAATAGGCTTATAACTCGTCACGTCTACTCTGTCACCAGACTTGTGTATAGGTACAACAAAACTGGCCTTTCAAAAATTTCGAACACGGAGTTATAAACATGCACTAACCATTATATGTAGTGGCCTAGCATGTATAACAGAACAATTTTGAAGCTAAATCGAATGATTAAGATCTGACCTAGTGCCTATATGCATGTTTAATTTGTTTAACTCCTTCAAGATATCAGAAATTGGAATTCAATAAGAGAAAACGTTAATACGATTGGTGAAAACACTCTCCACACACAGAAGACTGTTTAAATGATAGAGTTGATAAAGCCCATAATTATATAATATTGTTTTGAAGGGAAGGCTCGACATTTTCAATGTAATTATTATAGTTTTCTCTCGAGAGAACAATGCCCTGTGCAAGTAAAATAGAGAATCTTTGATAATATCGATGAGATTTGCTCATTTTATATTTTTTATGAAAATTTTTTTCTGGGTAGCGAGTTATCACATCGCAAGTAAACCGATGTGGAAACTTTCCACTTACTAACTTGTTCATAGGAACAAAAACGTTTAGAGCGCTGTACAATATGTCATAGAAGTGATTCACTATAGCATGAATACGAAGATAAGTGATGCCTACGATAGGAATCCTCAACTGATTTAAAGTCGTAGTAAAATTTATTGGCTTGTTTACTGACAATAAAAAGCTCCCTGGACGTTCTAAAATGAAAACATAAGGGCGGATGATGATCATCTTTACGCACTAAAGGATAACATAAGTTCTATAACTAAATATTAAATTTAAGAAACTATTAAAATTAAGATTACTATTAAGCTGAAAAAGATTGTTAGGTGTGGAAATTTCTGATATATTCTTATATTGTCAACGACTACAGGTTGAGTGTAATTGCCATCTCTTGGAACTGCCATTGAACGCACATCATTAATCATCCATGCTGCTCTAGGAATCGCCAGCTATATAGAATTTAGCTTCAGGAAAGGCATCGGTTATTGAATCAATGAATTCACTGAACGATTGACATTCAGTTGAAGGAGACTCCCAGAGGAGCCGATAGATACAAAAGTTTGTTCTAAATTTGTACAGATTGACATCAGTTTACACGACACCGATCTATGAACAAGCTCCAAGTCACCTCCTGTTTTTTTGTTTGTACTAGTTTGGCCGGAATGATCCCTTTGAAAAATTGCATAATTAACTTAGTCCCAACTCAATATCAGCAACATCTTGAGACAAGTTGACTTAAAGTAAATTCTACTAAATAGGGGAACTCATTTAAGCCACTATATATATGAATTTGGACCATTGTGATGTATATCTTATGTCTACCTAAAAATCGTTATACATCCAGTAATATAAATTAGTTATCATACTTAAGCCTAAACTCAGTTTTATTACTTTTGGGTCGTTTAAATATTTTCTTAAAAAGATATAAACCCAGACAATTTATTACGACATAAACTGAAAAGCTCGTGCTTCCTTTTAATATTTATAGATAAATCTGTCGAACAAATCCTACGCTGGTAATATAATTAAAACCTAAGAGATGAGTTTCAATGGTAGTCTTGACATATGGTATCAGCAAAGACCGATAAGCTGTTTTTAAATATTGAACGATTTTCCCATTATTAGAAATAATCAAATAAAATGTATAAAGAATTTGTATAATGACTGTTTTTCTTGATTGCAAAAAAGAGATACCACCACTTTTAGTTATAGGAAGAAGCAGATTAGTTTGATTAACTGTTTTTTTTTAATATAAAAACAAGATTAAGATGCTTAGATATAGGCCAATTTGGGAATTAAATATTCGGCATAGAATAGCTGACACCCTCTACGAATGGGAGGATAAAGACTTTTGGAAATGGAATCCACCTTCACAGAGTGTACGAACGCAGATAGGTATCAGCGAGAACTAGCGGGGTTCCAGGGGAATGCAAGGTTTTGCTTTTAAGAAGTAATAATCTTTAGTTACTATTTGAAATTCGTTAGAGATGGTATGGTTTTGATGACAGTTAAGTGACGCATATAATCAGTATTTGACAAGGTTCTTATTTCTGACTTCATTTATTTTGGGAAAATTCAGAGGAAATTCTGTTTTATTTCACTTGGGAAAAGGGCCATATTAGTGTTATTTGTTTAAGCAATTTAAATAACTGTTTTTCGTGTTGTATTCTTTTCTTGGTTAATATTCTAGTAGGCTAGTTATACGTTTTATCTTCTGAATTGGATTTGATAAATTTTTATTAATAGCATGACCAACAGGAACAATTATTTTCGTTACTTTGGAATTACTAATCATTATTAGAAGAACATAATGTTGTTCAATCTAATTTAACGATCCTAGATTTCGTCCCACATAAAGTCATAAACAATTCCAGTTTGAGTTCGACAGGAGTTTGATTGACTTCATTCAATTTTTCTTCGTGATTTGTTAGATTTGAAGCAAGGGTTTTTAGTCTTGCTTTTAAAACTCCAATGCCATTTGCAACTAGAAGTATTTGGACTACCTCGCCCTACGGTGATTTTACATTATTTTCAATTATGCTGACTCGATTTACCAATTGCAATAGTTGCTTGATATTTGCTGAACAGTCAGGACAGTAAAATGACATAGTACGCTTAGATAACAGTGTTGCATGCAGTTCAGCGGCACCTGTCAGAACATATATGCCAAATAACGTTTTTAGAATACTTTTCAGACAAACTGATTAACTAAATTCAGTAAATTAACTTGGCTATAGATATGAATATATTGAAGAAAAGCTGAATTGGTTAAATGGAATACACTATATGCTTGTGGGAAATAAAATTTGTGTTAAAGGTGAGATAAAAACAAAATTGTTCGAATTCTTTATGATTAATTGTATAATATGTGGCCAAGGCACTCGCCGAAAATCAAATTTTTAAGAGAATATTTTCAATGAAAAGGATTAAAATATATTCAGCCACTGTTGTATATAAATGTTTCCCGATCGACATTCTACTTGATACTGTTATTTTTGGCGAAAGTCAGATATTAGATAAGTTTCATGACTTATCCAATCATATACCGTTTAGAAGGTAATAAGATGTAATAGCTAGAACCAGATCACAAATGACCACAGATTACTATGATTGCTTTGAAACAGTTAACAGTCTTTCTTGCAAATTATTTTTTTTTGATTTAAACAAATCAGGTCCGGATACTAGCTGAACTTTGAAATAAAATGGTTTATTGAGTACGATGTTATCTAAATTGTTTAAAATTCTTTATCAAATATCTTCCCTCGAACGAATTTTCGAGAAAATTGTTTCAGACCAAAGTTGTAAGGTTCGAAAGCAGACATGGTGCAGTGACCTTCCCTTTGAGTTTGAGGCTGGTCTTGAAGGCAATTGTACGGTTAAAATGTATTTTTCAAATAGAAATCTTAAGTTTTAATTGTAGAAATTATAAGTATGGAAATTTTCACTTTCAGTCACATAAGTACCAAATAGGATCAACTGTCAGTTGGATTTTATTTTCCTTGAATCAGTGTAAAATCAGACAATAAGTCGGAAACTAAGGGCATTCGAGAAAAATATTAGGTAAAAATTTAAATGAGGCCTGTCATGATGACATTAACATTAACTTTGAGAGTGATCCTTAGGCCGAGCGCCCACTTACTAGGCAAGGACAAGACATATACATGACAAATACGCGACACAGATATGTAACAACTAAGTTAAAAACACTTAATCGCATACCAAAGTGACAAGCATACGTCAAGAATAAAAATTTTATCATTTCTCGTCTATTGATGTGCATTCTTTGCTACAATTTGTAAATATTACTAGCCAAAATAGAAAGTACTGGGTGCACCCTATATGGAAAAGAAGGCACAATAAAAGGAATACTTTTGAAGTAATGAAGGAATTGGAAATGTATCCTCAACAGTACATGTCATTTTATCGTGTCGAGAAAAGATTGCTAATTACTTGAAGGTAAGATTTCATATATGTTACATTAAAAAGTGTAGGAATATATGTAGAAAAACTATTTAATTGTCAAAAATAATTAAACATATTTATTATACTCAAAAGAAAATAAGAGTAATAATTTTAAAATTTTCCGAATACTACATAACATTTACATGTGAAAGGTATAATGGGAGGTTCTTGTTGAAGTATTCTCCTGAAGAAAATGATGCATAGCAGAATTTTCATGTGATGGTGGTATTTTGTCAAACGGACTTAGTGAGGAACTAGATATAGGTTAATTTGCATACTTTTGACGAGATGAAAGGTAGCTACTGCATTGTGAGGGTGAATCCTGAGAAGGTTGTGAAAAATCAGAATTTACGTAATTTTGACTATTCTATTGGTGAAATTGCATAATCAGTAAAGTAACCGGGGGGCCTCCGTAGTTGAAATCATTTGTTATTTATCTGGTGTCAGATAAAATAGCCTAAAAAGTTTTAGAACTCGTATTTGAAAATATATTCTTTATCTATTGTCATTTCTTTTACATCAGGCAAAACATTTAAGAAAAGGGCTATATCAGGATCAGTTGAGTCGATGTTACTGCATTTTTTATTACTGATTGCCAAAGTTCTCGTCCTGGTTTCAAAATAGTCCAGTGTAAATTTGTTTACCTGTTGTAGGCTTACTTGTGTGGGGCGCTTCTTCTTCTTGATATTGATTTGCGAGTCGGACTTAGTTAACTTTCTCGGTTTTTTGACACGTTTATTGTAGTATTCCCGCTGTCTTGTGGGCTTTCTGGTCTTTCCGAGCCCGATATATTTTCATCTAAAATATTATTTTTTGATTTATTATCAGTTTCTAGAGAATTATATGGGTTATCAGAGCCTATATTTTCTTTAGGTAGTCTAAACTTTATCAAATGTAAATACTCTGCTAGATAAAATGTTTTTTTCTTTTACTTTAGCAGCAGATACCAATGGTAGCATTTCTCTTAAATATTTCATACATTTTTCCACTTCCTCGCGGGCGTTTACTGTAAGAGAAATAAAATAATTTATAATATATATGTATATACAAAGCCAAACATGCTTGACAAACGTCATATACGTACATATAAATTTGAAAAAGAGTAGAAAGTCCATAATTAAACACTTAAATGTAAACGTCCCAAAACTTTCTACCAAGCCCTTCTTTAATTTAAATATACACTTCACAACCAAAAAGTGAACTTCTCTGGAAAGCCATTACGCATAATAATATATTATTTTCAAAATCAGGGCGTGTATGTTATACAAAAGTTTTTTTTTTAAATACTATGCTACCGACGAAATATTTGAAACACATTTTAGTTTTTTGGAGGACACGCAACACTTTGAAAAATTATTTGTGAAGCATCTAGAGCCATATGAAGAGTTTTGCAACTCCATTTTATGCCAATTTCAACTAAACGAAAACGAATAGCTGTATTTGAACGACTATATGAATTATGGAACCTTCCAAATTGTGTAGGTGGTTTGGACGGAAAACATATCAGAATAAATTCACCACCCAATTCAGTTTCAACTTTCCATAATCATAAAGAATTTTTCTCAATAGTTTTATGGGCCGTTATGGATGTCGACGGAATTTTTTTAACAATAGATATAGGAGAATATGGTAGAAACGGTGATGGTAGAGCACTAAAAGAAAGTTCTTCTAGTAGAGCGCTAGATCGTAACAAACTGCAACTATCAAATGCGATCCTACTGCCAGGCAAAGATAAAAATGTTGATTTTCTTTATTACATAGTCGCAGTCAATTGACAAATCAAAAGAAAATTATGGAACTGCAATATCTAGAAAAACTATTGAACGTACATTTGAAATGTTATGTTCTAAATTCGGAATCCTGTAAACCAGTATTAATTGCAAAAACAGTAGACACCTTAATTCAAGCTATATGCGTTCTACATAACTTCTTCCGTGTTCCTGATGGAAAACTAATACAACAAATGATAGATAGAGCGTCAATGTTATAATATGTACAAAAATCTTTTGTAAAAATACTGAAAATTCGTCTATGTAAATATTTGCAAAGATTTCCAAATTTATATGATGTATAAACTGTAATGAAAATTAACTTACCTGATATATATATATATATATATATATATATATATATATATATATATATATATTTTGTGGAAATTACTGTCCATGCTTTATTCTGGGCATTTCAATTTGAGTAATCACTTCTAACGTGATCATACAATATTGGGTACTTTTTAATTATTTGAACTAATGTGATGATAGAAGTTGAATTTACTAGTTTCATCAAAAAACTGACAATATCTTGTATCCACAAGCGCCAAGTCAAAGTCACTAAATGCAAAATTTAACTCATCTGTGTCTACTAATTTTGGCCCGAGCAATTTTCAACAGACACACACATGTCTGATCCTGTCGTGTCGCACTAGTATGTGCGACCTAATCTAAAAGGCAAGAGAGTGACTGAACAGATTTGTTTTGTGTCTTTGTTGCGTCTGTTTCTTGCCTCTATTTAATAGGTGAGCGTTCTCCCTTAGAGTTGTTTAAAGGTCAAGTTGTTTCTTATATATTAGAATTAATATTTTTTATTGCAGCAATAGAGAGTATACATATTAAAAAGGTTTCCATTCCAAAAAAAACAACTTTACCTTCAAATGACTCCTCGGGTCACTGTCAAAGTTAACCTTAATATCACGACCTTAGTTTCCGACTTATCGACTAATTTTACCTTAATTATGGCAAAAAATAACCACCAGATAGCACTTCACTCTGCATGATATTTATTAAACGTGAAATGTTCTGTATTTTTCATTTCTGTAATAAAAAATGCATTCCAGAAGAGTTATTATTGTGGACTGAGTAAAATTACCTACTCTGTATATTACACGCCTTTTCCTGAAATTATATTTTATTATATGAATTAAAAAACACTCAAAACTTTAGGTTCCATTTTTAATTTTGTTAATTTTAACTAATTTTTCATTAATTATTTTTAACTATAGAATATTATCTTACAGTTGACATAAGACGAGATTAAAAACATTCATTTTTAATTAACTGGAACAGAAAGGTCAGAGTTCATTAAATTGTTTGTTTCTAGTATAATAATCATAAAAAAAACATCGGCTAAGAAATTGCAATTATTTTACATGGACTTAAATTCTGGCGGTAGGTTTATATTTCATTCGGAATATTAAGGTGCGTATAAATATGGCGAGTCGAGCTCGAGTCGAGCTTCCAACGAACTGATCTTTGTCGGTTCGAACCCTTTTTCGCCGCCCGGCGCCAAAAGAGATTTATTGCATCTACAGAATGTCCGACGGCTGACGCAATTTCGTTCCACGCATCCACCTTCTTTTCTTTTTTGAAATAATCTTTATCTTTCGGATCCCATAAATTTTTGAATAATTTATAGTTCTCCACCAAATATAACACACTTTCTTCAGACCACTCCATATTTACTTACAAACAACTATCGCGTCTTCAATCTCTTTGCAAACTAAATTTCTGTAAGAATGGCTAAAACCTCGTCTGTCTTAATTGCCTAATAGCATATGACCTTCATAATGAATGCAAAAGGGATTTCATTTCTTGTTAAGTACTTATCTCTCAATGTCAGTTCAAGTACTTTTAGAATTTTGAAGCAGACACACTCGGTATTTTGTGAACATGGGATTTTACGCCCTAATGACAGATACCTCGTAATCAACTTGCACTTCTTTACATTGAAATAAAGACAAGCAACTAATTAATTATTAATGTTATTTCTTATCAAAATGTCAAATGTTCCGATGGAACTAAGAGGCAAAATATAACAATGTTTAAAAAAAAAGGTAAATAGGAAAAAATATAAATTAGCTGAAAAATCATCTTCACTACAAGAGTAGTCGAAATTTCCATAAGTTAATATAACAAGGGGTTTCACTAGTTTCGCAGTTTCTTGAAAAAGGTTATCTATGTCTCACATTTTTCATTTTTCTTTATGTAACTGAACTTTGTATCGAAGTAGTACACTCGCCGCGACAATCATGGACATACAGTAAACATCAATTATCTGAAATATTCTTTGAACTGGTTAAATTTATCTTTTTATTTGGGAATATAAAAATTAATAGTTATATAACATTGCGAAGAAAATGTTGGTTCATTTCCATCATCTACAACACGGCCATATTGACCCATCAATGCATTACTACGAATAATATAAAAATAATATATAAACAAAAAAAAACAAATGTTTTGAAAATAATGAAAAAATCCCACCTCTTTTATTTCAGAATGTAAAAGATATTAAGTATAATTCCCAAAAAAATCCATATATTTTTTTATTTAGGAATATTGAGTAGAAATAAATGTGATTAAACAAATTTGGTTCATTTCTAACGTTCAGAACACCACCATATTGACCGCGAATGCGCATGTGTCGAAAATTATATAAGTTCATTTTTGTATTAATTAATAAATAGCTTATATGCGGTTAACATAATCGCGACCGTGTGTCAATATGGTGTTACGAACTTCTAAATTTTTTTTACATTCTATATTGATTATATTCTTTATATTCCGAAATGAAATTTAGTCAATTTTTTCTTATTTTCGAAATATTTAATAATGAATCACGACATCAGCCTATATGGGGTTCAACATAACCATGGTGCGGGGATATTAGAAATAAATCTAATATTTTAAGTGACTTCATTTACATATTATCTCCTATATTTCTAAATAAAAAAGATACCTTTTTGTTGTTCTTTTACAAGATTTATTGATAAATCTTGGAAATCAGCCTTTACACGAGTTTGCTTTTTTCCGTTTACTGGCCAAAATTACGATACCTCATGCTGTCAAATTGGCTGAAATTTTTTTTAGGATCAACATCAACAAATAAGAGGTAGTTTTTCTTATTTTCGAAATATTACTTAATTAATCCCGAAATTAGCTTATACGTAGTTCGTCAGTAATTTGTTCACGGGTCAATATGGCGGTGTTCACGTTGGTAGAAATGAACCTACTTTTTTCAGGAGTGTTATTTTCTAATTATCTTCAATATTTCAAAGTAAAAAAGCGAAATTTAACCAGTTTGTTTACTAATTTGTTTGGCGATGATTAAAACACATACAATATCTACCCCTTGCTTTTTCCGAATTCGGAAATCCGAATTATTTATGAAATGAAGAACAAACAACAGCTCTTTTACTTTTATGTGGGATTTTACCGTAAAAAGTATATTAAATAAAAAACGAAAACTTGGACCACAATAGCACACACCTTGTATACAAAAATGGTTAGGATTCGAACATCTAGAAAGTTTATAGTTCCAACATATTAGCTAATAATACAGAAATTTCAACAAAATCCCTTCGTTACATTTTGAATATATGTGAATCAAAATAGAAGCAGTCATCTCCTAACGAAAAATATATTATCAGCAACCCATTTCCATATGGTAGACGCACTCGAAATTTTCTTTTGGCTGGTTTCTGCAAATTTTCTGACGCAATTTTATTTCTTCTCTAAAATTTTGTCCGTAACTCACAAATTTTGGAATTGTTTTCAGGTCCATCTATTTTCTTGAGATCACTCCATGTTCACTTATGAACACCTTTTAATCAATGCCAAGTGCTAAATAAATTTCATTTCATTAACAAAAAAATAAGAAAATCTCGTGTCTTCAGTCTCACTACAAAGTAATTTTTTTCGAAAAAGCGTGTCATAAACCCGTCTCACTAGATTAAAAAAAACCCTTTGAGTTCGCACCAAAAAACCGACAGAAAATGGATCGCTGCGAGTCTCGGTCGAGCTACTCGAAAACAATAGAACTATAAAAAAATTGACTTCTTGTGACCCAACTGCATTTATTACCTCATTTCAAATTTGCCGACGATGGCCCTCGATAACAATAGAAATCGGCAAAATTTCAAAAGAGTCTCGTTCGAAGCTCGAGGCATACTCGACTCGAGCTCGACTCGCCATATTTATACGCACCTATAAGAAATATGAGTATTATTGACTACATTAGACCCTCATAACTTTATAAACTGATGCAAAAGAAGTGTTCCACTCCCATCTATTTACAAAAAATATCTGCTGATCTAAGGTTTCATCTCTTTAATTTTTAAAAAGGTATTTAAATGTCGGATCTTCTAATCCAGATTAAGTAACACATTGCGATACTTTTCTCTGGCCCACTAATGTCGGACTATGAATTTATGTTTTGTGGGCTTATATTATCACGTAATAAAAAACACATTATCTTCAAGAAAAAATGGTGATGTAAAAAATATAAATAAAACACAATTTATGGCTAATTTAGTATGAATTCCCTAAAAAAAATATATGTGATATTGATAATATAAAATTGGTAATTAGAATTTATTAGCTATAACACAGCTACCTCATTAAATCTTCATGCTCCCATAAAAAAGCTAGTAGACGAGGGCTTATCTGTGGATGTGAAATGGAACATTGAGATTTTTGCATAATAGCCTTCAGAATAACCTGAATTTTTTTGATATGCGTCTATTCAAAAAGTTGGGCAACATTGTTTTTACTAATAAAAATATAAAATTAACGAAAGAAAAAACGTTTTTTTCTCAACTTTTCCCTAGTATAACTTTGAAGATATTCATTTTAGTGGAAAGTTGAAGAGGAAAAAAGTTTCGTAAAAAAATTTGCCATAAGATAGGGATGATCGGAAATATATTTCCCTTATAGCAACATAGCAATAATTTTAAAAAGGTTTAAAAAAACAGGTATTTAATCAATTTTTTTCGACCATTTAAATTTCTCTGATTACCTTCATATTAGAGCAAAGAAAATTTTATGCCATGATAAAATAATGCGCTAAAATTCGTTAGGATCGAATCAATAGTTTTTCCACAATAATTTTGCAATCTGATTTCGTTTACAAAAATTTACCATTTTTTAAGTCCAAAATATCACGTTAACGTATTTAAATTTATTTTCGACATATAGTACGGAGCTCAAGTTTTCCAACGCCTTTTTCAGAATCAAAATCGGATGATTTGGACGCCCTCAGGAATTGTTTAAAGACATAGTTGATATTTTTGCTTATAAACAAATAGATTATCTCGGCGAATTTTCATTGGATTTTTTTTTGCAATACATGGTTTGAAAGTACTTGGAAAGACGCTTCTTTTCGTTAAAAAAAATTCGAATCCGTCGATTAGTTTCCGAGATACAAACTGTCAAAGTTGACTGCCTGTTACGGTGAATCTATAAACAATATCGACCTGATTCTTGAACCAAAAACTTTGTCTTGCCGAGCTCTTTTTTCATACAACTATTTAAATGTTTATGTTGTCGGAAAATTTAATAAAAAATGAAAAGAATATCGCCCAAGAACTTGAAAAATGAAAAAAAAAGGGTGGGTAGCTCTCATTTTAAAATTGAATTCGAAAATTCAAAATACATAACTGAAAAAAATTTTCATTTTCTCGGCTTCTAATGAAGCGATTTTGATCATTGTTTCTTTAAACCGATGTATCGCGAATAATGGAGCTCAAATATCATAATGTCATGTGCCCATCATGCATTCATTTTGTTATAAACAAATGACGTTATTTATGCATCATACTTACAGCATACTGCACCCTATAGTATTGGACTTTCCAAGCGAATCTTTGCTTATTAATATAATTAACCATACTATAACGATATATATATTTACTTTAATTATCAAAATTGTTTAAACAATTATTCTTTAAACAAATTGGAAAAGATTGGTTTTAAATTATTTTATTCGTAAAATACAGATAAAAATAAAAAAAAAAGCCAGTTTGAGCAGATATTTCTTACTCCCGCTCCACTACTTTCATGTTAACGGTTACATTTTAAAGCATCAGACTCTCATCTCAAAAAAGAAATATTGTATTACTTATAACTTAAAAACTATTAAGTTTTCATATATGATTTATATAAAATAATTAGCAATAAAAAAAAGCTTATTTGAATGCGAAGTTACAATTACCAAAAGAGGCATGATGGGAATTAAAAAATACACTAAAACCGTCAGTAATAAAAATGTGATATCAACGAATATCTTAAAGATTTTAGTTTAATAATCATATTTTTTAGATTTTCTATTCCAGCGGTTTCCAACCTTTTTCTTCCTGCGAACCTCTTCTAAGAATCGGAATAAATTTCCAGCCAAAACAGGATACTGTTTACACTTAGTCAAAAATCAGTTAAGGTGTGATCTTCAAGACAGTTTTTAGGAAATTGTTAGAGAATAAGTCAGTGAGTTTTTCTTTTTCCTGTAAAGTTATAGAAGTATCCAAAGATATAACTAAACCTTAAAAAGGATTGCGTGTCCAGTTGTTCGATCCAGATGTAATAGGTTTATTAGGAAAATAATCCTTGAAGGTTAACTGAGGTTGTTTGAGATATTCAGTAATATTCCTTTTAATATTTTCGTTAGGTTAAATTTCATTTTCTAATAAAATGTTACTGAGAGAACCAAATAAAAACCTACAGACGTTGAATTTAAAAGTTGAACTTCTTCAGCATGGCTGCTGTTCTATCATGCACATTGGAAATGGTGACACCTTGGCTTTGTAAAAAATCATTTAATTTAGAAAAAATGTCGGGTAATTATGCAAGTTTTTGCAGCGAAAGAATATCAAATACAAGAGGACAAACGAAATAGATGGTCAAGAAAAAATGCTTGAACTTTAATCTTAAATTTAAACAAACTAGTAAAGAAACGTGGAGGTTTCTAAAGTCCTCGCAAAGCGCACGGAACCAACGAGATTTTTATATCGTTGCCTAAAGTACTGGATAACTCTGCAGGAATGCGCTTACATGCCAGTGTTTATCCATCTATACAGCAATTAGTTCATTCAATATTCTCGTCGTTCTTCTTTATCAACACCATAAGACCAGAAAATGTCACGGTCATTGATTTTGCACCATCAGTGTACACAGATCAATAAAAAGACTTATTTATTTCCATTTTTAAAAAATAATCAGTGATCATGTCGAAAATTGCTGCACATGTCGAATAGGTTTTCAGAGGTTTTGCAAATAATATATTTTCTTGAATGTAATTCTTAAAAATATGTCTGATATAGACGGGCAATACTGGAGTGTTTGCTATATCGGTCGACTCGTCAAGCTAAATAGCGAAATAATTCAATTTTATTCTTTTAAAAGTTCACTTTCCACATCATTTGGCAAATCATTAATTCTTTGCTACACTGTGTTAGTTAATAAGGGAACAAGGTCAGTTTTCTTTACCGTTTTTTTTCCATGTATACACTTCGTGATATCTCTGGCATAAGCCAAATCAAATTTTCTGCCCCTGTATGTGCCATTCTTTAACTAACTCGAAATAATACCTTGAGAGCCATTTTACTCTGTTCATTTAAATATGCTAGAAGAGCAGAAACACTAGATTTTTTATTACCTGGTTTAACGTTCTAATCCGGATGTTTTGTTTAAAAGTATTTACGAGGAAGAGAAGGTTTTAAACTGCTGTTGACCAGGATTTCGCTACAAATCTGTTTAGGTTCTACCTCCTCCCCTGTAAAATAAAAACTGAAGTAGAAGTAGCAATTGATTCGTCGTTCAGCTTTTTGCCAGACTTAACAAAACTTTTTTAACCAACGGTCCACCGTTCATTTACGGAGCAATAATTATTTACTTTCACGTTCGACGTATGCACGTGCGATTTTTAAAGCTTGGGTATTTGTTGTAATTTATTTACAAGAGAAAAAATCACTAAATTGGTTTATACTAATATTTATATACACACTATGCATTAACTAATAACTCATTTATCTTTTTGAAATCACTCGAGTTTCTTAAACTCGTCGTATGATTCAACACAACTCTACTCTTCCTTATAACATATACAGGTGTAGAAAATTCAAACCGGAACCTGGACGTTTCTTAAGTAAGACAAAGAAAATACTATATTATTCATCAAATCAGAAAGAGACAGTCGTAAGCATCGACATACGTGCTTAAATTTATTAAATTACCAGTTTGGCCCTAGGGTGAGGGGTAATACAATACTGGCGGGAGGCAGCATACGCCACTCCCTAGCACAACAAGAGGATTCCAAGTTATTTGCTTTCATTCAGGCCGTCGAAACGTAAGTGCTGAGTATTGATATTTCCGTGTTTCGCGCCAAATTTTTTTGTATTTGAAATGGTAATTTATTCCACGGAACAAAAAGAGCATATTATTAAGTGGTACTGTTCTGGTAAAGCTATGAATGAGATAATCGGCAGGTTTGCATTTACGTGCGAAAATCATCCTGTTCCTTGAAAATTTAGAATTTCGGAAATTATTAAAAAATTTTAGACAACTGGTTGTCTAAAAATTTTTAAAAAATGCACTGATAACAATGAGGAGCAACCGATTCCTCAAATTACTGAAGAACGGGCAAGTCGGAACACTGACGTTTGTAGTTTAGCAGAAATTAATTTTCCTTGCAGTAGTACCCGTAATTGCCGAAGAACTTGATATAAACGCTCGAACAGTTCGGAATATTTTAAAGCGGAACAAATATCGCTGTTACAAATTGCGAATAACTCGAGAAATTTTTCAGAAAGACCAGGAAACACGTATGGTGTTTTGTGAGGACATGATAGAAAGGGCTAATAGGGATATAACCCCTGAAGTTTTGGCAAATACGCGAACCGTATTCTACAATTGACTGGGTTATTGTCTCGCTCAAAGTGGAGGCCTGTTTGAAAACCTCTTGTAGACTTTTAGGTGTTTTTGTTGATTTAAATTGAATTTAATTATTTGTTTATTTAGTTACAATTACTGAACGAGTTACTTTTATTTTTTACCAGAAAAAAAGTTTATTTTTGAGAATGATTTTTAATTTTAATGTGGTCTATAAGCTTATTTACTTAGAAATTACCGTTGCATTTCACTAGTATTTTTATTAGAATAAATGTTTATTGTGTAACGGAAATATCAATTTTCTTTACGCTCAATGGCCATCAAAAACTATTTTTTTTTGTATTTCGACTATTGGATGTATTTAAAACAATCAATGTATCAAATAGTCATTAAATATTCCAAATTTCGTCGATTATAGGTTTAGACGAAAAGTAAATACACCCTCTCATTCGTTTCAAAGTATTACTCGTCTTCGTGTCGCACGGAAGTTAGCGGGAGTAATATTGCGCGTAGGCGTTCCCTACGATCTTTTGTCCCGAACTAACCTGAAAGAAGTTAAACGGGCTTAGTGGGTCAGAATTTGAGAAAACGGACAAAAATAATTTCTATTTAAGAAATTTAAAATAGAAGGTGGGCAATAGTAACGTTTCTATTAAACCTCGGTAATATGAACGGCCAGTCTTTTCTTTCTAAAGTTTCGTCTCAGGTCAAAAACAACAGTGTTGTGGTTGCGTCGCGCCCAGTTACATTTGTGCGCCGCTCTTCTATTTGACATTGGATTGTCGAGAAACAAATATCAACGACTACAAAATTGGGCTAAACAGAAAGTTAGTTATATATTTTCGCCGTACTCTGGTTTGTAAAATACAAAAAAAACATGTTATCCTCAAGACGAGTACCTAACTTTTACTAAATCAGAAGCCGAGGTTAAATTCCAAGGCTTACTGGATCTCACAGTGGATTGAATTATATTGCTTCAATTAGACGCCCTTGAAATAATCGATAAATTAGGTCAGAGCCTGTACAAAATGAAATTCACTGATCCGAATATTTCTGATACAAACTTATTCCTCTCCTCTCTTATTCCACTTCAATTAGTAGGTATTAACACGCAAACTCAACAAGAACAGATTGTTGTGTACAATTCCAAACCCTCCTCTACTATGAATTGCGGGCTTCTGAAATTTAAATTTATTAAGGAGACCGAACAAAAGTCTTTAAAGAAAATAGAAAATTATGAACTAGAACCAGACAACTTGCACCATATAAAAGAGTTCTCTTTGCCATCTAAGCTTCAGTACAGTACAACTTATGTATGATGATGCTAGACGGCTAAGTGAATGCTTTGGCTGGAGCGAAATCGGTTCAACGTTGTTACCTCTGCCAAACAACATCTCAGTTCAACAACATTGATACTGTGTCCCAGTAAATACAGAGTATTTCAAGCTATAACTGTTAACTCTACACGCATGTATTCGATTCTTCGAATGCTGCTTGTATTTGTCGTATCAACGTGACACACAGCAGTGGCAAGCCCGTAAGCAGAAAGACAAAGAGGTGAAAGCACAGACAAAGGCACCATCCAAAAGGCCTTGAAGGAGAGAGATTAGGACTTCTTGTTGACATGCCAAAGAAAGGGTTAGGAAGCACTAACTATGGCAACATAGTTCGACGTTTCTTCGAGAACAGTGATAAGTCAGCTATTATAACAAGAGTAAAGCGAAAACTGATCCTCTGGTTTCCCGTCATTTTGCAATAGAGAAGATTTGGGAATACTAACTTCAAGCAGCAAGATTATTCTTCAAAGGATATTCTTGGTACAACATGCCAACAGAAATCCACAAATTACTTACTCCATTGACCAGACATCATAGCATTTGCAATATTACCGATAGGTAAACTATCGAAAGATGCACAAAAATCAACGAACAAGTTAATAGCAAACTATCGCTCAGACTTTGCCCGAAAATCATCTCGAGAAAAATATGGAGGATGTGTTTCAATACTTTTGGCGTTGATGGATCCTTACATTGTTTTTTGACATCGTAAGGATTTGGACAATTCGTACGTATTGGAGAATGAGAAAAGAGCTGTTAACAAAGAAGGCAATGATTAAAAGTTCTTTTTATTATTTTTCTTTACAATCGTATAATTTATTCATTTGTGCAAATCAATAAATATTATATTACTTACAAATTATTTGCATTGGCATTTGATAAGAAGTCCTAAGCATAGAGGAAAAAGTACTTTTGCCTTTTTAACGATTATCGATATCCACGTATTTATTATTATAGTATTATTTTAAAAATGCACCTTGGACTCAAGCGCAATATTTTATTAATGAAAATACAATTATTCTTTTTATTTTGTTTTTAAATTGCATATTTAACAGCTATTGAACCACATTAGACGTTTTTCGAATTTATTTTCACGATTTTAAAGATTCAGTCTGCTATGTTGGATCCGATTTTTATTTTTAATATTAAATCCGCGCTTTCAACCCCCTGTGTTTTGACGACCCCGCCAACCATCTTTGCTGGAAACCAGAAAGCAAGCTACGAAACAACAGTATGCTTTATTTCACTTCTTCAACATGGCCAAACGGGTTGTCCGTCTCTTTCTGTTACATTCCTATTATTTCGAGGGTCTGTTTTGGATTTTCCACACCTGTATGTGACTGTGGCATTTCTATATCGGTAGAAGTTATTCTCGTTCTTTCAGACGCATTCGCGAAAAGCCTTGGTTCGAAAATGTATCCACATCGCCGGCAGCGGAGCGACTCATCGCGTTGCTGATTGTTGTCTCTTGCGATGTTTAATTCAAAATTCTCCTATTACAATATTTTTTACGAATCCCCTTTATAAAGCTTACGAACCCCCTTTATAAAGCTCGCAGATCCCTGGGAGTTCGCGAACCACCACTTGGGAAACACTGTTCTGTACCGACGCCAAAAATAAAAAAATGTCAATTTTTATAAAAGTAAGATGAAAAATAATATAAAACATATTTTAAATTTATATTAGTAACAAAATTGGAAGTATGGAAAATAGTTTCCTAAATAAAGTCTAAAGCATTAGGGTCATGATTGTTTGAGCATTGATCTGATTAAATTATGCTGTCCTCTAGTCTTCTAACATAGGTACTTAATCTATATATATATATATATATATATATATATATATATATATATATATATATATATATATATATATAATTTATTTTTGTATCTTAAACCTTTTGTTAAATATTTTTTTCTAATATTTTCTTGGGTATAGGTTTTTCATTAGAGAAACAAAGGACAACAATTTTCTTTCTGACGTTTCGCTCTACATAGCGAGCTTCTTCAAAAGAGCACACAAAACTACTTTCAAGATGTAAAATAAATATACCAAGCTCTTTTGAAGAAGCTCGCTATGTAGAGCGAAACGTCAGAAAGAAAATTGTTGTCCTTTGTTTCTCTAATGAAAAACCTATACCCAAGAAAATATTAGAAAAAAAAAAATATATATATATATATATATATATATATATATATATATATATAATTATATATATATATATATATATATATATATATATATATTTATATATATAGATATATCAAATTCTATTTATTCAGAATACTGGAAGAAGGTTCTGATAGTGGCGTTCCAAAAAGTTCACGTTCTCCTTGAATATCAAAAATGCTTAAAGAAATGATTAACGAAGAACTTATCGAACACGAAAAAGTTAACTGAATATTGCCTGGGGTGCTATACTGCCCAAGCTAATGTCTGATAATATATTCGGTATTAGGAAATAATAGTCTTGACACAGCACGATTTTTTGAAAGCATTTAACACCCTATACCACTGATTGATATTAGGAATACTTCATTATATCGGCCTTAGTGACCATACTATTGAAATTCTTAGGTGTCTTCTAGAAGGTCGGAAACAATGCGTTAAAGTTGGTACCGAGATATCAGAAAAACTAGCCATAACTTTTGGTGTGCTGCAAGACTCTAAGTCATTTATTACATGCTGTCTCCACTTCATGTTTACTAAATGCCCTAAGGAAATGAAAATTTCATTGGTGCGTAAATGAGTCCTAGATATTTTAAAAGAGAGAATGTAATCGAAATTTGCAACATTATCAACCAAGACTTTAAAGTTATCAATTATGTATCTTGCAGCATTCCTTTTATCCGTATCCAAACAAGCTCAAAGATTTAAGTATTTAGTCGTCACCTATAAAAGATCTCAGGTTGTTTGGTTTTATTATCAAAACTATCTTTAGTATCATTTTTCTCATCACTCACTTACACAGTATGTAGCACATTAACATTTGCTCACACAGTAAGGTTGCAATATTGACATTAAGGTTAAATGCCTTAGCTTCACGACTGCATGACTGCGTAACCAAACTTGTGGGAATTCGACTTACTCGAGTATACACATAAACGAAGAATCAGATCATTTGAAAAGGATGGAATCCTTGGTCGAGCCATTCGGACCCTCGACCAGTTATATCTAAACAAATTATAATTTGTAAGTAAGAATTGAAATTGTTTCTGAAAAACAAATTTATTGAATGCTGTAGGAAAGTCCATGAAATGAGTTATGCCAAGGAATAAATAACTGTTTCCTGGAAGACGAAAGAACTGCAATGCGCAGTGAGTTTCCTAACGGAACCCTATTACTTGCTAGGTCATCTTTGTAGAATTGGCATTGCGATTGATCCACTATGCAGATAGTGTCTAGAAGAGAATGAAATTGTTAACAATATTCTCAAAAATTAACCAGCCCTTACAGAACTGACGCAAAGATATTTCGGAGATACAATAGTATTACCTGAAGTAATCAGGAAAGGTTAGGTAATGAAGCTACTTGGAACCTCAAAGGCGATCGGCGACGCCTTGAAGGCCTAGGTATCAGCGATCGAGTATCACCTCTTCCATTCATTCACATCATAAGTTTCCATGTAGTGTTTATTACCTTGATTATGGCTTAAATTAGTTATTAACGTTTCACATGCATACATTTATAAATTTGCCTGAAACAAAGCAGTGCATATTTAAATTCTAACACTATTAAGTGGATTTTCAAGTTTAACTGGTAGTTAATTTAGAAGTACAAGAAACAGGAAAAAAACGCATGTTAGCAGCCGCAAACAAATATTTCGTCCCACCATTTGGCCTTAATTATTTGACGGCGTCTTAAGTTTAAGGTAATCATATTATTGAATAATTTTTAAAGTAAGCATACAACAGTACTAGACCAGCCTGCTATAAGACTCTGGTACAAAATGATAGTAATACTTGGAGACCTTTATTGTACTACAAGATTGTTAGTGCATAGTTGCAGAGCTTTGTATTTGTAGGATAATATTAGTACTGCGTTATTCCTATCATTTTGGGTACAGGAGACCTTTTGGGGTGATTTGAATTTCTGCGTGAGTTCTTCAAGCATTTTTGACTACAATTGTAGCAACGAAGGACAAAATTGTAAACTACCTTTTTTCTTTAGAGTTAGCAATATTGGTAATGACCATATGGGTAGTAGGAGTAATACTAGATAAACTGTAAGTAAATTGTTTTTTGTCTTTTTTTAAAGATTATTCAGTCGTAGATTACTCGCAAACTACTTTTACTACCGTACCGAAGATACCTTTCTATCATATTTATGCTATTGGAGGCCAAATCTAAACTTTTTCAAGTTTTCGATACAATAGTGGCAGTTTACCTCTAGAAGGATACATCGTTGAGACTTTATGATAGGAGTACTGTCATGATAATGGGTAAAAGAAAGTTCTGATATCTCAGCTTCTCATGCTATAGCCGGAAAAAGAGCCATCGTGTCCAAACCCACACACCATTATGTCTGGTAAATGTATAATTCTTGGTTCCATTATATTGGTTAATATGTTTTTTGATTTGCAGATCAAATAATCTCATTAACAAAAAATATTTGTGAAAAAACATCCACTTAAATCTCTTTTTCTAAGACACATGGAATGAAGACAGAATGTAACTGTTTGCATTAAAATTTTTTCTATGAAAATCGTGGATATATGGTATGGTTTTAACACCTTTTACCTCAAAACTGATCTTGTTGTTGTTTGAGAAAAGGCGTACGAACATCAGCTATTGCAGATCGAATATGAACTTTATTAAATATTTACAATTATTGTTAAATTGTGTTCTTAACATCTAAAGAACTTATAACAACTATGCAAATTATTTTGGCTGTAACTTTATTAGGAAATGATATAATTAAAAACAAATATTTTTTCATTTATTCACTAACAATTTGTCGGTTTTCTACATTATTCCTTAATACTGTCCCAATAGACTTGGTTAGAAGTTTTATTAAAACTCTGAATACATAATTTTCTTCTCTGCAAAAAGAAATGATTTGCCAATTTAAAAGAAAAATGTTCACTCATAAACAACTCCCAGATTAAACAGAACATTTATATTAGCATTTAAATTAGTTTTTTAAATAACCGTAGACGGTTATGAAGTCGTTGCTGACTAGTTAGAATAAACTAGTTAATATTGGGGTGTGCAGCAAGTGAAAGAGTACTCTTTAGAGTTAATCCGAGCTTTCAAAATTCTTTATTATCATTTTCATTTTCAGGGAGACTACAATAATTACAAAAAGGGAAAATTAGAAAGACAGTTTTCCTTAAAATCTTAAATAACTTTCATCTTTATTTAAGGTTGTTCAGTATGATGTTAGAAGATTGTATGACATTATACATTCACAAAAGAGATTAAAACTAGGTCTCAGATCAAATTATGACAAACTTAATAATTAAAACTTAAGTTAAAATAAAAAAGAGGAGAAACCATTTTGTTAGTTCCTTTCAGAGTCACATGTAATGTGAAATGAATTTTATTTGAATATTTGAGCTTCGGAAAATTGCCAACAGTTAATGGTTTAATTAAAAAATCGTCAAATGTCAGATATGCATTATCAAGGATTCCGAAGCAGATACTAGAGTTGTTTCAATTTTGTTGCAGATATGTCTTTGAGTGAATTGCAAACATGTTTCTGTAAAATTTAATGGCAAGAAATGGACTTTTTATCGGAATGCATATTGGAAAAACAGAATTTAAAGTTCAAATAATTTTCTCTATATTTCATAAATTAGTAAACATAATTTGATATTATCTATTTTCATTGAAAGTATTTATTGCGTAATGTTAGGTAGAATTTTTAAAATTTAGCGTTGGAAAACAAAAAGGGAGCTTAGTAAAATTCAGATCAACAAATTAAAAAAGAACTTTAGTTAAGAAATCTTAAGCTCAAATAAATATAAAACGATATAAAGAATGTAGTAAATAATAATTTGACAAATCAAACACCAAATATTTGAAAAAACTGTGTTAAAAAATAATGAAATCTATAATAATTGACCAATCAAGTGAGGGGTTGCAAAAAGTAACTAGGAGTTAAACAAAAAGAAAACTAATTTCGATCTATCAAAATTATTGTACAGTCTTTAGACCTCACAATAGAAATGTGGAAATAAATTCATTTAAAACACGGATTTCCATATTAAAGAGCCCCACCCGCTCTACAGAAAGAACAAAATTTATATTTGACTCACCCATTGTCATGCCGAGTACATTCACCAAATGGGCGACAATTCTAGACAAAGGAAGCCAAATTTTTGAGGACTTATTTTACCTCACTTGATGGGATAGAGGAAAAAAAATTGAATTATAAATAGTTTTTTATGTCTCATAAGTTCGTAAACCTATCTAAACCGTCATAATTTTTATTGTATCTATATAAAAATAAAATTTGAGCTTTCTAAAATTTCTGGTTGGAAATTTAAAGCAAGATGGCTCATATTTTTCAAATGGAACGACTGATAGATTGGAAGCCCGCCCACATATGAGAAGAATCATTAATATACTTTTATAAGTTTTTGTGTTGCTTAATTATGAGTAGACCGACAAGTTTTTCCTCTGCGAAAATTCTTGTAATCGGTTTATTCTCTTTTCAATTTTTTCCGTAATACGCTGTTTTCCCGTCGTAAGAAAATTTATAAAAATATTTTTTTCCAATTGTAGGCATTAGATTATTGGACAAAAAGTATGAAAAAAAAAATCGTCCGAGAAAAATTGTGGTTGTCCACCACTTTCAAAATAACAATTTGATGAATTTTGGAGATTTACTGATAAGCTAATCTTTTCAAAATTGTTTGATAAAAATATGCAAAAGCCACCAATGATATTGTCAGACAAAATACCTTTTCTCATTTTCCAGTTCGACGCATTGAATTCGTCGTTCCCATTACAACACGGTATTTAATAATATTTGTCGGACAAAAAAAATTTAAATTTTTGAGCCTATTATCTATCTATGATTGAAGTGACCGACAAAAATATCGGTTTAAATACCTCTGTCTGACAAAAAATATTTATGTCTTTGATTTGCAGAATAGCATGTATCAGCGAATACTTTAGACCACTCCAAATTACGACACAATAAATGATTCTGCATTTTTTAATAATATTTAATATCTGATAGGCATTTCTTTCTTTCTCAATTGTTGACGAATTTATGATAATTTATCAACTACAATTAATGTAAAAAATATTGTCGCTTTACTAAGTACAAAATAATAATTCAATAATAATATAAATCATTATTAATCTAGCTATCATTATCAGACTCTTCGAACATACCCCTATAGAAGTAGCATAACGTCAGAACTAAGGCCCGGTTGTTTGAACGCTGAATAACGTAATAATATTTTTATTTATATTTGGAAAAGTGTTGATAAACAGTAGATATTTAATTTCTTGGTACAGACATACCGATTTTATGCTATCCTTTTCTAATTGCATTATTTAAACGAGTATCATCGGTACGTCCTTCGAACATACCCCTGGGTACTTCAATTCTGAAAATAAAATATGAATATATGGTTGCCTAAATTTTTATTATTGTTATTTTCAATATGTAAACAATATCTAACAATATTTACCTATAAAAATGTTTTTCAATCCTCTTTTTGTTAATATTAATTGTAAACTTCGCATTTATAGTAATTTCTAACACTTATAAACACCGAAAAAAGTCACGACAAGCAATTAAACTGAAAGACAAGATAAGTAAATATGTTTGTGTCTGTCAAACATCAAAAAAACGTCTCTCCCACCGACCATAAACAGCCTTCAAACAAATCTATTGTTGTTTAAATCTAGAGTATGATCGAAGATCAGACTCCTCGGAGCTATCATCTTCAGTTTGCATACACGTGCTATGAGAAAGTGCCTCGAAACTTTGAAAACTGCCATGTACGGTAGAAACAGAAATAATTCGGCAGCTGTCAAAACCAAGATGCCCAAAACGCGCAAAATTCAAATACTTTCGGAAAAAGATTTTTACACAAAAAAATAATTTTCATGATGTGACAATTATATATACTTGAATAAAATAATATTAGTTTAACGATTTTTGTGTAAAAAAAAATAACTTACAGTTGAAACTGTAGGTCATTTATTTATACAAAAATTATTTGAATAATGGAATCTTATTTTAATAAGCATAGCTGGTAACTAGTACAATATATGTGCGACCGATATCACATGTATGTTAAATTTATAACATAGGTTTTTTCATTTTAATGAAAAAGGTAACGTTTTTTGTCGGAACACTTATTAATCATATTCTTTTGTCTTTTTCAAAACAAAAAAAAAAACACAAAAAATTAATAAATACCGTGCTGTCATGGAAGCGACGAATTTAATGCGTCAGAGTGGAAAATCGGAAAATGTATTTTGTCGGACAATATCATTGCTGGCTTTTACATAATTTTATCAAACAATTCTGAAAAAAATAGCTTGTTATCAGTAACTCTCTAAAATTCATCAAAATTGTCATGTTGAGAGTGATGGACAACCCCTTAATTAACCACAATTTTTGTCGGGCAATTTTTTTTCACGCTATTTGTTTAATAATCTAGCACCTACACTTGGAAACAAATTATATTTATAAATTTCCTTACAACGGGAAACCGACGTGTTATTGAAAAAATTGGAAAGTGAATAAACCGATTATGAGAATTTTCACAGGAAAAAGTTGTCGGTCTACTCATAATTAAACTACATAAGAAGTTCCAAAAGTATATTAATGATTCTTCTTATTTGTGGGCGGGCTCCCAACCTATAATGTTATATGAAATATTTAGTTGCATTTTTGAAATTCTTTATTCTACTTCTAACACAGGGGGAAGATGTTCGATGTTCTTTTCGAGTTTTGTCCCAGATCTGATTATGCATTAATGTATGTGTCTGTACAGTTTCATTAGAAAATATGAAAACTAACAAGGTTATATTGCTTTAACATACAGGCTGTCTAGGAACCGTAAAGCGGCCACATGATGGATGTAAATATATACTTTCTCTAGTCCCATCTAGACTGATTTCGTCAAAACTAGAGTACGAGCAATGAACAGAGGCCCTATTCTCGAACTGGGGAACGTGAAGTGAATGGTGAAAAGGTGGCGAACGCGTATTCTTGAAATGTTCATCACTCATATCCTCGTTCGCCCGGTGAAAGGCAAGCGAACGGTGAAACATGCGCAAATGAAATGTCAGCCGCTAAATGACATACTGAACGCACGAATTTCAAAAAATTAAATAGTATTAAAAATTTTTATTTTATTTTTGGTTCTTCAAAATAACTTGTCATTAAAAAAAATAATATGTTGACGAACCGTTTCTTTAAGACGTTTTATTTTTTGAATAAACAGTTGAAACGTTAATTAGGTGGTACCCAGATATTTTTAATATTTTCAAACTTTTTAATAAAATATCCTTAGAAAGTTGAATATGTCTCGCAAATATTAAGTAAATTTGAAATTACAGACATATAAAATTATTACAGGAGATTCTGTTCATAACTCAGTTGTATAAGTGTACTATTTAAAAAAAATTTTTCTAGGGCCAGTTCTGCTTATGGATTTAATATAAATACTTGTGTCTATAACAGCTGAGTATCTTAGTTTTAAACAGTTAAATCAAACATAATTCTTTTTACGACGTGACTTAAAATAAATTTGAGAAATCACAATTTGTAAGCTATCTGAAACTTTTATTTATGTAAGTAACAAATTTTATATTTAAATTATGTTAACTACAGCCCTTAACTTAATTAGACTGTATTAAACACTATACGACACTTCAATTAAATAAATATTATGATTATAATTTATCGAGACATATAAATATGAACCCTACAGACCAACGAATATCCAATATCCTTCAGCATAAAAACCTTATTTATGGTACATTTTATCTTCAAGCCTCTACAAATCTTTATAAAATAAAAAAACATATATATTTAAAGTTGAATGTGAGATCTGCCAGTATATTTAATGAACGTATTCTGTCATGCCTTTGGTTTCGGTCCCTGGTCATAAACAGTTTCACTATCTTCGTTGAAGTTTCAGGTTTTCTTTCAAATTTACTTGTCAGGATAGAACATCTTGCAGTAAGAGGCTGGACACTTTGTGAATTCATACAATAAATAACTAATTGGATAGTTCCCATAGTTCATAGGGATGATGGCTCTTAATCATACTACGTAGAGTGGTAATTTCTACCATTTCATGGTTTATCAGTGCTGACTTTCTGCAATTACTGTCAGTATATTACTTTGTATATATGATTGCTGCTTTTTTTGATATCCCCTTTTCTTTATATATTAGAATCTTCAAGTACTTGGCTCTTTGTATGCATTTTTGTTTAACAGTTCTAGAGTGTCAATTTAAGATAAATTTAATCCAGGCAAAGTACAAATATTGTAATGACAATCAATAACTTCACAAAAATAACAACAGCAGTATTTTTTTTTACTTTTGACGATTAATTTAAAGTACCAAAACTACTTTTTGCCTAAAATGGCAACAAAATATACTACGAACATTTTCGGCCTGACAGCTCAATTCAATCTGTCATCAATTTTATTTTTTGAAATTCTCGGGTTTTAGCACGTTCATATTTGACAACATTGGCTTTTTAAGAATACGGCTTTTACTGTCAAAAAGTTCACATCTCCATTCCCATCGCCATTCACCTCACCTTTCACATCACACTTACGAGAATAGGGGCCCAGGGCGAACATTTTATAAAAATTTGTAGGATTTTTGAAGATATGCTAGTGGATTATTGCTGATTTATTATAAGAGGTTACGATTTAATATAGTACCAAAAAAAAACAATTCAGTGATTTTAAACTTTTAAATGTTGTATCCAACGTTTTTGTATATTTGTCAAATATAATTAAATATCTTCAAAATAATACTTATTCGACTTTATTAGGTTCTGATTCTGATTTAACCTATAATAATACACAAGAATTGATAACTTTCAACCATAATCATAAACCTTGTAACTTTACAGGTTATTAGAGAAAAACTGTTAGGATAATACAACTGAAATTTTTTGTTTTAGAGTTTAAAGTTTATTTGATTATTATATAGAGGAAAAAATATTATATATATAGATAGACTTATAGAGTAGCTGACATAAAGTTCGCATAACTTGGAAACATTTTAGTTTTTGAACTTCAATCAATTTCATTATAAACAAACCACTTATTTAAAATTAAGTTTCATAGCTAAATTTAAAAATTTTGCAAACAATTAGAGGAAAATATAAAATATACATATTTTTTTTTCACAGAAAACACAAATACTTTTTATAATTTTATTTTATAATGCTCAAAAAGAAAAAATCTTGAAATTAAAAGAACCCTAAATTTGTATGTAAACAAAAAATATTTATTCAATATAAGGACGCATCGTTAAAACAAACCGAATAAATATTGAAATAAAATGTTCTTCTTTGTTTCTACACTTCGTCGTCTTGTTTACTACGTAGGCTTTTTCATTTCTCTTTTTAAATATAAATTTCAAATTTTCATCATATTTAACTACTTTATAATTAATTATTTACAAGGTATATTTTGAAAGGGAATTTAGTTTAAATTAATTTTTGTTTATTTATAATATCCATTGTAATTGTATTTGAAGTAATTGTTTACGAAAAAGATTAGTTTCTATATTGATCGACTAGAATCATTCTTTGAAGATATTAAACACTTACCACAACAATAAAGATTTGTTTAAAGGTTTGCAGACGATGTCGAAAATTGACTAAAATGTCATTATCGGACTTGCACTGACTTTATTTTTGTTTGTTTATACGAAATTTCGTTTTCTCTAATCATAATGAAGTATGAAAGGACTGTTTTTGTCTAAAGACGACAAGTTTTTAAATAAATTGTATCAATTGAACCGTGTACATTCACTTAACTGTAAACATGTCAACGAGTTGATTTTACAAAGTAATAATTGCCGAAGATTAAATATCTCAACACTTGATTTACTCAAGATTCCATTATTGTTTTTTATGTAAACTGCTTTTATAAATTATATACGGGATTCTGAAGAAGAAATAGGCTCGTTGTTGTAAAGTGATCTTTGTCCTATGGTAAGTTCTAATATCCTCTATTAATTTTGGAAGATAAATTTCTGGTGTTTGTAAATCTGATTTAATATCTGTTATAGTTTTTTAGGTGAATTTGCATTATTACATATAGATATTGCGTGATGATAAAGGTTTCATTTATTGCCTCACTTGGATACAACAGAATGATTAGACCAATGATTAAGACATTGTCCATTGTGTGCTGGCTTCCTGTATATTAAGGTTTAATAATTTCATTTGAATGGTCAACCTCAACGTCCAGAAAGGGCAACTGATTATTTATTCTTTTTCCATAGTAAACTTAATTGTCGGTTAACTGTAAGTGTTTCTATGGCATGAGTTTCGAACCATTCCAAATATATGTTGGCCATGACTACAGAGAGTAAATAGCTCAATCTAAGCTCGTCGTAAGGAGCGAAGAACTTTAATTGAAAGTAAGCACTAAGAAGGCAAGACTCCAAAAGGTCTATTACTCCATCCAGTGGTAGCGTGGTTCGATCTGATAATGTTGGAGACTAGTTTTGATTATGTTTAGTGGCACATGAATACAGAGTCTTTCCACATCAAAGTTATTAGATGTTTGATTTTTGTTAATGAATTAAAAATCCATTGGGCTCTGATTGTATTTTTCAATTTGCAGCAGATTACACTTCTTGTATTGTAGCTGAAGCTGATGTTCTCAGTACCTCAAAAAAGTCAGTAAAATTGTCACAAGGATGGATACTTGGTCCACAAATATGTATTTAAAATTAAATACTAAAAAAAACTTGTTTCCTATGAAAAACTGCACCAATAATAATATCTTTCTTTGTCTTGGAGGGAGTAGCTTGATAGTGTGGTTAAAAAAGTAAATAAGGCATGTTATGTAATAAGGTATTTTCGTGACCAGGTAAGTTTACAAAGCTCTAAAGTTTATTATTTCGCGTATGTTCAATCAGTAGTTCAGAATAGCACAATATTTTGCTCTAGTTCTGTAAATTGGCATAGAGTACTTGTATCTCAAAAACGTATAAGATTAATGCAGGGTCTTTCCGGCAGAGAGTATTGTAGAGTATATTTTAAATCCATGCAAATTCCTAAAGTTATATTATTTATACTTTATAACTACTTCACATTTGTGCAGAATAATGCACAAAGATTTCATATGAATGAATATTTTTATAATAACATGACTACAGGGGGGCCACAACAACCTCAGTTTTCCCCAGAATCAGACCAAAAAAATTAAAGATAAATATTCTTTACTCGCTAGAAGAATATTATAACCTCAGGCAATAATAGGGACTTTTTTCATGCAAAATAAAACAGTGTTTTAGTTGTGATATTTCACTTTCTATTTATATTAATAGTCGGGTTAGATCTGGAGGTATTTAATGCTCTTGAATGTTGTGTTTATGTGACGGTGCATATGTTTAATGTCCCATGATGTTGTAATGTTTTAGCAAAGAAACTAGTGATAAAAGATTTATGTATTTAAATTATTTATTAGTTCGTTTTCTGGTTGAGTTTAATGCTACCAATAATATTCTCAAAACGTGTGGAAGTTTAAACATACAAGATCGTCTTAGTTTCTAAAGTCTGTATGATTTTTAAAAGAAATTTCACTAGTATACTTGATGGGAAACCTTTAGAGCTGACTAGTGATATCTTAATTTCGTGAATTTTTGGTAGTCCTTAAAGATGTGGTGGCTTACTATCGCGTGTCGTGTCATATAAGAAAAAAATAAAAATAAAGACAATGTCAGTCCGACAACCACATTAAAGTCAAACTAAAAGATATCTCTTTGATTACTTTCAAAATCCACAACTTGCACATAATATAATTCAAAATGATTTATTAGTTATAATTTAGTTAAAATTCGGTAGTACTTATAAGTTTCTGATACTCCGGGATTAAAATAATTTTTCAAAGAAATTAATAACTTGAAAATATTTAAAAATAAAAAAAAAGTGTTCTAAATGTATAAAAGGAAAAGTTGGATAAAATTAATTTAGTTTTAAATAAATTAATAAATAAATAAATTGAGAGTTTTCAAAATGAGAACAAATATTAAAATTCAACAACTTTTCATTCAAATAAAATATAAAATTTGAATTTAAACTACACAATATGAGGCGTAATTTTGTTCTGGAATACTGAAAAATGAGAAGGAAAAGAAAGGAATGTCATGTTGCTTACGTAGAACAACGATCACGAGCTTTTTAGTGAAAACAAGATTCGACAAATTTCATCACATAAACTTCCGATCACTTCTACATTTGGTTACAAAACAAGTAAATTGGAAAAATTCCGGATCTTTGCAAAGACGTCAAGGCAAACTTTATATAAATACGAGCAATCTTGCTTTGAGAGTTAGTTGAAAACAATAAGTTAAGACAAGAGTTTTAAATAAGTTATATAAAAACGGTAGTAGATAGTTAAGGGAGTTAGTTTAAAAGGTACTTAATGCAAGCACAGTGTGTTGCGGTACGGTGAAACATGTTTTAAATACAGCTTTAAATACAATTCTCACAGTAAAATTCGAAATTTGTTTCATAGGCCAGTAAACAAGTAATGCAGGGTTTTCAAATGGTTTAAATCATACTTTAAGCTCACCCTACGGACTATTAACTACAGCAACTAGTAGTAAAATGACCGTTTTATCAAATTTAATTTTATTAAAGAAAACACTTAAGAATATTTAAAGTTGCTCCCTAATTAAGTTGAAGTGTCGATTATTATTTTTTGTAAACTAGTTTCGTTCGTATATAATTTTAATAAAACTTCATGAAAAAAGGCTGTATTTATGGGAGATGATGGTGAAAATCAACAATGAGGTTCTGTCGGTGTGGGCTGGTTTTTCATATATTGTATGTTGCAGGTGTATATCCATGATCTAGGTTCACAAAAACGTCTTAAAACGGGAGCAGATTATTTTGTTCAAGTGTGAACTGTATCTTCGGATGAATATAATTAAGAAAATCATGGAAGTAATTCAGCTGTTGTTTGTCATTGGGCCATATCAGAAATACGTTATCTACATAGCGACAACAGAGTCTATGTTTCAGGTGAGATTCTTTAAGAGCTCTGGTTTTGAAGTAGACCTATGGCCTAAATCTACAGCTGTAACAGCTAGATATAGTGATAAGTTCATGACAGCGCCATCTATCTATCTTTATATCTGGCCATCAAAGAAGAAATATGCTTTCTCAAGGAAATATCTAGTGAGATCCATAACTTAAGTTAGGAAATCCTCTCTTTGAATGATATCAGAAATACGTTATCTACGTAGCGATAACAGAGTCTGGGTTTGAGGTGAGATTCTTCAAGAGCTCTGGTTTTGAAGTAGACCTATGGCCTAAATCTACAGCTGTAACAGCTAGAGATAGTGATAAGTCCATAACAGTGCCATCTATCTATCTGTATATTTTGCCATCAAAAAAGAAATATGCCTTCTCAAGGCAATATCTGGTGAGATCCATAACCTAAGTTGGGAAATCCTCTCTCTGGATAATTTGGTCCAATGCTTCATCCATTGATATGCTATATGAGTTGGCAATATTATTGTTATCTTTGTCAAACACTACGGAGTGTAGATTTTTTTTTGATAGGACATATGTAGTGAATCTCTCAAACTTAGATTCGTACTACCAATGAGTCATAAAAAGGGATCGAAGCCAACGCCAACCAATAGGCACGATTAACGACCGCGTATAAAGCACGCTGCACATTAAATATTCTCAGTTGATCTTCAACCAGCAAGCACCGCAGATGCCAAATGAGATTTTGGCAAGAAGTCTTCAAGAAACCAAACGAATATATAATATAGTACAAAGTTAATATGCCATTACAGAAATAAACATCATCAAGAGTAATCGGTATTTAAACATAATTCACGATCAATCTATACAGAAGAAAAGTTATACTAATATGAAAAAATACAAACCTAGTAAGCCATAATGCAATGTCATGTTTAGGCTGACCTGGCTTTAAAGAGGCATGAAGTTTTCGATTCCAAATATTAACATTTTCCAATGATTTTTTGGCATTCCCAGATCTTACAATTCCGTGTTTTCGATTCTCATAAAATAAAAGCCTGGCGATTACAAGTTTAATATTGGCCTCTAGAGAAGAATCCTGATATATCGCACTAACCTACAAAAATATAATAAAGGTTTTCTTCGTATATCTCCTGAGCTATTTTTAACAGGATAAGATTAAAGTTTCTAGGACATAAATAAAGCTTTTAGTGACCTTGTTCTTAATTCTTCTTCTAAATTAGTATGTCAGGTTTAAGGAAGTAAGTCTTAACCGATTCTAAGAAAGAAAAATCTTTTTTTTTTTTGTATTCTTGGGGTTAGGTTCATACGTGGATGTTAAAAAAACAACGTGTTTTAACGTTTCGCCTTTTGTTTAAGGCATTTTCAAAAAGTTATTTTTATATTATTTTCCTTAATTTAATAATAACAATAGCATTTTTCTTGGTCAGACAACCTAAAATTTAAAATACACAAATTATGTTTTTAAGATCCCACACATTAACAGATAAAGTTAAAAGACAATTCAAAAGAATTTCTTTAAAAACTTATTTTACTTTATATTTATTTTATTATAATATATATATATATATATATATATATATATATATATATATATATATATATATATATATATATATTTATTATAATATATATATATATATATATATATATATATATTTATTATAATATATATATATATATATATATATATATATATATATATCATTTGAATCAAGTAAATTTTCTTAATAGAAACGCCCTCTTTTTTATGATAGAAATGGATAGCCGAGAATATTTTCTATTCAATAGTAAAATATGCGGTCAAAAACCAATTCCAAAGGCGACTGCTTTTAATTATCCGGGAAATGTCTGTTGGAACAGCAACTGCACCTACTGTGAATTTTCACTAACTTGAGTTGTCGAAATTGATTAGTTAAAAGCAAAAAACGTAGGCTGGTCGCTTATTACTGATCGATCCAGTCATTGTTAGTCATTGGCTAATAGTTGTGAACTAAATAATTTTGTCTACAAAATCATTTTCTCAGACGAAACGTATTTAGAACCTAAAAAAAGGGAAATCGTCATAATTTTCGATATTCGAGTTATAAAAATCCTTATTGGTAGCTTAAGGCACATATACAGATACCTTAGAATTCAAATGTATCAGCAGGACTTTTTCACGATCGAGTTTTTTTTATTGATGGAAACTTGATGAACAAAAATATTTACAATTTCTCACAGACTGTATCGGATTGCTGGTAGTAATTTTTGTTTTGTCCAATTTTTGTTCTGGACATTTTCCGGTAGGACTTTATGTTTAAGCGTTCTAATGTTTGATCTTGATATGACCGTCCGAGTTTAAAGATTTAATAGTCATGTCTTAAGGTAAAATTAGCCGTTCTTTTTATTTTTATTGTCTAAAGTATGTGTTTCTATTAAAATCATCCTGATCTTGAAATTATTCTGAAAGTTATGGTCAAGATCTAATTCAAGATTACAACCAGAGAGCCAGCTTACAACTTTTATCTGAAACTTATTCCCCAAAAATTTACTCTTATTTGACTTTAATATGATTTTCATAGGTGAAAGATTCAAGTTTCTCACCGTCGCATCTAACGATTAAATTTGTCGCGCAGTTCGTGAAAAAATAAGATTTGATTTCAAAAGACATTTAGGTGTAATTTGACCACTAATTTTATTTTTCTCATTGGATAGGAAATTTTTCCAACTATCCATTTTTTATTGCAAGAATGGGTAGCTGGAAAAATTTCTTATCCAATGGCTTTTGCCATCTAAAAGTCTTTTGAAAATCAAAATGTTATTTTTTCATGAACTAAGCGACAAACATAATCGTTAGATGCAACCGTGAGGACTTGTCTTGTTTGCTGTTTATATATATATATATATATATATATATATATATATATATATATATATATATATATATATATATATACATATATATATATACATATATATATATATATATATATATATATATATATATATATATATATATATATATATATATATATATATATATTTCCTGTTTTTCATGAACGAATTAATATATGTATCAATATGTTTCTTTTTGTATTCTTGAGGTTAGGTTCATACGTGGATGTTAAAAGAACAACGTGTTTTGACGTTTCATCTTTTGTTTAAGGCATTTTCAAAAAGTTTTTTTTATATTATTTTCCTTAATTTAATAATGACAATAGCATTTTTCTTGGTCAAACAACTTAAAATTTAAAATACACAAATTATGTTTAAAATCTCACACGTTAACAGAAAAGTTAAAAAATGTTTTTAAAAACGTATTTTATAATTAAAAACTTTATATGATTTTAAAAATATTTAAATTTTCACAAAAATATGTAGGTACGTACCTTCAGCTTGCTATTTCTATTTTGATACTGAAAGATAAAATGTATTGATTGTAGTATTGGAAAAACAATTCTTTTTTATAACATTATTTTTTAAATCATTACTTATGGAATCTTTGGTTTTTTTTATTAAAACTGATACATATAAATGTTCTAAGAAGATATTCCCATTTATTGACTGTTAAGAGGATATATTAATTTTTAATTAGATTTGTGTAAACGTAACGTAGTTTACTTAAATCAGTTCTGTCGTTAACCGTGTTTTTTCTTTTTTTTATTTCTATCATCTTTTTTACACTTAATTTTGATTAAAAAAATAATTTAATAAAAAAATAATTGTTTTTCCAATACCACAAGCAATACATTATATCTTTCAGTATTAAAAAAAAAATAGCAAGCTCAAGGTGCATACCCACATATTTTAGTGAAAATTTGAATATTTTTAAAATATATAATATATATATATATATATATATATATATATATATATATATATATATATATATATATATATATATATATATATGAAGTAAAATGCGAAACAGTGAATGCAAACTTCGCTCCATCATATCCTTTCTGTGTTAGAGGTTGCACAGTTAGAATAAATTGTGATAAAACACAATTCACCCTATTCCACCACCATCGAGATGGTGGCCTACCTGCACCACCACACCGGGAAGAAAGTCAAAGCTTATCCTCCCCGCCGTAGTGGTACGGCAGAGATACATGTTTCGTCTCTCACTAGACTCATCAGGGTACCGACATGCACCTGGCTGTGCAATGGACAGATCGGAAGGAAGCATGCAACACTGAACGCGGCTTCGCCGACCTCTCGTCGGATGGCTTATATATGTTTATACGGCTTTCACGGATACCTCCGTGTGAGATGCATTAGCAGTGGTTATATCCACATGATGCTGTTGTAGTGCTGAAATCACATTCAGCAAACGTACAACTATATGCAACTGCGTACATAAGTGAAGTAAAATGCGAAACAGTGAATGCAAACTTCGCTCCATCATATCCTTTCTGTGTTAGAGGTTGCACAGTTAGAATAAATTGTGATAAAACACAATTCACCCTATTCCACCACCATCGAGATGGTGGCCTACCTGCACCACCACACCGGGAAGAAAGTCCAAGCTTATCCTCCCCGCCGTAGTGGTACGGCAGAGATACATGTTTCGTCTCTCACTAGACTCATCAGGGTACCGACATGCACCTGGCTGTGCAATGGACAGATCGGAAGGAAGCATGCAACACTGAACGCGGCTTCGACGACCTCTCGTCGGATGGCTTATATATGTTTATACGGCTTTCACGGATACCTCCGTGTGAGATGCATTAGCAGTGGTTATATCCACATGATGCTGTTGTGGTGCTGAAATCACATTCAGCAAACGTACAACTATATGCAACTGCGTACATAAGTGAAGTAAAATGCGAAAGAGTGAATGCAAACTTCGCTCCATCATATCCTTTCTGTGTTAGAGGTTGCACAGTTAGAATAAATTGTGATAAAACACAATTCACCCTATTCCACCACCATCGAGATGGTGGCCTACCTGCACCACCACACCGGGAAGAAAGTCAAAGCTTATCCTCCCCGCCGTAGTGGTACGGCAGAGATACATGTTTCGTCTCTCACTAGACTCATCAGGGTACCGACATGCACCTGGCTGTGCAATGGACAGATCGGAAGGAAGCATGCAACACTGAACGCGGCTTCGCCGACCTCTCGTCGGATGGCTTATATATGTTTATACGGCTTTCACGGATACCTCCGTGTGAGATGCATTAGCAGTGGTTATATCCACATGATGCTGTTGTAGTGCTGAAATCACATTCAGCAAACGTACAACTATATGCAACTGCGTACATAAGTGAAGTAAAATGCGAAACAGTGAATGCAAACTTCGCTCCATCATATCCTTTCTGTGTTAGAGGTTGCACAGTTAGAATAAATTGTGATAAAACACAATTCACCCTATTCCACCACCATCGAGATGGTGGCCTACCTGCACCACCACACCGGGAAGAAAGTCAAAGCTTATCCTCCCCGCCGAAGTGGTACGGCAGAGATACATGTTTCGTCTCTCACTAGACTCATCAGGGTACCGACATGCACCTGGCTGTGCAATGGACAGATCGGAAGGAAGCATGCAACACTGAACGCGGCTTCGACGACCTCTCGTCGGATGGCTTATATATGTTTATACGGCTTTCACGGATACCTCCGTGTGAGATGCATTAGCAGTGGTTATATCCACATGATGCTGTTGTAGTGCTGAAATCACATTCAGCAAACGTACAACTATATGCAACTGCGTACATAAGTGAAGTAAAATGCGAAAGAGTGAATGCAAACTTCGCTCCATCATATCCTTTCTGTGTTAGAGGTTGCACAGTTAGAATAAATTGTGATAAAACACAATTCACCCTATTCCACCACCATCGAGATGGTGGCCTACCTGCACCACCACACCGGGAAGAAAGTCAAAGCTTATCCTCCCCGCCGTAGTGGTACGGCAGAGATACATGTTTCGTCTCTCACTAGACTCATCAGGGTACCGACATGCACCTGGCTGTGCAATGGACAGATCGGAAGGAAGCATGCAACACTGAACGCGGCTTCGCCGACCTCTCGTCGGATGGCTTATATATGTTTATACGGCTTTCACGGATACCTCCGTGTGAGATGCATTAGCAGTGGTTATATCCACATGATGCTGTTGTAGTGCTGAAATCACATTCAGCAAACGTACAACTATATGCAACTGCGTACATAAGTGAAGTAAAATGCGAAACAGTGAATGCAAACTTCGCTCCATCATGTCCTTTCTGTGTCAGAGGTTGCACAGTTAGAATAAATTGTGATAAAATACAATTCACCCTATTCCACCACCATCGAGATGGTGGCCTACCTGCACCACCACACCGGGAAGAAAGTCAAAGCTTATCCTCCCCGCCGTAGGGGTACGGCAGAGATACATGTTTCGTCTCTCACTAGACTCATCAGGGTACCGACATGCACCTGGCTGTGCAATGGACAGATCGGAAGGAAGCATGCAACACTGAACGCGGCTTCGCCGACCTCTCGTCGGATGGCTTATATATGTTTATACGGCTTTCACGGATACCTCCGTGTGAGATGCATTAGCAGTGGTTATATCCACATGATGCTGTTGTAGTGCTGAAATCACATTCAGCAAACGTACAACTATATGCAACTGCGTACATAAGTGAAGTAAAATGCGAAACAGTGAATGCAAACTTCGCTCCATCATATCCTTTCTGTGTTAGAGGTTGCACAGTTAGAATAAATTGTGATAAAACACAATTCACCCTATTCCACCACCATCGAGATGGTGGCCTACCTGCACCACCACACCGGGAAGAAAGTCAAAGCTTATCCTCCCCGCCGTAGTGGTACGGCAGAGATACATGTTTCGTCTCTCACTAGACTCATCAGGGTACCGACATGCACCTGGCTGTGCAATGGACAGATCGGAAGGAAGCATGCAACACTGAACGCGGCTTCGCCGACCTCTCGTCGGATGGCTTATATATGTTTATACGGCTTTCACGGATACCTCCGTGTGAGATGCATTAGCAGTGGTTATATCCACATGATGCTGTTGTAGTGCTGAAATCACATTCAGCAAACGTACAACTATATGCAACTGCGTACATAAGTGAAGTAAAATGCGAAACAGTGAATGCAAACTTCGCTCCATCATGTCCTTTCTGTGTTAGAGGTTGCACAGTTAGAATAAATTGTGATAAAACACAATTCACCCTATTCCACCACCATCGAGATGGTGGCCTACCTGCACCACCACACCGGGAAGAAAGTCAAAGCTTATCCTCCCCGCCGTAGTGGTACGGCAGAGATACATGTTTCGTCTCTCACTAGACTCATCAGGGTACCGACATGCACCTGGCTGTGCAATGGACAGATCGGAAGGAAGCATGCAACACTGAACGCGGCTTCGCCGACCTCTCGTCGGATGGCTTATATATGTTTATACGGCTTTCACGGATACCTCCGTGTGAGATGCATTAGCAGTGGTTATATCCACATGATGCTGTTGTAGTGCTGAAATCACATTCAGCAAACGTACAACTATATGCAACTGCGTACATAAGTGAAGTAAAATGCGAAACAGTGAATGCAAACTTCGCTCCATCATATCCTTTCTGTGTTAGAGGTTGCACAGTTAGAATAAATTGTGATAAAACACAATTCACCCTATTCCACCACCATCGAGATGGTGGCCTACCTGCACCACCACACCGGGAAGAAAGTCAAAGCTTATCCTCCCCGCCGTAGTGGTACGGCAGAGATACATGTTTCGTCTCTCACTAGACTCATCAGGGTACCGACATGCACCTGGCTGTGCAATGGACAGATCGGAAGGAAGCATGCAACACTGAACGCGGCTTCGCCGACCTCTCGTCGGATGGCTTATATATGTTTATACGGCTTTCACGGATACCTCCGTGTGAGATGCATTAGCAGTGGTTATATCCACATGATGCTGTTGTAGTGCTGAAATCACATTCAGCAAACGTACAACTATATGCAACTGCGTACATAAGTGAAGTAAAATGCGAAACAGTGAATGCAAACTTCGCTCCATCATATCCTTTCTGTGTTAGAGGTTGCACAGTTAGAATAAATTGTGATAAAACACAATTCACCCTATTCCACCACCATCGAGATGGTGGCCTACCTGCACCACCACACCGGGAAGAAAGTCAAAGCTTATCCTCCCCGCCGTAGTGGTACGGCAGAGATACATGTTTCGTCTCTCACTAGACTCATCAGGGTACCGACATGCACCTGGCTGTGCAATGGACAGATCGGAAGGAAGCATGCAACACTGAACGCGGCTTCGCCGACCTCTAGTCGGATGGCTTATATATGTTTATACGGCTTTCACGGATACCTCCGTGTGAGATGCATTAGCAGTGGTTATATCCACATGATGCTGTTGTAGTGCTGAAATCACATTCAGCAAACGTACAACTATATGCAACTGCGTACATAAGTGAAGTAAAATGCGAAACAGTGAATGCAAACTTCGCTCCATCATATCCTTTCTGTGTTAGAGGTTGCACAGTTAGAATAAATTGTGATAAAACACAATTCACCCTATTCCACCACCATCGAGATGGTGGCCTACCTGCACCACCACACCGGGAAGAAAGTCAAAGCTTATCCTCCCCGCCGTAGTGGTACGGCAGAGATACATGTTTCGTCTCTCACTAGACTCATCAGGGTACCGACATGCACCTGGCATGCATCTCACACGGAGGTATCCGTGAAAGCCGTATAAACATATATAAGCCATCCGACGAGAGGTCGGCGAAGCCGCGTTCAGTGTTGCATGCTTCCTTCCGATCTGTCCATTGCACAGCCAGGTGCATGTCGGTACCCTGATGAGTCTAGTGAGAGACGAAACATGTATCTCTGCCGTACCACTACGGCGGGGAGGATAAGCTTTGACTTTCTTCCCGGTGTGGTGGTGCAGGTAGGCCACCATCTCGATGGTGGTGGAATAGGGTGAATTGTGTTTTATCACAATTTATTCTAACTGTGCAACCTCTAACACAGAAAGGATATGATGGAGCGAAGTTTGCATTCACTCTTTCGCATTTTACTTCACTTATGTACGCAGTTGCATATAGTTGTACGTTTGCTGAATGTGATTTCAGCACTACAACAGCATCATGTGGATATAACCACTGCTAATGCATCTCACACGGAGGTATCCGTGAAAGCCGTATAAACATATATAAGCCATCCGACGAGAGGTCGTCGAAGCCGCGTTCAGTGTTGCATGCTTCCTTCCGATCTGTCCATTGCACAGCCAGGTGCATGTCGGTACCCTGATGAGTCTAGTGAGAGACGAAACATGTATCTCTGCCGTACCACTACGGCGGGGAGGATAAGCTTTGACTTTCTTCCCGGTGTGGTGGTGCAGGTAGGCCACCATCTCGATGGTGGTGGAATAGGGTGAATTGTGTTTTATCACAATTTATTCTAACTGTGCAACCTCTAACACAGAAAGGATATGATGGAGCGAAGTTTGCATTCACTGTTTCGCATTTTACTTCACTTATGTACGCAGTTGCATATAGTTGTACGTTTGCTGAATGTGATTTCAGCACTACAACAGCATCATGTGGATATAACCACTGCTAATGCATCTCACACGGAGGTATCCGTGAAAGCCGTATAAACATATATAAGCCATCCGACGAGAGGTCGGCGAAGCCGCGTTCAGTGTTGCATGCTTCCTTCCGATCTGTCCATTGCACAGCCAGGTGCATGTCGGTACCCTGATGAGTCTAGTGAGAGACGAAACATGTATCTCTGCCGTACCACTACGGCGGGGAGGATAAGCTTTGACTTTCTTCCCGGTGTGGTGGTGCAGGTAGGCCACCATCTCGATGGTGGTGGAATAGGGTGAATTGTGTTTTATCACAATTTATTCTAACTGTGCAACCTCTAACACAGAAAGGATATGATGGAGCGAAGTTTGCATTCACTGTTTCGCATTTTACTTCACTTATGTACGCAGTTGCATATAGTTGTACGTTTGCTGAATGTGATTTCAGCACTACAACAGCATCATGTGGATATAACCACTGCTAATGCATCTCACACGGAGGTATCCGTGAAAGCCGTATAAACATATATAAGCCATCCGACGAGAGGTCGGCGAAGCCGCGTTCAGTGTTGCATGCTTCCTTCCGATCTGTCCATTGCACAGCCAGGTGCATGTCGGTACCCTGATGAGTCTAGTGAGAGACGAAACATGTATCTCTGCCGTACCACTACGGCGGGGAGGATAAGCTTTGACTTTCTTCCCGGTGTGGTGGTGCAGGTAGGCCACCATCTCGATGGTGGTGGAATAGAGTGAATTGTGTTTTATCACAATTTATTCTAACTGTGCAACCTCTAACACAGAAAGGATATGATGGAGCGAAGTTTGCATTCACTCTTTCGCATTTTACTTCACTTATGTACGCAGTTGCACATAGTTGTACGTTTGCTGAATGTGATTTCAGCACTACAACAGCATCATGTGGATATAACCACTGCTAATGCATCTCACACGGAGGTATCCGTGAAAGCCGTATAAACATATATATATATATATATATATATATATATATATATATATATATATATATATATATATATATATATGTATATATATATATAAACAGCAAACAAGACAAGTCCTCACGGTCGCATCTAACGATTATGTTTGTCGCTTAGTTCGTGAAAAAATAACATTTTGATTTTCAAAAGACCTTTAGATGGCAAAAGCCATTGGACAAGAAATTTTTCCAGCTACCCATTCTTGCAATAAAAAATGGATAGTTGGAAAAATTTCCTATCCAATGAGAAAAATAAAATTAGTGATCAAATTAATCCTAAATATCTTTTGAAAATCAAATCTTATTTTTTCACGAACTTCGCGACAAATTTAATCGTTAGATGTGACGGTGAGAAACTTGAATCTTTCACCTTTGAAAATCATATTAAAGTCAAATAAGAGTAAATTTTTGGGGAATAAGTTTCAGATAAAAGTTGTAAGCTGGCTGTCTGGTTGTAAACTTGAATTTGATCTTGACCATAACTTTCAGAGTAATTTCAAGATCAAGATGATTTTTTAAAATAGAAACACATACTTTAGACAATAAAAATGAAAAAAACGGCTAATTTTACCTTCAGACATGACTATTAAATCTTTAAACTCGGACGGTCATATCAAGATCAAACATTAGAACGCTTAAACATAAAGTCCTACCGGAAAATGTCCAGAACAAAAATTGGACGAAACAAAAATTACTACCAGCAATCCGATACAGTCTGAGAGAAATTGTAAATATTTTTGTTCATCGAGTTTCCATCAATAAAAAAAAACTCGATCGTGAAAAAGTCCTGCTGACACATTTGAATTCTGAGGTATCTGTATATGTGCCTTAAGCTACCAATAAGGATTTTTATAACTCGAATATCGAAAATTATGACGATTTCCCTTTTTTTAGGTTCTAAATACGTTTCGTCTGAGAAAATGATTTTGTAGACAAAATTATTTAGTTCACAACTATTAGCCAATGACTAACAGTGACTAGATCGATCAGTAATAAGCGACCAGCTTACGTTTTTTGCTTTTAACTAATCAATCTCGACAACTCAAGTTAGTGAAAATTCACAGTAGCTGCAGTTGCTGTTCCAACAGACATTTCCCGGATAATTAAAAGCAGTCGCCTTTGAAATTGCTTTTTGACCGCATATTTTACTATTGAATAGAAAATATTTTCGGCTATCCATTTCTATCATAAAAAAGAGGGGGTTTCTATTAAGAAAATTTACTTGATTCAAATGACCCTAAAAATCATAGTCAAGGTTAAAGCCAAGATCAAATTTTATGTCGCCATAAAATGCAGCATTTAATTCCTTAAAACTCTCGTATTTAAAGTTTTTCTCCATAACCCTTTGTTCTTGAGTTATTTCCGGTACTTTTATGTCACACATTGTAAATTTTTACCTTAAGATTATGTTCGAGGTAAAGTAAATAACTCCTTAAATATCTTATAGAGGGGAAGTACTATGAAAACTATCCGGTATAAAATTTAACAAAAAGAGCTTTTTTATAGGTCCTTCATAATTTTTTGACCGAAATTTCTATTTTCTATTTCCTCTACAAATTGGAAACAACCAAATCAAGTCATTTCCATTAGTCTATTTTTTCCTACACTCGATGTTTCAAGTATCTGCAGTAAAAAAGTCTGGAGAAATTAAGTAGGATAATATCACAAACCATTCAAATTAGCCTGTTTTACCGATCATTTGGTATCTAATTGAAAATTTTGCTTAAAAGTTGTCTCAGCCAGATAACATAATGAGGTGGTGCTAAATCTTAATAGATTAGAAATGAGAATGAAACTGGCTGTCTTGATTAAGTCTCTTTTCTTATTATTTTTAGGCTTAAAATTGTAGCATTCGGTAAACCAGCTATATTATCTATGATTTGTACTATTTTAATACTGTTACGAATGACTAGGAGAAACTTATTGATACGCCCTCGTATACAAATATTTGTTGTATAGTTGTATTTGAATAGTGAAAATATTAAGAACTAGTATAAGATAGTTGTGTTTTAGCAGTGTTAATAAGTAGTTAATATAAGTATAGGAAGTATTAGTTAAAGGTGTTGTGTTTTATTCTGCGAACTCAGTGAGAGATTTTAAAGAGACAAAATCGTAATAATTAGTATCAAAAGCGCGGATTACCACCGGATTTCCAGAAAATTGTGTTGGAAATTACAAGAGATAAAGAAAAACAGATTATATTGTTGGGTTTGTTACCAAGTAAGAAGATAAGATTAATTTTCGATAAAGTTTTAGAAGGTTCTGTTTTGAAATCTAACAGAAATAACGGAAAACTTCACCATCAGATTAGTCGTTAAAAAATAAACTTAGAACTGAATTATCCACAAAATGAGATAGGGAAAATAATTTTACCTCCGAATTTGTCATTAAGGAAGATGCCTAGAACAAAATTTTCGACAAATTTCTAGCACATTCTATTTGAAAACTAAAAAAGATGGCGAAAAACGGACTTCATCATCAAATTTGTTACCAATAAAGAAGGTTAGAACAGTATTTTTGACAAAGTTCTAGAAAATTCTATTTGGAAACTAGAAGCGATAGCGAAAAACGGAGTTCACTATCAAATTTTGTTGTTAGCAAAGAGTTCTCGAGAATATTCTAAAAGGTTTTATGATAAATACTAGACAACAAACAGCTGAAATGGAGCAAATAAATAAAACATTTGCTGATTTTATGGAACGTATTGAACAAAGTCGCTTTCAAGACATATAAGAAAGAAAAGAAAGGTGCCAAAAAAAATAGGAAGAAAAGCGCAGCGCCAGACAGAAAAATAATAAGGAGATCGTCGCCTTAAAGACAAACAAAAAGTAGAAGAACGTCGCCAAGAAGAAGAAGCACGTCTCCAAAAAGAAGAACAACATCGTCTAAAAGAAAAACAAGAAGAAGACCGTCGCCTTAAAGAAAAACAAGAGAATATGAATGTTGCAAAAAAGGGAAACAACAAGAAGAAGACCGTTGCCATAAAGACAAATAAGAAGAAAAATGTCGCCTTAAAGACAAACAAAAAAAAAGAAGAATGTCACATTAAAGATGAAAATAAATTTTGCAAATGGATACAAAACGTCATTATACAAGAACAGCAAAAAATTCGAACAAATTGTAAGGGACAAACGCAATAGTTTAAGAAAAAGATTGGAGAAAGCGACAAGATGTTGGAGAAGTGCGACAAAACATAGGATAAATGCCACAAAACGTCGAAGGAGTGCGACAAGAAATGAAAAAATTGTAGAACAGAGAGAATCTAAAATGAAGAGCCTCCAGATAAAAGTCAATAAAATAAAGAAGCGTGGCCCTTCTGATAAAGTAATAACCACCGGACAGAACATTAAACCTCCAACTTAAAATAGTGAAACATCTTGGATAATGTACAAATGAAGTGAAAAAGATTTTCCATTTGGATAATCACTTTTGACATTGTTCCAGACTGGAATGCAGCTCAGATGAGTAAAGACCAGCTTTAATTTAAAGAAAAAGTCAGTGTAGATCTATTACCATAACGGTTGCTGTAGTGGTTCTGCAGATTCTCCTATAAAGTCAAGTCTTGTTGGAAAATTTGGAGAAGTGCGACAAAACATAGGGTAAATGCCACAAAACGTCGAAGAAGTGCGACAAGAAATGAAAAAATTGTAGAACAGACAGAATCTAAAATGAAGAGCCTCCAGATAAAAGTCAATAAAATAAAGAAGCGTGGCCCTTCTGATAAAGTAATAACCACCGGACAGAACATTAAACCTCCAACTTAAAATAGTGAAACATCTTGGATAATGTACAAATGAAGTGAAAAAGATTTTCCATTTGGATAATCACTTTTGACATTGTTCCAGACTGGAATGCAGCTCAGATGATTAAAGACCAGTTTTAACTTAAAGAAAAAGTCAGTGTAGATCTATTACCATAACAGTTGCTGTAGTAGTTCTGCAGATTCTCCTATAAAGTCAAGTCTTGTTGGTAAATTTCAAATTCATCATTGTCCAGAAAAGTAATGTTAAGAACAGTAACTGAAGAAACAGCTGATATAATTGGAGAAACGCAAATGGAGCTTCAGCTTGGAAAGCTAAAACTAAACCATTTAAAATTACTTGCCGACATATAAAATGAGTTTATTCTTGGAATGGACTTGATTCGTCAACATGGATTTTCTTTCGAAAACAAACTTAACATCTTAACGTTTGGCACTAAAGAATTTATTCTGTCAAAGAACCATAATACGGAACCAGTCAGAGTCATTGCCAAACAAACAACTAGAATAAAGATTAACACAGGGAAAATCGTTTACGAATTAATGAGAGTTCTGGAAGCAGCATCAGGTTAGTTCAATACTCCAAAAAAACCCTGTAAATACCTGATACCGAAGGCATTAGTCTATTCATATGACATCAAGGCAAACTCGGCAGAATTCCAGCGAGGTGATGGAATTTGGTTGTAGATCCCACAGTGAAAGAAGGACAAATCGCCTAAGTTGGTGCCATCATGAGGAGGACCATATACTGTTCTGAAAGGAATTATTGAGGTTGGTTTATAGAATCCAACGAAGTTCCAAGACCAAAATGACAGTAGTACATCTACACAAGTTGAAGCCATATCACGGAGATATCGAAGCTGATAGAGACAATCAGAATTAAAAGGGAGCAGTATTATGAACTACTAGGAGAAACTTATTGATACAGATATTCCAATAAAATAAAGGACGAAAGGTTTCACGGCTTTGGTCAAGTTGAAAATCATGGTTCTTGTGTTTAGACCGTGTCAAATTGGAATTATTATCCGATGTTTCGCCTACGATTTCACGAGGGATCTTCATTGTTCTAATCTCATGGAGTAAAAATAACTAAAGATGCCTCATGCAATCGTAGGAGAAACGTCGGATAATAATTCTAATTGAACACGGTCTAAAACCAAGAACCATGATTTTCAAGCATTTCAATAAGATGCGTCATCTTTAATATAATGTGCCGAAAGACATATTATATTGATGGGTCATTTTCTAGATACTTCTCAAATTTCATGCTAATATATTTCTTGTTATTACTGGGAAGTTCTATAGGTATATATATATATATATATATATATATATATATATATATATATATATATATATATAGAGAGAGAGAGAGAGAGAGAGAGAGATAGAATATGAGTTTTAAGTAGTTGTAATTGAATAATGAAGATATTATAAGGTAGATAAGATAGTAGTGTTTTAGCTGTGTTAAGAAGTAGTTAATATAGTATTGGAAGTAAACTAGTAAATAGTGTTCTGTTTTATTCTCCGAACTCACTGAGCGATTTTAAGAGAGAAAACCATAACGAGACTCCAATCATTTCAAACATTTTTTTATTCTAAAACTACTTCATTTTTTGCTTCATAACAAGTATAAAAAATACTACTTACAATATTCATCAACGCCAAAATATATTCCTGAACCTTATCTTTTCCATGAAACGATATTAACGTATGATCTGCTGCAACAGCAATTTCCAACCATCGAGTTGGTAAATTGTTACCGCTCCATTTGTGTGCTGTAAAGTGTGAAATTAGCATATGAACACGAGAAACATGAAGTGCATGCTATATTAAATATATTTACACGCTATATAAAAGATCAAATATAATTCTCCTTCGTAGTTCACAACAATAGGAAATTATATGTTATAAAAAATTAACAGGTTATTAAAAATTTTATTTTTTGATTTTTAATTTTGAATGTGATGTATTTTCAAAGTCTCAACAAGTACCCAATTAATTCAAAGTTTTAAGCAAACCAAATTTAATGGCGAAATATTCTTTGATTTTGGTAATTCTCCAAAAATAAAATTTTATCAAATATATAGTCTGCAATACTAAATCCGCTATGTTGAATTTTAAGAAATTAGTTTTTAAATCGTAATCTAAACTTCTAGAAACTACCCTATTGAATCCGAAAAATTTAGTTTAAAATCCGTTATATGCGCTCCGGAAACCCTCCAATATCAATTTGGGGAAAAATCGGAAATAGGTAAAACTTTTATTAGCTCATATTCTATCTGCTATATTATGTTGAAAAAATATCCAAAACTGTGCAAACAAATACAGTGGCCGATTTCAATTTCCGAATTTGAAAGATTCCGAGTTACGAAGGAATTTATAAAAACCATCGTGTGTGTGTTAGACATCTTTAAGAATCTCTTGTAAGGCATTCTGGAAAAGCAGTTAAATATAATGCAGTTCCTGTTCTCGGTCTTCCTGATATGTAAATAAAGCTAAGTGAGCGCATTGTTATTTTCTAAAAAACATAAGCGGAGCGTCGAATGGGGTGCAAGCAATTAGAAAAAAAAAACTATGAACATTCTGCTTACGTGCATTGTTATGCACATCAATTAAATTTGGTAATGTTAAATGTTGCATCAGCTAATAAAAATGTCTACATATTTTTTTTCAATTTCCAAGGAATACGTTCATTTCTTTTTCAAACAGTCCATAAAGAAACGCAATACTAGCTCAAAGTGTTAGCAAACGCTTACCTTGTTCGACTCCAACAAAATGCAATTTGTTTGTACCATATTCGAATACAAAGACAGCATTGCAGAAATAATGGAAAAAATCTTAGATGACAGTGGAAACGTTAGTACCAAGAACCAATTATCAAGGTGTGTCAAAATGCTCAAAAGCAAGACTTTAAACTTCTTTTACAAAATAATGCCTCAAGTTGATTTATTATTTGGTAAGTTTTAAACAAGACAAATTTACTCTGTTATTGCAAATAGAAATATGTTATCATTTAAATCAAAATAACAGAAATTAGAAATAATATTACCTTAAACGACGTTGAGCAATCTCCATCTAGTTCAAAATGACGTAAGCTCCAAATTTGTGATATAATTATTCGTCAAGCAGAAGAACGATTTAGCTTTACAAGTCACTTGGTAGCAGTCAGTCTTTTTTTTCGGAATAGTGTGTCGAATGTAGTACATATTTTCCCGAACAAAAATTTAAGGATACAAATAAAATTTACCCCTTTTTTATTGAACAAAACTCCGTACAGAACTGACCGTCATATATGAAACTGAAGAATTTATATCAATTTCGGGACTTCTTGCACTTTATGAGTATCTTTCGCAAAACATCGAGCTAAGTGAGATACTTTATGAAGTTCTAAAACTTTTAGAGATTTTAATTACTATTTCGATGGCATCGGTTGAAGCAAAATGGTGCTTTTCTATCCTCAAATGGATAAAAACGTTTTTTCGGAGTAATATGAGCCAAGAAAGACTTTCTGCTTTGGCAATGCTTTGTAAAGAAAGGGATCTTGTCGAAAGCATACCTGATTTCAATCAACGGGTTATTAATAAGTCTGTTAATATCAAAAAACGGTGTATGGATTTTCTTTATAAATATTTCACAGAGTAAGTTATACGTGTATTTTTTTCACTGCTATATTTTAAAAATTTACTACATTCTCTAGGTTTAGTTGTTTAAAATATACTGTTTTGTTTCGTACTAACTCAATTTTTAGAGACTTTTATTTTTTCATCGACCGGTGCCTATTATGGGTATAGACAAATATTAACTCTGTTCAAAATTAACTCCAAAACAAAAACACCTTTACAGTTGAATGAGATGTCCTGTATCGTTTACATAGTTCCTTGTGCCAACTGTCAGTTAATTTACATAGGCCAGATGTCTAGAAGCCTCAAAGGCAGGTTCACTTATCATCGGAGTTATGTCAATAGAGGTTTAACATCTTGTGCTCTGGCTAAACATGTCTTTGTTTTCAACCATCCTATGAAATGGGATGGCAATGAAATTTTTGAGAGAGTTCCTTCATATCACGAAAGGCTCTTCCTCGAAATGGTTTATATTAGCCAAGATGACAACTCTATAAATACAAAAAGTGACACTGAGAATCTGAGTGTCATTTCAGTTATATCCTGTGGCTGGAAAAATAAAAGTATTTGAGCATCCTGGACGGTCCATCTCCAGATGAATAAGCATATCTAACAAGTAATTTTGCATAACCTCACAGTTGGCTATGCCACTGTACTGATTTTCATTAATTTTACTATTCTGTAACACACACCACTATCTATTTAACACTTGACATCTGTCACTGCAAAATGGCGGAACAGTTCGATGTGATGTTTATTGTTTGTGGATTTCTAACATGAATAAACTTCTTCCTACCCAGTTTGAACAGTCCTTTTGTACTGCGGTTGTAAATATAATTCAAAAATTTTAATGGAGGGTTTTTTCCCTATTTTTCATATATTTGTTCGTTTTATATTCAACCCACACATTGGTGAGTTCTTAATAATTATAGGTTTTGAATGTTTTCTCGCTTTAATTTAAATAACTAATCTAGTGAATGGCAACTATTCATCGGTAAGCAGACGGTGTGCATTAGGAGTATTTAAAAGAGGGCGTAACTAAATTCTATGTATTTTTTTAGTTAAACCTCTGAATTCAGAAGAGCAATTTAAATAAGATTAGTTGTTCAAAATTTGAAATGAAACAACTGAGATTTGCTTCGACCAACATCTATTAAATTAATTTTGCTAAATCAAATCCGCAACATCCTGAAATTAAATTGATATCAGAATTCTATGTCTCAAAGCAATATCTAACACCTCGATAAATACACATTAACTATTGCGTGTGATCTTTTGCCAGAGGTCATGAAATATACATCAGAATAATCAAATTACGCATTAAAATACTATCACGACTGTATTATGAACCATGCATTACATATTTATATAAGTAATTAATTAATGGTATATGAGAAAAATTAAACAATATCTTAATTAATATACCAAACAATAAAGCCTTAGAAGGTCTTACGTCTAAAATAAAGAATGAGCTTCCGATGGAGGCTAAAGACAAAGCGTAACCCTGCTGTAGAGGAATCACGCTTCTAGCTAGAATCCGTCGATATATCAGAAGTCATTGTATTAGTGAAGGATTAAAATCTGAGGGTCCATATGGATTTCGAACCCTAAAATAATATTTTTTTTTCCTTAGTATGATCCTCGACAAAAGAATAAAAGACGGCTTACTTCATTGCCATCAGAGTATCAAAGGGAAAGAGCACTATTTTAGAACAAGAGATAAAGAAGTAATTTCATTTGATCACATAACCTGAACAGCTTGTAAGGAGAAATAATTTTATTCTCGACCCAAAAAAGGACGTTTTCATTCACTTGTCTGTTTTTTGATGGTTGCCATGTTATATTTGAAATAATAAGTTGAGGAGAGTTCACGTCTATCTATCTGCATTTGATCGGATGGAATAAAAATGATAGAAAAGTGACAACTCTGGCCTATTCAAGGAACTGGACATTCAGGAACGAAGGTAATTAAATGCATGCTTAGGCTCTAGATCATTAAATTTAATGATTTTAAAAATTCTCTCCTTATTTGCTTGAAATGATTATTAATTTATGATATTAAACGCAAATAAAATGCTACAAAATATCTACAAATTGAATTTTGGGCCCTAAAACCTACCATTAGACAAAATTTTGGGTCTATAAGTTTAGAGGCGAGTCCGTTCCTGACTTCCCTGATAATGTCAAAGATTGTTTATAACCTAAGATATAAATCACGGGTTACCCCTTTTTGAACACTATATCTCCATTACGAGACACTTTAGGAAAAAAATTATATGGATCACAGCATTATTTTCAGTAAATTGCCGAGGGTTACACACTTACTTGGTATAAATATTTATAAATATATTATCTGTATTTTATAATAGAAATATATTTAATTTTATTTTGATGATGTATTTAACAATGCCTTACTCGGTGGAATAAACAAAAAAATACAAAATTAAATTTTAAGCAGTTTTTTTATTTCTCATAAATTACTGGAAGTTACTTAACTGTAATAATTTTTATTGATTTAATTCACTAAGTGACATAAGTGACTAAATGAAAAATGTTTTAAAACATATAAAAATGCCCCCAAGATTTATTGCTGGGGTAAACCATCTTTACTTTCTTCACAAGAGAACGTACACTAATTTTTTGTTGCCAATTTCGCCTCAGGTCTGTTTTTGGATTAATTAAAAGTATATACATGGAAAATTTCATTACGAAAAATAAAAGACTAGTAATGGCATAATGCTCTATTATACAGATGGACTGAGGAAGGAAATAACGAAACTATAAAGGCTCCTAGCTGGTTCTGACACCCTAAAAAAGTACATTTTATCGACTTTCACTGTCGATCTTGACAAGCTTTCAAAATATTGTAAGATCACAGTTTTCCATTTCTGGCATTTTTATTGCCAAAGGTTTATTATACTTTTTTCTTTTAAAAGTTTTCTTATACATTATTAAAATCCATACACCTCATAAAATATATAAAATATTAAACAAGCAGTAGAGAATGGGAGACAACAAAATAAGCAAAACCTTACATCTTGAACTTTATATTTGGGTTTCAACATCTTTTGCAAAAATAATTTTCATTAGAAGTTTTTGGAAACTTCGAAACACAAAAAACTAGTTGTTTAGATTTGGTTTTAAAAAACCTTTTACAATTCATTAAGATTTTTATTATGTGGAAAATCAGGCAAGCAATAATGTGACAGTTTTATTCTCAGAATAAACTGCTGCATATATTTACAAGAACTAAGTTTGCAATCTTAAGTAGCGTCAGTTCTATCGATCAATTGAATGACGTGTATTCCTTCTAATGTTTTCTATTTTTTTGGACTATTCGTTTGGGTAGCATAGACATTAATTGATTAAAGTTTGATAATCACTGTTGTGAAGTATTTGGCTTTCACAAATTATTTGTTTACCGATAATTGACATTCAATTTATTGTACCCAATACTAATTTCTACCGTAAATCTAGTACAGAGCTCAGGAGTGGTAAATATGAGGGATTTATAATTTACTTACATCAATGCTCTTTAACTATATATTTTATATCGTAGGATGATTCAGGAACACTGGCATCAATTTGTAATATTTTTTATATTCCTGATTTTTTATGTGTCCAATGGTAAATATTATCCACTGGACCTTCAACTGGTTTACACTTATCTTTGTGAATTTGAGAGACCTCAAGAAACCACTCGTTGACTTAAAATAAAAAATGTTCTCCACTTACACCTCGTTCATTGCTTTCTGTCGTCAGAAACTTCAGGATATTTAGAGATTCTGACTGAGATAACACTTGACAGTCTCCAACACTCTCAGTTAGATATGGAACTATATTTATTTACAAGTATATAGTATATTAATTCTTTATTTAATTGAAAAAGTTCTATAAACCGTTGATCTGGAAGGAAAGAACGATCACTTTCATCCCAAAACATCCGTTTTTAAACTCTCAGGCGATGCTGCAATTGTATTAATTAAAAATCTCTGAACGGAGATAATTATATTTGTATTTTATTGAATTTGTAAACTGAGAAAGCCACGAAACAACCATTAAATGATCAATTTACCAAAAAAAAAATGACAATTATGAAGGAAGGTGATTACAATTGTAATCTGAACATTATTAGGAAAAATACAACTATAACCCCAAACCTTTAGAATTGGTGGTGTTGAAATTCCTTATTTGCATAAAGATTTGGGTATGCCCGAAACTCAACGATATCAAAAAGGAACTTGTTATAGAACACAAACATTAAAAAAAGGATCATTTCCATTTCCCTTTCCTTATTTTTCTTTTCCCTATTTTTGTTGCAAAATCTCGGCTCTTATATCTTTATAATAAGCTAAATAAATGCACGGTGTCCTGTTGAAGGAACATGGTAAATGATTTTTGAATTTTGATAAGTTTGCATGTCTGCAAAACCCACCCTAAACAGTTACAGGTGTTTTTGTTCTTATTGATGTGAGTTGGAAAATATTACAAATTTTTTAACGCCGTGATTTTTAAATTAATAACCATAAGTAATTTTGAAATATATACATATTAATCTTCTACAACTTTTACTGTTATAACAATGAAGCTGTTAGGCTCTGCTACACTATTGGGCCACCTTGTATAATCCGGTGTGAAGTTTTTGCCCTTATTACTCCAAAAGAGATACTGAATATATTTACTTTTATTCAGAAATATTTTGAACTATTATAGGAAATATTTTTTATAATATATGCTTTCATAAATTAAAATAGTTATATCTATGAACCTACTTACTCTGTACAGTTAGAGCCGACCACGCCGAATCATAAAAATATCCATTTTCTTCATCAAATGTCCCACTTGACCCTCTTCGTAAATATTCCATAGGAATCTCGGGCCCCTCAGTTACAGGGCTTTTATTCTCCATGACATCATAGTCATACATTTGATGTCGATGATTATCGAACTCGATATCATCTTCAGTTTCGTTCCCAAGAATATCAACTGTGTCACCGGTTAGATTGAAGAGCCAATCGGGGTTTGAATAAGGCACAGATCGAATCGTCCTTTTTTGAGTGCTCTTTATATTTTTGCTGAAATGTTAAAAATGATACACCATTATTTTTGACAGTAACAGCCTGTGCTGCATAGAAAAAGGAATAAAAGGAAAATACAAAAAAAAGGACAACAGAAAATTCGCATTAGGGAATTTATTTGAAACCCATTTTATTTATCTCTGAAAGGTAGTGGTCGATAAAATACAGGATATAAAATAATTCATTAGATCTTTTTTGTTAAATTTTACATAAAGGATCTTACCACAAGTAAAAGTCAGATAATAAATTTCTTTTTTTACTATATATATATATATATATATATATATATATATATATATATATATATATATATATATATATGCTCAAATAATAAAATATGGTGTTCTTTTTTAATACAACATATGTCAAATTTACTGCTGAATGACTGAATGAATCACGTAATAATAGATGAATATACAGGGTGTAATATAAAGGTTGAGAATAAATTAAACAGTGGATTCCTTAGTAATTTTTTTTTCATATGTGATTTTACTCTACGAATATTCGTTTCTAAATTACAGGGTGTTTGGAAAACTGCCGTCGTCACCGTTTGTCTTACACCGAATTATTTCTCTTTTTCAACAACCGATAAAAATGATTAAGACAGTGTAAAATTTCAGGCGATGCACACAGAAACAACACAGTAACATCGCTACTACAAATAGTCTTAAAAATTAAATTAAGAACAATATCGGTAGCGATGAGCGTGTCGTATTAGTGTATCAAACCATGAAAGTCACAGTCAGAAAATCAGTCGTTGTTTTCAAAGAAACATAGGTGATTCTCTTCGAATAACAGACATAGAACGACGACGACGACAAGAGTGTAAGGAGACCCTGTTGTCGGCTTAATCTGCCCGGCAACCGTCTCTCTACATATAAACGCACCGGACCAGCGTTGACGTTTCGCCAAACATCCACGAACTATGTGATAAAAATTTTTAGTTTTAATCTGATAAAATTTAAAATTTAAGGAGATTTAAAAACAGTTTGTTATAATATTTAGAAAAATACATGTAAAAAAAAATATTAAAAAATTTATGTATTTAAAAAATGTATGGGTATATACAGATAAAAAGTATGGGTAACTTAAGAAGTGGCAAATAATGGAAAAAAAGTATGGGTAACAGCAGCGATATTGCTTGTTGGAAATTAAAAAATTCTTTTCAGTATAATAAATTTCGAACGCTAGAAGATAATGAAACGAAATATTAGCCAAGCTTAATTTGATGCGGCTCTGGTAACAGTAAAAAAACTGCTTTGTAATTTACACAGGCGTTCGTACGGATATTAACGTAGTGTTTATAAAAAAAAATAGTACACCACTGATAAAAATTTTTCTCAATTTTAATTTTTTGTTTTAAACAAAATTTTCTCTGTATCTCTTGTCATTTTTCCGTAATTAAGCCTTTTGTAAATACCATTTTTTCCATTGCATATACAAAAAAATGTAGAAAACACAAACATAATCCAATATGCTATGACCATGATGTTTATTTTTGTTTTCGGATCAAACGTCGTTATTAGTTAGGATAAGCTTTCATTACGCGTTTTTAATTTAGTTAATTGATTAAAATGGACTACTCATTTAAGGAATTAGCAGATATGCATTTTATTTATGGCCTTGCAAAAGGGAATACAGTGTTAGCTGCTCGTCTGTATGCTGAAAGTTTTTCGGTTTAACGCATTCGAAATAGAAAGACTTTTTCAAGAATTCACGCTTGTTTACGTGAAGCCGGCTCGTTAAAGCCTTGTACCTCCAGGGGAAGACCTCAAAAAGTAAGGACAGTGCAGCTCGAGCAACGAATAATTCAGACGGTCGAGACAAATCCTGATTCTAGTACAATAACAATTAGAGAAGAATGGAGAGACTAAACCATATGACTGTCCAACGAATGCTCCATGATAATTTGTTATACCGACACCATCTGCAAATGGTGCAGGCACTTTCTACGAAAGATTGTGTTCCACGTCTCAGATTTTTAACTGGTTTTTAAATAAGATCAACCGGAAATTTTTATTTCACTCATCCATCTTATTTACTGACGAAGTTGGATTTACAAGAAATGGTATGATTAATTTCCATAATAGTCATCTATGGGCCAATGAAAATCTGCAAGGAATAATACAATCCCGGCACTAGCAACGATTTTTTATAGAAAGTTGGACAGGAACAACTGGCGATTTTTTTTTTGGCCCCGTACCGAACCCATTAGACGGCTTAACATATCTTGATTTCCTTTAAAATGGGTTGCAACCTTTATTAGAAGAAGTCCCGCTTGAAACTCACTAGTGGATGTGGTTTATGCATGATGGCGCTCCAACTTATTTTAGACGAGAGGTGAGGGATACCTTAATGAAACGTCCGGAATTAATGGACCATGGAGGGCCAAGGACACGGCCTCCTCGTTCTCCTGACCTTAATCCTTGGGATTATTACTGATGGGGGCACTTAAAAACATAATTTATTCCGTTGAAATTCCTGGCCGTCAAAGAGTTGAAATTGGATGTCGGCAAATTCAAGAGATGCCCGGTATTTTTGCATGAGTTAGAGAATCCAACAGGAAACGCATTGGAAAATGTATTGCAGGTGGGAGACGACATTTTTAACATATTTTGTAATATTTTTTTGTTTAAATAATTTTTGTTAATTAGTAATTTCTTTAAGTTTGCAAGTTAATGGTACACTTATTATTGTAAACTAATTATTAATATTGTATTTTAAACGTCTTAGAGTCAAAACATACCCGATATGCTTGTGTTTTTTACATTTTTGTGTATGTTAGTAGTGAACATAACCCGATCCTCTCTATCCCCCCACTCCTCGACCTTGACCTTGACCTTGCCTCACCCCTCTTTGATCCCGCCCGCATGTCCTTGTCATTGACCTTGAAAGTGCACGTGTGCTTTGGCCTTGACCTTGTGTTCAAGGTTGTGTATGTGACCTTGACCTTGACCTTGGTCGAGACGACCTTGACTTTATTGGAGGTCATCTTGGGTGTGTGACCTTGAAGTAGTTATTTGTGCATTGTAATAGTGTGGGATGATCTTGAAATGATTTTGACCTTGCAAATTGTTCTATAAATTGTGTGAGTCTATTTGCATTCATTCAGTGTGAAATGTCAGATACGGAACTATCTAAAGAAAAAATTATAGAGCAAGTCGGCAGAGTAATTTGTTTATATCAGAGTAATTTAAAAAGTTTGTGTGATTTTGAAGAGAAGGATCTAGCATTTTTTCCTCTCGAATATTTAAAAACTTGCGTTGATACGCTGAGTTTACGGCAAATTTGGGATAAGCTGCCAGCGCCATATCGGTGTGACAAGGAACTACAGTTAAGCTTACCCTGTTACATTCACTATGAACAAATATATCGTCATTATATAGATGGGCCACCACCAGCAATAAAAAAGTGTCGTGAATGTAAAAATGAGTGAATAATATGAATAATGCTTTGCAAGAGACAGTAAAAAAATTGGGCGATGAGTTCACTGAAACGGCTATTAATTATTTCAATGATGCAATGAAAAGTCGAGCAGAATGGGCGTCGCGCTATTGTGATTTGGCTTATGAATATGAAAAGGCTGCGAATACATGTCGTAAATATTGCAGCAAAACAATAAATTTACAAGACTTTGTTCGTGAGATAAAAAAGTTGGGGTTTAGTGACTGTTTGGAAAAACTTATTAGGTTCATTGCAGATCCGGTTGTGTTAGATGAAATTAGAGTGTAGGACTTAAGTTTAACGTAGTAGTAGTTAATATGGAAAGTTTAGTGCGAGAAATGTACGAAGAATTTCTAATTTCTGCAGCCTGTTCGGAATTTTACGCATATGAAATGCAAGATTCGGAGGCTCAGGACTTTAGTGTATTTTTTAAGTATATGGACCATGCCGAAGTGTGTCTTTTAGCTAGTATAGTTTGTAAGAATTTTCTAAGAAATAAAAACAAACAATTATTATTGAACAAATTAAGGAAATTAGGTTTAGGTGATAATGTTACACGCATAGAAGAATGGCAGAAAAAAATCAATCAATAAAGTACATAAAATGTAGTTATTTGTTTCATTATATTTTGTCCTTGAAGTTATCCTTATACCAATTTAAATGTGTGACGTCATTTGACCTTGAATACTCCTCCCACTATTTCTATCGTTAAGCTACCCCCACCATTGTTACAATTCGACCTTGAAACCTCGCTATAAAGGTTCGTGGGAAAAGAAGTGACTTCAAACAGTCGCAGATATCAGTGGCATAAACATCAAATATTGTGTTCGTGTAGTGTTCTGAAAGTGCTTTTATATTCACGGTAATTTTTGGATTTATATACCATTTTTTCAATAATGAGTATTGCAAAAGAAACTCTAGATGAAATTAATGAAATGTTTAGCAAAGATTTCGAGGTTTTAGAGAGAAAAAAGGTTACCGAAATGATTGTAGGCAAAGTGTATAAAATTGTAAAGATGGTTTCAATGACTACACGATTTGGTAAAACTCTTTTAGTGGCTTTACACGATGACGGTGATAATAGCACATTTGAGACTTTTTTGCCAAAACGTGTGGCCGAAACGCTATCTGACGATATTGTAGATATTATGAGTAAAACTAAAGGTAAATACACTCTAACTTATTTGGGGCAGGGCACTAGAGTTTTTGGAAACAATACTCGAACATTATTACGTTTTGGCTCATTGGAGTAAATTGTATGTAAATTGTTTGAAAAAAAGGATGTAATTAAATTTAAAATATAGTTGCACATGTCAGAATACTTACGCGTGTTCATTATTTCTGTTAAAGATGTCTGCTGATGCGACGACGACGACGACGACCGCCAACGAATGTGTAGATAGATACATATTTTGGTTGGGGAGAGAATTAAGAAATAGGGCTCACGATATGTTAGATAGCGTAAATGATTGGTTGCATATTGATGTAACCAAAGATCAATATAAGAACGAGATCAGGGATACAATCAATTTTATGGCTGGGGCACACTTGTGCGACAAATTTTTATATGGTTCCATAGACATGGATACATTTTGTGCTGAAATGGTTGAAGAAGAATTAAAAAAATACCTCGTCAATATTCCACATTTACCAGGTGAGCTTGCTGCAAAATATGAATGGTTTCTGCAACAGCAACAGCCCAAGACGTTGACGATCGAAATAGTGTCGGATGGGATAGAATTTTGAGCAACGAAAACGAAGACATGGAAAATTAATTTTTTATAATTTTTGTATTTGTGCAATTAAATAACTGTAAATAAATATCTGTTACAATCAGAGTTTTATTTTATTTCTTTTATAAACATACCAACCCAGTAGATCATAGTCAGTGTTTCTTTTTCTCAGCTGAAATATTTAATATAAGTAGGGCAAATAAAAATAAAATAGTTTAGTAAAGATTGAAAATGAGTCGAGGAAACAACACAATTGATAAATTTGGTCGTCAGAAATATAATGAAAAATATCATATATTATCTGGGCCACAAGGGATTGTTTTAAACTTACAGCGGATGGGCAGTATGATATGGGTGGAAAAATCATAACCAACTTAGGCGAACCTAAAGATGATGACGATGCTGTGACAAAACACTTTGTTAATAGAAAGTTTTACAATTTTGCAGTTGTAATATGTGACATATTTAACAAGGATGTCCTCCCCATGATATACAAAAATAATAGTGAGCTTAAAACAAAAATTGAAGTTATGCAGAAAATACTCTATCATCAGCCTTTAAATGACTCATTAAGCGCACTGTCGTACGGCTCGACTTCAAAAAAAATCTAAAAAAAGCAGGTTAAAGAATAGGAGAACGCACTCCGAGTGGCATAGCCTTGAAGATAACGTCGTAGTCGTCGGTGAATTGGACCTTCCCTCCAAGAATATTGAAATGTTATTTATGTGTATGATGTTTTATTGTCATTGTTTTTAATGATGAAGATTGAAATAAAAAACTTTATTTTACAATATATTGTTTATTTACTTTACATTTTAAATAAAAAATATAGTCATACAATATGTTATTTAAACAATATTAGCTTTATCTATCCAAGAGTTGAAGTGGTTGGGAAATCCTAGCCATTTGACAAATAATTGTTCGATGTGATTTTTCTTGCGTTGTCTAAGGACCTTTTCTACTAGATAAACGTCAGGACTGCTTGTTTTTTGTAGTTCTGATTCGTAAAAACACCCTCTTATAGGCTGACCTTCTAACGATTCCAACAAGTAAGTAGGTGGATTTGTAACGTTAACTTTTACAACTTTAAACAATTCGGTTGACCAAGAGGGCGTATATCCTTTCTCGAATAAGCTTTTGTACTTGCTAATACGCACAATGTCACCCATGGAAAACTTAAATTTTTTAGGTACAATTTTTAAATAATCATATGCTTTAATATGTGTTTTTTCTTGCACGTCTGCAGGCTTCATTCCAATGGTGCGATGTTTCGAATGGTTATAGGTTTTTGTTACTGCCGATAATATATGTATCCATTTGTAAGATCCTCTTGTCGAGAATTGTTTATATAAATTATTTTTTAAAGTCCTTATGACTCGCTCAACAATTGCAGCTTTCTTTGTGCTGTAAGTGGAATAATGATTTATATTATATTTTTTCATCAGGGCTTGAAAGTTTGTATTATAGAACTCCTTTCCTTGATCACTTTGCAGATTTGTTGGTGTATATGATGCCTCTTCAATGATGCTTTTCATCGCATTATTAACTTCTATACCAGTCTTGTTTTTTATGGCTTTGGTATAGACAAATTTCGAGTAACAATTTATACAGACCAAAATATAACGATAACCATCGTTTTCATCAGCATACTGTTGCATTTCAGCCAAATCAATTTGCCACAAATCTCTGTATCCTTTTATTATCGTGCGCCGTCTTACAAAATTTTTTCTAGCCGTTCTATGTAGTTCATTAACAATCTTGATTTTTTCTAGACTGGGCTCCATATTATTGGTAATACTAAAGGTTTCAGATCGAAGGAAGAACTGAATAATATCATTAAATATTGAGCTTAATATATTATATCTTCTTCTCGTAATTCCTCTATGATTGACATAATTTCATTTTCGTGTCCAGTGTGACCGGCCATTTTGGAACTCCACAACAAACGTAAACGATCCACCAACTCTTTAGCTTTGTTCCAGTAGACATATTGAAATTTTTTCGAAGATAATTTCTTTTTTGTGGGTAACTGTAGTTTTTCCGAGAGATTTTTTCTTGTAATAGTACCACCTAATTTTGTGCCCATTATCAGAGGTTTAATAATTCGTAAATATTTGTTCCATCTGGTCTCCCGTAAACCATCACTTTTTTTAAAATTGTTGTAGACAGCATTCGTTGATTCCAAAATTTCCTTGTACGTTGAAAGTACATTATCACTTAATTGTTGTTGTTCCTTGCCTACACTTGGGGGTGTTTTAAGAAATAACAAATCATAAAGTGCCGGTGATCCACCATATTCTGCAATATTTTTCCCTTTTTTGTATAAGACAATATTTCCATTTCGAAAACGCACCTCTAAATTACCAATAAAATTTTTGTTATGATCTGTTTTTGAACCAAAACGTACACCATATACAGTATCGTATAGAGATGGTTTCGAACGTAATCCTTCAGGTGTGCGTTTAAAGTATCGGAAGTTGTGGTGTCAGCGGATGCGAGAGATGTATTAGTTGATGTCGAGGGTGTATCAAACACCGATTGGCTAATATCTTCTTTTGAAATGCGATGCTGCTGCTGCTGCTGCTGAATAGGTGTGGAGGTTTGAAAGGAATGTGTAGGTTGGGGAAAACCTGATATTTAAGTCGACTGCACTGATGTACTGAGACTATGTGGCTTTGTAGCTGGATAATGTTGTTGCTGTTGTTGTTGCTGCTGCTGCTGCTGACGTTGCTTAACCACATCAGATATAGTTGTCAACGGCTTAGAAATGGGTTCGTAAAACTTTTCCAATTCCACAACATTAAATCCTTTAACCGCTTTAATTTCTTTAAATTTTTTTCTGACGGCATTGGTAGCTTCCACTAGTTTACGTTTTAAGTCGATCGCGTTATTCATGATGTTAACAAAGGATGTTTCAACAATCAAATGAGCCCGAGCACCTCAAAAGCGATATCGATATATTAAAATATCAGTGCGGTTGCAAACATTATTTCAGCAGCAGCAGCAATTTAAACGAGGTTACGGCTGATGAGTATCTTACAGCTAGAAAAATATTTTCTTGTTATTGCAAAATCAGCGATGTGCGCATAAAAGCAGAAAATAGCATAAAAACATCACTATCTAATGCAGTGAGAAAAGGTGTGAAGATGAATCTTTTTAAATGTTGCCGCTAAGAATAAAACCGAGATGTGTGATGTTTTAATGGTTAGTCATGTCTTATACGTTCACACTAACAGGACACTCGAGCGTCTTAAGCGCCGATTTTTATCCACCAGTCGAATTAAATAGAGAAAACAAATATGGTCTGGCATTGCTGGGATTTTACACATACAATTCAATTTTTAATGTGGACGAAAGCAACAATAAGTTTGCCTACATGAAGGAGGGTTACACCACCGAGTCGATACAATTGCAGATTCCACCTGGGGCCTATGAAATAGATGAGATAGGTAAAGCTATGTTGGAGGTTTTGAGGATTTCAACTGAAGAAAAGAACGATGGAATCTTTTACTTGGTCGCTAATAATAATACGCTGAAATGTGAACTGAAATCCCAATATACTATAGATTTCTGGGGAGAGGCGAGTATCGGTAAAATGTTAGGATTTAATCATACAGTGTTAAAAAGAGACAAAAAGCACGAATCAACCGAGATGGTGGAAATAATGAAAGTACGCATCATACGCGTAGATTGTAATATAATTTCCGGAGCATATATGAATTCGGTGGAAGGTCATACCTTGTTCGAATTCGATATCGACGTGGAGCCCGGTTACAAAATCAGTAAAGAACCACAAAATAATATTTATATGCCGTTAATGCCGGCAGGACGTCAGTTTATCGACAACATTACTCTTCGCATCTTGGACGATAGCGGTGATCTAATCAATTTTCAAGGCGAGAAAATAATCGTGAAATTGGAACTGAAGAAACTTTCATAGAAATGGGTTTTTGCTTCAATCGTCAATTGTGTGTGCTGTCGACTAAGATGGGGGAACCGCCGAAACATAATAAAAGTAAAAGAAGAGTTAACGTCAAGGTTAGTCGTCGTCCAGACGTTAGATCACAAACATCTCAACAGTTATCTGCCGAAGACTATAAATTTTTAAAATCAATCGGTCTTAAAGTGCGAAAATGATTTCCACCACCAGCGATAAAATAGAGGTTTTCTCCGAGCCCATCTTGGACAATTCCATTATTAGTCCAGAAGAACATACGTATAAACCATACGGATCTCCATCATTCAACAATTCGGATGAAGTCCGTATCCCCATTAATTTTCAAGATATTATACTGGATATCGCCGAAAGTTACATATATATCGAAGGAAAATTTAAACCCATAGACGCAACGAAAAGATGTTTTTTATCAAATAATGCCCTCGCATTTTTGTTCGATGAAATTCGCTACGAGATGGGAGGTGAGCAGGTCGCCGTGGTTCGTAAACCTGGAGTTACGACGACATTAAAAACCATGGTTTCATTCGGAAGTTTGCAACAAAGATCTCTCATGACGTGCGGATGGGGTCTCGACGAAGCAAACCAAGATATCGTAGACACGGCAAGTAACGTATTCTCCGGGAAATTACCCTTAAAATATCTTATGGGATTCGCCGAAGATTACGCAAAAGGTGTTTTCAACGTAAAACAAGAGCGTATTATGATTATAGCTCGCACTTTTACCAATTGTTACGTCGGCGAAGTAGAGGCAGAAATTAGTATCGACAAAATCGAATGGAAAATTCGTCACATCATTCCAGACGACAAGCAAAAATTGAAAATACTGTCTCGCATTAATAAAGGAGGAAACAATGCCAGTATTCAAATGGCATATCGTAAATGGGATCTGTACGAATTACCAGCTTTAAGGCAAACATCTTCCGACGTGTGGGCCTTGAGAACGAGTACAAGTCTGGAAAGACCGCGCTATATAATCGTCGGGTTTCAAGACAGCAATAATTGCGACAAGAAAGAAAAAAACGCAACCCAGTTTACCCACGCCGACGTATGCGACATTAGACTGTATCTGAATTCAACCGTTTATCCCTACGAAAGATGGAATTTAGATTTCGCCAAGAAACTGTACGCAGCAGCCTATTACAATTACGAAAACTTCCAAAGCAGCTACTACGGGCGCGAGATAAACGATCCGATGATAACGTTCGCGGAATATATGAAAAACCCCGTTTTTATTATCAATTGCAGTCATCAACCAGAGGCGATTAACTCATCGACAGTGGATGTAAAATTGGAGTTCCAAACGAGAAAGAATAAATTCCCCAAAGACACTAAAGTGTACGCATTAGTTATTCACGACTCATTTTTTAGTTATAATGTATTAAACGGTTCGGTGACCAATAAATCTATATTTTAATGTATCTATTATATGTAACACAAAATAATGTTCTTGAATCAATAAATTTATAATGAGTGAAGTAGTAGTTTTATATTTATTTGAAACCCAACCAAAAAAAAAAAGCTGGCGGAAAAGCCCGCTCTTTAAGAAAAGAGTACGGGAATTTAGAAAATGTAGGTTTATTAAGTGGAAAAAAGAGCTTAAATAACACAAGAAAAAATTTTTAAGGCAAAATATGAAAACAACGATTTTGAAAATTTATAGGAAAGTAACGGTTAGGAATAGGGAAAAAAGTTATAAGAAAAAATTATAGAGGAAATTGAGTACTATAAGCAAGCATTTTTCTCGATAGTAAAAACGTAAAAAAAAATTTAAAAAAAAAATTGAAAAATGGTGAATGCGCGCCAAAGTTGAAGTTTTGGAGCAAAATGAGATTAGGAAATTAGAAAGAGAATTTTTTTCTACATATGATAGTACTTTTCAAAATTCGGAAAGATGAAATTTTAAGAAAAGGGTTATAGTAAGTTAGTAATTTGGATTTTTTAAAGCGCTGTAGCTCGGGAACTGTTCAAGATAAAGAAAAAATAAAAGCACTTTAATTACCTAGAATTTTGAGTAGAATACAATGGTGAAAAAAAATTTGGAAAATCTTAAAAATGACAAAAAATTTAGACGGAAAAATTGAAATTCTCGAGTTAGGAGGCGAGAGCGCCGAACGGGAGTATGTGGAAGTTGTAGGGGAGGGTTTTTTTTTTCTTATTCCTTACCTTGCCTGAAAATAATTAAAATATATGCATAATTTGCATTTTTTGTAAATATGTAGCAAAGTAATGGTTAGAAATATCAAAAAAATCTATTTGAAAAAAATGTAGAGAAAGTCTAGTACTATATGCTAGAAAAGTGGAGGGGGGTAGTTTGTGTCCATAACAGAGATACGGTGAGTTATAAAATCATATTATTCTCAAACTTATATAATGCATATATGCACTCTACCTTACCCCTCCAACTTTTTGAATGTATATAGAGGCCGGTATTAGAATTATTTCATCATTACACATTCGATCGGCAAGATGGAAGATATACCAAAAAGGATCATTGACATTGTCAGGCCATTCGTGCCCGGCAAAATATGCAAGTGTGAGGAGTGCGGGGGTACCGCACCAGGAGCGGCACCTTCGGCACCGCCTGCAACGCCGACACCAGCGATGACGAAGGTGCCGCCAATGAGAAGACCAAGGGCTGCACCTAGGTCGGTGTTAATATCGTTGGGTATTACTCCACGGTAGGCACCCCACCCTCCCCCCAGGCCCTTTTAGGGCCACAAAAACGGTCCTTTTCAGGACCACATTATATTTTGATCGTAGTTTAGTAATCGTCACTTATGGGGCGAGATATTCGTTTAACGACGATTTGTCTCGTAGCTTAAGTGCCAAGTTATATGCTTGAGAACCTATGAAAATGTTAACAGTTCAAACAAGGTTTCTATTATTTTTTTTGTAATGTATTCTTCACAAAATATTAAGAATAAGTCTTATTGTCTAAACAAATCTAATTTCTTATTTAAAGTTTTTGAAAAAATCAATAATTCTATAAGCTCTCACCAATACATAACATTTAGAATCCGTTGGTGGGGTGGGGGTAGTTCTATATATATGAGACTGGGCCAGTTACACAGTCATATATTCATCAACCCTCATACGATGAACATGGAGGAAGAAAGACCCGCCAGCCGAGGCTCATCCATCTTTAGTGATGACACCGTAGCCGACAACGTTGGAGACCTGCAAGTCTTCGACGACGACGACGAGGTGGATTTTGAAATTGACGTCCTACGTTGGGACGACTTGGATGAGCCGATTCCGCTAGTATATGACCATGATCCGGGTCTAGTGGAATTAGACGATGCGGGCGATTGGGTCTTACAAAGACTCGAAACTCCGTCGCCGCAGCCAGAGCCGGACTCGACGGAAGATGCGGTGCTGGAAATTCCAGCATCACCAACACCCGACGACCCACAAGGCCCCTGCGATTCGTCAAGCTGGTGGTTGACCAGCGAGGATGGGGCACCATAAGCCCCACACTCTCCCTGGCCCTTTTTAAGGGCACACAACAACGGTCCTTTTCAGGACCACAAAATACTTTGATCGTAGTTTTAGTACATATTAGTACTTTGTTACTAATATTGTATGTATAGAATATACAATATTAGATACAAAGTATTAAAACTTTAAGTGCTGGTGGAACCCAGCTAAATCGTTCGTTCGTATTTGAGACCACAAACAACTTTTGGTCTCAATACGTAATACGACATTTGTTTTCACCCCCCACCATTAATTTGTCTTTATATATACGACCACCAATACTTATTACAATCATTTTAGTTCAACATGTCTGCGACTCAACAACAACAACAACAACAACCCATCCAATGCCCTGTGGTAGATTCTACCACAGAGAATTGTCTGGAGTGGGAGTTGAATGATCCCAGATGGGATGAACTTTGGCGGTTCATCATCGAATATACAGAGGATAGCACCACCACCCCCGCTGATGATGACGGGCCGTGCGACTCCACAACACAATAAAAGAGTCGCATGTTTTACAACCAAACGGTCCTTTTCAGGACCACAAAATAATTTGATCGTAGTTTTAGTTGGTTATAATACTTTGTAACCAATATTTTATGTTTTTTTCATAAAAACATAAAATATTGAGATACAAAGTATTAGAAGTTCTGGCGACAGAACCTTAACTTCTTAAACCGAACCATGTTTTAGCATACTTGTAAATATTATCAGAAAATATTTACAACTATTGCTATTGCGTAGTTTTAGTGGATTATTCACTCTTTTTTTTATTACCTAATATTATGTGGGACAGGGCCTATATGAAATAACACACAAAAATAAATTTTCAAGTCATTTTTATTCTCATTATAAAATATAAAAATTTGATCAAACACTTTTTTTTATTAACTACAATATATATATATATATATATATATATATATATATATATATATATATATATATATATATATATATATATATATATATATTTACAAACTTAATACTATAAATTAAAAGCTAATATCTACAACTACCTAACACCTACTACATTATTTATTAAAGTCCTCTAATTGTCTTTTTAACCGCGCAGATTTCACCTTTTTTATCTCTAATTGTCTTTCAAGTTCTAAAATGTCACTGTCACACTCGTTCACTTCTTTCACTAAGCGTTTTTTCATTTCATAAATGTCTGTTAATTTGCTCTTCTGAGAGTTGGTGAAGTCTTCGACCCACTCCGATTGCGATGGCTCGGAATATATTAACGAAGAAGAAGCGGTTTTATTTGGTGAAGACGATGACGATGATGACGACGACGACGAAGCAGCGGAAACTTCTTCGCCTTCAAAACACCGCTTAAACCGCTTCTTCATGGGTTTCCGGCACCCCAATATCGGCGACAGTCGTGCTGGGGAAGACTTCACCTCCGACACTATTTCCTTCTCTACGCTGGCCGGTGTTGGTGGCGTTGGTGGTGTTGGTCCATCGGGGCCTTCTATCACTTCCACTTCTACCGACAATGGCTCTTTTGGTGCTGTTTTTAGGAAGTCGGGTAATGGAATAGGGGTGGAGGGACGCTTAAAGTTAAACTTTTTCTTCTTCCCTTGTCCCACACCTGTAATCGCCGAATAAAATGTTTTTTTATCGGCGATTTCCGACTTCCGCATAGTCAAGAGCTTTTTCAATTTCGAAGCTTTCGGAGAAGATTCCCTAGGCCGCGATGCTTTTCGCACAACCACATCACTTATCACATTTATCTTTGGCTCCTTCTCCTCCGTCCAGCATTCGAGGAATTGCGCTGCCGACTGAACTATCTCTTCGTCGCGACCATCATTGAGGGCTCTGTCTTCGGCATCTTCATGCTCCATGCCATTCCAGTTCTCGAATACCCCCGGACTTAACACTTCCAAACCACTAATATTATCCAGCATGCCTTGTTGCGAACCGCAGCTCACGTCAAGAGCATCTAAAAGAGACCGTACACTCGACATTTTCGATATTAAAACTCACACTATTAACTTTATCTTAGCACTGTACTGTTTGGTGTTCTGACGAACTGTGAAGAGCTCGAGCCAGCAAGTCTGCTTTTATGCCAATTTCCCCCACTACACCACCTTTATTCCTTTTGTTCGATGCATTAAGTATAATATTTAAACTTGTCAGATGCAAGGCCAAGGCCAAGGCCGACGTAACCGGCAATACCAGGGTCGTTTTCAAGGTTGTAATTTTCATGGATTTTTTTTTTATCCCTGTCAAGGTTATTTTAAAGAAGCATATAAATATAGTACTAAACTTGTTAGATGCGAGGCCAAGGTCAAAGTACCCGTCAATGTCAGGGTCGTTTTCGAGGTTGTAATTTTCAAGGATCTTTTTTTTTTGGCCCTGTCAAGGTTATTTTAAAAAGTAATACATAATTAGAGTACCGCGATTGAAAAGTACAACATATTCAAACATCATGTTGCCAACTGATGAACAACCTAGTGAAGCAGCCAAAACATACAGTCATATACCAAAAGCTTTTTATTTAACTTGTCATCATTGTAAAAGACTAGGTATCTGCTGGCGAAATGATCTTACATACGACTTCAACTACATTGACCTTTTCAGGGTTAAATTTGTACAATGCGGCTTTTGTGGACTAGTTTACTACCAGTTCAAGGACATTAATGAACGTGCCATACAGAGAAGAAATTGGGTCATAGAAGAAGCTTACCTGTACAGAAGAAATTAACATGTATTTTATTTCTTAATTTTTAATTTTTTTGTTTGTTATATTTTTTATTTTTTTTAATAATAAAAAGTAAACTCAATCTTTTGTTATATTTTAATTTTTTTTTTCAATAAAATAATAGTAAAATGAATCTGTACGTGTATTTATTAAACATCACCTAAAATACGTTTTGCAATCCATATTTTTCTGCAGAGTCCGTTTATTAATGAAATAGAACCATATATTAGGGTGAAATCTAATGGTTTCAAATCAGTCTCACATAACAATGTCAGAAGTAAACACTATTGATAAGTTCGGTCGCAAAAGAAAATTTAAGGATTTTAACTTTATGCGAGGTCCTTCAGGAATAGGTTTTAAACTTACACCTAATGGAGATTACGACATGGGAAGCAAAAGATTGTGCTATTTAGCAGAACCTCTTGAAGGAGACGATGCGACCACACGAAATTATGTTTGATAATAACCTTGCTCAGTGTGTGCAAGATACGCAGAAAGCTTTACATGACTCAACAATTGTTATTAAAGATATATTCAGAAACCAACATGAAGGTTACGTACGCAAGAAATTAATTGAAACCGGTCAAGAACTTAGAGGCTACATTGATGATACTGTTATTGCAATATATGAACTTAGGCAAGACGAACTGCGTGATGAACTTAACTCTAGAATGTTGAAAATTGAAAAGACTATGGAGGATCTTGTCAGCAAACCTGTTTCACATTAAACATTTACTCGTAGACCTGTGCGTTTAATTTACTATTAGACAAATTTTTCAACAATAACTTTTACAGTTTGTTATTTGTCGACACTTCATTATATTTATAATTTTAAAATAAAGGTTCAATAAAAAAGCAATCAAGTAATGAATACATGTTTTTTATTTAAAAAAAAAATTACAATACTATCGTTACATATTAATGTTGTATGTTTAATAGAAATAATAAAAACAATACAAATAATGAAATATGGATTTTCCAGATTACGTGCTGTCCTGACTTAGAAATGATTCCAACACGGTGACTAAATTTGCTAAGTTTTCTTCCGGGTCTGTTTTGTAAAAATCTATGTCTGCATGCCCCCAAGGTAGAGTTTTGGTTGAACTGGGAATTACATAACGTTTATCATCGCTATGTGACAATGCTACTTTATTTATTATGTTGGTATAAATGTTATGTAATTCACTTCTAAATGTCTTCATCTTTCTTAATATCAAACCACCCCGTTCAACAATTCTTTGGTAGTCTTCCTGATGAAGGTCTTTCTCGATAACACATTTTTTGATACCTTTGGCTTTTTTTAATTCATTATTAATGGACTTTACATAATAAGCCTTCGCGCCGGTACCATAAAAACTTATTATCGGATCACCAGGAAACTCATCTTTCATTCTACCAACTACAGAATTACTTTTAATTATGTTGAAATTATTAATTTCGGGGTAATTTGATGTATCGAATTTTTCGGGGTTTTCTGATATAGTTTGATAAAAGTTTTCCGTATACACTTTTAATATAAGCGAGTCAGTATCGGTGTAAAGTAACGAAGCATCATCGCCAAACTTGGATTTAATAAAATTATAATAAAAATCGTATATTACAGTCTTTGATATATCTAATATGGAAAAACCGATATAAATTGGTTTATTGTACAATATTTTAACTTTATTCATATGTATAGCAACAAAGTTCTCGGTAAATATCGAGCTACTATTGAAATTGGGGCGGGATATTAGTGCTCTAGCTCCATTTCTGCCTACAGTGTTATCCCAATGTGTTACTAATTTTATATCCTTTCGATTTTCCACATTTTCCATAGTTTTACCAAATATCGCGTTATTTTTTAATTTAAAAGTGTCCTTCGCAAATTTTGTGGTGGCCTTGTTACGTAAATTGGTATTAAAATCAATATACGATTTTAGCCATTTTGATTGCTTAAACTGTAATACTCGATGGGTTTGCATTACCACTAAGCCGTTGGCGATGGCTTGTTTTAAAGTTCTATAGTGTACAATGTATTTTTTTTATCTTGTAAATTAGGAATTAATTTCGGTAATTTAGCGTTTTCTGTTGGCGGTATGATATTTTCTACTAGAAATGGAAGATCAGAATGTGCATCATGTAACTCAGTCAGATAATGCACATCCACTTCCAAAACGTAGCCATGTAAACTATCATCACCAACAGCCATAATATTTAAATCCAGAATTTCGCGCTCGCTTAACCATCGAAAACCACCATATGGTAATGCTTGTGACATACTATGACCATATAGATTTGTAGCATCAAGGTATGTTATAAATGAAGAAGGTTTTGTTGGGTCATAGTCTGGTAAAAAAATATTATTAGCGATGTGCTTCCTTTCTGTACACTGGCTTATGCCGCCGCGTATACCTTTCTTAAAAAAATGTATCATGTCTATATCAGTTAAGAGCTCTAACTCTACCTTAGTCATACGTAGCATACAATCAAATGATAAACTTGGAAGGGTATAGTAATGTGCTGGATCAAGTTTATCGAATTTTAAACAATTATTCCGAAATTGCTCAAAAACATCACACAATAGCAACACATCTGATTTTAAATACACGTCCGAATAGTCCCCCAAAGTTTTACACCCAAACAAGCGCCATACTTCTTTTGCTCTTCTATAGCTTTCATCGCTAATATGTTCTTCCCGTAAATTATCATAAAATTCATCTTTACTTGGAAGACATGTATTTTCCATTTTTTCTATAGAGTCAATAAAGCTATAGGGAAAAACACCCTTTTGACGCATCAAATTAAATTGGTTGATATTTGAAAAATGTTTCCGCGTTTCAATAAAATCGTCGTCGTTTAAACCGCTGCCTAAATTTTCCAAAGACGTTGACAGAAATTTAAAACTATCAATAAATCGCAACTTTAAATATTTCCTCTTGACTTTTCCACATTTACTATCAAAATAATCGTGCACATAAATGCTTTTGGTAAATGATATGTACTTTTCCTTACTTTGAGCCAAAACACCAATTTTATCCCCATATTTACATAACTCTTTTATAAATAAATGGCTGTCGTAGCCGCTTAAGTTATGAAATATGATAGGGATAAAAGAGGGTAATTTATAATTTAAATTACAAACGGAATGTGCAGCACCAAATCTTTTTGCACCAGTTATGTGACAGTGGTCTCGTACTTTAATCTCACCCTCTTCAAAAGGGCCTTCACATATACCACATATTTTAGCATCATTAAACTCTCTTTTTTCTTCAGGCGTTAACGGTTTTATAGGCTTAATGTCTTTTAAATATGTGTTGTATAGAGCCCTTAAATCATACTCGATACGATCCACAAAGACTTGAGCTGCATTATTCCCACGAAATAGCTCAAATTTCGAAAGTAAGTCGTCAAAAGAGCATTTAATTAAATAAGCAAAAGAATATGGTTCATGTTTAAAACTTTTTACAGTGTAAGAATTTTGTGGGTTTGGTTGTACCGTTTCAACGGGTTTTAAAACAGATTCGAAATCTGCATGAACCACGAATGGAACGCGCATTTTTTTTTTCTATACCCTCGAATTTTAAAATATTTTCCGGCACACTCTTTCCAAATTTATCGATTTTTAAATCCACTGAGGATGTTTGCGTGAAAATGTGGTTACAATCGTAGCTTTGATGTAAAATTAAAGCTGACGGTGTACTAAAATAAATGAGGCAACCATCACAGAAATATATTTTATGTTGTTGACAACTAATTTGACTTGAAACTAAACGTGATAAATCCCGAATCCAACAATAATGACTCTTTGAACAAGTCGTATCACAAAAATGTTCACCACCATCTTTACTACTACAGTCTTTTGTAATTAACAATAAATTTACATGCCTATCCAACTTTTTTGACGCATACCTCAGTGGACCAATAACTTCATGTATTACTTCATTATTTTCATATTTAGATTCCAGACCGTATACGTTAATTGATATGTTGTTCATTTCCTCAAATTTTTTAATGTCACGTAATTTTACTGGAAAATCCATACCTGTTACATTTAGCACTCTAGAAAAATGGGGGTAGGATGTCTTCTGTGAAGGCTCTGCTGTTGGAGGAAACAATGCTGATGTTACAGCCCACGCAAAGCAAAATTCGTCCTGGTTAATCACATTGACGACAGCTCCTTTCTTTTCAATAGAACACGGCAACTTGATGTATGATGAGCCGCCCATAGGCATATACTTGTTGATACCAACTTCCAAGTATAAAATTCGCACAAGAGCCCATCCTATAACAAGAAAAATAATATATAAAAATCAGTTTAATATATCGGGTTTTGATTTTTCCATACCTGAATCTTTCTCCTGGAACTCTGTCGCCTGCGTTTTTATTAATTCGGTGAAAGAATGGTAAACGGCATCCAAATCACTTTCTACACTAATTATTTGATTAGCAGTGTTGAAGGATTTTTCACTGAATATTTCTTGTGATGGAAGCATGTACTCGCCAACAGCTGTCATGTTAACTTTTAAAGCATGATGCACACGCAATAAATTATTAACAAGTTCCACCACCTTGGATTTAATGTCTGCAAATAACATTACGTAATCGGAATGCTCCATATCACTGCTAACCCGATAGGTTGCAATTCTTCTTTTGAAGGCACATTCAACGAGTTGCACACCATGACATACCGGCAAACATGAATTATTTTTATGTTGTTGTGTTCGTTTATGCGCTGACATATGATTTATTGGAACATCTACATTACATGTAGCGCAATTAATTACCGGAATCGTCGATGTATACTCTTCAATCAATTCGGAGCCGTTTTCCTCCAGGCACTTCATTAAATCTCGCCGCACACGATTCTCTTTGATGACGTCTCATATTATAACTATTAGTAAACTTAGAACCGCAATTTTCACAAACATATGCCATGATTTGTCAAATATTAACACATGTACTACCTATACAAGTCAGAGCCAACTGATGAATGAAACTGTCCCATACCTTATATAAAACCATTCAAGGTCACCCCCAACCACGTAACATATCTTCAAGGTCACACACCCAAGATGACCTTCAACAAAGTCAAGGTCGTCTCGACCAAGGTCAAGGTCAAGGTCACACACACAACCTTGAACACAAGGCCAAGGCACACGTGCACTTTCAAGGTCAATGACAAGGACGTGTGGGCGGGGCCAAAAAGGGGTGAGGCAGGTCAAGGTCAAGGTCGAGGAGTGGGGGGATAGAGAGAATCGGGTTATGTTCACTACTTATGTTTCTACATTTTTCTGAATATGCAATTAAAAAAATGGTATTTACAAAAGGCTTAATTACGGAAAAATGACGAGAGATATAAAGAAAACGCGAGAGAAAAATTTTGTTCAAAACAAAATATAAAATTTAAGAAAATGATCAAAAAAAATTTTTACAGAGGCATACCATTTTTTTTAAACCCTACGATAATATCCGTACGCACGCTACTATCTACGAAATCAATTTTTTTACTATAACTAGGTCAGTATCAAATTAAGCTCTGGCTAAAATTTCGTTTCATTATCTTCTCACGTTCGAAAGTTTTTACACTAAAACGATTTTTTTTAAATTTTTTACCACCCTGTAAACGAATATTCGTAGAGCAAAACTACATAAGAAAAAAAAATATTTTTTACTAAGGAATTCACTGTCTAATTTATTCCCAACTTTTATGTTATAACCTGTATAATAATTAAAAAACTTGCAACCAGATCCACCTGAAAGTGTGTGGAAGTGACTAATATACACCCCCTATTTGAGTCGGGTTTTCGTTAAGTATTATTTCGTCTGAACAAAATTGTGGACGTTTAGCACTGACCTCCATAATGGACTTTTGTGGGCTATTATACCTAAGAACGGTGAAATACGTCCGTTTTCAAGGCTCAATTTCATAATGTCTGATTACCAAAGGTTAGGATAGAACCGTTGCTTATTTACAAAAAACTGTTTCATAATTGATGATTTAAATTTTACAGCAAGTTAACCATGGATTAGATTTACCAGTCGACCAGCCTGACGTTATTTGCTTAACCAAAAGAACATAACCTCAGTTGCTGGTCTTTTATTTGTCTATTTTTTTTCAAAAATGCTATATCAGTTATGAAAAACCAGAAAGATGAATAATTATGACATGAATAGTTAGAGCTAGAGTCGATTCTTTCGAAGAATATAAAGAATTGGAATTTTTGCAGTTTTAGATTAATTACTGTTAATGAAATTCTTATACTGGTTTACGAGAGATACAAGAAGAATTTCTTCTTTAGAGAAGTTGACAGCTCTTTTTTGACTTTTTCTAATTATTATAAAATTAACACGAATATATAAATACTATTAAATATTAACAACTAACAAAATATATTTTCATTACCAAATTTCATTTGAAAGTTAATTAACAAGTAACAACTTAGAAAATTCAACATTCAACTTAGTTTAGTTTTTAATTTTGGCCGAGTTCGCGTCAAATTTTGAATGATTTGGGATGGAAGAAAAGTTAACAAGCACATCAAAATAGAAAAAATAAGATTTTAAATATAACACGAAGTGAAATTTGTACATTGAATAAGAAAGTTCATTTCTTGTAGATTTTGGGTCGCTAAATTCGCTTCAGAATTGCTCCATCACATCAAGTTTTTTAAATATCCTAATCTAAAAGTGTAAAAAGGCGATTTAAGCCATATTTGAGGTTTTGAAAACCTTTTATGACCGATAAGCTTTTAAACAATTTGTTTAAATAAATTGTTGCAAAATTCGTTATTTTTAAATAAATGCTCCATTGCATTTTACAAAAATAAATACGTTGAATGAAGTCGTTATCCTTATTACGATATATTTTGTTATAAATAAAGTATTAAATAACAAAGATTACAATTTGAATATAAACTCTTAGAAGATATGTATTTGTTGAATATGATTTTGTGAAATCTGAATACATATTCCTAATTATTTTCTAATGATCGTTATAGGATTTTTAAAATTGCAAAATTAATTGTTTATGACTTTGCTATATGATATATCTTTATATCGATAACGACCCCTTTAAATGTATTTACTTTTATGTACGAATGTACTTTAACTTTGCATTGAATTTAGGGTTATTTTTACCAGTGTAACGAGTTTCTATTTATATACTAGACTTTACTTTAGATAAAAAATATATAGCAATAGATCATTCTAATTGGGAATGTTTCATAATTCGATATTATCACGTTTGCATATTTTTTTGTTACATTTCAAATACCAAATTTAATATCTATAGAAGACAATGATAACGCAAAATACATTGATAACATACCGTATGTGTATGTTAAGTTGAATTTATTATTTAAGAAATGAACAATTTGAACTGATTAAAATAACCCTATGTTGTAAATTTGGATTTTAAATAATACGTCCTGATCTGAAAAGTAATATTCAAAAATTAGATAAACATTTGACATACACACCAGTATAGGTTCTTCAAAGAAATCTAAGTCTAATTTCAATAAAAATAAATTCAGTTTAAAATGCACCGTTATTCATTCTTTAATTTTTAAATATTTTCCTTCTTTATTAAAATAAATATAAATTTTAAGTGCCACTATACAGTTAGCCATATATTTTCATGATTTTAGAATAGGCACATATTTGTTAATTTTTCATCTGTTTTGATTTTCAACTCAAATTTTCTTGTTTTTTACATAAAATTAATGTACAGGATGTCCAATTTTCGATGGTTTTATGTTATTTCCGTTATTAGCAAAAAAGGAAGGATAAAGTTTCGTAGCACTGTTCTACTTTGTTAAAAAACGAACGATGCCATTAACAAAATTTTTCATAAATCTTGATTCCAAAAATTATGGATTTTAGGGCACTCCTCGTATCTCGGTTATCTTGCAACTTATCGCAAAGTTAAAAAATGAAATTACTGATGCTTTTCATGTATTGTTCAGTGGCGTAATCGATTTTTTATAGGTTTAAGTCTTTTGGGAGAAATAAATCAAGCTTGCCTTATTTAAATGGAATACTATATAATTTTCAATAATGTGGTTTAGTTTGTTACACACTTTTCAAAAATATTTTAAAATTATTTTTATTATTAGTATTAAAACCTAAACTTACGATTTTAAAAAAATAGTCGGATTCTGTTAGTAGGCCTTGACGGGTATTTAAAGAAACAAAACATCATAATCATGTCATCTAGGGTTTCTGTTCAAATATTTAGATATTTGCCATATTTTTGTGCTGGAATTTTTGATTAATCAATTTCTGCTTAATAATGACAGGTTTTGTAAACTTTGAGAATAGCGAAAAATTTAGCATGTTCTTTGTTAAATTCAATGTAACAAAAATGCATATGAAGCACTAAAAATGTATTTCAACAGGTTTGAGAATTTTTTCATTCTTTTTAATTTGAAATTTATATATGTCTGTAAGTCATAGATATCCAGAGAAAAGACAAACAGATAAAAGAATGTTTTTCAAGATAAAATCGTATTTAATTCAATACGGTTCATTTTCTAAACACGGCCTAAAAATCTACAACATGGAAAACCGTGAGACTGATGAAATCATTGCATTAGCTTCTATGGAAGTAAATCCAAGTAGTTCTTGCAGAATACTAGAAGGTTCTGTAAAAGTTAATAAGAAAAAGATTCAAACAATCTTAAAGAACACAAGTTTAAACCATATAAGTATTACCTGGTACAAAATTTACATATTGGTGACGCACACCGCCAAATAAAGTTTTGTAATATGTAAACAGAGAAAATCTGCATGAATTTTTTTGAAGCTAATTATCAACATCAGTTTTCATTAAATGTATTGATTTATCTAACTGGCCCATGTTTCCTTCCATGGCGACAAATATTGTCACTTCCTCTTCAAGTTAAACAAGAATTTCGGTTTATGCATGATAGCACTCCAGCACATGTCAGTATCAATGTACGTTACTTAGAGACAGTGTATCCAGATCGTTGGATAGGTCGAGGAAATACCCGACACTGGCCTGCTCGATCTTCGGATCTAAATCCTTTGGATTTTTGCATTTGTGGTTTCCTTAAATTTTTGGTTTATGCATCTTCTGTTGAAAATATTGAAAATTCGAGAAATCGCATTATTGCTTCTTACAGGATAAAAAATACTCCAGGATTATTTCAACTAATACACTCTTCAACGAGACAAAGATCGGATTCTTACATCATGGGTGAGGGTGGTCATTTTTAACATTTGTTGTAATTTCTGTTTTGTTACTGTTGTTCAAATCCTATTATTATTATGTCGTATTTGTTTCTAAATCCCTCTTGGTTAAAACAAATGAGTGAAAATTGATTAAAAGAAATACGTTATGATTTTTTACTTATGAATTTTCTATTTTTGTGAAAAATCTATTGACTTTTAGAGGAAACCTTACAGGCCCGGAAAAAAGTACCACTCTGTATATTATTTCACTAATAATAATTTTTTATGAGAAATGTAAAAAGTTCTATGTGTTCCAAATTTGATTTAATTATCTTTAAAAACAAATGATATAAATTTAAAATAATGAAAAATAGTAATAAATGTTAACACCCTGTATTTTAAAAATCAAGCATTATCAACTTTTGTGCTTAAAATTAGCTCAAGAAAAACTAAAAATTTTTCGCACTTATTTGGAAACACTCTGTAAATGAAGGCAGCCTGACCACAAATAAATATTTACAAATTCAGCAACACATTGTTCCGGAAATAAGAAAAGAAGTGCCCTTAACGACCTATACCTGCAACAAAACGGACCTCCCGCTTACAAGGGGCAAATTGTTAGGGCCTTTCTGGGCACTAATTTTTCGCCCTGCTGAATTGGGTCAGATGGATCTATAAAATCGTCACCCAGATTCCTCACTTGTCGATTTTGGACTTTGCCTTGTGGGGATCCGCAAAAATAAAATTTATGTCTTCCAGTACCAAACCATGGCGGATTTAGGCGCTTTTAGATAGTTACAGACGAAGCCTTTTATTCTTTCAAATGCATTGAAGGAAATTCGAATTATGTGTGAAACATATTTAGAGTATAATGGAGAACAATGTGAACAATATTTGTGAAAATTTTTTTAATTTACCGCAATACACAAGTTTTTGTTGTTATAAGGTAAATTATATTAAGAATTCGAAAATTTATAAAGCACTTTTGTGTTCACCAACATACTTTTAATACCAGTAATAGATTTTCGTTTCTTTAAATACCGGCCACGATGTACTAAGAGGACCTGATAATTTTTTTTAGAAAACGTAAATTTAAGACTCAATACTAGTAATAAATATAGAGTGTAATATATTTTTGAGAAGCTTGTAACAAACTAAATCACATTATTCAAAAATAAATAGAATATCCCATTAAAAAAATGCACGTTTGATTTATTTCTACTAAATAGTTCAACCTATTAAAAAAGTGACTAAGCTACTGAACCCTTATAGTTTTATTTTTTAACTTTTCGATAAGATACAAGATAACCTAGATATGAGGGGTGCCCAAACCGCATAATTTTTGAAATAGCTCTGTATCTCCAAAACGAAGAGGTTTATGAAAATTCTGTTTGTGGCATGGTTCGTTTCTTAAAAAGTAGCACAGTGCCATGAAATCTAGACTAGTGAAATTTAGTGTAGACTTCTGGCTATGTAAAAACCTTCAAAATGATAATAATAATTATGCAGTATTTTATGTCTTGTTTCCTTTTGGGGGAGTTCTAGGAAAAACTATTATTTTTTAGAAAAAAAAGTTTCAAAAAATGTTGTGCGCATTAAAAATACCTACAAAATGAGCTAGAGCTTATCCAAATCGAATAATTTGTCCGTTAGTTATTGCAAAAAAACTTGCTAAAATGACTGTTTTTTTCAATTGTTAATAAACAATAGAAAAATATTTTGCATTAATTTTATACTGCACCAAAAAGAGCCTCTTGGTACATACAACAAGTGTCCAAATTTCAAGTAAAAATACTCCATAGTTCTTTGTACAGTGGATTTCTTTATAACTTTTTATATTTTCTTTGATTGTTTATTCTCAGCCATCTAAAGATCATAGGTATAGCAATCTGCAGATACGCACAATAACAAAAAATCAAATTAATTGTTGATTTCAAATTGTTGAAACAGATAAACAAACTTGGGGTTCGTTTTTTCACTGTAAACAAATAAAATAACTCTTCAACAATTGTTAATATCGAAATGCCGATAAGTGGACGTGACAGGTGAGATTTTGGCGTACATTTTGAAAAAAAATTCTGTACGACCGCTAGAAGCTGAGATAGAGTTCTTTTTCAAAAAATCGTTGCTGTGTTGTTTATTATTAAGGGAAGCTCATAGGGAGAAGGTTAAACTACTGTATGCAGCAGTTTTCAACTCAATTATTTCAAAATTGTTGATGTTGCAATAGTTTAAATTTGCACCTGCTCCCAGAATCAGAAAGTGAGCAGTGGAAGGGAGGAGTTTTTCAGCCTGCGGCGTGCGGAAACCAACGTGACTCGGACGCTTCAAATTCGTTGCGCCGGAAAAATTTAGATTATCTCGGAGAATATTGGTCGTAGAACCTTTATTTTTTTAATTTGTAGTTTCTCGACAAGATGTAAACAATGGATGATATGTTTTTGTAATGAAATTATTGTTAAATATAGCAATAAACAAATTGTTGCATTTTAAACATTTTATGTATAATAATTACAATTTTACCGTTCGTCAACAAATTGCGACTGTCGTTTGCCGCCAAATTATTGGTTATAAATACAAGAAAAACACATGTTAACTTTTTTGTTTGTTTTATTGGACGAATACTTTTCACATACAAAATTGTTTGCTAAGATACATATTTTTTGCTTAAATCCACACAAAATATTTATTCCCTTCTCTGTTTCCTAGACATCGATGGACACTCATTTTCGAAACACTTATCGGTTTCGTTATCATCATTATCACTCTCATCGTCATCATCATTATCACTCTTAACATTATCATCACTTTCATCATTGACATAATTATCATCATCATCATCAACATCATCATTATTATCATAATCATAACAATTTTTTTCTCTGTTACTTTCATCGTCATTGAAAATAATATTACAATAATTCACGATGGTCTCGACTGAATAATCGCTTACAATATAATCATGAAATGTAGTTTATTCTGCGTCTCGAAAAATAATGTTGCTATTTGTTTCATGCTATATCTCAATAAATATTAATTGTATATTAAAAATCAATCTGATTTTTAGTATTACCATTGACGAATTATGCTAAGACGGCTCGTTCTTACGGGAGCATTGGAAGCGTTAAGTATTAAAACTCGGTCATTGATAAAAGGTAGTTTTTACTATAAGTAGTAAAACGGCAAGGAATGATGTATATGCAGTGTTGCCGTATTGGATAGTTGATCTAAACTACGGGTACAAGTTTTTTATCCCTTGGTTTATTATATTTGTTTAAGTTTGCAAAGGGAACGTTGTAATGATCAAACCTTTCAGTAAAATTTCACTAGGCTGCCGCAACCTTACATTTAAATCGATAAAAAGGTGGAGCTTACCTCTCTTACTCGGTAGGAAGGGATATGCAGAATTGGCACGTTTTCAACATAAATCCGAAAATTAAATCTTTTATACTTATTTCTAACAAAAGCATGTATATCACATTAAAATACTGTAATCTAATCATTGACAATATTGTAAATTGCTTTTTATGAATGAGATGGCGTGCCAGTTTACGTACCGTTTAGGAGCGTCAAAATTCTAGCACAGGATAGGAATTCTTGGTATAAGTATTGTAAAATTATAATTATGCATAAAATGTATAAAAGTGCAACAATTTGTTTATTGTTAGGTTTAACAATAATTTGATTACAAAAACATATTATCAATTTTTCATATCTCGTCGAGAAACCAGAAATTAAAAAAAAAAATAAGGTTCTATGACCAATATTCGCCAAGGTAATCCAAATTTTTTCGGTGAAACGAATTTGAAGAGTCACTTTCTTTCCGTGCGCCACAGTTTGAGAAAACGCCTCCCATCCACTGCTCACTTTCGAATTCTCGGAGTAGGTGCAATTTTAGACTATTGCAACAATTTTGAAATAATTGAGTTGAAAACTACTGCAAACAATAGTTTAACCATCTCCCTATGAATTCCTTCTTAAATAAGCCCTTAATGTTAATAAACAACACCTCAGCGAATTTTTGAAAAAAAAAATCTCTTTTAGCTTTTAGTGGTCGTAGAGAATTTTTTTTTAAATGTGCGCCAAAATCTCTCCCATCACGTCCACTTATTGACATTTCGATATCAACAATTGTCGAAGAGTTATTCTATTTGTTTATGACGAAAAACCAACCCCTTTTTAAAATCAACAATTCATTTGATTCTTTTCTGCTATTGTTGGTATAAGTCTCGAACTTTCATTTGCGCACCCGCAGACCGCTGTACGCCCTCTAGATGGCTGAAAATAAAAAATAAAAAGACATAAAAATTTATAAACAAATTCACTGTGCAAAAAAAACTCTTTAATCTTTTTCCTTGAAATTTTACACGTTTGTTGTATGCAACAAGAGGCTCCTTTCGATGCAGTATAAAATGAATTTTTCTATTGTTAATAACAAGTGAAAAACAGACATTTTAGCACGTTTTGTGCAATAACTAACGAACAAATTACCCGATTTGGATGGGCTTTAGCCAAGAAAGTTGGAAGGGGTAAAAGGAAGGAGAATACCATAAACTAAATTTGGTTCCTCATGTAGGTCTGTACTCCCCTTAATGTGGCTATGCTGTACTTGCGCAGTAGGTCAAGGGACAGGACTGGATTTGAGAAACCTCTTATTTATGTTGTTATATTGAAAAATTACAATTTAAAGTTCAAGTTATAAAATGACTAATGAAATAAACACTGCCTAAATAAAATCTTATCTTATCTACAATGTTAAAAAGGATCTGGCCATAGGGTTTAACTATATGTTACTTCTCTTTCATGTTATTATTAAGTAAAGTGTTTTCCATGATCGTGTCGCAAACCCAGCCCTGGTTTCCCGTTCTCACATTGCTAACTTCATGCAACAAATTTACTACGAAATTTCTTTTTGCGCTTGCTCCACATAGCCAGTCGATGTCAATTTATGACATTTATTTTCTGCATGGTGGAACACTTTTTTACGCATTTAGCCTATTTTTGTAGTTTTCCTATCCCTTCCAAGTTCCTTGGCTTTAGCCCATTTTGTAGGTTGGCGCATAATTTTTGTTTTAAACTTTACAACTCGAAAAAACTATTTTTTCACACTTTAATTGTTAAATAAAAATTTTCCCCAGAAACGAATATTAGCCATAAGATACTACATAATTATTATTATCATTCTGAAGATTTCCACGTATTCAGAAGTCTAGTAACAATAAATTTCAAAATCACTTCATTGTGAGGATAACTCCGCCGGCCTAAACCTTATCCTATTATTTTTACTAATAAGGGAGACAACCCTAAAACCATCGAAAACTGAATACCTTGAACAGCTAAATATAAATAAAATAAATCGATCGAAAATTGTAACTTATAAGTAAAACCGTCATATTCGCGTTGTTCGATCACTAAATAAGTTTTACAAATAATGAGCAAAAAATTCTATTCCGAATAATTATAAATTCAGGTTTTTAATTTTAGATAAATGACGTTTACTTCATTAGTGAAGAAAATGGTTATTCCTCACTTGGATAATTTATGAGATAAACCGTAACTCTTCTATTACAATTTGTTGTGAAATATATTCTTTAATATTCTAAAAAATTATGTAATTAAAAATAAATTATAACCTCACCGGATCGTATAAAATAAGGATATACCTGTAATTAAACGGCATACAAACCCTTTAAATAATAAATGCTCCCCTGTCGTTTCGTTGGCGGGCTGGAAAAAATACAAACTTCCTTTAATCTCGAAATACCCAGTCAACGATGTTCCACAGATGGAAACTGCCGCTTTGCTTACATTTTCCAAGCCTTGGATTGTGCCTTTCTTGTAATCGCATTCCAGCAAATTTCCTTTTGTTGAGGTATTAGCGTGGATCCATTCCGCTTTCAGGTTGGAAGCAAGATGTAGGTTGCCTTAAACCGTTATTACACAATAAAAGCAGATCGCCACAAAAATTTTAATAAAGTTTTGAATTTATATTGTTACGGAAACTAGATAATGTTAGTTTAGAAATAGGAAAAATCATTTGAAATTACATGTATTTTTCGTTGATTTTCTAGATGATAATGCAACATTACCGTGATTTATCTCTAAAAAATATCATTCGTTAAACATAAAATTTTTTTAGATAGAAAGTTAACTGCAAAAATTTTACTGATTTTTTAATTATTCTACATTACATACATAAATGTTTACTGTAGATAAAAAAATTAAACACCAAAATATGGAAATATAGACCCACACTTCTCGAGAACTATGAATCTGTTTTGGAAAAAGGAGAACTACTCCATTTCTGTGTTAATATTATTATGTATATAATAATTTTACGCACTTAAATTTATGAATAAACAGATTGAACTCGGGGCAAGCCTAACAAAATAAATAAGAACATAAATAAATTTATCAAAATTTATAGGTTATATATCAACTGCAAAAGGTTCAAATTTAAATTTATTTTGACTACAACTGGTCGAACATTTTCAAAGCAAAATGTAGCATTTCCATATTATTCATGCTACCGCTAAACGTTTTTGGAATATACAAGGTATCTGGAAAATACGTGTAGAACTTCTGATGATAGACTCTTGACGTCAAAATAGGCCGATTTAAACCAAATTAGTTATATTCGACACTGCTTTGTTTAGGCGGGAGAAGGAGTCAAAAAGTTTTAAGAAATTTCTTGAAACCGTGGAAACTGAGCTTAATGATTTTTGGTGTGGTCTAATATTATTATTGTAGTATCATATTTGAGGTTTTCTTGTGGCATACCAACTGTAAAGTGGTGTAAGTGTTATAAAAGTGACGTCACTTATAAACATTGCTTCTCACTTTCTATGTTGTCAACGTTATGACACTATAAATATTCCTGTTGAATAACCACATGTGTTTGGAAGCCTTTTTACCTCCTGAAAAATGTTCATTCAGCGGTTTTGTCAGGAAAAAAATATATTCAGTTATATGCATATACCCTGTACAGGGAAATGTGGAAAATCTCCTGAAAAAAAAAATGTGAAAGCAATACTACAAATTTATATAAACTTTTTTTGTATAGGCCTTCTCTTCGGAGATATGGGCTACCAAAGGGCTGCCATGGAATAAAGTTTTTTACAAATAATTATTGAACCACCAGGTATATTTCAATTTTTTTTATATGGTGCATACCAGGTAAGACCCTTCAAATTGCTATTCAAGAAAGTATTGTGAATTACTCAAACCTGCAGGAATGGATCAGATGTGACACTCATTACCCCATTTTTTGCTCTCTGTATGATAAGAACTTTGGACGTTTTTTTACATATCTTTATCTATTGTCTAAAAATTAAGTATTCTTCAATCATGTCACTAAACCTAACCGCTTTCGAAAAAATATCATTTTATATACATCATGTATTTGGCGTATTTCGATAAAAGATAAATCTTTATTCCTATCATGTGTTCAACCTTCAACCTTATGATAAAAAAAATTCGATTCAAAATTAGAGTTTACCTCTTTAGTTAAAACGTGTGCAATGTGAATTACAGTTCGACCTAGGTTCGCAAAAAAATGTGCGTTTTATTTTAACGGCACCAAAATCCAACTATTGTTGTTGCAAACATTGCTAATTACGAAAGAAATAAATATCCTGTATCATAGAACTTATCAACTTTCACATATTTGACACACTGATTCTTTACTTGGATATTAATTTACTGATTTTTTGATATCGTGGTGAAATTAATTGTAAAATGACTCGAAATATGGATTACACGTTTATTGAGTATGTAGATATGTATCTGATACATTGTCTTACATCTTGCAATATTTTGGATATCATGACAGATATCCTAACCATACTCATCTAAATCAGAAAACATTTCACCGAGTTGACCAACGCCGAACGGGAAAATGGTAGGCGAATCCATTTAATAAGATAATTAAATTAAATTGCTTCCTAAATTTAGTAAATTTTGGAAAAAGAAGTACTGATGCTGATCGAGGAAGAAGAATATGTACGCCGCAATTAGAGGAAAATATTTTAAATGCTGTAGATGACACTCCTTTAACGAACACTCGAAAATTATCAGCGCAGTTTAATACGTCGAAAACAATACTATATGAAGTTCTTCAAGAGCAGCTGTTCTATCGATATCATTTCAAAAAAAGTACATGAACTGAAGATTTTCTCCTTAGAATCAATTTGTAAACTCGCTATTGGATCAGCAATGAAATAATGTAAACTTCATTAGCACTATTCTCTTCACGAATGAAGCAGAGTTTACCAAAAATGGATTCATAAATTTACACAACTCACATGTATATGCTGATAAAAATCCTCATGCAATTATTATTTCGCATCATCGACATCAGTTTCAAATAATTAATGTCTGGACAGGAATCATTGACAAATTTTTGATTGGACCATTCGTATTGCTGACTGAAAGTAAAATTTTATTTGGAGTTACTCCAGTACGCTTTCATTACTTAGTAGAGCATTTACCACTTGAAACACACCGAAACATGTACTACATGCATGATAGAACACCACCACATTTCAGTGTTGCTGTGTGAGAGCACCTGAATAACCTGTATCCAAACTGTTGAATAGATAGAGGAGGACTTATTACCTAGCCTTTTCGATCTCCCGATCTAACGCGTTGAATTTTTACTTGTAGGAACCCTCAAAACCTTGGTGTATCCACTCCAGTTGAGAAAAGAACCTCTACGGAGATTCACGTTTCATTGTGATCAAATAAGGAACGATGCTGAGTTAATGTGGTGGGAACAGCAGTCCTCAATTCGTGTGTATCAGACTTCAAGGAGCCCATGTTGGACCCTCTTATGAAGTTTCTAAATTAACAGTTACTTTAACTTTTTATTGAAACTTAGTGACATGGGAAATTTTCTCTTTTTCATATTCTACCCGACAAAAGTTAGGGGACTAACAGAGTAAATAAAATGACGTTTGTTCGAAAACGGTTAGGATTAGCTACAAGAACGAAGATTACTTAATTTTTAGTCAATATTTAAATGTATGTGGAAAATGTTATTCAAAGTTCTTATAATACGGGGCGTAAAAAAATGGGGTCATGGTCATGGTCCGTTCCTGCAGCTGTTATTAATTCACAACACTTTCTTGGCTAGTAATTTGAATGGTCTTCCCTGGTATCATCATATTAAAAAAAAATGAAATATACCTGGTAGTTCAATAATTGTTTATAAAAAAATTGATTCCATTGCAGCGCTTTAGGAGCCCGTATCTCCGAAAAGGAGGCCTGTACGAAAAACGTTTATACGAACTTGAAATATTCCTTTCACGTGTTTTTTTCATATCTGGGAGATTTCCCACATTTTCCCGGACACCCTGTACCTATTTGCTGTAACAATAGAACAATTTTTTGAAATAAATATTGGAAGTACATGAATGTGTTTTGAATAGATTGGAAAAACTAACTTAAAAGAAAACATTAATTAAGCAGAAGTGTAAAATGGCCGCCATTTTGCTGAATAAACTTATTAACACTTTTTAACAAGTTAAATTAGACTCTATTTAATACCTCAGGTTTATTTAAAAGGTTGCCAGCGTTGAAAATGCGCATCAATAATTCTTTGCGGATGCTCACCGGAGTGTTTTAGGAGTTCCCCACAAAAAGAAGTTACACGTCAATTTGTTGGGATATTCGTCGTATAAATGTTTCCGAACAGCAACGGAAAAATGGTGCGGAGCACCATCATGCATATTCCGTAGTTCTCGCTGAAGTAAAAAAGGCAAATTTTCTAAAAGAACTGGTAACGTGTTTCGCAAAAAATTTAGATAAATATTTCTATTGATCCTGTCTATATGTCTATAATCACAATAAGACCAATAAGATAGCGATCATTATTACCTGCCCAAAAATTTATTTTAAAGTTATGCTGATGATATGCAACTTTAATCGAATATGAATTTTCATCGGCATAAACGGATTCGTTGTAAAGGTTAGTAACTCCATATTTTGTAAAGCACCCTTCGTCAGTAAACAATTTTTTTTTTGAATTTTGGATCACGAATTATTTTGTTTCGAATAAATTCAAAAATATAAGGCGCATGCGGGGAGGGGTCAATCGGTAGAAATCCCTGAATCTTTTGGACGTAATATGACTGTAACAACTATTATTTTAAAATATCATTTAAAATAGTTTTAATGATATCCAATTCACGTTCTAAGAGGCAAGTACTTTTTCAACTCTTTACAGAATTTCCTCTTCTTTTTCGACGCTTCGAGTTGTTCTAATACGACCTCTACCTTCAAATTTTCTCTCAAAGCTGCCTGTTGCTCGAAGATGACACCTAATATTAGCAAATGTTTTATGGTTTCGTACTCGGCGGTTAAGATATCTCTCCATGTAAATCCTAAGTCTTCAACGCCCATTTCGTTCACGGAACCCATACACTAGGAGCATTTCAACCTTCTCGGACTGCGTGTAGTTGTCCATATTTATTAGTAAAATAGGCTTAGAAATCTAAAATGTTAATTTTACTTGTGTCAAGTTCTTAGACAGTAATGGCAGTTTGTCAATAGTCAAGTTAAATAGGTTCACAAAAAAAAAGTGTATGCCTATTATACCAGACCATTTTATTCTTACGTAATTGGACGCCCTGAATCAAAATCTGAGGTCTACTAACTTCTATCACATCAGATTCAAGATTTCAAAGTCAAATGGAGCAAAATTCACTAAATAAATCTGAAGAGGTATATATGTACGTTTTGAGGCCGCTGAATCCGAATGCTTGGTTTGTTTAATCCCCCAAGGTCGACTAAAGGTAATTTTAGGGTCATTACAATGCAAATTAAGAAAAATTCACTAAATAAATCTGAAAAGAAATGTACGTTTTTGGGGTCGCTGAATCTGAACTTATGGTTTGTTTAATCCCTCAAGGTCAATCAGAGGTCATTTCAAGGTTAAGCTTAGAAAAATCTACTTAATAGATCTGGATTCAGCTATCATAAAAACCTACATATCTTTTTTTTCAGATTTATTTAGTGTATTTTTCTCAATTTGACTTTGAAACGACCCTAAAATGACCTCTAGCTGACGAATTCGGATTCAAGGACCTCAAGAACGTACTCCTTCAGATTTACTTAGTGAATTGTACTTCATTTGACCTTAAAATGACCTTGAACCTGACGTGATAGAGGTTAATGGATAACAGATTTGGATTCAGGACGTCTAATTACATAAGATTAAAATGCTTTGGTCAAACAGGCATCTACTTTTTTTTGGAAACCTGTGTTGTTAAATGCTATATCAATAAAGTCAGTCGAAAAATTATTGTTACAGATATTTTCATTATTACAGTTAACTCATTAATTCGGGGATGCATGTAATTGGAATTTTTTTTTCCTGACGAAACCGCTCATCCAACAAAACTTCTTCAAGAAGTCAAAAAGCTTCCAAATATATGCGATGTGATTGCGTCTGGCGTGGTCATCAACTTTTCCTTTGCAAATCCTTTATGCGACACACGATTAACCTACAGGAAACCGAACATAAACTATTGCACATATCCTAAGAATAGGAAAATATTTAGTATAATAGTGGTTTTTATGCTAGCTTCAAGAGCTTCAGAAATTTTCAAAATCTTAAATTTTCTCTTCAGGGAAAATGCCCTTTTAGGGGTGAGTTTTTAGGAAATAAAATAAATATGTTCTCATACATTATCTGGTTTATTTCAGGGTTTATTCCTTTCATCTTTTCCTGTAATTCATCTTCTTAATTTATCCCTCTTTATAAATATATTTTAACTCCGCCAAAACCAACCAAACAGCCTTTACAAAAGAAAGAAGGCTTAACCTGACAGTCTTTAAAACAGACGAGAGCACGATTGAATAGAAGTCAGAGGTTAAATATCTGGGACTTACCCTGGATAATAAACTTTTTTGAGACAAGCATACAAAGGAAGTAATTATCGATGCTAATAGTTCATAGAAATTTCATGAGATCAAATTGCGGCACTAAATCAAATATCCTGCAGTGAATATACACTGCAATAGTGAGAACAATTGTCACATATGAGACAATGATCTGGAGTAAAAGAAGAAAAGTCTAGCCAACACGAGAGTCAGTCTCTCGAAATTTTAATGACTAGCCTGTGCATGCATTACTTGAACAATGAAAACGTGCCCAACAGTGGGTATGGAATTAATTATAAATCTTACACATCTACATATACTAATGGAAAGTTTGGAAAAGAAGACAACATATAGTATTGTCAGGAATAAAGTCATTAAACGAAGGTCTTATCTATCATCTAGTACTCAGCAAACCTAGAATATGATCTAAGATGAAATGAAAAGAAAGTTAAACTTCGCGAAAAACTTTAACAAAAGATTGAATTAGAAAAGTAAATGAGCTAGAAATTCTATTAAGAAAGTCACAATAAACTTCATTAAATGCTATACAGAAGGTTCTAAAAGAACGGAAGGAACTGGAATTGGAGTTGTGTGAAATTAACGCTATTAATAAATACATTGAGTTTAAGAAGAAAAAAACTATCAAAGATAAGAGATTATCATCATGTTGGATCCAAGATGATCAAGGAAAGTTTAGAGAAACTAAATGAAATAAGTAAGAACAACACGGTTACTCTCGTGTAGCTGCCGCTGTAGAGGAAGTAAATTAAATAATAGATGAACTAGCAAAAAATGGAGCCGAAGTACTACTTCTCAGGCCTAAATTTTATTGCAAGATTAACAGCAACGCAATACTGGATATGTCGCCGAATCAGTGATGGAAGGTGAACGAAGACATTACTCGAGTGGAGGCCGAGATTAGACAAAAGAAGTAGAGGAAGACCCCCTACTCGCTGGGCTGACGATCTCAAGAGAATTGCAGCAAATTGGATACAAATCGCTCAAGATAGAGCACAATAGACAAGAATGAGGAAGGCCTATGTCCAGCAGTGGACACAAAGGGCTGGATGAAGAAGAAGAAGAAGGAAAAACTGAAAAGAAGGCGAGAGAGTAGGTGATCCAATTATAGGACAAATCTACAAGGAATGAGATAAGCGAAGGTAATTCTGGAGAATTTTGACCAAGAGAAATTTAAGTAATTACTGGCCTAAGAAAAAAATCTAGTTGGAGTTCTAATAGGGATCCAACAGGGTACTACCACCTGAAAGGACACCTTAAGAAACTTGGATCAGTAGAGAGAGATGAATGCTGGGAGATCTACCCAATCCCAAGCTATCCCTTATTCTGAGCATCCTAAGAGAAATAGCATAGAAGTACCTGATTTAGTCAGCGAGGCATTCTCAACCAGCAGAAGGTTAGCACAATAGATATTTCAGGTAACAGGAAACGATAAGAAAATAAATTCATATCGTATGTAATAGAGGAAGTAATGAAAAGGGGGCAGTCAAGAATGAATTGGAGTTTTTATGTATTTAAAATGTATGAAAATGATAATGCAAACTTGCCATAAGTAAACGAAATAACACTTTTATGTCAAACATGTTTGATAACATCTTAAAATTTTAGATTAATATACAAACTTGCTATTTTATAAACACATATTTAGGATACCGATTAATGTGATATGTTATTTTTATCGCTAAGAGAATATAATATTCAAACGCAAATTGTACTGAGCTTGCTATTAACCTTCTTTCAAGCAGAAATAAATAACTTGGATTTAATCATTGCATTTGTGGAAAATTAGCAGTATAAGTAGCGAAAAGAATAGGTCAAGAAAATTCTTCATTGAAACATTTACTTAAACAATCTGAGTTTTCATTAGGCTCATTTTTTTGATTCAACATTTTTGCTTGTCTCCTATTTATTTTTACATAGTTATACGATTCAAATACATCAATTTAAAAATAATACAATATTCTTAACGTTATTTAAATATTACTGATTTATTTTAGATAGATAGATAAATAAATACCATTTTTAACAATTATCAGTATGGTTATCGATTTTATAAATTACCTATGCTCACTCTAGCTGTCGTTCCTGTTTAGCGTCCCATCTATCCCGCTTACCCGCATACAAGATTGCAACTTATAATAAAATCAATTCAGTTCATTGGAGTGTAGGATGAATATCGAAATTAAATATTTTCCAAAAATAATTCTGTTTTAACGTCAGTTGTTTTTACTTCTTAATTCGTTAAAAATATGCCATTTTAAAGAAATCTGTGTAGTGAAACATTTTTTTCAAAAAAAAAAAAAAAACACAGGAATACATTTCAGAATTTGAAAAAGCAATACCATGTGAAGTTAGAAAGGTCGAGTTTTCTACAGTATAATTATTTTTAGGCAAGTATCTAAGCCTAATCAACTCTTATTTATTGCATAGTAAATTTAAAAAATTAATATTTTCACAATGTTGTCTCCTAACCTGTGGGTGCAAAATAAAAATAGCTTTGCGTATGAGTAAGAAAAAATAGGCAAGTGTAAAAATTTCATAGACGTCTTATTAAAGGTTTTTGTCATTTTTGTAATTAAATTATATAATCAAAAATTATGAACTTTTAAAACTATAACCAAAAACTTCTTCTCCCTTAACTTGGTTCTGGGAGAACCATTATTATATCTCCATCAACTACGGTATTTGTGACTTTTATTTCTGGCCAAGTAAATTTTTGGTTCATATTTCAAGAAAATTACTAGCTATCCATCTTCTTTCTTACCTTTGATCTGTCCAATAAAATGTTTAACGACTTGTTTAGTTTTATATTCTACTATAATCCATTTTCCTGACAATGGCAATATGCGGGGTAATTTCTTCCTGTTCTTCAAAATTTTCAGGGCCAGTATCATCATATGTCTAGTCTATATAATGTTGTAATTATCAACATCTCACCGATATTCCCCGCCGCAAAATGAGTTGAAATATAAGATCCAAATTTAATTTAGTACGACTACGGGTGTCTGGGAAGGTGTCAGTTGAAACCCACTGAGGAGTTCCAAAGCTGGCACCAGGACGTAACACCCAAATTTTTACATAAAATCAGATTTAGCTGTTCAAGCAGACGCTGATATGTGGATTTTCGAGTTAGAGCGTAATTCCGTAGTAGCAAGGAGCCTACACGATTTACGACAATAAACAAAATCTTCGGTATATGTTGTTGAACTCGAGATATTGTCTCATTTTTTTTTTTTTGAAGATTTCTTTATTTTTACATGGATTGTGACCTTTTAACTCGCATTTTCTTTTTGAAACCTCTCTAAAATTTCTTGGTTAGTAATTATCTCAGCACTACCTGCTATCCTTTTTCTTTTTTTTTTGTAGGACTAATTTTTTGTATCTGCTTAACAGTATCCAACATTCATATCTCAAACTTAGTTTCAATCCAACTGACGTAACTGAGAGCCCAGGGGTGTCAACAGTTTACTCGCTTTCGATATTATTAATATCTTCTTCAACAGTATAGCTGTTTTTGATGTATTTTCCATTTTTTAATGCTTTTAAATCATACTTGTTATACGGAATGACAGAATTATATGGATTAATATCAACTTTTCAAAATCCATTTTTAATTATTTGCGTATCTAAGTTTTTCTAATAAGTTGAATTTTCAAATCTATGTTATTTCGTACACTAATACACTAATTTTAAATTTAAATCATCATTTAAGAATTTGGAAACACACAAATCGAAACACTGCAAAATATGACTTGTGTGCGGATTCAATTTAAGGATAGTAACATTATTAGCATGTGTACATCGGTGCCATGTCCATTATATATCACTAAAACTGGCCTACTTGAACCCATTAAAGAAAGACAAGTTTTTTCAGAAAAGTTAAAAAATATTTCCGCCTGCATCTACCCATTTTGTTTAGCAGCACTGAACATTTCCGGAAACGAATTTTCTTCATCTGGTAACCAGGCACCGCAAACATTCTTCTCTTTAAATGCAAATGGTGGAGCTTTTATACACGAAACGAAGATAATATAATAATAATAATAATAACCCAGCAAAAATGCCATTGTTCTTGACCGAAGGTATTACGTACCTCCTACCAAAGGACCAACACAACACACATGACCCAGCTAAGTATAGGCCAATCACCTGCCTACCCACACTGTATAAGGTGATCACCTCCTGCCTGACCCAACGCATCTATGCACATTGTGAGCAAAATAATATCATTGCAACTCAACAGAAAGGATGTACGAGGGGAGCAATGGGATGCAAGGAACAATTGATTGTTGACTCTGTCATATGTAACCAAGCCTGTACCAACCGAAGAAACCTCTTTGCTGCCTACGTGGATTATAAGAAGGCCTTCGACTCAGTACCACATGAGTGGCTCAAAACTATCTTAAGAATGTACAGGGTCGACAATAATTTTGTTTCCTTTTTAGAACGCATCATGTTAACCTGGAGAACTAGGATCCAATTGCAAGTGTCATCCAGCGACACCATCGAAACTAACACCATTCCGATACGAAGAGGAATATTTCAAGGCGATTCACTTAGCCCATTGTGGTTCTGCCTTGCAATGAACCCACTATCACGCCGTTTGAACTCCACCAGACACGGCTTTAGTGTTAGAAACAACAACGAAGAGATAGTCAGAGTGAATCATCTTCTATACATGGATGATCTTAAACTGATGGCTGCTACCAGAAGCCAGCTGGAACAAATGCTTAAAATTGTAGAGGAGTTCTCCGGGGATATCGGAATGCAATTTGGACTTGACAAGTGCCGTATTTTGAACATCGTTAAAGGGAAGATACAACCGGGGGCTTTTGAAATGCATAACGGTGAAACTATAGCTGCAATGGAGGCAGACCAAACATACAAATATCTAGGTATGAAACAGGCTAAAAGAATTGACCATGGCACTATGAAAGCTGAATTGACGACCGAATTTGTCAGGAGGGTAAGGCGGGTACTACGAACTAATTTAAATAGTAGAAATTTGTGTAAGGCGCTCAACACGTATGCTTGCTCAGCGCTGAGCTACTCCTTTGGAATTGTAAAATGGAGCAGGACGGACATCCAAAACCTGCAAAGAAAAATAAGGACACTCCTAACAAAAGCACAAAAACATCACCCTAGGAGTGCCATTGAACGTACAATGCTTCCAAGACATCAAGGGGGGAGAGGATTGGTGGATATTGGTAAACAGCTCGATCAACAAATAATAAACTTACGTTCATATTTCCACAGGTTAGCGGACTCTTCCACACTACATCGAGCAATATGCGAGGCAGACGACTCAACGCCGCTACAGTTGAGGGAACAAGATATTGCTTCTCACCACCAAACAGACCAAGAGAAGTTACAAACCTGGCTGCGGAAGCCACTTCATGGACGGCATCCAAATGAGGTCAATCAGGACAATGTCGACAACTCAGCGTCGAACTACTGGTTGATTTCAGGACAGATGTTTCCGAAAACGGAGGGCTTCTTGTTGGCTATCCAAGACCAGGTTATTCCGACGAAGAACTATCGGAAGTTCATCATTAGAGATCCCTCAATAGAGATTGACCAGTGCAGATATGGCTGTCGAACGTCGAAGACAGTCCAGCACATAACTGGAGGATGCCAAGCGTTTGCCGCAACCGAGTATAAGGAAAGACACGACTCAGCCGCTAAGATACTCCACCAAGAGTTGGCAGAAAAGTTGAACCTATTACAGGTAGGAAAAGTGCCTTATTACAAATACAATCCAGAGCCTATTCTTGAAAACAACCAGTTCAAGTTATATTGGGATCGAACGGTTCTGACGGATCAAACAGTTGCTCATAATAGACCAGATATTATACTAATAGATAAAATTTCTAGGCGAACTACACTAATTGACATCGCTGTACCTAACAACAACAACCTAAGACCAAAATACAACGAGAAGATCGCCAAATACAGAGATCTGGAGGTGCAAATCCGAAGACAATGGGCAATGAACAGCGTCCAAACGATTCCCATAATACTCTCAACAACTGGAGTGATACCAAAGAACCTCCTGCAGAACATCAAGGGACTGGGTCTTAGTGAGCATCTATATAAACCGATGCAGAAAGCAACTCTTCTAGCAACCGCGCGAACCGTCCGAAAGTTCATGGGAAATACAGCAGACCACGTCACCTAGGACCCGATAACATGGAAAGGGTTCCCACAGAGCTTCATACTTCTGGTACCTTTGTGTACCTGGTATGAGTGAATATTCCCTGGAGGGAGTGCGAAGCCGTCTGGCTTGTAAATCATGATAATAATAATATATTACGAACAATTTTAGTACAATTCTTCAAACAGATCATGATCTAATCTAAACATATTTAAGATCTCAATATTAAATAATTATGCACCTAGGTAACATAATACCTGTATGTGCACAAAATCAAAAATATTATATTAATTTCAAAAAACAACCATAAAAAAACATATTGAATGAAAATAACAATAATTAATGGAATACCTACATACTAAACAAACCTACACACTAAACATACACACTAAATAACCTATGAAGATTTTGTCAAAGAAAAAGTTTAAATTGATCAATGTTATGAAAAATATATGTTCTGCATAGCTTACTAAATTTTTTCACATTGAAGATTGTTCTTATACTAATTGGGATAATATTGTAGAACTTGGGCGCCAGACAGTTAACAAATCTATAACTAATGTTTTTATTACTATTTGGTATTCTTAGATGTCTATTCATTCTACATCTCGTTTCATAAGAGTGACTTACATAATTTTTTAATTTCGCAGATTTATGTACATAAATACAAGAAAACAATATATACAATGAACGGACATCAAAAATTTGTTCTGAATAAAGAAACCTAGTAGAATATCTTTTTTTCTTCCAAAAAATTACCTTTAAAATGTAATTTTGTACTACGTTGAGTTGTTGTAATGAGTTTTGATACAGGCCACCCCAAACAATTATTCCATATCTAATTAAGGATTCTACTAATGTTTTGTAAATATTTATTAAAAGTTGCCCAGTGAAAATGTTTCTCAGTATATAAAATTTATGAATTAATTTTCTGATGTTGTTTGTTAATTTTAAAATGTGCTGATCCCATTTTAGATTTTTGTCGATTATTATACCCAAATATTTTATGAATGGTACATTTTTTATTAAGATATTTCCAGCTTCAATTTGGTTGAAGTCTGGACGATTTAATGTTGTTACCGAAAATGCAATATAATGAGTCTTGTCAACGTTCAAAGTGAGTTTGGAGGAATCCAGCCAGTTTATTATTTTAAGCAGACCAGTTTTTGTTGATTCTTTCACTTGATCCCAGGTTTCTCCAGAGAAAACGGCCACTGTATCGTCCGCGTATGAAATTAGAGAACCACGCTCCAAGCACATGCTTGTTAGTGAATTTATATAAACTATAAACAAAATCGGTCCCAATACTGTCCCTTGAGGAACCCCGATTCTGATGTCTAAAGGGTCACTATAGATGTTATCAATTTTTAAAATTTGTTTCCTATTTCTTAAGTAACTCTCAAAGACACTCAACACAGAACCCCTAACACCATAGACGTTTAAAACATCCAAAAGTGAGTCATGGGGCACAGTGTCAAATGCTCTGGCAAGATCCAGAAAGACGGCAAGACATTTTTTATCAGATCAAGATGACTGACAAAATAGTGGTATTCTCCCTATCTGGTTCAGAACTATATTGCGAACTTGGTTTTTCCCCTCCAATAACTTTTGTTTTATAAGGACCAGATTACAGAACTGTCTCGTCAGGATTACAAATTTACTTGGGTTGCCGTAGATTAGGGTCATCTAGAATTGTGTCTAATATTCATTAATAACAAAAGTATATGTCATTTTCTTTCTTGAAATTTCATTTCTATGACGTATTTAAGGCTTAAATTGTGCCTTCTATTTAAATTCAACATTTCGTTTGCCAGGAATATTATTTTTAAAAAGCGTTTTTATTTCATTTTTGGTAGCGTAATCTGCAACAATATTAAAAATATTTTTGCGACATATTTCAAAACCCGAAGGCTCCATTGTTATGAGTCCTTGAGCTAATCGTTCCTTGTTTTCAAATGAAATAGCCGTCTTCCTCCTTTGGGTTTTACTTTTTTGTCCATAAACGCCAACAACATGATAAAATAAAGTAGTTTTGGGTATCTTGTATAGTTCATGCGTCCGATAAAAATTCATAACACATTTTTAATTTCTTGAATCGCATTTCTGAGGTTAGCTTGGAAATGTTTTGGAACTCTTTGCGTTTTAGGTTAATAATGTCTGACGATTTTACATCTAGAACAAAACTAGGATATATTTTTATGTACTTACACTCAGTAAAAAAGTCATACTTTGTCTTTACATTGCAACCGAACTAACTTCACGATATATATTTATATTGGAGCAGGTGTGATTTATACTACGTATACTTCAAAAAGAATAAAAATTATTCAAGTTGCATAATAAACTGTAACCCCAAAACTATGTATTTTTAAATGAAAAATAAGACTTACCACCAGTTTTACGTTAATTGAGAATCTTCCCAAAAACACGTGTGTACTCATTAAACAATTAAATGAAACTAAGATTCAATCCCTACCGAATAAAGTTAGACTTAGTTTTATAGGTTTTAATCGATAAATGACTTTAGAATGTATCTACAAATAATCGTTTAGAATTGTTCTTAAGTAGCTAATTTGAAATGGTTGTTCACATTTACTCAATATCTGAAATAATTCTACCATGGAGCTTAGTAGTCGTTAGCATATCAAATGAACTAATTGATGCTGGTTCATACATATAGGCCTATGCCAATGTTCTGGTCATTCTGTGCCTTGGTCGCGATTCACGAAACCTTAGCGGATCAATGATGTGAACTTCATTCCTCATAAAAAATTAATTATCCGTCGGTAAGGATCCTTTAATTCTGACTCACGACTGAGCTGAAATGACCAAATTGAAGCTTGAGCTAACAAGTATACACACTTTTTGGACTTGTACACAAGCTTTGGATGCACATTACAGATGGCACCGAAGGTGCTTATATCGGATCAACATAGGGTATATATTGATTTGCCCTATGATTACGTACGTCGTTATTATATGATGGTCTAATAAAACTAACCATAAACACCCTCTTCAAATTTAAAGAATTACTTGTGTGGGAATAATAAGACTGCCCTATTAGGACACTGGAGGTCTTAATGAACGTTCACACAATAACGAGGGTGAAAGGCCTAGACGTCGAAGAAATTAAGTAAGAATTGTCTAATATATACAGTTTGAAGATAAAATACGTACACGAAGTATAAAATGCTTTATTTGGTGATTACAAGCGATGACACATTGTCAAACATGCAACATAAAAGTACATCAGAAAAACAAAAATAACGTGAAAGAATAGAAGAATAAGCCCCCCCTCCCCAGGCAAGGTAGTAAAACAGTGTGTTAAGGCAGATTAATATATTCAAAAATTCTAGAATGCGTATAATTTAAATGCTTCCATGAAATAATACACGATTAAATACTGCACCACAATGACGATGTTAAGCCGTGGTCATAGCAGTATCAACAGCCATTACTGACTTCATAAAGTGACAAAATGATCACAGAATCGTTAAAATAGTAAAAACGTTACACATCAGTAATTTCCATAGACAAGAAGTTTTGCCTCGAAAAAAGTTTACCCCACCCCAATAGAGGCAGTTGCGACAAAAGTCATGTGGACCAAAATTGTAGCGCTCGAAACGCTCTCTATGCTCACTTTTGTCATAATTTCAACAGGAGTCGAGAAAATCAAAAAACAATTTTGCACCTGTTCGTCTTCCCCCCCCCTCCCCCCAGGACTTAAAAACATAAACTTTTGTGCATTAGGAACACTGAAGAGAAGCTTATCTCGTATGCAAAAAATCAGCAGGCGTTAAGGAGTTTTATTATTTTGGATAACATGCAACTGTTTTCCAAACAAGAATTTATGCTATTCTGCTTTGTGGTCACTTCTGTGAGACGGACTAAAACAATAAACAAATGCTCAAATTGTAGTGAGACAAAAAACAGCTACACAATAAGACTCACGGGAGTACCAGATCACTCGAGTGGGTATGGAGATGAAGAAGCAGACGTTTTATTGGATTACACTGATCTCAAACTCTTTACTTTTTTTAGTTACCGTTGGTTAGAGATAATTAAAACGGTTAAAGGGTAGCAAATTTATTAAATCTGAGAGAGAAAGATCTTTGAAATTCTAAGGAATATATAATTGGAATTAACACGAGACATATTAGGGAGCTTTTCTCCCTGGAGAGGAAAAAACTTATAATCGTGGTAGGGATTGTTGGACATTGTCACTTGCAAAGCCATCTTCATAAGATCGGCATCAGAGATGATTTGGTATGAAACTGCTGATCATGTCCTCAAAAGTTTCTAGTGTGCAGTTCATGCAAGTTCTGTTAACGAGGTCACTTGTATTCGCAAAAGCGATTAGTCTCAAACGACTTGCTATCTTCGTGAGATATAAAGAGCCCAACGAGACCTAAGTATCGAACATCAAATATCACCACTTTTTATCTTTTGTTCAAACAAAGTTCTCGTATTATATTTGTAAAAATAGCAACTAGCAATAATTTTGTTTAGATAAAAAAAATATGTTCTACATACAAATAATTTTTTCACAATTATCTATAACTGAAATTAGCCTACTTTTTTTTTAAGTAGAATTTTAACGCAATAAATGTCAATTTTCGAATACCTTTAAATCCGATTTAAGTATAATAAGCATAATCTAAGACCAAGCTGGATGTCGAGATTAACATCTGGCCTGTCCTCCAATGAAGGAAGATATCAATTTCAAATAAAAATAGTCAACTTAGAAGCTTAGTGGTGTGTTCACATACCGGACTGTTGTTTCTGCAAGCTCCTCAGACTTTGTCACTAATAATAGGATGGCACGTACTATACATAAAATTATAACAATATATTTTATATTATTTGTCATTCCTTCTATCTGTCTTACAGAGTTTTCGAAAAATGGCATTTGTAAATGTCGTGTAGATCATAAATTATTATACCGTTTAGCTTCAAAACAGATAAATGAAGGAAAATGTTATAGGATTATTTAAACTTATATCAGACGCGCCATCTATCACTGTCATGGTATTGTCCCTGCTGTTTAAAAGCCAACCTACTATCATGCACAAAATTGTCCAATTATTTTAATGGACGGCGTATGGTGTTTTTAAAATGATTGAATAATTTTAGGTAAGAAGGATAACTTTTCTATACATTCCTATTAAAAAACACTAATTTGTCGGAGGGAATTTGAACTATTTATTTGTATATGTTTCTAAAGTAAAAGCTTTTATTATCAACAGTTAATAAATAATACAATTCTCCAACATCGGTCCAAATAAGATTTGTGTAAAGAAAGTCTAAGGACAAGGAAAATACGTATTTATCATTATTAATTAATATTTATATTTAATAAATATAAATTTAATTTCAATTTTGGTATTAAAATTGAATTTAATTTTAGACGCATTACTATATTAAAATACTAATTAAAAATTAAGAGGAGGAAACACAAGTTTTTTCTTTTTTATTCTAGGGTTGATTAAAACAAACTAGATTTAACGTGACTTTACTTTTATTAATCAGTTATGAAGGTTTTTACTTAAGAAGCCTGCAGGCTGGATTTAATTTATTGCTAGACATACAATATAGAAAAATAAATGTGTAATGGAACACACAGTAGTTGTTTTATTCTGATCAACGTGAAGAATATTCCACTGAAATGAGTAATTAAATTTTCACTTCGTAGATCAATTTTAACCATAGGAACGGGGCAGTAATTGTCTTATATTACCACCCAAAAGTCTCAATAAAAAATAATTTAATTGTCGTACGTAAGACTAAAACTCAACGTTATTACTTTTAAGTCGTTTAGATCTTTTTTTAAAAATATATAAACTCAGACAATTTATGACGATATAAACTAGAAAGATCGTACCCTCTTTTAATATCTGAAATAAATCTGTCGAAGAAATCCTACTCTAGTTATGTAATTAAAACCGAAGGGATAAGTGTCGAGGGAGGTCTTAACATGTGGTAGTGGCAAATACTAGAATGTATTAAAATATTGAACGATTTTTCCATTTTAGGAAACCAAAGAATAATCAAATAAACTCACTATAATGTAATATATTGTTTGACAACATGTAAAAGAACTCGTATAATAACTGTTCTTTTTTCTATTCACAAGAAATAACGAGTTAGATATTTACTTCTAAAACAGCTAAGAAGAATGAGTAGTTTTTTCCAACAGGAATTATCGTTTTCTTTTAGTTATAGATGGACTTGAATTAGTTTATAAACCTATTGCATATTAAATAAGCTTAAAATGCTCCGATCTAGATAAATTTGGGAATTAAATTACCGACATATGGATTACTAATACCATTTACGGACGAGGACCGAATCCTCCGGGAATAAAATTCACCCTTACGTACGACTAACGGACCCGCAAGGTACCGAAGGAATGCAAGTTTAGCCTTTTAAGAAATAATAAACTTTATTTACGATCTGGGATTCGTTAAAGGTGGTACGGTTTTGAGAATAGTTTCTTAGAAAATTGCGTGTCGTGTATACGCGCTGCTAATGAAAGTTTTGTTTTGTTTTTTTTTTTCATTTAATTTTTGGGAAATTAAGGGAATGTCCTGTTTTTATTTTATTTGGTAAAAGGGCGACTTTAGTACCGTTTGTTTAAACAACTTTAGTAGTTATTTTTCGTATCTTCAATCTTTTCTTAATTTATAATTTTTAGAAGCTAATTACAAGCTTTATCTTCTAAATTGGGTTGTTAGATTTCCTTTAATAATAGAACGACCAATAGGATCAATTGGTGTAGTATTTACTAATTTTGAGTTTCTAATTGTATATGATTTAGTTTTCTATTTATTTTTGTTAATGAATTTATGTGTTTTGAGAAACTTGTTTTGTTTAATTTCAGACAGGTATTACTAAATTCAAACAGGTCCTGCGTTCCTCTAGTATAGTGCTGAAATGCTATGAGGCTCTTTTCTGGGTTGCAACTGAAAATGTGGTAACTCTGAACTGGATTAAGGGACCCGATTCATCCAATGAAAACCACATTGCTGATTCGCAAGCCAAACACACGACTGAAATGAAAAAACAAACAAAAGACATCTGGTGATGTCCAGGGGAACACTGCGACTAGTCACTGGGATTCTCTCAGGGCACTGCTAGCTCAGAACATATAATATGTCGGGATTATAAAACAGAAGATGAGACTGTAGAACATGTTCTATGTGACTGTCTCGTTCTTTCACTAAGAAGATGATCCATGTTAAGCCCCATAAGTCCCATTTTGACTAACATAGGGACAATGCTGCTTGGCAAGGTCATCGCCTACTTTAATTCTGTCAGCTAGGCGACTGGCTGAGCCAGAATAACCCCTATCAAATATTCTTTTTTCCTGGATTAACAGTTCTCTTTATTTTTCTAAACAAGTTTTTTTAAATAAAATGTAAAATAAACTTATTTAATAGATCAATAAACACTAGATAATCATCAAATTCCATGCTTTTGAGTCCACTGGAAATGATCTAAAGGTTTTGATGATTTTTCTGTGAATCAGTGTCAGAAATAGCCGCTTTCAGAGATCCATATCGCAATACATATCGGGAAGAATTTTGAATGCCTAATCGGAGGTATACCTAGAGTATATTTCAGACATCACCTTGGATGACATGAATGGAAAATTGAAGGAAGTAAAAATAACAAATCGTCGAATTATGATGATGTGACTATCGAGATTATTAAAAAATGAAAAACAACATCACAGAAGTTATTAACCAAACTAAGTAAAGCATTTCTCAGAAATGGTACAATAGCAACCAATTAGGGATTATAATATTTATCCACAAAAAGGAAACATTGCAAAAATATAAAATTATTGGCCGATTGGCTTTCACTTTTAGATATATAAGTGTTTCAGGAAATAATAACCAAAATGCTGACAACCAAATTGAATCATTACCATCCTCGAAAATAAGCAGGTGTTCGTGCGCATCATGAAACAAATAATGAACTATTTATCAGCGGTACTCTAACAGCAAAGTTTATAAAAAAACAAGTCTGTAATACAAATATTCGTAGATTGCAATAAGGCTTTTAATATAATAAGGTATCAAAATATGTTGAAAGCCTTATTGGTAAGTCAACATACTTAAAATCATTTACTATAATACAAAAGTCTATGCCAGACACCAAGAAGATACTTAAAAATTGAAGATCGAGCGGGAGGTTCTTTAAGAAAATATTATTTCTCACATGTAATACATGCTCTCATTTAATATCAGTTTAAACAAACCAACATCAATAACCTGGGAATAACTATCGGTAAAGAAAAATTAAATTATCAGCTATGACATCGTATTAATTGAAGCTTACATTGATGAAGCAAAAGAAATGGTCTACCAACTAGAGGCAGAATCGCAGAATATCGGCTTAACTATTAACATTTATTGGGCGAATTTTATGCCTAATTTAAATGCAAGAAACTTAGAGATGGATAGATTTATTTTTACAAATACCTTGGATATAAAATCAACTTAAGAATTGATAACAGGTCTAAGAAAAACAGTGTCATAATTTTTGTTGGATAGCTGGTGTTCATTTTCGAAGTAATTTACTACGTAGCATCCGAATCCCAAATCAGAATTAACCTATTATATAAGGCTTTTGAGATCTTTGAAGTTATGTACTTGATAAATTTTTTTTTGGCTACTTTTGAGATTTTGTGCAGAATAAACATGATGTTATTATCTAATTGAATTACTTGATACTACTCTTACTCTTCAAAATAAGCTTTCAAGCAATTATTTGTGATTTTTTATTTCATAGTTACGGCCATTTTAAGTACAGTAAGTAAGTTTTTGAAGACCAATATGGTTTGTCGTAAATCTAAATTCACTATTCTGAATCCACCATCTAAAAAATTAAAAATTTCCATTTTCGTGCATCCTATACATAACTCTAAAAGTAGCCAAAACAATTTTCGAGTGCATAACCTCAAATATCTCAAAATCGTAACGCGATGAGCCAAATCCGACTTCGGATTCAGATTCTACGCAGCAAATTATTTCGGAAATGACCAACTGCTGCCCAAGAAGAGAACCCTCTAAACCTGTGGAATCAGACATTTCAAATTGTTAAGGTATACTTAGCCGGGGCAGCTTTTAGGAACTTACAATACATTCTAAAATTCTATGTCGCTGTTTGTATATAGAATCAAAATGCTAAGAGAATACAAGTGTATAAAAAGCTCTGTAGAGATCAGTATTTGGATCTATTTTTGAGAGATAAATGCCAAATTTAGAAACTAGACGAAGTAGTGAAGTAGTTGGTGTCAATGAGAGAGTAATGATGAGAAATAGTATTGGGCCGATCATCTTGCCAGAGTAATAACGAGAAAAATTTTAGACTGGTGAGTAGATATTATTACTTTTGGAATGAGATGATTTTATGATATCAAAAAAATATACACAAAGTGGTTTAATGTTGCCGTGATAGATAAAACTGCAAGATATTGCAAGAGGCTTATATCCATCAGTGGACATCTTCGTAACTAGGTGATGGTGATAAAAACCCAGATCTTGATTTGTGACAATTTTTGATCGAAGATTCCTGCAAACTGAACATTTTTACAGCGTAAGGCCAGTAGGCCTACAATTCTCTGCTGTGACATATTAATTTGTAGCTATTTTAACATCCTATAAATATCACACAGGTAAAGGCTCTCTGGAAATCTGATCATTCTTCTTGACTCAAGTTATTTTAGTGCTAAATAACTACAGATTATTTAGGGCGTACCAGTACCATCATTCACAAGTTCAGAACTTTGAAAAAGCTGCTGTCTGGTTGATCAGATGATGTCTCTTGAATTGAAACTTTCACAACAGCGCGTTCGTAAATTTATTTGCATGAACGTTTTTAATAAATTAAACAAAACAAGTTTCTCAAAACAATTTAAATCTATCAACAGAAATAAATAGAAAACGAAACTATTTACATTGAGAAACTTATAATAATGATTAACAATAACAAAATACTAAAATGATTACTCCTTTGGACGTTATATCGTTAAAGAAAATGTAACAACCCAATTTAGAGAAGAAAAAACGTATAAATATAATTTTAAAATACGAATCAAGAAAAGATTAAAAAACATGAACGATAACTATTAAATTTTAAACAAACTAAGTCGCCCTTTTACCAAATGCAATAAAAACATGATATTCCCTTAACTTCCCAAAAAATTAAATGAAAAAAAAAAACAAAAATAAAGAAAACCTTCATTTCTACCGAATATACACGAAACGTAATTTTCTAAGTCCTGTTCCCAATGTCGTACCGTCCTTAGCAAATCCCAGATTGTAACTGAAGTTTATTGTTTCTTAAAAGACCAAACTTGTACCTCGCTGGTATCTTCCTGTCTCACCCCGTGCAATCCTGTAACCGTCAGTTTCATTCCCTAAAATTCGAGTAGGTTCAGTCTTCTCGTCCCCAGAGGGCATTAGCTATTCTATTCTGGATACTTAATTCCTGAATTGGCCTCTGCCATCTCAGTCATATTTTTTATATAAAAAAACAGTTAATCAAACTAATCTACGTTTGTAACTAAAAGTATACGATAAACTCCTATTAAAAAAACTATTCACTCTTCTTAGTTGTTTTGGGAGTCAATATCTAACTCGTTATTTCTTGTAAATAGAAAAAAATAGTAATTATACAATTTTTTTACATGTTGTCAAACAGTATATCACATCATGGTAAGTTTATTTGACTATTCTTTTGATTCCTAATAATGGGAAAATTATTCAATATTTTGATACATTATATTTGTCGTAGCTACATGTTAAAATCACCCTCAGCACTCATGTCTACGGTTTTAATTTCAGAGTAGGATTTCTTCGACCGATTTATTTATAAATATTAAATAGAATACAATCTTTAAAGTTTATATCCTCATAAATTGTTAAGGTTTATATATTTTTAGAAAACATTTAAATGATTTAAAAGTCATAAAATTGCTAAGGTTGTTAATGGATTTAGATCTCAGGGTGGTAATATAAAATATATATTATCTCGTTTCCATGGTTAAAATCTATCTACAGAATGACTATTTAATTACTTATTTGAGTAGAATACACTTCACGTTAATCAGCATAATATAACTAGTATTTATTTCATTACAGATTTATGAAAATTTACAACCATATTTGCGAGGACGAATCAAGTTAGACCCTGTAAATAACATAAAATTTTGGGAGTCATTATCAATTCAACTCAAGCCTGCAAAAATCATTTCTACTAATTACCATCCCGTGTAAACAGCACGTGCCAATATTCATCTACAGGCAACAAACGTATATACTGTTTCGTTTCAGTGCAATTACGCAGAAATAATGAAATTATATTTTGAAACTCATTAAAATACACCATTAATGCATTTCGAATACCGAAGCATGTTATTAGGTGTATTCTTAAATAACATTCACAATCTTCGTATAAAGCGCATTTTAACCATTTAGACGTTCTAACTGTGCCTTTCTACGTATTTTTGGCTTTAATTATGCTATCAAAATCATTTTTTATACTCAAGGTAGATTCAGGATTTTTAAGTTAAATTAATAACAAATCACTGGAAATAAGGCTTAAGTCTGTATATTTATATTAATACTTTTTAAATCACCATCAACTTTTACTTTTTTTTTACTATTTAACTGTAATTTTAAATACTTGGCCTGTCGACGTTGCTGTACCATTTTAAGATGTTATTTATTTACTTAGTCTTATTTTGAGTTTGATATTATTATTATTTGGATTATATATGGCTTCAAGGATTTCAAACTTGGTTAACTTAATAGTGCACTTGTTAATTTAAACACGTTATTGTTAGCTTGGACTAGTTTTATTATTAGACCATATTAGTGTTTTCGACGATTTACACGTCGGTAAAAAAATTTCAGATATTTCGGGTAAGAGGTAACCAATAGTTGTAAGTTTTAAAGGGAATAAATACAAGATTAGTCATGATAGTTGGTGACAGTTGATAATGTTCAATAATTAACTACGAGCACTTGAAAATAACCAAATATGTTTTCTTTAATTGTAGGAGCTCAGATATTGATTATAGAAAATAAAGTTTAAAAGGGAAGTTGTAGGTAGTTAGAAAACCTACAATATAGTAGATAGTGCAAATAAGCGAACAATATTCTTCTTTTTTTTTAATTATTTTAAAAGAAAGCTCTCGTGATATTGATAATAATTTATATAATGATAAAGGATGTTTTGTTGCTGAGATACGTTAATTTGTTCATACAGAGATTTTTTTAATAACTTCTTGGAAAAAAAACGACGTAAGATTTTAGTTTAGCCGATTTTTTTATTAACATTTATCGTTTTTAGTATCAAAAAAGTAATTACTTTCTTATAAACAATTAGAGTCGTAGTCTCAATAATTATTTATGCGCCATTCTGGTTTTGATATTTCGAAAGCTAGGAATTTCCACAGAAATATAAAAATGACTCTCTATGACCAATATTTGTTATTGACTTTTTCTCTATAAAATTCCCGTAGCTTTATTTATAACAATTAGGAAACCTTTCCAGCGACATTCAGTTGCTAAAGGACTAAATTTTTTAATACTGCTAATGATTTTGCAAAATAATTATTTAAACATAATAAAAATAATTGCCAAGGTAGATTGAAGGTATCGTGAGGTAACCGCACACTAGTTGAACGAGAACGGAGACGGTGACTTCAAATCCACAAGTTAACCTTTGAGAAAGCAGCGTTATAGTTGTATTACCACTGCACAGCGTTGGTCTTTTGAAGTGGTTCAGTTATAGTTTAGAGAAATAATTATATCACTAGAGCCTCGAGATTTACCAGGTCGAGGATATTTGGTTAAAAACACAATTTATGAAAAAAGATCAATGCGAAATTTATTTGGTAAAACTCTAAGCTAGATTACAATTTTTTATTGATTATATTTAGGTACATTTCCATATTTATATACGAGATCCATAACAAAATGTAAATAAGCTTTAGGTTTCCTCTTCGATATAAGATACAAAAGTTTTTTCGTAGATTCTGTTCTAATATTTTTTACATTGGCCATGATTTGCATATGCAGGTTACAAAATAATTGACACTATGCCACTGGAACAGTTTCACGATTGTTGTAAATAGAGCAACGGGTATTGAATAAAATATCACTAACTTTCCTGCTGGTCATAAAAAGTAATTTTTTTTGGTCTGAATGAAATAAATAGAGATTTGCTGTCTTCCTTCTATCTTCCCTCATCATTTCAGGTACGATATCATATTTGCCTGCTGCCTTTCAATTTTTTATTTCTCGTAAGGTTCTTTCAAGTTCGTTCTAGTCAATATTAAGCAACTCTTTAAAGTCAACGTTACACATTCTGTTTTTTCGTCTTTGCTTCTTTCTTTGACATTTGCGCTATCTATCTTTGACTTATACAAGTTTAAATAGAATGTTTATATTCCTTGTAATATTTCACTTTTTTACTCCCTGTTTCAGCTCATTAATTTCTTTCTTGTTTTTGTTTTTTAAAACATTCATATCCCTATTTTTCTCCATTAGTTCCTTTGTTGGCTTCTCTTGATAATTTTGTATATCCTACTGTGCCTTTCTTTTGGTTAGCTCTCCTCTTATTTACATTTTAGTTTGTATTGTTAGTTGGCAGTACTGTCCGGCGCAGCTATTTCTCACATTATTTTTTCTGTCTTATGTTGGCATTTTCTATATTTTCATTTGATGATATAATATACTTTGCTATCAGTTCTGATATTCTTTTGATGTACTCTATTTTTTTTTTGTTTTTTATTTTATAGGAGGGTCTAGTTTTTGAACATTTTTGAACTTCTTTGTTCTTTACAGTAAGCATTTACTTCTTTACATCTTACGTTTGTTTGAAAGTTGTAAATAATGTTGAAGATTGACTAAAATGTGGTTGTCGGACTTGCATTGTCTTTATTTATACCTTCTTCTTTGGCAACCACTATTTTGTAACATCAAATCATTGAGATGTTTACAGTGACGCGAAATTTTGCGCTTTAATGGACACAGTGCCTATATAAGCTCGTAGTCTTAAGACAAAACATTCAATTTATACTTGATAACGATTAGAGATATAACCGAATCGAAACATCGTAAAAATAAATAAAAATACAGACAATGCAAGTCCGACAACCATATTTTAGTTATTATTTATCTCTTATTAGAATTTTAATTTTTAAAAGTTATAAGCAAAATAAATCTGACCAGTTTAAAGATCTAACTTTCATTGCAATTAGTTCCGGAATCAACGTAAATTTTTTAAAAATATACCCTGCGTCATAGAGCATAAAAAAAAGTTGCAATGGCTTATATTTAAACAGAAATTCGAAATTTAATTTCTTTTAAAAATAATCATATTGAAATCTAGTATATGATCTTTTTTTCAAGCTAATAAACAAATTAAATAAAATATAAAAAGAGAGAAATTCTATAAAGAAATTAATAACATGGACTTATTTTATAAGCACTACAATATAAAACTAGTATTAGTTCTCAAATCATGGCTCCAGAAGATTCTCAATAATTTTTTAAACTATTCTAAAGTCGATGCAGAAATTTTTCCCATAAATTAGCAGTTCTAAATTAAACACAGCATATCTGCAACTTATAAACCACATAAAAAAGTAAGCTAATTTCCAGATCTCCAGAAAATCCAAATACCCATGAAGATAAGACTGATAACAAGTAAAAAAGGAAGATATCATGCAAATAAAATTTTCTTTTTGAAATTCATTTTTGCAGGGGTATAAAACAGCTCTTATCTTTATCGTCTTGAATTTTGTTCGGTACATTCTTGATTATTATTAAGCTAATTCTTCATTTAATTTGGAAAATATTGTTGCTACTTAGAAATATACTACAAATTTACAGAAAATAAAAAACTTTTGAGATTTGTTTTTGTCAAAATCAATTCAATGATTGACCAGATATTTGCTAAAATCAAAAAAAAATATGATTTCTATTACTGTTAAAAAATTATTATACATGATTTACAAGCCAGACGGCTTCGCACTCCCTCCAGGGAATATTCACTCATACCAGGTACACAAAGGTACCAGAAGTATGAAGCTCTGTGGGAACCCTTTCCATGTTATCGGGTCCTAGGTGACGTGGTCTGCTGTATTTCCCATGAACTTTCGGACGGTTCGCGCGGTTGCTAGAAGAGTTGCTTTCTGCATCGGTTTATATAGATGCTCACTAAGACCCAGTCCCTTGATGTTCTGCAGGAGGTTCTTTGGTATCACTCCAGTTGTTGAGAGTATTATGGGAATCGTTTGGACGCTGTTCATTGCCCATTGTCTTCGGATTTGCACCTCCAGATCTCTGTATTTGGCGATCTTCTCGTTGTATTTTGGTCTTAGGTTGTTGTTGTTAGGTACAGCGATGTCAATTAGTGTAGTTCGCCTAGAAATTTTATCTATTAGTATAATATCTGGTCTATTATGAGCAACTGTTTGATCCGTCAGAACCGTTCGATCCCAATATAACTTGAACTGGTTGTTTTCAAGAATAGGCTCTGGATTGTATTTGTAATAAGGCACTTTTCCTACCTGTAATAGGTTCAACTTTTCTGCTAACTCTTGGTGGAGTATCTTAGCGGCTGAGTCGTGTCTTTCCTTATACTCGGTTGCGGCAAACGCTTGGCATCCTCCAGTTATGTGCTGGACTGTCTCCGATGTTCGACAGCCATATCTGCACTGGTCAATCTCTATTGAGGGATCTCTAATGATGAACTTCCGATAGTTCTTCGTCGGAATAACCTGGTCTTGGATAGCCAACAAGAAGCCCTCCGTTTCCGGAAACATCTGTCCTGAAATCAACCAGTAGTTCGACGCTGTGTTGTCGACATTGTCCTGATTGACCTCATTTGGATGCCGTCCATGAAGTGGCTTCCGCAGCCAGGTTTGTAACTTCTCTTGGTCTGTTTGGTGGTGAGAAGTAATATCTTGTTCCCTCAACTGTAGCGGCGTTGAGTCGTCTGCCTCGCATATTGCTCGATGTAGTGTGGAAAAGTCCGCTAACCTGTGGAAATATGAACGTAAGTTTATTATTTGTTGATCGAGCTGTTTACCAATATCCACCAATCCTCTTCCTCCTTGATGTCTTGGAAGCATTGTACGTTCAATGGCACTCCTAGGGTGATGTTTTTGTGCTTTTGTTAGGAGTGTCCTTATTTTTCTTTGCAGGTTTTGGATGTCCGTCCTGCTCCATTTTACAATTCCAAAGGAGTAGCTCAGCGCTGAGCAAGCATACGTGTTGAGCGCCTTAAACAAATTTCTACTATTTAAATTAGTTCGTAGTACCCGCCTTACCCTCCTGACAAATTCGGTCGTCAATTCAGCTTTCATAGTGCCATGGTCAATTCTTTTAGCCTGTTTCATACCTAGATATTTGTATGTTTGGTCTGCCTCCATTGCAGCTATAGTTTCACCGTTATGCATTTCAAAAGCCCCCGGTTGTATCTTCCCTTTAACGATGTTCAAAATACGGCACTTGTCAAGTCCAAATTGCATTCCGATATCCCCGGAGAACTCCTCTACAATTTTAAGCATTTGTTCCAGCTGGCTTCTGGTAGCAGCCATCAGTTTAAGATCATCCATGTATAGAAGATGATTCACTCTGACTATCTCTTCGTTGTTGTTTCTAACACTAAAGCCGTGTCTGGTGGAGTTCAAACGGCGTGATAGTGGGTTCATTGCAAGGCAGAACCACAATGGGCTAAGTGAATCGCCTTGAAATATTCCTTTTCGTATCGGAATGGTGTTAGTTTCGATGGTGTCGCTGGATGGCACTTGCAATTGGATCCTAGTTCTCCAGGTTAACATGATGCGTTCTAAAAAGGAAACAAAATTATTGTCGACCCTGTACATTCTTAAGATAGTTTTGAGCCACTCATGTGGTACTGAGTCGAAGGCCTTCTTATAATCCACGTAGGCAGCAAAGAGGTTTCTTCGGTTGGTACAGGCTTGGTTACATATGACAGAGTCAACAATCAATTGTTCCTTGCATCCCATTGCTCCCCTCGTACATCCTTTCTGTTGAGTTGCAATGATATTATTTTGCTCACAATGTGCATAGATGCGTTGGGTCAGGCAGGAGGTGATCACCTTATACAGTGTGGGTAGGCAGGTGATTGGCCTATACTTAGCTGGGTCATGTGTGTTGTGTTGGTCCTTTGGTAGGAGGTACGTAATACCTTCGGTCAAGAACAATGGCATTTTTGCTGGGTTAAGAAAAACATCATTAATAAGATTAGCCAGCTGATGGTGCATACACCAGAACTTTTTGAGCCAGTAGTTCTGGATCCCGTCGAGACCTGGAGCTTTCCAGTTATGGGATTCCTTGATTATTCTTGAAATTTCCTCAGTGGTAAATGGCTCAAACTGCATCTGGCTGTAATCTTGGCAGATTTGGTGTTCTTCATTGATCCAGCCAGCTGCGATGTTACAATCGGCTGGTGTGGAAAGTTGGTTTCCCCAGAACTCTTCTACCTGCTCTCTATTGGGATATCTATTATCTGCCATATTAGGTGGAGAGTTTAGCTTACGGTAGAAAGTCTTTTCTGATTGTTGGAAGAGCGCATTGTCTCGTTTTCGGTTATTGCTGGTCTTGTACCTCTTTAGCCGTCCTGCAATAACAGAGAGCTTCTGTTTCAGCGAGTCAAGGCATTGCTGAGCAGTAACATTCGCTGGATCTTGTTGCGAATGATATCGGACACGATTCATGATTTCTTCAACTCGCCTTTGCAGTCGACTAGTTCTCGTGCCCCTGATGTACTCCGTCAGCTGTCCTATATCTATTCGAAGATTTTCAATTTTCTTGTTTAGGCGTCTTTCCCATGGTGGTATGTTGGGTTCTGTCCTTGCTGATCGACGCTCTGTTGTGACTTTAATTTCTAGAGCTCTAGCTATAGCAGTCGCGGCACAGTAGATGGTCATATGTAAGGATTCCAGAGTGTAGGCATCTGAAACATAGGCCGGCAAAATCCGATTGTTCATGATGTCTAACATGGCACCCAGTTTTTTGGATGAATTAATCTTTGGCAGTGCCGGTCTTCTTAACGGATTGCTTCCATCATACTCCAACACCGCAGCACTCATTTCCGTTGACAATTTCTGATAAAACGGTTCAGTGTTTTCCTGTTGGGCTTCGTCATTTAGCTGTTCCTGTTGTTCTTGGAGCTCAGGTTCCGGTTGTGGCTCAGGTTCAGCAATCGGATTGTTGTTATTGTCAGTGCCTCTGATCTCACGTTCAATTTCCTCTTTGATGCTATTAAGCCGAGCTTCAGGAATTAGGCTATTTCGGAGAATAACTCTATATTGGTCAGCTATTCTCTGCTGGGACACTTGCATGTGTGGGTACTCCCTGCAAAATTCGGCATGTAATTGTTGTCTGTAGCCGATCATCTCTCGTCCTAGTTGAGTCACCCTATAAAAAATGCGCATTATTGTCTCGTTCATGGACACAGTCCATTTCATGCGCTGTCTTGGTCGTCCCGCTTGAGTAAGAGCCTGTTGGGGTTCCCGCACAGCATCTTCGGCGGGTAGAGCTCTTGGAGTTATCTGACCCTCTTGTTGATGTAGTTGTTGTTGCCTGTCCACAGCGATGTCAGCTCTCATGTCGTTGTCTGGTTGTTCTTGAGCCTCTGGGTTTGGCTGTGGCGCAGGTTCTGGAGTTTGTTCATTGTTATCATCGGTACTTCTTATCTCTCGTTCTATTTCCGCTTTGATGATGTTAAGTCGCGTTTCTGAGATTAGTTTATTTCGGAGAATAGCTCTGTATTGATCTGCTATTCTCTGTTGTGACACTTGTAGATGTGGATATTCCCTACAAAATTCGGCATGAAGCTGTTGTCTATAGCCGATCATTTCTCGTCCTAGTTCAGTCACCCTATAAAAAATGCGCATTACTGTTTCATTCATGGATGTTGTCCATTTCATGCGCTGTCTCGGAAGTCCCGCCTGAGTGAGCGCTGGCTGAGGTTCCTGCGCAGCACCTTCGGAGGGTGGAGGTCTCGTTGTTGTTTGGCTCTCATGTTGTTGTTGGGCTGTAGCTTCTTGTGTGACAGGGGTTCGCCTCCTCAACACTCTGCCACTTGAAGTTTGTGATGTCGAAATGTTGCTCCCCCCAGAATCCGTGGAGCAGACCGCTTCTGCGGTGTGGGATTGTGGACCATGGGTCCTACCCACCTGGGGTACGTTATGTTTTCCAGTCGACATTTCATTATTTAAAAGTTCTCCCCATTTAATCGCCTCCTACGATTGGTTGAGGGAAACCCTGGATCTATTCGTTGCCGGGTCCAGTCGGAAAGCTGAAAGAAAGTGGCTCCTAAGGAATTATGTAGGAATTGAGTGTAAGTGGGTCAGGGTATAGGAAGTTTTAACAGGTAAAGAAAGGAAATGGTTAAAGGTCAGCGGATAACTGGCGTTGCTGGCTGTACTGTCTACGCATTACAGTAGCGACAAGTATACTGCTGGGTGCAGCACACTGCCGGCCTGACAGGCTTAAAAAATTATTATTATTATTATTATTATTATATATATATATATATATATATATATATATATATATATATATATATATATATATATATATATATATATATATATACATATAGGAAGTAAAATGCGAACATTAATTGCATTTACTGTTCGCATTTTACTTCATTCATGCACAGAGCTGCATATAGTTGTAGGCTTGCTGAATGTGATTTCAGCACTACAACGGCATAATGTGGATATATCCACTGCTATTGCATCTCACACGGAAGAATCCGTGAAAGCCGCATAAACATATATACGCCATCCGGCGGGAGGTTGGCGAAGCCGCGTTCAGTATTTGCATGTTTCCTTCTGATCTGTCCTTTGCACAGCCAGGTGCATGTCGGTACCCTAATGAGTCTAGTAGAGACGAAACATGTACCTCTGCCGTATCACTGTGGCGGGGAGGGTAAGTTTTGACTTTCTTCTCGGTTTGGTGGTACAGGTAGACCATCATCTCGATGGTGGTGGAATAGGATAAATTGTTTTCCTTAGCAATTTGTTCAAACTGTGTAACCTCTAACACGGAAAGGATATGGTTGGAACGAAGTTTGCATTTACTGTTCGCATTTTACTTCATTCATGCACAGAGCTGCATATAGTTGTATGTTTGCTGAATGTGATTTCAGCACTACAACGGCATAATGTGGATATATCCACTGCTATTGCATCTCACACGGAAGAATCCGTGAAAGCCGCATATATATATATATATATATATATATATATATATATATATATATATATATATATATATATATATATGCATACTATGCAGTTGAAAATAAGCTTCATCGTTTATTTTGTAGCTGGCAACGTAACTGTTATATTACATATAAAAGATACATACTCAAGTATATGTACATATACAAGATACATACTCCTGTCCTGTTAATTAGAAAGTCATTTCCTTATGTATTGTAGCTATTACGATTTGCTTAATTTCACTCAAAATAAATTTGTGATCCAGTTTTCATGACCGAATTTACATATATTTCCACTAAGAACACTTAACAACAATTCATGCTTCTAAAATTCAGCATCTAATATATTTTGTAAATGGAAATTTCCGCTAGTCGCAAATGTTCGGCTTATAATGTATCCAGGCCTGGGATTGCTGCTATTTCGTAATCTTGTTCCTGTAAATTTCCTTTTGTTAATATACATGTTCCCACTTTGTGTTGGATGCAGCATTATGTAGCTAGACACTTTGTAAATTATAGTTTCAAGAAAGCCGCAAGTTAGGATTTCTAAGGCTAAGACAGACTTACCAGTTGTGTACCTAATTTAAAGCCACTTATAATCATTCCGTATTATTTGAGCCTTTACCTTTCGTAGATAATAAATTTTAAATGTTAAGACTTACTTAAGACATGATCATTCAACAACATTGCTAACACTCATAATGCTACATTATCAAGCTTTAGCAAGCTTTCTGAAAACATCAGTGGCACCGTTAATTGCATTTTTACAAATATTTGTGACCTATAATAATTCGACAGGGACCAAAAGTTTCTTAAATGTTCCAGAAATAATGAAATTTCAAAATGTAGGAATAAGGAAACTAAAGTTAGGTTACATTTCGCGTTGAACAAAGTTCAAATCGACGATTGTTCCACATTTTATTTAAGAATTTTAAAATAGGTTTAAGAACGTCTGTCTTAACAAATATATATATATATATATATATATATATATATATATATATATATATATATATATATATATATATATATATATATATATATATATATATATATATATATATTTAAAATTTGTCTTTTTTAAATATAGCAGCACCTTAAAAGGGTTGACGCTGAAGATATATTTAGAGGTCCCTGTGACCAAGACCCCTTTCATTTTTAGACGTATGGTTCTTTTGACCTTATTCTTTATTTTTAATATGAAGTTTCTAGGTACAGCTTTTACGCCTATTTTCATTTGAATGATTTATTGAATGAGATAGCAACTGATTGGTTGCCTTAAACAGATTTAGCAAGCTGTTTTGTCTTCCGGGTATAAGCCTTTAGGAATGATCGCTCCTTCAAGCTGTATCCTACAGGTTAGAGCTTAATATTCGAAAATGATGTGGTTATTTCGTCCTCTTCGTCACATCGTCTACATATTGGTTCTTCATTATAGATGTTTATAATATGTAGATGTCTCTTTAAGCTGGAGTGGCCGGTTAAAATGTTCTTCATTTTGAAATTTTTTGTCACTCCCTGTATTTTTTTTGGGGTTTTGGGTCTACTTCAATGTGCTGAATTCAAATATGAGCTCACTTTTAAGAGAAGGAAAGAAGGATATAAAATATGAGAAATCTAAACCGTAAACAATTTAGTGAATTTTCAAACATTTAAAAAGAAAACAAAACCACTTCCTTTACAAAATATACTTCATTTTATATTGAAAAAGTACAACACAATCAATTTTTTTTTTTCGCTTGTATTCGCCGGGATCAGTTTCACGTTTAAGGGCCCAGTGTAGTCCACTAATATATTTGGAGTCCGTTATGTCGATTCTCCATTGAATAATTTTCTGGTGAAATCTTTCCCCATATTCGTCTGAAACTGCATCTAAATTGTCAGGAAGTGAAGAAAATGCAGCTTAAGTGACATGTTGCAACCTAACGTCTTGTAAGATTGGATAAATTCTTCAACTAAATCTTTGTAATTCTCCAATTTCTTATTACCTAGTAAGTTGCTACTTACTTTTTTAAGACAGTCTCTGTCCTATTTCCTTTTCTCGAAAGTGTAGTTTCTAAATTTTCGTCTTTAAAAAGTTTTTGTATTTGCGGTCCAACAAACATTTCTTCATTAAACTTTGCCTCATTTAAACGTGCAAATTTCCGGCTCAAATAAAGAAAAGCTTTATTTCAGGCTCTAACAAAATTTTTACAAGCCTATTTTTTTGTTCACAGGAGATAAGACTAAGGGGTTATTAAGGACATTTTCAGTCTGGACACAATGTTTTTACGTAAAGGTCATTTTTTTTCATGATTTCATGTTGGTTTCTGACTTTACTGTTCCATTCGCATAAAAAACAATAATATTTGGTGTAGCAACTCTGAAGCCTTTTAAATAGTGCAATAACGTTTAGACTGGTACACACATTAAATTTATGATCCTCGTTTTTTATGATTTGAAGTAATATACTGATATTCTCGTACATTTCTTTCATATTTACGGCATGACTTACGGAAACAGGTAGTTGTCCATTTCCATTAAATCATAAAACTGCCTTTTGACTTGTTTTCGAAGAGTAAATAAACAGTAGCCACTCTGTAGGTTTATAGGAAAGGCCAAGTTCGTTCATTAAACCCATTGCCATTGAAAAAAATATTGCCAGTCCGGACTGCCTTTTCAAAACATGGCAATATTCACTCCTTATCGTAAAAGATTTCACTACTATAGACGAAAACCAAGCAGGTATAACTTTGTTTTGAGAAAATCAAAATCACGAATAAGATCGTTGAGCTTATCCTGAGATATAAAATGGGGATGTTTACTGCTATTACATTTGTAATCGTCTTTCCTTTGAAAACTTGGATCGGCTTTTGGTTCAAAATCATCTGATTCATCCGATTCAGAATCGATTTCATATTTTTCTGGAGGCTTTAGTACAGATATGCTAGAAGCATCATGAGGTACAGATCTCATGGCTGAGGGGATATTAGGATATTCAATTATATGCTTTTACTAGAAAATCCAAGTATTTTTGTTAAGCAAAAGAGCAATCACCAATCTGAATATGAAGTTTGCTCCAAATCATTGGCACTTCAAACTTCTTATATTTGTGAGTACCCAGTAGCCATTCTGTTAAGATCCTTAAGCAAGTGTATTAGAAAGTTTTGGAAGCCCAAGTTTTATGTTCATTGTCAGATTTGCACCTAAAATATAACTTGCAAGCTTTTCTTACAAGTGGGATCAAAGTCTTTTGTTGAGCTTTAGCTGTCACTTCACCACATATATAACAGGAATTGTTCGGTTTATTCACACAGGATCGCGACGACATCGTTTACACACGGCGAAAATAATAGCACTACTACAACTTTGAACTTCGCTTGTAAATAATATTCCTTCAAAGGCAGGCTGCTTACATCTGGTGTTTTCTAGAAACATCGGGTATCGAAAGTACCAGAAGCGATGACATAATTTCTGTATACAGGGGACCTTCAATAAGTAGCTGACCCTTCAATGACTACGGGGTATGGTAAAATTTTGATTTACATGGGGTTTAATGGGTATACCGTTATTTTAAGCCCTAGAGGGTTGAGATTTCGTAGATGGGGTGTCATCCCCAGACGCCCCTAGGCGATATTGCTAGGGTGTACACAATTTCTTTAAACTTGGAGTAAACGTAGATTTGGCAACATCGCACCTCAGTATTATATAACAACTTGTATATAGCTTAGGTACATCCTTAGGCCCCGGATCGGAAGGGCCTGGATAGTCCTCCACAAGCTTGGAATAAGGGTAGATGGGATACTATCGGCGAAATATACATATTATTAATTTTCAATGATATATATTATTAGATAAATATAGTTCCAATTACTTATAATTTAACAAACCTGAAGCGAGTCAATCAACATTTTTTTTTAAAGAGGAGAAGTTTCAGCTAATCTATCAATAACATCATAAAAGCTAGTATTACTGTCATCCTTGATTAGATCCGATTCTGTGTTTAAGATAATCAACAAGTCCGACAAGTAAAGGTCGAAGTCTCGTTTTAATGCGATGCAGCGCAGAAAATCGTATCTCACAAGTCACTTGAGTGAACAAAATTGTGAGGATTATACAATAAGCAACATATAAATTAGAGTACGTACTGATGTGCATGTTATATGTCACAAAAGTTTACATGCACATACTATGTAACTTTGGCAAGCGTCCGAACTGCTTCGGGGAAAACAAATGGCGTCCTTTGCAGTTTGATCCAAGACATCTTCGTTATATTCGTCGTCTTCTTTCTCACTTTGAGAATATGAGCAATTCTCAATCGACTTCTGCAACTAATGCCAGAGAATTTACTGCGTCATTAGGAATTTCATTTCTGTTAATTTCGAATTGAAGTTTTTCGGGTTCAAACAAATGTTCGAAGCAATTGAATTTTGTATATTTTAACTAGTACCTCGTCGAATGCCCTTAAAATCAGTTAATTCATTTAGAAGATATTGCCATAAAAAGTTTCCAAAAAAGTGCCTTTTAAAAAGTAATTTTCAAATATCTTGATGGAACAATATTTTTGAATAGACATTATTTCTTATAAAAAAAAACATCGAATGCCAAAGTCAATTACTCGATCAGTAAATATTGTTTGTCAAAAACATAAAAAAAAAGCACCATTATTATTTTTCGAGCTCAAGGAGCTAGAAAATGAACAAAAAAGTAATAGTCTTGAGCTCGAAGAGCTCACTAATTATGACCACAAGTATTATTGAGCGCTTTAAGCTCGAAAATAGCGGGAAGTCTCAAAGATGGCCTCAGGGTCAACCATTCTCAAATTTTTCTGTTTCATTTCTCTTTAAGTATAAATGAACTATTTTTTATTTGAGTTGTCAGCCAGGGAGTAGTTAGACTCGGCTGGCAAACGCCACTTTGACTATATGGCCAATGGAAACATGTTGCTGATGTTCTCTGGATTTTACTACGTCATAAGACAATTTACAGGTGAGCATAAGGGTTACTTAGGTAGAAATTATCTAAATAATACTTTAGTTTGGCGGGAAGGAAGTTCATGCAGAACTGTGTTATTGATAATGTCACCTGCTTATTCTGTTGTCTGCTTACACGTCTAATTTCTCAGCTGAATTTACTAGACGATTTGCTCAGCAATAGTTTGCTGTTTCTGTATCCCAGAATGTAGTTTCAGTGGATCTGGTATTGATAATTTATTCATCGGGATATCCATCCAACAAATAGCAACTTTAGTAAAGCAAAATACTGGTTCAGTTCGAATAAATATGTCAGCAGACTCTCGTTATCTAGAATGCTCTTACGTCCTGTACTCACGCAAGAGTTATGTTTGTTACCAGAACGATAAGGACTTGATAATCTTAGACCAGTTTTGGTGTTATCTGATGGTATACGAACACTTTTAATGCAGCCTGACTATCGGAGAAAATGAAAGTAGTGCTACTCCTGTAATCTCTGGTCAGATTCTGTCGAAGACAGAGATCAATTGCTTGTATTTCTGCCAGGGATCCGGTGGTGTGTTATCCCAGTGTCTGGCTTATGTTGAGTCTGAGTGTGGCTCCGTGTATTGTGGCTCCTGTACCTTGATCAGTTTTGGACCCGCTTGTAAACCAAGCGAGGATTCCTGGCTGACTTAGTAACCGAACAATGAGTCTGCATGGCGTAGGGCCTGCCAAGCTTATAAGCCATTGGCATTTTACGCCCAATAAATTTTTTTTACGGATGGTAAATTATAAAAAAAAAATTGAAAATTATTAGATTAAAAAAATAAGTTCTTGGTTTATTCTAATAATTTCAGAACCGATTTGAAAAAAGTTTTATATGGCAGCGGTACTGCTTATTGAAAGTTTTTTTTTAAAGATTAATTTAATTTGTTTGTTTTAATTGCAGAACCAATTTTTCCTTACAAATCGAAGCATTTAATTAGCTAATCAATAATTTGAAAATTACATTTTGAAACTCTTTGTAACTATCTATTTTAGTAGAAACGACCTTCTAAGGTAACTAAATACAAACAATGATAAAGGTAATTCACAAAAGCTAACTGAAATTAAGGCATTTTACGAAGATAAGGATAAACCACAAAAAAATGTTCTAATTTATATAAAGGAAATTCGGCTACTGAGATTTAATTAATTTTTAAATTTGCATGTTTGAAAAAATTATTTATATTAAATTGTGTTAATGTGATCATGTTAACATGAAAAAGATTCATTGTTGATAATCATTATATGTTTACCAGTTTCACCAGTTCTCATTACGTTAAATAGTTGTTGTCAATATCCAACAAATTTAATCCGAACTCAAATTACCACTGAGAGTTTCTGATATCATTTTTATAACACAGCATAAAAATATCAATTAAATATACATTGTTGAAAATAATCGAATTTTTAATAATACCATAATTCTGTTTTAAAAATAGTTGACATACTTACCAGAGTTGCAAAATGATATTAACCATTTTCCTAATTGCAGAAATAAAACGTTTTCCCCAAATATTACAGCTTCCGTTATCTTTGGATAAACAAGGGATACATCGTTCGCATCTTCAGAAGAAAATGTTTCAAAAAATGGTAGATATGGCTCTGTTAAAAAGAAAGATATTGTTTCAGTTAAAAAAAGTAAATGATTTTTCAGCCATCAAGTCAAAAGCAATAGTTCGTGTAATTATTTTGAGTGTCAAATGTAAATAAATCATTTTCACTTTATGTGAAGCTAATTTTGGGAACATTCTATAGAAAAACATACTAGGAAGACAAAAATAATAGAATATATAATGGATAACATCAATGTTAAAATCTTGGTCATAACAATACCAGGAAAACCTTTTTTTTTGTTCGCTAACTATTTTTGAGTAGGTATATTAACGAGGAGGTAAATGTTATATACAAAAATTATAGGGTGGCATTGGGACTTATTGGCAGTGACCTCAAAAATGAGCTCGTCCTTGCCCCTCAAAGTCATTTGAAGATCAACTTCATAATTTTAAATAGGATTCTAAATTTCAACCCCGGGAATGAAAAGGGCGGGAAATTTTATCATCGGATATGAACTTGATCTCAATGTGGGGGTTAAATATCGAGGTCAGCTCAAAGTCGAAACAAACGGATCGCAGTATTTTGTAAAATGTTTCATACAAAAGTTGTTGGGTGGCAAAGGGGCTTAGTGATAGTGACCTTGAAAATAACCTTAACCTTGACCTTTAAAGTCATTTGAAGCTCAATTTCAAAATCTGAAAACAAAACTCCCAATTTGACCCCCGGAAATGGAATGATCGGTCAATTTCACAGTAATTTCATCATCAGATATGTCCATGACCTCAAGGACACAATGAAATTAGTGTAGAATAGTTGATGATAAGCCTGTGGATCCATACTTTCTTGAAGGTAATTTGAACGGTTCAAAATATCGTGATCTTTTAGAAAACCAATATCCACTTTTACTTGAAAACGAACCCTTAGATGAAAGACAACAAATGTGTTTTTAACACGATGAATGTCCAGCGCATTATTCCCAATTAGCTCGTTAAGTGTTGGATCGCGAATTCAACGGACGGTGGATGAGTAGAGGAAGTCCAGTAAATTGACCCGCAAGATCGTCAGACCTTACGTCACCAGAATTTTGTTGATGGGGTTATTTGAGCGGCGAAGTTTAGAGAGATGTGCCAACTACTGGTGATCATGTTTTCACCAGTCAATCCGAGATGCTTGTGCCAAAATAACAACTAAAATGTTCCGCAATTGTATGCAATCTTTTAAAATGTAGGTCAATAAGTGTATTGCAGTTGAAGGTAACTATTTTGAGCACTTAATGAAATAAATTCTTATGAACCTTCTAACACGATCATACAAAGTGATGAGAGGCGAGGGGACTCACCGAAAACAAGCACTCCGATGATGAGAGGTGAAGAGACTCGCCGAAAACAAGCTTCTCGATGATAAGAGGAAAGGGAACTTACCGAAAATAAGCACCCCGAAGAGAACAAAAACTGCTACGTCCACGTCGTTGTTTCTGGGTATTGCTAAAAGTTGTTAATCATGCATATAATCGTACTAAGTACAATGTTTGCTAAGAATTCTGAACAAATGAATTTCTTCAAAAAGCCCTGAAGATCGAGATTAAGGTTATGTAATAGCAATTTTGCAATCTTATAACTTTAGTATGAAATATTCTATAAAATAATGACGTTGAAGATCTTCGTTTGACCTTAAGATGACCTTATTATCAGACCTTAACCTTGAGGTCAAGGTCACATCTGATGATGAAATAGCTGTAAAATTGACCAGTCCTTCCATTTCCAGGAGTCAACTTGTGGATTTCCTTTTCAAATTTTAAAATTTGGCTTCAAATTACCTTGAAGATCAAGGTTATCTTCAAGGTCACTAACGCTTAGCCCGCGTGTTACCCAACAATTTTTGTACGAAACATCTTGCGAAATACTGCAATTTTTTTTTCCTTAAAGTAACCTTGATATTTGACTTTCACCTTGAGGTCAAAGCTACATCTGATGGTAAAATTTTTTGCGCTTTTCATTTATGAGGCATTGGGACATTTCATTTAAAATTATAAAGTTAATCTTTAAATGACCTCGTCAAGGTCTTTTTCAAGGACTCTACTAGTTAGCCCCTCTGTTATCCTATAATTTTTGTATAAAATATTTTTCGAAACAATATGATCCCACCGAGATATTCCGTTCTCTCAAGATAAATGCCGCACCCTATACATATGTGCCCGTTTTTACATAAGGACGATGTAGAAAAAATTCGTTTAACAATAAGTCCAAAAAATATTAAAAAATATCAGTAATAAATCTATTTTTTTTAGAATAACGAGGAAATTTAATCAAGGTCCTAAATAGAAGGTTTTGTATATAACGAGTATTATTTGGCAGCCAGGGCAAATTAATTAAACATCAAACTTGTGGACATAAATGCTAAGCTCGAGTTCCACTACAATATCTCTGTTTAATACTTCGAAGTCCGTTTTCAATTTGTGGCAACTGTGTGATGAAATAATATGTAAAGGGTCAAAATTTTCAGGAAAATATATAAATTATGAATACAGATGGGAGATCTCTTGTAGTATTTAAAAAAAAAGACAATTTTTTTAATCTGACAAAAAAATAAAATTTCATATAACGAAGTATAAAAAAGTTCATTGTATAAGTTTAAACGTTGTATTAGATTAAAAATTTTTTTTAGGAAGAATTTTTACCAGTAGCAAAAATTGGTATTTTAACTCGTTACAGAAAAGATCAATTTAAAGTTGTACGGGTTAGCTATAATAACTTTTTTGATTCCTTTAAATTTGTAAATGGTCGTAAACCACTTTTTATTATAATATCGCAATACAACACATCAACTATTTTTAAGTCTATATTTGTTCTAATTTGCTGACGTCACTTTCTTTTTAATGGGATGAAGTATGTATCTGGCTCATTAAAGTTTATTGGTCATGGCCACTATGACATTGCTTTGAAACTTAACAGACATTCATGTTCATGTATTCTTAGCTTAACAGAAAAAAGGATTGAAATAAAAAGAACAAGTCATTATTTTTCAATATAGTCTCCTTGGATTTATGTATATTATTGACAACGTTTAATTAAAGTCTCTATGCAACTTAAAAAATACTCTGGATCTTTATTGTCAAGATACTCGAAAATGGTTTGTTTAATTTCATCGCCGGAATTGTTTTTTTTCTTGTAAAGCTAATAATAATCAAAAGGGACTAATTCTGAGCTATATTACATGATCAAGTTTAGTAAAATTGCATTACCTAACAGTTGCGTTGGAAAAATCGCACTGACGTGGATAGGAGCATTATCATGAAGCAACGGAACACCTATATTAAGTTTTCCTCGCCATTTTTAGACAATATTTTGACACAGCTATCATAGTAACACACGTTAATACTTTTTTCTGTAAAGTCTAACAATAGAATACTATGGCAGTCCCATAAAATTGTGGCCATGAGCTTTTAGGTGCTTCGGAGGATCTTGTCATTTTGGGACCGGTTCTACCTTCCGATGTCACTCCATTGAATCTATTTTCGAAGTTGGATCGTAATAAAGTATAATAGTTCATCATCGGTCACAATTTATTGGATTGTTTTATGAATTGAAATCCCAAATTTCATAGTGAAAATAAAGAGGGTTTAAGAGCTGGTGACATTCACATTTAAAATCATTTGAATGTCACCTGGTGCTAGTTATATAAAAACCCTGTTTATAAATCCATAGGCACACTGCTCGGGAAATTCGTAAATAAAAATTACCTCCATAGACGCGCTTATTAACAGAACTTTGCATTTTTGGACGAGTTATTTAAGGATGCCTAAATCGACTATATCCATGCCATGACTCCTGGACATCGTTTTAATACATCAATGAATAAATGCAGGCGCTACTGTGAATAGTTTTTTTTATATCTAAATGAATCCTGACATACGTAATAATCAAAACAATGAGTTTCGTACTAGTTCAGTCATATGCAGACAAATTCGGCCTACTTAAACCAGTGGAGATAATTTTCACTTATGACATAAATACATATCTTAAAGTGGAATTTCGCCAACTGTGAATCGATGGATTTATAAATAGGAGTTCTCATGTGATTTGCATCATGTGGCTTTCAAGTGACTTTCAATAAAAACATCAAAAGGTGACGAGCTATTTGACTATACTTTGAAGTAAATCTTTCTTATTTTTACAAAGAAATTCAGGAGTTCTATTCAGAAAACAATCTAGATGTTAAAATAACCTTGAAAAGATCAAAAGCAAGGTCATCATTTGTTCTGGCATCCGATGATCATCACTGGATTTAGTATTCAAACTTGTTTACTTGGAGAGAGACTAAGATTTACCACGGTTAAATTTCAAATGGTTAGATTCAAAATTTCTTATACTTCCTATTTTTGCATGCTAAGAAAACAACTTAACAAAAATATACACAGAATGCCCAAAAAAAAGACATATTCCAAAACAGTACAATAGTGCCAATATAATTTTCATTCACAAGAAAGGTTGCAAGAAAGATATCAGAAATTACAGACTAATTAGCTTGCTACCAGCAGTATACAAAATATTCACGAAAATAATTGACACAAGAAACACAGATCATGCATAACCTCGAGAGCAAGCAGGATTTAAAAATAGTTTCAGTACACTAAAGGAAATAATAAGTCGCATTAAAGAATATTATCTATCATTAGAGCTAATATTCACAGATTTTGAGAAGGCTTTTCACTCAGTATATCCTAGAGCAGGTATAGAAGCTTTTGTCGATCAAGGAGTAGACCAGCCCTATGTAAAAATGTTAAGGTGCGTATAAATATGGCGAATCGAGCACGAGTCTAGTATGCCTCGAACTTCCAACGAGACTCCTTTGAAATTTTGCCGATTTCTATTGTTATCGAGGGCCATCGTCAGCAAATTTGAAAAGAGGTAATAAATGCAGTTGGGTCACAAGAAGTTAATTTTTTTATAGTTCTATTATTTTCTAGTAGCTCGACCGATACTCGCAGCGATCCATTTTCTGTCAGTTTTTTGGTGCGAACTCAAAGGATTTTTTTTATCTAGTGGGACCGGTTTATGACACGCTTTTTCGAAAAAATTTACTTTGCAGTGACTGAAGACACAAGATTTTCTTATTTTTTTGTTAATGAAATGAAATTTATTTAGCACTTGGCATTAATTGATAAAAAGTTGTTCCTAATTGAATATGGAGTGATCGGAAGGAAATAGAGGATCCTGAAAATAATTCCAAAATTTGTGAGTTTTGGTCAAAAATTTTAGAGAAGAAAAGAAGTAAATGTGTAAAATGAAATTACCTTAGAAAATTTGCAGAGACCAGCGAGAAGAAAATTTCGAGTGCGTCTGCCATATGGAAATGGGCTGCTGATAATATATTTTTCTTTTAGAAATAACTGTTTAACATGTATTTAAAATGTAACGAAGGGATTTTGGCGAAATTTCTGTATTATCCGCTAATATATTGACACTATAAATTTTCTAGAAGTTCGAATCCTAACCATTTTTGTATAGAAGGTAATGTGCTATTGTAGTCCAAGTTTTCGTTTTTTATTTAATACACTTTTTACGGTAAAATCCCACTGCATAAAAGTAACAAAGCTGTCGTTTGTTCTTCATTGTCAGACAAAGTATGATAATTGTATGCACACCTGTAAAGAGGCATAAACCAAAGCCATAGAAATTCTCGGAACAGATTTCATAAATAATTTGGTTTTCCAAATTCGAATAACGCAAGGAGTAGATATTGTATGCGTCTTAAGTATGTATTTGAGGAGAGAGTTGTATACTTTACAGATAATTAGATTTAGAAGTATATATCTCAATTGGGTAATTAACAGTAATGACATTTTTGAATAGATTTCAGATGTAAATAAATGTAATGCCTTGCTATGTTATTGTCTTACAACTTTCAGTGTATATTGAAAATTTCTATTTTTACTCCAAAACTTATACTACATATAGACAAATTAAGCAAAGGAAAAATGGAACTGTGTGCTAGCCTGAACCGTACCCTAGAAGAAAAAAATTACACAGCTTCAAAAACATACTAAGAAGACACGTTCATGAACTAGAAAGTTTTTGGTTAGAAAATAAAAAGCAAGTCTCGATAAAGTTTTGAAAGTTATAAAACAAACAGAATATGCCTGATATGCGAAAAACCAATCTGTAGAAAGTACTGACAAAAATGAATTTCTCGTAGGGAAAATGAAAATAGAGATGATACAGAGGAAATACTTTTAGAGAAAACGGTATTTGCGGAAAATTAGAAAATACCACTGGATGTAATCTATCTCAGTACAGGGCACATAGTACAAGAAATGTATGAAGATAAGAATATAGCAATTTTTCGTGAAGCATTCTTAGAAGGGTTATCGACAGATTTAAAACCCTTATCCGCTCAGGGCCACAAACTCATTACAACTCATATTGGAGGAAATTTATAGGAGTTTTGCAGCAGTTTGAACCAAATTCTACCTAAGATTAACATGAATAAATGACGCCAGATATCTTTCAAAGATACTTTTATGAAATGATACAATTGATTCCGGAGAGGTCTGTTATAGTTTTGGATAATGCCAGGTATCATTCTAGACTGGTGGAAAAGTTGCCAATAACATAGCTGAAAAGGCGATATTACAGATTGTTTATCAAAAAACATATTTCCTTTATGAACGGTTTATTAAAAAAGGAACTTGTAAAAATTGCGAATGAAAAAGAAAGACAATTTAAGAAACACGTGATAGACAAATGGGCTGAAGAACATGAAAATGTTGTGCTTCGAACACAGTAATTAAAATCCATTAAACTTATATGAACACAACTAATTCGTAACTCGGGGTAACACAAAATGTAGACTATAAGGAATACGTTAATTTCTTAATACATCAACAAAAATTATAAGCGAGGACTTGTGAAACGGCATTAACTATATTATTAAAGAAAAACTTAATTGAAGTTCGCATGGATGCAGCCACACTCGCCGCAACAATCATCGCCAAACAAACTAGTAAACAAACTGGTTAAATTTCGCTTTTTACTTTGAAATATTATAGATAATTAGAAAATAACACTCCTGAAAAAGTAGGTTCTTTTTTAGCAACCTGAAAACCGCCATATTGAACCGTGAACAGATTACTGACGACCTACGTCTAAGCTAATTTCGAGATTAATTAAGTAATATTTCGAAAATAAGAAAAACTACCTCTTATTTATTTCGAAATATAATGATATAAGGAAAATATGATAATGAAAAAAATTTCAGGCAATTTGAACCGGAAAACACAAACTCGTGTAAAAGCTGATTGCCAAGATTTATCAATAGATCTTGTAAAAATATAACAAAAAGGTATTTTTTTATTTATAAATATAGGAGACAATATGTAAATAAAATCACTAAAAAAATTAGATTTATTTCTAATGTCCCAGCACCACAGTTATGTTGAACTCCCTATAAGCTGATTTCAGGATTCATTATTAAATATTTGGAAAATAAGAAAAAATTAACTAAATTTTATTTCGGAAAATAAAGAATGTAATCAAAACTTAAATATATTTTTTGGTTCACCCTCTATTGGTTTACACCGTCCAGACGCCAGAAATCTCTTTTGGCGCCGTCCAAGAAGGGTTCGAACCGACAAAAATCAGTTCGTTGCAAGCTCGTCGCGCGCTCGACTCGCCATATTTATACGCACCTTTAGTTAACATGTATAGAGAAACCACAGTTAGAGTGAACATATATAAAAACACCTCAGAATTTTCTACTCAAAAAGAAGTCCGACAAAAAAAACACAATATTCCAGAAGCTTTTCAGAGCAACCCTAAAGACTTCCGGGAATTAGACTGAAATAACAAAGAGGTCTGCACAGATAAAGAACACCTAGGCTATTTAAAGTTCACTATCGGCATAATTTCGATAGCTAACACTCCTGAAGAACTACCAAAACAAATAAGTGACCTCAAAAAAACCATTAATGAAGTAGGTCTAAAAATAAGACTAGCAACTACAAAATCTTGTGCACGATATATGTATATATATATATATATATATATATATATATATATATATATATATATATATATATATGTATTTCTACTGTGTAAAATACCACGACAGTCGAATAACTCAATAAACGAAAAAAAAAACAAAAGATTACGGAGAAAAATAAAAAGTTTTAGGAAATCGACTGCTTTGGTCCAAGAATTCTTTCCTGGAAAACTGAAGAATAATATAGTATAGTAGTAGGAAATGTTTTATAAAGTAACAAAACGTTATAATGGATCCATAAAATCTTAGACGTTTTTTCGAAATAATATTAGTTAAAGAGATACACCGTATTTAAAGGAAAATTTTATTTCTAAAAGAAAGCTATATTTTAAAAACAATTTAATAAATCGACGTTAAAATCTTTGGAAAAATTTTTTTTTTAATTTTCCATTGAAGGCGCTAGTGATATACATTAAATTTTATATATCTATGCATTTTTCTTACCGCTAACATTAGGTAAGTTTCGTACTTAGTTTTTGAAAAAACGTAATTTCTTAGGTAGGATGGATTTACCCTTTACTTAAAATTAATTCATTCTAGAAATATTTATAAATTTGGAGATAAAAAAGTTTTAAAATTGGGACTAAGTTAATGTTGTTTTAACATTCAGATTGAAAATAGGAGAACAAACTTAATTTTGTAACACACCTGTGAAATTCGAAAAACTCCCGACGTCAACGAAATTATTTTCATGCGTGTTTTCTCTAAAACCTACTTTAATTCTAAATAGCCTAACCCCGTCGCAAAGCTCCGCTATAAATACAGAATAAACACCGGTTAGGGAAAATGACGACAGCTGTGATTGACATTAAATCCTTCTAAAAATTGGATATATATTTTTAGCAAAAAATGTAAAGTGTGAAATTGAGTTCAGTTGTAAAAACGTGTTTTGTTAACAATATTATTTTGTTTCAGAATATTTCAAACCCTTAATTAAAATGTATTCATTTAGTAATTTTGATTTATATGAGAGCTGAACAGATTTGTAATTTCAGTTTATTGAAATTTTTGTTTGTATAGAATTATAATTAATTTTGAGGATATAAGTTGTTAACAATAATATAGAGTGTGTCCTGACCTTTACATTACTACTTAATAATTCTATTGGAAGCTTTAACTTGGACGAACTACAATGTAGCTGACGCTGAAAGAGCCTTTGGTTATTGTTGAAACGGAACTAATAGGAGATGAAAGATTTTCTCAACGAAATGCACCACGACCAGTTGGAAACAGATCTTGAGGTATTGTTGTCATACAAATAGATCAATTCCCAATCTTTAACCTTATTCGATTTTTTAAAAATGTTCGGAACACTCCCTTTTCCTTCTGTTATAAAACAAAAAATAAACAGTTTGAAAAAATATTTTTCAGAACATATCAAAGTTTATGATATTTTTAACTAACAATTAATTATTTGTAGTTCATGTTATGTTATATATATATATATATATATATATATATATATATATATATATATATATATATATATACTGTAAGGCAACTGACGTTTCGGTGAAATCTCATTCACCATTTTCAAAGCTCACTGTATGCCGGCTACGAGTGAACTGACGCCTGCGACTCGGGTGCTGTTGGTCCCGTGTGTACGCCGGACGCGTTCGTTTTCCAAATGGTTCTAGCCAATCAGGTTGTGAGACCTACTACGCGTCAGCGGCCCTGTTGTCAGTATTTGAGGTTGCGTTGCCGAGTTGTAATTTAAATAATTTATTGAGAGACGTACCTCTTGATATTAGAATGCAAATATGGTACATGCATGATGATGCTCCACCTCATTTTAACCGTATAGTACGTCATCACTTAATTAAAGTTTTTGGTCCTCGATTTATAGGTCGAAGTGGGCCTATTTTATGGCCACCAAGGCCTCCAAACCTAAATCCCTTAAACTTTCACTGCTGGGGACATGAAAAAGGATTGATATGTTCAACACCAGTAAACACTGGAGAAAAACTACTAGCGAGAATAGCACAGCATTATAATGAAGTCCGTAACAATGCCGGAATATTATTTACTGTGCAGTGGGAAAATATTCGAAGAAAAAGAAAATGTGGTTCAGTACGTGTAGCCCATATTGAACATTAGCCAAAATAACATTTAAACGTTTTCACTATTTTTGCATTTTATTAACATTGTAAATCAACCCCTTGAAAAGTTTCTGGACAATGTCTGAGCTGCAAATCTTTCAGCATAACATCAACTTGGCTGAGACAGCGCTTTCCCATAGATTAAGGCACATCAGCACATCCTGCGTATTTTATTTTTACCTATTCGTGTTTAGCATTAGTAACTTTTGAGTTTCTCGCATAAAAACCTATTTTTCTCGAAACCCAGCCGTTTAATCAAAATAAATTATGAGTAGCTTTTCTGAAAAGGAATGACCAAAGTATTTAAAAAGTTAGTTTTCAGCTCTGTAAAATGACATCTCACAAACATTAGGACCAACAAGTGTGGCTGCAAGTCGATTCCTGACTTCTCTGATGATCTGTAGTATGGTTTACTACTACATCTACTACTACCATGTTTATGCCGATGAAAACTAGGACGCAATACAAGTTTTACCTTATTAACCTAAATTTAACTTAACGTATGGCCAGAGGTTATTGACTGATTTATTATTGCCTCTATTATCTTAACTCTTCAATTGTATAATTTTCTATTGGTTTGTAGCCAAAATCAGTGACTCATGCATAGTAGTTCACCTTAATCTTCACCTAAAATGTTAGGAATGATTTAAGTGAGAATTTTTAAAATCGATGGGTCGGCAAAGGAAATAATGCTCCTGCAAATTGGTCACCCGGCTCACACGTTTAATGCCTTTCATGGGAAACTCTTAAACATGTGGTAAACTGTAAAGCTGTAAACACCGAAAAAGAACTGCGGGCCCGCTGTGGGCATGAAGACAAAATAAAGTATTATTCTTCGACGCAAAAATGATGGAAAAGGTGCAATTAATCTTTGCTTGCATCAAAATGGAGTTCATTTTGAACATTTGCTTAGAGCTGAATTAAAAAATTAAATAAATAAAATATTTCAGCTATTTTATTTGTTAACTTTGTATGTTATTCTTATCGTTCGTTGCAAGTTTACTTTGATATTATTGTCACTGTTAGCTCGTTATTATGTTATTTTCTTTGTTGGCCTATTAGTCCTTAAAAACGTTCCAAATTTCTTAGATCAGTCCTAAGCATGGATAAAGTGTGAAAAGGCTACAATGAGACTGTTATATATGTACACTGTTAAAAATAATATTTAATTTAATGCAAATTTAATGCCTATTCTACATTAAATTTAATGATTTTGTACTAAAATCGTGAATAATTGACATTTACTTTAAATCTAAAGCCAGTCATTTAAATATCAGTTCTTTGTATATTAAATTTTATTACATGGTATTTTAAATTTCAATAAAGTAACTGAAAAGATATTTCAACAGCAACCAACAAGCTGCACATTAAAATTAATTCACATATACCCTAATACTAAAAGAATTTACATTATTATTCAAGAAACACTCAATGAAACTCTAGGAGATGGCGCAACTTGTATTAAATTTTTTGTTTAGTATGATATAAGTTGTTTAAAGAACTCAATTTTCTTATGGTGAAATATACATGTCTGCCCCGTACTGACGGGAACCAATAAGTTCGAAACCAGTCTAGGTGGCAGATACTATCTATTTCAAAATATCCAGTTTTTCCTGGTTGTTTCAGAATTTTTTGAACTCATATTAATGTTGGTGCATTAAATATCTGATAACATATTTCAAATTCATTGAACACTGGCTGTATATTCATTGTACATAGTCACCTTAAAAAGTAATGATCGAACTTTATATTTCATGTATAACTACATTAGATTTAAGGGAACAAATCAGTTTAGATTAATGTAAATAATTAAATTTAATGCATTGCACTAAATGCATTTAATTAACGTTTGTGAAATTTGCTTCCAGTACATTTACTTTAAATTTAATGTGTTTCCTTGTTACAGTGTAATTAAACATTTAAATTCGATTATACCAAAAACGGCTGCTCATAGACATACTTACTAAGTATAAGTTTTTTAGCTAAATGATGTCAAGATATAAGTATTTTTATTTGAATTTGATTATGTCGAAGCACAAAAAAGTTATCAAGTGTAATTTAGTTCAAATCAAGCTATTATTAAAATATTTCAAAAGAGTTTAAAAAATTTATAACTTTGACACGGTGTATTTCTGCAATTATCTACTTTTGGACTAAGGTAAATTGTGCTTGATCCTCTTATCTTAGCTTCAGAAATACACACTAGCATTTTTTACGAGCCTCTCAGAGACACACTATATTTTGCAAGCTATAATGTTTTTTATTTAAAAGGAAATATTAAACGCTAGTCTGGAAATGGCATAAAAGTTGTGTTTGAGTTTCTCTAATGGAAAATAGAATAAAGTAAATTTATTGTATCTTACACTCATATGTCCTTTTTTTTTCCTTTATTTTTTAACAAGGCTTAATATTGTATGCTTACACTGAATATTTTTTTGTAAATTAAAAAAATAAATGTTTGAAAAAATTTACCTTGCCTTTTTTAACTCACAGTCTACCACCCTATGTCTAATATTAGGAAAAATAAAGTAAAAATGTTTACTTACCGGAAGTAATACCTAATAGGGGCCAAAAACAAACAACACAACTGAGAAACAATTCCCAACACATTTCTACTTAAAACTAAATTAACATGCGTCTTAAATAGGCACTTAATATATACTACCGAGACTAAATGTGAGCGCACAAAATGATTTTTATAGAATTTTATTGGCATGTTTCACATTCATTATTTAAGTAGTGTAATGCTCTCAAGTTTTAGTTCCTAAGGCTAACATTTAATTAAAATGATTGAAATGAAGACATTGCTTTTAAATATACACTTATACGAGTATGAAGGTTTTGACTAATAACAAAACTTTTATGTATTATAGTTTACTTTTAAATCGAAACAAGATCGTTTTTAATATCACTGGAAAATGTTTAATGTAGATGAAAATAATTAAATGTTCATCTTATAATTAAAAAATATTAAACTCATATGATGGCTTATTTGACAATTTTCGTTAAATTTTCTAGTGGTTGAGTTTTTTTATGATAATTTTCACTCAAACAAAACATAAAATTTTGCAAACTTTTATTTCTCGGCACGAAAACCAAAATTTTCTTTTAAACACATAGAAACAATATATGACGTTTCCTAGCTCTTTATTCCTTAAAAGGGCATACTTTAAAAATGGTGTACAGCGTGATTCTCCGAGAAATTTATCGAAAATTGTAGAAAAACTATAATTAGGAAGAATCTGAAAATTTGACAATCTACTAACATGCATGGGGGACAGCTGGCTAAAGTATTTTTAAGATGGCGCACTTCCAGTTATACCGGAAGCAGATGCTAACTTGCTTATTTTAAATGAAACACCCTATAAATTATTACATTTTTGATTTCTACATAAAATTCTAGACATATTTTGCGTATAATATTTTTTTTTACTTAAGTCTTACCGTTTTGGACATATTAAAATTTTTATGTCAAAAATGACGTTTGTGTACCAAAACTTAACCATAAATTTTTCCTATAAGAAAGTCATTGTTCTTTAATTTGGGTTAGCTTTCTTGTAAATGAAGATCTAATTTAGTAGTCTTTTATAATATTTTGAAAATTATTAGTATAGAGTGGTCAAAAAAGAGGAATAAAAATCGTATTTAAAAAATCGTCAAAATTCAATTTTTTCAAATAGAAAGCACCTATTTTTATAATTTTGTCATATTAAGCATCAAAAATTAGATTAACTTTGTATAAGGTTGTCTATTACAAAAATTTGTAGTTTTCAAAATATTGGCAATTCAACATTGTTCTGTTGAAAAATGCCATACAGCTTTTAAGTCTTGTTATTAGTTGGCTATGATGGCGAGGCGTGGTGAAAATAAAACAATAGAACCATACAAAATTATCACTATTTTTTGCCATTTGACATTCATTAATAATTATCATGCCGGGGCAATTAAATTACACGCACGAAGATTATTTAACCTTATTTATTATTTATGGAGAATATAATAGAGTTTTCAAGAACATGTGAAACATTTGCGATCTGATATCTGAAGAAACAGAAACCAATACTACCAACTGTTAAAAAGATTATAAAAAACTTCAGGAACATTTGGATCTATAAAAACTAAAAGAAATAGAAATAAACCAGTGTTTGTTTGAAGGTCATATACAATGATGTTTCTTGCGAAGTAGTAGATATCTGTTGGACTTCCATTGTCTTTATTTTTGTTGAATATCACGACGTTTCGGCTAGTAGTTATCTCTAGCCGTTTTTAAGTGAAACTAAATAAATTCCTTAGCTACATGACTATTTATACTAAAAGTAAATGCAGTAGAGTGTGACTTAGATGGGTGCAGTCATGCATGCTATGGCAAAATCACATTTTTTTATGCTGGATTTAATTTTAGTTTACAATTACTAAGAAATGGTTCCCACACTTCTCTTATATCTAAAGATGGTTTACTAAAACAACTCGAGTTCTAATATATGACAGCGGCTAAATGATTTATTTAGTTTCACTTGAAAACGGCTAGAGATAATTACTAGCCGAAACGTCGTGATATTCAACAAAAATAAAGACAATGGAAGTCCAACAGATATCTACTACTTCGCAAGAAATAAACCAGTTGTTAATAAAATAAAATTACAAAAATTACTTGAGTAAATGTTCAAATTGATGCCCTTGAACTTCCAAACATTCTTCGCACCTAAGGAGGAACTCTTCATGGGTGGCTCTTCTTACTGTCTGAAAATTAAGTTCTTCAAATGCTATTCTGACGCACTGCATGCAGTCTTCCAGAGTGGTTAATGCGGTATTGTATATTTTATATTTGATGAGTATTGTTAGGACGGGGGAGCGAGGTGGCTAAACATGTGGCCCATTCTTGGCTATCCTTTGATCATACTACAAGTTTTACAGATGATTGTTAACTAAATAACTATTATGTGGAGGCGCCCCATCATGTTAATAAAATAGACTTCTATGATCAGCCAACAGCAAGTTATCTAAATAGTTCACTTCCAGATTTCTCAAGATATCAAAGTAGTGCTCACTTATAAGTTAAAAAACGTATTTTGTATCTAGAAGTCTTCAAAAATAGTTAACTTCCAATCAAGTTATCTTGGTAGAATTCTAGGGCTGTAACGCCGTCATTTCTTATAGCACAATACACATTAAACTGCCTAGACTCTTGAAAATTTAATTATCTAAATGGACGTACGTTTGAGTCGCTCCAATAGTGGGAATTGCGTCGATTAAACAATCGATTTTTTGTGAATTTGGCTTCGTCCGACCAAATAATATTATCCAAAAAACCACCATTTTCTTGTGACCAAGTAAAATAAATTGATAGAACTCTACTCTTCGTGGAAAAGCAGTGCATTTTAAATATTGTATTATGGAATATACATAGGGATGAAAATTGTGTTTCCATAAAATCATTAAAACCGATGTGTGAAATAATCCAGACTCTAATGCTACTTGCCTTGTAGATATTGTCGGATATGCGGCGAAATATCCTAAAATTGTAGTTTTAATATTTTCATTATTAACCACTGGTATATTTCTTTTTCTTTTTGCTTTCATGTATCCAAAGTTCTTGGAATTTTCTATAATCGTTTTAACAGTTGGTGGTGTTAATTTCTGTTTTTGGATATCGGATCGCGAATTCCATGTTCTTTAAATAACTCACATTCTCCATAAATAATAAATAAGTTTAAATAATCTTGTGGTTGTAATTTAATCGCCCTGGCATGATTATTATTAATGAATGTCAAATGGCAATAAATAGTGACAATTCTCTAGGGTTTGATTGTTTTGTCTCGCCTCTTCGTCATGGGCAACTGATAACAAAACTTAAAAGCAGTATAACATTTTTACAATAGAAAAATTACAAATTTTTGTAATAGACAACCCTATACAACATTACACTTATTTTTAATGCTTAATATGATAAAATTATAAATTTAAGTGTTTTCTATTTAAAAAAATGACTTTTGAAGATTTTTTAAATATAATATTTATTCTTTTTTTTTGACCACTCTATACTAATAAGTTTCACGATATTATAAAAAGACTACAAAAGTCCTTCTTCGAATACAAGAAAACTAACCCAAATTAAATAATAAAGACCTTTTTATAGGAAAGCATTTTTAGTTAAGTTTTGGTCCGCAAACGTCATTTTTGCCATATAACTTTATATATATCCAAAACGGTAAGACATGAGTATAAAACATTATACATAAAATAAGTCTAGAATTTTACGTAGAAGTCAAATGTGCAATAATATATAGAGTGTTCCATTTAAATAAGCAACTTGGTATATACTTCCAGTATAACCGAAAGTGCCGCCATCTTGAAGATATTTTAGCCGGTTGTACTCCATACGTGTTGGTATACTGTCAAATTTTCAGATTCCTCATAATTATAGTTTTCCCACAATCGATCGGTAAAGTTCCAGGAGAATCACCCTGTATATGTATATATATATATATATATATATATATATATATATATATATATATATATATATATATATATATATATATATATATATATCGGACGTTTCACGTCAAAGGGCTCAGTGGGCTGCTCAGAACTAGAATACGTCAATGTTAATGTTTGTATTTCAAAACTCTATCGAAAGTCGTCTGATAATTCCAAAAAAACATCATATGCGATTCCAATATGGAATTTGCGATAATAGAAAATTCGATTTAATGAATATTATTGACAGATAAACATAAAGTCAGTATTTTATGAATTAAAATTAATTAAACCCCATCTGCTCAGTATTTGTCCCTAACTTCGAAAAATACTTCTAATCCTTGAATTAGCACTATTGTGCGATAAGTAATATAGTCTTACCACGTTATGTTCATGTTTTTTGGGACAGTAAAACCAATTCTAATATCCATATAACTTGCTAAGACTATACGTGTCTACGTTTAGAAATGAAGATGATCAGTTATTCCGATGTTTGAGAACCGAATACACAAATTTATAATTAGTTAATTTTAAGATTTTATTCATGGGTGAAAATGACCAAAGCCATACTCTTGCTTTAATTTTCCCACATAAAAACTTAAGATACTAAAGTGGATTTTTGTATATACTGACTGCAAAATTATTTCTATTCGCTTTTGGAAAATTGATCCAATGACACCATTTATATTAGAATCTTTATTATATTCGATATAGGTTACTTAAAGGATTCGCTTTTTCGATGGTCAGATATGGTTATGAATCCTGCACTGACGAGAACCAATAAGTCCGAAAGCGGTCAGTATATGAAGGTGCCCTGCCATGGGAGAAGTTTCCACCTTTCCTTGTATTTCCCTGCAATCTGAGTTAGTACTTTGTTTGCTAACTGTGTTAGAACAAATTACATCTATTCTAATAGTATAAGGTTTTTTCCGGTTGTTGAGAAATATAGTTTCTTTTCTATATGAATATTAGTAAATTCCTACTCTAAGGGGGTGAAAAACACAGAAATTTTTCACATAAATATTAATATCTCCAAAACCAAAAAATGAGGATTGAAAATGAGTACTTAACCTTTCCTCTGAAAACAAATTGTTATCTAGTTGTTTATTTGTATTATCCTTTCAAGCAGAGAAAATGAAAAAATATTTATGAACAGCTTGTTTCCTGCAAATACAACTTCGGTCCTCTCTCTATACGCGTTTCGACAACCTTATGGTCTCGTCAGTGGAGCTGTATCGAACCAAGAGCAAATTCGCAGGAAACAACTGCTAAATAAAATATAAATTCCAAAGTATGTTGGTAATATATTAAAAACTTGTCGACTTCGATCCCAGACTGGAAAATGTCGCCAGTCAAACGACATCTATACAATCACCGGACTAGTGCGACATCTGGCATAGAATTCAGCAGGTTTTTAATATCCCACCGATATTCTTTGGAATTTATATTTTATATAGCAGTTGTTTCCTACAAATATTGCTCCCTATTCGATACAGCTCCATTGACGAGACCATAAGGTGATTAAAAAGTATATGGCGAGACGAAAAGTGTTGTATTTGCAGGAAACAAACTGTGTGTATATATCCTTTCTTTTTCTTCGCTTGAAAGGATAATACAAATAAACAACTATTTAATACGACAGTTAGATTTCTCTGTTTCTGATTGAAATTTCACACTATTCCGATGATTGTATAGATGTCGTTTGACTGGCGATATTTTCCAGTTCAGCATCGAAGCCGACAGATTTTTAATATCCCACCGACATACTTTCGAATTTATATTTTATATAGCAATTGTTTCCTGCGAATGTTGTTCTCTGTTCGATACAGCTCCATGACGAGATCATCAGGTGGTCGAAACATGTATAGAGAGAGGACCATGTTTGTATTTGTAGGAAGCAAATTATTTGTATACGTTCTTTCCTTTTCTCTGCTTGAAATACATACAAATAAGCGACTATTTAAATACCGCACATAGATTTCTTTATTTCTTATTGAAATTTTGATTCTTTAAATTAATACGTAATTCAGCAATTTTCAGAAATTCATATTTTGAAGAGTGAAAAATAGAGTTTACTTAAGGTTAGTCCATTGAGAATTAGGTAATATGAAAAATGATTTTTTCACCTATGAAGGATGGTCGAAACGCATATGAAGAGAGGACCAGAGTTGCATTCGCAGGAAATAAACTGTCGGTATATATTTTCTTTAACCACCTGAACGAAATGGATGGTAATTTGTTAAACGAATCATTATTTATACTATCAAAAAGCGAATTTAAATCTGCTAAGAAAATGGAGTGATACTATATAATAATTTTGAATATTTCAGGAAAGACATACATTTATTAAATATTACTGCACGATTATATAGCATTTTACTCATACATTTCAACTATTTCTAAATATCTAGCGTAAACTATAAAACCCATCGTTTTACATATTACATATTTTAAGCGATATTATTTGAAGGAATACAATTTATATTAAGTTGCTCACGTATTAACTTTATACTAAATATTAATTAATTCAATAACCAGAATTACTAAAATTTTCCCTGAAGCCTTCGAGTTTCGATGGAAACTTTGAGTAAATATTTTGCAACTAAAATGTTAGGAATCAAACCAATTATAAAATCATTTAAATAGGCAATATTAACATATTTGGTATAACTGTATTTAATATTAATATCAAATAATTTTTCAGTATTTAAATGATGGTAACTTATTCTGTATTACTTAGATAGAGTTACGTAGCTACTTACAGTATACAGCTGTTAAATTAAATATGTTAGCAAAGAACCGTTTAAGGTTTAATAAAGGTATAATTCCTAATTCAATAAACTTATATTAAATAAATTGTCAGCATATCTTTTAGACACTAAACTTCTAATTCTCTAATATAGTCTAGTTTTGAAATTAGTCTAGGTTGACAACAAAATGTTTAAATTAGGATTAATTGAGTTTTGGACATAAAAATTCAATAACGAAAAAGTTTGTCCTTTATTACCTAATTTCTTAATGAACTAACCTGAACTGACCTCCAATTTTGAGACTCCGAAATGTGGATTTTAGAATATTACTGAATTACTCATAAATTTGTTTTCAAAGGAAAGGTTAAATACTAATTTTCAATCCTTACTTCGATATTTTTGGTTTACCTCTTTAACAACCTTTTAAAAAAATATAAAATAAATAGTTATATATTTATATTATATTCAATACTTTATCCTCTTACTATGAGTAGTTCAATTTATCAATATACCACACTCTTCTGTATCTAGTATGGACTCGGTACCAGACACTACGAAAGTTTTTGTAAGTCACCAAGCGTTTTTCAGACAGAAATACATGCCATAAGGAAATATATTCAATTCAACAAAGAAAAAAATTATCACGGCCAAGAGATTATCGTTATGTGGGTAGTCAAGCAGCCAGCAGTGCGCTAAGTTCACAAGTTATCAGCTCCAAAATGGTCTAGGAATGACCAGAGAAATTAAATGATTTGAATAAGAATAATCAAGTCGTCCTCATATGGGTACCAGGACACACCGGGATAGAAAGGAATGAAATAGTAGACAGGCTCTCGAGGAAAAGGCTGACATACCATTTCTGGATCCTGAGCGTTTCTGTGGAATCAGTAGCAGCATAATGCTTGAAGGATTAAAAATAGAAGCAGCGAAAATAGGAGAATGCATAAGTCTAAGTAGAAACCAAGGACTGTGAGGAGGAGGACGAAACCTCTATTTATATCCGAAGAAGAGGAGCTACTCACCTTGAAGCCGTTCAACATCCTAAGGTTCCTGATGGAAATAGGACTAAAGGACCTGCTCTAGCCGATAATGTAACTCTTACGACTTGGCAGCAGTAGGGGACACAATAGATCGCCCAGGTCGCAGTGTACAAACCCCAATTCTACTCACATACATACATACATACAAGTATTTAGTTGCGTATTCAGTTCCAAGTTTTTCTCACTTTCACAAGTTTCTTTAAAACCATAATAATTAGTAGGATATTTATAATCAATACTTTTTACTCTCTCAGCATGAGCAGCTTACACTTGAACAAGTATTTAAATTTTTGTTTAGGATCAAAATTTTCAGAAACGCTATAATGTATTTAATTGTTTGTTATGAATACAACACATATTAAGTTAATAGTTTTTTATCAATCTCTTGGTATAAAGTTGGTATTAAAATATTTTTCGTGAATATGCTGAGGCTTCTACCTATAGCACTTGCTAATATATAGAAGTTACTGAAATGTTAAAAACGCTGGGCATACTTAAATATTTGCATTAGAAAGTCAGCTAAGGCTTTCTAACATTTGAACATTTTTCAACAAAAGATAGGTTATGCTGCTTCGGTTATTTAATGAGTAAATCAGTCAGGACTTAATTTATTTACATATATAGATTTAGAGGGTTTCATTAGCTAGCTTTTGATAAAAATATTTTGAGCGTCATTTTAAATTCTTTTAGCATTTGGAGGAATTTTCGGGGTCGTACACAACGAATCTAAAATTATTTTTAAAAAGTTCAATATGGCGGATCCAATATGGAGGACAAAAATATTTAATTTTGTCTGATTTTCTCCAAAATTACTATGGAGAAGTTTTTGGGGTCGCACATAACAAATTCAACATATTTTTTTTTATTCAATATTGCGGATCCAATATGGGAACAAAAAAATCAATTTTTACCGATTTTCGCCAAAATTAGTATGGGGAGTTTTCGGAGTAGCACATAATGAATCTAAAATTATTTTTAAAAAATTCACTATAGCGGATCCAATATGGCGGACGAAAAAATCAGTTTTGTCCAATTTTCTCCAAAATAAGTATGGGGAAGTTTTCGGGATCCCACTTAACCAATCGGAAACTACTTTTAAAAATTCAATATGGCGTATCCAAAATGGCGGATAAAAAATTAATTTTGTTCGATTTTTTTAAAAATTGATATGGAAGAGTTTTTGGTATCGCACATTACGAATCTGAAATTATTTTTAAAAAATTAAATATGGCGGATCCAAAATGACGGATTAAAAATTCTACATCTCTCGATTTTGTCTAAAATGAGTATAGGAGGATTTTTGTTAGTGTTAATTACGAATTTTAAATGTTTTTTGAAAAACTCAATCTGGCGGATCCAATATGGCGTCCTAAAAATTTTACATTTTGCGATTTTCTCCAAAACTGATATAGCGGATCCTTAAGGGTGTAAATTGTGAATTTAAAAGTATTTTTTCAGGATTCATTATGGCGAATCCAGTATAGCGGACTAAAAATTTTATATTTTTTGATTTTGTTCAAATCGTTTTTGAGAATGTAAATAGTGAATATAAAATTATTTTAAAAAAATTGAATATGTCAGATGCAATATGACGGTCTAGAAATTTTAAATTTCCGGATTTCATTCAAAATTGATAGTAAGGAGCTTTGAAAATTATTTTTTTGAAATTCAATATGGGTTGAAAATTTTACCTTATTTCCATTTAATTAATTTGGTATTAGGGGTTTTTCGGGATCGTGTATTAGAAATATGAAGTTAATTTTTTACAACTATTAGGTTGATAAGATACAATATCAGAATCTGAAAATTTTTACATTTTCCGGTTTTGTCTAAAAATTATATTGCGGGATTCTTGGAGCGTACACAATCTCAATATGCAGTATAAAATATATCGGGCTAAGAAATTTACGTCTCAAGTTCTTTAAGTATCGATATTGGAATATTTTGGGGCCTATATTAACAATATAAAATTAATTTGAAATTTAAGATAGTGGATTTACTATGAGAAACTAGATATTTATTTGACACAATTTCACTGGTATTTGAGGAACTCTAAAAGTTAAATAATTTTTCGTTGTGCATTTTAGGGTGATTTAAAATTTTGGATAAAATTAGTACTTTTTTGCCACTTTGGAGTCATTGTGTTACACTGATCTCAAATGGGACTTAATTCAAATAATTTATGGATATCATAATGAATTCAAAACTAAAACTCGAAAAATTTCTAAATAAAATATCAAATAAAATATTTTTAATCTGTTTATGCGAATCACATTTTGTCAGCTATTAGTTTGGTGCCGACTTCAAGAATTTCAATTTGATATAAAAATTTATAGTTATTTTTCACTTTTTAGCGCACTTTTAGAAGTCAATTCAATTTTTTTTTATAAAAATTTTATCTATCTTTATGAAACTAAATTCAACCCATTATATAAAACAAGGTAATGTAAATTATTAGTACTAGAATTACAATCTTCTAGACTTCACAAAACAATGAGCTAAGATAAGCTTCATGATGGTTGTACACATCGTTGCAGGCTTAATAAAATAAAATTTATTTCTTATCCTTTACCATTTTAACAATAACAATATTCAATCTGACACCCTGTAGAAAATAAATAACCGTTTGAAAGCCACACCGGTTACAGAAAAATTACTGATTAGACATGCAAATAAAGGGTTTTAATGTTTACCTCTTATCCATGTACAAAATTGACCAAAACTCGGGTAAATAATAGCGAAGGTCAGGGTTTAGGTCTCTAAAATTAATTAATTAAAGAAAAAGGGGTTCGTTTACTTTACCCTGACTAATTTAAATAGTGGAATGTTACACAGAATGTATGATTTGACGACAACAAATCTTTTTTGCGTTTCTCCGACATTTTTTGTTTATTAGCAGTTTTTGAGTATAAATTGCTGGCCAACAACGACTTCGTATATAGGTTATTAGTAATTTTTATGAGACGTACGTGATAAGTACTTATTATTGTTATGCGTATCATAGCTGATTCACTTCGAATTTCGAATCTATCAAGCTTAATCTTAATTCGAATTTCATAACTTCCTAAGAGATCTACATTTATTGCAAGCACAAGCAGAATTTCCTTGTTCAAGAAGTAGTGTTACTAGGAACTGTCATAATAATCCCATAGGATTTTTTACTATGAACGATATATGAGGATAGTCCTAGAAGTACAAAGAATACACAAAAAATTTATGAAAAAAATCATTATTTCTTAACATAGTCTCTTTTAGCTCCATATATTTTTCGAAGCTATGTTCAATAGCTTCGATACTACGTTTATAGTAAGAACTGCTCAAAATATCCATCAAGCGCACACTGTAATGGAACAAATGTTAATTATTTTTCATTGTTCAATATCAACTATATTTTGTTAAAATAAATAATTAAATAATCACTCTGTGAATAGATATGCCGTGGGAATAGGGTAGTTATATTTTTTTATCACTATCCAGGAAGGTCTAAAGGAAGAATAAATCAGTTATCGAACTTAACTTTTATGATCTTTGTCGTTTAAATGTTTTCTTAAAAAAAATACATAAAGTCAGTTAATTTATGAAGACGTAATAGGACCCTCTCTTAGAATTGCCTATAAATCCGTCTAAGTAATCCTGCCCTGGTTAAGTATATAAAACCAGATGTGATAAGGGTAGTTTTAACATATGGTATGTGGAATACCGTTAAAATATTTTAAATTATTGAACAAAAGAATGATCAAATACACTCACTATAATAGAAATATATCGTTTGACCATTTGTAAAAAGAATTATGATTAATAATTGTTTTTTCTATTCACAAGAAATAATGAGTTAAGATGTTTATTGCCAAAACAGCCAAGAAAAGTGAATAGTTTTTTTACAGTCCTTAACATATATTCTTTTAGTTATAGAAAGAAATAGAATAGTTTTATCAATTGTGTTATATAAAAATTAAGCTTAAGATGCTCACAGGTCAATTCGTGAATCAAACATCCCGTATGGTACAGCTAACGCCCTCAGTAAGAAAACTCCCAAATCTTCGAACAGAAGGGTGTCGGGGGGGGGGGGGGGTGTAAGATTCCAAGACACTCTTTTAAGGAATAGCAAATTTTAGTTCCAATCTGAAATTCGAATAAGGGTGATCGGTACCATTCAATAAACCCAGTGCCGTAGTGTATATTTGGCGGGAATGAAGGTTTTCTTTGTTTGATTTATCTTTGATTTAATTCGGGAAGTTAAGGGAGTATCATGTGTTATTTTAGTGGGGCATTTCGCGATTTTCATACGATTCGATTAAGTAATATAAATAGCTGTTTTTCGCGTTTTATTTCTTTTTTTTGTTTAATATTTTATTAAGCTATTTATACGTATTTTTTTTCAAAATTAGTTTTTAGATTTTTGGTTAAAATAACGACCGAGAAGAGCAATTATGTTAGTTTTCGTAATTGTTATTAGTTTTAAGTTTCTCATTGTAAATAGTTCGTTTTATTCTATTTATTTTGTTAATAGACTAAGTGTTTTGAGAAACTTGTTTTATTCAATTTAATTAAAACCTTCACGCGAATTAACTTGCGGGCGCGCTGCTGCGAGATCTACAAAGCAAGAGATGTCTACTGACCAACTAATTAGCAGCCTTTCCTGAGTCCTGAAGATGTGAGTCATGGTTGTGGTAAGCTTTAATAATCGTAGTGTTTGGTACTAAAGCTGCAAGTGAGAAGTTGAACGACCAGACTTCCAGAGTGTCTTTATTACTGTGATATTTAATTGTAGGTTATTAAAATAGTTACTAATTATTATGGGACAAAAATGATTATAGATAAGATAATTAACGATACCTCAATATGTCATCGGCAAGAGTCTATAATCAAATTCTGTCACAAGACCACCTCTTCATTTGGTATAACGTTATATGATGGCTTATGATATGACATGACTTGGATCATTAGCTAATAAATAACGCGATAACTCACAGCAGAATTCGATATATTACTACATAGTGGCTGCTGTAACGTTCTGTCCAACTAAACGACCTGCTATGACGTCATATGACATACCATAATAAGAGAGTCAATTGTACATATTAGGTGTAAATAAACAAAGTCCTAGAATTAAGAAAAAATAATGTCAACCATGACATTCTGTGTCTGTTGAGAATATATAATATAATATTTTAAGCAATTAATTATATAATGAAATATTTTAAACCATTGTTAAATACTAGAAACAAAAAAATAGACCTGTACATTACAAACGCACGAATATTCTTATTTCAGCAAGCTCTATCTTGAAAGTTTGGTCATTTGTGGCCATTGAAACATTTGAGCAGAACATGCTCAGGATACACATTCTATCAAGAATTCACTCAATTTAATAGAAATTACTTTTCAATAAAATTATTGCGGTGTCCTTTCTAGTGCATAATGAGTCAGAAATAAAAACAAATATAATTCGCTCATCTTTCAAATAAATAATTTTTCCTACAACAGAGTGCACGACGAATATTACTTTTTCTTTGACTTGTTAGCCCTGCCCTTTTAGACAAAGAGAGGCTATATCTTTAAATGTTAGCGTCTTTCTTACATCAAGCTAAGTAGGCATACTGTTACCCGCGCTCTATTATTTATCTGTTTATATTCTCGACTCATCAGGGAGTTAAGTATTTGTAAGATATAAGATTTATAAAGAGAATTTTCAAAGGATTATGAACGTAGTATTCTTATATCGATTATCATTTATCTTGATACTGTGAAATCTCCATAATATTGTAGATATAAAATGATTAAGTAGCTTCAGAAAAGGTTTTTATAAAATATTCGCAATCAATGCAGGTTGATCGGTTGAGCAAGTCGCTGAAAAATTAAATATACTATCACAGGCTCAAAAAATTATTATTTCGGATTTGTATCATTCATTATTCTTAACTGATATTTCTTTCATATAATTTTATATATTCTACATTTTGCTTATCTAGTTTAAATTTGAAACGTCCTTTAAGAAATTTCAGAAATTTTGAGTTATTTCAGAGCCCATATTATAGAAATGATTTAGGTTCACACCCCTGGTTATAATTCTAGCTAAATAGGGATTTATACTACCCTAAAATTTTTCACAAAATGAATCTTTTTTTTTTTTGGCATGCTAAGTTAGAAATATTTTCAGAGTTTAACCATTTCAAAATTCAAACTATTTCCAAAGTTATAGTAATGAGGGTGTCAGCCCGAAACTCTGATAGTGAACAGGCCGGTCAAAGCCTTGGCAAAAGTTATTGTTTAATATTCTTTTATATTAGATATTTTGAATCAGTTCTTTACAATATTGTTACAAACTTTATAGCGTTCTACATTTCCTAGTATTAGTTGTGTTCGTAGTTTGTATTTAGGTATATTTTCTAATGTAACGAACCTTGTAGCGTTTTATATTTCATAGTATTAGTTTGTATTCGTAGTTTGTAGGGTTTTAGATATATTTTCTAATGTAACGAACTTTGTAGCATTTTATATTTCATAGTATTAGTTTGTATTCGTAGTTTGTGAGGTTTTAGGTATATTTTCTACAAGTTTATAATTTATTTAAGTAATATTACCTTTGTTAATTTCCTCAGGAGACGACTATGAAAGAAGGTCTGGAACTTTTTAGAAAATTCGATTTCCTAATTTTTAACATGGAACGTCTATTTTGGAGGGTCTAGAAATCGCCGGATTATTCCTTTTTCTTATTTTGATTACCCCATGTAGTATGGAAATCCTTCTAGAGAATTAGGAATCTTCCGGCATCGACCAAAAGGGTATATAAAGGATCCAGATCTGCTTTCTCAGTCAGTATATTTCGAGAGTTTGTCGACGCAAGTTAAATGAATTTGACAAGTGTCAAAAGTAAGGTTGGCAATAAAAAGTTATTAAAATAATACAGTGTGTGTAGTTTGTTTGAAGACTGGCCGTCCGGAACAATATGAATTACTTGGGAGATTTCAGAAGGTGAAAATAACTCAGGTTCATAAAGTTGGAACTAGTTTTGACTCTCTAAACATTCAGCGTCATAAAATCAGTGTGCGCCGCGATAATCCGAGAAGTTGTATTCTCAGCGAGTACCTATAACCAAAATGAGAGCCCATCAAGAGACGAAAGAAGCCAACGAATTGGAAAAAGATATTCAAAAATTGTCGAAGGATATCACGATATCAATATCATATCAGATATGATCTCTAAATCGCAGAATGGACGTAATTCTTAAAAATATTTGTTTTTTTCTCGAAACTTCGTTCTCAAAACTGGTCAACAAGTTATCTCAAGACTGACTCAACAATTTTGATAAAATTTAAACCATATATTTTTTTTTAATATAGTCTTTGATGTAGCATACGATTATTTTGATTAAAGTTTGCGTTCAAATTGTATTAATTTTAAAAACTCCAAATCCAGCCAAAATGTAAATTTTCTCTTCAAACTGCTGTTTTTACTACATAAAAAATTTCCTTATGATAAATCTTAGCTATTACATTTCCAGATAAAAAAAATGTTTCTTTTATTTTTCAGACAATGCCTGACAGAGAAAAGAATTTCACCACCAAGAATTTTTAAAAGAGGGTTCTACTTAACAGCTCATGTTTGCTTAATTTTCTAACTTTTTATTCGTTTTTTTGTCAAATTATTCATAAATACATTATGTATAAATGTAAAATAAAAAATTTATTTATATATTTAATAGCAATAAAAAATTGTTATTTTTATACCCATTTTCCAAGCGCCAAGGTGGTGCAACCCCTAATCAATTTTGTAATAATATAGATATATTTTTTTTTTGTAATTTTAGTGTATTTAAAGGAAAAATCGAGAATTATTTCTGTAATATTACATTTGTCAACCCACAGTGTATTGAAAATTTGTTTTTCTTCGTACAATTAGTATAAAATTAATGTGGGATGTCTATTTTTTTGGGTAATCAATAGATTCTATTTTGGAACTTCATTTATTTTGTATTTTAAATTTGTATAAATAATTAAGTAAATCCGATCGATACCCTAATATCGTTTTTCCTTCATTAAAATACATTCTCAAAGTCTTCGAGATGGGTAAGTCTATATTTTGCCATTTATGAAGAAAAATTATTTATCATAAAAAAATTGTATCATTAAACAAGTTGGTTATCGTTACAGACCTGTGGTTGATCAATTAAGGAAGTGAAAAAAGACTGTATGGTGATGCTTTAATGTTTTTGCATATATTTTTGTAATATATTACGGGTTGATAAAAAAAATCATATATTGTTTTGTAACGAAGTTACTAATTTTTTGGGCATGAGTATGTTCGCCGGGATTTAATTTGTTTACTATACATCCGAAAAATCTAATTCTTGCTGGAAAAGATTGCTTAAAGTTTGAATATTACCGGAATATAATTAGATTTACCGCGTTATGCCAGGAAATATCATTTTCCGAGATTTTCAGAGCGTCCGACCATAGTAATCGCGCGCCGCATACAGCAGTATTGTATGCGCGATCACCGCACGCCGTCACACGTCAGCGTAGTGGGAGCTCGGGCCGTCTATTTAAGCCTGAGCATGTCGTAGTACTACGGATCAAATCTAAAATCACGACGTCTGGGCATTAAACAGTACCACTTATAATTAATATCCTACCGACACGCTCCGCCTGAAAATAAGTACAAATACAACATCTAAATATAAATAAGTAAGTCAACATAGGGTGTCTGGGTAAAGGCGTCGACGGACCCACTGATGAATCCAACCGTCGACGTCATGGACGAAACACCGCTGTAACTTTTGGGTCAAATATTTAATTAGATTGTATATTGCCGGGTGCAGGGGCATTTTCTTCGTGCGAATACAACATGGCATCCCTGGACATGGGACCTTTGCGGGGTTTGCCGGTCTGAATCTTTAGGGGAGAGACCCGACAGGGTTCAGAGTGGGATTCGACGGTTTCTTAGGGGAGGGACCCGCTAGAGCCGTTTAAAAGACCCAATTCCGATACCATGATCGGGGATTCTTAGGGGAGGGACCCGCTACATAACCTGACATGGAATTTACCTCGCATAGAGTCTGCCTTACTAGCGACTGGATCCCTCGTAATTGGGCCGAAATTTGCAGCGCGTCGTGGAGTTCTAGGCACCCAGCTTTCCATCTTGATTCGTGAACAAGACCACAGATCACGGAACAATATGAAAAGTGGTTGCTTGAAGGGGGGCGTGTCGTAGTACTACGGATCAAAATTAAAATCACGACGTCTGGGCATTAAACAGTACCACTTATAATTAATATCCTACCGACACGCTCCGCCTGAAAATAAGTACAAATACAACATCTAAATATAAATAAGTACGTCAACACAGGTTGTCTGGGTAAAGGCGTCGACGGACCCACTGATGAGTCCAACCTTCGATGTCATGGACGAAACACCGCCGTGACTTTTGGGTCAAATATTTAATTAGATTGTATATCGCCGGGTGCAGGGGCATTTTCTTCGTGCGAATACAACAAGCAGACCATTATTTCGCTGAGAACTGCACGTTCTCCACCCGGGTCAACAGTCAAAACGGACTGGACTGGATCGCCTGCCGGACCGCGCCTTCCTGGTCTAGCAGTGTAGGTAAGGCTAGGCTTGTGTGTAAATGGTGTTTCACCATACACTTCCTTCCTTACGTCCTACCCCGCTAATGATCAGCATTGCCGAGGAACCTTACAAGAAAGGGCAATGTCGTTCCATACTTCTGACGCTGTCGAGGACCCTTATAAGAACGGGCAGCGTCAGTTCCTTTCGTTCCTTCCTACCGTCACCGATACACACACGCACTAAATGCCGTCAATATTATCTTTGTTTCCGTATTAACCAGGAATGTGTTTTACCGCCAGGGGCCCTCCGATGTCCGTTGACAAGGGCGCTAAACAACTGCCGCCCCGACGCTTGTCGCCGCTGCCGCGTATAGAGATCACCGTCGCCGTGTAGAGACGCCGCTATCGCTGAACGATGCCGAGTTATTGTTACATACCGTGTGTACCGCCGTCGGTCGAATTTTAATACGAAGGGCCGTGAACCAACCGTGAACGCGGATTTTATATACGAGGCGCGATAATTTGCGTACAAGCCGTCGTGAATAGCGTCGCAACCGTATAGTACGAGGTACGTGAATAGCTTCGTGAATGATACCGCCGGGTTACCAGTAGTGAACATAACCCGATTCGCTCGATCCCCCCACTCCTCGACCTTGACCTTGACCTTGCTTCACCCCTCTTTGGCCCCGCCCACATGTCCTTGTCATTGACCTTGAAAGTGCACGTGTGCTTTGGCCTTGGCCTTGTGTTCAAGGTTGTGTGTGACCTTGACCTTGACCTTGGTCGAGACGACCTTGGCTTTGTTGAAGGTCATCTTGGGTGTGTGACCTTGAAGATATGTTACGTGGTTGGGGGTGACCTTGAATGGTTTTATATAAGGTATGGGGCAGTTTCATTCATCAGTTGGCTCTGACTTGTATAGGTAGTACATGTGTTAATATTTGACAAATCATGGCATATGTTTGTGAAAATTGCGGTTCTAAGTTTACTAATATTTATAATATGAGACGTCATCAAAGAGAATCGTGTGCGGCGAGATTTAATGAAGTGCCTGGAAGAAAACGGCTCCGGATTGAAGAGTATACATCGACGATTCCGCTAATTAATTGCGCTACATGTAATGTAGATGTTCCAATAAATCATATGTCAGCGCATAAACGAACACAACAACATAAAAATAATTCATGTTTGCCGGTATGTCATGGTGTGCAACTCGTTGAATGTGCCTTCAAAAGAAGAATTGCCACCTATCGGGTTAGCAGTGATATGGAGCATTCCGATTACGTAATGTTCTTTGCAGACATTAAATCCAAGGTGGTGGAACTTGTTAATAATTTATTGCGTGTGCATCATGCTTTAAAAGTTAACATGACAGCTGTTGGCGAGTACATGCTTCCATCACAAGAAATATTCAGTGAAAAATCCTTCAACACTGCTAATCAAATAATTAGTGTAGAAAGTGATTTGGATGCCGTTTACCATTCTTTCACCGAATTAATAAAAACGCAGGCGACAGAGTTCCAGGAGAAAGATTCAGGTATGGAAAAATCAAAACCCGATATATTAAACTGATTTTTATATATTATTTTTCTTGTTATAGGATGGGCTCTTGTGCGAATTTTATACTTGGAAGTTGGTATCAACAAGTATATGCTTATGGGCGGCTCATCATACATCAAGTTGCCGTGTTCTATTGAAAAGAAAGGAGCTGTCGTCAATGTGATTAACCAGGACGAATTTTGCTTTGCGTGGGCTGTAACATCAGCATTGTTTCCTCCAACAGCAGAGCCTTCACAGAAGACATCCTACCCCCATTTTTCTAGAGTGCTAAATGTAACAGGTATGGATTTTCCAGTAAAATTACGTGACATTAAAAAATTTGAGGAAATGAACAACATATCAATTAACGTATACGGTCTGGAATCTAAATATGAAAATAATGAAGTAATACATGAAGTTATTGGTCCACTGAGGTATGCGTCAAAAAAGTTGGATAGGCATGTAAATTTATTGTTAATTACAAAAGACTGTAGTAGTAAAGATGGCGGTGAACATTTTTGTGATACGACTTGTTCAAAGAGTCATTATTGTTGGATTCGGGATTTATCACGTTTAGTTTCAAGTCAAATTAGTTGTCAACAACATAAAATATATTTCTGTGATGGTTGCCTCATTTATTTTAGTACACCGTCAGCTTTAACTTTACATCAAAGCTACGATTGTAACCACATTTTCACGCAAACACCCTCAGTGGATTTAAAAATCGATAAATTTGGAAAGAGTGTGCCGGAAAATATTTTAAAATTCGAGGGTATAGAAAAGCAAATGCACGTTCCATTCGTGGTTTATGCAGACTTCGAATCTGTTTTAAAACCCGTTGAAACGGTACAACCAAACCCACAAAATTCTTACACTGTAAAAAGTTTTAAACATGAACCATATTCTTTTGCTTATTTAATTAAATGCTCTTTTGACGACTCACTTTCGAAATTTGAGCTATTTCGGGGGAATAATGCAGCTCAAGTCTTTGTGGATCGTATCGAGTGTGATTTAAGGGCTCTATACAACACATATTTAAAATACATTAAGCCTATGAAACCGTTAACGCCTGAAGAAAAAAGGGAGTTTAATGATGCTAAAATATGTGGTATATGTGAAGGCCCTTTTGAAGAGAGTGAGATTAAAGTACGAGACCACTGTCACATAACTGGTGCAAAAAGATTTGGTGCTGCACATTCCGTTTGTAATTTAAATTATAAATTACCCTCTTTTATCCCTATCATATTTCATAACTTAAGCGGCTACGACAACCATTTATTTATAAAAGAGTTATGTAAATATGGGGATAAAATTGGTGTTTTGGCTCAAAGTAACGAAAAGTACATATCATTTACCAAAAGCATTTATGTGCACGATTATTTTGATAGTAAATGTGGAAAAGTCAAGAGGAATTATTTAAAGTTGCGATTTATTGATAGTTTTAAATTTCTGTCAACGTCTTTGGAAAATTTAGGCAGCGGTTTAAACGACGACGATTTTATTGAAACGCGGAAACATTTTTCAAATATCAACCAATTTAATTTGATGCGTCAAAAGGGTGTTTTTCCCTATAGCTTTATTGACTCTATAGAAAAAATGGAAAATACATGTCTTCCAAGTAAAGATGAATTTTATGATAATTTACGGGAAGAACATATTAGCGATGAAAGCTATAGAAGAGCAAAAGAAGTATGGCGCTTGTTTGGGTGTAAAACTTTGGGGGACTATTCGGACGTGTATTTAAAATCAGATGTGTTGCTATTGTGTGATGTTTTTGAGCAATTTCGGAATAATTGTTTAAAATTCGATAAACTTGATCCGGCACATTACTATACCCTTCCAAGTTTATCATTTGATTGTATGCTACGTATGACTAAGGTAGAGTTAGAGCTCTTAACTGATATAGACATGATACATTTTTTTAAGAAAGGTATACGCGGCGGCATAAGCCAGTGTACAGAAAGGAAGCACATCGCTAATAATATTTTTTTACCAGACTATGACCCAACAAAACCTTCTTCATTTATAACATACCTTGATGCTACAAATCTATATGGTCATAGTATGTCACAAGCATTACCATATGGTGGTTTTCGATGGTTAAGCGAGCGCGAAATTCTGGATTTAAATATTATGGCTGTTGGTGATGATAGTTTACATGGCTACGTTTTGGAAGTGGATGTGCATTATTCGACTGAGTTGCATGATGCACATTCTGATCTTTCATTTCTAGTAGAAAATATCATACCGCCAACAGAAAACGCTAAATTACCGAAATTAATTCCTAATTTACAAGATAAAAAAAAAATACATTGTACACTATAGAACTTTAAAACAAGCCATCGCCAACGGCTTAGTGGTAATGCAAACCCATCGAGTATTACAGTTTAAGCAATCAAAATGGCTAAAATCGTATATTGATTTTAATACCAATTTACATAACAAGGCCACCACAAAATTTGCGAAGGACACTTTTAAATTAAAAAATAACGCGATATTTGGTAAAACTATGGAAAATGTGGAAAATCGAAAGGATATAAAATTAGTAACACATTGGGAGAACAGTGTAGGCAGAAATGGAGCTAGAGCACTAAGATCCCGCCACAATTTCAATAGTAGCTCGATATTTACCGAGAACTTTGTTTTGTATACATATGAATAAAGTTAAAATATTGTACAATAAACCAATTTATATCGGTTTTTCCATATTAGATATATCAAAGACTGTAATATACGATTTTTATTATAGTTTTATTAAATCCAAGTTTGGTGATGATGCTTCGTTACTTTACACCGATACTGACTCGCTTATATTAAAAGTGTATACGGAAAACTTTTATCAAACTATATCAGAAAACCCCGAAAAATTTGATACATCAAATTACCCCGAAATTAATAATTTCAACATAATTAAAAGTAATTCTGTAGTTGGTAGAATGAAAGATGAGTTTCCTGGTGATCCGATAATAAGTTTTTATGGTACCGGCGCGAAGGCTTATTATGTAAAGTCCATTAATAATGAATTAAAAAAAGCCAAAGGTATCAAAAAATGTGTTATCGAGAAAGACCTTCATCAGGAAGACTACCAAAGAATTGTTGAACGGGGTGGTTTGATATTAAGAAAGATGAAGACATTTAGAAGTGAATTACATAACATTTATACCAACATAATAAATAAAGTAGCATTGTCACATAGCGATGATAAACGTTATGTAATTCCCATTTCAACCAAAACTCTACCTTGGGGGCATGCAGACATAGATTTTTACAAAACAGACCCGGAAGAAAACTTAGCAAATTTAGTCACCGTGTTGGAATCATTTCTAAGTCAGGACAGCACGTAATCTGGAAAATCCATATTTCATTATTTGTATTGTTTTTATTATTTCTATTAAACATACAACATTATTATGTAACGATAGTATTGTAATTTTTTTTTTAAATAAAAAACATGTATTCATTACTTGATTGCTTTTTTATTGAACCTTTATTTTAAAATTATAAATATAATGAAGTGTCGACAAATAACAAACTGTAAAATTTGTCTAATAGTAAATTAAACGCACAGGTCTACGAGTAAATGTTTAATGTGAAACAGGTTTGCTGACAAGATCTCCATAGTCTTTTCAATTTTCAACATTCTAGAGTTAAGTTCATCACGCAGTTCGTCTTGCCTAAGTTCATATATTGCAATAACAGTATCATCAATGTAACCTCTAAGTTCTTGACCGGTTTCAATTAATTTCTTGCGTACGTAACCTTCAAGTTGGTTTCTGAATATATCTTTAATAACAATTGTTGAGTCATGTAAAGCTTTCTGCGTATCTTGCACACACTGAGCAAGGTTATTATCAACATAATTTCGTGTGGTCGCATCGTCTCCTTCAAGAGGTTCTGCTAAATAGCACAATCTTTTGCTTCCCATGTCGTAATCTCCATTAGGTGTAAGTTTAAAACCTATTCCTGAAGGACCTCGCATAAAGTTAAAATCCTTAAATTTTCTTTTGCGACCGAACTTATCAATAGTGTTTACTTCTGACATTGTTATGTGAGACTGATTTGAAACCATTAGATTTCACCCTAATATATGGTTCTATTTCATTAATAAACGGACTCTGCAGAAAAATATGGATTGCAAAACGTATTTTAGGTGATGTTTAATAAATACACGTACAGATTCATTTTGCTATTGTTTTATTGAAAAAAAAAATTAAAATATAACAAAAGATTGAGTTTACTTTTTATTATTAAAAAAAATAAAAAAAATAACAAACAAAAAAATTAAAAATTAAGAAATAAAATACATGTTAATTTCTTCTGTACAGGTAAGCTTCTTCTATGACCCAATTTCTTCTCTGGATGGCACGTTCATTAATGTCCTTGAACTGGTAGTAAACTAGTCCACAAAAGCCGCATTGTACAAATTTAACCCTGAAAAGGTCAATGTAGTTGAAGTCGTACGTAAGATCATTTCGCCAGCAGATACCTAGTCTTTTACAATGATGACAAGTTAAATAAAAAGCTTTTGGTATATGACTGTATGTTTTGGCTGCTTCACTAGGTTGTTCATCAGTTGGCAACATGATGTTTGAATATGTTGTACTTTTCAATCGCGGTACTCTAATTATGTATTACTTTTTAAAATAACCTTGACAGGACCAAAAAAAAAATCCTTGAAAATTACAACCTCGAAAACGACCCTGACATTGACGGGTACTTTGACCTTGGCCTTGGCCTCGCATCTAACAAGTTTAGTACTATATTTATATGCTTCTTTAAAATAACCTTGACAGGGACAAAAAAAAATCCATGAAAATTACAACCTTGAAAACGACCCTGGTATTGCCGGTTACGTCGGCCTTGGCCTTGGCCTTGCATCTGACAAGTTTAAATATTATACTTAATGCATCGAACAAAAGGAATAAAGGTGGTGTAGTGGGGGAAATGGGCATAAAAGCAGACTTGCTGGCTCGAGCTCTTCACAGTTCGTCAGAACACCAAACAGTGCAGTGCTAAGAAAAAGTTAATTGTGTGAGTTTTAATATCGAAAATGTCGAGTATACGGTCTCTTTTAGATGCTCTTGACGTGAGCTGCGGTTCGCAGCAAGGCATGCTGGATAACATGAGTGGTTTGGAAGTGTTAAGTCCGGGGGTATTCGAGAATTGGAATGGCGTGGAGCATGAAGATGCCGAAGACCGAGCCCTCAATGATGGTCGCGACGAAGAGTTAGTTCAGTCGGCAGCGCAATTCCTCGAATGCTGGACGGAGGAGAAGGAGCCAAAGATAAATGTGATTAGTGATGTGGTTGTGCAAAAAGCATCGCGGCCTAGGGAATCTTCTCCGAAAGCTTCGAAATTGAAAAAGCTCTTGACTATGCGGAAGTCGGAAATCGCCGATAAAAAAACATTTTATTCGGCGATTAAAGGTGTGGGACAAGGGAAGAAGAAAAAGTTTAACTTTAAGCGTCCCTCCACCCCTGTTCCATTACCCGACTTCCTAAAAACAGCACCAAAAGAGCCATTGTCGGTAGAAGTGGAAGTCATAGAAGGCCCCGATGGACCAACACCACCAACGCCACCAACACCGGCCAGCGTTGAGAAGGAAATAGTGTCGGAGGTGAAGTCTTCCCCAGCGCCACTGTCGCCGATATTGGGGTGCCGGAAACCCATGAAGAAGCGGTTTAAGCGGTGTTTTGAAGGCGATGAAGTTTCCGCTGCTTCGTCGTCGTCGTCGTCGTCATCGTCATCGTCTTCACCAAATAAAACCGCTTCTTCTTCGTTAATATATTCCGAGCCATCGCAACCGGAGTGGGTCGAAGACTTCGCCAACTCTCAGAAGAGCAAATTGACAGACATTTATGACATGAAAAAACGCTTAGTGAAAGAAGTGAACGAGTGTGACAGTGACATTTTAGAACTTGAAAGACAATTAGAGATAAAAAAGGTGAAATCTGCGCGGTTAAAAAGACAATTAGAGGACTTTAATAAATTATGTAGTAGGTGTTAGGTAGTTGTAGATATTAGCTTTTAATTTATAGTATTAAGTTTGTAAATATATACATATTGTAGTTAATAAAAAAAAGTGTTTGATCAAATTTTTATATTTTATAATGAGAATAAAAATGACTTGAAAATTTATTTTTGTGTGTTATTTCATATAGGCCCTGTCCCACATAATATTAGGTAATAAAAAAAAAGAGTGAATAATCCACTAAAACTACGCAATAGCAATAGTTGTAATTATTTTCTGATAATATTTACAAGTATGCTAAAACATGGTTCGGTTTATGAAGTTAAGGTTCTGTCGCCAGAACTTCTAATACTTTGTATCTCAATATTGTATGTTTTTATGAAAAAAACATAAAATATTGGTTACAAAGTATTATAACCAACTAAAACTACGATCAAATTATTTTGTGGTCCTGAAAAGGACCGTTTGGTTGTAAAACATGCGACTCTTTTATTGTGTTGTGGAGTCGCACGGCCCGTCATCATCAGCGGGGGTGGTGGTGTTGTCCTCTGTATATTCGATGATGAACCGCCAAAGTTCATCCCATCTGGGATCGTTCAACTCTCACTCCAGACAATTCTCTGTGGTAGAATCTACCACAGGGCATTGGATGGGTTGTTGTTGTTGTTGAGTCGCAGACATGTTGAACTAAAATGATTGTAATAAGTATTGGTGGTCGTATATATAGAGACAAATTAATGGTGGGGGGTGAAAACAAATGTCGTATTACGTATTGAGATCAAAAGTTGTTTGCGGTCTCAAATACGAACGAACGATTTAGCTGGGTTCCACCAGCACTTAAAGTTTTAATACTTTGTATCTAATATTGTATATTCTATACATACAATATTCGTAACAAAGTACTAATATGTACTAAAACTACGATCAAAGTATTTTGTGGTCCTGAAAAGGACCGTTGTTGTGTGCCCTTAAAAAGGGCCAGGGAGAGTGTGGGGCTTATGGTGCCCCATCCTCGCTGGTCGACCACCAGCTTGACGAATCGCAGGGGCCTTGTGGGTGGTCGAGTGTTGGTGATGCTGGAATTTCCAGCACCGCATCTTCCGTCGAGTCCGGCTCTGGCTGCGGCGACGGAGTTTCGAGTCTTTGTAAGACCCAATCGCCCGCATCGTCTAATTCCACTAGACCCGGATCATGGTCATATACTAGCGGAATCGGCTCATCCAAGTCGTCCCAACGTAGGACATCAATTTCAAAATCCACCTCGTCGTCGTCGTCGAAGACTTGCAGGTCTCCAACGTTGTCGGCTACTATGTCATCACTAAAGATGGATGAGCATCGGCTGGCGGGTCTTTCTTCCTCCATGTTCATCGTATGAGGGTTGATGAATATATGACAGTGTAACTGGCCCAGTCTCATATATATAGAACTACCCCCACCCCACCAACGGATTCTAAATGTTATGTATTGGTGAGAGCTTATAGAATTATTGATTTTTTCAAAAACTTTAAATAAGGAATTAGATTTGTTTAGACAATAAGACTTATTCTTAATATTTTGTGAAGAATACATTACAAAAAAAATAATAGAAACCTTGTTTGAACTGTTAACATTTTCATAGGTTCTCAAGCATATAACTTGGTACTTAAGCTACGAGACAAATCGTCGTTAAACGAATATCTCGCCCCATAAGTGACGATTACTAAACTACGATCAAAATATAATGTGGTCCTGAAAAGGACCGTTTTTGTGGCCCTAAAAGGGCCTGGGGGGAGGGTGGGGTGCCTACCGTGGAGTAATACCCAACGATATTAACACCGACCTAGGTGCAGCCCTTGGTCTTCTCATTGGCGGCACCGTCGTCGTCGCTGGTGGTGTCGGCGTTGCAGGCGGTGCCGAAGGTGCCGCTCCTGGTGCGGCACCCCCGCACTCCTCACACTTGCATATTTTGCCGGGCACGAATGGCCTGACAATGCCAATGATCCTTTTTGGTATATCTTCCATCTTGCCGATCGAATGTGTAATGATGAAATAATTCTAATACCGGCCTCTATATACATTCAAAAAGTTGGAGGGGGTAAGGTGGAGTGCATATATGCATTATATAAGTTTGAGAATAATATGATTTTATAACTCACCGTATCTCTGGTATGGACACAAACTACCCCCCTCCACTTTTCTAGCATATAGTACTAGACTTTCTCTACATTTTTTTCAAATAAATTTTTTTGATATTTCTAACCATTACTTTGCTACATATTTACAAAAAATGCAAATTATGCATATATTTTAATTATTTTCAGGCAAGGTAAGGAAAATTTTGAAAATGTTTTGATGGAATCGTAATAAGGAAGAGTTGAAGTATATCACACTATTTTTCCCGATTCGCTAATATAAAAAAAATTTTTTCATCTCATTTTGGATGGGCTCTGGCGTCGTAACGGTTGACGATAAAAAATTGGAAAAATACATATATTGTGGGAAATTTTCTCTAGAATCCAAAAAAAAAATTTCCGAACTTCTGTCACCGCAAATAAAAAAATCGATACCTCAAAAATTGTGCCGCGTAGCGCCGAGCAGGCACACTAAAAAAAAAAAAAAAAAAAAAAAAAAACACCCTCCCCTACAACTTCCGCATACTCCCGTTCGGCGCTCTAGCCTCCTAACTCGAGAATTTCAATTTTTTCGTCTAAATTTTTTGTCATTTTTAAGATTTTCCAAATTTTTTTCACCATTGTATTCTACTCAAAATTCTAGGTAATTAAAGTGTTTTATTTTTTCTCTATCTTGAACGGTTCCCGAGCTACAGCGCTTTAAAAAATCCAAATTACTAACTTACTATAACCCTTTTCTTCAAATTTCATCTTTCCGAATTTTGAAAAGTACTACCATATGTAAAAAAAATTCTCTTTCTAATTTCCTAATATCATTTTGCTCCAAAACTTCAACTTTGGCGCGCATTCACCATTTTTCAATTTTTTTTGAAAAAAATTTTTTTTTTACGTTTTTACTATCGAGAAAAATGCTTGCTTATAGTACTCGATTTCCTCTATATTTTTTTTTATAACTTTTTTCCCTATTCCTAACCGTTACTTTCCTACAAATTTTCTAAATCCTTGTTTTCATATTTTGCCTTAAAAATTTTTTCTTGTGTTATTTAAGCTCTTTTTTCCACTTAATAAACCACCATTTTCTAAACTCCCGTACTCCTTTCTTAAAGAGCGGGCTTTTCCGCCAGCTTTTTTTTTGGTTGGGTTTCAAATAAATATAAAACTACTAATTCACTCATTACAAATTTATTGATTCAAGAACATTATTTTGTGTTACATATAATAGATACATTAAAATATAGATTTATTGGTCACCGAACCGTTTAATACATTATAACTAAAAAATGAGTCGTGAATAACTAATGCGTACACTTTAGTGTCTTTGGGGAATTTATTCTTTCTCCTTTGGAACTCCAATTTTACATCCACTGTCGATGAGTTAATCGCCTCTGGTTGATGACTGCAATTGATAATAAAAACGGGGTTTTTCATATATTCCGCGAACGTTATCATCGGATCGTTTATCTCGCGCCCGTAGTAGCTGCTTTGGAAGTTTTCGTAATTGTAATAGGCTGCTGCGTACAGTTTCTTGGCGAAATCTAAATTCCATCTTTCGTAGGGATAAACGGTTGAATTCAGATACAGTCTAATGTCGCATACGTCGGCGTGGGTAAACTGGGTTGCGTTTTTTTCTTTCTTGTTGCAATTATTGCTGTCTTGAAACCCGACGATTATATAGCGCGGTCTTTCCAGACTTGTACTCGTTCTCAAGGCCCACACGTCGGAAGATGTATGCCTTAAAGCTGGTAATTCGTACAGATCCCATTTACGATATGCCATTTGAATACTGGCATTGTTTCCTCCTTTATTAATGCGAGACAGTATTTTCAATTTTTGCTTGTCGTCTGGAATGATGTAACGAATTTTCCATTCGATTTTGTCGATACTAATTTCTGCCTCTACTTCGCCGACGTAACAATTGGTAAAAGTGCGAGCTATAATCATAATAAGCTCTTGTTTTACGTTGAAAACACCTTTTGCGTAATCTTCGGCGAATCCCATAAGATATTTTAAGGGTAATTTCCCGGAGAATACGTTACTTGCCGTGTCTACGATATCTTGGTTTGCTTCGTCGAGACCCCATCCGCACGTCATGAGAGATCTTTGTTGCAAACTTCCGAATGAAACCATGGTTTTTAATGTCGTCGTAACTCCAGGTTTACGAACCACGGCGACCTGCTCACCTCCCATCTCGTAGCGAATTTCATCGAACAAAAATGCGAGGGCATTATTTGATAAAAAACATCTTTTCGTTGCGTCTATGGGTTTAAATTTTCCTTCGATATATATGTAACTTTCGGCGATATCCAGTATAATATCTTGAAAATTAATGGGGATACGGACTTCATCCGAATTGTTGAATGATGGAGATCCGTATGGTTTATACGTATGCTCTTCTAGACTAATAATGGAATTGTCCAAGATGGGCTCGGAGAAAACCTCTATTTTATCGCTGGTGGTGGAAATCATTTTCGCACTTTAAGACCGATTGATTTTAAAAATTTATAGTCTTCGGCAGATAACTGTTGAGATGTTTGTAATCTAACGTCTGGACGACGACTAACCTTGACGTTAACTCTTCTTTTACTTTTATTATGTTTCGGCGGTTCCCCCATCTTAGTCGACAGCACACACAATTGACGATTGAAGCAAAAACCCATTTCTATGAAAGTTTCTTCAGTTCCAATTTCACGATTATTTTCTCGCCTTGAAAATTGATTAGATCACCGCTATCGTCCAAGATGCGAAGAGAAATGTTGTCGATAAACTGACGTCTTGCCGGCATTAACGGCATATAAATATTATTTTGTGGTTCTTTACTGATTTTGTAACCGGGCTCCACGTCGATATCGAATTCGAACAAGGTATGACCTTCCACCGAATTCATATATGCTCCGGAAATTATATTACAATCTACGCGTATGATGCGTACTTTCATTATTTCCACCATCTCGGTTGATTCGTGCTTTTTGTCTCTTTTTAACACCGTATGATTAAATCCTAACATTTTACCGATACTCGCCTCTCCCCGGAAATCTATAGTATATTGGGATTTCAGTTCACATTTCAGCGTATTATTATTAGCGACCAAGTAAAAGATTCCATCGTTCTTTTCTTCAGTTGAAATCCTCAAAGCCTCCAACATAGCTTTACCTATCTCATCTATTTCATAGGCCCCAGGTGGAATCTGCAATTGTATCGACTCGGTGGTGTAACCCTCCTTCATGTAAGCAAACTTATTGTTGCTTTCGTCCACATTAAAAATTGAATTGTATGTATAAAATCCCAGCAATGCCAGACCATATTTGTTCTCTCTATTTAATTCGACTGGTGGATAAAAATCGGCGCTTAAGACGCTCGAGTGTCCTGTTAGTGTGAACGTATAAGACATGACTAACCATTAAAACATCACACATCTCGGTTTTATTCTTAGCGGCAACATTTAAAAAGATTCATCTTCAGACCTTTTCTCACTGCATTAGATAGTGATGTTTTTATGCTATTTTCTGCTTTTATGCGCACATCGCTGATTTTGCAATAACAACAAAATATTTTTCTAGCTGTAAGATCCTCATCAGCCGTAACCTCGTTTAAATTGCTGCTGCTGCTGAAATAATGTTTGCAACCGCACTGATATTTTAATATATCGATATCGCTTTTGAGGTGCTCGGGCAACTTTTCCCAAACGAATGGAATTTCATTTGGGGCTAATGCAATCATTACTTCCTTGGGCATGTTTTCTAACTGTTTCACGGTCATTTTCCTTAATCCACCGGCTAGATGAAATGCTTTCAGTGATTGCAACATTTTAGTATAGTTATTGCGATCCATTTGCGGTGTTAATGGTGACGATGATGATGATGACATCTTTTACGCTGATGATTCGACAAGAAACTTTAAGCACAAATGTCCACACCAGACTGTTCCAAAATCCTGCTGACGATCGTATGTATAGTAAATAATTTTTGATGGTTCCGATCCCGTTTGTAGATATCGTACCAATTCGATCGGTGGGGGTAAATCGCCGAAGCTGTCATAATATGTTACTTTAGAATTATTTTTTCTATAAGCTACCCAATGAGTCCCTGCACCACGCGTACTATCCAAATTCACTATTGCTGCTTCGTAACGTCGAGGACCTTGTCTAGGTAATAAATCCCTCATATAAACGCCTCGAAAGTGTCCTATTCTTTTCTTTTTGGCATATTTTTCTATATCGATGTTAGATAGTGGTCTTCGAGGTAGGGATTCAATTAGTTTTTTGATCTACGATTTAAAAATAATCCCATACCTTTACGATATGGCTTTAGAAACAAACCATTTCCTTTCGATTTTAAATACAGGCCGGCACCGGTTTTATCTTCGCTGCTTTTTTTTACTGCTTTTATGGCGCGCACAATTCCCGCTGCCCCACCGACTAATGAACCCAAAGCTGATAACCCGGCAAAAATTGGTATTAATGGTAATATTCCACCAGTTTTAGGAATCGGTATTATTCTCGGTGTACGAACCTTCCTTTTGCCTCCTGCCGCTTTTACCGATCTACGTGCTGCCGACAGAGCTATTTTAGATGCATTCATGACATCTTTTTCCAACACATTTTTACTTCCGGCTTTTAATAATTCCCTTCGAACTGCTTGTCGAATAGCTGTTCCGAAACTGGCTTTCCGAACATGTCGATTTTTATTAACACCTTTCCTTTTTGTATGACGCGTGCCTTTACTAGATGTTTTTTTTGTTGATAATGATGATGGTACACCCATACCAAAACGTTGTTTTCCTTTCATAATGTTTGTAACTAACCAAGCTGCTGTTTTTTCACCTAAACTGGAATCTTTCGATTTTACTCTATTCCAAGCACTTTGTTCGAGCTCGTAATCCGCTCGATGTCTCGCACTTATGTTGTCTTTATTATGTAAATAGTCTAAATCGTGTTTTTTGCATGCGGCATCCAAAGGATTAATGCCTGGATCACCTCTTGTTACACGTTTTATTACTTTTGTTCCGGGTCCGCAATATTGATAACCAGGAATGTGTACCTCGAATGGTAATTTATTTATTAACGAATTCACAATACCGTATCCAGTTTTGTTGGAAACGTGAGACCGTCCACTTCGTTTGACGCTCGGCATCTGAATGACAGTTTTTGTGAAAAATTGCCTATAAAATATCAAATTTTCCTAAGATGCGCGTTATCGATCTTAAACAAAAACTTCCTATTGACAATCTCGATGAAAAAGTCGGACTTGGATTTGAAAAGAAGATAATGAAGAGACACGGTCCTCTACTTCCTTCCTCTATTCGCGGCCTGTTAATTGGTCCATCCAATTGTGGAAAAACTAATGTCATGATTTCGCTGCTTACACACCCCCTTGGGCTACGTTTCGAAAATGTCTATATTTACTCGAAATCTCTGTATCAACCGAAATATGAGTATTTAAGGAAAATTTTAGCGCCCATCAAAGGTTTAGGCTACTATGCCTTTAGTGATTCCAGTAATATTGTGGAACCGTCCGATGCAAAACCAAACTCTATATTTATCTTTGATGATGTTATATGTGAAAAACAAGATGTTATAAGATCGTAGTAGTGAACATAACCCGATTCGCTCGATCCCCCCACTCCTCGACCTTGACCTTGACCTTGCTTCACCCCTCTTTGGCCCCGCCCACATGTCCTTGTCATTGACCTTGAAAATGCACGTGTGCTTTGGCCTTGTGTTCAAGGTTGTGTGTGTGACCTTGACCTTGACCTTGGTCGAGACGACCTTGACTTTGTTGAAGGTCACCTTGGGTGTGTGACCTTGAAGATATGTTACGTGGTTGGGGGTGACCTTGAATGGTTTTATATAAGGTATGGGGCAGTTTCATTCATCAGTTGGCTCTGACTTGTATAGGTAGTACATGTGTTAATATTTGACAAATCATGGCATATGTTTGTGAAAATTGCGGTTCTAAGTTTACTAATATTTATAATATGAGACGTCATCAAAGAGAATCGTGTGCGGCGAGATTTAATGAAGTGCCTGGAGGAAAACGGCTCCGAATTGAAGAGTATACATCGACGATTCCGCTAATTAATTGCGCTACATGTAATGTAGATGTTCCAATAAATCATATGTCGGTGCATAAACGAACACAACAACATAAAAATAATTCATGTTTGCCGGTATGTCATGGTGTGCAACTCGTTGAATGTGCCTTCAAAAGGAGAATTGCAACCTATCGGGTTAGCAGTGATATGGAGCATTCCGATTACGCAATGTTCTTTGCAGACATTAAATCCAAGGTGGTGGAACTTGTTAATAATTTATTGCGTGTGCATCATGCTTTAAAAGTTAACATGACAGCTGTTGGCGAGTACATGCTTCCATCACAAGAAATATTCAGTGAAAAATCCTTCAACACTGCTAATCAAATAATTAGTGTAGAAAGTGATTTGGATGCCGTTTACCATTCTTTCACCGAATTAATAAAAACGCAGGCGACAGAGTTCCAGGAGAAAGATTCAGGTATGGAAAAATCAAAACCCGATATATTAAACTGATTTTTATATATTATTTTTCTTGTTATAGGATGGGCTCTTGTGCGAATTTTATACTTGGAAGTTGGTATCAACAAGTATATGCCTATGGGTGGCTCATCATACATCAAGTTGCCGTGTTCTATTGAAAAGAAAGGAGCTGTCGTCAATGTGATTAACCAGGACGAATTTTGCTTTGCGTGGGCTGTAACATCAGCATTGTTTCCTCCAACAGCAGAGCCTTCACAGAAGACATCCTACCCCCATTTTTCTAGAGTGCTAAATGTAACAGGTATGGATTTTCCAGTAAAATTACGTGACATTAAAAAATTTGAGGAAATGAACAACATATCAATTAACGTATACGGTCTGGAATCTAAATATGAAAATAATGAAGTAATACATGAAGTTATTGGTCCACTGAGGTATGCGTCAAAAAAGTTGGATAGGCATGTAAATTTATTGTTAATTACAAAAGACTGTAGTAGTAAAGATGGCGGTGAACATTTTTGTGATACGACTTGTTCAAAGAGTCATTATTGTTGGATTCGGGATTTATCACGTTTAGTTTCAAGTCAAATTAGTTGTCAACAACATAAAATATATTTCTGTGATGGTTGCCTCATTTATTTTAGTACACCGTCAGCTTTAACTTTACATCAAAGCTACGATTGTAACCACATTTTCACGCAAACACCCTCAGTGGATTTAAAAATCGATAAATTTGGAAAGAGTGTGCCGGAAAATATTTTAAAATTCGAGGGTATAGAAAAGCAAATGCGCGTTCCATTCGTGGTTTATGCAGATTTCGAATCTGTTTTAAAACCCATTGAAACGGTACAACCAAACCCACAAAATTCTTACACTGTAAAAAGTTTTAAACATGAACCATATTCTTTTGCTTATTTAATTAAATGCTCTTTTGACGACTCACTTTCGAAATTTGAGCTATTTCGGGGGAATAATGCAGCTCAAGTCTTTGTGGATCGTATCGAGTGTGATTTAAGGGCTCTATACAACACATATTTAAAAGACATTAAGCCTATGAAACCGTTAACGCCTGAAGAAAAAAGGGAGTTTAATGATGCTAAAATATGTGGTATATGTGAAGGCCCTTTTGAAGAGGGTGAGATTAAAGTACGAGACCACTGTCACATAACTGGTGCAAAAAGATTTGGTGCTGCACATTCCGTTTGTAATTTAAATTATAAATTACCCTCTTTTATCCCTATCATATTTCATAACTTAAGCGGCTATGACAGCCATTTATTTATAAAAGAGTTATGTAAATATGGGGATAAAATTGGTGTTTTGGCTCAAAGTAAGGAAAAGTACATATCATTTACCAAAAGCATTTATGTGCACGATTATTTTGATAGTAAATGTGGAAAAGTCAAGAGGAAATATTTAAAGTTGCGATTTATTGATAGTTTTAAATTTCTGTCAACGTCTTTGGAAAATTTAGGCAGCGGTTTAAACGACGACGATTTTATTGAAACGCGGAAACATTTTTCAAATATCAACCAATTTAATTTGATGCGTCAAAAGGGTGTTTTTCCCTATAGCTTTATTGACTCTATAGAAAAAATGGAAAATACATGTCTTCCAAGTAAAGATGAATTTTATGATAATTTACGGGAAGAACATATTAGCGATGAAAGCTATAGAAGAGCAAAAGAAGTATGGCGCTTGTTTGGGTGTAAAACTTTGGGGGACTATTCGGACGTGTATTTAAAATCAGATGTGTTGCTATTGTGTGATGTTTTTGAGCAATTTCGGAATAATTGTTTAAAATTCGATAAACTTGATCCAGCACATTACTATACCCTTCCAAGTTTATCATTTGATTGTATGCTACGTATGACTAAGGTAGAGTTAGAGCTCTTAACTGATATAGACATGATACATTTTTTTAAGAAAGGTATACGCGGCGGCATAAGCCAGTGTACAGAAAGGAAGCACATCGCTAATAATATTTTTTTACCAGACTATGACCCAACAAAACCTTCTTCATTTATAACATACCTTGATGCTACAAATCTATATGGTCATAGTATGTCACAAGCATTACCATATGGTGGTTTTCGATGGTTAAGCGAGCGCGAAATTCTGGATTTAAATATTATGGCTGTTGGTGATGATAGTTTACATGGCTACGTTTTGGAAGTGGATGTGCATTATCCGACTGAGTTGCATGATGCACATTCTGATCTTCCATTTCTAGTAGAAAATATCATACCGCCAACAGAAAACGCTAAATTACCGAAATTAATTCCTAATTTACAAGATAAAAAAAAATACATTGTACACTATAGAACTTTAAAACAAGCCATCGCCAACGGCTTAGTGGTAATGCAAACCCATCGAGTATTACAGTTTGAGCAATCAAAATGGCTAAAATCGTATATTGATTTTAATACCAATTTACGTAACAAGGCCACCACAAAATTTGCGAAGGACACTTTTAAATTAAAAAATAACGCGATATTTGGTAAAACTATGGAAAATGTAGAAAATCGAAAGGATATAAAATTAGTAACACATTGGGAGAACAGTGTAGGCAGAAATGGAGCTAGAGCACTAATATCCCGCCCCAATTTCAATAGTAGCTCGATATTTACCGAGAACTTTGTTGCTATACATATGAATAAAGTTAAAATATTGTACAATAAACCAATTTATATCGGTTTTTCCATATTAGATATATCAAAGACTGTAATATACGATTTTTATTATAATTTTATTAAATCCAAGTTTGGCGATGATGCTTCGTTACTTTACACCGATACTGACTCGCTTATATTAAAAGTGTATACGGAAAACTTTTATCAAACTATATCAGAAAACCCCGAAAAATTCGATACATCAAATTACCCCGAAATTAATAATTTCAACATAATTAAAAGTAATTCTGTAGTTGGTAGAATGAAAGATGAGTTTCCTGGTGATCCGATAATAAGTTTTTATGGTACCGGCGCGAAGGCTTATTATGTAAAGTCCATTAATAATGAATTAAAAAAAGCCAAAGGTATCAAAAAATGTGTTATCGAGAAAGACCTTCATCAGGAAGACTACCAAAGAATTGTTGAACGGGGTGGTTTGATATTAGGAAAGATGAAGACATTTAGAAGTGAATTACATAACATTTATACCAACATAATAAATAAAGTAGCATTGTCACATAGCGATGATAAACGTTATGTAATTCCCAGTTCAACCAAAACTCTACCTTGGGAGCATGCAGACATAGATTTTTACAAAACAGACCCGGAAGAAAACTTAGCAAATTTAGTCACCGCGTTGGAATCATTTCTAAGTCAGGACAGCACGTAATCTGGAAAATCCATATTTCATTATTTGTATTGTTTTTATTATTTCTATTAAACATACAACATTAATATGTAACGATAGTATTGTATTTTTTTTTTTTTTTTTAAATAAAAAACATGTATTCATTACTTGATTGCTTTTTTATTGAACCTTTATTTTAAAATTATAAATATAATGAAGTGTCGACAAATAACAAACTGTAAAAGTTATTGTTGAAAAATTTGTCTAATAGTAAATTAAACGCACAGGTCTACGAGTAAGTGTTTAATGTGAAACAGGTTTGCTGACAAGATCCTCCATAGTCTTTTCAATTTTCAACATTCTAGAGTTAAGTTCATCACGCAGTTCGTCTTGCCTAAGTTCATATATTGCAATAACAGTATCATCAATGTATCCTCTAAGTTCTTGACCGGTTTCAATTAATTTCTTGCGTACGTAACCTTCAAGTTGGTTTCTGAATATATCTTTAATAACAATTGTTGAGTCATGTAAAGCTTTCTGCGTATCTTGCACACACTGAGCAAGGTTATTATCAACATAATTTCGTGTGGTCGCATCGTCTCCTTCAAGAGGTTCTGCTAAATAGCACAATCTTTTGCTTCCCATGTCGTAATCTCCATTAGGTGTAAGTTTAAAACCTATTCCTGAAGGACCTCGCATAAAGTTAAAATCCTTAAATTTTCTTTTGCGACCGAACTTATCAATAGTGTTTACTTCTGACATTGTTATGTGAGACTGATTTGAAACCATTAGATTTCACCCTAATATATGGTTCTATTTCATTAATAAACGGACTCTGCAGAAAAATATGGATTGCAAAACGTATTTTAGGCGATGTTTAATAAATTCACATACAGATTCATTTTACTATTGTTTTATTGAAAAAAAATTAAAATATAACAAAAGATTGAGTTTACTTTTTATTATTAAAAAAATAAAAAAAATAACAAACAAAAAAATTAAAAATTAAGAAATAAAATACATGTTAATTTCTTCTGTACAGGTAAGCTTCTTCTATGACCCAATTTCTTCTCTGGATGGCACGTTCATTAATGTCCTTGAACTGGTAGTAAACTAGTCCACAAAAGCCGCATTGTACAAATTTAACCCTGAAAAGGTCAATGTAGTTGAAGTCGTACGTAAGATCATTTCGCCAGCAGATACCTAGTCTTTTACAATGATGACAAGTTAAATAAAAAGCTTTTGGTATATGACTGTATGTTTTGGCTGCTTCACTAGGTTGTTCATCGGTTGGCAACATGATGTTTGAATATGTTGTACTTTTCAATCGCGGTACTCTAATTATGTATTACTTTTTAAAATAACCTTGACAGGACCAAAAAAAAAAATCCTTGAAAATTACAACCTCGAAAACGACCCTGACATTGACGGGTACTTTGACCTTGGCCTTGGCCTCGCATCTAACAAGTTTAGTACTATATTTATATGCTTCTTTAAAATAACCTTGACAGGGACAAAAAAAAATCCATGAAAATTACAACCTTGAAAACGACCCTGGTATTGCCGGTTACGTCGGCCTTGGCCTTGGCCTTGCATCTGACAAGTTTAAATATTATACTTAATGCATCGAACAAAAGGAATAAAGGTGGTGTAGTGGGGGAAATGGGCATAAAAGCAGACTTGCTGGCTCGAGCTCTTCACAGTTCGTCAGAACAGCAAACAGTACAGTGCTAAGAAAAAGTTAATTGTGTGAGTTTGAATATCGACAATGTCTAGTGTACGGTCTCTTTTAGATGCTCTTGACGTGAGCTGCGGTTCACAGCAAGGCATGCTGGATAACATGAGTGGTTTAGAAGTGTTAAGTCCGGGGGTGTTCGAGAACTGGAAGGGCGTGGAGCATGAAGATGCCGAAGACCGAGCCCTCAACGATGGTCGCGACGAGGAGTTAGTTCAGTCGGCAGCGCAATTCCTGGAATGCTGGACGGAGGAGAAGGAGCCAAAGATAAATGTGATCAGTGATGTGGTTGTGCGAAAAGCATCGCGGCCTAGGGAATCTTCTCCGAAAGCGTCGAAACTGCAAAAGCTCTTGACTATGCGGAAGTCGGAAATCGCCGATAAAAAAATATTTTATTCGGCGATTAAAGGTGTGGGACAAGGGAAGAAGAAAAAGTTTAACTTTAAGCGTCCCTCCACCCCTGTTCCATTACCCGACTTCCTAAAAACAGCACCGCAAGAGCCACTGTCAGTAGAAGTGGAAGTCATAGAAGGCCCCGATGGACCAACACCACCAACGCCACCAACACCGGCCAGCGTCGAGAATGAAATAGTGTCGGAGGTGAAGTCTTCCCCAGCGCCAGCGCCACTGTCGCCGATATTGGGGTGCCGGAAACCCATGAAGAAGCGGTTTAAGCGGTGTTTTGAAGGCGATGAAGTTTCCGCTGCGTCGTCGTCGTCGTCGTCGTCATCGTCTTCACCAAATAAAACCGCGTCTTCTTCCGAGCCATCACAACCGGAGTGGGTCGAAGACTTCACCAACTCTCAGAAGACCAAATTGACTGACATTTGTGCCATGAAAAAACGCTTAGTGAATGAAGTGAACGAGTGTGCCAGTGACATTATAGAACTTGAAAAACAATTAGAGATAAAAAAGGTGAAATCTGCGCGGTTAAAAAGACAATTAGAGGACTTTAATAAATTATGTAGTAGGTGTTAGGTAGTTGTAGATATTAGCTTTTAATTTATAGTATTAAGTTTGTAAATATATATATATATATATATATATATATATATATATATATATATATATATATATATATATATATATATATATATATATATATTGTAGTTAATAAAAAAGTGTTTGATCAAATTTTTTATATTTTATAATGAGAATAAAAATGACTTGAAAATTTATTTTTGTGTGTTATTTCATATAGGCCCTGTCCCACATAATATTAGGTAATAAAAAAAAAAGAGTGAATAATCCACTAAAACTACGCAATAGCAATAGTTGTAAATATTTTCTGATAATATTTACAAGTATGCTAAAACATGGTTCGGTTTATGAAGTTAAGGTTCTGTCGCCAGAACTTCTAATACTTTGTATCTCAATATTGTATGTTTTTATGAAAAAAACATAAAATATTGGTTACAAAGTATTATAACCAACTAAAACTACGATCAAATTATTTTGTGGTCCTGAAAAGGACCGTTTGGTTGTAAAACATGCGACTCTTTTATTGAGTTGTGGAGTCGCACAGCCCGTCATCATCATCAGCGGGGGTGGTGGTGCTGTCCTCTGTGTATTCGATGATGAACCGCCAAAGTTCATCCCATCTAGGATCGTTCGGCTCCCACTCCAAACAATTCTCTGTGGTAGAATCTACCACAGGGCATTGGATGGGTTGTTGTTGTTGTTGTTGAGTCGCAGACATGTTGAACTAAAATGATTGTAATAAGTATTGATGGTCGTATATATAGAGACAAATTAATGGTGGGGGGTGAAAACAAATGTCATATTACGTATTGAGACCAAAAGTTGTTTGTGGTCTCAAATACGAACGAACGATTTAGCTGGGTTCCACCAGCACTTAAAGTTTTAATACTTTGTATCTAATATTGTATATTCTATACATACAATATTCGTAACAAAGTACTAATATGTACTAAAACTACGATCAAAGTATTTTGTGGTCCTGAAAAGGACCGTTGTTGTGTGCCCTTAAAAAGGGCCAGGGAGAGTGTGGGGCTTATGGTGCCCCATCCTCGCTGGTCGACCACCAGCTTGACGAATCGCAGGGGCCTTGTGGGTCGTCGGGTGTTGGTGATGCTGGAATTTCCAGCATCGCATCTTCCGTCGAGTCCGGCTCTGGCTGCGGCGACGGAGTTTCGAGTCTTTGTAAGACCCAATCACCCGCGTCGTCTAATTCCACTAGACCCGGATCATGGTCATATACTAGCGGAATCGGCTCATCCAAGTCGTCCCAACGTAGGACGTCAATTTCAAAATCCACCTCGTCGTCATCGTCGAAGACTTGCAGGTCTCCAACGTTGTCGGCTACGGTGTCATCACTAAAGATGGATGAGCCTCGGCTGGCGGGTCTTTCTTCCTCCATGTTTATCGTATGAGGGTTGATGAATATATGACTGTGTAACTGACCCAGTCTCATATATATAGAACTACCCCCACCCCACCAACGGATTCTAAATGTTATGTATTGGTGAGAGCTTATAGAATTATTGATTTTTTTCAAAAACTTTAAATAAGGAATTAGATTTGTTTAGACAATAAGACTTATTCTTAATATTTTGTGAAGAATACATTACAAAAAAAAAATAATAGAAACCTTGTTTGAACTGTTAACATTTTCATAGGTTCTCAAGCATATAACTTGGCACTTAAGCTACGAGACAAATCGTCGTTAAACGAATATCTCGCCCCATAAGTGACGATTACTAAACTACGATCAAAATATAATGTGGTCCTGAAAAGGACCGTTTTTGTGGCCCTAAAAGGGCCTGGGGGGAGGGTGGGGTGCCTACCGTGGAGTAATACCCAACGATATTAACACCGACCTAGGTGCAGCCCTTGGTCTTCTCATTGGCGGCACCGTCGTCGTCGCTGGTGGTGTCGGCGTTGCAGGCGGTGCCAAAGGTGCCGCTCCTGGTGCGGTACCCCCGCACTCCTCACACTTGCATATCTTGCCGGGCACGAATGGCCTGACAATGCCAATGATGGACTTAGAAAAAAAAAAAAAAAAAAAAAAAAAAAAAAAAAAAAAACCTCCCCCTACAACTTCCACATACTCCCGTTCGGCGGCCCTAGCCTCCTAACTCGAGAATTTCAATTTTTTCGTCCAAATTTTTTGTCATTTTTAAGATTTTCCAAATTTTTCTTCGGCAGATAACTGTTGAGATGTTTGTGATCTAACGTCTGGACGACGACTAACCTTGACGTTAACTCTTCTTTTACTTTTATTATGTTTCGGCGGTTCCCCCATCTTAGTCGACAGCACACACAATTGACGATTGAAGCAAAAACCCATTTCTATGAAAGTTTCTTCAGTTCCAATTTCACGATTATTTTCTCGCCTTGAAAATTGATTAGATCACCGCTATCGTCCAAGATGCGAAGAGTAATGTTGTCGATAAACTGACGTCCTGCCGGCATTAACGGCATATAAATATTATTTTGTGGTTCTTTACTGATTTTGTAACCGGGCTCCACGTCGATATCGAATTCGAACAAGGTATGACCTTCCACCGAATTCATATATGCTCCGGAAATTATATTACAATCTACGCGTATGATGCGTACTTTCATTATTTCCACCATCTCGGTTGATTCGTGCTTTTTGTCTCTTTTTAACACTGTATGATTAAATCCTAACATTTTACCGATACTCGCCTCTCCCCGAAAATCTATAGTATGTTGGGATTTCAGTTCACATTTCAGCGTATTATTATTAGCAACCAAGTAAAAGATTCCATCGTTCTTTTCTTCAGTTGAAATCCTCAAAGCCTCCAACATAGCTTTACCTATCTCATCTATTTCATAGGCCCCAGGTGGAATCTGCAATTGTATCGGCTCGGTGGTGTAACCCTCCTTCATGTAGGCAAACTTATTGTTGCTTTCGTCCACATTAAAAATTGAATTGTATGTGTAAAATCCCAGCAATGCCAGACCATATTTGTTTTCTCTATTTAATTCGACTGGTGGATAAAAATCGGCGCTTAAGACGCTCGAGTGTCCTGTTAGTGTGAACGTATAAGACATGACTAACCATTAAAACATCACACATCTCGGTTTTATTCTTAGCGGCAACATTTAAAAAGATTCATCGTCACACCTTTTCTCACTGCATTAGATAGTGATGTTTTTATGCTATTTTCTGCTTTTATGCGCACATCGCTGATTTTGCAATAACAACAAAATATTTTTCTAGCCGTAAGATCCTCATCAGTCATAACCTCGTTTAAATTGCTGCTGCTGCTGCTGAAATAATGTTTGCAACCGCACTGATATTTTAATATATCGATATCGCTTTTAAGGTGCTCCGGCAACTTTTCCCAAACGAATGGAATTTCATTTGGGGCTAATGCAATCATTACTTCCTTGGGCATGTTTTCTAACTGTTTCACGGTCATTTTCCTTAATCCACCGGCTAGATGAAATGATTTCAGTGATTGCAACATTTTAGTATAGTTATTGCGATCCATTTGCGGTGTTAATGGTGACGATGATGATGATGACATCTTTTACGCTGATGATTCGACAAGAAACTTTAAGCACAAATGTCCACACCAGACTGTTCCAAAATCCTGCTGACGATCGTATGTATAGTAAATAATTTTTGATGGTTCCGATCCCGTTTGTAGATATCGTACCAATTCGATCGGTGGGGGTAAATCGCCGAAGCTGTCATAATATGTTACTTTAGAATTATTTTTTCTATAAGCTACCCAATGAGTCCCTGCACCACGCGTACTATCCAAATTCACTATTGCTGCTTCGTAACGTCGAGGACCTTGTCTAGGTAATAAATCCCTCATATAAACGCCTCGAAAGTGTCCTATTCTTTTCTTTTTGGCATATTTTTCTATATCGATGTTAGATAGTGGTCTTCGAGGTAGGGATTCAATTAGTTTTTTGATCTACGATTTAAAAATAATCCCATACCTTTACGATATGGCTTTAGAAACAAACCATTTCCTTTCGATTTTAAATACAGGCCGGCACCGGTTTTATCTTCGCTGCTTTTTTTTACTGCTTTTATGGCGCGCACAATTCCCGCTGCCCCGCCGGCTAATGAACCCAAAGCTGATAACCCGGCAAAAATTGGTATTAATGGTAATATTCCACCAGTTTTAGGAATCGGTATTATTCTCGGTGTACGAACCTTCCTTTTGCCACCTGCCGCTTTTACCGATCTACGTGCTGCCGACAGAGCTATTTTAGATGCATTCATGACATTTTTTTCCAACACATTTTTACTTCCGGCTTTTAATAATTCCCTTCGAACTGCTTGTCGAATAGCTGTTCCGAAACTGGCTTTCCGAACATGTCGATTTTTATTAACACCTTTCCTTTTTGTATGACGCGTGCCTTTACTAGATGTTTTTTTTGTTGATAATGATGATGGTACACCCATACCAAAACGTTGTTTTCCTTTCATAATGTTTGTAACTAACCAAGCTGCTGTTTTTTCACCTAAACTGGAATCTTTCGATTTTACTCTATTCCAAGCACTTTGTTCGAGCTCGTAATCCGCTCGATGTCTCGCACTTATGTTGTCTTTATTATGTAAATAGGCTAAATCGTGTTTTTTTGCATGCGGCATCCAAAGGATTAATGCCTGGATCACCTCTTGTCACACGTTTTATTACTTTTGTTCCGGGTCCGCAATATTGATAACCAGGAATGTGTACCTCGAATGGTAATTTATTTATTAACGAATTCACAATACCGTATCCAGTTTTGTTGGAAACGTGAGACCGTCCACTTCGTTTGACGCTCGGCATCTGAATGACAGTTTTTGTGAAAAATTGCCTATAAAATATCAAATTTTCCTAAGATGCGCGTTATCGATCTTAAACAAAAACTTCCTATTGACAATCTCGATGAAAAAGTCGGACTTGGATTTGAAAAGAAGATAATGAAGAGACACGGTCCTTTACTTCCTTCCTCTATTCGCGGCCTGTTAATTGGTCCATCCAATTGTGGAAAAACTAATGTCATGATTTCGCTGCTTACACACCCCCTTGGGCTACGTTTCGAAAATGTCTATATTTACTCGAAATCTCTGTATCAACCGAAATATGAGTATTTAAGGAAAATTTTAGCGCCCATCAAAGGTTTAGGCTACTATGCCTTTAGTGATTCCAGTAATATTGTGGAACCGTCCGATGCAAAACCAAACTCTATATTTATCTTTGATGATGTTATATGTGAAAAACAAGATGTTATAAGATCGTACTTTAGCATGGGACGTCATAAAAATATCGACTCCTTTTACCTAGCGCAAACATATTCGCGAGTGCCTAAACAGCTTGTGCGAGACAACGCCAATTTTATTATTATGTTTAAACAAGATGAGTTGAATATGAAACACATATTTTCCGACCACGTTTCACCGGATCTAACTTTTACTCAATTTCAAGAAATGTGCTCAAAATGTTGGGATAATAAGTATGGATTTTTAGTAATTGATAAAGACAGTGATGTGAAATCGGGAAGATACCGCAAAGGATTTGATAGCTATATATTACTGTAATAATAAGAGAAAACGCTCATTTGATTGTTGAAACGTCCTTTGTTAACATCATGAATAACGCGATCGACTTAAAACGTAAACTAGTGGAAGCTACCAATGCCGTCAGAAAAAAATTTAAACAAATTAAAGCGGCTAAAGAGTTTAATGTTGTGGAATTGGAAAAGTTTTACGAACCCATTTCTAAGCCGTTGACAACTATATCTGATGTGGTTAAGCAACGTCAGCAGCAGCAGCAGCAGCAACAACAACAGCAACAACATTATCCAGCTACAAAGCCACATAGTCTCAGTACATCAGTGCAGTCGACTCAAATATCAGGTTTTCCCCAACCTACACATTCCTTTCAAACCTCCACACCTATTCAGCAGCAGCAGCAGCAGCATCGCATTTCAAAAGAAGATATTAGCCAATCGGTGTTTGATACACCCTCGACATCAACTAATACATCTCTCGCATCCGCTGACACCACAACTTCCGATACTTTAAACGCACACCTGAAAGGATTACGTTCGAAACCATCTCTATACGATACTGTATATGGTGTACGTTTTGGTTCAAAAACAGATCATAACAAAAATTTTATTGGTAATTTAGAGGTGCGTTTTCGAAATGGAAATATTGTCTTATACAAAAAAGGGAAAAATATTGCAGAATATGGTGGATCACCGGCACTTTATGATTTGTTATTTCTTAAAACACCCCCAAGTGTAGGCAAGGAACAACAACAATTAAGTGATAATGTACTTTCAACGTACAAGGAAATTTTGGAATCAACGAATGCTGTCTACAACAATTTTAAAAAAAGTGATGGTTTACGGGAGACCAGATGGAACAAATATTTACGAATTATTAAACCTCTGATAATGGGCACAAAATTAGGTGGTACTATTACAAGAAAAAATCTCTCGGAAAAACTACAGTTACCCACAAAAAAGAAATTATCTTCGAAAAAATTTCAATATGTCTACTGGAACAAAGCTAAAGAGTTGGTGGATCGTTTACGTTTGTTGTGGAGTTCCAAAATGGCCGGTCACACTGGACACGAAAATGAAATTATGTCAATCATAGAGGAATTACGAGAAGAAGATATAATATATTAAGCTCAATATTTAATGATATTATTCAGTTCTTCCTTCGATCTGAAACCTTTAGTATTACTAATAATATGGAGCCCAGTCTAGAAAAAATCAAGATTGTTAATGAACTACATAGAACGGCTAGAAAAAATTTTGTAAGACGGCGCACGATAATAAAAGGATACAGAGATTTGTGGCAAATTGATTTGGCTGAAATGCAACAGTATGCTGATGAAAACGATGGTTATCGTTATATTTTGGTCTGTATAAATTGTTACTCGAAATTTGTCTATACCAAAGCCATAAAAAACAAGACTGGTATAGAAGTTACTAATGCGATGAAAAGCATCATTGAAGAGGCATCATATACACCAACAAATCTGCAAAGTGATCAAGGAAAGGAGTTCTATAATACAAACTTTCAAGCCCTGATGAAAAAATATAATATAAATCATTATTCCACTTACAGCACAAAGAAAGCTGCAATTGTTGAGCGAGTCATAAGGACTTTAAAAAATAATTTATATAAACAATTCTCGACAAGAGGATCTTACAAATGGATACATATATTATCGGCAGTAACAAAAACCTATAACCATTCGAAACATCGCACCATTGGAATGAAGCCTGCAGACGTGCAAGAAAAAACACATATTAAAGCATATGATTATTTAAAAATTGTACCTAAAAAATTTAAGTTTTCCATGGGTGACATTGTGCGTATTAGCAAGTACAAAAGCTTATTCGAGAAAGGATATACGCCCTCTTGGTCAACCGAATTGTTTAAAGTTGTAAAAGTTAACGTTACAAATCCACCTACTTACTTGTTGGAATCGTTAGAAGGTCAGCCTATAAGAGGGTGTTTTTACGAATCAGAACTACAAAAAACAAGCAGTCCTGACGTTTATCTAGTAGAAAAGGTCCTTAGACAACGCAAGAAAAATCACATCGAACAATTATTTGTCAAATGGCTAGGATTTCCCAACCACTTCAACTCTTGGATAGATAAAGCTAATATTGTTTAAATAACATATTGTATGACTATATTTTTTATTTAAAATGTAAAATAAATAAACAATATATTGTAAAATAAAGTTTTTTATTTCAATCTTCATTATTAAAAACAATGACAATAAAACATCATACACATAAATAACATTTCAATATTCTTGGAGGGAAGGTCCAATTCACCGACGACTACGACGTTATCTTCAAGGCTATGCCACTCGGAGTGCGTTCTCCTATTCTTTAACCTGCTTTTTTTAGATTTTTTTTGAAGTCGAGTCGTACGACAGTGCGCTTAATGAGTCATTTAAAGGCTGATGATAGAATATTTTCTGCATAACTTCAATTTTTGTTTTAAGCTCACTATTATTTTTGTATATCATGGGGAGGACATCCTTGTTAAATATGTCACATATTACAACTGCAAAATTGTAAAACTTTCTATTAACAAAGTGTTTTGTCACAGCATCGTCATCATCTTTAGGTTCGCCTAAGTTGGTTATGATTTTTCCACCCATATCATACTGCCCATCCGCTGTAAGTTTAAAACCAATCCCTTGTGGCCCAGATAATATATGATATTTTTCATTATATTTCTGACGACCAAATTTATCAATTGTGTTGTTTCCTCGACTCATTTTCAATCTTTACTAAACTATTTTATTTTTATTTGCCCTACTTATATTAAATATTTCAGCTGAGAAAAAGAAACACTGACTATGATCTACTGGGTTGGTATAATTATAAAAAAAATAAAATAAAACTGTGATTGTAATAGATATTTATTTACAGTAATTTAATTGCACAAATACAAAAATTATAAAAAATTAGTTTTCCATGTCTTCGTTTTCGTTGCTCAAAATTCTATCCCATCCGACATTATTTCGATCGTCAACGTCTTGGGCTGTTGCTGTTGCAGAAACCAATTCATATTTTGCAGCAAGCTCACCTGGTAAATGTGGAATATTGACGAGGTATTCTTTTAATTCTTCTTCAACCATTTCAGCACAAAATGTATCCATGTCTATGGAACCATATAAAAATTTGTCGCACAAGTGTGCCCCAGCCATAAAATTGATTGTATCCCTGATCTCGTTCTTATATTGATCTTTGGTTACATCAATATGCGACCAATCATTTACGCTATCTAACATATCGTGAGCCCTATTTCTTAATTCTCTCCCCAACCAAAATATGTATCTATCTACACATTCGTTGGCGGTCGTCGTCGTCGTCGTCGCATCAGCAGACATCTTTAACAGAAATAATGAACACGCGTAAGTATTCTGACATGTGCAACTATATTTTAAATTTAATTACATCCTTTTTTTCAAACAATTTACATACAATTTACTCCAATGAGCCAAAACGTAATAATGTTCGAGTATTGTTTCCAAAAACTCTAGTGCCCTGCCCCAAATAAGTTAGAGTGTATTTATCTTTAGTTTTACTCATAATATCTACAATATCGTCAGGTAGTGTTTCGGCCACACGTTTTGGTAAAAAAGTCTCAAATGTGCTATTATCACCGTCATCGTGTAAAGCCACTAAAAGAGTTTTACCAAATCGTGTAGTCATTGAAACCATCTTTACAATTTTATACACTTTGCCTACAATCATTTCGGTAACCTTTTTTTTCTCTAAAACCTCGAAATCTTTGCTAAACATTTCATTAATTTCATCTAGAGTTTCTTTTGCAATACTCATTATTGAAAAAAATGGTATATAAATCCAAAAATTACCGTGAATATAAAAGCACTTTCAGAACACTACACGAACACAATATTTGATGTTTATGCCACTGATATCTGCGACTGTTTGAAGTCACTTCTTCTCCCACGAACCTTTATAGCGAGGTTTCAAGGTCGAATTGTAACAATGGTGGGGGTAGCTTAACGATAGAAATAGTGGGAGGAGTATTCAAGGTCAAATGACGTCACACATTTAAATTGGTATAAGGATAACTTCAAGGACAAAATATAATGAAACAAATAACTACATTTTATGTACTTTATTCATTGATTTTTTTCTGCCATTCTTCTATGCGTTTAACATTATCACCTAAACCTAATTTCCTTAATTTATTCAATAATAATTGTTTATTTTTATTTCTAAGAAAATTCTTACAAACTATACTAGCTAAAAGACACACTTCGGCATGGTCCATATACTTAAAAAATACACTAAAGTCCTGAGCCTCCGAATCTTGCATTTCATATGCGTAAAATTCCGAACAGGCTGCAGAAATTAGAAATTCCTCGTACATTTCTCGCACTAAACTTTCCATATTAACTACTACTACGTTAAACTTAAGTCCTACACTCTAATTTCATCTAACACAACCGGATCTGCAATGAACCTAATCAGTTTTTCCAAACAGTCACTAAACCCCAACTTTTTTATCTCACGAACAAAGTCTTGTAAATTTATTGTTTTGCTGCAATATTTACGACATGCATTCGCAGCCTTTTCATATTCATAAGCCAAATCACAATAGCGCGACGCCCATTCTGCTCGACTTTTCATTGCATCATTGAAATAATTACTAGCCGTTTCAGTGAACTCATCGCCCAATTTTTTTACTGTCTCTTGCAAAGCACTATTCATATTATTCACTCATTTTTACATTCACGACACTTTTTTATTGCTGGTGGTGGCCCATCTATTTGATGACGATATATTTGTTCATAGTGAATGTAACAGGGTAAGCTTAACTGTAGTTCCTTGTTACACCGATATGACGCTGGCAGCTTATCCCAAATTTGCCGTAAACTCAGCGTATCAACGCAAGTTTTTAAATATTCGAGAGGAAAAAATGCTAGATCCTTCTCTTCAAAATCACACAAACATTTTAAATTACTCTGATATAAACAAATTACTCTGCCGACTTGCTCTATAATTTTTTCTTTAGATAGTTCCGTATCTGACATTTCACACTGAATGAATGCAAGTAGACTCACACAATTTATAGAACAATTTGCAAGGTCAAAATCATTTCAAGATCATCCCACACTATTACAATGCACAAATAACTACTTCAAGGTCACACACCCAAGATGACCTTCAACAAAGTCAAGGTCGTCTCGACCAAGGTCAAGGTCAAGGTCACACACACAACCTTGAACACAAGGCCAAGGCCAAAGCGCACGTGCACTTTCAAGGTCAATGACAAGGACATGTGGGCGGGGCCAAAGAGGGGTGAAGCAAGGTCAAGGTCAAGGTCGAGGAGTGGGGGGATCGAGCGAATCGGGTTATGTTCACTACTGATCGTACTTTAGCATGGGACGTCATAAAAATATCGACTTCTTTTACCTAGCGCAAACATATTCGCGAGTGCCTAAACAGCTTGTGCGAGACAACGCCAATTTTATTATTATGTTTAAACAAGATGAGTTGAATATGAAACACATATTTTCCGACCACGTTTCACCGGATATAACTTTTACTCAATTTCAAGAAATGTGCTCAAAATGTTGGGATAATAAGTATGGATTTTTAGTAATTGATAAAGACAGCGATGTGAAATCGGGAAGATACCGCAAAGGATTTGATAGCTATATATTACTGTAATAATAAGAGAAAACGCTCATTTGATTGTTGAAACGTCCTTTGTTAACATCATGAATAACGCGATCGACTTAAAACGTAAACTAGTGGAAGCTACCAATGCCGTCAGAAAAAAATTTAAACAAATTAAAGCGGCTAAAGAGTTTAATGTTGTGGAATTGGAAAAGTTTTACGAACCCATTTCTAAGCCTTTGACAACTATATCTGATGTGGTTAAGCAACGTCAGCAGCAGCAGCAGCAGCAGCAACAACAACAGCAACAACATTATCTAGCTACAAAGTCACATAGTCTCAGTACATCAGTGCAGTCGACTCAAATATCAGGTTTTCCCCAACCTACACATTCCTTTCAAACCTCCACACCTATTCAGCAGCAGCAGCAGCATCGCATTTCAAAAGAAGATATTAGCCAATCGGTGTTTGATACACCCTCGACATCAACTAATACATCTCTCGCATCCGCTGACACCACAACTTCCGATACTTTAAATGCACACCTGAAAGGATTACGTTCGAAACCATCTCTATACGATACTGTATATGGTGTACGTTTTGGTTCAAAAACAGATTAAAACAAAAATTTTATTGGTAATTTAGAGATGCGTTTTCGAAATGGAAATATTGTCTTATACAAAAAAGGGAAAAATATTGCAGAATATGGTGGATCACCGGCACTTTATGATTTGTTATTTCTTAAAACACCCCCAAGTGTAGGCAAGGAACAACAACAATTAAGTGATAATGTACTTTCAACGTACAAGGAAATTTTGGAATCAACGAATGCTGTCTACAACAATTTTAAAAAAAGTGATGGTTTACGGGAGACCAGATGGAACAAATATTTACGAATTATTAAACCTCTGATAATGGGCACAAAATTAGGTGGTACTATTACAAGAAAAAATCTCTCAGAAAAACTACAGTTACCCACAAAAAAGAAATTATCTTCGAAAAAATTTCAATATGTCTACTGGAACAAAGCTAAAGAGTTGGTGGATCGTTTACGTTTGTTGTGGAGTTCCAAAATGGCCGGTCACACTGGACACGAAAATGAAATTATATCAATCATAGAGGAATTACGAGAAGAAGATATAATATATTAAGCTCAATATTTAATGATATTATTCAGTTCTTCCTTCGATCTGAAACCTTTAGTATTACTAATAATATGGAGCCCAGTCTAGAAAAAATCAAGATTGTTAATGAACTACATTGAACGGCTAGAAAAAATTTTGTAAGACGGCGCACGATAATAAAAGGATACAGAGATTTGTGGCAAATTGATTTGGCTGAAATGCAACAGTATGCTGATGAAAACGATGGTTATCGTTATATTTTGGTCTGTATAAATTGTTACTCGAAATTTGTCTATACCAAAGCCATAAAAAACAATACGTACGATCTTATAACATCTTGTTTTTCACATATAACATCATCAAAGATAAATATAGAGTTTGGTTTTACATCGGACGGTTCCACAATATTACTGGAATCACTAAAGGCATAGTAGCCTAAACCTTTGATGGGCGCTAAAATTTTCCTTAAATACTCATATTTCGGTTGATACAGAGATTTCGAGTAAATATAGACATTTTCGAAACGTAGCCCAAGGGGGTGTGTAAGCAGCGAAATCATGACATTAGTTTTTCCACAATTGGATGGACCAATTAACAGGCCGCGAATAGAGGAAGGAAGTAGAGGACCGTGTCTCTTCATTATCTTCTTTTCAAATCCAAGTCCGACTTTTTCATCGAGATTGTCAATAGGAAGTTTTTGTTTAAGATCGATAACGCGCATCTTAGGAAAATTTGATATTTTATAGGCAATTTTTCACAAAAACTGTCATTCAGATGCCGAGCGTCAAACGAAGTGGACGGTCTCACGTTTCCAACAAAACTGGATACGGTATTGTGAATTCGTTAATAAATAAATTACCATTCGAGGTACACATTCCTGGTTATCAATATTGCGGACCCGGAACAAAAGTAATAAAACGTGTAACAAGAGGTCATCCAGGCATTAATCCTTTGGATGCCGCATGCAAAAAACACGATTTAGCCTATTTACATAGTAAAGACAACATAAGTGCGAGACATCGAGCGGATTACGAGCTCGAACAAAGTGCTTGGAATAGAGTAAAATGAAATTATGTCAATCATAGAGGAATTACGAGAAGAAGATATAATATATTAAGCTCAATATTTAATGATATTATTCAGTTCTTCCTTCGATCTGAAACCTTTAGTATTACTAATAATATGGAGCCCAGTCTAGAAAAAATCAAGATTGTTAATGAACTACATAGAACGGCTAGAAAAAATTTTGTAAGACGGCGCACGATAATAAAAGGATACAGAGATTTGTGGCAAATTGATTTGGCTGAAATGCAACAGTATACTGATGAAAACGATGGTTATCGTTATATTTTGGTCTGTATAAATTGTTACTCGAAATTTTTCTATACCAAAGCCATAAAAAACAAGACTGGTATAGAAGTTACTAATGCGATGAAAAGCATCATTGAAGAGGCATCATATACACCAACAAATCTGCAAAGTGATCAAGGAAAGGAGTTCTATAATACAAACTTTCAAGCCCTGATGAAAAAATATAATATAAATCATTATTCCACTTACAGCACAAAGAAAGCTGCAATTGTTGAGCGAGTCATAAGGAATTTAAAAAATAATTTATATAAACAATTCTCGACAAGAGGATCTTACAAATGGATACATATATTATCGGCAGTAACAAAAACCTATAACCACTCGAAACATCGCACCATTGGAATGAAGCCTGCAGACGTGCAAGAAAAAACACATATTAAAGCATATGATTATTTAAAAATTGTACCTAAAAAATTTAAGTTTTCCATGGGTGACATTGTGCGTATTAGCAAGTACAAAAGCTTATTCGAGAAAGGATATACGCCCTCTTGGTCAACCGAATTGTTTAAAGTTGTAAAAGTTAACGTTACAAATCCACCTACTTACTTGTTGGAATCGTTAGAAGGTCAGCCTATAAGAGGGTGTTTTTACGAATCAGAACTACAAAAAACAAGCAGTCCTGACGTTTATCTAGTAGAAAAGGTCCTTAGACAACGCAAGAAAAATCACATCGAACAATTATTTGTCAAATGGCTAGGATTTCCCAACCACTTCAACTTTTGGATAGATAAAGCTAATATTGTTTAAATAACATATTGTATGACTATATTTTTTATTTAAAATGCAAAATAAATAAACAATATATTGTAAAATAAAGTTTTTTATTTCAATCTTCATTATTAAAAACAATGACAATAAAACATCATACACATAAATAACATTTCAATATTCTTGGAGGGAAGGTCCAATTCACCGACGACTACGACGTTATCTTCAAGGCTATGCCACTCGGAGTGCGTTCTCCTATTCTTTAACCTGCTTTCCCTTTTTTTAGATTTTTTTTGAAGTCGAGTCGTACGACAGTGCGCTTAATGAGTCATTTAAAGGCTGATGATAGAGTATTTTCTGCATAACTTCAATTTTTGTTTTAAGCTCACTATTATTTTTGTATATCATGGGGGGGATATCCTTGTTAAATATGTCACATATTACAACTGCAAAATTGTAAAACTTTCTATTAACAAAGTGTTTTGTCACAGCATCGCCATCATCTTTAGGTTCGCCTAAGTTGGTTATGATTTTTCCACCCATATCATACTGCCCATCCGCTGTAAGTTTAAAACCAATCCCTTGTGGCCCAGATAATATATGATATTTTTCATTATATTTCTGACGACCAAATTTATCAATTGTGTTGTTTCCTCGACTCATTTTCAATCTTTACTAAACTATTTTATTTTTATTTGCCCTACTTATATTAAATATTTCAGCTGAGAAAAAGAAACACTGACTATGATCTACTGGGTTGATATGTTTATAAAAGAAATAAAATAAAACTGTGATTGTAACAGATATTTATTTACAGTTATTTAATTGCACAAATACAAAAATTATAAAAAATTAATTTTCCATGTCTTCGTTTTCGTTGCTCAAAATTCTATCCCATCCGACACTATTTCGATCGTCAACGTCTTGGGTTGTTGCTGTTGCAGAAACCAATTCATATTTTGCAGCAAGCTCACCTGGTAAATGTGGAATATTGACGAGGTATTCTTTTAATTCTTCTTCAACCATTTCAGCACAAAATGTATCCATGTCTATGGAACCATATAAAAATTTGTCGCACAAGTGTGCCCCAGCCATAAAATTGATTGTATCCCTGATCTCGTTCTTATATTGATCTTTGGTTACATCAATATGCGACCAATCATTTACGCTATCTAACATATCGTGAGCCCTATTTCTTAATTCTCCCCCCAACCAAAATATGTATCTATCTACACATTCGTTGGCGGTCTTCGTCGTCGTCGTCGCATCAGCAGACATCTTTAACAGAAATAATGAACACGCGTAAGTATTCTGACATGTGCAACTATATTTTAAATTTAATTACATCCTTTTTTTTCAAACAATTTACATACAATTTACTCCAATGAGCCAAAACGTAATAATGTTCGAGTATTGTTTCCAAAAACTCTAGTGCCCTGCCCCAAATAAGTTAGAGTGTATTTATCTTTAGTTTTACTCATAATATCTACAATATCGTCAGATAGTGTTTCGGCCACACGTTTTGGTAAAAAAGTCTCAAATGTGCTATTATCACCGTCATCGTGTAAAGCCACTAAAAGAGTTTTACCAAATCGTGTAGTCATTGAAACCATCTTTACAATTTTATACACTTTGCCTACAATCATTTCGGTAACCTTTTTTCTCTCTAAAACCTCGAAATCTTTGCTAAACATTTCATTAATTTCATCTAGAGTTTCTTTTGCAATACTCATTATTGAAAAAATGGTATATAAATCCAAAAATTACCGTGAATATAGAAGCACTTTCAGAACACTACACGAACACAATATTTGATGTTTATGCCACTGATATCTGCGACTGTTTGAAGTCACTTCTTTTCCCACGAACCTTTATAGCGGGGTTTCAAGGTCGAATTGTAACAATGGTGGGGGTAGCTTAACGATAGAAATAGTGGGAGGAGTATTCAAGGTCAAATGACGTCACACATTTAAATTGGTAAAAGGATAACTTCAAGGACAAAATATAATGAAACAAATAACTACATTTTATGTACTTTATTCATTGATTTTTTTCTGCCATTCTTCTATGCGTGTAACATTATCACCTAAACCTAATTTCCTTAATTTGTTCAATAATAATTGTTTGTTTTTATTTCTTAGAAAATTCTTACAAACTATACTAGCTAAAAGACACACTTCGGCATGGTCCATATACTTAAAAAAATACACTAAAGTCCTGAGCCTCCGAATCTTGCATTTCATATGCGTAAAATTCCGAACAGGCTGCAGAAATTAGAAATTCCTCGTACATTTCTCGCACTAAACTTTCCATATTAACTACTACTACGTTAAACTTAAGTCCTACACTCTAATTTCATCTAACACATCCGGATCTGCAATGAACCTAATCAGTTTTTCCAAACAGTCACCAAACTCCAACTTTTTTATCTCACGAACAAAGTCTTGTAAATTTATTGTTTTGCTGCAATATTTACGACATGCATTCGCAGCCTTTTCATATTCATAAGCCAAATCACAATAGCGCGACGCCCATTCTGCTCGACTTTTCATTGCATCATTGAAATAATTATTAGCCGTTTCAGTGAACTCATCGCCCAATTTTTTTACTGTCTCTTGCAAAGCACTATTCATATTATTCACTCATTTTTTACATTCACGACACTTTTTTATTGCTGGTGGTGGCCCATCTATATAATGACGATATATTTGTTCATAGTGAATGTAACAGGGTAAGCTTAACTGTAGTTCCTTGTTACACCGATATGACGCTGGCAGCTTATCCCAAATTTGCCGTAAACTCAGCATATCAACGCAAGTTTTTAAATATTCGAGAGGAAAAAATGCTAGATCCTTCTCTTCAAAATCACACAAACTTTTTAAATTACTCTGATAAAAACAAATTACTCTGCCGACTTGCTCTATAATTTTTTCTTTAGATAGTTCCGTATCTGACATTTCACACTGAATGAATGCAAATAGACTCACACAATTTATAGAACAATAGAATCATTTCAAGATCATCCCACACTATTACAATGCACAAATAACTACTTCAAGGTCACACACCCAAGATGACCTTCAACAAAGTCAAGGTCGTCTCGGCCAAGGTCAAGGTCAAGGTCACACACAACCTTGAACACAAGGCCAAGGCCAAAGCACACGTGCACTTTCAAGGTCAATGACAAGGACATGTGGGCGGGGCCAAAGAGGGATGAAGCAAGGTCAAGGTCAAGGTCGAGGAGTGGGGGGATCGAGAGAATAGGGTTATGTTCACTACTGTTACCGTCTTCAGCGCAACCGAACAGTATGCGCTACCGTGATCAGCTCTCAAAACATACTCTTGCCCTCCAGACCGTTTATTTGTTTACATTATTGTCCATCTTAGATTGTAAGTTAGTTTTAGGCCATGTCTTTGTATAAAAGAATGAAATACAGGATACAGGATGTTTTATAACCGTTTGTTTCATTACCTAGTCCCATTTTTACCATTACAGATAATAATTGGCAGCCGGCAGCCAGCACTAATACACGCAATTGACCCCTGGCTTGCCGTTTCTCCACTGTAACAATCTGCCCGGTGCATAAGTTGGCCCTCGACTACATGAATCCCGAGGTTGGCACCCGAGAACCGACCACCGAGTGGATGTTTTGACCTTCAGGCAGTCAAACCGTTGATCAGTTGAGAGAGCAGGGATATCCCGAATATATGTAGATACCGCCGACCCGATATCCCTGCGCTGAGCATTTGACCAATGACTGCCTGCACGAGAAATATCCACTGACCGATGTTCCGCTGCCGTGATCAAAGTAGAGCCGAAGAGCACGGCCTGCTCCCCGCTTCTATTTAAATCAGGTATGCTTTCGATAAGATCCTTTTCTTTAGAAAGCTTTTCCAAAGCAGAAACTCTTCCTTGATTCATAGTATTTCGTAAAAACGTTTTTATCCGTTTGAGGGTAGAAAAGCACCATTCTGTTTCAGCTGGTGTCATCGGAATAGTAATTAAAATTTTTTAAAAGTTTTAGAACTTCACTAAATGTCTCATTTAGCTCGATCTGTTGCGAAAGATAGTCATAAAGTACAAAAAGTCCCGAAATTGATCTAGATTCTTCAATTTCATATACGAAGGTCAGCTCTGTACGGAGTTTTTGTTCGATAAAAAAGGATTGCATTTTAATCGTGTCTTCAAATTTTTGTTCGAGAAAACATATTCGATATACTGTTCCGAAAAAAAAGAAAACTGGCGGCTACCATATGATCTCTAAAGCTAAATCGTTATTTTGCTTGACAAATAACTATATCACAAACTTCTTTTGCTTCCTGAAAAAAACACTGCAAAATTATGGAGTTTAAGTCGTTTTGAAGTAGATGGAAACAGCTCAACGCCTTTTGAGATAATATAATTTCTAATTTCTGTTAGATTTAATTTAAATGATAATATAATTTTATTTGCGATATCAGCGTAAATTTGTCTTATTTGAAACTTACCAAATAACAGATCATCTGGAACCATTATTTTGTAAAATAAGTTTAACTTTAAAAGGAAACTCTTATTTTGAGAGTTTTAACACACGCTGATGATTGGTCGTGGTACTAACGTTTCTACTGTCATTTAAGATTTTTTTCATTGTCTCTAGATTGCTGTCTCTCTGTTCGAATATGGTACAAACAACTCTAGAATTAAAAGTTCATCTTGTTGGGGCCAAACGAGGTATGCTTTTGTTAACAATTGGATCTAGTATTGCAGTTTTTTATAAACTATTTGAAAAAAAAAGAACAAATCCATTGTAACTTGGACAAAAATATGCGGATATTTTAACTAGCAGATGCAGCGTTTAACGTTATCAAATTTAATTGCTGTGCATAATAAAGCACTAAGCAACATGTTCATAGATCTTTTTATAATTGCTTGAATCCCATTCGACCAGCCGCTCATGACAGATGCAACATCGTATGTTTGCGAAATAAGTTTGTTATTATTACTTTTTCCGTGCTTTTCAAGTTCTTTAAATATAACAGAAGACAAAGTTTTTACGTCATGTTCTAAAGGCACTAAAAATCCCAAAAATCACTCAACCGGCTTGCCTGGTGCAATGTATCTAAAGACAATTGCCATTTGAAAGATATTTGATACGTCACTAGTTTCGTTAGCTATAATAGACCAATAATCAGCTTCTTTTATTTATTTGCAAATTTTCTCTTGATATACAATAAACATTGCTTGTAAAATTTCATAAATAGTTTTTAAAGTACCTTTAAATACCGATGGTTTTTCCAAACGTTGATTCAGAGCACGATCCAATCCGAAACTAAAATCAAATTAACCTCGAAAAACTCCGGGATCAGAGAAAGATGTAAACCCATCTTGTCCTCGTAATACGAGTTCGAAAGCTCCACAGAAACGCACACAATTAATTATAATATTTAAAATGTATCAATTATGTCTCACTTTTTTATTGTGCAGTTGAATATCTCTTTGATAAGTGCTGCTCAATTGAGCAGCTACGTTAACAGTCCCAAAAAGTGAATTTTGCAAAATATTTTTCATATGTTTTGCCGATAATATATGCTTTATAATGCGGTTGCCCGAATGATTTAAGTCGATCAAATCTACTTTTGAAGTTTCTCCTCCAAACAATAAACAAGGAAAACAAAATAAAGCATTTTTTATTTCACAACCACAAAACTACGTATGTTTATTATATAGATCCAGATTCAACTTCCTAGTAAAAGTACTTTGTCTACTAGACACGGATTGTTCTTTTTTTAAATTCGGAATAGGATTTTTCAAACCATTTTATTTCAGCTTTATCTCTTAATGATCGACTAAAGAATGGCTCTGCGATTAAACGCTGAACGAAATTCGTTTTCGTTTTTACCAAAACCAAAACCCAAAAATCCTAAAAAAATACAATAGCATACCCCACATGAAACTAGAGAACCTACGATTACGAACTAGACGGGCGAACTAAACATAGGTTTGCAAGTCGACTTGCAACCTACATGAAACTTATGAGACGAAATTAATCTCCACGTCTTAGATAGGCAGCTCCATGTACGCGCCAGTAGATTAGCTTGGATTTCATTAAAATTGCAAACCAGCAAAACGATAACATTTCGAGGTGTAATATTATAATACAGACAAATTATTAATGGTATTTAGGCGAAGTAAGTTAAATTATTTCAATTATTAGCTGCTGTTCCCATATAATCTAGGTAAAAAATTGATTTAAATTTATTCATTAAATTATTATTGCATACAATTTTCTCTTCTTTACTAAGACATGGTTAAAGATTGATATTAACAATAGTGAATTAAAACTCTTTGACTATAACATATACCGATGTAACGGTTCAAAGGATACCAGTGTAAGTCAACGTGGCGGTAGAGTTATGATTGCCCTAAGAAATATCTCATCTTACCAGCTCAAATATGGTCACCATAAATCTGTATGAATTAATTTTGGGTTGTGTATATATTCCTCCACAATCACAAGTAGAAGTGTACTAGCAGTAATGTTCATCTGTGAACTGGCTTTTGGAGGAGTACAAGTGTGATAATTTTTTAATGTGTGGTGATTTCAACTTGTCAGCTTTGTTATGGAGTAATAATGAATTTGAGGTGATTCCCATGGGAAATTTAAATAAACAATCAGATTTGTCAGCATACTTAAATATGTACCAATTGAATTAATTTCCGAATGTCTCGGACAACATATTAGATTTGGTGTTTAGCAGTAGTTCAGATGTTAAAGTTGTCATTTCCATACAGAACCCACTACGCGTTGTGATGTTGATCATCCAGCTCTATATTTAGAAATTCCGCTAACCACAAAATTGGATGAACTTAATTTTGAATATTACTATAATGATTTTAAACACTGGAAGTATTTGGAAATGAACTTTTTCCTTAGCAAATTTTGACTGGGGCTCATTAATGACGCAAAATAGTGTTGATATAATATTAAATATGTTTTATCAGTGTATGAATTGTTGCTAAAGCAAAAAATAAAAAAATTTCCGCCATGGTTCAGTTCAGAATTAAAGTTTCTGATTTTTCAAAAAAAATGGAGCCCATCAACAATACAAAATTTCCAATTTCAATTCTAATTACATTTTATTTACGTAAACTATGTAAGTACACATATAAATATAATTTTAAAAACCATATATCTGGCATTGAAGACTCTATAAAGTCTGATAATAGGTTTTTTTGGAGGTATGTTAATGTCAAGAATAAGAAATTTTCTCTTTCCAGTACTATGTTACATAAGAATGTTAGAGCGGAAGACTCAACCACTATAGCTGAGCTCGTTAGATCTTTTTTCTCCACAGTTTACATGCATGAACATTGTGAGACCCGCACATTTAATTACACAGAAATTGTAAACCTAAGTTTCCTTCAAGTTAAGCCGGTGGACGACAATAGATCACTTGAACAGTAAATTGGATACCGGTCCGGATGGGATACCAGTCATATTTATTAAAAATTGTCAGGGTGTTTTGTCTTCAGTGTTGGCCCAGATTCTTAATATCTCTTTATCAACGGCTGTTTTCCAAAAGTAAGGAAAACTACTTACATTACGCCAATTCATAAGAATGGAGACAGAGCTAACTTCGAAAATTATCGTGGAATTTCAAAATGTTCACCATTTAATAAGATTTTTGAGAGTATTGTTTACCAAAAGATGTGTCCTCTTTTTAGGCATGTGTTAACGACTTCACAGCACGGCTTTATGGCAGGTCGATCAACTACTACTAATCTGCTTGTTTATGAGCAGTACTTGGTGGAGGCTTTGGAGGAGAGGTGTCAAGTGGATGCTATTTACACTGACTTCTCCAAGGCTTTCGACAAGGTTAACCTTCAGCTTCTTATTTACAAGCTGGAAGACTTGGGCATCCATGGATCATTTCTACAATGGATAAATCGTTACCTGTCTAATAGAGTACAGCGAGTAAAAATTAACAACTGGGAATCATCTGATATGCATGTTACCTCTGATGTTCCTCACGGTGCTCACCTCGCCCCGCTCTTTTTTAACTGTTTTATTAACGATATTGAGGACATCATGTCTTCTTTATGCAGATGATTTAAAGATATTTCGGGTTGTCGGGAGTAGCAACGACTGCGAGGGCATTCAGCGGGACCTAGATCGTTCTCTGAATGGTGTAAATTAAATTTAATGCACCTTAATATTAATAAATACTCCATTATAAGTTTTTATCGTAAAAGGGATTGGATAACTTTGGATTACGTTCTTGATAATAACACGATTAATCGAATTGATTGTGTAAAGGATCTGGGTGTTACATTTGATAGGGCTCTTCGCTTCGACACACATATTCATAATGTTGTGAACAGAGGTTTGAAGTTGCTTGGGTTTGTGAAGAGAATGCTTACAGATTTTAATAGTGTAGACTGTTTTAAAGTAATATACTGTTCTGTAGTTCGATCAGCCTTGGAATATGGGTCCCATGTTTGATCACCTTATTATCTTACATACGTAGAAAGAGTACAAAGAAAGTTTTTAAGATTCATGGCCTTTAAACAGGGAATGCAGCGAGAGCGGCCTGTATATTATGATATTTCCGATGCTTTGAGGTTGCTACCATTGTAGGTGAGGCGCATATGTCTTGACCTCGTTCTACTTTATAAGATTGTTAACTCTTGTATTGATTCTCTAAAACTACTCAATAATATTGGATTATCGATTCTCCAAAGAGCTTTTAGAGCGCACGATTTGTTTGAGGTTCTATATCACCGAACGAATTATGGCGTTAACAGTCCTATTTCTCGAATGTATAGGGAAATTAATTCAGTTCCTACCGAGATTGATATTTTCCATTTGCCAGTTAATGTCTTTAAATTAAAAATATTACAATTCTTGAAAAATTAGTTAATATTGTCAATTGTCAATACTTGTCTTTTGAAGCACTTTGCTACATTCTTAGATTTGTAAATTTCTTAATTCTGATTCTGTTTTATATAGTGTTTGTATTTTTTTATTTTTTAAATGGATTTTATTTATTTGATCCGTTAATATACTATTAAATTAAAATTAAATTAAATATTATCAGTAGAAATTAAGAAAATATTTATACCTATGTTTATTAGTATGTATTATTTCAATTTACAATTTTTTTGGAGGTTGCACAAAACTGCAAACCTAAGAAAAAGCCGTTGGTTGCTTGATCGCGAATCATTCTGATCGCACAAAAACACAAGGTGACTTTGCAATGCAAACATAACTTTATTATAATATTCCTTTATTAAATCCGCCAAACGTAACATAGTTTAATATGAGATATGTTTATAGATCAAATATAAACTTCAGCTAATATCGAGTGTGCGTATTTTTCAAAGTTAATAGAAAGTATAATAAACCTTAAACACAATATTGAAAAGAAGTTTAAATATATTTAAAACAAAATCATTTATTACAGACTTATTTCTACTGGCCAAACTTCCCGCGTTGCAAAAGTTATGTTCGTCACAACAAGTTATGCAAGAATGAAGTTTGGTTCTTTCACCAATGACAATGCAACCAGCTTCACAAGTTTCTGAGCAGTTTCTTTGCAAAAGCCACAATTTTGGTTTACCAGTTACTTCCTCAGTGCTAGTGGACATGGATATCCTTCTTACCTTAAAATTAAAACAAATTATTTAGATATGATAAGAAGACGAACAAATATGACGAAATTAGGAAATTAACCAAGAATTATTAAAAATGTGAACATGTATACCAAAAATAATATAAAATTAAAAATTACGAAATTGATATAACACTATTTATCAGATAAAGCTTCCAGTAAATTTCTCTTAAAAATTGATCTCTTTTAACTTTGGGACAACTTAACTCAAAAGTTTTCGAGATATGGGAAATTATTTAATGAAAAATAATTAATCAGGGAAAGTATGTATGTATGTAGGCACCTATTCAATCTAAATAATTTAACTTTGACTGACATCCTAATAGAAGTTTTTGTTAAAACCTATTATATACTAATTAAGGGTGTCTCAGAATATTTTTCGTTTTTGATTCTTATAAAGTAAACCATTAGAATTAATCCAGACTTGTTTAATTGCTGTTAAATTATAGAGTAGTTTCTGAGTTTTTATCTATGAAAAAAAAATCATCCTTAAATGCGCACCATCCGCTTCTTCACAATCATTTAGTATCGAACTGAAATTTTCAATTACTGGCTGGAGCATCGCTCTTGAAATTGCATGGTTTCGTCTGTGATTATATATTAAACATTTAAGTTACGTGGTAATGGATTGAAAACCTTACTTTTTAAGTAGCACTATAGAAAAAAATCAGCAGGCGTTAAATCTGGAATCCACGGTGGCCAGTTGATGTTCCCTCGGCAACTTCTCACTCTTTCAGGAAATAAATTATGAAAGTTACCAAAGAATCATTCGTAACGTGGGAAATTGTTTTATATTGTGGAAAAAATTTATTCCGATTGTAGCTAATCTGGTTTTGCCAAAAAAGTTTGGATCACATGGCAATAACGATCGGAATTAATATTTTAAATGCGGCCATGGTTATCCTCTAAAAAATAGGGACCAATTATTTCTTGGCTCGATATAGCAGCCCAAACGACAACCTTAGACGAATGTAGGGGTTTCTGATGCAGTTCCAGCGAATTGTCAGAAGCCCAGTATTTACTATTTTGTTTGTTCAGGTGGCCTTGATGTAGAAATTCAATTCATCAGAGAACCATATGTTGTTGAAGCTCCTAAAAGGGTTTTTCATTGTCCTGCAGAATTCAAGTCATTTAGCTGGATCGTCTCTAAAGCCTCTTGCACACGAAGACAGTAAACGAGCCAGGCCTGTAAGTCAGGCCAGTATTGTCTCCATGTACGCGGTAATATTAGGACAGCGCAACTATCTCAAGACAGCAGCGTTGCCAATATACCTTGTTAAATTTAAGAAAATCAATATGAATACAAATCAGTTTTGTTCATTTGTTTAATTAACTTGCCGACTTACATTATTACCACTACTCTCGTTTTTTGTTTTTGAGCGAAAAAGGAGAATTAAAATATTAATTGCGTAATTTCTACCAACATCTCTGTATACAAAATCTGTTCTATATGTGAAAAATCAGTCTTGTATCTGTTCTTTTTTATTGTTTACTAGTAAATAAGGATAGAAAAACAACGGACTTACATGTGCGGCCTAGTGGTTTGAAGAAAATTTTTCGACTTTTAAGCATGAAATCGTTTAGATTTCGTAATGTATCTATTTTATATTTAGTATAATAATATTAATATGCAATAATAATAAGGTTAATAAATATGTAATAGAAGACCAGCAATAACCGTAAACGTGACAAAACGCAGTTCTAAGGATCAAAAAAGACGTTCTACTGTAACCTAAACTCTCCACTTAATATGGCAGAAAATAGATATCCCAATACAGAACAGGTAGAAGAGTTTTGAGGAAATCAACTTTCCACACCCGCAAATTAAAATATCGCAGCCGGCTGGATCAAAGAAGAACACCAAATCTGCCGAGACTACAGCCAAATGCAGTTTGAGCCATTTACCACCGAGGGAATTTCAAAAATAATTAAGGAATATCATAACTGGAAAGCTCCAGGTCTCGACGGCGTCCAAAACTACTGGCTCAAGAAGTTCTGGTGTATACACTATCAACTAGCTAATCTTAATAATGATGTTTTTCTTAACCCAGCAAAAATGTAATTCTTCTTGACCGAAAGTATTACTTACCTCTTGCCAAAGGGCCAACACAACACACATAATCCAGCTAAGTATAGGCCAATCACCTGCCTCCTCACACTGTATAAAGTGTTCACCTCCTGCACGCATGCACGCATCTATGCATATTATGAACAAAATAATATCACTGCTACTCAACAGAAAGGATGCACGAGGAAAGCAATGGGATTCTATGAACAATTAATTATTGATTATGTCATATATAACCAAGCCTGTACAAACCGAAGAAATCTCTTTGCTGCTTATGTGGATTATAAGAAGGTCTTCGCCACATGAGTGGCTCACAATTATATTGAGAATGTATAGGGTCGATAAACATTTTGTTTTCTTTTTAGAACGCATCATGTCTACCTAGAGAACTAGGATTTAATTAGAAGTGCCATCTAGCGACACCATCAAAACTAACACAATTACAATACGAAGGAGAATAATTCAGGGCGATTCACTTAGCCCATTGTGAGTCTGCCTTTCAATGAATCCACTATCACGCCATTTGAACTCCGCCAGATACGGCTTTAGAATTAGAAATAAGAACGAAGAGGCAGTAAGAGTGAATCATCTTCTATACATGTATGATCTTAAACTGATGGCTGCTACGAGAAACCAGCTGGAACAAACGCTTAAAATTGTAGAGATGTTCTGCGGAGATATCGGAATGGTATTTGGAATTGACAAATGCCGTATTTTGAACACCATTAAAGATAAGATAGAACCAGGAGCATTTGTACGCTTGTTCTGTACTTAATTACTCTTTTGGAATTGTAAAATGGAGCAGGATGGACATCCAAAACCTGCAAAGAAAAATAAGGACATTCCTAACAAAAGCACAAAAACATCACCCTCGGAGTGATGTTGAACGTACGATGCTTCCAAGACATCAAGAAGGAAAGGGATTGGTGGATATCGCAATATGCGAGACAAACGATTCAACACCGCTACAGCTACAGGATATTACTTCCCACCACCAAACAGACCAAGAGAAGTTACAAACATGGCTACACAAACCACTTCATGGACGACATCCAAATGAGGTCAACCAGGATAATTTCGACAACTTAGCGTCGAACTACTGGTTGATTTCAGGACAGATGTTTCCGAAAATAGAGGGCTTCTTGTTAGCTATCCAAGACCAGGTTATTCCGACGAAGAACTATCGGAAGTTCATCATCAGAGATCCCTCAATAGAAAATGACCAATGTAGATATGGCTGTAGAACATCAGAGACAATTCAGCACATAACTGGAGGATGCCAAGCGTTTACCGCAACCGAGTAAAAGGAAAGACACAACCCAGCCGCTAAGATACTCCACCAAGAGTTAATAGATAAGTTAAACCTATTGCAGGTAGGAAAACTGCCTTAATACAAGTACAATCCGGAGCGTATTCTTGAGAATGACCAGTGCAAATTATATTGGGATCGAACAGATATGACGGATCAGACAGTTGCTCATAATTGACCACACATTATACTAACAGATAAATTTTCTATGCGAACTACACGAATCGACATTGCTGTACCTAACAACAACAACCTAAGGCCAAAATACAACGAGAAGGTCGCCAAATATAGAGATCTGGAGGTGCAAATCGGAAGACAATGGGCAATGAACAGCGTCCAAACAATTCCCATAATGTTATTAACAACGGGAGTGATACCAAAGAACCTCCTGTAGAACATCAAGGAACTGGGCCTTAGTGAGTATCTGTATAAGCCGATTCAGAAAGCAGTTCTTGCAACTGTGCGAACTGTCTGAAAATTAGTAGAAAATACAGCAGACCACGTCACCAAGGACACGATAACATGAGGAGGGTTCCCAAAGAACTTCATACTTTTGTGTACCTGGTATGAGTCAATGTTCCCTGGAGGGAGTGCGAAACCATTTGGCTTGAAATTAGAGAGTGTAATAAATTATAACCCAAACGGTTATTGAAAAAACGATAGTAGCTCTCATGGAAAAACGGTGCATCTACCGGTAAAACGGTAGGGACACTGCAAGTCAATAGTCGAAAACGGACATTAGATAGAATGCCAATCTAACTTTCAAGATAGTAACGTTCTTTTTTATTGCACTGGTAAACAAGGATAGAACAACAAAGAGCCTACGTGTGCAGTGTAGCGCCACATAGTAAATTACAGAATATTCGTGGGCATTTAAGCATGAAATGGTTTAGGTTATGTAGCTTACCAGTTGTATAATTAATGTAATGATAATATTATACAATTATTTTAAATAAATATGTATTAAATTATAAACCAAACGGTGAGTAAAAAACTGTAGATTACTTATAAAAATGGATAGAACGGTAGCTCTCATTAAAAAACGGTAGATCTACGATTAAGACCGAAGAGCTAACAACACTGATGGCCTGTCCGACCAGACTGGCTTGGTGTACAACCGGCATAATAGACTGGCAACCCCGGTCACCATTCCTGTTCATTCTTGATGTTCTTTTGCGTCCAGATGATTTATCTAACATTGTGTTCCCAGTCTCTTCAAACTTGTCCACCCAATGTTTGATCAAATTTACACTTGGTACATTTCGGATGGTCGTTAAATTGAAATGTGTTCTGTACAGATGTCGAACAATTGTATAGGAATCGTTAGTTTTATAAAAAGCTCGCACGCAAAATGCGTGATGTGGTCCCATCGCTACTAAACTTTAAAAATCAATAAAGCGTTTGACACCACTCCTGTCCACTTTGCTATCGGTATTTGGCGCGTAACAATAAGAAAACATGAAAAATATTCTGGGCCAACCTTTAGTGATAAAATTCAAAAATTTAGTATTGTCAGTAATAAAACTGAGTGATTTTAAGATTAATATTTTAAGTATATATACATACTTAATTTAATACCTGTTTTTATCCGTCATTAAGGGGGATTACTGACCTGGCATTTTTTCTGCTCCTTTTGGCACTTATAATGTAAATGACTATAATTTCCTAACAAATCCAAACACTTTTCCCCATCTACCATAGAATCACACCTGTAGCACCAAAGATCATGCTGTTTCTCACTAGCTGCTTTCGTACGATGCTGAGTCTCACTTGCATCTGAAAATAAAAGAAAATTCTACTAACGCACAGTCGATAGTACTTTTTATCTCTTCCTAAAAATAATATTACCAGTAGTCCTTCTATATTATCGATTAAAGTAAAAATTAATAATTATTTGTTATTAAATGCAATACAATTCTGACAGAAGGGCGATCTCTAAAATCAGTCAAAAAAATACCAAATATTTTTTAAATCAATAAATTGATTTATTTATATGCTGATATCGGAGATACCCATTTTTATCCTTTCAAAAAGTATAAGTTAGTTACCAAATTGTTATAGTAAAGCTGTAAACAAACAAATTGTTTTTTCAAAAGTGTTTTTTATCATATAGTGTTCAGTGATGCACTGTCAGGCAGGGGCGGTCCACAGGAGGAGTTCTATCACCTTTGCTGTGGAGCTCTGTAGTGAATAGCCTGCTGGGTGAAGTAAATGATGCCGACCTGGTAATTTTGTGCTCCGGTCGCGATATTCGGGACCTGAGGTGTTAATGATGCATGTCCTCTGGACAAGGCCAAGGGTAAAATACAAAAAAAGAGAACCACATATATATTGAAGGGAAAGACCCTTCAATACAAGCGAACAGGTAAATACCTGGGAGTAATTCTGAACCCGCTCTGTGACTAGAATGAGCATATTGACACTCAAATCAAGAATACCATATGTGCTTTCTGGACTTGTAAATAAGCCTTTGAATGCACATGGGGGCTGACACCGAAAGTGCTATTTTGATATACGCTATGATGTTCCGTTCCATGATCGCGTACACCATTATTGTATGATGGCATAGTACAACAAGGCGCAAACACCGTCTTAAATTTGGCAAAGTTCAAAGAATGGCTTATGTGGAAATAATAAGTTCGATGAGGGCCTAGTTGACACACTTTCTCTCCACCTATACATAGGGAACGAGGTTCTGAAGGATGTTTGTTGTCTCAGTTCCTAGGGCTTCTCAGAACTGAAATGATTGACTCCTCAGGTGTCTGGAAAAGCGTGGTGAAAATATGACCATCACTTACCATGCAGATTGCATGGCGGCGCTTTTGAAATCCAACCACTCTCTTGAGATACCAAGTAGAAAGGATTGGTAGGAGGAGCAAAATCTTCTCAGAAATGGGTCTTGGTGGTTTACAGATGAACCTCGACAGAATGAAAGAGCTGGAGCCTGAGTATTCAGCAGAAACACGAGAGTCAGTTACTCTCTCGGACTACGTGCGGTGACCTTTATAGAGGAAAGAACCCAGCACAAAACCTATGGAAAGGCTAATCAGTTCAAATTCCAGGAGATAGTTCATTTGATGCTGAATAAAGACTTTGAAAGGCTCTCATGGGCACAACTCCAAAAAATGGACACATTTCTAAATAAAGGAAGGTGAAAAACTGAAAATCTCTCTGGAATGTAAATGTTCAATTGCAGAAATGAATGGTCTAAAAGTCTTTATAGAGACAAGCAACTAGGTTACATATCGCCAAAAAACTAACCCAGGTTATGCACAACAAATATTGCCCCACCATGAGATGACAACCCCGCAAAACCGATCTCCATCCTTCAAAATGTTCTTGGAATCAAGCTCACCTTCCCTTATCAGGTAGACAATCGAGCAGAGCACTCGTGCTCTGCATTACTCAGGATCAACGAACGTGCACATGACGAGTATCTAATCCATTGCGTGTTTGTATTAACCATTAAAAAACAACACGGCGAGTATTACGAATACGGCATACCTACACCTGAAACTAAATTTTGCCCTCTCTACCACCCTTAGAACTAATGATGATCAGAGTTTCTTATATAAGCTCCTTTACTAAAGTCGTTGGGGGCAATTCCGCTAAAATATTTTCTAGATGGTGACACTTCCGGGGATACCGGAAGTTGATACCATCTTACTTATTTTAAATAGAATAGATTCCACGCCAAATTTAATTGTAGACATATTTCATACATAATACTCTATACCTAAATCTAACTGTTTTTGACATATTTTAAATTTTATGTCAAAAATGGCTTTTGCGCACCTAAATATAATTCCTATATAAAAGCTTTTATTGTTTAATTGGGCTAGGTTTTCTTCGAGGAGGGGATCAACTTTAGTGTACTGTTGATATTTTGATAATAAATAAATACGAGGTGATCAAAAATTAACATTTATAAAAAATCGGTAAATACTATTTTTTAATTTTTAAATATAAATCCCCTATTTTCATGACGTAGTCTTATTATAGGGTTGTTTATTCGAAATATAATATTATAGGGTTGTTTATTCGAAACATTTTTAGTTTTTGAAATATCAGCAATTTAAAATTTTTTATTGTAACCAATCTACACGGCTTTTAAAATTGTTATTATTTACCAACGAAGGCAAAACGCGACGGAAGAAAGCAGTAAAGCACTACATAAATATCACTGTTTTTTGCCATTTGACAGTTATTAATAAAAATCATGACAAGCGATTAAATTATACGCACCGAGATTTTTTCTTTTTGGCATCTGCGAGAAATGTAATAAAGTTTTATCAAGAATATGCCAGACTTTTGCTGGTGGGTGTCCAGATAAACAGAAACCATTACGGAACGGTATTAAACGAATATTGGAACATTTCAAAAATTTTGGCACCAGAAATAGCAAGCTCAAGGTGCATACCTACATATTTTTGAGAAAATTTGAATATTTTTAAAATTATATAAAGTTTTTTATTGTAAAATAACTTTTTAATTTTTTTTTGAATTGCGTTTTAACTTTTTTTTGTCAATGTGCAATATTTTAAGCATAATTTCTGTATTTTAAATTTTATGTTGTTGGACCAAGGAAAATGTTATTATATATATATATATATATATATATATATATATATATATATATATATATATATATATATTAAAGAGAAAGGTTATCGTCCATGTAATCTTAAAATAAAACAGGAAATTCTCGGCTATGCGGACAGAGAGAGATCATTGATAAATATTACTCTCATGTTAAAAAATGCGGAGACTCTAAGATCATGGAAAAACTCCAGGTCCGAAAAATAACGACACCGCTGTTTCGTCCTAGTGTGGGACTCATCAGGCCATTGCGTTCGGTACAACCCATCATCCCGCATCTGTATCCTATAAACAGATTTCACGGTTGAAAAATAGTAAATAAGACACAGTGGCGACATCTCTATGGCTCACTCAATAAAACAAGAATAACACAAACTAACAGTGTTGTATAAAGCCGCCATGTGGTGACGCGACGGTAAATTGAAAAAGGAGTATATTAAAACTCGACACACGAAACGTGCGACCATACGGCTGTTTTATACAACATTTTTGATTTGTGTTGTTCTTGTGTTATTCAGTGAGCCATCGAGATGTCGCCACTGTGACATTTGCTATTTTTCAACAATGAAATCTGTTTATAGAACACAGATGCGAGATGATGGTTTGTACCAAATACAATAGCTTGATGAGTCCTATACTAGAAAGAAACAGAGCTGTCGTCATTTTTCGGACCCGAAGTTTTTCCATGATCTTGGAGTTCTTCGCACTTTTCACAATGAATATTTATCAACGGTCTTTGTCCGCACAGCCGAGAATTTCTTATTTTATTTTAAAATTACACGGACGTTAGCTTCTCTTTTTATTTATTTATATATATATATATATATATATATATATATATATATATATATATATATATATATATATATATATATACTAGCGTTTTAATGTAATTAAGATCAATTTTCGTTTTATCTTTGAAACATAAATTGTCTTCTAATTTAAATTTGGGAAATTTATATTAAGCCAGCAATAGCTCAAGTTATTTACACGCAGAAAATTTGGTTTGTATCGTTTATTCTCTGCGGTTTACATGGAAACAAAAAACCCATTAACTAGACGTGGATTTTAAGTAGGGATTTTAATATAAAAAAATCCACGCCAATTTCTTAGGACGAATTTCAAGACGAGATGTAACATATTTTTGGATGTTTCATTTAATTTCTTTAGAAAGGACAAAGGTGCGAGGGTGATCAGTATAATTGTATAAAATACTTTTTGTTATATTTACTGCTTAAATATCTGTAACAATATATCGTCTTGGTATCATATTCTTAAAATATCTCCTTGACAAAGTTAAGGGAATTCTATTTGTTAATTATACTTTAAAATATTCTCAAGAAGAGTGACTCATGAGCACAACACTGAAAGTTGGCGTATCACAAAGCGATATTAATAAGTCATTATTGCCTGAATTAGCATGAACAGTTTACTTAATTTAATAGCTTTATAAAGTGGAAAACCCGTAGACTAAAGAAGATTGTGTTTCAAATTACTCCAGTCTTCCTATTGAATTTGTAGCGATTTCATGTAAAAATTTATTGCAGATATCTGAAAATTTCAAGTCGTAGGGGGCACCCAGTAGATGAAAAATACGTAAAAAAGTACAGCTAGATCAGACCTGTTTTTTTATAAACAGCATCCAAAGCCGGAAAATTCGATTTTCTCTCCGTAGAATTTTTCGGTTACATTTTAGAGAAAACGTCTTCAAATGAAAGTATTGGGTATTGAAAAGACCTTTAATTTCCTTTTCCATACGTCAAAATCGATAAATAATTTATCGAGATCATTTTATAAATGTTAATAACTTTTGCAAGAAAGGACGAAAGTGATGTATAACTCCTTGATGATAAGGCCATTATGTGCCTTTATAACTGTACGAAAGCTGGATCAAATCGGTTTGGTGGTTTATGAATAATCTTAATTGTTTATCCCAGACACTGAATGTTCAAACAATTGTCCTTGCCCAGAGGATGATTCTACAGATATTTGCAAAAGCAGAATAAATTCTTTGAAGTTCAAACTACAAGCAGAGATGAACAAACTATGGATTTTTAAAAAAGTTCTTGTTAAAAAAACCGTTTAAAAAGGGGTATCTTTTTTACTTATAAACAATTGGAATAACTTTGTTAATTTTAATGATACAAGTGAATAAGTAGACCTGAAAGCTGGTGAAAGAACACAATTTAAAAAAAAAATCTCCTACGACCAATAGGAGCTAAGATAACATTTTTTTTTTAAAGTCATATCTCTTTTGTATATAAACATTGAGAATTGAAAGATCTATATTTTATAATACAATTGATAAGTATGAAATTCATGCATCGTTAGTAATGTTATAGCCCTTCGAAGTGAAGGTACTTTTGCAAGCGCGTTGTAGCGAGTGGTAGGGAAAGCTCGTCTTTCTCACGATTTGCTTTTGAAATTAAAACTTCAAATTGGAGCGCGCAACAAAATTGTACGATATCTTGGGTTCCAGATAACGTAGAGCCTTCATTTTTTTTTAAACTGGGGTAACTCGGCGAAGTATGACGAACTGACTTATTTTTATTATCATAGGAAATCGGGAAATACCGGAAAATTGACATTTCATCGGAAAATACATTTTTTGGCAATATTAACACTAATATTGTTTCAAAAAACTTTACTAGCAGTTTAATTTCATTGCAAATATTAAATATAAAACACTTTAACAATATGTATATATATATATATATATATATATATATATATATATATATATATATATATATATATATATATCTTCAAGGAATAAATAATTTTGTTGCGCGCTCCAATTTGAAGTTTGAATTTCAGAAGCACACGGTGAGCAAGCCGAGTTTCCCCCATCACTCGTTACAACGCACTGGCCAAAGTACCTTCATTTCGAAGGGCTATAACTTTACTAACGATGCATGAATTTCATACTTATCAATTGCATCCTAAAATATAGGTCTTCGTTTAAAATCTGTGAAAATTTCAACTCTTAATGTTTATAAACAAAAGAGATATGACTTTTAAAAAAATGCTATCTTAGCCCATATTGGTCGTAGGAGACTTCGTTTTCTTTTAAAATTCGTGTTTTTTCACCAGCTTTCGGGTCCACTTAATCACAAACTTGTATCATTAAAATTTACAAAGTTATTCCAATTGTTTATAAGTAAAAAAGGTACCCCTTTTTTAATCGGTTTTTTTAATAACAATTTTTTTAAAAATCCATCTTTTGTTCATCTTTGCTTGTAGTTTGAATTTCAAAAAATTTATTCCGCTTTTGCAAATATCTGTAGATTCATCCTCTGGGCAAGGACAATTGTTTGAACATTCAGTGTCTGGGATAAACAATTAAGATTATTCATAAACTACCAAACCGATTTGATCCAGCTTTCGCACAGTTATAAGGGCACATGATGGCCTTATCATCAAGGGGTTATATATCATACATTTATAAAATAGTGCAAAAAAGATGGTTTTTTGCAATTATTTCGATAAATTATTTATCGATTTTGACGTATAAAAAATGAGATTAAAGGTCTTTTTAATACCCACAACTTTCATTTGGACAAGTTTTCTCTAAAATATAACCGAAAAATTCTACGGAGAGAAAATCGATTTTTCCGAGTTTGGATATTGTTTATAAAGAAACAGGGCTGATCTAGCTGTACTTTTTTTACGTATTTATCACCTACTGGGTGCCCTCTACGACTTGAAACTTTCAGATATCTGCAATAAATTTTTTCACCTTGTTTCACAGGAAGACTGAAGTTAATATCATCTTTCAATATTATAACTGTCAGTTGTTTCTAACATGGAAAGGTGAATATTTTTTTAGTGTCTTACGTTAATAAATATGGTTCAGAAGAAAAGGTAAAAAGTAAAAACTTATGTGCCGTTGTTTACTGTGAGTTATTTTGAATATTTTTTAATTTACTAAACGAACATACATGTTTTATGAAGTTAAACTCTAGTAAATATAATTTCAATTTGAATTAGCTATATACATTTTTGTTAAATTATAAACTTTATAATCCACGATCGTTTCGAATTGATAACTTTAGCTAACATGTAAATGATTGGAACAAAAAAGGGTAAGCAAGAACAACATATTGTACATATTTTAGTAAATACCGAATTATCTTGAAGCTGCTAACGACAGCACCAAAGTCAAATGTTTTTTAATACGTAGAATAGCCTTTTAGTACCATGGCAGGAATGTGCCTCTATGCGAATACGGATTGTTAGTAAACAATTACTATTGTATCAAAAAATTCATAAATAAACATTTACTTAATTTAGTGGCTTTATAAAGTGGAAAACTTGTCGACTAAATGAAGTCGTGTTTCAAATATCATTTTTCTGTATTAGAACTGAACTTGAAATCTTATTATAGATACGGATTCAGTTAGCAGCTAAACAAATAAGTGAAAAAAAAACTTAAACACTAAATAACATAACCTGTTTATATATAAAATTAAACATATCTTTATTCTTTTATAATTCAAAAACACTAATTAAGAGTCGAATCATGATAAAAAGAAATCTAATAAATATAGATGGAGTCGCGGACAAAAGCCAAAAATATATTATTATTAATTCGTATTCAAAATCCTAATCCTATATTACTAATTTCAATACCCAATAATATTTTATTTAACACTCAGTTATTCCAAGTCCCATTGACAACCCAATAAATTCTCGGCTTTCCAATTTAATAAAAGATGTACACAAAACGAATTTACTTACTGCTCGGTGTGGCTTGAATTGATTAACCCCTGACCGTAATAGTTAGAAAATCTTAAAGCTCAAACCATTTTATATCTCCGTGGAAACCGTCTTGGGTATTGATTACAAAAATTGTAGCTAATATCTCACGAGATAAAAGTAAAGCCAACCAGTTTAATTTTTTCACTCAGTTGGGAAAAAATAAATTAATAAAATGATTTTGCACAGAATAACTTACGAGCAGAAATTCAATTTCATGAAAATGATAGCTTTTAACCAGAAGTATAAATAAGTAATAAGACTCAATTTTATTTGAGGCTTAAAAAAAATTAGACACAGAAGGGATAAAATGAAGTATTAATGGTTAAAAAGCCAGTAAATATGATTTAGGATAGGTTAAAAATTAGATATAAGCATAGTTTAAGATGTTTTGTTTAATTTATAATATATATAAACAGATATAGTATTAAGAAACAGACAATATATTCCAAAATTCTTGACTAAGTAAATAATTTATAACTGATATTTTCTTCAAAAATATGACATATTTTCCTCCATAAAAACTAAAGTTCAATAAAAAAAATTATGAAAAAAAAATTGAACTAGATAGAGGAAGTGTTAATATAAACAAATATATATTTTAATTGAATAAAAAGTATGTGAAAGCGTTTAAAAAACTAATAATAATGTGTTACACATCAGCTTTGGTCCCAATAAAAACAATCACTCATAAGACACAAAAAGTGCGTGTAGTGGAAAATTAGTGCGAAATTCAAACAAAAAACATTATGATTAGTGAAAAACAAACATTAATGTACGAACGAAATAGAAGAAGAATGTTATAGTTTTAAGAATTATTAAACAAACTATGTAGAAATTACAACTATAAGTTGTGCAAAACTGAAAATATAGTATATATCTAATTAGTTTATAAGGTAGATTTATGCTTTTTTTTAAGAAAAGTTGTTAATTAGATGTTGAGAAAATTTTGTTTAATAATAGGATAATAATATCCGAAGCAGCAATAAACCTTTTAGAGTTTTTTCGAACAAAATTTGAGTAAAATACTCATAAATTTCAATGTGCAAAGTGTTACTGTTTATTAATTTTAATATGCCAGAATGGCTTTAATATATATCAAAATGTCGAGAAAGCTCTAAAGTTTATTTATTGCAAGCTAAATAATGCTCAATGGTTAGATTTAGGTCTATATATTAATTAAACATGAAAATTCCAGTCAAAATTGGTGAAATTCAAAAGCTTTCATAAATTGCAATTTTTCAAAGTTGTAAAATTTATCAAGTTGCTAGGTGTCATAAAATTTGACCAATCAGAGTGTAGAAATTTCTTATGTTTTGGCCGCATATATAAAGCCGAGGCGTGGGAATTTCGAGAGAGTTGAATTTATCAGTTAGGTAAAATCACTGCATCTCTGGTGCACATTTGTCAATTCCTTACTTTATAGGAAGCGACAACAAAATATTTTTGGAGATTTGAAAGTATTTCAAAGAAGAAACTGGAATTTTGTTTTATAATATTGGGACCAAGTAACATAAAACAAAACAAGGTATTTATATTAGACTAGGCAGTTGAACGCTTTTAATTTTTGGTAGGCACTGAAAATTAGCATTTAATAATAACCTAACTTTTCGTAAAATAAAAATAATTAAACTAATAAATAATAGTTTGCTCTATTAACCTGTTAGAACATAAATAATATTTATCATCATTTTTAGTAGGTGTCAAACTATATTAACCATTTGAACCACATCACAGCACACGATAATTTGTTTAAAATAATATCAATTTTGTAAAATAAACCACGTTTTCCATATTAAATTGCAGTATAGCCATCTAGTAGATGATTGAGAAACTAAAAATTAAAACGTTACCAATTTGTGATACAGGTTGTTAAAAAGACAATGCATGGTAAATAAAGTGAATAATTACTAATATTAATTAGAAATATTGTTGTTTGAAATATAAAAGTTTTGACCATTTTATTTCATCCAAGATTTATTACAAATATTGTGCTATTTCTTATTGTTAAATCAAATTTATATGTTGTATTTCAATCATTCTGTGTATTGATTGTCTGATTGAGATCTTATAAACCACTGAACTCACCTGAGAAGGAGTCAATAAACTGGTAGGAATATATCTATATCTATATAGAATATTTTGAAAATTGAAAATATTTCAAATTGGTAAGAAATAGTTACAATTTATTATAATTATTTTTTACCTGGCGCCCAACAAATAAATATTAATATTTTTAATTAAATTTTTGCAATATTTTTGAAATAATAAATATAAATTCAATAATAAATAAGTTTCCTAAATTTTTAACCGGGTAATATTTTGTGCGGGTGCGTCACATATATATATATATATATATATATATATATATATATATATATATATATATATATATATATATATATATATATATATATATATATATATATACCTGTATCGCACCCGTGAAAATGTACATATATTAGACGTTGTTAAGCAACAACAATAAAATCACTTATCTAATTAATGTGCCAAATATTTCCAGGCTCATACGCAGGCATAGAACAATTGCTACATCAAATGCACAGATGCAATGTATATAGCACAGGCAAAAAATAAGCAAATAATTGGGTACCATCTCCATTGCGAAGGTTGGCAGTCAACAGTGGATCGAAACAGTTGATTTATAATAAAATGATACCAATTTCTAAAGTTTTTCAACGTAAAGTGACGTTTTCTTCCAACGCTTTTTCTGTCCTGAACCTTTCCTGGAATTACTAATTGAAAGACTCGGTACTACTTTACTCTGATTATATGTTCCATATTTTTAATTTTAGTCATTTCTTTACCATATAATAATCACTTTATTCTTATAAAAGTTGTTGTCTCCCTCTTTATTGGTTGCTAAATTTCTTCTGAGCAATGGTTCGTTTTATTGATGCTCGTACTTATAAAAAGTTGGTGGCTTGAAAGAATACTCATGCGCTATCAAGCTACGAACATATCAAAAAAAGTTTTAAGACATGTTCATCTTAATTTGTCGATAAATAAAAAAGGACCGAAAACAAAAGACACCTCTTTTAATCTAAGCTTTGCGACTCAAAAAGTCGGACGTTAGAAGTAAAGTAAAGATAGAAAGATACAACCGGAACAAACTATTATAGGTAAATTATTTACATATATAAGAAAACGTATGGGGCCCAAAATTGAGTCCTGGGGCAACTCAGTTTTGATCTCCTGCTTAGTAGACGTTACACCACCAAACTGCACAGCCTGGTTTCTTTCTGTAAGGTACAACTTCAAAAGTTAAACGTTACAGTTACTGAAATTATATGCTTTGAGCTTACTAAGAAGGACTCCATGGTCAACATAGTCAAAAGCCTTGCTGAGATTACAAAACAGAACTGTGTCATAGCTGTGTATCGAAAGCATCCATAATATCAGATATTGGGTTAAAAATACCCAAGGTTGCGTTTTCTGTTCTCCCCAAAAACCAAACATTATCTGTTCAGACATGCACTTCTCAAAAATTTTGTACAGTATGGGAAGCAATGATATTGGTTTATTATTTGCTGCTTCATCCAGATTAACTTTCTTATACAGAGGAACTAGAAGCGCTATCTTCATGCATTCTGAGATAGTTTTTTCCCTAATACAAATATTTATCAACTTTGTGAGGGGCATTATTAATGAAGTTAAAATTGAAGATAAAGTGGTGAACATTAACAAAATGGAAATTATAACTTTAGACCGGAATTATTGAAATGTGTATACAGAAATAAACAGTGGGACTGGGTAGAGCTTTCTGTGGCGGGTAATGTTAATGTGACATGTAACAGCTTTCTAAAAATATTTTCTAATATCTATACATATAAATAAAATTCAAGTATCTGTCTGTTCAGGCTAATCTTCAAAAAGACTGAACCGATTTATCATTTCGTTGTATGATTACGAAAGTTCTTTTGACTCTTCTGTCAAAATCTTATTTTATTGACAACTATCGTTTAAGTTTCATTTATAGTGCATTTTTTGAAATTTTGGGCATTTAAGTGAATTTGAAACAGAAGTTTATTTCATATAAAAGCTAATAATTATTGTTTTATAATTTAATACCTATAACTATGTATTGTTTTTATTAAAAACCTAAACGCGTAAATATTTCTAACCTTCAAATTTGTTGCTAGTGACTAAATGCCTGACACACGTACATAATTCAAAAATGTTTTTTGCATTAAAATCAGGCATTAAAAATTAGAATAAAGTAATAAGATTCGATTTGTTCTTTTAGATAATACGTGGTAAAACTTTAAAGAGACAAGCGCAGCAACTTGTGCTTAATTTTTTTGAATATTTCAAGTTAGAGAAGAAAAATGGTGGCTCTGTGAAATCTATTTCATCTGTTCAAGAGTTTATAGCCAACAAAACAATCCAATTATTTCGTCGCCTGGAAAAAATAGAACTCGTTGAAAAGAAGAAACCACAAATTTTTCTAAATCAACCAAAACAGAAGTTGGAACTACACTCTATAATATGTGCCAAGAAAGTAGAAGTATAATTTATATTACAATATAAGCTAATCTTGAAAGTAGTATTGTTAATCTAAATTTAACAATCTTAATGTCTTTTTTATTTTTAGAAGAGCATGTTTTTCTAAAAAGACTTAAACACTGAATTCACCGACAAAGAGATTACATTGTTCTGCATGAAAATCTTCCCCGCGAAACTAATGTGTTATTTCGATAATTTCTATCTATGTAACCTCTACACTGACCTACAAATTGTTGTATCATGTAGCAAAATCTAGAGCACATCAACAACATATTTTAATTGGTTGCAAAGCAGATATAAGGATGTACCTATGCGATATATAAATTGTTATAGCATACCTATTGCGACATTACCCAAGCTACATCTTCTCTAAGTTTAGGCAAATTGTACACAATCTAGCAACATTGCATAAAAGGCGTGGGGGGATGACTCTCATCTACGAAGTCTCAACTCCCTAAAGCTTAAAATATGGAGATACCCATTAAACTCCATGTAATTCCAAATTTCATCATACCCCGTAGTTGTCAAAGGGTCAGTTATTTATCGAAGACCCTCTGGATACAGGAATTATGTTGTCGCTTCTAGTACTCTCGATACTAGATATTTCTAGAAAATACCAGATGTACGAAACGGGTATATAAGTAGCCAGCCGGTCATCGGAAGATCAGTATTGAATATACGAGCGGAGTGCAAAGGAATAGCGAACACGAACGATGTGGTCGCGTTCCTGTATGAACAAACCGAACAGTTTCTGTTATATATGTGGTGAAGTGACACTGAAAGTTCAATAAAACACTTTAAACCCACTTGTTGGAAAAACCTACGTGTTATATTTTGGGTGCAAAGTTGTCGATCAAGACAAAATTTCAACTTCCCAAATTTGCTACCACACTTGCTCAAGAACCTTAACAGGATAGATACTGGGTACTCACAGGTTCATGAAGTTTGGAGTTCCAATAATGATTACTACTTTCGCCTAACAAAAATTCTTGCGTTTTCTAGTGAAAACAAACATAAAATTGAATATGTTAATATCTCCTCAGCCATAAGACGTATACCTCACGATGCTTCTGACTTATCTCTTCCTAATATTCCAGAAATATCGAAATCGACTCTGAATGGAACGAACTAAATGATTTTGACCAAAAGCCGGTCCAAGTTTTTAAGAGAAAGGCGATTACACATGTAGTAGCAGTAAACAGCCTCATTTTAGATCTCAGGAAGAGCTCAACCATCTTACTCGTGATATGGATCTTCCCAAAATAATATCACAGATGTTTGTATCTCGTTTACCACAATGAATTATCAAAAAAAAAGGAGTGAGAATTTTCACGTTTCGGAAAAGACAGTCTATGCTGGCCGTATTTTTCTCAATGGCAAATGACTTTGTTTACTGTTATGATATTTCAGGTTTTATTAACGAACTTGGCCTTTCCTATAAACCTACTGAATAGCGACTCTTTATCGACTCTTTAAAGTCTAAAGGCAGTTTTATTGTTTTATCGAGATGAACAACCATCTGTTCTCGTCGATCATGCTGTAAGTATGAAAGAACCGTATAAGAACTGGTTATATTACTTTAAAACATAAAGTACAAAGATCATGTACATCATCATTTATGCTGGACACCAGAGCCAGAAACCAGCACTACGTTTTTAAAGAATGGCCGTTACGTGAAACCATTTTGCCCCGTCCGAAAAATTTCCTTAATGAACCATTAGCAGAGCAGCAGAATATTTATTTACCTTCTCTGCACCTAAAAGTAGGGCTTACAAAAACTTTTGTTAAAACCTTAAATAGAGAAGGAAATTCTTTTTTCATTTAACACGGAAATTCGCACGTATAGGTGAGGCAAAACTTAAAGAATGACTGTTCGTTAGGTCGCATATACGAGAACATTTTAAAAATGAAAATTTTAAGGCCACACTTTTATGGAAAGAAAATAGGGCATGAACTGAATTCAAAAATATATGTAGCAACATTCTAGGTAACAAAAAACTGAAGAACTACAAAGATCTAGTTGAAGAACTTATCCAATCTTACAAGATCTTAGGTAGCAACATGTCACTTAAGCTGTATTTTCTTCACTCCCATTTGGAATTTTTCCCTGACAGTTCAGATGCAATTTTTTTTTCTTCTTTCTCATATTTTATATTATTTCCTTCTCTTAAAACTTATGGCTGAGGTAAAAACCGAGCACATTACAATAAATAAAAATAACCCAAAAAAATATCAGGGAGCAACAAAAAATTTCAAAATGCAAAACAGTGTTATATGTATTCTGCTTAAGGAGCTGAGATTCAAATATAAGGAGAATGGCAACGCCATCTTTTACAGTCTGATATTATGAGTTTGAATGCATTGTGCCATGCAAATTGTGTGGATTTGATTATAATCAAATTTTCGGTCATCTCTTCGACTAGAAGAAGGGAGGACTACACAACTATTATAGTGGAGAGCCGAAGACAGTCCGTGTCACAACAGTAAATGATCTCAGGATTCTATTTGTCAGTGAATTAAACTTTGTCTCCCACGTTGACTGGGAAACTCAGATAATATTCTAAGTTTAAAGATATGGTGGCACTTAAGATAATATACTTTTCTCTAATTAGAAGTCAGCTCGAATATTGCTGCACTATTTGTACCAATAGAGTTTGCCAATTTTTTGTTCTTTTAAGTTAGTATTCATAAATCGTCGCTCCCACCTTCTGAGCATCTAATTATTTTGAGTTTGGATTATCTTGAAAAGCGTAGAATCAAACTTATCCTTTCGGTAGGTCATAAAACACTTAGTAATAGAATTGACTGTCCAGAATTGCTTAGCATGCTTAACTTTAGAGTTTCTTCTCGATTGACAATACTCGACAAACCATTTTCAGTCGGTTATAGCTGAACAGATTGGGGACGAAATGATACAACGAACTTTGATTAAAATAACAAACTAGTAGCATACATTGCTACGTTAAATTGTTTACTTACAAAAGTGCTAGCCGATCTTTTAAGGTTTTAATAGTAAGAGTCTTTTTCAAAACTTGATCAGTGTAAGGTTTTAAAATTTTTATTATATATATTTGTTTATTGTAATTTGACGTTCTTTGGGATTTTCAGAGTTGTTTTTAGTACATGATACTATTTGGGCAGTTACCTGTTATGTATTCAGATATTAAATAAGTAAATACATTGAGGGTATTCTTATGCTCTTTTCAGTGACTATTATTTTATTTCCACTTTTTGGAATCTTATATCATTATTGTTTTTGTTTCTCAACACTAAAAATATATTTTTTAAAATATTACATTCATAAGAGATATAGGAAAAATTGTAAATAATTTTTCGTAGTTTGTCCTATTGTAACAAATGTTTAAATGATTTTAGGTATACCTTTCATGTTCTTTGCCGTTAAGAGAAGAGTCCTCATTCCATATCTTTGCGTTCAGTTAAAAATTTTTGTCCCTTCAATAAATCTGTTTATTATTGTTTCAGTGACATTTTCAGTTACTTAAACCGATATTGGAATTTTTCTCTTACCCTATAATATATATATATATATATATATATATATATATATATATATATATATATATATATATATATATATATATATATATATATATATATATATATGTATATATATATATATATGTATATATGTTTATACGGCTTTCACGGATTCCTCCGTGTGAGATGCATTAGCAGTGGTTATATCCACACTATGCTGTTGTAGTGCTGAAATCACATTCAGCAAACATACAACTATATGCAACTCCGTATATAAGTGAAGTAAAATGCGAAACAGTGAATTCAAACTTCGCTCCATCATATCCTTTCTGAGTTAGAGGTTGCACAGTTAGAATAAATTGTAATAAAATACAATTTATCCTATTCCACCACCATCGAGATGGCCTACCTGTACCACCATACCGAGAAGAAAGTCAAAGCTTACCCTCCCCGCCACAGTGATACGGCAGAGATACATGTTTCGTCTCTCACTAGACTCATCAGGGTACCGACATGCACCTGGCTGTGCAAAGGACAGATCGGAAGGAAGCATGCAAACACTGAACGCGGCTTCGCCGACCTCTCGTCGGATGGCTTATATATGTTTATACGGCTTTCACGGATTCCTCCGTGTGAGATGCATTAGCAGTGGTTATATCCACACTATGCTGTTGTAGTGCTGAAAACACATTCAGCAAACGTACAACTATATGCAACTCCGTATATAAGTGAAGTAAAATGCGAAACAGTGAATGCCTAACTCAGAAAGGATATGATGGAGCGAAGTTTCCATTCACTGTTTCGCATTTTACTTCACTTATATACGGAGTTGCATATAGTTGTACGTTTGCTGAATGTGATTTCAGCACTACAACAGCATAGTGTGGATATAACCACTGCTAATGCATCTCACACGGAGGAATCCGTGAAAGCCGTATAAACATATATAAGCCATCCGACGAGAGGTCGGCGAAGCCGCGTTCAGTGTTTGCATGCTTCCTTCCGATCTGTCCTTTACACAGCCAGGTGCATGTCGGTACCCTGATGAGTCTAGTGAGAGACGAAACATGTATCTCTGCCGTATCACTGTGGCGGGGAGGGTAAGCTTTGACTTTCTTCTCGGTATGGTGGTACAGGTAGGCCATCTCGATGGTGGTGGAATAGGATGAATTGTATTTTATTACAATTTATTCTAACTGTGCAACCTCTAACTCAGAAAGGATATGATGGAGCGAAGTTTGCATTCACTGTTTCGCATTTTACTTCATATATATATATATATATATATATATATACATATATTAGAACAGCTTTGATGCCAATTAGGCCTGCGGAGGCTTAAATGAGCTTGATAATTCAAAATGGCGGACTCAATATGGTAAAAAAAAGTTTTTTCAAATTTAATGACGTATTTCACATGGAAATCAATATTTTTTATTATTGATATGAAAAAAGCGGAAAATTCACATTCTGATACCGCTTAGTGCAAGGATTAAAATAACACCTGAAGGTCATTTGAAGATCACAAGTATTTTCAGGACTTAGTATTACATAAAATAATACAATATGGGAGAGTTTCTTCTAAAATCTCAGAAAAGTATGGGTTGTGTATATTTCCACCAACTTTTGGAAAAAGTAAGCCTTTTTTGGAGTCATATTGGATCCGCTATCGGAATTTTTTATTTCTAATCACAGATTTATAATCGGCTACTCCGAAAATCCTCGGACTATATTTTTACCAATTTTCAAGTGTATTGAAAAATAGCCGATGTCTATAAGTGATAAATTTTCTAAAGACAAACTTCATACTGCAACATTTACATGAATAACTATCTAATGTTTCTACTTAAAATGTTCTTACTTAATAAGTATTATGCTGAGAATTTCCAATGATGGGTGTTTAATGTATTCAAAGGTATCTACTCGAATAACTGTGTGTACAGCACCAAACGCCATAATTAAGTTAATTGAAGTAAATAATTTTGAGTTAGCAACACGAATGTTTCCAAATATAGTTCGGTTTGGAATTTAAATTATATATATATATATATATATATATATATATATATATATATATATATATATATATTTAAAACCTGAACTAATCAAATTGACACAGAAGTCTTAAAAAATCGAAAAACTGAGAAACCACTCCAGAAGTTTCGACTGTCGATGAATGTATAGAAATTTTAGAAATTTGCTGAGAGTCTAAAAGTGTACAAAAACTTAAAATTGATTATAGTAAGTTTTCTTTCGAGTCACCCTGTTCGATATATTGTGTTGAAAAAAATGTTTACCAAAAAACAAAGTCGACGTATCTGAGACATTTTTCAAAAAAACCAGCCTTTCTTAAATAATAAATTTATTCCAGACTCTATGTCCTAGATCTTGCATTCAAAATACAAATGTACAATAATTGTGACATAGCCTATACATCACTCACAAATATTTATAATAGATATGAAAATGGAGTTAATACAATTAAATGTATTGTTAAGGTTTTATCTCTTCAAATTACTCACTGGATCCACAAGATAAATATAAAACTTTCCACTAACTTACTTCTAATACTATATTAACTATTTGACACTTTTACAGCTAATGCAAAACTATCTAATTATTATTTCTTAATACCTTCGCTAGTCAAACACCACTATACAACTTATATTAAAACTCAAATCCTATCCTCATTTATATATCTATACAAATCTAAAACTTATTAGCATAAAAATCGAGAACAACCAACATACTATGACTCATCGATATAATATTTCCTTCGTCAAATTATAATAAAGATGACTCATCGCATCAGAATAATATCCTTCTACGAGAGCATATCAATAAGTTGCTTCCAGTCCTTCGTTAAAATATCAAATTTGTCTTCCATGCGACTATTGGTGATCTAGTTACTTCTGGAATATGAAATGAACCATTTATAACGTAAGAATTTTAAGAAACAACATTACATTTTATCTAAATTTTCAGAGTGGTAGTGGTACTAATGAAGTCAGGAAGCTAACTTGCTTTATTCAACAGAATAATATAATGTGCTTACGACCTTGAACCACCTATACTTTTGACTAGGTCTCACCAGGAAGTCCAGCGTTCGGTAAAATCTTGATAATATATCAACAATATGGTGAAGAAATGTAACCCTGCAATCAAGGATTACTTACAGGTCTCTAATATAGTAAAAGAACAACATAACATTACATTTAGTTATGTTTAAAGGCAGTTTGTTTTTTGGTCACCTAGCACGAGATCAAGTTCACGGTTCAAGCAATCAGCAATCGCTTAAGCTTCATATGTATCGAAAAATCTTTATATCGTATGCATAAAGTAAGCAGTTATTATTCAACTAACCAGTGCCATCATTAATAAGAACATTAAAAAAATAAGAAGCTAAAAACGGACCCTTGAGAACATCCGACTTTACCCCAAAATTATTTGTTCCACATATTAAGAGCTGGTTAATAGGTAGCTCTCAAAAATATCTATTAAGATAGGTCATCAAAATCCTACAATTTCGAAAATAAAGCGCCATAATCGAGCCGATTAAATGTTTTGGAAAAATCTATGTTAACGGCATCAACCTGAGTACGAGAACGAATATAGTCCGAGTTGACTTGCCAGAAATAAAACGATGCTACTAGTTCATCATAGGACGTGTTATTTAGAAGAATAATCATTCCTGAGGTGATAATTTCGACCCTGGTCCTATCAACCGTTTTGAACACAGAACACTTCTTTAGTTACTTTTAAAACTTTTTATTTATTCACATTACAAGAATTAGCATATTTACATGTCAATCTATATATTATAGATAAATAAAATTGAAGCGTATGCCTGTTTGCTTGGGCTAATTTCAGTCAGAGGTTAAATATCTGGGACTGACCCTAGATAACAAACTCCTTTGGAACAAAACACGAAAAAAAAATAATCAACAAGGCTACATAAGCCTTGATGGTTTCCAGAAACTTTGCGGGAAAAAGATGGGGTACAAGCCTAAAAATCCTGCAGTTGATGCACACTGCAATAATGAGATCAATCATCACATATAGGGCAAAGATCTTGGGCAAAAGAACCATTCTAGCTCATACGAGGTCTAACCATTCGAAAGTTCAAAGACTGGCCTGTACATGTAGAACCGGGGGAAAGAAAACCTTTCCAACAGCCGGAAGTAATCACACGTCTACAAATACTTCTAGAGAATATGGCGAAGAAGACAATTTATAGGATTATGAGAGATGGGCTCATAAACAAAGGCCCAATCTCTTATCCAAAAATCAGCAAATCTGAGACATGCCCCAAGATGAAATGAAAAAGGATTTCAACTTCGTGAAAAACTTCAGCAACAAAATTGAGTCGTCAAAGTGAATGGGGCAGAAACACTATTGAAAAACTCAACAAGAAATCCATTATTTGATATGCAGATGGCTCCCAAACAACGGAGGGAACTGGAATAGGAGTATATGAACCAGGCACCAGACACTACGAAAGCCTGAGTAAGCCACCAAGCATTTTCCAGGCAGAAATACATTCCATTAGGATATGTAGTCAATTCAACAAGGAAAAAGTGGCCAAGAGATTATCATCATGTAGGTCAAGCAGCCATCATTGCGTTGTGGTCTCAAGTTATCAGATCTAAGAATGTCTAGAGGAATAAAATGATTTGAGTAGAAAGATAAAGTCACCCTCATGTGGGTACAAGGACACTCCGGGATAGAGGAGAATGAGACCTCTATTAATATCCTTTGCAACGCTCTAGAAAACCTTAGGATGAGTTTTTTGGAAATACACTAAATCGAAGAAGTGAAGATACCCACCTTGAAGTCGTCCAACATCCTAAAGTTCTTGAGGGAAATAGGCCTGGAAGACCTACTCTAGCCGCCAAGATAACTCTTACTACTTGGCAGCAGTAGGGGGACACAATAGATCTACCGAGTCACAGACCCCAACTCTACGCACACACATACATGGGCTAATCTTCAAAACCGCTGAACCGATTTCGAATAAACTTTACGGACATGTAGAAGAGGGTTATCAGGAGTGATGTAAGCTACTTTTTTCTACTTGTCTGTCTGTCTATCTGTAGGGGCGAATCTTCGTTAGCACTGGACGAAACTTTACAGACATAAAGAAGAGATTATCAGGAGTGATATAGGCTTCTTTTGTTTTTGTTTCTCTATACAGGCTAATCTTCGAATAGTCTGAATCTATATGTTTCCCTAGCTTTTTTTTCGTATGTTAGTCTAGATCAATTCTAATAGCTATTTAGCTAATTTTTATAGTGTTTTCCACCGTAAGTTAGTTAAACAACGCTTGATTTTAAACAAAAATAGAGAACTCTCATAAATCAACAAACCTTTACTTCCCAAGTTTCATGCGGACGAAGTCGCGGGTAAAAGCTAATTTAACATAATAATAATAATTTTCCACCAGTAGGGTTTCGGCCCCAGTTAGAAACAAAAACAGCCGATGTTAGCTGTCGGAATACTGCAGATATATTTTATATCTAATTTATTTGTGACATTCGTTGTTCGCTGCCACAGACACATTTTTTCGGGATTTCATTGATCATTCGCTGGTATGGTGAAGATCATGCATCTTGTTGCAGGTTAAGACTGGATGGCCTCAAATTTGGCAGTTTTTACATCGAATTAATGATTTTTGTGTTATTTGTGAATTTTCTATTACGTTGCATAAGCGATCAGGTGACACCACTATTTTTTCAATTTTTAAACATGATATTTCGTGTTCTTTTCATTCATGATATGTATATATATATATATATATATATATATATATATATATATATATATATATATATATATATATATATATATGTTTATGCGGCTTTCACGGATTCCTCCGTGTGAGATGCAAAAGCAGTGGATATATCCACATTATGCCGTTGTAGTGCTGAATCACATTCAGCAAACGTACAACTATATGCAACTCCGTATATAAATGAAGTAAAATGCGAACAGTAAATGCAAAATTTCATTCCATCATATCATTTTCGTGTTGGAGTTGCACAATTTGAATAAATTGCTACACAACACAATTTATCCTATTCCACCACCATCGAGATGATGGCCTACCTGTACCATCATATCGAGAAAAAAGTCAAAATTTACCATCCCCGCTACAGTGATACGGCGGAGGTACATGTTTCGTCTCTAGTAGACTCATCAAGGTACCGACATGCACCTGTATGTGCAAAGGACAGATCGGAAGGAAGTATGCAGTACTGAAAGCGGCTTCGCCGACCTCCCGCCGGATGGCGTATATATGTTTATGCGGCTTTCACGGATTCCTCCGTGTGAGATTCAATAGCAGTGGAGGGTAAGTTTTGACGATATGGTGGTACAAGTAGACCATGATCTCGATTGTGGTGGAATAGGATAAGTTGTGTTGTGTAGCTATTTATTCAAATTGTGCAACTCCAACACGGAAAGGATATGATGGAACAAAGATTGCATTTAGTGTTAGCATTTTACTTCATTTATATAGGGAGTTGCATATAGTTGTACGTTCGCTGAATGTGATTTCAGAACTACAACGGCATAATGTGGATATATCCACTGTTGCTGCGGTAGTTTTTGCATTTATTCTGCTTCTGGTTGTTTTTGGTTACTTTGTATGGATGAGCTACTTTGGCTCTTTGATTTGTTGGCTTATTTTATGTTTCAGTTGTTATATCAGATATTACTTTGATACGGATTTGTTCCACAGTGTCCATGTACTCATCTTCAGGTCTGTCCTTCCCTTCTTATGGTAAGCATTTGTTATTTGCTGGTATATTTGAATTTATTTGTAGTTTTTGAATTTGCTGGGGTTTTACTAATTTTTGAGACTGAATTTGTGTTTTCCACTTGTTGTTGCTTTTGTAAATAGGCCAAAACTTTCTGGCTGGGTAACTGGAAAAACGCTTTTGTGATGATGGATGATCTTTGTAGTTTTAATGTATTGAATTTCTTGGATTCTATTTTTTTCCAGCTGATTCAAATTTCTTAGCATTAACATTAGTTGTATTTTTACGTACGTTTTTAAAACTTTCTTTACTTGTTTTGGAATCCTGTCTGATGTTTTTAGTATTTCAGAAAATACAGTAACTATTCCTTGGTTTTCCCTACTAAGAGACCGTAATAGCCTACTTTATATTTCAGATTTGGTTTGCTTATTTTGTCACTCACTTATGGAGATTTTTTGCAGTAACTGAATGTAAAGTTATTTAATCATATTTCTCTGGTTTCATTCAAAGACAAATGATGTCTTCTTCCCTGACCATTGTTAGACATTGTTTATTTCCACTTATTTTATAGTTTGTTTTGCACTATTACCTCTTGTATTATAAAGTCGATTAGTTATTATTATTTTTAATTTTATTTACAATTTACCGTCACGTGACACGATTTTTCATGTTGCGAATTTTACCGTTTTTTTAGCGGACCGTTATTATGAAAACTCACTATACGTCTTATTATCCTTTTTGCAGTTTTAAAGTATTGATTTTATCATTGAAATCTTTAAGTTTGAACTTGTTTACACCAAAAGTTTACATAAAGTCACAAAAAGTGAATGTTTATTTTATAAGCGCACCGATCTACTCTCAATGAAGGCTGGCTACTAACAGAGCACCGAACAGATTGTTTTCTTTCACGTGTCTGGGAAAATACATTTCTATATGCATAAATTTAAAATTATAGACAAAGAATGAGCAAATGTCCAAGCACAGTCCCATACAACAACTGAAGGAATGGACTCTGGGCCCCATTAGCATATTCGAGCATTAATTAAGATAACGAGATAGAACGAGAAATGCAATTTACATTATATTATATATGATACCAAACTTCTCCTAGATAATATATAAACAATACTTGTAAAGAATAATAATATATAATACCTTGTTGATTCACTTTTTTATTAGGAATTAATTTACAAATATGTGTTATGGTTTAGCTGTCACATTTGAATCTATTCTAGCAGACTATCTACCAAAATTATAATTTTTGTAATTGGGCAAATCAAATTTTTAGTATGTTTTTCTCATTATTTATAACTTCTTAATATAATTTTTCCCATATAGACTTTCTTAACATATTCAAATAAGTATGGTTTAGGTACGTCAGTCGTTTCTAGCGGTTACCTGCATATATCCGTTAAGTAAACCAAATACCCTTAAGGTAATATAAGACTAGCGAAAAGCAGGAAGAAAATATTTCATGAAAAATGTTCAATCATATCAGTAACCATGGTAAAGCTGAAACGACACCCTAACAAATAACTTGGCTAATTATGTCTTACTTTATTATAAACTTAATACTTTCCCAAGAAGAGTTTCTTATTTATGCAATACTTGGAGAGGTAATTATTATAAATAAAAATACGTACAGGCTCAGCGATGTATACTTATAAATCGATGGTTTTTTCACTTTGTTTGTTAGCGGCTGTGCAGGGCATACCCCGTACAGATGCGTCGAAAAGAAATGGCAGCAAAAATCAATTTAGGAATTGTTTTTTATTTCCTGAATGTCTAAATATTAATTTAAGATCTGACCATTGATATTCATCATAGGCCTTTGCGCCTAGCTGTCTGATGTTGGTAGGGTAGAAAAAACACATCATAACTTCTGGAAAAAATCAACAACAGTAAATTTTGGTGAGGGGAAGCACGAAGTCATTTTTTCATTTAGAATCTGCCCTGTTTATTAGCTTAATTATACAGGGCGTCTCTAAAAGTCCTATACCAAACGCTAACACCAATTTCTGAGGCTAAAATATATGGATCTAATCCAATTTATCTTAGTCCAAAAGTTGATAGTTACCGAAATACAGGTATCAAATTTACAATTTTTTTAAAACTTCTTTATAAATATTCGTTTTAATAAAATTTGCACCAAACTGGTTACTTCGAGGTTTTTTAGGATTAGAAATCAAGATCTGATTAAAACTTTAATGTACATTGCAATGAGCGTCACTTCATAATCTTCTTGGTATATCAAATTTCTAATTAAAAATTCTTATTTCTTGACACGTTTTATCCAAAAAAATATATACCTACTAGGTGTCGCTTTGAATAGCCGGTTCTGAGATAATCGAATTTAAATATTTTATTACGTATTGAGACTTGTTGTAGACCTCTTCATACTTTAACCAAGCTTGGAACATGTTTAAGGGACAACAGGCCAACAGCAATTACAACTTACATGGTAACGAGCTAACAATACCTAGGTATCGTCACTAGTTGCAAATAAGTATTCTGATGTAACAGGCTGTTATTTACTCTTACGCGTTTTCTATATTTAAATTTGTAATTTCGTAAAAAATCCGATGCCTCTCGCCACCTATCCATATCGGTTTTTACTGGAGTCAAGCTGTCGACCCGGTTTTCTATATAAGTATTTTTGCCATTATGAAGGTATCTGTAAATTGTCTTCCTGTTGCATTTAATGTTTTGAATTAGCATTTGGGCAGTTCGAGTATTGATTTTTGACGAATTCGGTTTGGTGGCTGGTTCAGCTAAAAGAGGCCGAATTGTTAAAAAGTAAAATCACTGATCATTTTGTGTGTTTTAACATTTGTTTTGATTAAACTACATCTATATCAGGTTATTATATATTTTTCGTTCTACGTTACGCATATCATTAACCTCATAAAAAAGTTTCCGAATACTGAACTCCGTTTTCCTATTTTTGTTACAGGGGCCAGCTTTTTCAGCCGTAAAACAGTTTTTCAACTATAAGACCATTTTTCGACTATAAAGAAAATTTTTGAACCAAAAAACAGCTATTCGAGCCTATTAGCAGATTTTTAAACGATATGCCAGTCTTTACAAGCTATATCCCAGCAATTTACATATTTTTAAAGTAAGTTTCATTTAAACTTTTACAAGATACTATCCAAGTTTTTGAAGCTTTACAACAGATTTTGTTCCTTGTTTAATACGAGGATTATCCCATTTTCCTTAAGCCCTGTTATCTTTAATAGAAATACTACATATTTGCTCGAAACCAACTACTTCTGTTGGCGAATGCGTTGAGTGTGATGCCTTCTTAGCCACATATATCAAATCATTCACAAGGGGATATTAGAACATCCTGGAGCAGTCCAGTTTGCAAGTTTAATTAGCCCAAGACCACCTTTTTAGTGACTACAACCGCTAGCAAGTACTCACAATCCAGATCAATACCTGTATTGTCTGAATTAATAATAAAAAAAAACATATAGAATTTTATTGTAAAAGAAATTGTAATTTTCGTTCACAAACTAAGTCATTTTTGCCTCATGATTTATAGTTACAGCTAACATATGGATGTAATTTCTAAGCTACAGATGGCGCCTTAAATTTGAACTTTCAATAAGAGTAACCACAAGAAAGGCTTTTTTTGTATTTTGTAGCAAGTAAGTCATTAAAACCCCGCCTATTTATAATTGTCACGACAACAGGAGTTAGGTAATTCAAGAACTGTGGATTATTCAAGGAATGGAACATGACATTATTACCTAATCCACTTTAACTCACTTATGGGCATTCAATTAATAAATAATTAAATAATAAGTGATTACAGTCAAACAATTCAATCTAAGAAACTTTTATTCTTTAATTTTAAAATCTATCATTCAATTCTTAAATTTTTCGCTATGATCGAACATTATACTAACGCAGAAATGAGCGATATCATATTAGTTCACGGTTATTTCCAAGGCAATACTCGGGAAATAGTTACAGTTATAGACATGTGTCTAGTGAGAGTATAGAGATAAATTTTTAAAAATAGACCTGTACCACAACACCAAACATTTGCTGCTGTTGAACGACTAGTCTTCCTCTTCCTATGATTGATCATGGGCGGAATCTTACAACTAATTTACCAAAGGTTGAGCGAGAAATTTTATACCGAGTTGAAATAAATTCGAGTCTGAGCATCAGACATTCAGATTTGTAACTTCCGGTTTCTACAGATACAATAAATAGGACTTCAAGAGATCAGCTGTTGCATCCAGTTCATTTATTTCCAGACAGTACAAGAGCCGATTCATTAATGAACGGAGAGAAATTTTATTTACCTATGAGGATTCATAAGAAAGGGTGTGATGAATTTTCATTATGAACATGTTTACACTGACGAAAACTCGGATGCAATAATCAATATCAAAATGAATTTAAAATTAAAGTATGAGCAGGAATCATGAACAAATTTATTATTGGTTCTACCATCTTACCACCTCGTTTAAATGGTTTAGATTATCTAGAACATCTAGCGAATTAGCCAGATTTACTGAATCGTCTTCCATAGGTAGCTAGACAAAATATGTGGTTCATATACGATGACGCACCCCCACACTTCATATTAAATGTTAAAAATCATTTAAGTGATAATTTTCAAAATCAGTGGAGCGGTAGAGGAAACGATGCTCCCATGAATTGATCAACCCGGTCATAGGATCTAATGCTTATGGATTATTTTTTATGGAAAAACCTTAAACGAATGATATAATTTAGATCTGTAAACACTGGAGAAGAATTGTGGGCACGAATAAAAAATTCAGTTAACGCTTCATGCTTAGACGCAGAGATGACGGAATGGAACATTTCAACTTCGTACATAAAAACCAAAGTCATTTTAAAGATTTACCAAGAGTTTAATTATAGAATTAAATAAATAAAATTTTCTGATTTCGTTTGTTATTGACTTTGTGTGTTGTTATTATTATTCTTTGTCAATTTATTCTTACGTTATTAACATTACTAGCTCTTTATTATGTAAGTTTTTATTTTTATTGGCCTGTTTGCTTTTAAACACAATTCATATTTCTCAAACCAGTTTTAAACCTGAATAATGTATGAAGAAGGTCTCCAGCGAGCCTCAGTGCGTATGTATGTGCATAGAATTGGGGTCTGTACACCGCGACCTGGTAGATCTTTTGTGCCCCCTGCTGCTGCCAAGTCGTCAAAGCTACCTTATCGGTTAGAGCAAGTCCTCCAGTCCTATTTTCCTCAGGAACCTTAGGATGTTAGAAGTTTTCTAGGTGGGTGGCTCTCTTCTTCGATGGTTCCCATGAACCGCAGCCAGGGGTTCCCTAAAGCGCTGCACTCTGAAAGGATAAAAATAAAGGCTTCGTTCTCCTCCTCACAGAATCTGCGCTCTTCTCCTTCTACCAATCCAAGATTTTTGAGGTGTCCCTTCAGGTGGTAATGCCTCATCAGAACTCTGAATTGCTTTTTATTTAAGTTTTTGGATTCTTTGAATCTCTTCTGACTGTAGTTTCCAAGAATTATCTTCGCTTCTTTCAATCCTTGTAGCTCCATCCAATAATTGGATTTCCTATTTTCTTTTTCTATGGTTAGTTCTTCCAGCATGACGCTGCTACTGATTCCACAGAAAAGCTTTGGCCCCAGAAATAGTGCCTCAGTTCTGTTCCTGGCAAGCCTATCTACTATTTCATTCCCCTTTGAGGGCGACTTTATTATTCTTACTCAAATCATTTAAATCCTCTAGGTATTCCTGGATCATCTTGGAGCTGATAACTTGGGAGCTCAGCACACTGATGGCTACTTGACTATCCGACACGATGATAATCTCTTGGCCGTGATAGCTTTTTTCTTTGTTGAATTAAATACATTTCCTAATGGCATATATTTCTGCCTGGAAAATGCTTTGTAACTTACCCAAGCTTTTATAGTGTCTGGTACCGGGTTCATACACTCTTATTCCAGTTCCCTCCGCTGTTTAGGGTTTCAGTGCGTAATAATATATTCAAAGAAGATGTCAAGGAATAAAAATTTTTGATTAGAAATTTAATAAACCTAGGCTCAAACTGTTCATCGAAACTGTAATAAGATCTTTTGTTTCATTCTAAAAAGCCTCAAAGTGCCAAATTAAGTGTAAATCAAACTATTATTAAGATAAATATTCATAGAAGAGTTTTAGAAAAGTATAACTTTGACACTTTTACTAAGGTAAACTGGCCAAGGTTCTTATATATTAGCTTTAGGAATTTAACGTTAACCTTTTAGAGATCTCTTAGAGACACCCTGTATATTTTTTAGAAATAACAAAAATCGATACAGATCACAAGACGAGAATATATATATATATATATATATATATATATATATATATATATATATATATATATATATATATATATATATATTCCTCCCGAAATTGAATTTCAACGATCCAAAAAAACTCAAGACTTTGTCCTTAGTAATCCAGTCAAAATTGACATTTAACTTCGCAAAAATTTGCATGGAGCTGAAAATTGGTATAGGTCTACACTATTCCAAATAGAATATTGCAGGTTCCCGATAATCCTACATCTGATAAAAATTTTATTAAAGGTCAAAAGTAATAAATATCGGTTTTTCGCATTTTTCTCTAAAAAGATAAGTGTTATCGTAAAAGTACACCAATCAAAATTTGTAGACCAATAAATTCTCTATAAAAATTGTTCTTATACTTTTTTCCTACAAATATTAATATGCATTCTTAAGCGGCCTCTATATGCCATCGGACGTTCAATGCAAGTAAAAATATGAAAGTATTGATTTGTGTGCAAATATTAAAATACGTACAAAATATAAGATTCTGAATAAATATACACTTAATCCCTAATTCCGTTCGCCCGTATAACATTGAGCAACATCTGTCTTCCACTCTATTTTGCGAGTAACGGCTGTCGTACACCTACCCTTTTGTAAAAGACGTAAATGAAATAACTGCTTTTAGTACTAAACGTTTCTTTGCAGTGTACAGGCGTGCATATTGACAATATGTTTGACTTAAATTAGTGCCGTTAAAAAATTCAAAAATATATCACAATTTTGCTTTATTTATAGGAAACCTTTGACTTAAAGTGAAATTGTTATTGTTGATCGTAGAATGAACATTTCAATTAATTCAAGTGTTTAAAGAAATGGCAGGTGTCATGAGAGACATGCTCATCTATTTATCGGAAAGTTTTTCTGCCCATCCAAAAGGTCATATTTTATTTTTACATATAATAACTTACTACGATACTACATCAACAATTTTCCAAAGGGGTAAATCAACAATATTTAAGTTGATGTAATTAATTGCCCAGAAGTATTTAATAAATTGACTCTTTTGCATAAGTCGTCACAAATGGAATTCATTTTCTTCTTGTTATATATGAAGCTCCTAAAAAATTGATTTTATACACAAGTCTTGATAATTACGTTTTGTAAACGAAAGAATAAAAAAGCACAACTATCTTGTCTTCCTTCAGCATCTGTTTCTGCTTGTCAACACTTATATAGTTAATACTATCAAGTTCAAGTGTAGCTAGGTAATTAACTGCATCCAGAAGACTAGAGCTAGACATTAATATGTAATAGTTTGGAACAAAATCAAACTTTACTTCCACCAGCTCCAGAAAAAGTCCGAAGTGTTGAGCTGCTCCTATCATCTTAATTTGGCAAATAGTAGAAAGGAAAACGCTTGGAAAAATTACCTTATTGGTATGAACTACGGCTGAGACAGTTTAAGTTGCTTACTATGTTCACTCTTGCAATAGCAATTGAATAAATATGCAAAAAAATTTTAATAATAATTTAATAATTTACCACAGAATATAATAAATAAGTCAACTGGTAAAAACAAACACTAAATAATCTGATAAGCCAAACTCTACCCAGCTACGATGATTTAATATGTTGATGTAAGTTATTATGCTGTGGTAAAGCAAACTTTAAGATCTGTACTTGGTTCACATTGATAGAAACCCGATTATTGCTTGCAGAATCAGAATCCATCCTGAAATCCTAAATGAAATTAGAGAGGATATGAGATATTTATTGATACGTTTTGTGCAAACTTTTACAATCAAATTGAAGAAAAGTTTCTTCAGCGATTAATTTGTTCTCAGTTTTATCCACATTTCTGAGACATTATCTCGGAGGGGAATGTTCTCTGAAGTGATTTGTTATCATTTTTGGTAGATCGAAAAGCATTAATGCGTTCTGTGCCTATGGATTTGTGAATTTCTGCCCTTGTCTGATTCGTATAATAATATGTTTTAAATTTTCAAAAATATATTGGAAAAAAATATAATATACTTTTTGTAGTATTTCAGCTAAAGTTAAATTATCCTTTGTTAAAAAAAAAGTATAAATATATGATATCATCGCAAAATCCATTAATATTTAAAATAAATTCAAAATAACCTTCATAAAAGCCAAAAATGTTAAATTTAAATGGAAATTTAAATTTAAGGTTTACATAACAACTTTTTTTAACAGAAGCTACTGAAACAGTATTACTTCTTAAAGCTTTTACAGGTATTAAATAATTACGATTTTTATCTCAAAGGTAATATTTAATAAATGTTCGTTCTTTATGACATCTATTTTTTAGTTACTTTTTGGCCTTTGGCATTAATTAGCGTTCTTTACTGAATTATTTCCTTTAAAACATTTTATTTTTGCTGCTTAGTATTTTATACTCATATATTAAAATTAAAATAAGTTTGGAGAAAATATGCTTTGAAAATATTAATGTCGGATGTTTAACAAAATTATTTTTCCAGTTATATTTCCATGACACTATCTACTATGTTATTAATTTTAGACATTTCCTACAACATAGAATTTTGAGAATTTCCCTTTGGCAATTTTTTAAATTAATTTTAACTATTCTACTATGTAATTCTGAATTTAGCTATATATTTTCGAGAAGATCGGCATCGTACATTTCATATCTACACTTAGTTCTTCTTCTTCTTAGGCGTTATCCGTTCCGGATGTTGGCTATCATCATAGCTATCCGCGCTTTATTGGCTGCAGCGTCGAGCAGTCCAATGGAAGTCACACCAAACTACTTTCGTAAGTCGAGAGCCAGCAGATTCTCCTGCTAACCGGTCCCCTCCTTCCTTCCACTTTACCTTGCAAGAATAGTTTAAATAGGGGATATTTGACAGGCTTTCCCATGATATGACTCAAGTACTCCATTTTTTGTTATTTATGGTGTGCATAAGAACTACTTGGTAGCTCATCCTTCTGAGGACCTCTTCGTTGGTGACCTGATCAACCCAGGCCATACTTAGGATTCTTCGAGAAATTTACATTTCAAAACCCTAGAACCTTTTTTTTTGTTGTCTTAGACGTCGTCCAAGCCTGGATACCATGAAGTAATATTGAAAAAATATAGCATTCTCACATTCTCTTCTTGAGGGTCATGCTGAGATCTCGATAGCAAAGAAAATGCTTCATTTGTGTAAAGATTACTCTGGCCTTTTCTATTCTACTCCACTTTATTTCTCTGAAGTGGTTCCACGAATCGTTGATATTACAACCAAGGTAAGAAAAGCTGTCCACTCTCTCGATAGCTTCGTTTTTACAGTATAGCACACCATGTTGATCAGAGCACTTACTTATAACCGTATACTTCGTTTTATTTATATTTAGTTCGAGCCTGTACTGTTCACTTGTGTGTGTAACCCTGTTAACAAGTTCTTGTAGCCACTTTAAGCTATTAACCCGTAAAACAGTGAAGTCGGCATACCTGATATTATTTATTAGCTCCCTATTCACCCTAATGCCGTCCATGGTATCTTCAAGTGCATTTCTAAATATTTTCGCTGAATACAGATTAAACAACAAATTTATAATTGCTTTGTGATTCCAATATAAATTGGCAATGATCATTATGTCTTTTCCATCCAAACCCGATTCATGAAGAATTATTACCATTGTTTCCTGTTGACCGCGGTCGAAAGCCTTAGGGTAGTCTATAAGCATTTAGTTAAAATAGATAATTACACTATTAATAACATATGATAAAGTCGGTTATTTCTACAATGAAGTTGTAATTATTTAATGAGAGCGTGGAACCAAAACATTCTGGAAAAGTAGACGATTATTTGATTTTCGTCTCATAGCAACTGTAATTATCAGAAGGATATTATGTAGGTGACCCTGAAAATTCTTTAAATATTAATTGACCTTACCATACAATAATAGTGTCATCAATACTTCATCACCAGATATCTGCTGCATCTAAGAAGAGCAAAAACCCCAGATTAAATTCGTTGTTCTCTACACTAAAATAAATACAACTCAAGCAACACTACAAGAAGTCCGTGACTCCGTCCAGTGGTCATGTGGTTTGGTTTGACAATATCAGATTGCTTTAAAACTTATTGATTGAATTGAAGATAATCAAGTCTTCGAATATGGAAATTTACAAGTGTACATCTGTCTTGAAATCAGTATTCCTAATATTTACAAAATAGTTTGAAGTTTTAACATTTAATACCGCACTAAAGCGAACCAAACTTCATTAAGTGACTCCCAATATTCGACGAATTCATATTCCTTTGGAACCAATCATTACCTCTGAAAAATCTCCGCACGTGAACTAATAGGGTTTACATTGTAATTATATCGATCAAAAAGAGCAAAAATAAGTGTTATTTGCTCTTTTTTTAGTATGTATCTCTCGTATTTGTTTTTTTTAGTATATATCTCACATATTAGTTCAGATCTATTAACCCTAAATCGAAAAGAAGAAGGTTCTACTACATTCTACCCCTATATGTTTTTTTTATCTATGTATCTCGATTACTTTGGAACGGCAGCACCGATTTAAATGAAATTTTTTGCATTATGTTCAGAAAATTGCTGCGGTGGTCCCATATTATTTTAGCTGAAATTCATTTACTAAAATCCAAGATGGATCGTGTAATATGACTTTCTCCAAAATTGATATAGTGGTGTTTTCCGGGTCGCACCTTAAGAATCTAAAATTGTTTTTAAAAAATTCAACAAGGCGTATCCGATCTAGCCGATTAAAAATTTTATATCTCTTGATTTTGTCCAAAATTAATACTGGGGGTTTTTTGGGCAAATAAATTACGAATATAATAATTTTTTTTAAATTCAATATTGCGAATCCAATATGGCGTCCGAAAATTTTTCAATCGATTTTTTCCGATGTGGGTATATGGAGCTTTTTAAATTTAAAATTGTTTTTCAAAAATTCAATATGGCGGACTAAAAATTGGCACTGGAGGGTTTCTGAAGATGTAAATAGCGAATTCAAAATTATTTTTAAAAACTCACTAAGTGTAAATAAAGAGCTTACAATTAATTTTTTTGAAATTCAATATAGAGGATCCAATGTGATGGAATGAAAATTTATTCACATTCTTCAAAATTGGTATTAGAGGGTCTCTGGTGTCGTGGGTTACAAATGTGAAGTTAATTTTTTACAATATAATATGGCAAATACAATATGGGTGACTTAAAATTTTTCATTTTTCCGATTGTGTCCAAAATTGATATTGCAGGGTTCTTGAGGCGTATATTACCGATGTCAAATGAATTTTTCCAAAGTCAATTTGTAGGATAAAATATGTCGGACTAAAAAATTTACTATTTCAAGTTCTTTAAGCATCGGTATTGGGGGGTTTGAGGAACCTAGATTACAAATCTAAAATTAAATTATTAAATCCATAAAATTCAATATAGCGGATATACTGCGACAGACTAAAAATTTGTTAGATACAATTTTATTTAAAATTGGTATTTGAAAAATTCCCATAATCAAAGAAGTTTTTGTGCTTCAATTTAGTGTTTAAACTTTATAATACAATCAAGACGAGAGGCAAGAATTAATATGTATGGCTAGGTTAGTATTAAAGTTTGTCTCGTAATGATCTGAGCTTATTGCAGTGATTACCGATTTTGTTCAAAAAATATCATAAATACAAAAACTGAAGTTTTTTAACAATGAACCCATTTTATAGAGATAGAACCAGTCAGACAAAATTCTTTTTTTATTCTTCCCATACCGATATTATCAATAGAAAATCGTTATATTCCAATTATTTACAACTTTGGATAAAATGGGTTCTTTTTGCGATCGCCAAAACATTGCAAAGTACTACACATCTGACTTAGTATATACTTTAAATAATTTGTGGATATCATTACCAATTCAAAAGTAAAAATCAAAAAATAAAATTTTTACAAAAAAATTAAATCGACATCTAAAAAAGCGCTAGAAAGCGATAAAATAAAGATGTAGATTTTTATATGAAACTGAAATTTTTGAAATCGGCGTCGAATTATTACTAAATTAAACAGATAATTATTAACACGAGACACATACAAGCTACAGAGAAAAATCAAATAGAAATAAGGACGAGGTTCTTGGGAACACATAAAATCGAAGAAGGAGAGCTACCCACCTTGAAGCTGTCCAACATCCTAAGGTTCCTGAGGGAAATAGAACTGAATGACCTGCTCTAGCTGATAAAGTAACTCTTACGACTTGGTAGCAATAAATCTAGCAGGTCGCAGTCTACAGACCCCAATTCTATGCACATACATACAAATAGAAATAAAGTATTTCTCAATCTTTTAATGTGCATTTTTTCAGGTTTTATTTTGGCGCCTACTTCAATTTTATATAAAAATTTCAATTTCATATAAAAATGTATATTGTTGCTTTTCGCTTTTTTTTTATCATGGCTAATATTTTAATCATACGAAAAAATATAACGCATTAAAATAAAAAGATGAATTGTTTTTGCTTTAAGTACACTGTTGAAAATAACTTTTAATTTAATGTATATTCATTAATTCAATTTAATGATTTTGTACCTCAAATCGCGAATAAGTTACTTTAAAATTAGAGCTTTGTATTTTAAATGTTATTAAATGTTACCTTAAATTTCAATAAAATAACTGAAAATATATTAAACTTAATGTATAATTACATAAATTTATTGTAAAAATTAATAGATTTAATGCATTTAATAAACGGTTTATGAAATTTGCTTACATCATATTACCTTAAAATTAGTATGAAATTTTTTTACAGTGTACTGATATGTACAGCTTATCTCCTAAGGGTCCAACAGTCATCTACTAGCATAGCAGGGAATTATTTTCGTTCAAATATTCAATAACTCCTAATTAAAATGCTTTCCGTGCTCGTTGCTCCACATTTTGTGGAGTCCAGAACATACATTTTTAAGGAACACTGAACACTTTAGAGCGAGCGAGCCCTGAGCCATATGTTTGACTAACACTTAATAGTTTTCTATTCTTATTCTTTCTGACTGAAATTAATTTCTTTTGTCTTTTATCAACCATCGTAATTGAGGTTCTGCTATTGTCATTTCTGGAAAATGCCACTTTCAAGGTTAAATAATAACGATTTTTGTTATTCCTAAACTTATATGCGAAGGTTGTACAGATGATATAAACTTCCCTTTGAGGATTGTGACCCGCAAAATATAAAAAGCAACCGTACTTGATGTAACCCTATTACATTTTCCAAACAATGGTATTAACCTTAAAGTCTGCCCTTATATTCCATAAATTTTATATAAAGGGCGAAATATAATAATTTAGTTATTATAAAAATAAGAAAACATATTTTAAATAAAATTTGTAGGATATTATTATCTACAGTTTATATTCTAAAATTATTTTTGGTTATAAAGAATGATATGAAAGAGCAGGAAAGCAAAAAATATAAATTTATAAAATGGGACACCCTACATACTTTTACATATTTAGGTTCCCCACAAAATTTTTTACATAATCCTGAAATTTGTTTCAAATTTTTTTATGCCATTACCAATATTAATGAGCAAAATTTTTCCGTGTTAGAGGTAGCACAGTTTGAATAAATTGCGATAAAACACAATCCATCCCATTCCACCACCATCGAGATCATGGCCAATGAAGTTTGCATTTACTGATCGCAATTTACTTCATTTATACACCGACTTGCATGTAGTTGTACGTTTGCTGAATGTGATTTCAGCATTACAACAGCATAATGTGGATATATCCACTGCTATTTCATCTCACACGGAGGAATCCGTGAAAGCCGCATAAACATATATATGCCATCCGGCGGGAGGTCGGCGAAGCCGCGTTCAGTGTTGCACGCTTCCTTCCGATCTGTCCTTTGCACAGACAGGTGCATGTCGGTGCCCTGATGAGTCTAGTAGAGACGAAACATGTACCTCTGCCGTATCACTGTGACGGGGAGGGTAAGTTGGTGGTGGAACGGGATGGATTGTCTTTTATCGCAATTTATTCAAACTGTGCAACCTCTAACACGGAAAGGATATGATTGGAACGAAGTTTGCATTTACTGATCGCAATTTACTATTATATATATATATATATATATATATATATATATATATATATAGGTACCGGGTGTCAACGAATCTATTAGACAAGTCATAATTTCTAGAGTATTATGTGTATCAAAATGAGAATTGGTACTGGTAAATGTTATGTGAAGGGGAGAGTTATCGCATATTTTCCACTTTCCGGTCACTTCCGGTTTCACCGGAAATGGCCCCGGTTTTGAATTCTTAAATAGAACACCCTGTATATTTTAACATCTTTGGATTTCTGAGACAATTCTAGATCAGAATGTGACATTTTAAAAACTTTTTATGTCTACTTAATTTTTTTAGAGCCACTTTTAAAATTGCATCTAGGTGGCCATGATCGGACGCAAACTAATCTAACGGCCTTAGGTGATGTCAAAAAAATACAATCGCAAAGTTTTAGTTACTAGTATGAAAGACAGGAATTGGATTAAAAATTTAACAAAATGAACAAAAAACTAACAAAATAAATTAATAACTTAGACGACGCACTTAAAATATTTGAAAGTACAGGGTGAGTCAACGATTGGATGAAGTAGGTTTGTGCCTTTTCGGTAAAATTAACAAAGAAACTATATTTATTGTTTGATACAGTTTATTTTTACGCAGATTTTAAAAATATTTAGGACTCTACAGGGTGAGCCAAAAAACTAGGACAGCATAAAGTTGTATTTTTTAAATAGAACACCCTATATACGAATCGTATTTTTGATTTAGCTTATAATTTTAAATCTTTTTTATTAATGGTTTACTATAACAAAACTTTATAGTTTCTGAGATAATTAAGTTTAAAGAAAAAAAGTCACATTTTCAAGCATCAATTCAATCCTAAATAACGTTTTCAATTTTGTGACAAATATATTCAAATTTGGAATTTAGCAAGGCTAAGGAGATTAGCAAGTTAACATAATTTTTACCTAATATTTGCAATAAAAGCTACAGGGTGTTAAACACATCGGCTCAAATTTGAACAAGTTTAAATGAATAAATATCTTTTTTTTTTAAATGGTACACCCTGTATATTTTCATGTTATTTAACAGAGTAATAAAAACCCTAAAAGTTTTGTTCAATATATCCTATACCTATTTATAATAGTTTTGAGATATTTCAGTTTTTCTTATTTTCCATACTTTTTTACAGAAATAGTCTTCATTATCATAGTAGCCATGGCCAAAACAATGTAAAAGAACATTTTTCTGTGTGTCAAATTTATAACCGCAATCGATTCTTTTGGTTTTTATGTAGTGTAGTTTGGTTTTTTTTGCATTCATCTTATATTGTAAAATGAATTTTCCAAAGAATGAGTTAATAGATATGATTTATACAATAGGAGAGGCTCAAAAAAATTGCCTTCTTGCTCAAAGAATTTACAAAATGAAGTATCCTGATCGACGCCAGCCTAATACCCATACTTTCCAAAACTTAATGCAAAGATTTGATTCTTCTGGTACTGTTGATTATCCAAAACATAAAGTGGTCAACAAACCAGTAACTAATGAAGAAAAAGAACTACAAGTATTGTTAAATGTTCAGGAAAATCCTTATATTGGTAGCCGTCAGTTAGCAGCATTATGTGAAACATCACAATCCACCGCTAAACGTACTACCAAGAAATATAGGTATCATCCATATCACATGGAATTACACCAAGAATTGCATGGACAGGATTTTGAAAGTCGTGTAAACTTTTGTCGTACAATAAATGCGTAGATTCAATTAAATCCAAATTTATTATGCAAGGTAATGTTTAGTGATGAAGCTACTTTTAGAAGTAATGGTGCCATAAATAGACGCAACATGCATTATTATGCCACAGAAAACCCATTTTGGATTAGAGAGGTGCAACATCAAAACCACTGGTCATTAAATGTTTGGTGTGGTATTCATCATAATCGAATTATTGGACCCTACTTTTTTAATGAACCACTAAATGGCCATAGTTACCTGAACTTTCTACAAGAAGAACTACCCCAACTGCTTCAAGGTCTCGATAGGGATGAGCTCGACAGTATGTGGTTCCAGCACGATGGTGCGCCTCCGCATTACCATCGTGAAGTTCGTGCGTTTTTGGACCAACGATATCCGCAAAAATGGATTGGACGTGGGGGTTTCATTGAGTGGCCACCAAGGTCTTGCGACATCACCCCATTAGATTTCTTCCTATGGGGTTATATTAAAAATAAGGTGTATGTTAATCCACCAACAACAGTGGAAGATATGCGAAACAGGATTAGGGATACCTATAGAACAATAACGCCACTAATTTTGTCCAGGGTCCGAGAAAATCTGCAAAAAAGACTAAATTTGTGCATTGCACAAGAGGGTCGTTTATTCGAACACTTATTAAAAAGAAATAATTAATCTCAGTATTTAATAGGTAATTTTTTTGTTTCAATTTAGTATAAAAGTAAATATGTATTTGCCTTGTCGTTATTGTTGTGTTAATTTTTCACATTATGTTTAATTAAACTATTGCCGTTGTAATATAACAAATAATGTATTTCATCATATTTAACCACATTCTGTTTGTTTCTGTAGTTTCTTTTTATTATTTTACATGGCTACTATGATAATGAAGACTATTTCTGTAAAAAAGAATTTAAAATAAGAAAAACTGAAATATCTCAAAAACTATTATAAATAGGTATAGGATATATTGAACAAAACTTTTAGGGTTTTTATTACTCTATTAAATAACATGAAAATATACAGGGTGTACCATTTAAAAAAAAAGATATTTATTCATTTAAACTTGTTCAAATTTGAGCCGATGTGTTCAACACCCTGAAGCTTTTATTGCAAATATTAGGTAAAAATTATTTTAACTTGCTAATGTCCTTGGCCTTGCTAAATTCCAAATTTGAATATATTTGTCACAAAATTGAAAACGTTATTTAGGATTGAATTGATGCTTGAAAATGTGACTTTTTTTCTTTAAACTTAATTATCTCAGAAACTATAAAGTTTTGTTATAGTAAACCCTTAATAAAAAAGATTTAAAATTATAAGCTAAATCGAAAATACGATTCGTATATAGGGTGTTCTATTTAAAAAAATACAACTTTATGCTGTCCTAGTTTTTTGGCTCACCCTGTAGAGTCCTAAATATTTTTAAAATCTGCGTAAAAATAAACTGTATTAAACGATAAATATAGTTTCTTTGTTAATTTCACCGAAAAGGCACAAACCTACTTCATCCAATCGTTGACTCACCCTGTACAGTAGCTGAATTTGTTAAAAAGGTTAGTGTAGTAAATGTTCAAAGTGCATTCCTTCTTTTTGACGACACATTTCAGCTCGTTCAATTGTTTCTCTCAACACGTTTTGTAGCATTTGGGGCGTTATACTTCTAAATGCCCGTAAAATTCTTTCTTCTAATATTTCAAGAGTAGCTGGAGCTGCTCCATAGTAAACCCTTTCTTTAACATATCCCCAGATAAAGAAATCGAGCACAGTAAGATCCGGTGAGCGGGCTGGCCACCGTACCTGACCATTGGTTGCAATAATTCGATTATTAAAATGCTCTATTAAATAATTAAGAACTTCTCTAGTATTGTGAGGCGGTGCTCCATCTTGTTGAAAGTAAATTCGCCGTAAAACTGCTAAAGGTATATCATTGAGATGATTTTGGATTTCATTTTGAAAAAAACCTAAGTATCTAACCCCTGTTAACTGACCTTGAAACAATATTGGCCCAATTATCTGTTTCCAACGATACCAGCCCAGACATTGACGCCAAATCTTTCTTGAAAATTGCCCTCTCTCATTTCATGTTGATTTTGTTGGGCCCAGTACCGAGTATTTTGCTTATTGAACATACCATTATTTGTAAATCGGGATTCGTCGGAAAATAGAATAAAATCGATAAAATTTGGGTTAACTCTATGATTTTGAAGCAGCCAATCACAAAACACTACCCGTCTATTGCCATCCTCAGTATACAAATGTTAATGTAACTGATATTTAAATGCTCGATATCCATGCTTTTTCAGTATTTTTCTTGTTGATTCATAACTTATCTGCAGTTCTTGACTAATTTTTCTTAACGAAACTGTTTTATCAACCTCAACCATAGCAAGTACGTTAATCTCAGTCTCTTCATTTATGATAAACCTCTGTTCCGCCTCTTGATTTCCTATTTGCCTAAAACGAGTCTCGACATACGGAAAATACTGATTGGGCTGGATGTTGATGATTCGGATATCTATGAGCATACAACTCGGCAGCATTCCTTGAATTTCTATGACACTCTCCAAATATTAATAACATATCCACTTTTTCACTTTGAGTATACATTATTTTAACAAAAATTTAAACTAAACTTAACGAAAATTAAGAAACTTTTACGTCTGTTCTTAGAGCGTATGTCACTGTCATTATCTACTTAAGTGAGTACTTTGTTTTCCAAAGAAGACTTGATAAAAACAGTTGCAAATTATTATGCATCATGGCTGTCCATGGCGCACTTGTCATTAGTAAATAAATTATCCAGTATTTTGCTTAATAATATTTAATTTCTGTTCTTATGTCTAATCCAATCGCAAATAAATTAGTACCGTCAGATTCGTCAAAGAATGCTTTTTTCGAAAAGTAGTTGTCAAAAAGGGGTTGCCATTTGAAAATTAATAGTTAGAAATGAAAACGTAATTTTGTTAACTTGTCTTATTCCTGTCTTTCATACTAGTAACTAAAACTTTGCGATTGTATTTTTTTGACATCACCTAAGGCCTTTAGATTAGTTTGCGTCCGATCATGGCCACCTAGATGCAATTTTAAAAGTGGCTCTAAAAAAATGAAGTAGACGTAAAAAATTTTTAAAATGTCACATTCTGATCTAGAATTGTCTCAGAAATCCAAAAATGTTAAAATATATAGAGTGTTCCATTTAAAAATTCAAAACCGGGGCCATTTCCGGTGAAACCGGAAGTGGCCGGAAAGTGGAAAGTATGCGAAAACTCTCCCCTTCACATACCATTTACCTGTACCAATTCTCATTTTGATACACATAATACTCTAGAAATTATGACTTGTCTAATAGATTCGTTGACATCCCTTATATATATATTTATATGTATATATATATATATATATATATATATATATATATATATATATATATATATATATCAGATATTTACCGTTGTGTAAAATTACCCGTCTTAATCATCACTTTTCTTGTTTTAAAATAAATTATAAAACCGTTATTGGCAAGGTTTATGTATTGTCTTCTTTTCAAAATTATTTCAATCGGTTTGAGTTTGCAATTTACTTTCAAAAATTAGTAATTAGGTAGCGAAACTCTAAAGATTTTAATTCTTTGTATAATCGCTGATTATTATGCGTGTTATAACGAAACCCTTAAATAAATGTTGACGTTTGCTTTCATTCTCTTTTCTTTCACGAAGCTCTTCCTGCTTTAACCCTTTCTATTCACTTAATTTATACAACCCAGCATAAACATTACGGTAAACAACGTAGAAGGGCTTGCTAATTGAGATTTTAAACCGACAGATAAAATTTTTGATTTTCCATATTATGAGCCACTGTCCATAATAGAAAATACTGTCAAATAAATATACCATTGATTTTTCTTCCCTTAAAATGAGAAATTAATTTTTTTATTTTCCATTGCGAAAGCATTTAAGATTTTAACATTTTTTTGATATGTCAAAGAAAAAGAAAATTCAATATATAATTTAGTTCAGTTCATGTAGTTTATTTGGAAAATATCCTTCTATCCATATATAAAAAGGAAATCTGGAAGAGCATTGATAAAATATATAATATTAAAACATTTTAGACGTAAAAAAAAAATAAAGTTTCATTAATTTAGATCAGAGGTTCCGAAAATATTTTTTCCCGTAAACACACATAGAAGTCCCAATATTGAATTTTAAAAATTTTATCAACATTAACGTATTTCTAATACACGGAAAGTGGAGTGTTGAGAATAGTATGAAAAAGGTCAACGTAATAACAGACACTGCTGATTTTTTTTGATATGTCCAATTTCGTGCCGCGAATGCGCACCGCAGCGTTGTGCTTTTTATCGCCAGTCCAAGGTTTGACACAGAGCTACACAATTTGATAGGGTTTACAACAATGTGGAAAATATTAAATTAAAAAAAGGCTAAATTTCTAAAAACATTGACCCAATATGTGAAGTCAGCGCATTAAAAAATTTCATAGGAAATTTGTTGTATGAGGTTGGCAAAATGAGAACCAGAAAACAGAGCAGGATTTTGCGAAAGTGCGGCAAACCGGCGTATTGTTTGTATTTAATGTAGTCGTTTGTCATCACCCGACGCTTAGAGTTCTTTTAATTTTTTATATGCCGTGCAGTGACTTAGTTAAATTTCGTAACTCATATTTGAGTAAGTAATCAAGACATTTGTGCAGACTTTTAACTTATAACAATGCATCAATATATGTTATTGATATGTAAATCCTGTTAGTTTATTATTTTCGGTAAATACATTTTTTATATTTTGCTAACTATTTATATTATTGTAAACATAGGAAATCAACGTTTTCGATTTTGGCTTTGATTTTTCATTATTTTGTCTTTCTTACTTTCTCGGAAAACTCAAAAAACGCCCAGCGTCACTTCACCAAGCAATTTTTATTCTGAAGAAAAAACCGAACTTACATATTGATTTTCGATGGTGCTAGTTAAAATATTATATGCTATTTTTGCACAAATTCTAGTGAATAAATTTTAAAAAAACTCGTATTGTCAACGAAAAACCAAAAAACACGTTCCGAAGGAGCCATCGACCATCAGTCTCGTGGAAATGACTAATATTCATTTGATACGTTGTTAGATGTAAAATAAATTTGTGGTATAACTTATAAAATTTGACCATCTCAGTCAACAATATAGTTCAATTTTTGTAATGTTTAATACAGTCTCAGGGAAAAATTAACCTTAACCACCCAAAATTTTTATCCAGTTCAGATTTAGCTTGATTTGGTTAATTTGAATAACTGAACTAATCTGAACTAAGCTAAATTGACCTAGACTTATACTTTCGTAGTATAAACTACAAAATTTATCCATTACACTTAACAACATAGTACAATTTGTGTAATGTACAATATAAAATAGTAAATATATATATATATATATATATATATATATATATATATATATATATATATATATATATATATATATATATATATATATATATATATAGTTTTTGATTTTCTTGGGTGTAAAATCCGTTTTATTAATAAAACATAAGCAGTTTTATTAATAAATAAATTTTATTAATAAAACGGATTTTACACCCAAGAAAATCAAAAACTTTAAAAAATATACAAATAGAAAAATCCAAGAAAAAAAAATAAGAAAAAACATATATATATATATATATATATATATATATATATATATATATATATATATATTTATTTTCTTGATTCTTGAACCATAGATTATATCATTTTTCTTAATTTTGTTGACACTATTTTAGCAGAAAAATGGGAAATTTTAAAAAAACATACAACGCTATCAAAAAATAATTTTATGGATGCTGTTGACCTCGTTCTTAATACAAATTATTTTCAGTATGAAAATACCTTTTATAAACAACTTGATGGATGTGCTATGGGATCACCAATTTCATCTACCATTGTTCAGCTAGTAATGGAATATTTAGAGGAAAAAGTCTTAGAAAAATTAAATTTTAATATAATATTTTTCAAACGTTTTGTCGATGATTGCATAGCAGCCGTACCACAAAATAAAATAAATGAAATTCTCCAAGAGTTTAACAGTTTCAACGAAAAATTACAGTTCACATCCGAAACAGAGAATAATGATAAAATAAATTTTCTAGATATGACACATACGCAGAAAAAACAAAATTTTAACTGAATGGTACACCAAACCAACTTGGTCAGGTAGATATCTAAACTATTTCTCTAATCATTCAAAAACTCAAAAAAACAGCGTTATAATCGGTCTATCTGATCGTGCTATCTCCCTAACATCTCCAGAATTCCGACCAAAAATACTTCAAAAAGTAAAAGAGACACTAAAAAATAATAATTTCAACGAAAAGACTATCACCAAAATAATTGATAAACGAACATATAAGTTTTATAACAATGTAAAAACAAAAAACATAGAACATAAACAGCAGAAATATGTGGCATTACCTTACACTAGTGAGCTGTCAGAAAAAATAAAATACATTTTAAAAAAGCATGATATTATCATATGCCACAGGTCACATAATAAATTAAATACATTATTCACAAATTTAAAAAGTAAAACTCCTCTAATGAATAAATCAAATATAATATATTCGATCCCTTGCACAAATTGTCCCAAAAAATATATAGGCATGACGAGCCAATTACTGAAGAACAGATTAAATGGCCATAAATATACAAAAAACGCCTCAACAGCGTTAAACAAACACACACAAGACGAAAAACACACTTTTGATTATAACAGTACCATTATAAAAAACAAAGATATGAATTACCAAAAATTACAGATAAAGGAAATGATTGAAATTAAAAAAGATAAAAACACTGTTAACGACAGAACAGATATAGGAAATTTGAGCCACATTTACGCAAACCTAATTTAAACAAAACGATTAAGTATTCGATCCGGTCAAATAAGAATCAAAAATAGAATATCCTCTTAAACATAAAACCAAACATATACCTTATTTGTTTTTTTATATACATTGTAAAATATAAAAAATATGTAAAAAAAATAAAACACATTCGCATTCCACGTATCCTCAGTAAACGATGAAAATTTAAAGTTTATTTAGAAACAGAACAGCAAAATGTCAGGGTATGTACTGGTGAAATTAAATATTTTTAAAATGTTTTAAAGTTTTTGACTACTGTTTTTAAGTGTCTTGTTTGTTTTCCAAAATGTAAAGTATGTTTTTTATTTTGATGTATTTTAATTATATATTTTTTTAGGAATAAATTTTGAAAATGCCTTGAATAAAGGGCGAAACGTCAATCGTTTTGTGTTTTATTAATTATAGAACCTAAACCCAAGAAAATACAAAATTAAGAAAAATGATATATATATATATATATATATATATATATATATATATATATATATATATATATATATATATATATATATATATATATATATATATATATATATATATATATAGTGTGTAAGTGTTAGAAAATATGAAAACTAAACTATTAACATTTTATAAGAAAAATTAATCTTGTTACGGCTAGCCATTTTGAAATTATTACGATTAAACATGATTTTTTCTAAAAAATATAAATAATAATAAAATACAGAAACTCATAAAAACCGGGTTATGCCGCAAAATCTTAAAACATTATTAATACGAAGAGGGTGTAAAATATATACCTGTGTAATTTAGAACTATTACATGGATGTAATCGTCGTGAAATAGATAACGGGTAATTTGTCATCTTAGCTACTTAGGCTTAGTTTTAGGGAAGAACCATTGGAAGAATATATGAGAATAGTCGTTTATATTTTGGAAACAAAAAATAAAATCAAATGTTTATCATTTAAAACGGTTTTATTGTTTTCAAAAATATTTTCACGATGATCAAGAAACCATTATATGGTTTGAAATATATATATATATATATATATATATATATATATATATATATATATATATATATATATATATATTCCAGATTCTTGAACCATAGATTATATCATTTTCTTTTTGTTTTGTTTTTTCTTGGGTTTAGGTTCTTGATTTAACAAAAAATTAAAAACAATTTGACGTTTCGCCCTTTATTTAAGGCATCTTCAAATTTTTTTTTATTTGTTGATCTTCCTTGGCATTTTGCTTATTTATTAATAATGAAAAATTAATTATTATATTAATTATTAATAAATAAGCAAAATGTCAAAGAAGATCAATAAATAAAAAAAGACAAAAAATTTTTGAAGATGCCTTAAATAAAGGGCGAAACGTCAAATTGTTGTTAGATAAAGAACGTAAACCCAAGAAGAGACAAAATGAAAAATAAAGGTTTATATATATATATATATATATATATATATATATATATATATATATATATATATATATATATATATATATATATATATTTATATACATATATATGTATATATATATATACATATATATGTATATATATACATATATATGTATATATATATATACATATATATATATATATATATATATATATATATATATAATGCTTCTTGCGTTTTTTAAATTAAATCATCAGTATAAGCAAGCACATAAAAAATACAAACGCAAATTAGCATGTGGATCAAATAAAACTCAAATACACATAGTAATAATAAAAAAAATCTTTAATTTAATATTTAATAATTTTGTAACAGCTTAAAGCTGATATGCTTGAATAAAAGTTCGGTACTAAATGATTAGGTGATTCAACGGAGAGATCAAACAGAGGTAGTCGACTTGTTGACCTTTGAACATGCTTTAAATTTCTAAGATCCTAAGCCTGAATAAATTGTGAAGGGGGTTACGACGAGTATCAGTACGCAATAAAATACTTAAATTCAATTATCTCAGAAATGGCTGGTCGAAGAGATACGTGCTTGTTACATCTATTTTGTATAAAAGATGTCAAGGGATAAGAATTTATAATTAGAAATTTAACATACTGAAAATCAATAATTTTTGAAGTTTTAAACGCAGTGCTGCTTAGAAACCCAAAATTTAAGATAAATATTTACAACAAAAGTTTAAACCACACCATCCACTAGGGAAACTATCAATTTTTGTACTAAAGTAAAATACGCTAGCATTTTGTACAGACCTTTTAGATATACCCTATGTATACTTATATATACTTATATATAATTATATATACTTATATATACTTATATATACTTATATATACTTATATATACTTATATATACTTATATACATATGGCTATGAAGCTGAAAAATCTACTAAGGAAAAACGGAGATTGCGAACTTGGAAACTAAAGGGCCTCTGAAAAAACTTTAAATATAAAAATTGTAGGATTTTTCCCTAACTGAATGGTATATTCGTACAATTATGGAAAACAAACTGGACACAATGAATCATTCTCTCTCTTGAAAATGCGGGCTCTCACACTAAAACATGGAATTTTTGGTCATCCACCGTATAGTCCTCATTTGGAATCCAGTGATTTATTTTTGTTCGCGTACATGAGTAACAAAAACTGCCTGCTCAATGATATTCTACGCCACAAAGGCAGCTGATGTGTTTGGAAACTGTGTTTTAGAGATGTTAACTGGACAGTCGCAAAACTACTCATTGGATTGGTTCAAACCATATAATGGTTTATTGATCATCGTGAAAATATTTTTGAAAACAATAAAACCATTTTTAATGATAAACATTTGATTTTATTTTTTGTTTCCAAAATATAAACGACTATTCTTATATATTCTACCAATGGTTATTCTCTAAAACTAAGCTTAAATAGCTTAGACGAACAAATTACCCGTTATCCATTTGACGACGATTATATCCATGTAACAGTTCTAAATTACACAGGTATATACTTTATACCCTCTTCGTATTAATAATGTTTTAAGATTTACGCCATAATCTGATTCTTATAAGTTTCTGTATTTTATTATTATTTATATTGTTATATAAAATCATGTTCTGTTGTCATAATTTCAAAATGGCTAGCCGTAACAATATAAATTTAACTTATATAATGTTTACACTTTACGTTCTCATATTTTCTTACACTTATTCTATGGTTTTGGGTGTTTTATTCATAGGCGTAAGAGAAATTAATATTACTTAATATAGATTGCAGATCCTATAGAAGAAAGTTGGCTCACGCTTAAGAAAAGATAGAGTATTTTCGAAGAATCGTGCCTCTCTTTCTAATGGCGAAGCTAAGAACGATACTCCAAACATCATTGATATCCCTGTAACATGAACAAAATTAGAAGAAGAGATACTACTCTTCAAAAACGCTTTCTTTTTAGTGAGACAACTTTCTTCTATAGTATCCGCAATCTATATTAAATAGTATTATTTTCTGTTACGTCTATGGTTTTATGTAACCAGGAAGAAATAAGTTATATATTTTATATTGTCCTATTCCTTTCTGCCATATTTGCTTAGTTTCTTATGGTCAGTATTAAACCGTTTATTGTAACAAGTCATCAAGCTAGCAACTAATTGAAAGTAACGGGCAAGTGTCACACAAGATTTGGGGAGAGTTCCCCAGCACTGGCCGGCATCCAGTACCTGCCAGCTGCAAGTCCTATTATCCTACAATAGATGGCCCTGAGACTTTTACCGTTATCATTGTGATACCATCTTCCGAGCATATGCCCCTCGCAGCGGCGATCTGTCGCGTAGTGGACAGGTTCAGAGAACCACTTCAAAACAAGTCAATCCTGGTATATATAGGCTACTTACATGGCTATTAAAAATATGTTTTGAATCAACTTTTGTAGGTTCGTTTTTGTCCGTCATTGAACATAATTTTTATTCCGTTTCTTACAGTACCGACCACAATATTGTCCTCTAGTACCGGTCATTCTTAGTGGGTTTAATTTGCTTATAAATACACAAAAATGCCAAGTGATAAAATAACGGTGACACGAAGCAAAAGACGGGCACCTGGGATCCTGCAAACATGCACAAAGCCATGAAGAAGATATGAGTAATGAAATGAGTGTACGTCAAACCACAGATCGCTATAAGGTACCACAAAGTGTGACTTGTGGGTGAGATCAAATCCTGTCATAAGAATCAATGAATAGGTGATTGCAGGGTTTATTGGTTCTGCTTTTAATCGAGTTTCTCGAATGGATATTTCGGTAGTAGCTTTCGTTGCATAGACATACACCCCTTTAGATTTCATTGGTTTAGACATGGCTAACGTTACAGAAAGTCAATTAACATCAGAACGATGGCTTTCATCTTTTCAGCTGTCAAACTCAAACTTTCAACTTTTGCACAGTCAATTCTGCCAAATTTTAACTCTCAACAGCTAAAAATTACATATTTAGCTTCTCGATAACTTGAATCTCCAATTGCTGCCTCCGATTCCTTACCCCAAATTACAACTTCTAAGAACTCCGAGACTCAAACTGCTGCTGCTGACGCCGAACTTCAAATTGCCTTTTTTCAGCAATCCAAATCTCAAACAAAAGCTGTCATTTACCAATCCACTGACAACTTTAAAGCTATACTTACAGAACCCTCACCGGTTCCTGATGCTCCGAAAAGAAGAGTTAATGCACGACGTCGTAAAGGTGAAAGAAGTGAAATTATGACAAGTTCTCCATACAAGAAGATGCTGGAAAAGAAAAGAGCAGATAAAAGAAGTGCTGAATCAGCTAAGCAGGAAAAGAGTTTTCTTTCAGGAAAAGATGTCAATGAGAAAAGTAAGAGTTTGGTTTCACAAAAGGATAAGAGTTTGCTGTCAAGAAGAAATGTCAGCAAGGAAGCCAAGAAAAATAAAAACGAAAACCTGACTCCTCCTTGCAGACCGATTGAAGAAGAGACAATTTTTCCTTTATGCCTTGAATCTCATGAAGATGATTGGATACAGTATGGAAACTACAACACATGGGTCCATAAGGTTTGTGCAAATATATTAGAGCTATCAAATCAGTGTTTTCGTGATTATTGTATGGTATAAGTGGTTACATATTTACTTGTTGGTACTGGAGGTAAATTTTTAAAGTCAGATTTTTCCTAGTCTTTAAATTGCAATAATTAAGTTGATTATTTCTAGACATATCGGTAAGTATTAACCTTGGGTATTTCGATTTTTTCGTTGATAAACCTTAGGATGACGGTATTGGGGAACTCCCCCTAATGAACAGAAGCCGGGAGTGAAATATTACACATGACAGAATTATCGTCAGGGATTTGGAAAAAATTGCGTCTTTCTGCTGCGAGCCTTCAAAGGTGCCAGATTTTCTTTTATGATTTATCTTTCGAGAAACTAATGCACTTTGCGAGAAAAAGTTCTCATATTTAAAATATAGTATATTTTTTCTAAGTAATTTTTGGATTTATTTTCAGAAGTTTTGGTTATTTGATATTTGAATCCCTTTCTTTGATTTTTTTGACCACTTATTTTCAGTTACCTATTTGAACATGTATAAATCTTGTTTTATGAGACAACAAAAGGCAAGGGTGACCTTAAGAGTATCTCTAAGGATCCTTTCGAGGTCAGGTTGGGTTTTTTACGGTATGAAAAATTCAAACCTCATGGGAGTAAATGTCCTTTGGAGGACATTTGAAAGCCAAATGGATCAGTGCAAAATCAGCGGATAAGGCGGAAGCTAGGGGTATTCGAAAAAAATTTTAAGAGCAAAAGTTATAGAAATTTAAACTTGGCATTTCATGGTGACTCTTAGAGTCATTTCAAGTCCAGGTTGATTAGGAAATCGTATTTTTTATTATTGAAATTGCATGGAATTTTGCATCCATTCCATTTCAAAAAAAATATATGAGTTCCTATTCAAAAAAATCAACCTGAACTTCAAATGACTCCAAGAGTCAGTTTCAAGATAAACCTCAATCTCAATCTGTGTGTCTATTTATATACATTTTGTCTACAAAAAATGACCAATCCGTGAACCATATATTCATTGGACCAGAAAATTAGAACTTTAATTAGGTCAGTCTTCACTCTGACTCTTCTCATTTGAAATATAAAGTGATCAATTTTTAAGATATTAAAATAAAATTGAAAAATCATATTTTTTTATTAAATCACCTATTTATTTACCAACTATTAATAGGAAAATGAAAAAATAGGGAGTTTTGTTTTCTTTAACCTGCCATTTTTTCTGATGCAAGCTTATGGGCATGACAACCATTTTTTCTACTAAATTTATAATTTCTTTAACCTTTTTATTTCATAAAAAAATAGTAGATGATGAAGTAATATATTTAACTAAAACGAAGCAGGTCTGTCCTTACAATATAAGACTTTTTCAGATGGATTCTCCTAAATATGCATTTATTTCTATAAAGAATGTTAGATAAAGTCTTAATTTTTAAGTCGTTTAGAATTTTCATTTTTATCTTGAGACTTACTCAAGTAAAACCTTTCGAAAAAAAAGTTCTTACCATTAGTGCGACACAGGCTGTTGTCTGCTATAGAAGCATAAAACCGTTTAAATATTATGTTTTAAGACTTTTCGTGCAAAAAGTTAAAGGTTGTTTTTATATAAGTTGAAAATTATTTTTGTAAATAATATACTGTATAAATAGAAAAATCATATTTATTTTTTGTAAAATATTGACGCATACCCTTATAGCATTGTTATATTTGACCATAATAAATGGCGCATTGATGTACATTTCGTGCTATTTGCCTAGTTAGTTAATTTCGACTACATAATGTTCAAAATACATATATCTGACACTACAAAATTTATACTAGTATGTGATTTAACACTAGAATGGTGCTTTAAATCGTCAAATATAAGTTGTTGTACTTCCAGTTAGTTTAATCCGTCGGCGCCATTTAAATGTTGGGTATTTTATAACTTTTCTTGTTATTAAGTATATGTGATATCTATGGAATGATACAAAAGTATTTCGAAATTATTACACCTATTTTATTTTAATGTTGAAATCTATCTCTTGCACGCTTGCCTGCAAAGCATAAATAAATCAAAAATACCCTGTAATTAAGATCCATATTTCAAATTTACCCAAAAAGGTTCGATATATTTTATATTACAGAAATTATTTTGGTTCTCAAATAAACGAAAAAACCATATTCTATAAAGTTAGTATCCTAACACGGTTAGAGACAAAGCACTCTTTCAAATTGTAACCTATATTAAAACAATTTAAGAACCTCACAGAATAGTAAAAACAAATTTTTAATTTTTGAAGGTCCAAACTGTGTGATATTGGTGGAATCATAGAACAAAATAATTTAATTTCGAAAAATTCATTTTCGTAATTTATCTTGTTAAAGTTGATTTTGAATATTGCTTTGACATAATGGTCATATTTTGACATATTATACTTCAGAGTTATTGATAGATAGTAACATTGCAAACTGAGGGATATATTTGTAATGGATTCCTATGCATACATCCAGTAAATTAAGTTGTGATAATATATATTTTAAGTAAACACTTGATATACGTAATACACAATTTACTTTCAGTAAGCTAGAGTGATTAAATGTTATTAATATATCACACAATTTGGATCAATTTAATGAAATTGTTATCATATGTTTAAACGATTTTATTTATGAGGTTAGTTTAAAAAAGTATAAAAAAATAATTGGCTCTTACTTACGTATTGTCAATACATATAAATTTTGTGATAAAAGAAAACCAAACATTAGCACAAGATTCACTATCATATTTTGATACACACTGTACGATATTACGATTACGTTTTATTTATTATTTATGTCCGTCATGATTATCGGTAATTGTTTATAAACTAGCATCACATCCTATTCCAAGCAATTCTAATTACTACTATGTCAAAACAGTCGGCCATGTTATCAGCAGCATGATTTCTGCAAGCGCATGTGCTTTTTCTCTCTTCTCCTTATTCCTTATTCCGTATCCTTTTCAAGCTCTGCTCCGGTTTCCCTGGAAACACAGTGACGTCACCGAATCATTATACTTGAACATATTCGCACTGTAATGCGATTATTGATACCTGAGATGCTTCTGAAAGAAATACCGTTATTTCCTGTGGTGGATCTATAAAAAGGATCTATTTTTATCTACCCCAATAAAATTTCGGACATGTCAGCAAAGCTCGGACATATATTTTTTAAATTTGAATTTATAGTATACAATATAAGTTCGATTGGCTCAACTAGTAGTTTCAGATAAAATGCTTAAAAAATCAATAGCGTTTATGCGCTACAAAGAACATTAAACATTGAAATACAAATACAGGGTGGGGCAATAGTGTGGCAAATTACCTCCTTTATTATTCAATAATTTAATATATAAAAATTTCCTCAATATAAAAATATTTTCAATTATACATGGTGTTTCATGTTTCATATAATAGCAGATCAGGTTTAAATTTTATTGCGAAGTTGTCAACTTATTCAAAAAATTTAGCAAATTTTTAAGAAAACATGGTCCTCTATAATCTACTAAAGGGTGTTTTTTATAGAGGTATAGAACTTTAAGTTGGCAACACTTTTTTAACTGGCGGCCATTTTGTCAGCTGTCAAGTGATTTATGTTTAGTTTGATTTGGCATTTCAACATGAATAGACTGACGCCTGAACAACGCTTCCAAATTGTGCAAATTTATTTTGAAAATCATGGTTCTGTTCGAAATACGTATCGCGCACTACGTCCATTTTACGGTCAACATAATCGTCCATCAGAGCAATTAATTCGATTAACTATGGAACGTTTTCACACCACGTTTACTCTAAATGATAATACGCATCCACAGAAACGTCGTACAGTGCATACAGAAGAAGTCATTGCTGCTGTAGAGCGTAGCGTAGAGGAAGACCCGAATCAGTCTATCCGCTATCGTGCACAGGAATTGGATATGTGTCCATTCACTTATGGAAGATTTTGCGGAAAGATCTTGGTTTGCGTGCTTACAAAATCCAACTCGTGCAAGAATTGAAGCCACACGATCACCTAGCAAGGCGTAGATTCGGTTAATGGGCCCAAAACAAGATTGCCGTTGATCCAGATTTTCATAAGCGAATTTTGTTTAGCGATGAAGCTCACTTTTGTTTGAATGGATACGTCAATAAACAAAAATGCCGTATTTGGAGTGATGATAATCCTCAAGTGTATGTTGAGACACTGTTACATCAAGAAAAACTGACTGTTTGGTGTGCTTTATGGGCTGGTGGAATCATTGGTCCTTACTTCTTTAAAAACGATGCTGATCAGAACGTTACAGTCAATGGTGACCGCTATAGAGCCATGATTACTGACTTTTTCTTTCATCAATTGAACAACCATGATGTTCAGGTGCTGTGGTTTCAACAAGACGGCGCAACATGTCACACAACTCGTGCCACAATTGATTTATTGAAGGAAACCTTTGATAACCGCATAGTTTCACCTTTCGGACCCGTAAATTGGCCTCCAAGATCGTGCGACTTAACGCCGCTAGACTATTTTCTGTGGGGATATGTGAAGTCGCTAGTCTACGCCCATAAGCCCGAAACGATTGATCACTTGGACGACAACATTCGCCGCGTGATTACCGATATACGGCTACAAATGTTGGAAAAAGTTATCGAAAATTGGACCTCCAGATTAGACTACGTCCGAGCCAGCCGTGGCGGTCATATGCCAGAAGTCATATTTAAATTATAATGCCAGAAGGTTATCTTTCGAATAAAGTAAATTTCATGTCAATTTAAAAAATTCATCTTTGTTTTATTCCATTTAAAAGTTCTATACCTCTATAAAAAACACCCTTTATATCTTTCAATCTACAGCAATTTTAGTACACAAAATTGACATTAAAAAAGTTAAATGTACTATTAAAGGTATAAATATAGTGTTTAAATAATTATCTCATACAGAGTGTTTACCAAAATTTTATCCATTTGATGAAATTTAAATTAATTTTTCTTTAATTTTTAGATGAAACCCTCTGCATATAACTTCTTTATAATGTGGAGTTATTATTTCGCAACTACTTTTCTTAAAGTTTTCCTATAGCTATCAGCTCTAGTGTTTCGAAATATATACATTTATATTAATTCTATACAAAAATACGTTAACCAATTGATATCTAGTAAGCCATGAGTATTAAACGAAATAAGTAAACGTCAAAGAAACATTTTACATTTATCTGTCACTAAAAAAGAGTATTGTTTTAATTAGTGTTATAAAAAATACAGTTTTAAAGTATAAATTTTAAATAATGAATTTTTCACAAACTGAGAAGTTTGATATGATTTTTGTTTTGGAAACTAGTGACAAGAATCCGCTATTAGCGAAAAGATTATATCATTAGCGATTTCCTGAAATACATAAGCCTAGAAGAAGGACATTTGAAAAACTTATGAAGCGTTTTCAAAGAACTGGGAGCGTGGCATACAATAAAAATACTTGAAAAAATATGCTTATACAGAGAAAAATCCATTAAATGTAGTTTTAGCAGTCACCGAAAATCCGCATGTTGGACCGCGCTCGCTTTATTGACAGGTTGATGTTGAACGAAGGACACCTCAGAGAATAGTTAGGGCTTATAAAATGCACCCTTATCACATTCAATTATTTCAAGAATTTTTCCCCAAAAGTTATCAGAGAAGATTGGAGTTTTTTCTGTGAGTTCAAAACCGAATAAATGAACAAAGAATCTTTTCTGATTTGATACACAACATTTAATGCTTATTAAGATCAATATACTTCCTCATTACTTTCTGATTTTAAGAAGTAGACAATATTTACATCCTTCTAAGTACCATAAGGTTATCAATGGCTCCCTTCCTTGTCAGAGCAGTTCAGTAACTCTCTAGAAAATAAGGATTTCGAACCATCATTTACTAATGGGAATCTCCTTTAATCAGTTTTCACGTTTCTAAGAAATTTGGGAACAATAAATATTTTCTTCTACCGCCTAAACGAAGCAGTATTGGATATAACTTAGTTCGCTTAAATCGACCTATTTTGTCGTCAAGGATTAGGCTTGATTCTCACTATGGTGCTGCTCTCGATACGATCTCGGTTCGCTCTGGGTTCGATACACTTTTTTAAATGAAAAAGAGTTTACGATATCGAAAACTCCGTGAAACCGATGGTGTGATTAGGTTGATTGTTTTAACTGTAAGAATATTTTACCGGACCGAGAGCGTATCGAGATCGTATCGAGAGCGGCCCTGTAGTGAGAAGCTGGCCTGAATCATCAAACGTTGTACGTATTGTCCGGACACCCTGTATATTGACTATAAGAATAAAAAACTTGAAGAGTGAATAAAAATATAAAAACATTTTACGGTCTCTAAACCTGTTAAAGAAAAAATAAACAGTTATTCTTATTGAATTAAAAGAAACTATAACTTAAATGGCATTCAAAAATGTATTTAATTTAGGAATATCATTGTATTTTAACGACATTTAATTAATAATACGGAAAATTTATATCTTACGTATAATGTGTTAGAGCGTTGTATGTCACGGATAGGAAAATGTGGTTTTGGTTAATTGGAGATTCATCCGCTTGTTCATAAACTGTCTTAGTTTAACAGTAACCACAGAATATATTAAATATTTTGGCGAAAATCTGTCAGTTTCTACAAGAAATTGTACGAATGGGCCGATAATTCTCGCATTAACAAAAATTCTGGAATAAATTTGTTATTAAAATAAATCTCGAAATAAAGTAGTAACGGTAATTAATTTACCATTTTATTAAAGGTTGAAAATGCCTCCGTTAATTAATTGATAACAACCTAAGCTATTTTTAATTTTTTTCTGAATATTCTGTAGTAATTAACTGTATTTCTTGAATAATCCGATTATTTAAGTCTACTATGTCGATTGGCTTAGTTTGGAAAACGTACTTTTAAGGTAACCTCACAAAAAAAAAGTCAAATGGTTTAAGCTTGGAGACCTCAGCGACCACATGACCAAGCCGATGAAATTTTTGCTCAAACTTATTCACTGTCGATTGTAGAATTGGCAAAAGATGAGTATATTTTTCTTGAAATATCTGGTACACCTTTTCTTGATTTCTTACTCTATTGTCGTATCCTAACATCATGAAAATTTCAATCTTTAATGCCACAATAAGTTTAATTTTCAATTAAAATTATCTCAGAATAACAATGAGACAAATTGTGACTATAGAATCAGTGATGCTGATAAATAATTAATTTATAATATTTACAGTTTTAGCTATTACATTTAGGTATATGAAATGTAATGGAAAAAAAATGTTCATAATTTTGCAGAGAGTCTAAAAGTATACAAAAAATTGAGGTGTCACTAATTAAAAAATAAAATTTTATTATAGCACAGTTTGTTTAGAATCACCCTGTAAAATTTAAAATATTGGAAAACATTGATACCAACAATTAAAGTCGATGCATCTGAACGATTTTTCAAAAAAAAAACCCAACGTTTTTTAAATAATGAATTATTGATATGTGTCTATAAGGTTAACATATAATGCACCGTTGGTCAAGCTTTGTTTAGGAGTAGGTATTTATTTATAGACTAAGAGAAGTTGCAAAATTTACAAAAACAAAAAAACGTGTTCACTTAACAAGCTTTAGTATCCAACAGCGCATTTCTTGCATCTTTTAAAGTGTTATACGAGGTAGTGAAGTGTAAAAAACTTCACACCATTGCAGAAGAACTTATTTTACCTACTGCTTTCGACGTGGTTAACATTATGGTCAGAAAATCGGCGGGGAAACTAATTACAAAGGTTCCTTTAACTAATAACACTATTAATTGAAGAATCCATCATATAGCTGAGGATCTCAATGAAAAGCAAGGAATTTGGTCTACAACTTGATGAGGCTACTGACAGTTATAAAGATGCACATCTTATTTGTTACGTACGCATTTGAGATGATAATATTATTATTAAAGATCTTTTTTTCTGCAAAAGCATCACTGAAGGCACAAAGGCTCAAGACTTCTTTGAAATTATTGAGAAGTTTACAACAAAAAATAATTTAGATTGGGAAGAGTGAATTGGTGTATGTACTGATGATGTTCAATCAATGTCTGGCAACTATAGAGAGTTGTAAGCGCTTATTTGCAGTAAATTATCGCATGCTATGTGGACCAATTACATCATCCATAAGGAAGCACTAGCGTCGAATTCGATGAGCTCTGAATTGAATTTGGTATTTAAACGTATCCTAGACGTAGTAAACTACATAAAATCTGGGTCGCTGAAAGCCAGACTATTTAAAAAACTTTGCATGAGCATGAGAGCTGAACACACAGCCCTGGTATATTACTGCAAGGGACGAAGGCTTTCACGTGGATATGTCTTATCCCGTGCATTCGAGTTACATCAAGAAATTCACACTTTTCTAGGTGAGGAATGTCATTAAAACTCCAGATACCTTGCGGAACCAGACTTTTTACTAAAACTGGCATATTTGTGCTTTATTTTTGACAAACTTAATGTCTTGCTCATCTTGAAACTATTGAAGAAGATTTCGGAGTTTTGGAGAAAACTGCAGTTAAAAAATTAGGCAGTTAAGATTGTTTCCCACATTTGCATAAATATGCGTCCTCTTATGAGCTCGTCAGTCAAGACTTGTTTTTCCTTTCAACAAAACACCTTTCGAAGCTCTCTGAATGGTTTGCAAAATACTTGCAGAAGAAAATGTCGAGAAACTTTCACGGATCCAAGATCCTCTTCATGTTCAAACTCTATCAGAATTCACTGTACTTTGTTGAATTCGCTTGCGACAAGAGCCTTAAAACAAAATTCGCTCCTTCTTATTTGGTGGACTTTTGGATAACTGTCAAAAATGGATATCCAACTGTTAGTTTAAAAGCTATAAAGATTCTCATTTCTCTTGCAACATCATATTTATGCCAAACTGCATTTTCAGCTGTAACTGTAATAAAGAGCAAATATAGCTCAAAAATCAACTTGGAGCAAGGAATGAGAGTGGCAGTGTCAAGCTTTATCCCTCGCTTTGAAAAAATGTGTTGAGATTACCAAACTCACCCGTCTCATTGTTTTTTTTTTCTTTTTTTCTTTAACAATAATATATTCTTCTATTTAAATTTAATATATGCCTATATAAGAGCCTCAGATTGTGGTTATTTTCATTTCTCTGCTTGATCATTAGTGTCAATGTTTGACTACTTTGTAGTAGGCAAGTTGTAAAGCACAAACCTTTTACGACAATTTATTGAACACGACTGTATACATATTTCGACTAGAGCGCCGTGACAATACTAAAATTGTAAGTGCGCCGCAAACTAAAAAGTTTGGGAATCCATGGCTTAAACTATGGTATGCTGAAGTTTTCAATTCGATATTTAATTATTATTGATGTTACAATAGTTTAAAGTCGCAGTTTTTCCGAAAGTCAGTGTGTGTGCAGAGGGGGGGGGGGATGTCAACAGCGCGCGTTCAAAAAGAAAACTCTGACGCTTCAAATTCGTTTTGCCAGAAAAATTTAGATTATCTCGGCGAATATTGGTCGTATGACCTTCATTTATTTTTATTTATGGTATCTCGATGCAACATGAAAAATGGAATATATATTTTCCTGAAAAATTTGATTTGCGCACCCGCAGGTCGCCGTACGTTTTTCCGATCACTGAGAATAAACAATGAAATACAACTTCAAAAGTTATAAAAAAATTCACCGTGCAAAAAATTATTCAATATTTTTATTTGAAAAAATCGCCACTTTAAAATTTCACAGATAATTTGATTCTGTTCTTTTTTCATTTTGTCGGTATTTTTAAGGCGCATAACTTTTGAACTTTTTTTCTAAAAAATAATAACTTTTTCAACAACTTCAAAAAAAATTTTTTTCACACCTTAAATGTTTAATAAAAATCTGTGCCAAAAAGAAAAAAATTGAAACCTAAGACTCATGAATTATCACCATCATTCTGAACTTCGTCCCGCCAGCAGAAACACTAAATATCAAAATTACCTCATTTCGAGGATAATTCGACTGGCCCAAAGAGTCAATTATTGAAATGTAAACCCCCTATTTTTATAGTGTTATCTTATTTAGCAGCAAAAATAAGAGTGGCTTTGGATATAAGGTTGTCTATTCGAAAAAATTGTAATTTTTAAAATATCGGAAACTTAACATTTTTGTTTTGTAAAAACGCCCTACGGCTTTTCAGTTTTACTATTAGTTAGCAATGATGGCAAAACACGACAAAAGAAAACAATAGAGCACTAGAAAAATGTCACTATTTCTTGCCATTTGAGAATTATTAATAAAAATCATGCCTGGGCGATTAAATAATATGCACGAAAATTATTTAAATTTGTTAATTATCTAAGGGGAATGTAACAAAGTTTTATCAAGAACATGCCTGACATTTGCTGGTAGATATCTAGATAAACAAAAACCGTCAGGAATATTGGAAAATATCACAAATTTTGGCACGATTAAGGCAAAAATTCATAATAAGAAAGCTCTTCCCAACGATAGATATAACGAAATTTTGGGATATTTGTGATGGCATACCTTATAACATCGTTAAAGCATGTGGCTCTACAAGCAGGAATCTTGAAGATCTCAGTATATAGATTTCTGTTGAAACACAATTTCTACCTTTATTTAATATCTTTAGTTCAACACCTACGAGATACGAGATTTGCCAAAAGAGTATAATTTTGTAAATTTATATTAACGATGATACAACACGACTCTCGATTTTTGGACAACATAATTTGGACCGATGAAACAAAATTTACGAAAAATGGCCTTTTTAAAAGATAATTTTCATGTAGTAAAATTGCTAAACTCTGAAGAAACCTGGTAATTTATCGTAATTAGTGCTGTAAGAAATGACGGAATAGTAAAACTACATTTTTATGAAGAAAACTTAACTTGCAATTCATTAATAGTACAAAGCGAATTATGTCGCCATTTTAAATTATATATTAACTTTTGTAGGAGAAAGACATTTATGATAAGTGGATTGTCAATAATGGACCTTTTATGTGGTCTCCTCGTTCTTCTGATTTGACTGTCTTGGATTATTTTATATGGGGAATGATAAAAACATCGTTTATTGTAATCCAGTGACAACGATGATAGACTGTATGGCAAGGGTCGCGTTCGAAAGTTTTTCGCCAAATTGTATTAGAGCGGCTACCCATGATGAACTAAGTTCAGGGTGGAAATTTTGAACATTTATTAAAATAAGTTGTTTCGCGGTGTAGGAAAGCCGTTAAGCATTTTTATAATTCAAAAATATTAAACCGCCAATACTTCAACAATTGCACATTTTTGGAATAGACAGTCTTATATAAAATCGACTTCGATGATAAATAAGAAAACATTATAAAAATAGGGAATTTATATTTAGAAAAAATCAACACAGTCTACTAAAGTAGAAAGAAACCAACCCAAATTAAATAATAAAAACTTTCATATAGGACAAATTGATAGTTATGTTTAGGTCTGCAAACGTTATTTTTGACATAAAATTTAAAATATGTCAAAAACAGTTAGACTTAAGTATAGAACATTAAATATAAAACATGTAACTTTATAAATTAAATTACATTATTGGATAAATTATTTTACGATATTCTCGTAAAAATCAAAACTTTAAACACCTTTCGCAAAAATTAATGTTCTTCGCAACTCAATTTTTAACCCCGAAGAATTACACACGTTTCCAAAAAAAAAAGGGGGATGCCTATTTGACCAGACTATTTTATTTCTATATAATTAGACGCCCTGAATACAAATCTAAGGTCCGATAACTTCTATCACGTCCGGTTCAAGGACACTTCAAGGTCAAATGGAGTAAAATTCACTAAATAAATCTGAAGAAGTAGATACATACATATTTTACGTCGCTAAATCCGAAATCCAGGTTTATTTAATCCCTTAAATTCAGCCAGAGGTCATTTTAGGGTCATTTCAAGGTTATATTGAGAACAATTTACAAAATAGATCTGTAAAAGAAGATATATAGACTTTTGTGGGTGCTGAATTAAAATTCGTGGTTTGTTTAATATTTCAAGGTTAACCAAAGGCCATCTCAAAGTCATTTCGAGGTCAAATTGAAAAAAAATCTACTAAATAAATCTGTAAAAAAAAAATAACATACGCCCAGCTAAATCCATATCCGTTACACAGCAGACAGATAAGTGGATCGAGTTTTTGACCAAAACCCCGTACCCCACGCAGGCACATGAAGGGAGCGAGTTTTCAAGGCGACCCAAGCTTCACAACCACATACCCCTCCCACAGCTAGATCGATACCCGTTACATAACAGCTAGGCTAGCGAAGCAAGTTTTTATAAATATATAACACAAATCCCAAACTCTCATACATGCTGTGCCTGGGGTATATGGTTTTCGGAGGGCTTGGGCTTTATTTTATACACTCATAAATCCTTGCTTTTTGCCTCTGTCTACGTGACGGGGATTGATCTTGCTGCCCGTGGGATATGTGGTTATGAGAGCTTATGTTTTGTCATATTTATAAATGCTTGGTCCGGTCACCTGTCTGCTGTATAGTGGCAAATAATCTAGCTGCATGTAGAGTGTGTGATTTTGGCAGCTTGTGTTTCGCCTTAGAAACTCGATCCGCTCGCCTATCTGCTGTGTAATGGATATTAATCTAGTTATGCGTAGGTTGTGTGAGTTTGGGAGCTTAGGTTTTGGATAACTATTTCATAATAACTAACTCCGCTTGCTTATCTGCTCTGTAACTGACATCAATCTAGCTCTGCGTGGGGTACGAGGTTTTGGGAACTCGAGTTTCGGCTCAAAAACTCGATCCGCTTGCCTGTCTGCTGTGTAACGGATATTGATCTAGCTGCGCGTGATTCTCTTCTTTTACATATTTATTTAGTGGATTTTTTCAATTTGACTTTGAAATGGCCTTGAAATAACTTCTGGTTAACCTTGAGGTATTAATAAAACACGAGTTCAGACTCAGCACCCTCAAAATCTACCTATTTTCTTTTACAGGTCCATTTAGTAGATTTTTCTCACTTTGACCTTGAAATGACGGTAAAATGATCTTTGGTTGACCTTGAAGGGTTAAACAAACCTCGAATTTGGGTTTAGCGACTCCAAAAACCTGCATTTTTTTAAAATTTATTTAGTGGATTTTTCTCAATTCGACCTTGTAATGACCCTAAAATGACCTCTAGTCGACCTTGGGGAATTAAACAAATTCTGAATTCGGATTCAGCGACCTCAAAAACGTACATATCTACTTCTTTACATTTATTTAGTGAATTTTTCTTTATTTGACCTTAAAATGACTTTCAACCTGACGCGGTAGAGGTTATCAGACCTCAAAGTTAGGTTCAGGGCGTTATATAATTGAAATACCATTAGCATCTAGATAAGAAAAATTTCGTTAATTTTTATTTCTATCAATGTTTATTGAGTTGAACATAGAATCAAACATTTCGTGTTGTTTATAAAATGTAAAAAATCACAAATTCGAAATTTTAACCGAATCAGAAATGAAATTTTAAAAATATAATTTGATAGAAAAATAATGAAGACTAGAATACAATATGTAGGTTCATAAATTTAACCTTTGACATAAAACGTGTCAACTATATTACAAAATTAGCTAACTGGTAGTGAAATATTATAGGTTATTTGCTAATATTAGCACTTCTAAACGTAGACACTCATTCTAAGGGAAGCCTATAATTTCATTTCACTTAACTAAACTTTAACCTGTTAAATTTCCGTTAAGTTATTTACTAAAATATCCTTTAGATAAGATTAGACGAGAAAATTATACGTGAGAGTAATGGAAGGAATGTTATAAAGTCGTGTATATGAACATACATAATTTGCAAAACAATATTAGGTTAATAAAAAATAACTAGGAATTTTTTTATTACTGTTAACAAACATATGCAATTTTTTAAAAGTAGTTTTAGTTATTATCCATATATTAAATAGTGATTACTGGAAGAAGTCAAAGATTACTTTATAATTTCAAAAACTAATAATAATAAATCTAAGCAAATGCAAAATAAAAATATTTTTAAGGGACCCGGAGATATTATAATACTAATATATTCTTACCCTAGGGAAGTTACACCACCTTTATGTTCTAAAAAATATGTATAAAAATAATAAACAGGTAAAAAAGATCCGAAGAGAGAAGCGATGATATTAATGAAAACAGACAATAATAATTCTTAAATATAATTCACCAAGGTACTCAGTCAAATTAAAATATTTATTTAAACAATATGTGCAAACAATTGTGATATATAAGACATGAACCTAAAATAAGTAGTGACTATTACTGAAGAAAAACGGAATGAAACAATGAATAATACTATGGCAAATGTGACGTCATCCATGCAAAACGCTATTTCAATTAGATTTAGGCTCGATCTTAAACCAATTGGTCAGTGGATCTTGTTCATCATAAATATAAATGCATATAGGCTGAGGTTTTTCTGGCAACGCTTTGGCTCTCACTTAGAAAGAGACAGAGCGAAGTAAGTCAGTAATAACCCTCTTTCTATGGGCAGAGCTAAGCACGATACCTCTCTTGTCTGACCGCCATTAGGAAAAGAGGTAACACTGCCAATTTTGCTCTGTAGACAGAGATAATACTGTCCTATTCCGCTCTGTCTTCTTCTAAGTGAGAACCAATGTAATTCTACAGGACCAGCAGTCTGTATACTTCTATGTCTATGTTGATTATTCTCGTAGCGTTTAAATTTGAAGAAATAAATTATCTAGAAAGCCTGTTGATGAAGGTATATTTATTTAAACCTTATTAAAAGTATCAGACTGCCAACTTGTAAGGTGAAGTTGTTTATAAGTATACCTTTGATTTACAGCCTGATCAAAGCAACAAACTTCTTCGCCTAGAACGGATATGGCAGGCAATACCATAAATCTGAAGGCTGCAGTGTAAGGGCTTTTTAACCCTGTCCTGCTATGTCATGCAATCAAACAGGTCAAGGGCTTGAGACACATTAAAACAACGTTTATATTGCGGTATGTAATTAAATCTATCTGTGCTTGCTCTAAAAATCTCTTAAATGGCCCATAATAAAACCAATCTTCCAAGTCTAATCAGAAGGGCATCAAAAAGAGTCTGGGAAACAGCAAACGAAGTAATAACCCACAACAATATATAGTTGGCTATAGAGTCGTTTGCTTCTAAAACAGGACAAACAACTCATTACTCTGGTGCTCTGCAAAATTCTAAGGGCCAGTATAGCCACAAGTTATCTGCCCTTGGCCTGGAATAGGTCTAAAATTATCTTCATACCAAAACCTGGGAGAGACTACTCTCAGGCGAAGTCGTTCAGGCTAATTAATCTGTCATTTTTCTACTAAAGCTATCAAAGCAACTGGTTAAAAGCTATATACGGGAAACCTCTCCTAAAGAAAGGCCACTACACCTCAACCAACATGCCTAGCAATCAGGAAAATCATGCGAGTCAGCTCTACATCACCTGATAGGGAGCATAGAGTCCACAGATAACAAGAAAATAGCACTGACAGAGTTCCTTGAGATTGAAAGAGCATTTGATCACACCTTCTTCGCTTCCATGACACCGTCTGCCAGAAGACATGGCATTGAAAGCACTCATTGAGGTGGATACTAAACTTGCTTCAGGGCAGACGAGCACAATCTAAACTATTGGAGGAAACCCTGAAGGTATCGATAGGCAAGGGTTGCCCGCGGGGAGGGGTACCATCCCCATTTTTGTGGGATTTGGTAGTAGACGAACTCCTGGTGAATCTTAACATCCAAAGCTACTTATAATGACGATATAGTCACACTCATTGTGGAGAAACATGGCAACATCCTTTCGGAGCTCATGCATGGGGCTCTGACTATAGTGAAGGATTGATGTACAAAGGAGCACCTTACGGTAAATCCTCGAAAAACTACACTCATTCCCTTCACTAAAAAAAGAAAGTTGGAGGAATTAAAATTTCCTATTCTCTTCAATATACAATTACAAATGAGCCAGGAGGTTAAGTATCTAGGTGTAACCCTAGATAAAAAGCTCACCTGGAATTCACACCTTCACAAAAATTATCTCTAAAGATGAAATGTCCATCATGGTTCCAAAAAGGGCAAACAAAGACTGGAACTCTCCAAACTACAGAGACTGCCCTGCTTACGTACCACCGATATCATGAGAAGCTTCCCAACAGCAGCCATGGAAACCCTATTAAACCTTTCTCCCACCGATATAATAATCAGAGCTGGAGCGAAAATTGAGTCTTGTAGACTGGAAAGAAACTACGTCTTGTGTACTCGACCTGTCCTCTGACACACCAGCATCAATGGCGCGGTAATGAACTAATTGCTGGAAATGATATGATGCGAGGAATCTAGAATTTTGATAGACCCTACACCATATGGCTTGACTGGAAGGCGCGGTCAGACAGAAAACCTCATTTGGTACACGGACGGATTCAAAACTGACCATGGTATAGGCGCTAGAATAGACAGGGATACAACCAGACTTAGTATGAGTGCAGCATACCACATTATTTCAGGCAGAAATTCATGTTATTGAGGTCTGTCTTCGGGAGAATTTGAGAAGGAATTACAGGGATAGGGCCATTTTCATCTTCTCTGACACTCAAACAGCTCTGAAGGCGGGTTATCAAATAATATCAAAACAGATCTAGGACTGTCTTTAAAACCTTGTCGCTCTGGCAAAACCCAACATGGTCACTCTTGCGTGAAGAAACATACAAGGTCTGCCACTTCATTTATTGAACCAGAGCCAGCATTTAGAATTACTAAGGCTGCTATTCGAGGGTGGCTATCCTAGTAGACAAATCAACGATATCAGACCCACTGGAATCACTTTACGGCCATAGGCATAGCAAGCTATTGCTGAGGAGGCCATCCGGCAAACTAAACCGTGAAATTCTGCGTCTATGCAAACGATAAATCAGGCTGGTAACAGGACTTATAACTGACCACTGCAGCTTGAAAAAACTTCTATATACAATAGGTTTCTTCCAGGACGAACCACTATATAGACCATGTGATGAAGAGGATGACACAGTTCCACATATCATCTTCGAGTGCGAAGCTTTGGCCTACTGAAGACACCTTCCATCAGAAACGCTTATATTCAGAAGACAAACTAATACGAAGGTTGTTAAACCTGATCAAGACTACCAACCTTTATGCCTAAAACGGATACGGCAGGCAATACAATAAGTCTGAAGGCTGCAGTATAAGGGATTATCAACCTTGGTCTGCTATCACTCAGTCAATCAAATAGATCAGGGGCTTGAGACACATTAAAACAATGTATATATGTAACGAAATTTGTCTGTGCTGGCTCCAAAAAATCTTAAATGGCCTATAAAAAATTATAAAAAATAATTTTTCATAGATAGTGACAGTTTTTATTTCCGTAAAGAAACAATGCTACTGAGAATCGCAAAGAGGTATGTGAAGTTAGTGGTTTTGATTGCATAACAGAATGCACGTGTCAGAACTGATTAAAAGAATTCCGTTTTGAAGATTATTTTACTCAAAGATAACCAACATTTTGATCGACCTACTGAAATTCATGATAACTAATCCAAAACCTTAAGTGAAAATAATCGTCACTGAACTGTTCGAGAAATTGTGGAGAAGTGAAAAGTATCGCGCACAAAAATTGAAAATCACTTAAAATGTCATGGATTCGCTAAGAAGCTCATTCGGTTTCTCATGAATTAAAAGGGATTCACATAACACAACAAATCATTATTTGCTATATTCATGACACGCGCAATGAAGCCGACCCTTCTTTGAATAGAATCATCACTGATGATGAAAAATGGGTCATTTACAGTAACATCATTCGAAGACTATCATAGCTCAAGGGTAATGAACCAACACAAATCGTTTCTAAAGTTGAATTTCATCCAAAAAGGTCATGCTGTTAATTTGGTGGTATTACAAAGGTGTTGTGTATTTTGAGCTACCTCTAAGAGGCCGAACGATCAATTCAGATCTTCTCTATCGACAACTAATGAAATTGGCTAGAGCAATTAAAGAAAAATGGCCAGAACTGACAAATCACAAAGGAATTGAATTTTGTCATAATATTGCAAAGGCTGACTCATCTTTAGTTTCTCGTGGGCAATTATCGGAGCTTGTTCGGGAAGTGATGTCGCATCCTCCATTTAGTCAACATTTCTATGAGCATGGAATCATAGAGTAACCAGAAAATAGCAGAAGGTCGTCGAACAAAATGGAAAATATATAATTGATTAAACTTTATTCGTTGTATAAAAAATGAGTTATATTTGACACTACGAAAAGGAAATTATACATTATACATCACCAGGAATATCAAACACAAAAAATAAATACACAAAAATAAAAAGAAATATAGATACACGGGTAATATAAAATTTAAATTTTAATATTCATTTATTTATTTTTTTAAATATTTTATTTACAAATAATAAAGACGAAATAATAAAACTACCCGCCCAACTTGAGATGTCACTTCAAAGCAATAAGTAAAAAGAAAGAAGTAAAAATTTAAATTTTAATAAAAATTTCAGTTTTAATATAAGAATTGTTCATTTTATCTAATATTTATACAAGCAAAAATAGGAAACTAATTTATTTTTAGTAAATAAAAGAAATGTGTTCGTGTCAAATAAATTGAATTTTTCACTATTAAATAAATTGTCCGGCAAGCCAAGCGAATACGAATTTTTTGTTATCTTTGTTAAAATAACATAAGTGAAAGATTTTTCTTTTTTATAATACATTAAATTTAATCTGATTATAACTCGTTCCTAATTGATTTTAAACACGGCTTGTTACAATCAAAATTACTAAAAATTATCCATGGTATAAGTCCAATACAATCAAGGAATTGTACTCTGCAAAGATTACGAAATATATATATATATATATATATATATATATATATATATATATATATATATATATGAAGTAAAGTAAAATGCGAAACAGTGAATGCAAACTTCGCTCCACCATATCCTTTCTGTGTTAGAGGTTGCACAGTTAGAATAAATTGTGATAAAACACAATTCATCCTATTCCACCACCATCGAGATGGTGACCTACCTGTACCACCATACCAAGAAGAAAGTCAAAGCTTACCCTCCTCGCCATAGTGATACGGCAGAGATACATGTTTCGTCTCTCACTAGACTCATCAGGGTACCGACATGCACCTGGCTGTGCAAAGGACAGATCGGAAGGAAGCATGCAACACTGAACGCGGATTCGCCGACCTCTCGTCGGATGGCTTATATATGTTTATTCGGCTTTCACGGATACCTCCGTGTGAGATGCATTAGCAGTGGTTATATCCACATTATGCTGTTGTAGTGCTGAAATCACATTCAGCAAACGTACAACTATATGCAACTCCGTACATAAGTGAAGTAAAATGCGAAACAGTGAATGCAAACTTCGCTCCACCATATCCTTTCTGTGTTAGAGGTTGCACAGTTAGAATAAATTGTGATAAAACACAATTCATCCTATTCCACCACCATCGAGATGGTGACCTACCTGTACCACCATACCGAGAAGAAAGTCAAAGCTTACCCTCCTCGCCATAGTGATACGGCAGAGATACATGTTTCGTCTCTCACTAGACTCATCAGGGTACCGACATGCACCTGGCTGTGCAAAGGACAGATCGGAAGGAAGCATGCAACACTGAACGCGGATTCGCCGACCTCTCGTCGGATGGCTTATATATGTTTATTCGGCTTTCACGGATACCTCCGTGTGAGATGCATTAGCAGTGGTTATATCCAACATATATAAGCCATCCGACGAGAGGTCGGCGAATCCGCGTTCAGTGTTGCATGCTTCCTTCCGATCTGTCCTTTGCACAGCCAGGTGCATGTCGGTACCCTGATGAGTCTAGTGAGAGACGAAACATGTATCTCTGCCGTATCACTATGGCGAGGAGGGTAATTTGACTTTCTTCTCGGTATGGTGGTACAGGTAGGTCACCATCTCGATGGTGGTGGAATAGGATGAATTGTGTTTTATCACAATTTATTCTAACTGTGCAACCTCTAACACAGAAAGGATATGGTGGAGCGAAGTTTGCATTCACTGTTTCGCATTTTACTTCACTTATGTACGGAGTTGCATATAGTTGTACGTTTGCTGAATGTGATTTCAGCACTACAACAGCATAATGTGGATATAACCACTGCTAATGCATCTCACACGGAGGTATCCGTGAAAGCCGAATAAACATATATATATATATATATATATATATATATATATATATATATATATATATATATATATATATATGAATTAAATTGTCTCCACCTAAATAAAAGAAAATAATGGTATTAAATGGCAAGCTAAGCTTCTCTTGATAAAACATATTTATAAAATTATTTAAAAAGTAAATTAAAACTAAACTCCAGTGATTAAAAAGAATATTCAAAAAGCAAATTAAATTCTTGAAAAAGACGTCTTATTTCTGTTCCAAATATTTATTTCAGTTAATAAGCTTCAAACGTTTAATTTCTAATTTGCAGATAAGAGACTCTTATAAGTAATTTGTCAAGGTAATAAATTTTAATTTGCCTTCTTTAAGGCTTAGTCTTTGTCGTAATTTGCAATGTTTGGGGGAGAAAAGGAGTTATGTTTCGCACTTTTGGAGGTATTATCACAAGACGAACATTTGGCGTAGGTATGGAGCAATAGCGTCACCATAATATTAAACAATCTTCATTTAGCCTAATGATAACTTCAGCTGGAGTTTATGTCATATTCTCATACTGACTGTGTGTCAGATTTATCTTAGTCCAGAAGTTGACAGTTTCATAAATACAGGGCATCAAAGTTATAATTTTTTGAAACTTTTTTGTAAAAATTTATCTTAACACTAGCTCGATTTACTTTAAATTTAGTACTTTGTGGTTAATTACGATAACAAAACAGAGGCCGCCACCAGCAGCACTTCGGCTACATCTACAGTTTCATTTCTTGTTTCTGCCTTAGTACATTAAATTTCTAATTGAAAATTCTTATGTACCTAGTAAGGGTTTCTGAGATATTCAAATTTTAACGTTTCATTGCGTAGTGCGACTCGTCTTAGCCTTCCCTCACATTTTATCCCGACTTAGTTCAAGAAATTTGTATGGGTGCACCGTCGTACATGAACCCCATATTTTGTCTAGTAGTCAATGGAAGATAATCCAATAAATTGAGTAAATTTACAAAAAAAAAGACAGGTAATTAAAACCATTTAAATTAGGTGGTAGGATGACAGGGTCACTAACAAATCTGTCAATGACGCTTACTCTTAACGTTAATTTTAAATTCATGTTGATAATGCACAACGTTTATTGCATGCGGTTTTCCGTCAGCATAAACATGTTTATCTGGTAAATTTGTCATAGCAACACTCACTGGTAAATAAAATGTTTTTATGAGAATTTACATATTGTGCTCTCTGTTCGGACAGAAGTCTAGCAGCAATTGGTGATCGAGAAGTTTATTTTTTTCTGTCTGGCGATGGAATGGATGAAAGAGCTGCTCCCTTAAAGTCCTTCTTACTGTACCTTTAGAAGCTCTAAGTTCCAAACCTAAGTATGTGGTACTCAGACATGATATTCTTCAACTCGGCCTAAAATTTCTTCCTCAACGTACCGTGTCCTAGTCTAAGATTCCGTCCATGATCAATCGTTGTAGGAATGTAATGGAACAAATACTAATTATTTTACACTGTTCAATGTGAACTATATTCTGTTAAAGTTAGTAATTAAGTAATCACTCTGTGAATAGCTTTTCCCGTGGGAACGGGCTAGTATATATATTTTTATTACTATTCAAGAAAGTCTAAAGGAAATAAATCAGTTATCGAGCTTAACTTTTAATATCTTTGTCGTTTATATGTTTTCTTAAAAATATGTAGTCAATTTATGAAGACATAAAGTAAAAGACCCTCTCTAAGATTTGTCTATAAATCTGTCGAAGAAATTCCACCCTGGTAATGTAAATAAAACCAAAATACCGTTAAAATATATTAAAATATGGAACGATTTTTCTATTACTAGGACAAAAAATGATCAAATAAACTCACTATAATAGAAATATATTATTTGACAATTTATACAAAGAATTTGCGTAATAACTGTTTTTCTATTCACATGAAACAACGAGTTAAGATGTTTATTGTCAAAACAGTTAAGAAATGTGAATAGTTTTTTTCATAGTCTTTATCATATATTCTTTTCATTATAGGAAGACGTAGATCAGTTTGTTTTACAATTATTTTATATAAAAATTATGATTAAGACGCTCAGAGGCCAATTCGGGAATCAGGCATCCGGTATAGAATAACTAACGCCCTCAGCACGAAAAGTTCGAAATCTTCGAACTTTAAGGGAATGAAATCGACGGTTGCAGGGAATACGACCCAAAAAGGCACTATAGAGAGGGGTGTAGGGCGTACAAGTTTGGCCTTTTAAGGAGTACTAGACTCTTGATGGGTATAATCGTCGGGGAAGAAGGTTATCTTTGTTTTTTTTTGTTTTGTTTTTCAGTTAATTTGGAAATTAAGGGAATATCAAGTGTTATTTTAGTCGAACATTTCACGATTTTAATAGTGTTTGATTAAGATAGATAAATAGCTGTTTTTCTCGCGTTTTATTCTTTTTTCTGTATAATGTTTTAGTAAGCTATTTATACGTGTTTGTCAAAATAGTGTTTTACATTTTTGTTGATAGGACGACTAAGAAGAGCAATTATGTTAGTTTCTTCATAATCGTTATTAGTTTTAAGTTTCTCATTGTAAATAATCCGTTTTTCTATTTATTTTTGTTAATATACTTAGTGTTTTGAGAAACTCGTTTTATTTAATTCATTTAAAAACCTTCATACGACTAAATTCATGGATGTACTACTGTAAGAGCTGTGAACAAGATATGTCATCTGACGAGTTAATTAGCAGTCTTGTCTGAGTCCTGAAGTTCCGAGTTTTGGTTTTGGTAAGCTTAAATAACCGTAGTTGGTTGGAACTAAAGCGACGAGAGAGAAGATGAACGTCCAGATTTCCAGAGTGTCTTTATTACTGTAAAATCCAATTATAGAATTACTAAAATAGCTACAAATTAATATGGAGCAACAAAATGATTGTAGATGAAATGGCCAACGTTACCACAAGATATTCAGTTTACAGGAGTCGATGATCAAATTCTGTCACAGGAACAAAACTACCTATTTGAAGGCACTTTTTAACGACGACAAATGTATGGTAATTTAGTACGCGTCTATTTAGAAACATTAATCTGTATATTATCACCATTTCCTTGACGATAATTAATGTTATATCGATATAATATCTGCGATAGTGTAATGTTCGAACACAGCGAAAAATTTAGGAATTATATGACAAGGAACCCTGCTTAGAGCTTATGGAAATCCTGTTTCTGTTAAAATGGCTGGTATTGTATGTATTTTGGTCGCCTGATTAAAAGTATCACAGGGCAAGAAGGCCGAAAACCCTACTTTTTTTGAGTATCTGCTGATGATTTTCGTCACTTAAAGACATACGCTCCCCGGTGAACTGGAAATAATAATTAGTCCGACATTTTATCTATGAAGTATTAACGAGTCTCACTATGATGTAGTAGAATTTTTGGGGTCACTGATTCCCAATTCGATGTCAGTTAACTTCCATTACGTCAGGATCAAAATTATTTGAAGATCAAATCGAGAGGAACATTTGTAAAAAATTGAAAAAAATTACATAAATGTTTTTTGAGTCGCTGAATCCCAATATGTCATTTGTTTGATTCTACGAGGTCACCTTAAAGTAATGTCAAGGTCATTTTAACTTGACAACCGCCAAATCCCTATTAGACAATGGCATCAAAATCGAACTTAAAGCCTTAACAAGAATGCAAACCTAGGCCCGTCCTGTTCGGAATTCATAAAGATCCGACCAGCTCTGTCCAATTCCCTAATGGACACTTCGCTAAGCAGATCTCTGTCTGTAACAAAGTCATGCTCCTGAGTAAAACTACCGAAATGTCTTTAATGTTTTGCAAATTAATTTGAGCGAAAGAGATGCCAGAACTAGCTATTATTGCTCAGCGTTAATTGCTTAGCGAAATTCAGAGTAACGCTAAAGGAATTGAAAGTTTATTTTTTAAAGAAATAAGTTCATCAGCTAACTCTTCTGCAACTGATATGAAATAAACGAGATTCAAGAACGTTCTCTATTTTCGGATTTCTGCCGCTGGCACTGGCATCACTCAAAGTCACCAAGTGGACGTTGCTCAACGGACTTGAACTCCCTTGAATGTCATTTATCATTTAATTTTAATGTCAAGCCTCAAAAGCCAATCGAATTTATCATTAATATTTTCCAGTTTTAATCGAATTTATTATTAATATTTTTCACTCAGTGATCTGCTGTGTCTTCTTCTCCAATAGAGGTTTGTTCTTCATCTCGCATTTCATCATTATTGAACTTCAACCTTCACTACTCCCACCTTCATTTTGATCATTGTTCGCATCACGATGACCAGCATCCTGTAATTATTCCAGTTGTGCTCGACTAAGGGATTTTATTTGTTGTGGATGTTGAGCCCATCCTAAAAACTATAGCATTGGTTACATATGCATAACAACCTAATATCGTAGCACCTGACTTACAAGTGCAATAATTACCTAATATTAGACCACCTTCTACTACTATGAGCGGCAATTCTTCATCATTTACTGCAAATCTTATTCAAAGCTGATATCGAGTAGCGTATCTAAATCTTGAAAAGATTCTAAAAGGTAAAAATCCTGCCTCAAACTGATTTCTATCAAATTGAAAAATATTAGTGCTTTCATGATCTAAATAATCTTGTGTATTTGAAGGTGCCAGTAAACACCGAACGTTATTCGATGAAGAAACTGAAGATCACATTGAGGGAATTCTGGGATATTGGCTTGATTTAGTTCCTGCCACATAGCATTTCGCGTCGCCAAATTCCCTGCTTCTACTCTAGCCTGCATGACATCGACAGAATCGATACGATCTCAAAACTTACTATCCAATCTTATCCAGTATCAATAAATGACTACCATATTTATTTATTAGGACACCAATAATCAAATAAAATTTCTTCAAGGGTAAAACATGTACCCTTGGGATAATCCCATCAAACGTGATAGAAGTTAACCGACCTCAGATTAGGAATCAGTGATCCCAAAAAACATGGTACAACCTAAAGAAACTCGTTGATACTTCATAGATAACATATTGAGCTAATTATTATATTCAGTTTACGAGGGAGCGAATGCCTTTAAGTGACAATAATCAGAGGATATTCGAAAAATGGCGGGTGTTCGGTCTTCGTGCATATGAAGAATTTTCATAAGGGGACCAAAATACACAACATACCAGACATTTTAACGGATTTCCATAAGCTCTGAGCGGGGTTCTTTTAAACTTTAACGATAAAGGTATGTCAGACTGAATCATTTTATAACTATGATGATACTTATACTGTTAGCTCGTTGCAATGTAAATTTTTATTATTGTTTCCCTGTTGACCCTTAGGCAAGCTCACAATTTCTTAGACCACCTCTAAGCCTGAATAATGTGTAAAGGGGGCTACATCGAGTCACAGTACGCAATAAAACATATAAATTCGTCTATCTCAAACACGGCTGCTCGAAGAGATACCTATTAAGGGTAACTTTTTGGATAAAAAATATTAAGCAATAAGAATTTTTAATTAGAAATTTAATATACACAGAAATAAAGAAGTTATTAAGCTTTAAATATGGACGAAGTACTGCTGGTGGCACCTTCTGTAATGTACATCGAAACTCTAATCAGATCTTGGTTTCTTAAAAGTACCCAATTTAGTAAAGATCAAGGTATTATTAATGTATATATTCACCAAAAAATTAAAAATATTATATTTTGAAACCCTGTATTTCTGAAAGTATCAATTTTTTGACAAAGGTAAACTGGGTTAGATTCTCCTATTTTAGCCCCTCTAACATTTTGTAGAGATATTTTAAAGAGGCCCTAATAAGAAAACCCCCAGAACAGGAAACAAAAATACGTGGAAAAGGCAAGAAACCCAAAACTGATTACATTTGCTATAGGACGAATGAAGCTTAACTTAGACATAGTAATTCTAGAAACACATGCGGCACTGTAAAATGACGACACTTCAAATGTTTTCTTTTTACATTGCTTATATTAAACCAAGAGCAATATAGTATATTGTTATTATTATACGGGACTACTTAGCCCTACTTCACATTCTATAAATTTTTGTAGATAGCTTATACAGTTTATTGCTCTGTAAATCATAAACAAGAAGGAAAAAGTTCTGAAATTATTTTATTATATATAAATTTAAGATCAAATATACAGGGCGTTAATGAATTAGAAAAATAAGAAAATGTTTCATGAGAGAGGTGCCATAATTTATTATTTTAGACAAAATTTTTATAATACAAAGTTGTTTATAACCTGAAAAATAATTTTAATCTAGAATACGTGCTATTATTTATTGATTTCGTGATAATTTTCGATAAAGAATTAGATTATCTTACAAAAATTAACAGTAGCCAAGAAATTTAAGATGTTGGGTTTTATAAAGAGAAACAAACGCACACCTAGTGCACATAATCCAGTCGTTTACATTACCCACTTCACACAGTTCTCTGAAGTTCTCGCTTCACTCTCTGTTCATTAGTTTTTTTCCAGGGATCCTCCGTAGTACGTTCCTGTTGTCTCCACCATCTAGTAAGTTTTTGTTGTCATGTTTCTGCAGTGTATGTCATTATTGGCCTAATCGAGGTCTTATAGATTCTGACCTTCGGCATGTTGCTATCCTAGCTGCTTTGTTGGTTTGTCTCGAATCTCTGCTTCGACATCTCCATAGCCGGACATTTCTATTCTCAGATACTTAAATTTCATCTCCTGTTGAATGATTTTCTCGTCGACCACAAGCTTACATCTTATGACTGAGGTGATCATGCATTTTGTCTTAGAAATAGATATGATCATATTACGAGATTTTGCTGTTCCGTTAAACGCTTGTAGTAGTCTATAAAGGTCGTCTTAATTTTCTGCCACTAGTACATTGTCATCGGCGTAACATAGGATCTTAATCTCGCGGCCGTCCATTCTGTATCGTCTCAATTTACTTACTTTCAATATTATCTGATCCATGATAACATTAAAGAGACGCAGACTCAAGCAGTCTCCTTGATTAATTCCTCTGCCAATTGGAATCGGATCTGTAAGTTCTCTGTTGATTCTGGCTTAAACTTGATTGTCAGAATATATTATTGTGGAACTAACACCTTACCACCACTTTCCAGCAAAACTTGACTTAAATAGAAGTCCAAGTTTGTGAAAAGTACAATAAGGATGTCTGGGAAAGATATCGGTGGATCCTACTGATGAGTCCACCACCGATATCGGACAAAACATCCTATCACTTTGACGGTGGTCGAAAATTAGATCACTTAGTTATATGTCCTTAACACCAGGGGCATTGCTAAATGCGACATGGCGCCCGAGCAGGGATGGTGGCAGACAAGGGTCAAAACCGCAGTTGCCTTTGATTGAGCCTGACACGAACTTGGAAAGACTACCTAGGATATTCGTTTCACATTTCTCTTATCAAACCTGTGCTTTCTTACGACTTGGACTTTCTTATGACAGTCAAAGTAGGAAAGCCGATGCCTTAGGGGGGGGGGCATTTTGTGGAACTAACATCTTACCACTACTTTTCGGCAAAACTTGGCTTAAGTAGGAATCCAAGGTTGTGGAAAGTACAATAAGAATGTCTGGGAAAGATATCGGTGGATCCCACTGATGAGTACACTACCGATATCGGGACGAGACATCCTATCACTTTGACGGTGGTCGAAAATTAGATCGCTTAACAGCAGGGGCGTTGCTAAATGTGACAATATATATATATATATATATATATATATATATATATATATATATATATATATATATATATATATATATATATATATATATATATATTCGATAGTTTTAATTAGATTGTGTAGGATTTACCTATCATAGAGAAGACGTAATATATCTCTAAGCTGGACGCGGTCAAAGGCTTTTTCCAAGTCTATAAAACATATATTTGTTGGCTTGTTGTATTCGATTAATTTCTCTATTATTTATCTTAACACAAAAACTGCATCGGTACATGACATATCCATTCTGAACCCTTGTTATTTACCTGATAGCATGATTAACCTATTAATTTTATTTGTTATGACCTCGGTTGTTAGTTTTTGGGTTGTATTATGCAAATGTATTCCTCTATAGTTCATTGTCAGTTTTTGTCGCCCTTCTTAAACATAAGGATTGCAGTACTGGTTCGTCACTCATCTGGGATTTTATAATGGAAAAGAATTTTACGGATTAGAATTGTTAGTTGTGTTGTAAGGCTCTGTCCACCATATTTGACCTGTTCATTTGTAATGCCGTGTAAGCCAGGACTCTTTCCGTTTTTTAGCTGGAACAGTGACAGTCATAAGTCGAGTGCTTCTATTTCCATAATCTCGTTGATTGTTATTTCAGGCGTGTTCATTTCAATTATATTATTATCTACTTTATATAACTCTGTGAGATATTCAACCCATGTTTCTTTACTGATTTGACTTGTTTCTAAGCTCTTTTACTTTTTTTCGTTGATTTCTGATTAGTCTTCATATTTGCCTTCGAAACCCATAAAAAACACTTTCTATTCGTTTCGAGAAATCCAGCTAATACTTTTTTTTTGGTTAACTAACAGTGGTGTTTCATTGTGAACTATTTTGTATTGATCATACGATTCTGCAGTCTTTAGTGTTCTATATTTTTGATACGCTATTCTTTTTTCTTTGCATTTCTCCTGAACTTTTTGAAAGAACAATGGAGTTTAGAGTTTAGTTTTGGTATAGTTTTGGACTTTTTATTAAATCTAGTATCTAGAGCTTCTTTAGTAACTTCTTTAATGATGTTCTTCAGTTTTTCCCAGCTTGTCTTCCTCCTCATTTACTAGGTTTTCGTTGAATTTTTCCTTTAGTCTTTTTTAATACAGGTACTTTATTGATTGATCCCCTAGTGATCCAATGTTTATTTTTTTTTTGTTTTTGTTAATGCTTTTCTGTCTTTTTGTCGTGTTATTTTAATTTTAATTTTTCCTCGGCTAACGTAGGAAGCGACCATATGCCGTGGTCGCTTCCTACGTTAGCCGAGTTTAATGTTCTGATGTCGAGGATCTGACTTGGATGTATACATCCATTGGTGACTATGTAATTTACTGTTGATGTGAAACCTCTGGTGTTTGAAGAGGCCAATTTATACTGAAATTTATGGTTAAAGAAAGTATTGTTGGTTCGCAATTCATTGAGCAAGCAAAAATCTATCATCATCTGTCCATTATCACTGAGTACATTTTTATTAAACCTTTGTTTAACCCAAGGGATTATTTCGTTACCAATACGTGCACTAAAATTTCCTAGAATTGTTAGTTTTTAATTCTGCTGACAGGATTCAATAATGTCTTGCAGTTGGCTGAAGAACATTTCTCATTCGTTCTTAGGTTTATTGTCATTAGGAGCATATATCGATATTAGAGTTAATTTTTGGTCACCAATATTTAGTTTCACGTTTAGTACTCGTAATAATATACAGTCATTTTTCGGTACTTGGTGTGATTCACCATTGCAACTCCTTCCTTTGCTCTTTCATGTCTCCACTCCACTGAGTATTAATGTATAGTCTTCATATTGTTTCTGACCTTTACCCTTTATTCTTGTTTCTTGCATATATATATATATATATATATATATATATATATATATATATATATATATATATATATATATATATATATATATATATATATATATATATATATATATATGTATATATATAATTTATTAATTTTAAGCTACTAATCATAAAATAAACAATACATTTGCTTTAGGCACTTCAACTATTATAACTATGTTTGAGAAGACAAACAGATAAGTTGTTGAAGGTGGCCATATGAGTAATCCTAAAAAGATATGCATTTTTTGTCAAAATAAAAACTGCATTAAAGTACCACATGACCAGTTAGTGCTATAAAAAACATGTACATATAAAACCTTTAAATAGTTCAAAATTTAAAAACGAAAATCTAGAAAGAGAAAATAGTGAGGAATGTAAAAGCTTATTGTTAGTCAAGAGTAGTGAATATATGAGAAAACAAATGTGGAGGAGGAGAATAAAGAGTATTGAGTATATGCTCTTCATCCAATCCTCCTCCTCTTTTGTTTTCATTATATTTCCGAATAACCTCCTATACATGTGTCATCCATCTGCTTATAGGTTAACTCGAGTGTAATCTTAAAGTTAATTGCATGACTAACCTATATTTTACCTTATCGAGTAGAATAGTCATTTCCAAATTTATGGAGTGTAATATGGAAGGTGATATTACCATTATGACTTAGGAAAGATAATTAATGAACATGTATATTAGATAATTCAATAAATATAATTAGAGAATAAAAGTGGCAATGAAAGCCTTTACTGAAATTCATTTTATTATAGAAAAATATGATGCGTGTTACTGATAAATCAGATAGTAATATTTTATTACAAAAACGCTTTCAAACCAACTAATCAAAATACAAATATAATTAAATTGTAGGATTTATAGAGATAATTTCATAACATCCTATATATACGGGATAATTTTATGTTCAAAAAATAAAAACCCTTATAAATATTTTATATTGCTCCAAGATGTAGCGACGTAACTGGCGGAAACTTGAGCCGGAAAAATGTCTGTTTTATAATTTATTGTTAGAATTTTTTTTAACTGTACCTTGGAAATTAAATTGTGTAATATATTATTTTTCATTAGTTTTTACGATTTATTTATAATTAAACACTAGGAAAATTACCTTTTAAAAACAGTTTTAACAAACATAATTATTACAACCATTCAATAATTTCTAACTTATCTCAAAATATTACTACTAGTAAACAATTTTTTATTTTTTAAATTGCCAAAATTTTTACGTGATTTTAACGAAGCAAGTTTATTTATAATACAAACTTATATAAAGGTTTGTAAATTTCGATAAATATTTTTTTAAAATCTATAATTGATAATCATAATTTAATTTGACAAGATCTCCGAATTTCCGAAAATTGACGCAAAAATATATACAATTGATATCAATAGCATCACTGACCCATTTTTAATATCATTTGTGATAAATATTAGTAGGAACACCATACAATACAATTAGACATCTTTCAACTTCTACTTAACTAATTAAGTTATTCAACCTGAAAATTTAAAATAGTTGGAAACTTGCTGAATACAAGTCTAAATATGCGACACTTTATTAACTTATTGTAAAATTTGTAGTAATAGTTACAAAAATATATCTTATATATTTTTTTTTTAAATTCGAAAATACAGTAATATGTAGTTTCATACACAGATTGTATTGAATTATTAATTGTTCGACCCGTCATATTGATGTAGCTTAATAGTACATCGCATTCCTGGAGTTACGAAATTTTTTTCAGAGAAGATTTTTTCTAGTGCTCCTCCATTCCACGATCATCATGGCAACTTTCACTTTATCAACTGCTGCTCTAAATAGCTCAGTATTATTCTTCGAAAAGTATATACTGAAGATTTTTAACCTATAAATAAGTCTTCTTACGAAACTTCTCTTTTTTACCATTAAGTATTAACGGCAGCAGTTGCAACGGTACAAAATTTCTCATTATGTGCCCGAGGAATTCCAGTTTTATACCGTTTACAGTGTCAAGAACTTTCCCGTACTATTTCACTCCCGATATTAATAAAATTAAATCGGCCATATTGCAGGGTGTCTGAAAAAATGTGGGAAATCTCCTGGGTGTGAAAAAAATACTACAAGTTCGTATAAACTTTTTTCGTATAGGCCTCCTCTTCAGAGATATGGGCTCCCAAAGAGCTGCAATGCCCACAAATTTTTTATACACAGGTATATTTCATTTTTTTTTTGGATATAATGTATACCAGGTAAGATTCTTCGAATCGCTATCCAAGAAAGAATTGCGAATTGCTCACAGCTGCAGGGATGGACTAGCTGTGACACTAATGATTTCACTTTTTCTTGCGCTCTATATGAAAAGAACGTTGGACAACGTTTTTTATATACATTTAACTATTGACTAAAAATTAAGTACTTCCATTCATGTCGCTAATCCCAACGGTTTTCTAAAAAACGTCATTTTATTTACACTCTTAGTCCTCTAACTTCTGTCTGGTTGAATATGAAGAAGAGGAATTTTCCCCTGTCACCCTAGCTTCAATAAAAAGTTAAACTAACTGTTTAGTTAAAGACTTCGTAAGAGGGTTCAACATGGGCTCCGTAAAGTCTGATACACTCGTGGGCACGACGAATTGAGGACTGCTGTACCCGCCACATTAACTCAGTATTGTTCCTTGTTTGATCACAGTGAAACGTGATTTACCGTAGAAATTCCTTCCTACTATTGACTGGAGTGGAATACACCAAGGTTTTGAGATGTCCCCACAGGTAAAAATCCAATGGCGTTTGGTCGAGAGATCGAGTAGGCTAGGCAATAGGTTCTCCTCCATCTAATCAATGGTTTGGATAGGCGTGATTCAGGTGCTCCCGCACAGCAAAACATGTAGTACATGCTTCGACAGGTTTCAAGTGGTAAGTGCCTCACTAAATTTTTGGAAAACATTCTTGAGGAACTCCAAACAAAGTTCTTCATTCAGTCGTGCCGGCAATCAAAAAATTGCCAGTAATTCCTGCCCAAACAATAATTGATTGGAACTGATGTTAATGATGCGAAACAATAGTTGAATGAGAACTTTCATCAGCTCATACATGTAAATGTGTAAATTTATGATACCATTTTTAACGACATGAATGGAGAGTACTAAATTTTTAGTCAATAGTTAAAGGTATGTAAAAAACGTTGTCCAAAGTTCTTATCATACAGGGCGTAAAAAAATGGGGTCATGATTGTCACAGCTAGTCCATCTCTGCAACTGTAAGTAATCCACAACACTTTCTTGAAAAGTAATTTGAAGGGTCTTATATGGTATATATATATCATATTAATAAAAATTAAAATATACCTGGTGGTTCAATAATTATATGTAAAAAACTTGATTCCATTGCAGCTCTTTGGAAGTCCATGTCTTCGAAGAGGAGGCCTAAACGAAAAAAGTTTATATGGACTTGTAGTATTCCTTTCATGTGTTTTTTTCATATCCGGGAGATATCCCACATTTTCCAGGATACTCTGTATAATCCCAAAATGTAATTTCTAGAACGAATTCACAACTGCCGTGATCATCAGTAGATTTGCAAATCAGTAAAATACTTCAACAAATATTAAATCCTGAGTCGTCAATATTTAATGTATAAACGCCTATTATAACAATTATTTCGAATCCAGCATCAAACCTGCTAAATAATTTCGTCTCGTCCAGTAAATTGTCTCTTAACTAACGACAATCTTGAACGAGCACTTAAGCTGGCTTAATTAAACTATCCAGCAAGTAAATTGATTCGTAAAACTAATTTGTATAAATAATAGGGTCGGACAAAGTGAATATTCAGAAAAAATACCTAATCGTAAGAAAATTAGGACACCAGATACAGGTTTAACCATAAAGGCTAGAGATATTTTTATATCAAGAGATCGTTGTTATATCACTACGGAAAAAATTACATCCATCGAGATTTTCTTAAACGGTTCCGAGAGCCATAGCCAACTTTGCTTATAATTTTCTTATTGCATGCTATTATCTTCTTACATAAACAAATACAATCAAATTCATATACAAAATAGAATTAAGAATCTAGTGTTCCATAAAAGCCAATGTTTAATATATAATATAAGCATGCTCAATGTTTTTTTAAATGATTTTTATATTTGACTAGTAGATAGCGGTGTCCATAACTCAATATTTGCTATGATATCTATAACTCATTTATTCAACGTGTAAGGGAAAAAACAAAATATAATCTTTATGAGAAGAAGAGGTGTAAAATTTGTTATAAAAAAAATTTAAAAAATGGATTGTTGTAAGAATGACAGAAAATGTGTTGTTGTAAATTAATAAGTTTAAGTCTTGTTAGGTAAATAAAGACTTTTTGATGTTTGATTTGAGTCTACTTTATTTTTTTTTCTTTCATCAGGTGGCTCTATAATAGTCTACCTTTTAGGACTCATCCGGCTAGCTCCCAAGGGAACGGAGAGTGGTCTAGGCAAATACGCCACCTGTTTTAGTGCCCTAAATGTTAAGGCAGAGACCGATCAAAAAAAAAAAACAAAACAGAAAATCTACTTTAACGCTAAGAAAACACCCAAAAATAAAATTAAAAACAAGTATCTATAATATGTTTCTCGGTGTAAATTCAGCTAAGCGTGGTCCAGCGCTTCTCTGGTCAAAAGAATAAGCCTGTGACAGCCAGCTGTTTAAGCAGGTGGTTTTTGACAATTAACACTTTCAAAGAAAAATTTAACAAAAATAGTTATAGTTTAATTCATTATTTTTGGCCGTGATTCTAACTATGAAAAAGTGATTTATGGTAAATAATAAATATATGTATACAGTGATAATATTGAGTGCACTCTACCCGTGTAAATAGGCCTGTTTACTGGATTTTACAGATGTGCCCCTTACATACGTGGAGATATCAACTGCATATGGTTGCACGATTCAATAAGTTGTACCATATGAGGAAACACAATAGTTTTTAAAGAGGTAGGTACTCTGATTATTACAAAATACAAAAGAAAATAAAACGCTATGAGGTTTTTAAACTTATAGGTTTCACCGAAGACAAAATTTAAGCAGGTTAAAAGTCTATAATTCTCTAAAACGACACAAACACATAAAACCTGATTGACGGCGGCTTCTTGATGTCCTGATGTTGAGGCTCTGGATCACTTGGTGTGGTGGTATGTGCAGCATGCGAGGCAGGTACCGTAGAGATATCCGCAAGAAGGCCCCGATGATCCAAATGAGGGCAACGCAAAATACAATTTAAATCAAGAATTTCTAACTAAATATTCTATACCGAGCCACTCTATACAAGACTAATACCTTTCTATGTTTTAGGCACAAAGAAGAGAAGCCTTACGAACTAAACAAAACAACAACAAGGACTATCGAACAATAACCATCAATTATAATAATAATTGTGACTCCAATTTTTATAAACAAGATATACTGCCAACGTTTCCTTTCATTTGTAACTATGTTCCCAAAACAAAAACAAAACAAAACACATAAATGATGAAGGAGGTAAGCGTAAAAATTGCTATATTTTAGATAGAAAATTAGACAAGAAAATTAAAAACGTAACAAACGAGATATATTTTTGACTATTATCGATTATAAAAATGTGTTGGTCCCTCGCTTTAGAAGGTTCAAAAATAAGAACTATTTTAAAAATGCAAATTTAATTTACATTTATGCATAAATTTACTTATCCTTAATAACAGTATGCGAGGTGTGGCAATTAAGTTCCGGAAATTTGTCAATAAAAAACAAGCAAATTAAATTTCGGACAAAATTTTATTATCGACCTTCACAATAGTCTTCCTCTAACTTTACACAATGATTCCAATCTTGCTCCCATGATTGGGAGCACCCTTGGTAATTCTCCGATGTTAACCCGTTCAGCACCATGGTTACAACTTCTTTGACCTCCTGTACGCCGTCATGATGGTTCCCTTGAGGAACGACTTGATTTTGGAGAATAAAAAAAGTCAAAAGAGACACTGTCGTTGCTATAGGGTAGGTGTAGCAACGTTGTAATGTTTTTTTTCGTCAAAAACTCTTGCACAATGAACGTGGAATGGGCCGGCGCTTTGTTGTGGTACAAGGTCCAGCCATTATCGGCGAGTTCGAGCTGCACACGGAAAACGCGTGCCCACTGCCGCTCCAGGACGCCAACATGAAACTGTTGAACCCGATAAATGAAGCCTCAGATATCAAAAAAAAACGATCAATATTACCTCGCTTTCGTTGGTCGCTCACCACCCTTTTCCAACCACTGCTGACTTTGTTTACGAGTCTCGGGGTCATACTTAAATATCCAGGTCTCATCTTCAGTAACTATCCGACTCATCTAGCCTCTGCCATCGCTCCGAATGCGGGACAACAAATCCTCGCAGTTCAATTTTCGCTATTTTCACGACACCACTAAAAAAGTTACTTTCGAAAAATTCGCTAAACAAAAACCAAAAGTGCTATCCGCTTCAACCTTGGACTAAAACTAAAAGAAAGGTCCATCATCTCTAGGCAGAAGTTGACGAACGACGCAGTGTTGCCAGTTCCCTAATTATAACTAACTATCATGTTGTGCCTCTGAAAGTCCCCCACTTTTTGTTATCAAAATTTAGTACAGAAATATAACCATTTATAAGCATTCTTTTGGCATGAAAATGGCAATGAAAATAAAAAACATTATCAGTGAATACCCTAAAAGTATACATTAAGTTGAATTAAAACATCCAGCTGATAAGCCACCGGCAATGCTTATCAGATTTAGTGATGTAAAAGAACTGTTGTAGGTGCTAAGGCGAAGAAAAATGTTAAAGTATACATCTGACAGAAACTCATCTACAAATTTATTATAGTCAAAAATTTTCATTGAAAAGTTTGTAGATTCTTCATGGTATGTTGCATGCAAAATGTGGTAGTGTTGTGCATCGCTTAAGAGATAAGGCTTATCTACAAAAGATAAATATATAGATAGGAACTCGAGTTTTAGTTCGTACTTCTTTTTGTAAACAATTACAATGTAAAATTAAATTCATTCTTTCATAGTTAATACAGTGTGCGTAACCAAAAAAATTATTGTTGTTCCACTTTTTCCGTGATCTATTTTTATTATATTAGATATACCAACAATAAAAAATAAATTTCCACAATTAAAACGTCCAGTTAAGTCACATTTTGCAAAATGTTGAGAAGACACAAAAAACATTTTTAAGGGGAAAGCATCCCATATAGGCCGGCGGTGTTAGCCTCATATGAGGTGATTTTGAAATTTATTATTAGTAGACTTCCGAATACGTAGAAACCTTCAGAATGATAATAGCAATTATGTAGTATCTTATGTCTCATTTTCTTTTTTGGGGAAAATATTTTATTTAACGATTAAGATGTGAAAAAACAGTTTTTCGAGTTCAAAGAAAAGCTATTGTTTTTCGGTAAAATAGTTTCAAACAATAGTTATGCGCTTTGAAAATACCTACAAAATGAGCTAAAGCTTACCCAAATCGGATAATTTTTTGGTTAGTTAATGCAAAAAAAATCTGCTAAATTGGTTGTTTTTTTTAGCCTCTTGTTGCATACAACAAATGTGTAAAATTTCAAGTAAAAATATTTAATAGTTTTTTGCACACTGAATTTATTTATAACTTTTTATGTTTTTTTTTTGTTTATTCTCGGCGGTCTGCAGATTTGCAAATGAAAGTTCCAGACTTATACAAACAATAACAAAAAAGAAGGAAATGAATTGTTGATCTTAAATTGTTAAAACAGATAAATAAAATTTGGGTTCGTTTTTTCGTTATAAACAAATAGAATAACTGTTCGAAAATTGTTGACATCGAAATGCCGATAAGTGGACATGATAGGTGAGATTTTGGCGCATATTTAAAAAAAATTGTGTATGACCACTAAAAGTTGAGAGTTTTTTTTTCAAAAAATCGCTGCGGAGTTATTTATTTACATTAAAGGATTATTTAAATAAGAACTCATAAGGATTTTTTTTTATTATATTCCCGGGTCCGTCCTAAAGCCGGATACACTGCGACCAGAGTAGTGTGCTCTGTGCTCACCCTAGACATTACAGCCACTCTGTTAACCTAGCCCCCTGGCTCAATCTGTACAGTCTTGCTAAGGAGTGAATATTTCTCTCGGTTCCATAGGGAGATGGTTAAACTATTGTGTGCAGCCATTTTCAACTCAATTATTTTAAAATTGTTGAAGTAGCAATAGTTTAAAAATGTACCTACTCCGAGAGTCAGCAAGTGGGCAGTGGAGGGGGGGCATTCTTTCAGCCTGGGGCGCGTAGAAAAAAAAACGTAACTCGGACGTTTCAAATTCGAACAATGAATGATATGTTTTTGTAATCAAATTATTGTTAAATTTAGCAATAAACAAATTGTTGCACTTTTATAAATTTTACGCATAATTGTAATTTTACCGTACTTATATGCCTATGAAATTGCGAAAAAATTGTTACAGTGGTCAACAGTAAACTCTTAATCAAGAATACTAAAAATTAGATTGATTTTTTAATCTACCGAAACTCAAGCTCTCAAAACCTCGTGCCCCACAGCTAGATTAATGTCCATTACACAGCAGATATGCAAGCGTAGTTAGTAATTATAAGATAGTAATCCAAAATCCAAGCTCCTAAGCTCACATAACCCACGCTAGATTGATATTCATTACATAGCAGACAGATGAGCGGATCGAGTTTTCAAGGCGAAATCCAAGATGCCAAAACCACACAGTCTACATACAGCTAGATTGATTGCCCCTCCGCAGCAGACAGGTGACCGGACCAAGTTTTTATAAATATGCCGAAACATAAGATCTCATAACGACATATCCCATGCGCTGCGGGATCAATGCCCATTAGGTAGCAGACAGAGGCGAAAAGCAAGGATTTATGAGTGTATGAAATAAAACCCAAGCTCTCCGAAAATCATATACCCCAGGCACAGCATGTATGAGAGTTTGGGGTTTGTGTTATACACTTATAAAAACTCGCTTCGCGAGCCTAGCTGTTATGTAGCGGATTTCGATCTAGCTGCTCGAGGTGCATGTGGTTTTAGAAGCTTAGGTTTTCGGCTTAAAAACTCGCTCCGTTCAGGTGCCTGCGTAGGGTACGTGGTTTTGGAAGCTTGAGTTTTTACTCAAAAACTCGATCCGCTTGCCTGTCTGCAGTGTAACAGGTATCAATCTAGCTACGCGTGTATTCTCTTTTTTTTGCAGATTTATTTAGTGGATTTTTTTCACTTTGACCTGGAAATGACTTTGAAATGACCTTGAGGTGTTAAGCAAACCACGAATCAAGATTCAGCTCCATCAAAAGTCTATATATCTTCTTTTACAGATCTAGTTAGTAGATTTTTCTGAATTTGACCTTGAAATTACCTAGAAATGACCTCTGGTGACCCTGAAGGATTAAACAACCAACCCCCAATATAACTTATTTAGAGCATTAAAAGATACGCTTTTTTCAAATTTGAGATTAATCGAATCATTTTTGTGGAAGAAAAAAAACAAAAAATTAAAAATACGGTTTATTACATTTTTCTGGAAAAATTTTAAGATTAGGGTAAAAATGGTTTCTATGAAAGTGATAGATCTTTTTATTGCCTAAATGTCTAACTTTTTTCAATAAGATGCGTAGTTTAGCCGAAAATCGTAAAAATTATTTTTCACCTTTAAAATCACCCCCAGTCCTTCAATAATTATTATATACCTACAATATTCCGCTATCAGTTTGCTGTAAAGAATTATTTTTTTTCTTAATCCCTGCTTTACAGCTACGCTGTAACAGAATTTGATCATAGACTCCAGCTAATGACGTATTGCGGTAGCGTCAGCCATTCTATCTATAACCAACTTGCTGCCATATATTAATTTGTAGCAATTTTAATAACCTATAATTAAATTTCACAGTAATAAAGACACTCTGGAAGTTTGAACATTCATCTTCTCTCTTGCAGGTTTAGTACCAAACAATTATGGTTATTTAAGCTTACCAAAACCATAACTCAGAACTTCAGGACTCAGGAAATGCTGCTAATTAGCTGGACAGATGACATCTCTTGTTTACAGCTCACACAGCAGTGCGTCCGCACGTTAATTCGCGTAAAGGTTTTTTAATTAAGTTAAATAAAACAAGTTTTTCACAACACTTAGTCTATTAACAAAAATAAATAGAATAAAAACGAACTATTTTCAATGAGAAACTTAAAACTAATAACAATTAAGAAAAAAACTAAGATAATTGCTCTTATTGGTCGTCTTATTAACCAAAAATGTAAAACCCAATTCTGAAAAAAACACATATAAAGAGCATACTAAAATATTAAACAGAAAAAGAAATAAAACGCGAAAAACAGATATTTATATAACTTAATCAAACCGTATGGAAATTGCGAAATGCCCGACTAAAATAACACAGATTATTCCCTTAACTTCCCAAATTAACTGAAAAACAAATCTAACAGAGAAAACCTTCGTTCCCAACTAACGTACCCGTCACGTAATTTGCTACACTGGTACTCCCATATTAGAAGCGTTGGTTCCGACATGCGTGCTTTTCCATCAATAGAACGTACTTACGCGTTTCATCCCCGCGCGCGAAGGGTAGTTTTCGTTTCCGAACGTCTGTACGTTTTCGGTCCCCTGGTTCATAGATTGCATAAGTCATCCATGCGTCGAATTTAATTTAATTTAATATTAAAACTAACCAGAGCTCACAACTAATAATTATTTTATACATGATCGGTAACTATTCTACAATTATATTAAAAGATCGTGAAAGAACCCTTAGAAAAAAATCCCAAGGTTTTAACCATTTTCACATTTTCTTATTCTTATTTTCATCAATTGGGGAAAAAATGGGTAACAGACGCGAACTTTGTACATAATAACAAAAACTAATATTGCATTTTAGTGATTTTATTTAAATATTCTTTTGTTTTCTTATGATGGGAAAATTTTCTCAGTTTTACTAAAAGAAAAATCTCTCACGGTCGGCCACATGTGGTTATCACTTTAGTACTAAACCTTAGCCCCTAACATTGTGAATTTTAAGACTAAGAGGTTGATATAACCAATTTTCTACAAGAACCTCCTGAAGGTCAGTACCTGATATTGAACTAATTTTAACATTTTTGAAGAGGAAATGGGCATTAACTACAGAAATTCCAATAATAAGTTCAATCGCTATCTTATAATACCGTTTTATAGTTTTTTTGAGCATTAAACAGTAAATAGACATTTCATCTAATAGATTGACGGAGCTTTTTGCGGCATTGTACTCTACTACTGTGATAGGTTTCTGCATTTGTCCAGTTGGGCGACTCACAGTAACGATCTCCACTGAGTTTTTCGTGGGTAACATCATTATCATCACTTTAGTACTAAACCTTAACCCCTAACATTGTGAATTTTAAGACTAATAAGTTACTTTGACAGATTTATATTAAAAACTTCAATAGAGTAGAACAGTTTAGATTTTGTGTCCCATAAATTCACTAAGTTTATGTTGTTTTTTCAGGAAAATTAACTACTCCAAACGTAATAAAACTAAGTTTAAGTTTAATTATGTTAATGGATTTATATTTTCCTGAAATGTGACTATTTTTGGCCAGACAAAAGATATACATTTCAACGGTCCAAATCTTTATACAGAGGGACTCACGTAAATTCTTCCATTTAGTAGAATTTTATTTAGAGTTAATAAATGTTAAAATAATTAAAAATCGCAATAAACTTTGCTTCCCTTACAATGCAGCCTGGCCTATAAGACCAAGTAAAGTGTAAGAGATAGAATATTCGACCCAAAATCAAAGACAAAAATATCAATACCTATGCATAGACTTTCCAAAATATTCCATTCAGTACTGTAGAGAAGAATTAAAAATGAGGAGAATTAGTGACATGGAAATCATGATTTATTCTAACAGCCAAGCGGCACTATAACCACACAGTTCCCATGATATAACGTTTAAGTTCAACGAGAATTGAACGACTTAATTGAGCTGGCATATGAAATTACACGCTGGTTCTAGCGAGAGAAAATGGAAATGGTATATTATATCGCGTGCCACAGCTCGGTTCTTTCTATGGTGTGCTATGAATTAGGGGCAATGCCATAGCTGAAGCCACTAAGAAATATTTTTCAATCTTTGGAAGTTCGTAAAGTAAACCCTGCTAACTAAGCTTCTATAGACAAAAGGGGAAGCCACAATTGATCTTAAAGGTCGCAGTGAAGTGAACGTCTTTGTTTATGCCTATAGGTTCAATGTACGGAAATGTGCAGACACCAGGTGTCGAAACAAGAACTAGGGCAAAAGATTTTGAGCCTAAATATATCAAAATAGTTCCGATTCTGGAGTATATTCATTAACGTCTCAATAGCCAATCTAATTTATAATTAAAAATCGAAGATTACCATACATCCTCTTACACGTATATTTTTATCATAAATGCTTTCATTTATAGCTTGCTCTTTCTTTATTCTTTTGAACACCCAGTATAAGCACTTCAAGTATATACAATACAATTATTCATAGAACATTTAAATGCCACAAACTATTTTATATCAAAGAGTGTTTAGTTGCCTTAAGGCTTTGGGCAGTAATATCGTTAGAAGATGTTCCTTATTACATGCTTCGCTAATTGCAAAAGCTGGCTTCGAGTGTCTTGCGGCTATTCTATATAATTCTCCAAAATTAATATTTGTAAAATTATTATGGGTAAAGAGTTAGAGAATTTAAGAGTATTAATGACGTTGAAGAAGTTTTTAGATTTGAGATAATTATGAATATATTATTGTGCCGGCATAGTGAAAAAATTATGTTTTTAAAAACCTCTAGATATTTAGAAGATATAGAAAACAGAATTTCATTAATTTTTAATACAATTAGTCTCAAAATGTTTCGGAACATTCAAGCACGATTATGTATAAATTAAAAAAATAAACTAATGTGTAAACAATTAAAAAAAATGAAAGACAATTAAAAAAAACACCTTAGACAGTTTTAAGTTATAATTAGTTAAGTTTCTGTCGATATTTTTTATTTTTTCTCTCTTTACATGTTAGGCAACAAAATGGTTCCTAGAGTCTGTGCCTTTGTGGAAGAGGCCAGTTGACTGCATTTAAATGAAGTTCAAGCTAGGAATTAGCCCATTACCGTTTGTCAGCAATATTCAGCAATGCGGAGATTTATATACTGATTTGTAACATTGTAATTTTCTTGATCTTTCTATGTGATTCACCTCGTTAAATCCGCTGGTCAAGTATATATAAAATCTATTTAATGGTGGCCTACCTAGATTGAAAAAACCATATATTTTTTTAAAAGTTGTATTTACAGACCACTTTACAAACAATTATTATTATGGAAAATAATACCGATTATGAAAAATATGAAAATAGTAGAAGCAAAAATGAAGTTACCTTAGGAACCTTACTTTTTTCCTTCAAGTCCTTCCTCTTTTCTTTGTAACTCCCATAGCAATATTCTAGATGAATCACTTCTTTATACCAGTGGGCCAAATATATGTAAAATACATTATATTGGCTGTCAATGTTAGAATGAAGTAAAGTATTTTTTAAAATATTCTATTTGTAGACCACTTGACAAACGTTTATTATCATGGAACATATTACTAGTTATGAAAAATACGGAAACAGTCCAAGCAAAAATGTGGTTTTCCAATACATTCTTCACAGTTACCTTGGAAACTTTATTTTTTTCAAACCAATCTTTTTCTTGTAGCTCCCATAGCAATATTTGCGGACTTCCTGTGAAGGTTCATTTTTTTAAATTGATGAATGTTTATTTTTTTTTTCTTTCTGTATCCAGGTGTTCATTTTCTTCTTTTTCAGGTTGATATAACAAATTTTCTACAAGAACCTCCCGAACGTCAGTAACTAATATTAAGCTAATTTTAACATTTTTGAAGAGGAAATGGGCCTTAGCTACAGCAATTCAGATAAAAAGTTCAATCACTAGCTTAAGATACTGTTTTATAGTTTTTTTTGAACACTAAACAGTAACTATGCATTTCATCTAATAGATTGGCTGAGCTTTTTGCGGCATTGTACTCTACTACTGTGACAGGTTTCTGCATTTGTCCAGTTGGCAGATTAACATTAGCGATTTCCACTGAGTGTATCATGGGTAACATATTTCGTTTATCTTTCCATTTCATTACAAAAACACTTTCTTCATTCTCTTTTCCTACAATTTCAACTTTAAAGTTTTTTTCGCAATTTCTATTGGATCACTCTTCCTGTTTGAACGTAGCGTACCTAGCAAATGAGTGTCGGGTCTAAAGGTTTATATATCCTTTCTTTTTTTGAATATACCTTTTGTTAAAACAAAGTTTGAATAGCTTAATCCCATATTTGTGATCTTTTTGTAGTATATAATGTTCAATTATTAGCTTCCCTCTAAATAGTAAAAGCGACTCATCAATACAAAAAGTGGATCTAGGTGTGCATTCATCTTGAAACATATTCAGCAGTAATGCTAAAAGGCAAAAGGATCCAGCTTATGTCCACGATCTCCTTGCGCATTGTTTGTGACAGAATTTGATAGTAAACTCTTGCAAACAATATCTTTTGGTAACGTTGGCCATTTCGTCTACAATCATTTTGCTGCTCCATATTAACTTGTAGCTATTTTAATAACCTATAATTAAATTTTACAGTAACAAAGACACTCTGGAAGTCTGGTCGTTCATGTTCTCTCTTGCAGCTTTAGTTCCAAATAACTACGATTATTTAAGCTTACCACAACCATAACTCTGAACTTCAGGACTCAGACAAGGCTGCTAATTAGCTGGTCATATGACATCTCTTATTTACAGCTCTCACAGCAGTATGACCGCGAGTGTAGTCGAGTGAAAGTTTTTAATTGAATTAAATAAAATAAGTTTTTTAAAACACTTAACAAAAATACATAGAAAAAAAGGAATTATTTACAATGAGAAACTTAAACTTATAACAAATAACAATTACAAAGAAACTAACATAACTGCTCTTATTGGCCGTTCTATTAACCAAAATGTAAAACCCAATTTTGACAAACATGTCTAAATAGCTTACTAAAACATTAAACAGAAAAATGATAAAACGCAAAAAACAGCTATTTATGTTACTTAATCAAATGGTATTGAAATCGTTAAATGCTCGAGTAAAATTACACACGATATTCCCTTAACTTCCCAAAATTAAAGGCTTCATAGATGTCGTTCGACTGACGATATTTTTCAGTCTGACATCGAAGTTGGTAGACGGCAGTTGTGGAGAGAGGACTAGAGCGATATTTGCAGGAAATAAACTATTTGTACATATATTTTTCATATTCTCTGCCTGAAAGGAGAATTACATATATAACAAACTATTTTAACGGCAGAAAGATTTCTTTATTTCTTACTGTGCGTGTGCGTGTGTGTGTGTGTGTGTGTGTGTGTGGGTGTGGGTGTGGGTGTGTGTGTGTGTGTGTGTGTGTGTGTGTGTGTGTGTGTGTGTGTGTGTGAGAGAGAGAGAGAGAGAGAGAGAGAGAAAGAGAAAATTTCGGGTATATTCGATCATGTATTATTTTAAGAAATACTTTTAGAACATAATTCATAAGACTGATGGATCTATAATCCTCACATTTGAGCCTTTTGAGATTTCTTTTTGAATTTGTTACTTCTCCTTTTGTGATTAGTCCATTGTCGTCCGTAATAATCCCCTTACCCGTTTTTCTTCCTACGCCAGCAGCTTCTTTCAGTTCTTTGTGTAGATTAAACTAATTATACTGACGGTTTAATACTTCTATTTCGTCCCATTGTTTATTCAACCAATCTTCCTTTGCTACTTTTATTTTATTTCTAATCTCGCAGTGGACATTCTTGTCTACATTCTTCCATAAGCTCCAAGATTTCATCTGTCACTCATTTTTGTTTCTTTCTTTTCTTGTTTGTTCCAAGTTTTTCTTTTGCAGTTTCTTTTTTTATGCTTTTGACAGCGTTCCATTTCATTTCTGTCATATTCTTTTTTATTTCACCGATCTTATTATTTAGATGTTAAGTAATATCGTTCTTGATGGACTCATTTTTTAATTTGGGTATATATGTTCGTGTGTTATTCTGCCTCCGTTTAAGTTTTTTGGGTTTCAGCTTCAGATTTCCAAACAGAAATTGTGGTCGGATGGAACATCTGCTCCGGGGTTTGTTTTCACTGATGTCAAAGCACTTTGAAATCTTTTGTTTATTAAAATACAGTCGATTTGATTTCTGACGATGTTGCATTCTGTGTCACTTCGGGACTTCCAAGTGTATAAACGACGAGGGAGCGTTTAAAGTAAATATTAGAGACTATGAAAAACATCTCTTTGCAGAATTGAATTAAATGCCTCTCTTCGTTCATTTCTTATTCCGAATCCACAATCGCCTATTACGTCTTCTACCTTCCCTTTGCCAACCTTCGCATTGAAGTCTCCCATTATCACAGTCGTTTCTTCTTTGCGTGTTTGTTTTACTGCCTTTTTGATGTCGTAGAATTGTTCCAAATCATCATCGGTACTTTCAGAGGTTGGTACATATATCTGCACTATGTTTAGTTTGAATGATTTTGAATTTATCTTAAGAACAGCAACTCTATCCAAGACTGGTAAAGAACCAAGCACCGATTGATTTATTTCTTTGGGAATTATTATACCAACTCCATTTGGGTGATATGCGCTGTCTTCTCTAGAGTAAAAAACCGCTGACTGTCCACTTCGCATTGGCCGGTTTCGGGCCATCTCATTTCGCTTATGCCCAAAATGTCAATCTTCTCTGAAGTCAGACGCTACTATACCAATTTTGGTCTGCCTCGGATATTTGATTTCTCCGATACCACTCACATCTAGGAGGGTTGCCCCTATCCGCTACTTGGGGAGGCTCTCGGTGGGGGACTGGTAACCCCATACGTTACAAGTTTTTTATTTTATATATTTGGCATTGCCAATAAATGGAACCATTTCATCTGTTGCCTAGTACTGGATAAAAAAATTAACTATTGCGTCTTTAAATTTATTGTCCCTTAATTTATTTGTAAGAAAGGAAACTCTCCAATAGATAATTGGTGATGAAATTTGGTTCTAACATTTTATATTACATGTCCTACGTACAATATATATATATATATATATATATATATATATATATATATATATATATATATATATATATATATATATATACTGTAAAAATTTTAAAACTTCTAAAATAACAAAAATAATTTTTTTTTAAATAAATATTTACAGCATTCTGTCAAAAAATAGGAGGGGGAAAATGTTCTAGCAATAATTTTCATAAATAGAGAATATCATCCAAAGTAATATCCAGAAATTTCAAAACTGTTACTTTAACCAAATAGAATTTAGTATATAAATTGCCATGACTTTTGAAATGACAACACAAAATACCTCGCTGGCTGTCCCTCTATACGAAACTGTTTCCAGAAAATATATTTTCCGAAAAAAATAAATCCCTATTGCCTCCTGACCCGATTTGGCTCGTACTTCATAGACCCCAAAAACTTCCTTGCTGAGAAAAAATGTGAATCCGATTCTGAAATCATTGCAGCCTATTTTGCAGATTTATACGAAAGCACCTATAAGAAAGGAATAAGAAATTATGTAGAAAAATGAAGTAAATTTGTGTCATAACTTTATATTTTCCTTGCTAGGCTGAAAACGTTTTATTTCATCTGCGAATATACTTCTTATTCTAATATTATTTGATGTTGTACATTAATCATAGCTTTCAATTAAACCATATTATTTTAGTAGCGATACAGTTGAACTTTCTACATGCCAAAATAAATTGATAAACTAAATTTCATGAAAATTGGTTTAGTATATTCAAGTTTAAAGAGCCTGGTGGCCAAAACAAATAAATAGAACGGATAAAAGTTATAATTTAATCGATACGCAAACTTTTGTTAAAGTAAATTGAAAGTTGTTTTAATTAAACTTTAGAATCCTCCTTGTAATTCCGTAAAATCAATGTTTTTAGAAATTTTAGGAAATTGAGTACACAAAAGTGAAAGATTATTTTAGATAGGTTTATCATAATTATGGTGTTCTAAAAAGAGAAAACCTACTTTAAGCGAGCGTCAAATATGGAAAATGCTGTTAATAATCAACAATGCCATAAAAATTTGATGTGCGAAAAAATAACAAATTTGGCAGTTTTTTTATTCTCATGTGTAACTAAAAAAAACACTAGAAACAAAGTATGTTAGTGAATTTAAGTAAAATATTTCTTATCACAAAATGATATTAAAGGATTTTTTACGAGAAAAGAATACGTACAAACAGTATACTTTTGCGTCGTTACAAAGAATGTCTTAGGAGGAAACAACTCCTAACCATTAGGAAACAACTGCGGCATATCCACAGCAATAGGTATTAGAAAAATTAACAGCTTGAACTCATCCCAACAAAGTATATCATATCTTTAAAAATATGAAACTAGTAAATCCCGCATTATTTCTTAGCTTAAGTATGTTTAAATCAGTTCTATCTGCCTTAAATGATGTGTGTTTTTGGTTTTATATAATTAGGCAAGGATTTTTGCAATTCAGTTTTACTTTTGCCCAAAAAAAATATGTTATTTTAGTTTTTATAGCAATTTATATTATAGAATGTTTACTCATTTATTATGTCAATTTTTCATAATTCCGTTGTCGTAAGTGACCAGATGTGCACATTTTCTGAAGAAGGATATAACGGTCGACTTTTTCCTCAGAGAAGACTGAGGCAGAGACATTTTGGAAGTTCAATTTTGTCGTCGGAAGCCGTTAGGCAACTTCAATCAACGAGGCTGCTTGATTTGCAAAGGCGATCGATCTCGAATGACTTTCAGCCATGGTGGAATGTACAGGATCCAACGAGGCTTAGGCATGATGATCAAGAATCACCACCTTTTGTTCGTTAATTTATTCATGCCGATATTTATTCGACAATGTTTGGCTAACGGTTAAATTTAGATGTAGAGTGTACACACTACACGAATTATACTTGAAATTTTCAACCTGAAAAATAAAATTATAATTTTTCTCAAAATAACTTGTAGACAATATCTACAAAAATTAATTTATAAAGTATGTATATATATATATATATATATATATATATATATATATATATATATATATATATATATATATATATGGTTTCCTCGCTTTTCTGGCTCTGTACTTCTACTCGGCCCGCTGTCCTGTTTCTCTGGTGTGTTGTTTTTGGTTTGGTTTTAAGTAGAGTTTTCATGTATTTAAAATGTTTTGTGCATTATTTCTCTTATTAAAGTTTTTAGTGCTTCTCTGATGATGTGCATTCTATAGTGTTTTATGGGTGCGATCTGTTTGGTTTCCTGGAAATTTATAGTGTATCCTGTCTCCTGATGATGATGGAATAAAGCTGATGTCGTTTGCTTATACTATTTATATGTTCTTGGACCCTTGTAGAGATTCTTCTGTTTGTTTGGCCAATGTATTCTTTTTCACAGTCGCTACATGGGATGCTGTACACTCTCTGGTTTTCAAATGGTATTTTGTCTTTAGGATTGCCCAATAATTTGTATATTGTTGTTTGTGACTTGTAAATTGTGCATATGTCATGTTTCCTTAGAATTCTTCCAATTACGTCTGTTACACCTTTTATGTATGGCAGTGTGGTTTTTGGTTTGGATTTTTCATCTTCTTTTTTTTCTCTGCTACTGCTCCCGTGTTCTGTTTTATGGCCTTTTTGATATTGTGTTCCTTGTAGTTGTTTTATTTTAGAGCTGTTGTGATATTATTTCTTCTTGGCGGTTCGTGGATTTGGTTAGTAGCAAGGAACTGGACATCAGTGTGTTGGCGACCGATAGCAACTGTGATGGATGGTGGTGTGATTCGGCGTTCAGGTATCTGTTTGTGTGTGTGAGTTTCCTGTAGACCGTATAATCGATGCTTAGGTCGTCATTTCTGGTTACTAGTAGGTCAAGGAAAGGTAGGTGCTTGTTTACTTCGTCCTCCAATGTGAACTGAATGCAATGATGAATGCTGTTTAGGTCTTCTAAGAATATGTCTAGGTTGGATCTTGCATGGGGCCATATGATGAAAATGTCATCCACGTAGTGTTTCCAGAGGGATGGTTTTGTTTTGGTTTTTCTTAGGGCGTCTGATTCAAAATATTTCATAAAAAAATTTGCGATGACTGGTGATAGCGAAGATCCCATAGGAGCACCATCTGTCTGTTGGTAGAAATTATTTTCATAGGAAAAGTATGTATTTTTGAGACAGTGCTCTGAGAGGTCGATGAAGTGATGTGGGAACTCCTCGTTCATAGTAATCTAGTTTAGAGCTTCATCAATTGGTATGCTTGTATACAGGGATTTGATGTCCAGGTAAACAAGAATGTCATCTTTTTGCAGTTTTAACCCTTGAAGTATGCTTACCAGGTGATGTGAATTTTTCAGGTATGAGTCTGTAATTCGCTGGTCGCTGGTTGAATATTTTGTGCCAGGTATTTTTCCAGTTGTTAAGTTGATGGATCTACTGCGCTTACTATGGGTCTTATCGGTGTTCTTTCTTTATGGATTTTTGGTAGTTCATATAGTTTGAGGCATCTGCTTGCTTTTTTCTGAGAAACGATACGCTTTTCGATTTCATCTCATAGTTTGGAGGCTTTGATTATGGTTTTTGTCGTTTTTTCGAGGTATGTAGTTGGATTTTTTATAACTTTTTTATAGGTGTGGTCCTGAAGAATTTCTGTCATTTTGGTTTTATATTCTTCTGTGTTCTTGACCTTTTTCAATTGCTTACAGGTACTTAATTAAAAGATGCAGGCAAATATCCAAAAATAGAGTAGCCTAAATGCTAATGAAAAGATAGCACAAACCAGCCTAATCAATACCATGCTCTTAGCATCCTTCTAACTGGTTTGGGGCCACGACTTGGCCAAACCGTTTGTGACGGAAATCCCAAAGACCTTTTAGATGCCCAAGTTTGAGTCGAGAGCTTCAACTTTCTTATCAAAAGATTAGCAAACCACCAATAATCTCTAGACGCTCTATAAAAGCCCGAAAATTTCCAAGCTGAACTCAAATGATACAGAGACCCAACTATTGTCAGACTAATTTAACTTTACAAGGCCGCTACAAAATTCGTTTTTCTCAACCCCAATCCAAACCCCCATGTTTTCACAATAAAATCAAGAAAGGCCTCCTATTTACTCACAACACAATCAACATCAATCGCAGTTTCATCCTTCAACGGCCCAAGAAAATCCAAACTTCCAATATTAATCCAAAACATGAATTGCTACGAGCAACCATACGAGGAGTGTTCCCCACAACACGAGGAAAACCCTCAGGATTTCTATGAATATGATCAGAATTTTGAGAGTTATTATCATGATAATAACCAATATCTCAGTGGTCCTACTCTGTCTTCGAGTAATAGATATCAAAATTCAAATTTTTGTCCTCTTCCGAACCAGAATCACCCCCTGAATGAGACTACCCCAATAATGGATCCTTTAGAAACCACTCACGACTAAATAAACAATTTAAATATGGGCGCCATGAACCCGAATTTAAATTGCCAAGAACATAAATTCCTTTAAGCCCACTTCTTGTTGTTAATCCAAAAAACCTTTACTATATTCATGACGCATTTAAAAAATTTAAATTACTAAAAGCAGGCATATCCATTTTCGAAAAAAAATACAGCCCAAAATTTTCTCAATAAAACTCCAAAAAAATCACTATCCAAGAATAACCGATCCAAAATTACTTATAACTGAATCTACCCTGATTCTATTCAATACAGGTTATCCCCATAAAGTTTTTATATTCGACCTCGACATAGACTTTGACGGGATATTACGCATAGAATTTCTGGGACACTATCAATGCTTAACAGACTTGAATTCGAAAACACTCATAACAAATTTTAAAACTATTCCATTACACAAAGCAGACGCGAAATTTACACTACAAACTAAATCGACTAGCAGTAACACCCGAAAAATAATTTCTATGTAGGAACGTACCGAACAAATATCTTATCGCTGAAGAAAAAGAAAATGTTAGGCTTCCGCACGCTCTTGTCCGCATAAATAAAAACGGAGAATATCTGAAAAACATTATTAACGCGAACATAATACCAAAAGCCGGTGATATTTCTTACCTTTGTATTAAGCCGATAGAAAATACCGAAGCGATCCTAAACTTTAATAGCAGCGAATATAAAAACACAAGACCAATAGATAGAAGAAAAATTATTAAGGGCCATTTGAGAACTGAAGATCTCAATGCAGAAAAGAAAGAAGTTATCACACAACTCTGTTTAGAATATGCTGACATATTTTAAATAAAGGGTAACAAATTAACTTTCACTAACTAAATTAGAAACACAATTGAGACAAATGATTCCAAACCCGTATTTACCAAGTCTTATAGGTACCCACTGGGGCATAAGGAGGAAGTGAAAACACAAATGGAAAAAATGTTGGAGCAAAACATCATATGACTATCTGTGTCACGTTGGTACTTCATATATGGGTTGTGCCAAAGAAACTGAATGCATCTAGAAAACAGAAGAACCGTGTAGTTATTAACCATCGCAAGCTAAACGAGTTAATGGTAGACGATTAGTATCCACTCCCCAACATTTCCGATCTCTTAGATCAACCTGAAACGTGACAGTACTTTTCAAACCTTGATCTCGCATATGAATTTCACCAGATTGAGATAAATCCCTGCGATATTCCTAAAACTGAAACAAGAACGAATTCATGGTGGCCATTATTGACAGAAAAACAGTTTTACAAATATCGCAGGGATTTATCTCAATCGGGTGAAGTTCTTATACGAGATCAAGGGTTGAAAAGTACTGTCACTTTTCAAGTTGATCTAAGAGATTGAAAATGTTGGGAAGTGGATATTTATCGTCCACCATTAACTCGTGCAAGGCACCAAATCTTGTTTAAAAAAGGGAGTAGTTATATGCGGTTCTACGCCTATGTTTATATCTAATGACCCGTTCATTGACCACGGTGATCAATGTCTCAATGGAAACCAAACAGTTTTCCAATTAAGCAAAATCAGCAATGTTGCAATAGGTGAAGTAACTTTTGATTGTGCAGACTTGCTGAAGCTGCTATGAGGGAAATATGAATACCTTCCTATTTATATTGTTAAGTTATTAATAGTAAATAAAGCAATTAATGCTGTTACTCTGTTAGTTTACGGGTTTAAGATCTGATTGTATTTAATTTTGCAAGTTTTAAAATAGTTGTTTAAATAAATAAATATTTTTTCAAGTATTTTGTGAAAAAAGAATTATGATATTTGTATATATATATATATATATATATATATATATATATATATATATATATATAAGCCGATTAAAATACATAAATTTTTAAATTTATTAATATGTACGTTGTATTGCTGAATCCGAGCTTTCAACCTGATAAGCCATCACGTATCAGGAAATGTTATGTGGCTCTCTAAATAATTAAATTGTTAATTACAAATTCCCAGCAGCTTAAAATAGATAAAAATCAAACATAAAACTCCATGGATCTCAATCGGCTATGGCAATCATTCAGCGCCCACAGTAACACTTAAATTTGCGAGACCACCGTTTCACAAACCATGGTCCCCTAATACATTTTTCAATCACTGGTGACTTTAAGTTATCATTATACCTTTTTTTAAAATATTTTATCGCTGTTATTTGCTCGACCCGCTCCATCTTGATTTGACACACCGCACTCATCAATTTACGCATGTATACAATAAACAAAATTTACACAATATTAATAATAGACCAGGGCTGGCACATTAGGGTCAGCCTTCGTAATACATTTTCGCGATACTCTTTAAACACCTATTTAACTTAAATTTTCAGGTCATTAAATGCTTTTTTAGGCAAATAATAACTTACGATAACCTTCAGTTTAAATAATTAGTTTTTGTTGCCAAGTCTTTTTGATATATTTTGTTCTGAAGGGATGGTTATCTCCAACACAACATTGTCTTAAAATTTATTAGTCAAATTCCAAAGGGCCTTTACAGAATTCGCTTTACATTTAGTTTAATTAAACATATAATTGCTATATTCGTCTTTGGAAGTATCCGGGCTTAAATTAAAATTTAACAATAAAAAAACCCATTTTCGAAATTACTTTTCTGCTTTAATATCGATTATCGTAACATTATATTTTTAAACGGGGAAGAGCGTGCTCTAAAAATAAATCATATTAAAATATTTCGGAATTTTATGAAGGTGCTTTCACACAATTCCATTTAACTGGTTATAATTAATGGAAATTAAATAATTTTTATTACATTTTAACTTTAATAAGTACTTTGATTTTTATAATGAGTCTATAAAGTCTTGAACACACTAAATTAAAACTTAGGAAATACATTTAAAAAAAATGTATGTAACATGTCGGCCAATGTATCATATTTCGCATGTCGTCAATATATACATATATGTACAGGGTGAGCCAAAAAACTAGGACAGCATAAAGTTGTATTTTTTTAAATAGAACACCCTATATACGAATCGTATTTTCGATTTAGCTTATAATTTTAAATCTTTTTTTATTAAGGGTTTACTATAACAAAACTTTATAGTTTCTGAGATAATTAAGTTTAAAGAAAAAAAGTCACATTTTCGAGCATCAATTTAATCCTAAATAACGTTTTCAATTTTGTGACAAATATATTCAAATTTGGAATTTAGCAAGGCCAAGGACAAGTTAACATAATTTTTACCTAATATTTGCAATAAAAGCTACAGGGTGTTGAACACATCGGCTCAAATTTTTTAATGAACCACTAAATGGCCATAGTTACCTGAACTTTCTACAAGAAGAACTACCCCAACTGCTTCAAGGTCTCGATAGGAATGAGCTCGACAGTATGTGGTTCCAGCACGATGGTGCGCCTCCGCATTACCATCGTGAAGTTCGTGCGTTTTTGGAACAACGATATCCGCAAAAATGGATTGGACGTGGGGGTTTCATTGAGTGGCCACCAAGGTCTTGCGACATCACCCCATTAGATTTCTTCCTATGGGGTTATATTAAAAATAAGGTGTATGTTAATCCACCAACAACAGTGGAAGATATGCGAAACAGGATTAGGGATACCTGTAGAACAATAACGCCACTAATTTTGTCCAGGGTCCGAGAAAATCTGCAAAAAAGACTAAATTTGTGCATTGCACAAGAGGGTCGTTTATTCGAACACTTATTAAAAAGAAATAATTAATCTCAGTATTTAATAGGTAATTTTTTTGTTTCAATTTATTATAAAAGTAAATATGTATTTGCCTTGTCGTTATTGTTGTGTTAATTTTTTCACATTATGTTTAATTAAACTATTGCCATTGTAATATAACGAATAATGTATTTCATCATATTTAACCACATTCTGTTTGTTTCTGTAGTTTTTTTTATTATTTTACATGGCTACTATGATAATGAAGACTATTTCTGTAAAAAAGTATGGAAAATAAGAAAAACTGAAATATCTCAAAAACTATTATAAATAGGTATAGGATATATTGAACAAAACTTTTAGGGTTTTTATTACTCTATTAAATAACATGAAAATATACAGGGTGTACTATTTAAAAAAAAAAAGATATTTATTCATTTAAACTTGTTCAAATTTGAGCCGATGTGTTCAACACCCTGTAGCTTTTATTGCAAATATTAGGTAAAAATTATGTTAACTTATCCTTGGCCTTGCTAAATTCCAAATTTTAATATATTTGTCACAAAATTGAAAACGTTATTTAGGATTGAATTGATGCTTGAAAATGTGACTTTTTTTTTTAAACTTAATTATCTCAGAAACTATAAAGTTTTGTTATAGTAAACCCTTAATAAAAAAGATTTAAAATTATAAGCTAAATTGAAAATACTATTCGTATATAGGGTGTTCTATTTAAAAAAATACAACTTTATGCTGTCCTAGTTTTCAGGCTCACCCTGTAGAGTCCTAAATATTTTTAAAATCTGCGTAAAAATAAACTGTATCAAACAATAAATATAGTTTCTTTGTAAATTTCACCGAAAAGGCACAAACCTACTTCATCCAATCGTTGACTTACCCTGTACAGGGTGGATAGTTATGGATGTTTTTATAAGCTATCTGGGAAACCGTAAAAGATTTTAAAAATCTGATAAAGTAGTCCCGAGCTCTTTTTTCAGAAAATTATAATGGCGAAAACACATTATGGTTGTGGGAATCGGTTTCGAATTTACAGGGCAATTTTCGAATATCACAACTTTCTAAAATGAACTATATTTTATTTATCAAAGCAACTACGGTAAAACTAATAAGGCACTCCTGAGCTACTTTTTCAGTATAATTCAACAGCATAGTCTGATTTTTAATTTTAGTTATAATTACGGACATATAATATAACGTTTAAATTTTTTAAATTGAACACCCAATATTTTTTACATATTTTTTTTGCATTTTGCATTTCTTTAACAATATACCATATTCAATCTGTGCTAAAGACATCACGAAGTGTATGCTTGGAGGAAAAGCGGCAAAGAAAATTGACCTTGTTCCCTTATCAAGGAACACAGTGTCGTGGAGAATTAATGATTTGGCAAATGATGTGGAAAGTGCATTTTTAAAAAGAATAAAATGGAAATATTTCGCTATTCAGCTTGACGAGTCGACCGATGCAGCAAACGATTCAGTGTTGTATGTCTATTCAATCTATTTTTAAGAAACTCATTCAGGAAGATATATTATTAGTAAAACTACTGAAAACCTATACGAAATGCGGGTAAAGAAGGCAGACGAGAATAATGAATGGACTCATTACTATATTCATAGACAAGCACTGACATGTAAGCGCATTCTTGCAGAGTTATCCAGTACTTTAAGCGACACTGTAAAAATATTAAATTTTATAAAATCGCTTACTACAAAGTCATGTCAATTCCGTGCGCTTTGTGAGAACTTTAGAAACCGCCACGTTTCTTTACTACTTCGTACAAGAAGTTAGATGGTTTTGCATTTTTTCTTGTCCATCCATTTCATTTATCCTCTTATGTATATGATATTCTTTGGCTGCATAGATTAACATAACATAACATAGTTAATCGTTCTTTTCCTAAATTAAATAATTTAAATCGTTTTTACAAGGCCCAGATACCACTATTTTCAATGTGTATGATTGTATGTGCATAGAGTTGAGGACTTACTGCGACCTTGTAGATCTATTGTGCCCCCCTACTGCTGCCAAGTCGTAAGAGTTATCTTATTGGCTAGAGCAGGTGCTCCAGTCCTATATCCCTTAGAAACCTTAGAATGTTGGACGAATTCAAAGTTGGCAGCTCCCCTTCTTCGATTTGTTTTATTCCCAAAAACCGCATCCTAGGGTTTTCTAGAGCACTGCACTCTGAAAGGATATAAATGAGCTTTCGTCCTCCTCGTTATAGAATCTGTACTCTTCCGAGTTTCTTGAGGTGGCAATGCAACGTCAGGATCCCAGTTAGAACTCTGAATTGATTTTGACTTAAGCTTATGTATTCTTTAAATCTCTTCTAGTGGTAGTTCCCCAAAATTATCTTCACTTGTCTCAATCCTTGCAACTCCGTCCAATAATTGGATCTCTTGCTTTCTTCTTCTATCTTTAGTTCTTCCAGCATTACACCACTGCTGATTCCATAGAAAGGCTCTGGCCCCAGTAAAGGTGTCTCGGTCCCTTTTCTCGCGAGCTTATCTACTATTTCATTCCCCTCTATTCCGGTATGTCCCGGTACCCACATGAGGGTGACTTTATTATTCTTACTCAAATCATTCAGTTCCTTTAGGCATTCCCAGACCATCTTGGAACTGAGAACTTGAGAGCTCAGCGCACTGATGGCTGCTTAACTATCCGTCATGATGATAATCTCTTGGCCGTGATAGGTTTTCTCCTTGTTAAATTGAATACACATCCTAATGGCATATATTTCTGGCTGCAAAATGCTTGGTGACTTACCCAAGCTTTCGTAATATCTCGTGCCGGGTCCATACAATCCTACTCCAGTTCCCTCCGTTGTTTTGAAGCCATTTGTATTTCTTGAGTTTTTGAATGACGTTTCTGTCGCATTTGCTCTTACAACTCAACTTTATGCTGAAGTTTTTCAAAAAGTTGTATTTCTTTTTCATTTCATCTTGAGGCATGTCCCAAATTTGTTTATTTCCGGATAAGAGATTAGGCCTTCGTTTTATCACGTAATTTCTCATCATTCTATAAATAGTCCTCTTCGCCAGTATATATAGAGGTGTGAGGTTTAGGATTACTTTCATGGGGGCCGTTGGGCGGGTTTTTGTTGCCCCGCTTATACATGCACAGGCCAGTCTTTGAACTTTTGGGAGGTTAGCTCTCGTATTCGCAAGACTGGTTCTTTTGCTCCAGATCACTGACCCATATGTGACGATTGGTCTCACTATTGCAGTGAGTTAAAATGTCAAGGGTTCAAACAATCTTAAAAAAAGCCCAAGTTTAAAACATATAAATATCACCTGGCAAAATTTACATCCTAGTGTCGCACAGAGCCAAACGGTGTTTACAAAATATAAACAGAAAAAAGAATTTTAAAACAATCCTTACATGGTATGATCAGGCGCGAATCCAAGGGGGGGGGGCGGTGGGGGCGATCGCCCCCCCCCCCCACACAAGAGCTTTGAGTTTAGGAAAATGGACCCGATTTTTCCTCTTATACTACAGTTTATTTAAGAACTAGAGAGAGTAATAAATTATTTTTTTCCCTTTTTCTCTTCGCAAACTACCTGTGTTCTTTAGTCCGGTATCTTTAGCAAAAAAAAGGCAGATTAATTTTTCATAAGAATGGATTAGAAATTTTATAATCAAAATACCGGTCTATAATAATGGACTAAAACGTAGCCTTATTCTCTCAAAAAATTCGAAGTTACAATTTAAATACTTACAAAATATCCATTGTCAAAAATACAAAAAGGTAAACATATATAAAAAAATAAATTCGTCCATATAATATTAAAATATTTTCGGAGTTATCGGTCATTTCATTATCAACTAAAAATATTTTTAGGGTATTTGACGTTTCAGTTTATTTATTTCTTAAACCATCTGCAGAGTTACAATTAAACACTAAAAAAGGATTCAAATATAATTACTTTTTTTATGTTGTAATTAAAATTAGACCTACTTATTTTTATTTCTATTGTACTGATATCTTAATTTAATTTACTTTATTATATGGAAATACGATAGCCCCAAAAAAATAAGATAAACATGTTAATTCTAATCGCTTAAGAAAAAGACACAAATACAATAATAAGATAATAAAAAATTAATTAGAATTAAATATATATAAAATTAAAGAGTAGGACACACTAAAACAAAAATATATAAAAAAAATTAACAAAACATAAACAACATTAAACAATAAAATACAACAAAAACAAAAAAATTAAATAATAAATTGTGTTCACACTAGTAAACATTACGTATCTAATTCCTAATCAGAGTCAACGAAGCTATCTTCTCACAAATTAATTATAATTGGTTCCTCTATCTCACCGATCATGAGATCGAGTTTCCATATTTTGTTTTATTCTTTTATTATATGGATTTTTCTCAATTTTCCGCAGTAACTTTATTCAAAAAAATCTTTCAAAAGTTTAGTTAAATTACTAATTTTGTTAATTGTGTTATTTCTAGCAACTCTACCTTTTACTTGAGAGAGATGTTGACTTCTCCAACGGACAGTTTCAGGACGATCTATAGGAACAGATTTTCTATCTGGTTTTTCCCAACAAAAATTAAGTTCTCTGAGCAATTTCCAGAAATCAGTTCTTTTAATTTCAGGTAAATCGCGATCTTCATTGATTTTAGTTAGAATTTTGTAGACGGTTGGGATTTGCTTCTCATAATAAAATGTATATACAACCCCTTTAATTGCAGTTTTCATCTCTTCTTGCAACGAGGTTTTTCATCTGCCTGTGAATGTGGCTTGGGAGTACTAACAATTAAAGTCGTTTTTTCTCCTTCAGTATTCGATACATAGTAGATTTTCAAACTCCTGTCATGTTGGAACACATCTCAATAGAGCTTTTAACATTATTACCTAGATATGATATTTTAAGGCATCAGAAGCATTCATCGTAATAAGTTTTCCGTTGAGGAAAAAATGCCCTGGTTTAACGATTTTGGAATAAATATAGAGGTGATATCTTTTGGGTATCTCACTAATCTCAAATAATATATAAAAACAACGCAAACAAGATAAATCACTAAGGACACACTGTAAGGTGTACTTTGCCCACTGACAGAAATTAAATTATACTATCAGAATTTTTATGTTGCAGTAAATTTATAAAATATATTTAAATACAATGAAATATAATTAGATTTACGGCAGTTCTCAGTTACCAGCGGCACTGGAGCAGGTACGTTGGAGGTTTCGGTAACCGTTTTATTACTCTCTCTAATTCTTGAATAAAGTATAGGAATATGTATACTTGCGATCGCCCCCTCCCCTCCCAAGAGCTTTGAGTTCAGGAAAATAGAACTCATTCTGCCTTTTATATTAGAAATGAGTATGCTGTTTGCACTCCCCCCCCCCCCGTTGACACCTTGTTTTTCTTGCCATACTGTACTTTTGTGATATCACCGCCCTCCCCCCCAAAGAGAGAGGCTGGATCCGCCCCTGGGTATGATGAGGCTAATTTTATCAGCGCTAGTATGTTGAATCGACAGAATACTAGGTTTTGGCCTCAGGAAAATCAACATGTAATATTTCTATGAGAACGGCTTGGCAGGTTTGGCTTCAGCGTTTCATGTTTTAATACAGGTTGACCAGTAGAGTCAGCATCATAGGGGATTTTTTTTATTAATAGCTTTATTCGAAATTTAACTTTGGCATCAATTCCTGCTTCAATCAAGATGAAGACTAACCAAAAAATAGTAGTCAAGTGATTAGCATTATCTGTCAAATTTTAATTTTTCTTCCAAAAAAATTCAAAAATGGGATTATGTCCCAAAATATCGAAAAAAGTTATAAGAAAGAGTTTTTCTAAATGCAATTTTGCATATGCAAAATTTCAGCTGCATACGTTAATTTAGGTTTTGCGCCCATTTGTTACGAATTGCACCAGTGTCGCAAAATAAGACTCAATGCAATCCACATAAAACTTAGTTTTTACATTGCTTTATCCCAGACATATTTTATTTAAAATAGCGCCATATTCAATGTGTGTTTTTCTACGAAACCCAAATAAGGCTACTAAAATTTCGTCATATATAAGGCAAAGTTAGTTTGTTTTTGACCCTGTATAAAGTAAATTCATAAAATAACTATTTTTGAAAACTTAGTTTGTGTTTAAAAGTAATACACATTATAATGAAGACAAAAAAGTATACAGTGTCATCAGTAAAGTCTGCATTAGGTGGAAAATAAAGTTTTATTTAACTTTAGGTAAAGTTTATCTAGTTTCACAGAGAAATGCAATTTTGAATCTTTGAATTGTTTTTAATTGAATATTCAAATACCAAAAATAGTTGGAAAAGGTGGAATTTTAAAGGCGTTTAATGTTTATAAAATGATTTTTTATTAGAAAATTTGAGTCTTTCCCATTAAACTATTTTCTTAATATTAATATCTATTACTTTTAGACACAAAATACGTTTTCAAAAATAATTATTTGAATATTGTCGAAAAACAGACATTAAATATGGCGCTACTTTAAACAAAATATATCTGGAATGAAGCATTGTCAAAAATAAGAAGTATTATGTAGGTTGCGTTGAGTCTTATTTTACAACAGTGGTGCAATTTACAAAAAATCGGCAAAAAATCTGAATTGTCTTAAACAGCTGAAATTTTGCACGTGGACTACAAATTGCATTTAGAAAAACTTTTTCTTATAATTTTTTTCGATATTTTGAGATATAACCCCACTTTTGAATTTTATTTTGGAAAAAATGAAAATTTGACAGATAATGCTAATCACGTGACCACTATTTTTTTGGATAATTTTCATCTCAATCGAAGCAGAAATTGTTGCCAAAGTCAAATTTCAGATAAAGCCATTAAAAATAAACCCATATATGTTCAGAATTTTACAGGGAGTCCAAAAATGTACAAAAAATGGAGATAGCTATTTAATAAATCAAAGTTAATTATAACATAGCTTCTTTCGTCACCTTGTATATATTGAAAAAAATTTGTACCAAAAAAAGAGATTTTTTAAAAAAGAGCGTGTATTAAATAACTAATTTGTTTCAGACGAACTAAAAAAAACGTTAATGACATATTTAATTACATTCCTCAAAATTTATCCAGTGATAATCAGAGAGTAAACGAAAAATAATTTTTATCTGCTTTTCACATAGGGAAACCCTAATTTTTTTCTCCTCATATCTATTTTTGAGTTAATGCAAAAGCAAAACCGCCGAATTAGTAAGGCTGTAACACAGAGACGAACGAACGGATATTGTGAAAACTTATAAGGATTCCTAACTGACTAAGGAATCCTGAAAAGATAATATGGTGTATATTTGATTAGCGATTGGTGGTTTATAAATGCTTTTTATATTTTAAATCGAAAATCGAGAAAAAACCATTTAGGATAAATATTGACTATCTGAATTTATTTGAACTTTTTTTTAATCATCCAAGACTTAAGCGTTTTAACTAATATTGTGCATTTATAAGACACCCTGTATAAGTTGTTCAATAATTTGAATTCTATACTGACTCAATTAGATTTGTCATTAAACAAAATTAACCAAACATTTCATTTATACAATATAATGTATTATTTTGCTCTTCTTGACTGCTAAAGATAAACACAAGTCTTTAAAGTATTTCACAATTCTGCAAGTAAAGCCACCCTCAAAATTAGCCCCAGACGGGGGGCAATTTAATATGTTAATTAAGACAAAGCACAAATGAAGAAAACCATTCTAAGTTCTTATTTACTAAAGAAGTTAAGTTAAAGATATACAGCATCCCTATTTAATAAAATAAAGTTAAGCATTTTGCCAACATGTGGGAAACTAAATTTAAAACTTAAGTACAACTTTATTCTTCGTATTTTATCTCTGAAACTGTACCAACGTATATTTATATAATAATACGCATTCACTGTGGCGATGTAGAGTTGAAAACAAAAGTTATGTTTATCCATCCAGCATAACAACTAGTGCAAAATTAAAAGCTATAGGTGCTATAAATTGTTTGAAACCAACTATTTTGACTGTGAACTTATCGATTTATTGATTTTAAGCTTAAAATATTGTTTAAAAGTATACATAGTATCCGAAATTGGTAGTGACAGCATTGCAATTTCAGAAGCTATAAGACATATTAAGGCAGTTTAATGATGAAAGACTTATGTCAGTAGGTTATTGATGCCTATGTATACATTCTGCTTTTTTTTTCGCGTTTTTAAGATACTAAAAATAATAAAATGTCACATTTTCTTAGATCGGCTATAACTTTTTTAGTTCCCAATATTCTTTTAATCTGAAGAGACTTTTTTACGCGCACTTTTTAAGCACAATAAATCTATGTAGTAAAATTTTAGTTGCAACGTTTTCTAAAACAATCATTTTTTTTTCCATAACATCATATAAAATGCTATTGCAAAAAACAACTCTAGAACCTAAAAATAACTAAAAACACTTTTTTTTAATAGAAATTTAAATATTTAACAACACCGAAATGTCAAATAATTCTTTTACTTAACAATAAATTCAAACTAACAACAACACCTCTCGATAAACCTACGTTCCCTTTTGTAAAAATACTACAATAATTACAAACCACATGGTCATACTAATATCTGACTTTTTTTTCAATACACTGTTGGCACATGAATGACATTTCGAATAATATTACCAAGAATATGGCGAGTTCTCTGTTGAAAACTTTCCTGCTTTCAGGGTGTTCAAATTCGTATACCTCATTTGTCACAAATCCCCATAAATAAAAGTCTAAAGATCTTAGGTCCGGACACCTAGCAGGCCAGTACACAGGACCACCGCTCAAGAATATTTTTTCATAAAAAATCTCCGTTAAAAATATTTTTAATTTCCTGAAATTATATACAAGTCAACCGCCTTGCTGAAACCACACATTGGCAAACTGATCATTCAGCAGAACTTCTTGAATGGCAGGAATAGTTTGATTTTGTAACATTGTAAGCTTTCTTTGACCTGTTAATGTTTTGTCATAAATAAATGGACCAATCAGATGATTTGCAGAACATAATGAAGTTAATTAAAAAATAATTTGTAGGTTTTACAATATTAATAAATACATTTTGAAGATAAATAATTAAAGCATTTCACAATAATGCTTATCATCTAAACCTAAATAAAATATTGTTACAGTTTTGTTATTTTACGAACAAAACTATAAATAATTTTACCAAAATACCAACAATCAAGCCAATACTCACCATAAATTAATCCCTTATTTCCATCAAGTATTCTCTTTAATATATATGAAATAAAAGCTAAAAGTTTCTGTCACTGTCACATCAAAAACTGGTTTTGTAAAAAATCAAGTGTGCCTAGAAATGCATCAAACACTCCACTTTTACCACTTTCATCAAAGGTGTATGTAGTTAATCTTTTGTTTTGTTTTTTTGGCGCTCTTGAGATTTCTAAAAGCGTCAGTAGAGCGATTCTGGGCCAAGTCTTGGTTGTGAAAACTGGCATAAGCTCAGAAAGCAATATTTTAGCTGATTTTTCTAATCATACAGAACTACGTTTATCTCAGTAAGCATCTAAAACCATATTTAGTGTTTCAGGTCAACATTTGCCAGATTTTGGGGGATAAAGAAAGTTAAAACTGTGTTCGTTTACCCTTAAGTAAAGTGTAATGAAAGTTATCACCTCTAAGAGGTCAACACGCCATATTTGTGACGTTTGCTACTTGTTACACCCGTAAAGACAAACAGGTACATGCTACAAACAGATTTTATTAAACAGGGATCTTCCTTTTCTATTTAATAACTGGAATTCCATGCCGGAGCCTGGCATAAAACACTCCATTGCTCCCAAAGAAGTTATAGGTTATCCTGCTTGCTGAAAGCACTTAGACTCAGTGATAAAACCACACTTCAGGTATTAGAACTACATATAATAAACTGTAGTATTACCTAATTTATCGTATGCTTTCATTTTGCCCTTGCGATTGGGAATAAGACTTTCTATGTGCGATCACAGGATACTTTATATTTAATTTAATTTAAAATACCTTGTAAAACGAAGGTATGCGTATATACTAGGTAATTTAAAATATTATTTCACCCATTAGAAGTCCAACACTTTTAATTTAGTTCCTAAATCGGCGTACTAGATAATTTATTAGTGGCAAATACAACTGTACATAAAAAGTAAGGTTATTCGGTTCAGCTGATAGTGAACATAAAGGCTGACCTAGATCTAACTGACTTTGCATTTGGCGCGGATGACGTAATAATTTAATAGTATTATTCATTGTTCCTTTCCTTGTTTTTTTTTGTAGTTATTATTTAGCAAATAGTCACATATTTTATCTCACTTTACTTTAAGTTGAAATTCACATCGATTGTAAGACAGAATCCTTTTTTTATTGTTAAATATAGATTTTAACTGTTTTTGGAATCGGGGTATTTCATTTTTGCATCTGGTTGTTTCCTGTTTCCGATAACATCATCACTTCTTACCGACAGGCCTCAAACAGGTGGCGCTTTAAATTTATATAACCCCCTAATCTCCGACATGCTTGCCTAGGCACTGCCCTAAAAGAAGGAGCAATCAACACCAAAAAATAAACACCTGTACCGAAGCATTCAATATTTAATTGTCATTCATTCATTTTCATTTTAATTCTCTTTCTCTCGTGGCGTAGCAATATATCTTACCGCATTCCGCACCACCAATTAAAACCCAATCGTACTTGCAATCTTGGAGGTTTACTTAATTGCGAGGCTTCATGAGCCAAGTAATAGTAATTCTTTAAATTAAAAGCTCTGTAGTTATTGAAATATGTTTCATCTGTCCATCTTTATCAGAAAAGGCGAGACCTTCCAAACATTTCCCAACATACCAATTACCGAAAACGGCCCTCCTATCAAAATCAAAAATATTTCTAATACGATTCTTGTTTTTTTTTATATAATTTTTTGGACGAGATTTTTCGAAACTACCAGACTCATATAAGTTTCCAACTAGTTTAAGAAATAACTTTTTCTGAGTTGTCATCATTCGAACTACATGTCAAAATAATTATCCATAGATCGGCATATCTTTCATTTCTGATATAACACGCTAGCAGATCAAACTTTTCTTCAATAAAGAAATTTAATGGCATTTTCAAAATGTTTGTTAAATCGTCAAAAAGCTCACTTAAAAACATACGTAAAAGTTGGTTTATGACAGAGTAAACAATTTCATTCGTTTTGAATTTCAAAGCTTCGTAAACAAAAATAGTTTCTTATTGGGATATTTTAATACTTTTCGAAAATTTTGAATTCAGGATAAAGAAATATTGTTACTAATTTGACTTTATTTCCAAATAAAATAATTATTTTAAATTACTGTGTTGTCAAATATTTAAATTTTAATCAGAAAAGTTATTTTTAAGTCGTAACTTTATGTTCTTGCATTTATGTTTCAGATAGTATTATAGAGAAAATTAAGTACTTTTTGATGATTAAATAATCCAACATGGTAGTCATAAAGAAAACAAAGTTGATGATGGTTATAAAAAACTGAAACGTTGCATTTAAAATTTGATTAAATAGACATATAATGCGTAAAAAGTGGTTATATAAACCTGCTTATAAATTTAAAAAATATTGGGAAATAAAAAAGTTATTGGCGATCTAAGAAATCTATTATAATACAAAACGAACTCATTTTAAGTTTGTAGTATAAAAATGGTTATAAAAAGTTTTAGCACATTCCTGACACCAAATAAAAGATATTTTTGGCAATTATTTAATAAAGCTGCATTTACAGTAACCTATTTTAAGCTTTTACTTCCTAAATAAGCAACATAATACGAAATATCCTACTTACAAAAAGTAATAAGAACGTAATAAAAAGATTAGTGAATTTTATTATGATATATACCAGTAAATGAATTTTGCAAAACATGTATTTCTCGTTTAATATTTTGTTTAGTAGAGGTAATACCTTATGTATGTGGTTTTTATCGGCCTAAACGGAATAAAAATGTTAAAAATATTCACGGCATTAATATCAGAAAAATTACTGGTTTTAAGCTGACAATTTTCAATATATTATATTGGACTTCAAATATTTTAATCAATAATGACGTAGATCTAATGTATACCAATATCCCCATAAGTTACGTTTGCATAATTCAAGTTTAAAAGAATATTCATTGTGAACAGACTTCAGAGAAGAACACTATTAAAACTGACAAAACCGAATATGATCATAAGGTTTTTATAGAAAATCCTCTGGATTCGGCTTTTTTAAAACCAAAATTTTGGAAAGAGTCTCTTCTTCGACGTCTCCCGGTCCTCATCCACCACTGATCTCTGTCTTTCCAAAGAGCTCCTTCTAAAAAAGTTTTTTCCAAGTTTTTAAAATTAATTTACATTATTTGCCAAAATTATTTTACTCGAAAAGGCATTAAAAATCCTAATACAGCCAATCGATGGTCCCTTCTTACACAGGAAGATGCGGCGCATTAGAAAAATTAAAGCGTCTTTATTTTTGGTTTTACTAACATTGGTGGTAAATAATGTAAAATCATTTCTAGTAAATAGAGCATTTGCAAAGATCGCACAGTTAAAAAACGCACCTTTTGGAATAAGCTCCTGCAGCTATGATGATGTGGTAACCCTAGAGAATGGTTCTAAAGACTCTACGCTCTACATACATTATTTGAATGCTTAACCGATGGTCCATACTATAGTAAACCACAAATTGCACACGTACAAAATAAAACATATTAATACTAGTAACATGAACCTGCCCTTTTATATATCGAATAACACAGTAAGATTTATGGTCTCTTGCTAAAACTGGCCAAACTTTGTGGAATCACACTATCCGATTGTCCTGGAGTTGTACTTTTTTCACTATTGAAATTATTGAATACAGTGGCACTAATTCGCGTCGTTCTGTACTATAGGCGAAGTCCCTTGGCATAGTAAATAATACTGGAGGAAGTTACACACGACCCATCATCGACAAACTCGATTAAAAATCATTTCAAATCATTGAAAAAAATTTAAAAAGAAAATTTTCCCCGAAATGATGCCTAAAGAATAACCTTTATAATTGGTAACCTTTTTTAAAAAAATTGTGTTTGCTAGAAGCAGAGACAAAGTATACATTGAAAGATCTACTACTTAAGCAAGACCTAAGCAAGTCATTAGCTACCTCAGGTATATCAAGAGATTCAATCAGATCACATACCTGACTTAAATCAAAATATATGCCAGCCACTATATTACTCCTAATCAATACCATCAGTTATTATATTAAATGCTTGAAAAACAGCTCTAGTGTGTCTCTGGTCTTCTACAATACTGGGTTTAACTTCCATTATCTCTCTGATTCTATCATCTCTGATAAATTAATAATGTATTCTTTGATTCAACAATCCAAATGCAAAAGTTACTATGGGAAAGGAAATTTTTACTTTCTGATTATAATTGCATACAAGAAATGTTTAAGTAACCTTTTTAAAAAAATAATAGTGTCTGCTAGAAGCAGAAAAAAGGTGTACATTGAAAGATCTAGTAGTTAAAGAAGACCTAAGCAAGTCATTAGCTACCCCAGGTATACCAAGAGATTCAATCAGATCGGATACCTTACTTAAATCAAAATATATGCCAGCTACTATATTACCCGTTGTCAATACCATCAATTATTTATTAAATACTTGAAAAACAGCTTTTTTTGGTCATTGCTTTTCTGCAATACTGTGCTAAACTCCCACTATCTCTTTGATTCTATCATCTCTGATAAATTAATAATGTATTCTTTGATACAACAATCCAAATGCAAAAGTTACTATGAGAAAAGAAATTTGTACTTTTTGAATATACATAATTGCACACAAAAAATGTTTAAGCAACTTAAGAGATTCAACTTAGGGCATTCAGTATAAAGAATATATATCTAAATACAAATCTCCACCACAACCGCCATCACTGCATTAAAATGAACTATCAATTTTAACTATTTGGACAAAAATGTTGCATTTTTAAATTTTCTTAAACAGCCAAGGAATGGCCATCCTTCTTCATGGAATAAAATAGAAATTCTTTTTTGCAGGATAAATAACACAACTTCGTACATTGATTATTGGATATTTTATCGAAAAATATTTATTTCTAAAATGGCGTTCGATTATGAAAAGAAACTCGGGCTTATAAAAACCTTGTGATGGGGGCCTTAATTTTAAGGATTTATAGCAAAATCCTAAAGTTACATACTACTTTGGGTAAATCCTCGGGCGTCTTAAAGTATAGAAAATTAGAACTAGACCCTCCTCAAATTTCCACGTATACTTGTGTTACACTTTTCTTCACTCCCTTAATCCGTCATTGCTACTTAGGCAGTAAATAATAACTTTATTAAAGAAAATTATCAGTTTTATTTTTACCTAACATATTTTCTAACTAAAAAAACTAAAAAGATTCAATTAATTTCATTTTACTAACTGTTGCAGTAATTTTATGGTTAGGGTAAATTACTTATCACATAATTGAAAATGTTTTACGTTTTTACATAAAAAGACTTAATTGTGTAAAAAAAATAGCAGCTGCTTTTTTAATTATTTAATAAATACGTTAGTCAAAAATAATATGCCTCTAATAATGTCAAAACGTTAGTCTGCTAAATGCAGAAGTCACTTTAAACTATCACTTATTTCATTTAACCTCTCTTCTTGGCTTTCTGCTCGAAGGGTGTACATCACCCATAGAACCACCTATAATCTATAATGATAATACCAATTTGGTGCGATTAATTGGTATTATCATTATAGATCTGAGACATTACAACATTTCTTACAATTCCAAGACACATTTCCTAAATAGTTTTTATTTCTTACATGACATTGTTTCTGCAATTTTTTCAGCAATATTTTTCCCATTTCTTCTAAAACTTGCCTAGTCTATTGTAGTGAAGATGAAAAAGAAAATTTTTTGTTATTTTTTAGTTTATTGCCAACTTTACCAACTAGAGGATTTTAATATAAGATACTATCGAACATATTTTTTCATGTTTTCAGTTTTTTTATATAACCAATAATAAAATTGCATGGTAGAACTACAAAATGCAACGAATTATATACATTAAACAATGTTACTTTTTCTAACGCTCCTATCCCATCAATTAACTTTATGTTACTTTTACTAACCTCAAAAGTTGCATTCTATGTGTATGTCATCGTTTTTGTTTTGGCCAGCATTTAAACTGCATGCGCTCGTATAATAGAAATAAGCAGGGGAAAAGAATACCAGAAAAGTTATAAATCTCGGTTACATAAAAAAATTAGTCCGCCTTTATTGTTACAAAAGTACGTTTTTCACATATTTATATATAATCAATAGACTCATATATTTCTAAGGTTACCCTTTCATATTATTTTACTAGATTTAAAAAATTCGATTATCATTTGAGTATTACTTTTTCATGTATATAATTCAATAACAAATTTTTAATCAAGTTTAGCTTTTTACCTACAAACCAGTTGTTTTAAAAGAATACGAATGTATAATATCCTATATAATCTTTTTATATCTATTACAATTACATGAAAATAAAACCAGTTGCGGGTCGTAGGGTAGTGTCGCAGTGCCATGGTACTAAATAGTTGTTTTAAAAAAAAAAAAAACCTTATTTACGAATATTTTCGGCATAAACTTTACGGAGTATTATTTCCTTTTTCGGATTAATAATTTGGACGTTTGGCAACAGAGTATTAGATTAACGAACTGAATTATCTAACAGGTGTACCTCCTTATTTCTAAGCAGCATACAGGGAAGATCAAAATAAACCTACTTTGTCATGAAAAAAATATTCCTCAAGTGCCCCTTAACGGAGATACAGAACCCTAAATGAGTTCCCAGCGATTTACCTTAACGGTATGGTTACGCAGTTAAATAATACTCAGTTGTACTTCTCTAACGCAAAATAATATTTATTCTTATTATAAACTTTCCACAGGACCTAAACAGAAATATGATTCCTCTTGTCTTCTTAACTGAACTAAACAATACATTTTTTGTACTACACTGCTTTCTGTTTTATCTACATTACCGACATGTTATAACTGGCGCCATCTATCCACTAAACATACAAATAGTACTTTGCATAGCTGAAAGACATTACAGAAATGTTTTTACAATACTCCCCCACAATTTTGTAATGGTCTTAATGATCATTTTAATTTTCCTGAAAAATAGCAAGTTTATTTTCATTTCCATTTATTTTAACCACATTCATACAATCTCTAAAATATTTAAATTTTGGGTTGGAAAGAGGTTTTGTTAAGATATCAGCCTGCTGTTTTTCTGTAGGAACATAACTTAAAATAATTTGTCCTTCATTCACACATTCACGAACAAAATGATGCCTTACATCAATATGTTTGGTTCTTTTGGTTTCCATAGTAGATGCCATCTTAATGCACGATTGATTTTCTTCAAAAATAGAAATAGGAAAAACGTTACAATTTAAAATTTCTGAATACATTTGACCCAGAAACAAACATTCAGTGATGCAAGAAGATAATGCTAGATATTCAGATTCTGCACTCGATAAAGCTACAACATTTTGCTTTTTAGTCTTCCAATGTATTAAGTTATTATTTATTTTAATTAAAAAACCTGTAATACTTTTTCTATCTAATACATCATTTGCAAAATCTGAATCTACATATGCATAAAATTTAACTGGTGAATTATCACTTTTCGAAAATTTTAAACCATAATTTTGTGTTTTATTTAGATACCTCAATGTATGTTTTAAATATTTCCAATGATCAATTGTATAACAATTTTGAAACTGACTAAAGTAGTTGATTGCATAACTTAAATCAGGTCTTGAACCTAGCATAACATACATTAGCGAACCAATCAACTCTCTGTAGGGTAAACTGTTGTCACAAATCTGGATATTATCATTACAATTAATTTGTAATTTTGGTTGCATCGGTAAATCATGTGGTTTACAATCCAACATATCAAATCTTTGCAAAATTCTTTTGATTAATTCAGTCTGTTTAATAAAAATATAATTTTCAAACTTTGTGATTTCTAAACCAAGAAAGTTAATATTTTTATTCTGAAATTCTGTAATTTTAAATTTCTTAGACAGATCATTCTTAATAAAATTTAAACTTTCCTGACATGATGAAAATAAAATTATATCATCAACATGTATCAAAAGATAAGTCTTATTGGTAAAATATAAACACGGATCCTTTTTAGAACGCTGAAAACCTATTTCTAGTAGACATTCATTAAATAAAGAATTCCAACATTTGGGTGATTGTCGAAGACCATATAAAGCTTTTTGTAATTCACAAACTAGGTTTTTATTTTTAATATTAAGCCCTTCAGGCGGTAACATATAAACAGGGTTTTTCAGGGTTCCGTTAAGGAATGCTGATTTTACATCTAACTGTAAAACATGTACATCAAACTCTACATATAAAGATAACAACACTCTAATGCTTGCCATTCTTGCCACTGGCGCATAAATGTCATCTTCAATCACAGTCTGTTTAAAACCACGAGCTACTAAACGAGCCTTTTTCTTAACACTCCCGTTCACTAATTTTTGGGTAAAAACCCACCTTGAGTCAATAGTTTCTACACCTTCTGGTGGAATTACTAAATTCCATATCTTATTTTCGTCTAATGCACTTAACTCTTCGTTCACAGCTTCCTTCCATCCTTTATTTATAGCCTCCTCAAATGTCTTTGGCATTTCAGCTAATAAATTTCTTGCTGAAAGTGCTGCAAATAAATTATCATCATGATTTACTTCATAATCTTGTAAATATGTTGGTAACTTTTTCTTCCTTATACTCCTTCTGGTTCCATGTTCGAAATTTGGATTTTCCTCTCGGTTTTCCTCATTATTTTTTGTCTCACTCTTTTCAATTTCTTTCTGTTGCTTTTCTTGCAACTTATTCCTGTTATTATCTGATATTTCATTGTCACTCTCACTAGTATTTATAGGTATCATTTCATGGTTGTTTTTGAACTTGGTTTCCTCAAAAATCACATTCCTTCCATGAATAATCTTCCTTTCATGTTCGTTCTACAATCTACATCCATTATCACTATAACCAACCATTATTAATTTCTCAGATCTTGGTTCCAATTTAGATTTTCTCACTTCTTTTGGTATTAAATTATTTGCTTTACATCCAAATAACTTTATTTTATCAAAATTTGGTTTTTCATTATACCATATTTCAGCTGGTGTCTTTTTATTCTCCAAAGCTCTTGTTTCTAATCTGTTTAACAAATATACATCTGTTCTTACTGCTTCACCCCACATTTCCTTATTTAATTTTGCATCATAAATTAAGCATCTTGCTTTTTCTAAGAGGGTCCGATTATAGCGTTCTGCTATCTCATTTTGCTCTGGATTGTAAGCAACTGTATACTGAATTCTTATTCCTTTTTGTAAACAAAAATCTTTGAAAGAGTTTGAGGTATATTCCCCACCATTATCACATCTTAATTTTTCTATTTTGGTATTAAATTTTGCACCAACCATTGCAACATAACTTTTAAATTTTGACAATGCCTCACTCTTATTGCTAAGTAAGTATGCCACACAAAAATGAGAATAGTGATCAATAAAAGTAATAATATATGATTTACCATCATGAGTAGTTGGTGTTATTGGCCCACATATATCTGTTGATATAATTTCTAAAATTCTTTTTGCTTTTCTTTCCAGGGGTATACTCTCAAAAGGTATTCTTGTTTGCTTTGCTTTGATACACACTTCACAAAAGCCTGGTGCCTGGTATTTAGCTGAATCTCCCATTTTCCTATGTATTAACATTTTATCTTCTTCACTTGTCAAATTTACACTGTCTTTATTTAAATTAAAACCAACATAATATAAGTTTTCATATTTGTGTCCTTCTAACACACACACCTTATTTTTCATTATTTTTACTTTTCCATTTCCAAAAATTACTTCTAATCTACTTTCTTCCAATTTTCTTACTGACAGTAAGTTGTATACTAGATTTTCACATAGCCATGCATCTTTTATCGTTATTTTTCTTCCTGAGTCTGTTTCTAATTTTAGATTTCCCTGTTGAGTTGCCATTATTACCTGACCTTGTTTTGCTACATTTATCTTTATCTCTATATCCTTCGTGTTCTGTAAATATTCTTTAAAATTCTTTCCTATCAGATGATTTGTGGCCCCACTGTCTATGACAAAACTAATGTAATTTTCTTTCTTTTCTGATAAACAATTTTCTACTGATATAAATGAGATTTCTTTAGCATTTTCCTCTTGTGGTTCAGTATTATGGGCATTTTGCCTTTGACTAAAGTTTCCTCTATTACCACCTCTACTAAACTTATTTTGGGGACAATCTGCTCTTTTATGACCTACTTTGTCACACAAATGGCATTTAAAAGGAAAATTTGTACTTCCACTTTCATTTCGATAATTATTATTCTCTGTACGATGATTGTAATTGCCTCTATATCCTCCTCGTCTCCAATTTCCATTTCCTCTTTTATATTTTGAGAAAAATACAGAGTTTCTGATGTTTTCTTCCTCTTTTAAATTGTTCTGTCTTGCGTCTTCCATTAACAGTTTATTTTTTACAAAATTTATATTTACTGATTGCTGATTTTGACAAAACATTATGTCTATCGCTGTTGTAACATTTTGAAAATTCTCAGGCATAGCCGACAAAAGCTGAAGTATGAGTTCACCATCATCGACTTTTCCTCCTGCAGCTTTCAATTCACTTATAGTATTGTCAAATTCTGTGAAAAATTATTTAAAGGTGTCCCTTCTAAATATTTTAATCCTCTCAACTTTTTCTGTAACATAACCTGCGTTGAAATACCCTTTTTTGAATATGTATTTTCCAGCGTTGTCATTATAACCTGTGCACTATTTTTCCCTTTTATAGATTCTAAAATATTGTCCGACAAGCTTTAAACTATTATGGTTCTTGCTTTAACATCATTTTTCTTCCATGCATTATATTCAGTAACTTGATTTTGATTCGGCTTTTGAGTGCTTAAAACATCCAAGACTTCTTGCTGTTCCAGTAATAGTTTTACTCTGTATTCCCAATTTGAATATCCAGTACCATCGAATGGCTTGACATAAAATAGACTTTGCTTTTCCGCCATCTTGAGTTTCCTATAAATCCTGTCCTGTCTTAACCTTAATTGCAAATTCCACAATTTTTCCGGTTTGTTTTCCTTTTATTCCTTTTCACTTTGCTCTGGGCCGATAACCTATGGTTACGCAGTTAAATAATATTTCAGTTGTACTTCTCTAACGCAAAATAATATTTATTCTTATTATAAACTTTCCACAGGACCTAAACAGAAATATGATTCCTCTTGTCTTCTTAACTGAACTAAACAATACATTTTTTGTACTACACTGCTTCCTGTTTTATCTACATTACCGACATGTTATAACTGGCGCCATCTATCCACTAAACATACAAATAGTACTTTGAATAGCTGAAAGACATTACAGAAATGTTTTTACAATAAACGGTTCTAAGTTTTAAACCGACTTGTATAATTTAATGAAATATTAGTATTTTATAGAGGCCATACTCATTAAACCATGTTACAGTAGATGTTTTAGATAATCAGAGTCACTAACTTGTAGCCACATTCGTTGGGGTCTAATTTTTGGCCAGTGCCATTTTACAGAGCTGAAAACTGATTTTTTTAAATACTCTGGTCATTCCTCTTCAAAAAAGGAACTCTTAATTTATTTCGATAAATCTGGCGGTTGTCGATATAAATCGATTTTTATGTAAAAAACTGAAAAGTTACTAAAGCTAAACACAAACAGGTAAAAATAAAATACACAGAGTGTGTTGATGTGCTTTAATTTATAGGGAGGCATCTGTCAAAAATTAGGTCCAACGAGTGTGGCTGCAAGTTCATTCCTATCTTCTCTGATAATCTAAAACGTCTACTGTAGTATGGTTTAATGAGTCTTTATAGCCTCTATAAAATATTAAAATTTCATTAATTTATGCAAGTCGGTTCAAAACTTAGAGCCGATAAGGTGAATCGCTCGGTACGCCTTGAGGGTTCCGTATCTCCGTTAAGGTCTCTTTAGGATTTTTTTTTCTATGACAGAGTACGGTTATTTTGACCTCCCCGAGAAATTAAGGGGTACTTATCGAACACACTGTATAATCGGCAAATTAGACTAAGATTAGACTAAGATCGAATAGAGGTTATTGGTGAATCAGAAAAATGAAACTATATTTTAATTAGTGTTGTAAACATTCGGATGATTTTGATATTCGGATGATTCGGATACGATTGAATTTAATATTCGGATTAATTAACAATTCGTATTCCGCATCAGTTTGCGACCTACTGCACTTCCATCTGCCATACAATCGAAATACTTACTCTGTCTACTAATACGGAACGATACGGATGCTCGGTAAAAATGCACAATACAGAATGTGGAAGGTGGGAAAAGAGTATGAACTAATACGAATGAAATAGGCACCGTCCGTGCCATTCATCGGGCTTTTCCTTGTCGCTCTGAAGACAGTGACATTTTATTTTCATAGAATCCAAATCCATCACATTCCCAATTCCGTATTTCGTATAATCAAGAACTATTCGGAGAAATACGTATTAATTTACTTTTCGGATTGTAGGATTATTTTAATACGTATTCTCACATCACTAGTTTTAATATTTTCCTTATGTTTTTCAGTTCGGCGTTCGTTCTTGTATTATTTGCATTTAGTGATTGTAACAAGTATTATGTTAAATTTAACTTTCCATAATTTTTTATTGTGTATTTACCGAGGTATTGATATGATACCAAAAATGTTGCCTATTTCTCCCAAACGATCCAATTTTGCGTCATAACGTATTAAATTCGAAAATTCATTTTGGTAAAAGTGGCAACTTTTGGTTCACTATTTCGTTAAAAGCCGGTTGGTAAGTTGTTTACTGTCTCAAACAGGTTAGTGAATTTTAACTTATATATTACTTTTTTTTAATTAAAATTTCGGATTACTTATCGATTAAATAGTGGTTTTGGTATACTATTGATAGTAAAATTTAAATTTTTAACAAACTAAAATGACATTGTTAGCCTCGAAATGGCAAAGTTATCCCATAATTGAAAATAACAATATTAATTTAGAATTACGTTGCTTAAAGATGATTGTAATATTGAAAAAGAGGAAAGAAAGTAACCAATAGAGGCAGATGAAAATGAGGAAAGTAGCTCTTGTAACACATATCTAAACCATCAATCCACAGATTTATCCCCCATGGTTTACACGAATAAATATTTATAACAGTAAAATTTTTAACCAAAAATCTAAAAAACATTTTATTGATGTTGTTCTTGATGAAAACGAATATACTAAATATCATTTGGATAATAAATTTCCTGTCAAATTAAAGAGAAATTCGGGTATTGAATTTTTTAATCCTAATAAGGACGACATATTTGTGATGTCTTTTAATGACATGAAAACGAAACTATCTACTCCCGTAATGAATAAAAGAGATCTATATATTTTTAAATAAGAATAATTAGCAAACTTTATGTTAGACTGATTATTTCACATGAGTTCATAATTAGTTCTAGATTATCTTTAATTAGTCTGTTCCTATACGACTGTGCCCTAACTAATAATAGTATAAGTTCGAAAACTGCTCCAAAAAGTTATACATTTAGTTTGTTACAGTGAAATATGGCTTTACATGTCCACAAAAGCGTTTCTAACTAATCTAGTATTCTAATAAATAGGTACCAAAAATAAGAGTTATTTTTTTAGAAAAATCATACTGTATAGATACCTTAGTTCTTTAGTTTATTATTTTATTTATTTTATTTAGTTTTTTCATTCTGTTCTCATTACTATATTAAGGATTTATCTGAAGAGTTTTATAATAGTTGTATGAAGTGTCAAACTTTTATAAATATTAAGAAATTATAAGTGGGCAAATTTACAACTTTGGAGGACAACTTTGTTCACACTATATTTTATTATTTTTGTACACGCATTTACACTGTCGTAATGAATTTTTATATAGAAAACGATAGATGGACTTGTGAAACTTAGAGTAAAAGAAGGTCAATGCCTGATTTCAAATCTGAATGATAAAAATAGATCGCGTTGCTGGAAAAACACGATATTTGAGCTGTTTTGGTTTTTATAAGTGTTGTTTATAGATGACAAAACTTAGTAGAATAAAGAAAAATGGTATATTCATATACGGGTTAAACTAAAGACTCATTTAATATCTAAGGTTCTTATGAATTATATTTTTAGCTTTTCTATGCTTGGTATGATAACTATAAAACACAATTCAATTTTCCTTATCGTGACTATAGGTAACAGAATTATTATTTTACATATTTTATAATGATACTATATTTTGTCTCTCGGAGTAGCACTGCCTATGTAAACAGTCAATATTATAATACAGAACTTGAAAATACCCGCAAGAGGATATTTGTAGCTGTTTGGTGTAACAAATAAATTCGAAATTTTATTCGATATCTGAAAAGGTGAGTATTAGATCAGGTTCTGCCTTTAACTTGTTTCTTCTATCAGGTAAGTGTACGCTGAAAATCCTTTCTCATATAGATATGTTATACAAAAAGACAATAAAACTTTGACGGTTTTTTCGCCAAAACGGCATACTCATTTCTTATACTGAGCCAAATAACAATTAAAGAGTGATCTTTAAGAACAGGTTTTAGGAAATTGTCACAAGATAAATCAATAGGCTTTTTTCCAGTCAAGTTAAGGAAGTAGCCGAAGTTATATCTCCTTATCCAATTGGTCGATCCAGATATAATAGGTATATTAGAAAAATAGTCCTTGAACGTTAATTAAAGCGATTTGAGATATTCAGTAACATTTCTATTAAGCGTTTAAATATATTTGGTAACCAACCTAAACGGAAAAGTCCCAAACCTATAAAACCATAAAATATTCTTTTATAATAAAATTTTTATAAAAAAAACTAGAACCGACTTTTAAAAAAGCACTAAAAAGTGAAAAATAATTAAAAATAACTAGAAATTTTTAGATGAAGTTGAAATTTTTGAAGTCGGCGGCAAACTGACAAAATGTAATTCGCATAAACAGATGAAAAATACTTTACTTGTAATTGCTATCTTATCATAATTTGTATATATTGGTAGTTATTTATTTCATTTAGAAATAATTTGGCGCCGACTTCAAAAAATTTTAATTTCATATAAAAATTTATAGTTATTTTTCACTTTTTACCGCACTCATAAAAGTCGGTTCAAGTTTTTTTATAAAAATTTTATTTTTCGATTTTTAGTTTTGAATTCATTATGATATCTATACATTATTTGAACTAAATACTAATCGAGATTAGTGTACCTCGCAATACCTCTAAGGTGGCGAAAAGTACACATTTTATCCAAAGTTGTAAATCACCGGAAAATGAACCACTAAAAATTTTCCAGTTCTCCAAATACCAGTGAAATTGTGTCAAACAAATATTTAGTCTGTCATAGTAAATCCGCTATCTTAAATTTAAGTCAGCTATATTGCATTCGGCATATTAATTCCCGAAAAAAATACTTTTAAATTCATAATTTACTCCCTCAAAAATCCCCTATATCGGCCATATTGAATCCACTAGATTCAGTTTTTCAAAAAATATTTTAAATTCGTTATTAATACTAACAAAAATCCCTCAATACTGATTTTAAACAAAATTGAGAAATGTAGAATCTTTAATCTGCCATTTTGGATTTTTTATCCGCCATAATGGATACGCCATATTTATTTATTTTTTAATAATTTTAAATTCGTAACATGCGATCCCAAAAATTCCCCCATATCAATTTTGAAAAAAAAACAGCAAAATTAAACTTTATCGGCCATATTGTTTACATTATATTGAATTTTTAAAAAATAAATTCAGATTCGTTATGTGCAATCCCGAAAACTCCTTTGTACCAGTTTTGGAGAAAATAGGACAAAATTAATTATTTTCTCGGCTATATTGGATCCGCCATCTTGAATTTTTAAAAAATATTTTGGATTCGTTATGTGCGACCCCGAAAACTCCCCTGTACCAATTTTGGAGAAAATCGGATAAAATTAATTATTTTGTCGGCCATATTAGATCCGCAATCTTGAATTTTTTGAAAAATATTTTGGATACGTTATGTACGACCCCGAAAACTCCCCCACCCCAATTTTGGAGAAAATATATGGTTATATATATATATATATATATATATATATATATATATATATATATATATATATATATATATATATATATATATATATATATTTTAATAAAAAATTATATTTGAAAATTTGCCTTGATTCATTGATACCAGTGCTAAAGAAAAAAGCAGAACCAGCAAAGTCATAGCATTGGTGGTAAAGAAAAAGCAAGCTCATAACAAGTCAGATGTCGAAGAGGACACATTAAATAGATGGTCAAGAAAAAATGCTTGATTTTCAGACCTAAATTCACACAAGCTGGTCAAAATTTTGCCACGAGAAAGCCATTTAACTTCTGTATGAAGTAGCAAAGAAACGAAGAGGCTTTCAATGTCCTCAAAAGGCGCATATGAGAATTTGTATCACCGATTTTATAAAATTTGCAATTTTTACAGCGTCACTTATAGTAAGCAGGAATGCGCTTATATGCCAGTGCTTGTATATGAATAGAGCATTGCGTCCATTCAATATTCTCGTCGATATTCTTTACCCGCACCACAAAACCGGAAAATTTTCCGGTAATTTAGTTTCATTGTCACTGCACACAGCCAAACAAAAAGAACAATTAGTTCATTTTTTCAAAATTGCCATTAATCATATCGAAAATTGCTGCACCTGTCGTATGGGTTTTCAGTGATTTTTCAAATAATAAATCTTCTGAAATGGCATTCCTAATAATCTATTTAACATAGACAAACAATACTGCAGCGTTTTCTACATCATTCGACTCGTCAAGGTAAATAGCAAAATAATTCAATTTTATTCTTTTTAAAAGTTTATGTTCCACATCATTTGCAAAATCATTAATTCTCCGCCACACTGTGTTGTTTGATAAAGGAACAAAATAAATTTTCTTTGCAGCTTTTTCTCCAAAGCATACACTTCGTGATGTCTTTATTACATGGTCCAATCAAATTTCCTGCCACTGTATGTGCTTTTCCAGATCTCGCAATTCTGTTACTAACTCGAGCCATTTTACTAATCTTCGTTTAAATCTGTTAGAAATGAAGAAACACTAGACTTTTTATCACATGCCAATTTTCTTTTAAACTACCTAACAGGTTTGTGATCCAGAGGTCTTGTTGCAAGCCGTCTACGAAGCAGAGCTGTTGTTGGCCAGAATTTCAATACTGTTTACACAAAGTAGTTAAGGTTCTGACTCCTCCCTGATAAAATAAAAGTCCATTTGTAAATAGTCACTGTCATATTTTCGTTTCTCTCCCTTTTTCGTACTCCGTTCGACTATTTTTTCTTTTCTTTCACTCTGGCGAAGCGGTAGCTTACTACAACTGCCACCCTGTATTGATTCCAATCAGGGACTGAAGTAGAAGAAGCAATTAGTTGCTCGTCAAGCATTTCATCTCACTTGACAAAACTACCGGTTTTTGACAAACGATCTCGCATACATTAACGGAGCAATAATTACTTACTTTCACGTTCGATGTGCACACGTGCGATTCGTAAAGCTTGGGTATTTTGTAATTTATTTACACAAGAAGAAATCACCAAACTGGTTTACACTACTAATATTTATGTACACGCTATGCAGTAACTACTATCTCATTTATCTTTTTATTTATTTATTTACAATAACTGCCCTACAGGTCTTGAGACCCAACTACAAGCCAGTGATTACACAAATAGTACGTCTACGAAGAATTTTAAATTAGCATCAAACGACAAAAATATATATCAATTTAAATACAAATAAAAATTTAACTAAAATAATTAATTCTAACATTAAATGTATAATAAAATGTTATGCTATCTACTTACAACAACAATTCAGTTAAGGATGAGAAAGAGAAAAAAAAAGAGAAAAAATTAAGAAATGCCAAGGCCAATGTGCCAAAATCTAGCAGACAGTTCCCAGAGATGAGCTGAATATATTAAAGCTATTACTCTTGTTGTAAATGTTGCACATGGAATATAGAGGCGAAAATTTGAACACGTTAGTTCTGGGAGTTCTGAGATAAAATACGTTAAAATTTCGGCAATTTATACGAGGGATACTTAAGTTTATCCTAGCTAAAATATTAGGACAGTCAATAAAATTGTTAAATACCTTATAAAGAATTGTTAGTAAGAAAAATTCCCGCCTTACTTCTAAAGATGAAAAGTTAAATTTCTGAAGCAATGATTCATGTGAAAAACCTTGCTTAGGATAAACCCCAAAACTCTTAAGATTGAGGTATTTTAAAAACTCTCTTTGGACCCTCTCCAAAGTATTGACGTGGGTATTGTTGCCTGGGGACCACAGAGCTGATACGTATTCTAGTTTAGACCGCACATATGAGAAATACAGTGTGTTATTAAAATCGCGAGTACAACGCAAGATAAACCCAAAAACCTTTGAGGCTTCAAAAACGATATTATTAATATGAAAAGAAAATGAAAGCTGGGGATCGTAAGTGACTCCGAGATCTTTAAAAAGATCTGCCCGCGAGAGTAGCACGGTACACAACGAATATTCATATCGAAATGAAGAAAATTTCGAAGTGAAAGTCATTGGAGCTCTACACAATCCTGTAAGCAATTTATCGTCTTATATACATTAATATTATCGGCATATAATAATATTTCCGTGTCAACAACAGAAACAATGTCATTAATAAAAATATTAAAAAATAAAGGTCCGAGTACTGATCCTTGCGGCACACCAGAACTTGAAATATATTTCACTGAGCGAGAACCGTGAATTTCAACATACTGAATACGATTATTGAGATATGATTTAAATAACGTTATTAGTGAATCTAAAAATGCAAATGATGACAATTTCTTAAGTAAGATGGAGTGGTCCAAGCGACCAAATGCCTTTGTGAAGTCCAAATAAACAAAATCCATCTGACTACCATGATCAATAGCCTCAGCTATATCCTGAATCATAATCATGAGATTAGTTGTCGTCGACCTACCCTTAAAGATGCCATGTTGAGATGGAGTAATTAAATTTTTAGTTAATGAAAAAATAGAATGATGAAGTAAAAATTGAAATATTTTAGAAAAATTGCATATAATAGACATTGATCTATAATTACAAACCTCAGATCTATTCCCTTTCTTAAAAACAGGACAAACCTTGGAAGACTTCCATATGGAAGGAAATCTGTTTAATTTTAAATACCTATTATATAGCATTTTAAGTGGTTTGGCTAGGAGGACGAATCTGCAATCTCCTATTAGAAAGGCTGGGATTAAATCCGGACCAGTAGTAAATTTAGGATTAAGCTTCTTTATAGCATTAACTATTTCACATTCAGTGAAATCAGATAAATAAATAATTGGAAAGATGGAATCTACGGAACATGAATCATCCATGGATACCGGACTGGCCAAAGAAAAGGATTGCTTAAGGAATTCCCCAAATGCATTTAAAATATCACATATAGCATTAATTTCTTTATTATTAAAAGACATACTATTTGGAATACCCTGTAGTTCCTTTTTCGATTTAATAAAATTCCAAAACTGTTTAGGATCACTTTTAATATTATCCTCCACCCCCGAATATATGTTTTGTATGAGACAGATATGTCTTTTTTTATTTTACTTCTTAGTGATTTAAAATTTTCCAATGAAGCAAACTTACAGAAGTTTTATATTTTTTATGAGATCCATTCTTTTGTTTAATGCAATGTATAATATGACGAGAAAACCAAAGTAAATAATTTCGTTTCGGAATCTTTTTATATTTAGCTACGTAAACATCCAACGTATCATATAATTTTTTTGTAAAAAATTTCACATAATTTCTCAATACAGTTTTCTTGGTCTAAAAAATTCCAATCGATATTCAATAAAGCATTATATAAATCAGGGTAATTAGCTTTATTAAAATTATAATTATTCATAAGGTTAGGTAGAGAACTTCGTTTAGAATTTGCAGACGAACAATATTTTAAGGTTATCAGTAGGGCCGGATGGTGACTATCTTCATTAATAAGTATATTCAAAGCTCTTTCGATGCTACACTGCTCATTATAATGTACAACTAAATCCAAAATTCGGTTATTATGGTTTCTAATCTTATTACTTTGACATAAATTAACACAAACCACAGTCCAAACAAAATTTTAGTGAAAGAGTTATAAATCTGTCAAACGTAGGTTTTAATAGTAAAGAAATGGATCTACTGTCAAAAGGCCCTAAATTTTCACCTCACATAAACAATAAAAATATTATCGATTCCATCGTATCTGAAAGTACTCTAGCTCTAAACAAAATAGAACATACCAATAATATTGACTTAACTACCGGAACAATTAATAAACATAAAATCCATTAATTTAAAACCCAATAATACAGCTTTAGACACAGTAAAAAGTATAAGAGAGAAAGTAAAAGGTAATGATCTAATAATAACAAAAGCAGATAAATCAAATGCAACAGTTATTTTACCAAAAGTTGAATATGTCAATAAAATAGAAGCATTTATTCAATCCGAAAATATTACAGAAATTAAAAGCAATCCTACAAAAGTTTTTCAAACAAATTTGAAACAAACCCTGTCAAACATAACAGCCATTTTTTCAGAATTCGATAAAAAAAGAATAATCAGTATGAACCCACAACCACTAAAACTCTATGGCCTTATAAAAAATCACAAACCAGGAAATCCCATTCGCCCAGTCGTTTCGTACATAAATAGCCCCACGAGAAAACTCAGTATGAAACTAAATTCATTCTTCAAATAAATAAGCAACTTTAAACCAAGTCACAGTTTAAATAATTCAGTAGATCTGAAACTAAAAAACATAAAAACCACAGATAACTCCATACTAGTTTCTTTTGACATAAAAAGCATGTTTTCTAATATTCCAACAGAAGAATGTTTTATACTTATCCAAGAAATCTTACAGGAACGAAATTAAAATCCAATAGTTACTACTGAAATCTTGTCCTCTTTTGAACTTTGCCTATCACAAACCTATTTCCAGTTTAATAACAAATTTTATTTACAAAATTCAGGCCTACCAATGGGTTTTCCTCTTAGCCCTCTCCTAGCAGACATTTTCATGTCAAACATAGAAAACAAAATTCTTAATTCCCCTTTAAGCAAAAACCATGTTCAATTTTGGTACAGATATGTGGATGATGGTCTAGCATGTTTTAAAGACAGCTTCAAAAACTCTCACAATACATTAATAATTGCCATCCAAACATTCAATTTACTCTGGAAACTGAAAATAACCATAAAATAAATTTTCTTGATCTCACCATATCTCACCTCAATAATCAGTGTAATTTTAAAATTTTTAGAAAACCAACGTTTACAGGTAATACTATATCTAATGACTCTTTTCATCCCTTACAACACAAAATGGCTGCATACAATTCAATGATATATAGAGCATTCTCTTTGCCTCTCTCTGAAGAAGATCTTCAAGAGGAACTAAATATCATTGAAAGGATTTCAATATCAAACAATTTCTCCCAACAAACCATAAAGAAATTAATAACTAAAAAACAAAAACAACTAGCTTTTAATTCAATATATCCCAAAATAAAAAATGATAAAGATAGTTCATCTTATATATCTTTGTCATACTGTGGTACCCTATCAGAAAACATAGCTAATACTCTTTCCAAACATTACATAAAAGCAGCCTTTAAATCTGAACACAATCTGTCCACTATCCTTTACAATGCTAAAGATAAAATTAATAAGTTTGATAAATCAGGAGTTTATAAGTTAAAATGTTCAGAGTGTGATAGCTTGTATATTGGACAAAGTGGTAGAAGCTTTAAAACTCGCTTTTCAGAACACCACCGATCATATAGACTACAAAAAACAGACTCGAGATTTGCCAACCATTGCTTAGAACACAGCCACAGTTTTCCTAATTTAAGCAACACTGACATATTACATTATTCAACAAAGGGCTAAAAGTTAAATATTTTTGAATCTTTAGAAATATATAAACATAGTAAAAATAAAAATGTAAATTTGCTTAATGACCAGACAGAACTTGGGTTTTCCCCGTTATTTGTTGTCGCCAAATAATAATTAGTTCCCAAAATTTAATACTTCCCCTTTGTAATAATGTAATTTCTCAGGTAGTTTTTATTTATTGTTAAAATTTCTCGTGTTTCTGTATTGAATACTTAGTCTACCTTTGTAATTCAGTTTGAAAATGACTCTGTGAGTTGAAACTGCAGTCACTATTTTCTTAATAAATTTAGTGGTATAAAACATTTTTCCTTTTTAAACATTTCCCGTAAATGAACATAATTCAAAAAGTTATTTAATAAGTTAACCGAGGTATCTTCCATGTCCCCATCCAGAAACTCCGTGTAACTAGATATGTTAAAGTCACCCAAAATACAGATATTGGATTTTTGAAATCACTCGGGGTTCTTAAGCTCATTTTATGATTCAGTTATCTTCCTTATAAGTGACTGCGCCGTTTTTATATCGTTCTTTCATTGCCATTCGGGAAAAGTCTTGGTTCGCCAAAGGAGAAGTTGCCGATTCGTTTGAGAATGTCTTTGCATCGCCGGCTGCGTAGCGATTACAGGTTGTAGCCTGTTGCGATGTTTGATTTAAAATTCCGCCATTGCAATACTTTTTTTTTCACCTACCCCCTTTACAAACCTCGTGAACAAGCGCTGCTTTACAGAATATATTTCTTATTAATAAATTATTGATTTTTCAGTGTATATCTTTTTTACATAAATACCATTTTTATTAACATTTAAATTAAAATATAATTTTCTGCATCGCCATTTTTCATCAAACTTAGTGGTTTCCGCTGCAATTTAGCTATTTCTAATCAACCTAATTTACTGGCTGCTGTACAGTAAATTGAATTGACAAAGATTAATCATGCTTATACTGTCCTACATGACCCATCAGCTTGTGTCACAATTATTGCGAGGCGCTTGAAAATGTAACCAGCCATATGAACTAAACAGTATTGGTATCCCTGAGGCAACCCATCATAGTCCTTTCACAGGATCTTGCTTGTTTCATGCTCCTGCTAACTCCAGAAGCTGCGTTTTGAGCGTCCTGTGACCGTTTCGCTGTGGTCCTAGCCAGTATCTTGCCGACGCGCCTCGCAACGCTGCGTCGCGAAAAAGGCTTTCCCTAGCTTATCGCCCAGCTTCCTGCGTGTGTATAATTGTGCGCTCTTAGTTTGGCCGCTTTTATTGCTTGTGCAACGACAGTTTTTGATTCAATTTTTTAATTTTTTATATGGTAAGTTTAAAAACTTTCTTTAACATTTTTCTCTAATAACAGAATACTAAAAGTTTATTCTGGTAATAATTTTTTCCGTCGGAAACTGGCTTCATGATACCTATTTAATAATAAAATGGACTTTTTTTAATTTTATGTATACTAAAAGATAAATTATGAAGAAATAATATTAGTTTACATTTGACAACATAAAAAAGACGCGTTTAGCATGCACTGCAATATTTTTTTCATCAAATAAGGATTTTTATCACCGATAAAGCACTGTTAACATTATTTTCGTCACAGAAGGTAATTACTGTCATTTTAAATTAGATATGCTCTATTCACTTCGTTTATATGCCTTGAAATCAATAGTGAAATTGACATTAAGTACATATGTGCATAAGGCTTAAAATATGCACACACTGTTAGTTTCTTCCTTCTGAGTTACTTTAAGACACTAAAACACCTGTTAAAGCACGACAAATATTAGTTTTAGTTCTGGCATTTTAAATTTTATGTCTATTTTCTTCAAGTTACCTTATAGAGTGGTTCTGAATAAATAATGATATAGAAGGGACGATTTATTCTATCAACGCGATATTATTTAGAAGAACTACTCAAAAGAAATAATGTAAAACATTCTAAAACAAAGCCATGAAATAATAATGAGAATGTTAAATTAGCTTTTCAATATATGTAATTTTTCTAAAAGAATAGTTTATTCCAAGCACAGCAAGTTAATAAAATTAAAGGTAAAAGAAAGTTTGAAGTTTTTCATTAGCTCTTTGGAAAATGAATCTGAAACTTACAAAAGGTTCATCTGAAATAATTCAAGGTTTCTTAAACTTTTTGATTATTGATACTTGTAGCTTTTACTGGTTCTATTTTAACAATACATGCGCAAAATGAGAAAAAATTAGTCAGCTGTTGTCAATAATTAACAACGCCCATTTTATTTAGTTCGTTGTTCCTTTATTTGATGGATTGTTTTGGTTAAATTTTTCGGTTTAGTTTTAATTCATTTCTCATAATCCGATAAAATTAAACCTTCATATACTTACGTGAATATTGAAAACAATCCACTACCTTTCTTGCATGTTAAGACCCCAATATTAGAATCGATTTTTAACGGACTTCTAAAAGAAGGAGGTTCTAAATTTGACCGCTATGTTTTTTTATGTATGTACGTTGATAACTCCGGAATAATGACACCGATTTGAATGATTTTTTTTTTGCTTTATGTTCAGGAAGTTGCTCCGGTGGTCCATATTAAGCCGCGTCCATATTAGTACAGATTTACGTTGTGTATGGCATGCGGCACAAATTTGTCCGTTCACGAGTGGGGACTCACATAAATTGTATATGAACGCTCACATTTTTCCCCACACAACGTAAATTTTTGCTAATATGAACACGGCTTAGTATTATTTTGGTCGAAATGGGTTCAGTAAAATCCAAGATGGTGCTGAAAATATGGCGGATAAAAAAAAATTTCTTGTGATTTTCTTCAAAATGGTTGTGAGGGAGTTTTCGTGGTCGTACATAACATTTCTAAAATTATTTAAAAGAAAATCAATATGGCGAATTAAAAATTCTACATTTCTCAATTTTGTCCATAATTGGTATAGGGAGTTTCAAAAACCAAACTTAATATTATCAAATATAGGGGATCTCATATAGTGGACTAAAAATTTATCATCTCTAGATGTAAAATCGATATGGAAGAGGCAATATGGTGGTCTAAACATTTTATATTTCTGGATTATGTCCAAAATTGGTACTGAGAGATTTTGAAAGTGTAGATTAAGATTAAAATAATAGTTTAAAATTAAATTTTTGATATTCAATATGGGGTCTTTATAGTGGATTAAAAATTTTTGGTTTTCATATTTCTTTTTTAATTAGTATGGGAGGATTTTTGAAATAGTAGGTGAAGAATTTGAAGTTCATTTTTTACAATTTAATGTAGCAGAGGAATGAAAATTTTACAATTTTCGGATTTTATCCGAATTGTTATTGGAGGGTTCGTGAGGCCTATATTGTTGATTTTAAATTAATTTCTTCGCTCAAAATATAGGGAAAATATGACGGACTAAATAATTTTCATGTCCCAAGTTCATTCAAGGTCAATGTGGGGGGTTTTTGGGGCCTAGATCACGAATCTAAAATTCATTTCTTGAAATTCAAGATAGCGGATTTACTAAAACAGACTAAATATTAGGTTCGTACAATTATTTCAAAACTGGTATTTGGGAAACTCTAAGAATCAAAGGTTATCATTATATTGAGTAAAAAGTAGCAAAATGACGTTTTTTTTTTGAAAAAATTTCGATATTTTTCTTTATTTATAGGTGATAGAACACGATTCTGACCTTGAATTTTCACTATTTTTCCTCACTTTCCCGGAAAACTCAAAAAATCACAAAGCGTCACTTCAAAAGCCCTTTTATTTCTATTAAACACCGAACTTACTTATTTATTTTCAATAAAACTTGTTAAAATATATTGTCTGTAATATATTTCAAATATTTTTGCACACATTTTGGCAAACCAATTAAGAAAAATTTTCATTTTCAACGAAAAATCAAAAATACGTCTCGGAAACGACATCAATCGTCAGGTTATTTAAGCTAATCTTCAGATTCGCGAAAAAGGGCGCAACGTGGCCAGATGTAGAATATTTTCGTGATATAAGCTATAAAATTTGTCCATCTCAGTCAACAACATAGTTTAATTTTTTTAATATTATTACAATTTTTGGGTAAAAATAATCTTAATCAATCAAAATTTTTGGTTAGTTCTAGTTAATTCAGAGTTAGCTTGATTTTTATTAATTTGGAAAAAAACTAACCTAAACAAATCTAAATTGTTCTAGATTTATACTTTTATGAAATAAACTATAAAATGTATCGATTGCAGTTAACAACATAGTTTACTATTTGTAATGTATTAAAAAGGGTAAAATTGATCTTAACCATCCAAAAATTTTGATTAATTCAGATTGGTACAGATTTAGCTTGATTTTTGGTTAGTTTGAAAAACTGAAACTAACCTGAAATAAGTTAAACCGACCTAGATTTGTCCGGCAGAGACTGCGTGGAGGCGGGACAGTCTCTGCCAAAAAAGAATATTAGGGAAGATCATCAGTTTGGGTTAGTTTCAGTTTCTTGAACTAACCAAAACCAAGCTAAAGATATACTAACCAAAACTAACCAAGAATTTTGGGTGGTTAAAGTTAATCTTACTTTTTTTATACATTACAGATATTAAACTATACTGTAAGAAAACAATCGTATCTGCAATCTGGCAACAGCGTCTATAGCAATAAGCACGCCACCTTTATCTGAATTATGTAGGCTATTACTTAATGGCGGAGGCCGCTTTGTTTTTATTACTTTTAATTTGTTTCTTGCTAATTTTCCTGATTTGTCCGATAAAAAAAGTACATATTTTTGAATTTTCATACAGAGGGTGCCATCAGTGTGTAATTTGTGGTTGAAACAAAAGATTAACGATTTGGTGAAAAGAATTGAACCTAAAGTGAAAAGTGATTTTCCCTGTTTTCCGCATCATTGAAGAAAAATTAGGAAAAACCGGAATCGTGTTCTACAACTAACAAGTAGGGGAGAAATATCGAAGTTTAAAAAAAACTCAAAACCAATTGTTACTTCAAAAAATTTTTTGTTGTTCATTTTAGTGTAGTCTTTAACTTTGGATAAAATAACTATATTTTTGCAACCTTAGAAAAGTTACTCAATTCAAAACTAAAAATCTAGAAATAAAATTTTTATAAAAAAATTTAACCGACTTCTAAAAAAGCGCTCAAAAATCGAAAATTAACAATACAAATTTTTAAATGAAATTGAAAGTTGTGAAGTTGGTTCCAAATTATTACTAAATGAAACAATTAACTACTAATAGGACATTCATATGAGCGATGGTAAGAAAGCAATTACCAATAAAGTATTTATTAAAATTTATATGTGAAACACATTTTGTCAGGCATTAAGTTGGCACCAACTTCACGAATTTCAATTTCAATAAAAAATTATATTGTTGTTTTTCACTTTTCCGTGCTTTTTAGAAGTCGGTTCGATTTTTTCATAAAAATTTTATTAATATGCTTCCCAAAATACAGTTGACTTAAAATTAAACAGATTTGAGCATTTCTCGAAAAAAAAATTGTTAGTTTCCAAAAATTTGTAGTCTATTGTGAATTATTTAATAAAATTGGTTAAAGAAATTTAATTTACTTTACAATATTTTTAGTTCTTTTATTACTAAAAATAAATTTATAAAAAATAAATTAAAGTATTATTGTGATTTATTACAGTTAAAATGCCTCCTAAAGAATCAAACCAGTTGAAAATGATTAAGATTTTAGCAGCTAGATACAACTTTTCAGAATTCTTGGAATTATGATGAACGTAGTTTAATTGTTTTCATTTTGCAATTTATTTTGTACGTCCACTGAAATTATTGCCCTTACATATTTATAGGACAGTGATATAAATATTTGTTATGTTTAATATGATTGGTCAGTAAGCTTTAATCCGTTTTACACCAATAAATCTTTACATCTAAATTTAAACCAAAAATGGTGTTACTAAAATATGTTAGATATACAATGAGGACGTAAAGTCTGACATAAATTTCCTTGTTAAAAATCGCAGGGTTTTTTGAAAAATGATCCGGACACGTTGACTTTTTTTTCAATATATTAAATCATACAGAATGATTAGAGAGAAGCTGTGCTTTGATTTGTCAAACAGTGAGCCCCAATTTTTGCATTTTTTTAGCCTCCCTGTAAAATTCTTAACAATTTTCCGTCTAAGTTCATTATTGCTAATTCAGTTAATTTAACCTTATTTTTGCAAATTCTCTCATTATGGGTAACACAGTATCATTTTCCTAAGTATTGCCCAGGGATCCTTTAAAGTGAAGCATTTCATAAAGTACAGTTTTAATTAATTTTATTTTTCAAGTTTGACCATTATTGCAGACTTCCATTTCAATTTTTATTTGCCAATTTTCTTGGAGTTCTAAGATGGAAAGGTGTTCATTATCCTGGTATTTTTTTTTGAGTTTTTGGAGTACCGTATCTTTTACCTGGTTCAGTTATTTTTTTTACCAGAATAAATCTGGATAATGGGATTTTGGACAGTTGGCATGTGTTAACGAAGGAATTCTGTTAGACTCCACAGACATTGGGGTCAACCCAACCGGTTATCTCATTACGTAGTCTACCCTACAGGCCATCTCATTACTATAATCCACCCTACGAGCTAGAATTTAATAGCTTTCCACTATACTCTAGTAATTTGATGCCATAAATCAACATTTGTTTTTTCCAGTTATTGTGTAGTATTACGCCTTTTCTTTAAAATACCTTTGTAGTAATTTGGCGCCCAACGTAGGGCACAAATGTTGATTAAAATTACAAGAAGCATTGTGGGTTTAAGAAACTCGAATTACCTTTTATGAATTTATTTGGTAGATAATTGACCTATTATGTTTATTGATTTTACCTTTTTTATGAATTTACTTACCTTTCAGTGTGGGCTAGTTATTATATATATATATATATATATATATATATATATATATATATATATATATATATATATATATATATATATATATATATATATATATATATATATATATATATTATTGGTTTATTTTTTTTTGCAATTTTAACGTAAAGATGGATAACCAATAGAGCGTTAATTATCTTGTTTTGTCAATATTAATTTTCTTCCGTACCCTTTTTTCGTTTCGTTTTTCATTACCTTCATTGCTTACGTTTTATGCGTACCGTTATTTGTTACCATTTTGTATTTTAGTGTTCTCTATTTTTTTTTTCTCTTTCTTTTTTCTCTTCTGCAGGACGGGCAACTGGTTTGGTGTGGGTCACCGACTTGGCGCGAAACTTGTTCGGCAGTTTATGCTCAACTCGTAAGGAATAGTTCTGCACCGAGTACTGGTGGAGGTAAAAATCCTCCAAATGACGTGGTAATGTTACCCTCAGTGGCGTTTCTTCTATTGCTTTATTCACCGCATTTCTTAATTCTTCTTACTTCTTCTTTGTGTATTCATTCAGTCAGTTATTGGCGTTGACTTATATTTTCTTTATCATTTCCGTATACCTACAGTTTTCTTGTGATAATTTTAGTTTATCTTTACCTTTCCTTGTACTTGATTGTGCTATCGTTCTCTATCTTTATAATTTCTAATATATCTTAATATTAGATTTTATCTTGCAGCCTTTTTCTCATTACTACAAGCTGTCTAGTGTTGGGTGCTACTGGACGCCACTTAGCACCCTCTGGTTTACCAGGGGGCAAATCAGTTTGAAGGATTTAGCATGGGGGACGGAAGTCTGGACCTCTGGAGCCTATTTTTTAGTAGCTTAAATCCCTTTGGCTAGCCAGCAGACCCGAGGAGGGCCAAATAACTCTGTTGGGCCTCAGCTTCAGCTGATTCGTGTGTTGCGACAGGTCAGTGGTAGTGACACCAAGCGGAACACCCTATTTACTTTTCTTTCTTTGTTGTTGTGGTCTGCGGTGCATCTGGGTAACACCTAACGCATCTTTTCGTTTGATGAGAGCTCTTATTAGATTTTGGTTCGGGTGTTGCGCAATGCCAGCTGACTTGCCAGTCTTAGGTCGAAAGAGTGCGTCGGCAGCATCGACTTTGTTACACCGGATGCCTCCATGAGGATCGCGCAATTCCTTGTTTCAGGAAGAACAAAAATTTATAATTTTTTTTTGAGAGTTTCAATTTGGTGAAGTTAGAATTAATTACTTCATTGGTTCTCTAAAGAAGAGGCACAATACCTCACAATAAAGGGAAAAAAATGTTGATTTATTGCATCAAATCGCTAGATTATAGTGGAAAGCTATTATATTCTTACTTGCAAGGTAAATTACAGTAATGAGATAACCACTAGGGTAAACTACCAGGATAACAAAAGACTTTCAATCTCAGAATCCCAAAAATTGACAAATAAAAATTGAAATTGAAGTCTGCAACTGTTTTGGCCGAATGAACTCAGGAAAAAGTGAAAATTAAGGCAAAATAACCTCGATTTATAACTATGGCCTAGCTTGCGCACTAATCGGCTTCCGTTAGGCGTGTTCAATTGTCATGTGTGAAAAGAATGACACTGGGCTAAAACAGTCGACTGAAATATATTTGTTACTTAAGCTAATTCGTTAATCATTAAAATTTTTCACTCAAAACAAAAGTAAATCAAATTAGTATCCCAATAGATATTTTTAAATTAAAGAAATACGTTTCGAATAAAGGAATTTCCCGCAACCCAACATACATACAATTCCACTCAAGTCTCATTGAACAGAAAAAAAAAGATCTATGTGAATAAAAAAAAGGTAGCAATAAGTTCAATATCGATAAGAAAATACCTAAGCACAGTGTAGTGAAATACCGAATAATAACCTAAATTTAAAAATAAAATTAATTAAAACTGTATTTCAGGAAATGTTTTTCTTCAAAGAATCCCTGGGAAATACTTAAGTAAAATGATAGTGTTGCCCATAAAGAGAGTATTTGCAAAAATAAGGTTAAATCAACTGAATTAGCCATAGTGAACTTAAACGGAAAATTAAACCGTGACAGTACTAATTAGTATGCAATGCAAGTTTAATAGCATCGTTTTCGCAGTATTCAAGTTTATAGCTATGTCTTTACAGTTGATATGGTGATTATCTTGCACACTTAAGAATACGTCTACTTTTTTATCATCACTAGTTGCTGGTCAACTGATTCTTGTGGTATCTCAAACATGATCAATCCGATGAAATTTCTACTCAATCTTACTTAATATCGATTGTGAAATTGACTGGAGATTATGATGTTTTTCTTGAAGTAAGTGGCATACTTGTTCTTGGGTTCTTACCCTATCGCCATAAATTATTCTCTATGTCTGAGTAAATTTAATTTTCAGTTAAAATTAACTCAAAGTTATAATTTAACAAAGGAGTAGGCCATTAAATCAGTTAGGCAGGTAAATAATTAGTCTATTTTGTTTCACGTTTTAACTGTCGATGAATCGAAAATAGCTACATTTAGGTATTTGATGTGTAAAAAAAGAACTTTTCAGAGTTTTACAGAATGTGAAGTGTACAAAAATACTGATGTCACTATTCAAAAAATCAAAGTTAATTATAGTGCAGCCTCTTTTGAGTCACCCTATAAAATTTAATATATAGGAAAAAATTTCTATCAAATAAACAAAGTCTAACCTGAGCAATTTTTTAAAATACGTAGCATTTTTTAAATAATGAATTTATTCCACATTATAAGTTAGACTAATGTCAGTTATTAAATTTGGCTAAAAGATACAGAATTTGTTGTATCAAAACAAAATTTTCGATTTATTGTCGCCAAAATAATAATCAAAAAAATTTTGAAAATCTTTTTAAAAAAAATTTGGTGGGGAAGCACCCTACACAAACGAATTCATTAGCACAGCTGGATGAGTAAACTAGCTGAAAAAACCATATAAAATTTTTTAACAAATAGTGGCACTGGATATATTTTATTATGTATTTATTATTTTCATTTTCAGTCTTTTTCTTTCCCCATCTGTTCTTTTGGTTTTAAGAAAATAATTAAAATAAACTCTTTTCAAAATTTATCGGTTATTTTAAATGTTTTGGTTATATTATCCTTGAAAATTCGCCTCTGTATGAAGCCACTATTCCATTTAATCCATTGTCACAATGTCACAATATTTTGTTAGTTTGTTCTATTAGATTTTCTTCTCTGAAATATTAGGGGAGAATCAAATATTAACAAGTTAATGTGACTAGCTTTGGGGAGATGTATTCTCTGAATTTATATTTAATTCAATTTATGAAACGAAAATACTTCTAGCTGTTGGTAGTTAGCCGATGTTTTAGCGTTATAATTTTTAAATAGACACTTTTTACTACGAATAATAAATTGCAAAAAAAACAGTCGCCTCAGTCAAACGCATATAGCATGATTTTTTAAAGTGATATTATATAGATATTAAACGTGTACTTCGGTAGTTGACCTTCGTCAGAAACTGTGGAGAGACTTTGGTGCAAAGGTGCCAGTTGACGAAAGACGTAACACAGCAAAACATAAATAATATTTACAAGCCATATTTTTACGGTGAAAATATTTTTATAGAGTGTTCGAAAAATACGTATACAACGTTTGATAAGAGAATCCTAACGTCAAAATAGGTCGGTTTAAGTTAACTTAGTTGTATCCGATACTGCTTCGTTTAGGAGGTAGAAGAAGTCAGTTTTAAGAAAATATTGATTTTTCCTAGATTTTTTGAAAACGTAACTGATTTAAATTTTGGTGTGTAGTTTAACACTATAATATGAAGTTTTTTAGTGGTATAGCAACCGACTATTAAATGGTGTAAGTGTTATACAAGTGACGTCACTGGTAAACATCGCTTCTGTATTTGAAAGCTTTTACCACTTGAAAAATTTTTATTTGATGAGCGGCTTTACCAGGAGAACAATATTTTCAATTACATATTTACACCAATTTGCTGTAACAATAAAACAATATTTAAAACAAATGTTGGGAGTACATGTATGAATCTTCAAACGAGTGAAAAAAAATAACTAAAAAGAAAATATTAATTAAGCGAATGTGCAAAAAGGCCGCAGTTTTGCTGAATACACTCATTAACACTTTTTGAAAAATCGAACCTGACTTTATCTATCTAATATCTCAGGATTATCAAAAAGATTGCGAGCGTTTAAAATGAGCATCAATAATTATTCGCTGGTGTTTACCGAAGTCTTGTAAACTTCTGTTTTAAGAGCACTCCAGCAAAAGAAATCACACATATTTACATCTGGCGAACGTGGTGGCTGTCTTACTGGTGCCTCATTGTATCTTCCAATTCATTGATTGGGATATTAGTCGTGTCAATATTGCCGAATATCAACGGAAAAATGAGGTGGGGCAACATCATTCATATACTATAGTTGTTGCCGAACTAAATAGTTAAAATTTCTTGAGACCTGGTAATGTGTTTTGTATAAAATTTAGATAAATATTTCCATTTATTCTATCTGAAATCATAATATGACTAATATGGTAGCGATCAATAATACCTGCTCTGCAGTAAACAAAATTTTTCTACCAAAATTTGAATCACGAATTCTTTTGTTTCGAAAAAATTCTCAAAATATAGGACGTATCGTATTTTTGTGACATCGCTGACCTCCCCCCCCCCCCCAAAGAGAGAGGCTGGATCCGCCCCTGTTAAGAACATGTTAACCTGCTCGAAATACGTATCCTTGATTAATAGTAAAATAGGCCTAGAAATTTAGAATGTTAATCTTACTTTAGTCGACTTCTTAGATAGTGACGGCAACTCGTCAACAGTGAAATTGTTAAATGTCATAGGAACAAAGGCACTCAAAATATTATTGTGACAAGAAATTTTTATTATTACCATACTTGGTGTATATATGTGTATATATGTAATTGAAAATATTTTTTTCCTTGCGAAATTGCTCATCCACTGAAATTTTTTCAAAAGGTTAAGCAGCTTCCAAACATATCCGATTATCCGATAAAAATATCTAGGTTATCATAAAGTTTATGACATAAAAGATTAGAAGCGATGTTTACAAGTGACGTCACTTTCATAACACTTACACTCCTTTATAGCCGGTCGCTCTACCACTAGAAAACGTCATATTATAGTGTTAGATCACACACCAAAAATTAATATTTTCTTTGACGTCTTCTACCGCCTAAAAATAAGTTGTCTTAAATCAACCTATTTGGATGTCAAGAGTATGTCATCAAACGTTTGATACATATTTCCAAATTTAAAGAAATGATAATCCTAATCGGAATGTCTGAAATTGGAGATCAGGAGTAGGTCAACTAAATTAGGTTTTTGAATACTTGAAATTTCCTGTATACGATGTTGCATAAAAGTATGCTGCCTCGGAGTTAGGAAAGATTCTGCTAAGTTGTGCCCTTTGACGAGTGAGTATGGTTGATAAGTACTAAGCTTATTTGCTGACCATATTCTCTTGTTTTTAGGGTCTGAGCCCTGAGGATGGTCTGTTAGACCGAAAACGCTTGGCCGATATTAATAAAAACATACACTGAAATACAAAACCCGTCTATTTCTTAAGATTCTGCTAGCCTTAGAAAAAGAATCTGCTAAAAAGCAGTTGGTTAAACATTCCAGGAACTCACTTTGTATTTAGAAACATCGTTTAGGAACTTGGCTAGAAGTTTGAGGGGAGTAAAGCTATGGTGGCTGGTATCAAATTCCTGAAAAGAGGATCTGGAATAATCACTATATGTGCTCAAGGTACATCAAGTACTAGTTAAAACTACAAAGATCAAGAAAGTGGCCAGATGTAATTAACTTATGTTTCAGTTGAAAAACGATTCTGCAAACACTTCTTTTTTCTCCTCTAACGGATATTCTAAATTTATATATCTAAGGATCCACACCTAGCCCCATACGAAAAAACAATTACAGGGGAGGTCTACTACTGAATTTTGAAGATGATAATGTGTCAATTAAGGAGACTGTAGATTCAAAAATTTCCAGTAGAACGAGACATCAGCTTCCGTACAAAACTGGTTTTCTGCCAATGTAGATATGTTAGTTTAAGAAACTTCGACGTCCTAATGGTCTATATTTAAATCATTTTACCTACTAAGTGTGTCGCTAACAACTCCAAATACCTTATCGTGGCGATCCTTCAAGTCGCTAACAAAGCAGTGTACGCAGATTAGCATTAAAAATATTTGAAGAAACTAAGTCCTTAAATAATATCTAAAGGTTTTAGATAATGGACCATTGTGAAATTAAACTGTCAAAAATAGGAAAAGGTAATTTATGATAAAAGCTTTGGTTTACTACTTGCTTTTATTGATATGTATCACCCAGAACATACACAGCGGAAGTAGAAAATATTAAATTTTAAATTTGTAGAAAATTCGATTAGTCGACATTACACATGAAGTTAAGAATATTGTAAATATAAATTCATTTTTTTATCATTATAAAAAGATATTAGAGGGGCGTCTAATGTAGGGTGTGCTTAGTTTGACGTATCGCTATATAATTTATGTACACCGATTTCTTCAAAATGACTCCTTCGATTTGAATTAAATTTTTTGTGTCATATTCTGGAAGTTGCTGCTGCGGTGTCATATAATTTTTGTTGAATCGGTGCAGTAAAATATTGAAGGCAAGAAAAATAATATTGCCCTATTTCTCCTATAACTGACGTGGGGGGGGGTCAAGGATGAAGATTTTCCATTGTTTTCTAAAAATAGACATGGGAGTTTTTGACGGCGTAAATTTAAAATTATTTTCTTCATTCATTCATTCACTATAGCAGATCCAACATAACGTGCTTTAAAATTATTTTGTTGAAATTAAGTATAGTATATCCAATATAGCGGACCAAAAATTTTACATTCGTTATTATAAACAGCATAAGTCAACTTGAAAATCATGGTTCTTGGGTTTAAATCGTGTTAAATTGGAATTGTTATCCGATGTTTTGCCTACGATTACACGAGCATATTCAGAAATCTTTGCTTTACGAAGTTAAAACACTGAATGACCATCGAGGAACAACAGCCTGGTATGTATACCTGACTCAGCGATTCGTGATTCAGTGTTACAATCAATTTCCATGTGTAATACAAACTGTAACCTGTTTCTCCATTAATATTATTTGGATATTTACCAACTTAGATGGATTCGAAATTTTATATTTAAAGAAACCAGACACTGACGCTAGCACCATAGTTTTTTTTTACATTAAAGGTTTAACTTCAGCAATGCTGGTATTCAGCTACTGCAGATTTTACATGTTGGTTCTTTTTAATGCATCTTCCGTGTTCCTTAAACCTAGCGGATATAGGCCATCCTATTTCATCCACATACATTTTACCAAAAGAGCAATGTTTCTGGTAAACGCCTTCTGTTTGTAATGGTATTGAGTCATATGATGACTTGAAACATTGTCCAACTTTCTTATATGTGTTGAAAATTGTGCGAATGTTTGATTTTCGGAGCAATCGCGCATTCTTATCGGTGATTCTATGTACGTTAGGTAATACAACACTGCCATAGGGGAAATATTTATGAAATTTTGTTAAGGAGCTGGGTTTTTATATTTATTAATAGATCGTCTAATATCTTCAACGCAATGTCCGTTGACTCTCAGAGCATTAGTCAGTTTTTCTCTTCCTGATTTTAGTGATTGTTCGTCACATATTAAAGGAGCTCTATCTACCAAAGAATTAATAACAAATTGTTTTTGAGAAAGACGATTGTATAACGTTGCATTAAGAGATCGATTTATATGTGTTGGTTTTCTGTACACGAAATATTCTAATTTACTATTATTTTTCTTTTCTACTAGAGAAATACACGTTATTAATTTAATTTTAAATTATCGTTTTCGATTAAAATTTACAAAACAGTTTGTTCACTATGAAATTTATAAAGCTAATTATCATATCAATTATAACCTAAAGGTGTACTATTAATAATATCAATATACTGATGTAATTAATATGAGGAACCACGTTAATTACGTTTAGGTATCAAATATTATAAAAGGGTTTTCAAAAACCTGATTATTTCACATATAACAATTTAATTTTAGTCTTTATTCAGCTTTCCTTAATCCTCTCCGATATAACACTTTCCCGTATTTTTTAGGAGCCGGTTAAAATATGAATAGAGAATTAAATTTTTAACTTGAGCTAAGTAGTTTACTTTGGCAAAAACCTTTTTCATACTCAATATTCAAGAGTAAGTTTTTACAATAAATACTTGTTCTATAAAAGTATTTTGCTCATTTTCTGCCATAAAAGATATATTATTTCTATGAATCTCACTCTTCCTAAATCTCTCCATTGGCCGGTAAATTAAGTCCATCAAAAATGTTGACACCCTCTTTCTCCTTCGGAATTTTATTTCCAATATCGAACTTCTTAAGTCTTCATAAATGAGGTTGTTACCTATATATTTATTTTATATCAATATGACGTAAAATCCGTACCCATAAAATTGTCATAAAATAATACATTTTTTATGGTTAAAATGGAATAAAGTAATTGTTTGCTTACCGTTCCAGATGGTATACGTTCACACTCTTCTTATTAAATAAAAGATTTGACAACACTAGATAAAGAAATCCCATTTAGACACATTAAGATGACCAGAAGTCAAAAATATATCAAAGAATATGTACGCAGGAGGTGAGAAAGCTCCCAAAGTAAAAGAAAAATTACTCCCTAATGTAAATGTTCTCCTATCCAGTCCATGTCTCGTGACATAATATTTCTTTCGGATCATCTAATAAATTGCCGATTGTCTACACCAATAATATAATACTATTTTCTTCTTTCGAACTCTTTCTAAAAACCGGAAAAAATTGGATAATCATTAGGAACAGTGAATGAAATAAAAAATTTGAGTTTTTAAAAATTATTTTCCATATTGAATAATAGTTCAAAACAAAAAACTAAAACATAATCATAAAACATTTACAGATGAACATTATTAAAACTAAAACCTACACAAAATAAAGTATACAAAATGAACACAATAATACGAAACATGAAAAATACCCACAATGAGAAATTTTTGCCTATTTGGTAGAACAAAGAAATTCAAAATTTGGTTCGATATCTGAAATTTTGAGTCTTAAATCGGATTCTGCGTTTAACCTATTTCTGTACTTATCTTTCAGATCAGTGTATGTTGAAAATCCTTTTTCACATAGATATGTTGTACAACAGGGGTAAAAAAAACTTTAATGACTTTTTCCGGCTAAACAGAATACTTATTTCTCACACTTAACAAAAATCAATTAAAAAATGGTCTCTGAAAATAGTTTTTAAGGAATCTGCAAAGGATAAATGAATGAGATTTTCTTTTTCCAATAAAGTTAAAGAAGTTATATGTGCTTGAAAAGGATTTCGTATCCAGTTGTTCGATCCAGATATTATTAGGAAAATAGTCCTTGAACGTTAATTGGAGTTGTTTGAGATGTTCATTAGTATCCCTTTTAATATTTTGATTAAGATGAATTTCATTTTCTAAATGGTACTGAGAGAACAAAAACATTAATTCTCATTCACTTGCAGACACTAAATCCAAAAGTTGAACTTTTTTATATGGCTATTCTTTCATCATGCACATTGGAAATGGTTACACCTGAGCCTTGTAAAGACAGATTTATATCGTCTAATTTAGAAAAAATATCGGCTAAATATGCAAGTTTTTGCAGCAAAAATATCAGATACCCAACAGAATAAATGAAATGGATGGTCAAGAAAAATGCTTGAACTTCAGGCTTCAATTCAAACAACTGGGTCAAAACCTTGTCACAACAAAGTCATTTAACTTGTGTATGAAGTAATAAAGAAACGTGGAGGCTTCCAAAGTCTTCACAAAGCGCACCGAATAGACGAGGGGTTGTAGTTCGAGATTTCATAAAATTTACAATTTTTACTGTTGCTTGTATATGAATATAGCAATGAGTCCATTGAATGTTCTCGTTGATCGTCTTTGCCTGCACCACATAACCAAAAGATGTCCCGGCCATTAATTTTGCACCATCAGTGCCACAGCAAAACAAAAAAACACAATTTTTTTTTTCAAAATGGTCATATATCATATCTAAAATTGCTCCACCTGTCGTATAGGTTTCCAGTGGTTTTGGAAATAACTTGAATGGAATCCTTAGAAATATATCTAACATAGACAGGCAACAATGCATCGTGTGCTACATCGGTCGACTCGTCAAGCTGAATAGCAAAATAATTCAATTTTATTCTTTTTAAAAGTTCATTTTCAACATAATTTGTCACGTTATTAATTCTCCGCTACACTGTGTTGATAAAGGAACAAGGCCAATTTTATTTCCTGCTTCTCCTACAAGCATACATTTCATGATGTCTTTAGCACACGGTCCAATCAAATTTTCTGCCGATGTAGTTGTCCAGATCTTGCAATTCTGTAACTAATTCGAAATGATGCCTCGAAAGCCATTTTATTATCTTCATCTAAACCTGTTAGAAAATAAGAAACACTAACTAGGCTTTTATTACTTGTCAATTTTCTTTTAAAATACTCAACAGGTTTATACTTGTGATCTGGATGTCTTATTTCAAGGTGTCTACGAAGAAGACGTGGTTTTAAACTGCAGTCGGCCAGGATTTTATTACAGATTGCACAAAGCGGTTTAGGTTCTGACTACTCTCTGGTAAAATAAAAAATCATAGTCACTGTCATATTTTCGTTTATTTCCTTTTTCTTACCCTTTTTTCTTTGCTTTCAGTCTGGCGAGACGGTAGTTCACTACAACTGCTATCCTGTCTTGGTTTCAAATCAGGGACTAAAGTAGATGAATCAATTGATTGTTTTTCGCCTTTTTTTTTCAGATTTGGCAAAACTACCCGTTTTAAACCAACGATCCATCATAAATTTACAGAGCAATAATTATTTACTTTCACGTTCGACATGCGCACGTGCGATTTGTAAAGCTTGGGAATTTGTTGTAATTTGAAGAAGAAATCACTAAACTAGTTTTATGTATACATTACACATTAACTACAAACTTATTTATCTTTTCGAAATCACCCAAGGTTCTTAAGCTCATCGTACAATTCAGTTCGATCCTACTCTTTCTTATATGGGACTGTGACATTTTTAACCGACTTCTAAAAGAAGGTGGTTATCAATTCTTCGACTATGTATTTTTTTATGTATGTACACCGATTACTCTGGAACGGCTGCACCGATTTGAATGAAATTTTTTACGTTATGTACAGGAAGTTGCTGCGGTGGTTCCATATTTTTTTAGATGAAATTGGTGTAGTAAAATCCAAGATGGCGCTTACAATATGGCGGCCAAAAAAATTAATTTTGTCCGATTTTCTCCAAAATTGGTATAGAGGAATTTTCAGGGTTGTACTCAACGAACCTGAAATTATTTTTAAAAAATTCAAAATGGTGGATCCAATATGGCGGACAAAAAAATTTAATTTTGTCCAATTTTCTCCAAAACTGGTACGAGGGAGTTTTTGGGGCCTCACATAACGAATCTGAAATTATTTTTAAAAAATTCAATATGGCGGACAAAAACCAATTCTGTCTGATTTTCACCAAAATTTTTTTAAAATTCAATATGAAGGATCCAATATGGCGGATAAAAAAATTGATTTTGTCCAATTTTCAAATTTAAATATAACGGATATAAGGTGGAGGACTAAAGATTCCACATCTCTCGATTTTGTCTAAAATCAGTATTGGTGGATTTTTGTTAATGTTAATTACGAAATTAACATATTTTTTGAGAAACTCAATCTAGCCGATGGTGCCCTAAAAATTTTACATGTTTCGACTTTCTCCAAAACTGATATAGAGGGTTCTTGAGGATGTAAATTATGAATTTAATAGTTTTTTTTCTGGATTCAATATGGATTCAATAGCTGACTAAAAATTTTACATTTATTGATTTTGTTCAAATGTGGAACTGAATCGTTTTCGAGGATATAAATAGTGAATATAAAATTATTTTAAGAAAACCTAATATGTCAGATGCAATATGACAGTTTAGAAATTTTAAATTTCTGGAGTTTATCTAAAATTGGTACTAGGGGTTTAGATTTAGATTAGATGAAGACGTTAAAAATTATTTTTTTGAAATTCAATATGGCGGATCCAATATGGTGGGTTGAAAATTTTACCTTATTCGCATTTTTTCAGATTTTGTATTAGGGGGTTGGGGGGTGGTGTATTACGAATATGAAGTTAATTTTTTACAATTATTAGGTTGATAAGATACAATATGAGGGACTAAAAATTTTACATTTTCCGGTTTTATCTAAAATTGATATTGCAGGGTTCTTGGTACGGGCGTATACAAACTCAATATGCAATATCGGGCTAAGAAATTTACGTCTCAAATTCTTTAAATATTGATATTGGAAGGTTTTGGGGCTTATATTACCAATCTAAAATTAATTTGAAATTTAAATTAGTGGATTTACTATGACAGACTAAATATTTGTTTGACACAATTTCATTGGTATTTGGAGAACTCTAAGAATCAAAGAATTTTTAGTGGTTCATTTTAGGGTGATTTACAATTTTGGATAAAATGGGTACTTTTTTGCCACCTTGGAGTCATTGCGAGGTACACTGATCTCGATTAGCACTTAGTTCAAATAATTTATGGATATCATAATGAATTTTGAAACTAAAAATAGAAAAATAAAATTTTTATTAAAAAAATTGAACCGACTTCTAAAAGTGCGCTAAAAAGTGAAAAATAAATAGAAAATTTTATATGAAATTGAAATTTTTGAAGTCGGCGCCAAATTATTTCTAAATGAAATAAATAACTACTAATATATACAAATTATGGTAAGACAGCAATTACCAATAAAGTATTTCTAATCTGTTTAAGCGAATCACATTTTGTCTGGTATGGGTTTGGCGCCGACTTCAAAAATTTCAATTTCATATAAAAATTTCTATTTATTTTTCACTTTTTAGCGCACTTTTAGAAGTTGGTTCAATAAACCCTCCCGTTTAAGAAATGCTGCATTTAGTGATTTGAAAAAAAAAATGCATTTATTTGTTGAATGATAAATATTTGAAGTGGTTCTTCATATATTTTTATACAAAATTTGATATGTTGCCAAACCATGCCTAATATATATGATACCCCTTAACCACACAACATCCAGCATAGTTCAATCTAATAAAGCAGAAGGAAGTTTAATTACAAAGCCAATGTTTTAGAACGTCATTATTATCGCTCAGCATGGTAGAACACTGTGAAGGGAGGACGTTGCCAGTATTTAATTAAATAATTAAATTTAAGTTTAACGAAAACCCCATAGTACTGTCACGATTTAAAATCCAAATAACTGTTACATTCATTTTAAAGATATGTTTTTAAATAATCGAAAAAATAATAAATATACGTAGTGTTTTTCGGTGGATGGCATAGCATTAATTTAGAAATAGACATAATTTGTTTAACCAGAGATGGAGTTAGAATGTTTATTGATCTTAGACAAGGTATTTTTTACACTCCCAGTTAACCTAAAAAACTGCAGTTATATATAACACACATGTATATGCATTTTTCGTTTTCATTTGCATATTTTTACCCTCTGAAACAACGGGTAACCCTTTCAGTGACATTGAAATCAATCTATATGACCCCAAGCCATCATGACAACAAACAATTTGAGGTCATTACAGAAGATTAAAGTTTGTGGAAACAAAATAAACTGAAACTATCATTTGGATCATTTATTTAGTAAATTTACGACAACACTCCAGGCAAAAATCTACACAATCTTACAGTTTGTGAGTAAAAATATAAGGAAGGATTATAAAGAAGGTAGAAAGGCAAGCCAGTAAAAAATAGTCGAATTTGGCAGAAAAAATTCCGCGAATTAATATATTGATTCTGAGCACTACTGAAGTGTGCAGTAGGCTCATTAAATAATGAACTAAAAAAGAATTCAAAAATCAGTAGGCAATTAGAGAAAAATTTAATCATAAAAAAGTTTTTATTGAAAATCCTAATCCGAAGCTAAATAGAAAATTGCTTCGAATTAGCAGAAACCTCCAATCACAAACATAATGATAGCTGTCAAAAAACAGTTAAAGGTAAAGAGTTTTTCTATAAAAGTAAGCTGCAGACAAACCTTGTGGTCATGAAAACTATTTTACGCATAATTAAATCGAAAGAGACGTCACAAATCTTCGATCAAACAAAATTGAAATTCCTAGTCGCAACATTATATGTACCTATATATTAGTATTTTTACCTCATTGTCCATGTAGGGAAGATCGTCATTATTTAAATAAACTAAATTAACCATGTAAATTATTTATTTAATTTAACTCCAAACCTGCTTTCAATAAAAACTTGGAATATATTTTTTTCATTGTTAAATTTAATTTTAAGCGTTATTACCGTAATAGTAATCATAGCTTGGAGATATATTACCAATGCTATCGACATGTATGTACTCCGATGTAATCAATATACAGAGCAGTGTTATATGCATATGACTATTAAGAGAAATTTGTGCTCTCGTTGTCCATGTAGGGAAGATCGTCATTATTTAAATAAACTAAATTCACCATGTAAATTATTTATTTAATTTAACTCCAAACTTGCTTTCAATAAAAACTTGGAATATATTTTTTTCATTGTTAAATTTAATTTTAAGCGTTATTACCGTAATAGTAATCATAGCTTGGAGATATATTACCAATGCTATCGACATGTATGTACTCCGATGTAATCAATTTACAGAGCAGTGTTATATGCATATGACTATTAAGAGAAATTTGTGCTCTCGTATTTCATGGACGGCCATGGCTTAGTTGGTTAATGTTTCAATACCTAAGGACAAATATCTTAAAATATCATTATTTATTTATTTTAGTTAGTGAGTTAATAAAAAGTATATTAGAATATGAAAGAATATCGCACTTTCCTCATTGAAAATGGCTCTCAGTCAAATTTTCTGAGACTTAGGATTCTGGTAGACTATAGCGATTAAAAAAACGTTGGGCGCCAAATTGTAAAAGTTAAAGAAACTGTTGGATGTCATATTACCACTCATTACAAATGCTCGAAAAAACTGAATCAGTTAAATAAATAGGAATCAAATAAAGTAGAACTAGAGAAAAATAGGTATGTTTTTTATTTTTCACAAAAATTAATCTAGTGGGTGTTCTTCCGTACCTATTTCTCCACTTATCATTGAACCCCAAATTGACCCATTCAGTTAGCTCATGTAGAGTAGGGAAGGTTATAGTAGATAAAAAATAGGACTCCACCCACTTTAAGGTTGGTTCCTCCTAGTAGGGAATAAACTGATATCTCTAAAGTGAGAAAGATCTAGTTTAACCTAGCCACAGAAATGGACCACATATTATGAATAAATATATTTAAAAAAATTTAACAAAAGTTTAACTAATAACAAGGTATCTAGCTTATTTTGCTTACTGACTGACTGACTGACTCCGTAGCACTCCAACTCATGGTGGGTCTTGGCTGCCTCGACTATCTGCCTCCACCTGGATCTGTCTTGTGCCAACTTCCTCCATTCTTGCTGGTCAACTTCAAGGATAGCTAGATTCTTGTAGATATTATCTCTCCATCTAAGCCTAGGTCTTCCCAGTGGTCTTTTTCCTTGTGGTGCTTCCTCCCATACCCGTTTTATTAGTTGATCGTTTTGACTTCTTTGTATATGACCTGCCCATCGTAGTCTTCTGGACTTTATTTCTTGAATGATGTCAGAGCTTTGATATATTTGCGCAAGCTGTATGTTGTTTCTCATTCTGTGACGGCCTATTTCAAGGTCTCAGTATGGGCCATATATGATGTGCAGGATTTTTCTCTCAAACCTTCTTAGCAGCTCCGTATCGTGGACTGTCAGGGTCCATGTTTCACTGGCGTAGATTGCTACTGGTCGTATTATTGTTCGATAAATTTCGGTTTTTGCCGTTCTAGTGGTAAATTTTGACTTCAGCAAGGTTTGTATCGCAAATGTACATTTATTTACTTGTGTGATGCGCTGTTCAACCTCTTCCTGCATATTCTGTTTGCCGTTATCACTGCGCCCAGGTACTTGAAAACTCACACATGCTCAAAATTATAGTCATCCATGGTGACGTTCTGCCTGATTCGGTCTCGGGCCGGGTTGCGGGAGACATGCATGTCTTTAGCCTTTCCTTCATTTATTCGGAGCCCTATTCTCTGAGCTTCTTTTTCTATCTTTATTAAGTTTTCCTTCACACTGACTGTGCTTTCTCCTATTGCGCCCATATCATCGGCGTAAGCCAAAATACGTTTAGAACCACTTGGCCCAAAAACCTCCTCGTCAACTGATACTGTTCTTATGGCTTTCTCCAGTGCAAGGTCAAAACAGTACTGGCGCCAAAGCATCTCCCTGTTTTAATCCTCTGTTGACAGAAAATGTATTTTGCTGATGTAATAAATGGTTGCTAAATATTTAGGTTTTATCTTTTATTAAAAAATGCTTTAATAATAATAGTGATAAGCACAGTATATTACTCTAAATTACACTGTATATATATTATAAATCGTAACATCTATAGAAATATCCCACAATTATTTAGCACCAAAAAAAATGCTAATGTATTTAACCGCAAATAGTCCGCTAGTGAGCGGGCATACGTCCAAAATTTAAAAAATTAATGTTATACAACCTGCATTGAACCGCAACCTTAATATGTAAGTTTGCTGCAATTTTGGGTTGTTTGTCTATACTGCTTCGTGTATTACCGACATCATAATCATGTTTACTTAAATTAGTAATTAATCATTAATTTTCAAATAATTCAATGAGTTAGTAAAAAAAAACTATAACTTTAAAATCGCTTATCTCAACTGTCATTGACGTGGCTCCAGGCGAGATCCAGCTGGTAACTCGTGTTTGATTGAGTACGAGGAACGAAAACTGGCTGTCACAGCTACAGTTGGAATGTCTGTACCATCTTGGAGGAAATGAGAGAGCAGACAAATTAAAATAGATGAACAATAGACAATAGAGAGATGGAAATGGTGACGAAAATACAGAGGGAAGGAAGAGAAAAGAAAATCGCTGAAAGATAAATCACATGTTATTGATAGATCGATGATAGATCAATGGGAGATCGATGACAGATCAATATTGGTTATTTTAATAACATAATGGAGTGACGTATGCAGGCGCTCATTTATATTTTTCGCTAAATGCTGATGATAAATAACATAATGGACAGCAAGTACATTTAATATTGCTGGTTTCAAATGCGCTATTAATTCTCTATGACGTTCTGTCATTGCTGAAGTAGCAGTAGTACCAGCTAAGAAAATATTATATATACAAATTTCTATTTCTTCCAAAAAAAATTCGTAATCTGAAATTTTCTCTTCCTATTGGTTTCCAAATTGCTGGAGAAAAATAATTTTTGACAAGCTCTTTATTCTTTTATGAATTATGTGTATACTGAAAGTAGTGCTTCGTTAGTTAAAACAATTAACTTATGCAAAATTTGAACGTCTTTAAGTGTTTCATAAAGACATTTCAACGTCTTTAACCATTTCGTCAATTCTTCTTTGCACTGAATTAATTTTCCTTACGATGTTTTATGCATTTTTGAAAAACAATGTTTTATATGTACATCTTTCACTACCGGAAAGATTAATGCTTCACCAATTTGTAGTCACGGTTTCAATAGATTTACTTACTAATTGTCCAATTTTATATTATTTATTACGATTAATGACTTATCACTTACATATAAGGATTATTAGAAAAAGTCACAACAAGTAAGACTGATTTCTAGATCCCCAATTTTTATAAATTTGAATTGCATACAAGGCATGCTTTGGTTTATTGCAGTGTGTAAACAACTCACTACAAGCCTCTATATTCTTGTCTTAACTAGCCAGTTTACGTGAATCGCGTAATAGTTGTCATTACTTAGAAACTTGCACAGACTTGTCACAGATAAAATTAAAACGAATTATAATTCTAAATGACATTTTAAAAAACTGGTGAGTTGTATTATTAATTTCTCCAATGTGCCACTTTGACTACCTTAACCCCCCCCCCCCCCAATTGCCCCTTCTGTTGTTTATGGATGTGCCTCTTTAGCAAATATTAGAAATCTGAAATCATATTCAAGATGTTTCATGAGTAAAAGTGCCAGTGTCATCATATTTCGAACAAGTACAACTTGACAGGGGAAAGAATATATATAAAACCTGCGGAATTGGAAATAAAGGTCAATATGGTCGAAGATTTACAAGGATTCTTTAGATTTCGCAAACATTAATTTATTCGTTACTTTACAAACCGACTTTATGAAATGAAAGTAATTCTTTCAGTTCATCATATATTTCCGAATATCTAAACAATGGAAAATTTCTTCTTAATAAACTTTTTTCTATTTTTGATAATAGAGGTTTTTTATATTAATTAAAGCTAACTCCAAAACATTGCTCTCATATATATGATCAAGTGCCAGTCATTTAATTATCTCGCCAGGGACGCATTTTCGAAAAATATATTTTAGATGAAAATTGTAGTCCAAAGGAGCCTTTTAACAGTTACCTTTGGTTTAGCCTTGACACCGACCTTAAAGAAGATTTCAAACTTTAGCCGACACATGTATTTTTTATTTTAAGAATAATAAGGGGAGAAAATTGTTCTTCCAAAAGTATGAATAATTTGGAGGTTTAGAAATCGTCTGGTGGTCACTAGAAAGTAAAATTTTCATTCTTTCACATAAATTTCTTGCCAAAAATATTTATTTTTTATTTCAGAAATCGAAAGTGAAGAAAATTTCGCATCCAACGGTATAAATCTGGAGACAATTTAAAGGTTTTATTTCAAAGTAACCCTTAAAATATAAATTAAGATTTTTTCTGTACTCATAAAATAAGTTACGCAAAGTTATAATTTACTTATAGCCTTTATAATTATCAAACTATAATGTAAATATAGAGTTAATTAAAAATTATTATTAACTAATTAGAGATATTACAATGATACTCTCAAATTTTCAGATATTGTTATTGAGAGCAATATTTTGGAGTTAGCCATAATCAGTATAAAAAAACCTCTACTATAAAAAATAGAAAAAAGTTTATTAAGAAGAAATTTTCCATTTCCATTAGAAATTAGAAAATATACGATGAATCCAAAGAAAAACTTCCCTTTGTAAGTTTACAAAGTCCGATTGTAAGCTAACTAATAAATCAATATTTGCAAAATCCATAGAATCCTTGTAAAATCTTCGGCCATGTTGACCTTCATTTTCAATTCCGCATGTTATATATATATATATATATATATATATATATATATATATATATATATATATATATATATTCTTTCCCCTGACAATTGTACTTATTCGAAATTTGACGACATTGACACTTTTACTGAAGAAATACACTGAATATTAGGGGAGGGGGGTTAAGGTAGTCAAAGTGGCATATTGAAGAAATTAATAATAAAACGTACCAGTTTTTTAAAATAACATTTAGTATTATAATTCGTTTTAATTTTTGTCCGTGATAAGTCTCTGTAACTTTGTAAGTAATGACAACTATTACGCTAGTCACGTAAACTAGCTAGTTAAGACAAGAATATGGAAGCTTGCAGTGAATTGTTTACATACTGCGATAAACTAAAGCAAGTCTTGTATGGGACGTGAGCACAATTCAAATTTATAAAAATTAAGAACCTAGAAATCAGTCTGATTACTTGTTATGATTTTGGCCAATAATCCTTATGTGTGAGTGATAAGTCATTAATCGTAACAAATAATATAAAAATCTATTGAAACCATGACTACAAACGAATCAATTATCTTCGTAGATGATGATCTTCAAGAAAGCGAGAAACCACACAAAATTGGTGACACATTAATCTTGCTGGTAGTGAAAGTGTACATATAAAACATTGTTTTTCATTAAAAATGCATAGGACACCTTAGGGAAAATTACCTTGGACAAAAATTCAGTGCAAAGAAGAATTGATAAAATGGCTAAAAGTGTTGAAATATCATTATTAAACACTTGAAGACGTGCAAATTTTCTATAAGTTAACTTTATCAACAAACGAAACACTACCCTTAGCATCCACATGATTCATAAAAGAAGAAAGGACTTGTCAATTATTTGCCAAAAATTAAGAAACCCATATTAAGAGAAAAATCGATATTTCAAAACACGATTTTTTTTGCAAGAGAGAAAAATTTCTCGATATAATATTTTCGTAGCAGCTATTGCTGATACTTCAGCCATAATGAGGTATCATAGAGAATAAATTGTGCATTTTAAACAATCGGGATCAAATGTACTTATTGCCAATTATGTTATTTATTATCAGTATTTAGCGAATAATCTAAATGAGCTCCTACATACGTCACTTCATTATGTTATTAAAACAACAAACATTGATCTTTCATCGATCTCTCATTGATTTGTCATCGTTATTTCAATACTCTGTCATTTGTCTTTCGGCGATCTTCTTTTCTCTCCCTTCCCTCTATCGTTTCGTCACCCTTTCTATCTCTTTATTATATGTCGTTCAACTATTTCCACTTATCTACCCGTTACCAGATGGATCTCGTCTAGATCTACGTCAATGACTGTTAAAATAAGTTATTTTGAAGCTATATTTTCTTGTACTAATTCAATGAAGTATTTGAATATTAATAATTAATTACTGATTTAATTAAACATCATAACTATATATAGTATATGTGAAGCATATTTTTTTAATATCTTGGACCTTCAGTAATATATTTTTTTGCTTATTTTCTGTAACGTTAAAAAGGGATATTTTAAAGAATTCGAATATTTTTTGTAAAATTGAGGCTCAAATATATTTCAACTTTCTGCGTTCGAAGTAAAAGTTCTATCAACTAGGTCACAGAAGATAGAGGATTTCATTTACCCAGTTCGGCTTTAGCTTTTTCCATTTTACGTTAGTATTTACGGACTGCAATTTTCGACAGTTACAAACAGAGGATAGATGTTAAGGAAAAACGGAAATTGCATTGAATGAAAACTCATTTATCTGGCATGCAAACACATAGCAATATTGGTAAAAATAGTAGGTACACTGCAAGAAAATTAATTAACCTCAAAGTATTTAATGTTTTTAGAAAACAAAATTTACACAAGTTTACTTACATGTGAAGTTCCCGCCATAATAAAATGATGTAATAACAATAAAAAAATAGAAAAATAATAACCGATTGAGTATATTATTTTATAACGTTTTTTCCATAAAATATTCATAAGAGGGACTTTTAAAAATTTTCTCGCAAATAAAGAAAAGGCTTTTTTGGTAATCTTATCTTTTAACAAAATCTTCCTTCAATTCAATACAATTGCGCCGCATTATGGGATATTTGGAACTAATCTTTCCAAAAATCGAATATCTCCATGCAGGATTGTCTTTATTTGTGTTGAATATCACGACGTTTCGGCTAGTAGTTATCTCTAGCCGTTTTCAAGTGAGACTAAATAAATCCCTTAGCTACATGACTATTTATACTAAAAGTAAATGCAGTAGAGTGTGACTGAGATGGGTGCAGTCATGCCTGCTATGGCAAAATCCCATTTTTTTTATGCTGCATTTAGTTTTTGCTGATGTTGCAAAGACGAGAAAACTGACCTAGCTAACCTACAGAAGGACTCCAGTATTAAAATTCTACCAGCGGATAAAGGAAATGCTACAGTCGTAATGAATGCTGAGACATACAATCAAAAAATTGATGAAGTTTTAAGGAAAGGAAATTATACATCTCTTGCTAAAGATCCCACATCTGCAATTGAAGGAAGAATTTATCGCGTTCTTAAGAAACATGAACGGTATATTCCTGAGAGAATCCGGACTCAGTTGACGCCACGCCATAGCAAAACTCCACATCTTTATGGACTCCCGAAAATACATAAGCAAGACATGCCCTTACGACCTATCACGAGTTCCCGGAACTCTCCGACTTATGAACTTGCCAAATTTCTTCTTCCAATCGTCCTGGGTTAAGAACTCGCAACATTTCGAAGAAATTATACGTGAAATAGAAGTACAACCACAAGACCATTTTATTAGCTTTGACGTGGAAAGTCTATACACCAACGTTCCAGTTAAGGACTCACTAAAAATCATAAGAAAAAAACTTGAAGAAGACCAGACCTTAGCAAAAAGAACATCTTTACCACCGCACGCCATTATGAACCTGTTAGAAAGTTGTTTGACTAATTCCTATTTTCAAGAAAAGGAAAAATTCTACATCCAGGATGATGGACTACCGATGGGATCTTCACTCTCACCGGTGGTCGCAAATATTTTCATAGAATGGTTCGAGACGTTTGCAATTGAATCCACATCTAAGAAACCCAAGTTATGGCTCAGATACTTTTATTATTTGGAGTGGAAACGACGAAAAACTTCGAAACTTTCTTTTTCATCTCAACAATATCAGTCCAACTATTAAACTCACCATAGAGAAAGAAGTAGAAAATAAATTACCATTCTTAGATGTCTTGGTTGAAAGAAACGGCAGACAAATTCGAACTTCGGTTTACAGAAAAGCCACGCACACAGGACAATACCTTAATTATTCATCTAATCACTCTAACAACACCAAATAAGGAATTATAAGAAATCTCGTGGATAGACCCTTAACTCTCTGCAACTCCAACGAGAACTTGATGAAAGAGATAAATTACATTAGAAATGATCTGACAGCCAACGGATACCGAGTATATCTAGTGGATAAATTTCTTGAACAACGCAGAAATAGGACAATATCGACAACGAATGAAGAACGAAAACCAGTGTTGAACATCCCCCATGTTAAAGGTATTTCAGAAAAAGTTAGAATGATAGGAAAACGATATAAAATCAACGTCGTTTTCAATTCAAATAACTCTCTGAGAAGTTGGTTCACTAGGGTCAAACCAACAACTCAAAGAAACATGAAGAACTGTGTATATCAGATACCATGTGAATGTGGCAATTCGTACATTGGCGAAACAAAGAGACCTCTTGACGTAAGGATCAAAGAACACCAAAAATGCACATCTCGAGGAGAAACAGAAAATCTAGTGCCGCCAACCATGCCTGAACTCATGGACACCAGATAAAAAGGTCTGAAGCTAAAATACTACACCGAGAACAACATTGGAGAAAACGGAAATTCAAAGAAGCCGCAGTCATACATCAGAACCCGAATTGTTTTAGTAAACCATCTTTAGATATAAGAGAAGTGTGGAAACCACTTCTTAGTAATTGTAGACTAAAACTAAATGCAACATAAAAAAATGGGATTTTGCCATAGCAGGCATGACTTCACCCATCTCAGTCACACTCTACTGCATTTACTTTTAGTATAAATAATCATGTAGCTAAGGGATTTATTTAGTTTCACTTGAAAACGGCTCTACTAGCCGAAACGTCGTGATATTAAACAAAAATAAAGACAATGGAAGTCCAACAGATATCTACTACTTCGCAAGAAACATCATTGTCTATGACCTTCAAACAAACAAAAGATTATGCAATTGAGGATTTGGGAAAAATATTAAAAAATTCCAATAATTTTAATTTGACCTTAAAAATTACATTGAATCTTGATGATTTAAAAAAAATCATATTATATACGTAGGATCTATGTCAATTCTTCCATTTGTTCTATTGAGAGTACACCAATAATGTAATAAACTGGAAAAAAATCGATAGAGATTACTCGAAGATCATCCAAAGTTATTTTTCAGATAAAAACAATAATATTTCTTGTCTTTTTGAACATTTTTTTTTATTAATAATTATACTCCGAGCCCAGTTTTAGACCACGAATTCATGACTTGAGGAGATGTTGAAGGTCAAAGTTGAAAAATTTTAATTTTATAGTTAATTCATGCCTGAGAGAAAAATTTCCACAAATCGCCAGTTTTGTGTATAATTCAAATATACACTCCAAAAAATTCAGAATTGCAACTTAACCTTAAAGCTTACAATTTCATTGCTAAATTTTCAATTTAAAAAGTGCTTGTAGAAATTAATTTTGACCATCTTGCAATATATGTTTTGCAATATCAAGATATACATTTCAATCAAATTTGATCAGTGACTTAAACTTGTAACCTATAAAATTAGCTAAAAATCTATAAAAAAAAAACTCTTGACCTTCTAATGAATTGTTATTTAACTAATAGTTTATAGATTATAAGTCCAAGCCCTTACTCAAACTTGACTGTGACGTGTATTTTGATATTTCACACATATATTTTGAGATGGTGAAAATTGGTCTCGACGAACACTTTTAAATTAAAGGTTTAGCAAACAAACTGTAAATTTAAAGGTTTGGTTGCACTTCTGAATTTTTGAAATGCATATTAGAACTCGTCCTAAAATTTCGATAACAAATATGTGCTTTAGATTTTTGGATCGACGCATATTGTCTGAGAGAGTAAAACTCTCTGATTTCCGTAGTCCTATCGAACATTTCGGCTCTATCTCTTTCATGCTGTCAAGATCAATCTGCAAACCACCAGGACTCATTTTTCTGAAGATTTTGGGTCTCGTCCTAATCCTACTTACTTATCAAAAGTATCTAAAGAGAGCGGTCGGATTTCAGAAGCGACATGTAATCTGCATGAAGAGTGATGAACATCAAGCGTTTCCAGCCACCTGAGTAGCGGAATTTTCAGTTCCGTGGTACCCTAGGCAACTAAGAAGATAAACATATGCTCAGAGAGTAAGGCTGTAATATTGGCACTGTAATATAATGCTGTAACTTTGGGACTGGTGTCGAAGTGCAATAATTGTACTGAGTAGTCTGATAGTAGCACAATCAGATTCGTGTGAATCCCGTGTAACTTGAGTTTATACTTGAATGAGGAGGCGGACCATAAAGCAAAAATGGGGTACGCGATTGAACCATACGGACCATAACCAATTCTTCTTGTTCCAATTACCGTTGGTAAAAGGAAATTAAAATTGTGTCAATAGACATATAACTGGATCTAACACACGGCTTTCTGTTGAGCTTCACTTCTTAGAAAAAAAACTGTCACCTGAGGGGCCATCTTCATAAAATTCGTACTTCAAATGACCCTATGTGAAGATAGTGTCTGGAAGAGGATGCGAAGCTATTGACCATGTCTTCAGATAGTTTCCAGCGCTCAACGGACTAAGGCAGAGACATTTTGGAGATACAATTTTGTCACCGGAAGCCGTTAGGCAAGTTCAATTAACGAAACTGCTTGGATTCGCAAAAGCGATCAGCATCGAATGACTTGCAGCCATACTGAGATGTACAGGGCCCAATGAGGCCTAGACATCGATGATCAAGTAACACCGCCATTTTTTACATTCATTTATTCAGGTTCCTTTGTTAAAAATTCACAAAATTAATTTTGTTTCAAAACCCTTTATAAAACACAAAACACTTTATAAAACACAAAATAATGAGTGAATTAAAACAATCGTTATCTGAGAACGTATTGTCAGTTATTTTTATCATGCAAGGTTTTCTAGCATTCCTGTTAACAACGTCTTAAAATATTCAAATTCGGTCTCTACAAACTTTTTGTAGATCTAGTCATTTAACGACAATAAATCGGAGCATTGACGAAAGGGTCTTTAATACCTTCATAATCGATGAGAATTAAAGTAAGCTTTTCCATCGAAAATATATAAGTACTAATCAAAATAATTTCAAATTCTTTACTGACAACATTTAACATCAAAAAACTTTGATTAATTCACTCGGAATCAACATTACATAGTTCCAACTTCTTTATAATACTATTTTTTATGCAGTCAAGTTCCCACAGGAGTCTAAACTTTAACGTCGCAAAAATGCAGTTGTGTCAATACATATAATATATGTATCACGAAAACAGGGTAATGCCTTTTTCGGATTCCCTAGCTAATAGAAGCCCTCGCAGTTTCGTCATCTGCTCATTCATCCGTCAATCCGCCCGTACATCCATTCTTTGTCTGTCTGCTCATACGTCATATATTTGCTTATCCGTCCGTCCACTCATACGTCCATCCGTTCATCCGATTGGAGAACTTTTTTATAATTTCAGAGTATTAATCTTTATTCTCATATAAATGAACTAACTGGATATTTATTAAGCGTCTCTATGAACAAGAAAATTTCATAATTTAATTGTAAATGACACCAGGATAAAATATCATCGTGCATGAAAATTAGACACAATACACTGACAAATTTAGAGATAATTAATTTTAAACGGAAAACCAAAATAAGGTTGGCTACGAATAGTGAAAAGTTTAGTTTCATGTTACAGTGGTGAATAATAGGATTTAAAGGAATCAGTTATAAGAGATTTTGACATTGTTAATCAGCTTTTTGTATGGAGCAAAAAAGCCTACTTTAAAAATTTAACCATATCAAGAAAAGCTTTTGATTTTGTTAGGGAACTACTTATGACATAAAAATAATCTTATTAGCATTGCTTGAGGTTATGTCAAGAAAGTGAGTCATTTTTTTTTGATTTTCATTTGACCTAGTCAAAGTTGCGGTTTGCTTTACTGAACTGCGTATGATTTTAAGTTAAGGGATATTTTTGTCATTCCTGGTATCTCAACGATAATCTAAATAACTAAAATAAATTAAAATTATATTTGAGTGTTGGTATTATTTATTTGCAGGTAATTTTTTATTAAAATCTTTTAATTATACCAAGATTTGATTCACATTAATAAACATTAATGTTTACTTCACTGATACCGTCTTGTGGTTTGTATTTATTCCAATTTGTAGTTACTAAGATAAGCGTTGCACTTAAAAGTAAAAAATAAATTAAAAACTGTTTTATATTTTAATTAATTAAATAACTGTAGATTTGTGAATTATTATTATATTGTTTACATATTTTTTGCTCTGTTTAATTCGCTTTTGAGTTAGTTGAGAGTATTTTGTTTATCTTTCAGGTATTTTTTGTCAGTCTTGGCACTGACTTTAAGAAAATACTAAATAAGTAATTTGTTCTACAATTACATTGTTCTGCATTTTGCAATTTTTTGTCCCCCCTTCATTTTTTTTTTTTTGAGTTTTTTGTGTTTACTGTAATGTACTGAATTCAGAGCTCGGTTTTTAACTATCCCCCAGAACTTTTTAGAGAAGGAAAGAAAAATATAAAATATGAGAAACTCAAATCTTACGCAACGTTTTGAATTTTCAAAGATTAAAAAAAGTACAAATCACGCATTTTACAGAATTGATTTTTTATTGAAAAAGTATAATAGAATCAAATAAAATATTTTGTTGTCTTTTTCGCTTGTACTCGCGGGGATCGAAAAGCACAATATGATAAAAAGTGAAATTGAGTGTAATAAACACAAGCAGAGAGCCTCTGATTAATATTTTGAACTGTATGCGGAAGGCGAACTACCCAATCCGGCAATTTTTAAATTTTAAAAAGACTAGAAGAAAACTTAATCAATTTTGGATTCTTTAAAAAGCTAAAGCCTAAGACATATGAAAAAGAAGGTGGAGGGAATGAAACCATAAATCTAATTGCAAGTATTACAGTAGATCCCTCAACGTCAAGAAAGCAACGGTTTCTATGCCAAAAATAGAAATAATAAAAATATAGTTGTGATTTGTGTTAAATATGTCAAAATTATCTATATTTCCTAATGTATGTGATTTATTAAGAACTCATAGGAAATAAAATAGTATTATAAAAGCTTTTTATTTTAAGTTTATTACCGAAATAACATGCTATGCCATAAATACTTAGTGATAAAATAAACCTCCTTCCGACGCCTGTGACAAGAATTAAAATTCTTTTTAACACTTCACACTTCTAAATAGCTATTGTTATCCAGCCCAAATAGTCCATTATTATAGACTGTATTTTTGTTTATAAAATTTCTAACCCATTCCTATGAAAAATATATGTGTCTAACAGATTTTGCCACCAGACTAAATAACACAGATAGTTTGTGAAGAAAAAAAAGGTAAAAAATGATTTATTACTCTCTCTAGTTCTTGAATAAACTATAGTATAAGAGGCAAAATCTGGTCTATTTTCCTGAACTCAAAGCTCTTGGGGGGCTATTTTGCATATCTGCTTAATTAATGTTATGGTTTTAGTCAGTTTTTTAAATTTTTTTAGATTAGATACACGTACTTATAACATTTATTTTAAAAATTGTTTTATTATTAAAGCATGTAATTAAAAATATTTTTTTCCTGGCAATACCGCTCATGCAATCAAAAGTTTCTCAAAGGGTAAAAAACTTCTAAAATATGCGGTTCTTTGATAGAAACATCTAGGTTGTCATAACGTTGATGACATAGAAAATTAGCGATGTTTACAAGTGACGTCACTTTTATAACACTTATACTACTTTCTCGCCAGTCGCTATACCACTAGAAAACGTCATATTGTAGTGTCAGATCATTCACCAAAAAACAATTGAAGTTAGTTACCACGTTTTCAATAAATTTGGGAAAAATAAATATTTTCTTAAAACTTTGATGACCTCTACTGCCTAAACGAAGCAGTATAACCAAGTTGGCGACCTATTTTGACGTGAAGCGTCTGTCATTAAACCTTGTACACGCATTTTCCGTATACTCTATATATATATACATATATATATATATATATATATATATATATATATATATATATTGTATTTTTTTCTAAATTTACACCCGTATATCAAATGATGATAATTTATATTTAATGTTAGGTCATCAATTACATTTAGAATAGCCTACAATTAATATTATCCTTTATTCTTTAGCCGCCTTTCTTCAATGGCACAGCTTCGGTTTATCCTTTAAATGTATTTTCCCTCGAACAATGAATTGTGAATACCTGAATATTGCACCGTTCAATCCAATCAGTTAATCAAATCTAGCTTAAATAATGATTTCTGAGATTTATGAATCGGCTGTTAATTATTACGATAATGGTATAAACAATCTATTACTATACTTAGAAGTTAATTTTATTGCTACTAAAACTATTTAGATGTAGATTAACGGAAAATAGAGACATACATCTTATTATTTTTATTTTATTAACAGCAAAGTTGCTAAGATCAAATTCTTGATCTAATTTAATTCAAAAAATAATTAACTGTATTATGCAAAGCATTCAAAATGCAACATAACTTAATGATTATATTATTAAATAAACTTATATAATTTGGTTATAAGTAAGAAAAATCTCTCTTCTTCTACTTTCTAATAACAGTCATTGCCAATAATGAAATGTAATTACTAGCATGTATACAATAAATATAAACTTACAGGCATCACAGCATGTATAACAAAAACGTTCCTTTATTTATTTTTTATAATTTACTTTTCATTAAACCCGACTAGAGCCAAGCACAAATGAAATATCATTATGTTTCTGTATCATCTGCAACAGTCTCACTAATTTTGACAAATAAGGTATCGCTGTATGTATCTTACTGTCACAAGCATCACCCACTCTATGACATTTAGAAAATAAATATAATGATAGATTAAATACAAAATTTTGTGTGAAAAATTTAAAATTTCCGAAATCACTCCAGCTATATAATGTATATAGCATATTCGCTCAGTGCGAAGTCATAGTAGCGGGAGCAAAAGCGATACTAGCTTGCGATAAGGATAATTCAAATACTTCAGGACGATATTTTGTACTTTTAACATATAAAATACAAGTGTCAATATTTTTAATAATTAAAAACAATATCATAAGCAACCGCAGTTACTATGATGTAAATTGTAAAAATACAAGCAAAAGAAAACAATATAAATTTTATAAATTTCAAGTAGTAAAATGAAAATTAAATCAAAGAAATAAATGAATTAGGTTAAGAACTCTAATGTATCATATGTTTGACATTTTGATGTTTTGTCGTATTTTAAGTAATAAAATACATATTTCAATAATTATTTTTAATGGCTATCCAGGGTAAGTACACAGCAATATATAATAATTTTAATCCACGTTATTACTTATTGGTAGATTTTTCATTTTGGCATTAATTGATTATATTTATTTTTTTTGCTAAAGTGCTACCAAATAATAAAATTCTTTAATAATAATTCTTTTTGTTTTATAAATCCATATATTTTATTAAAACCAAAAAATATAATTTTTAATTACGAATTTCCATTATATTATACTGTCAATATACGCAAATATCGACAGTTAATTAATGCATTAATTGGCGCTACTGTCATGCATGCATCCAATAGGTTACGGTTGGAAGAGCGTGGTATTAAAGTTCATCGGCTAATCGAGTTTCTATATATTTTCTTGAAACTTCGCATATTCATTCTTAATATAATTTTCAGTAAGACTGCAATATTTCAGACACCTTGCCCATCTTATATTCGAAATAATCAGTATGTAATAAGAGCCTTAGTAAATATGACATAAACATACATAACTAAAACAACTTTTCTGTGTTTTTTTATAAAGCGAATATATTATATTTAGCATTAAAAGACCTGATATATACTACAAAATGAGTACCGCCATTAGCCTCATAGTAGCAATATAAACTTAATTATTTAATAATATGTCGGGTGAATCATCCATGAAAGTGATTCTAAAATGAAGAAGCGACCACGCTGTCATACGACGTAAGCGCTCGGAAATAAGATATACTCCATTAACCTTAACTTGATGTGGTGGGAGGTAGTGTTACTTTCGGGATGAATCACTTCGAATTTATGCTACCGAAATATCCTCTGCGCCTGTCTGAATAGGTGAGCTCGAAGCGTGAAAAGTTATTAACTAAAAAATGCCAATCGACAAGTTTCTTTCGCATATCCATATATATGAATCTTTGAGTAAAATATTGTAAGAAAACTTATTCACCAAGCAACTTTCTTTCGATCTATATTAGGCCGATTTAACTTCAAACCCAGCCAAAATTAATTTCAAACTCAACCAATATTCCGGGCCCTGGAACCTATTTAATGACTCAGTAAAATAAATCAATCCCCTCAAAAATGATCCTGATCGATCAAAGAACTTTTGCAGAATAATTTGTTAATCCAGCGCAATTAACAAATGTCCAATAAACATATAATAGTATATTCATTACAGAGACAATTTGTTTACATGTATTAGATGGCTCAAGCTTCAAGATCCTCTGCTTATAAACGAATTGTACTATAATTTAAATTAGACGCAAGTACTCGATTATATGCTTCATTAAACAAAAGACTGATCCCGATTGAATAAGTATTATGCGAAATAAAATACTTTAAAATAAAGCTAACTTATGGATTATTGAACAAAAGTTCATTATTTCGACTTATATCTAACCGATTTAAGTGACTCTAGAAAAATTCTACGCTGCTTTGAAGATTCAGCCACCTGATGTATTTGTTGAAATATGAAATTCGACGTGGTCCACGAAAACATTTATTGGGTTTAAATGAGTTTACCGCTCACAGGAAAAAATCTCCTGAACAAATCTGAGATCCTACTGATACTGACATGATCGATTCAAGTGAAGATAAGCAGTGTTTCCGAATTATCGCTTTCTGATTCATGCACGACTTGCTCGTATGCGAGGGTTTAGTCAGTGTCAAAAGTTCAGGAGTAAAATAGGAGGTGTGTTCTACGAAAGAACATTGAATCACAGGTGAAACTATTGGCATCAGCTGTAAGCTGATGCTGCTTTTGGTTCGTTGAACATAATAACTCTACGTTTATCTGATTCCTCGGTTTTTCTTACTGATGTGATTTTGGTTATTTAAATATAAACATCTAATATCATACACTGGCGAGCAAAAAATTTAGGTCACATTGAAATTGTGGTTTCTTTGTGAAATTTTGTGTTTTAAGCTTACATTTGCAAATTGTAAATGATAGCACTGTATTTTGTAAGCTGAATTTAATATTCAATATTAAATCTATTAAATCGGTAAACATCTTTTTTGGTTTTATGATTTATTCTGAAAAAGCAATAAATTTACATTTAAAACGAAGTTCGATTTATTGTTATCAGGAGCTTTAAAAAATGGACAAGATAACGTTAATGAATTAATCATTAATAACATGAATTCCCTTCTCTTGAAGACGACGAGACATATTTTTAATCAAATTAAGGGTCATATTCTGGTTGATGGTATTCCGCTCCTGCAATAGCAACTTTCTTAGCTCCTGGGCAGTTCTTGGAGCCAGTATATACCTTCAGATACGTCAGTCCAACTCATCCCAGATATGTTCGATGAGCTTCATGTCTGGACTGAGTGCTGGCCAATCAAACCGCCTAATTCCCATTTCATCGAGAGATCCTCTAACAACTCTTCCTGCATGAGGTCCAGCATTATCTTGCTTGAAAATACCATGTTCGCCCATAGTGATCATGAAAGGCATAACATGGTCTTCAAGAACTTCCGTAATGTACCTCTGAGCTATCAGGGAGCCATTCTGTATGAAGACCAACTCTGTGCGTCTTTGTGATGAAATCCCACTCAAACCATTACCGGCCAGTATTCGGTAATCGCTCGTCAATTCAAATTGAAGCATATCTTTGTCCAGGTTTTCGCCACTTGTCAACGTCCGTCAGACCCATTGAGGCAAAAACGCGACTCATGTGAAAATTGTACCTTGCTAAAGTCATTATTTCATGCCAATTGATTTTGGGCAAAAGTAAATCTTGCATTTCGATGCCGACTTTGTTATGGTGGACATGTACCCATCCTTTTACAAGAAAGTCCAGCAGTACGAAGTCTTGTTGTAAACATCCAACATTTACATTTCTAACTTCTTGGAGTTAATTTTGCAGCAAAATTGCATAAGCTGTTCTATTTTGCAAACTTGCCGACACCAAAAAGCAGTCATTTCTTTAGGAGGTTACTCTTTTTTGCCCGAATCCTGATCTTCTGGTTATCAGGCAAGTCTCCTTATAGCACTGGTACACATTTTGTACAGCACAAAGGCTCTTATCAACAATTCTTGTAGTTTCATGTTGTCCTCGACTATATTGTGTCAAAGCTACAATCCTTCCCAATAACAGGATCTAAAGGCATTATAACTCTTAAACATAACACCGATGTTGTTGATGCGGCCGATAAATTTCACAGAGAAACTAACGCTAAATGGAAAATAGGAAACGAAATGTAAATTTTCAATTAGAGGAATGCATGCTATTTCACAAAAATCATAAATACAGTATCAGTACATGAGAGATAATAAATATGACAGATAAAATTTCTCGGGAAACAAATGATTAAGCACCTACTAATGCGATAATTATTATTATTACTTCTAAAATTATTTCCTTGTTTCGTGGCCTAAATTTTTTGCTCGCCAGTGTAGTACTTAATGAATTAAACTTTAACTTTATTTATGCATAACACATTTTTAAACGAAACATAACTATAAAGCCAAAAATGAAAACGAAAGAAAGGAAACACAGATACATCATGTCGTACGTATTTGATTTTATAAAATTATTATCGTAACAAGTATTCTATACTATTATTTTTCAGTAAATATCTATGTATAAAGTAAAGCACTAGTTTTTAATCAGTTTTTACTTAATTTTCCGCTGCATAATAGATGCCGAGTCAAGATTAAAACTACTATCTCATCGGCTAACAATCTAATTTCAATAACTCAAACTAAATTACTTAATATTGTCGCTAAATTCTAGCTACTCCGCAAAATTATTCTATTAGATTTTCTTGGTTAAATAAATTATATCAGGCTCCCAAATCAACAAGTTTCTTAATATGCTCGAAATTCGAATAAGGATTCTGGCTTAAATTTACCATTTAAATTTCCGATATATAAAAAAGACATCTGTCAAACACACGTATTTCTTAATTTTTTCTCTTTCTATTTGTATAAGGAGCTTTATCTCAAAAGTCCGTTTAGAGAGAACAAACTTTTTTTTTTGAGAGGTTAATATTATTTATTTGCAAAAACCGTATAAACAGAAAATCCGTAAAAAGGTTTTATTACCACTTTTCTCTAATCATGTTCGATAAGGTTAATTAACAAAAAAAGGTCAAGAAAAAAAATTAAGGAAAATAAATTAAAAACTGTTTATTCAGAGCTAACAATTTACGAACATAATGAAAAAGTATGTGGAAGAGATTGCAAAATATAGTTCTTAAAATTTAAAATAAATTAATTTTTACCAAAATATTAAAAAAACGTAATTTTATAAAAAGGACGAAGAATGAGTCCCTGTTTTAAAGAAAATACGATTTGTAATTTTGAAACTTGCAACATGAATGAATGAATAGGAGTATTGATATTGGATTTCCGATATTTGGGCCTCGTTAGGTCCATTACATCCCACAATGACGGCAAATCATTTAAGGCCGATCGTCATTGGGAATACAAGCAGCTCCGTTACTTGACCTTGTGTGACTACTTGGAGTGATATAATTGTATCTCCGAAATGTCTCTCCCTCAATTCGTTAAGTATCAGAAGCTCCCTGAGGACATGGTCAATCATTTCATCTTCCACACGACACCATCGGTACATAAGATCATCCGCAATGCCAATCCTATGAAATTCCATCTCGGTGGAGTTCTTTCCTCTTCAAGAAAAGAACCTCGCTAGTAAGTCCCTCACTGGGTTCAATTATATGTTCCTTGGCACATTTTCTTCGAGGGGTTTTCCTCCAGTATTCTAATAAATTCTCTTTTTAACAACAGTTTCAGTTCTCTCTTACTAACAGTCATTTGACCAGATATATTGAATTAGGGGCCGCATAGTTCAGCCACGAACGTCATCTTTAACACTTTTTTGTATCCGCGTGAACCCAAATAACCCAAGATTCACACGACTTTGATTGAGCAGCCGCTCTTTGGAAGATTGTCAAGTACCTTCCTGCACTCATGCCGCTACTACACTGGATCATATTGCCAATATTGCAGCCCTACTGTCTAAGCATATGTACATATTGTTTAATATTTCTGTTTATTTTTCTCTTATAAAGATGACCATTTTACAGAATAGCATAAATTTCCGCTTAAAAAATCCTTATGTGGGGTCCCAGAGAGTGAAACTCTCTAACTTCCGTAGTTCTACCGTACACTCCAGCTGCAGCTCGTTCTCAATTTCTGGGAAGAATTTACTCTTCCTCCCAAACCTTGCTGTTTGGCAATACTTAAAAGAGTGGTTTAGTTTCAAAAATGGCACCATGTGCATAAGGAGCGAAGGGTATCATCAACAACGCTTCCCCAGTTACATAGATAGCCGCCAGTTCGCTGAGATATCCTGACTGAAAATGCCTTCAGGGCCTCATTTTCTATGAATAAATGGGGAGAAGGTTCGTTAAATCTTCCAATGATAGTGGGGCAGGTCCTCATTGCACCCATTATTCCTACAGAAGCCATTCTTTGAACCTTGTCAAGTTGAAGATGGTTTACGTTCGGGATACTAGGTCTCTCTACAATAGCGGCGTACTTAATCATGGACCCGCTGACAAGCCCAAAAGGTGTCTATTGCCTTTTCAATATGATCATTTCAGCTTAGTCGTGATTCCAGAATTACTCCCAATTACTTAACAGTTCCCTTATATTAAAGGGTCCTTTCTGACGTCATAATTGTGATTGATCTCATCATTGCTCTATTTCCTGTAAAAAGAACCAGATCAGCCTTGCCCGGTTTTATTCCGAGCCCCTCCATCTGATACCATCATTCCGCTATCTACTATTATAGCATTGGTCACACCAGTTCCTGGACGTCACAACTAGGGCACAGGATGACCAAATCGTCGGCATAGTCCTGTATATGTAAACCAGCTTTTTAATCAAACATGTAGTACATCCTGTTTAATATTTGACTAAGTAAAAAGATAGATAATTTCGTTTAAAATTCTCGATCAGACTATAGTCGTATTTTTTTGAAAGCTAACATATTAATTAAAGGCTAGATTTTATCTTAAAAAAAGTTTTATTAAAATACATTTGCAATAAAGAATAATAAAGACAATCTGCGATTTTTAAGATTTCTTTTTGTTAAAAAATATGTATATTAAGATTAACAACAAGATTTATCATCCCTACAGATATACTCATATAAAATATGCAGGATCTTACAAAAATGTTCTGATACATACTCTCATTAAAACACAAAATATTCCGGTAAGCAAATGAGATCCCATGTACACTGGAAGTGAAGAGTAGCAATTTTGTTAATATATATATATATATATATATATATATATATATATATATATATATATATATATATATTTCTTTATTATTTCGCATTAACAAAAATATGGAAACATTTTTTTTAAATATAAATATAAAATTCTTAGCCAGCAACATTTGAAAAAAAAACTTAGGCTCTAATTAGCACTTAGTTGAGTATACCCAATAAGAGCTCGGTATCTTTTGGTCATGGAGTTCACAAGATTTGCCCAACACACTAGCATCAATATAAGCTTGGTATCTTTTGATTATAGGGTTCATAAGATTCGCACAATACTCAGCAGGATTTTTTACGTTCCTTCACATTTGCGCTCCAAAAATTATGGTTGTTTCTAATATTTTTTTGTCTAATTTGTTTTTATAGATATTTTCTTAAATTTTTTATAAGGTTTATGTCAAGCGATTGTGAATGCCCCTCCATAGTGCGAATTTTCTGATGTGTAAACCAATATTTACCAAATGTGATGTATATTTAGGATTGCTAACCTTTTTTAAAAACTTCTCAAAATAATATTAAGAAATCTGCTTATAACTGAAGATACATTTGGGCATTCATTTGTCCCGGTATTCTCACCACTGGTCCTACATCAGATCGGAAACAATAACCCCACACCATAATATTACCACAGCAATATCCAACGATCGATATGAGATACTTAGGATCAAATTTCTGATCTAGTTTTTTTTACGTAGCCAATACCATCATTAGCAAAGAGACTAAACCTATTTTCATCACTAAACACTACCCTAAACTATTGATTTTCAATCTAATCTTCATGATCTTTAGCAAATTTTATTTTGGCTTGCTTATATAGCTTCACACTAACAGATTTTTAACTGCATGCATTTCGCTAATCAACAATAATTTTGTTCATTTTAGCACTAGTTTTACAAAGGCTTCCATTTTTCAAGACTGTTTCTATAGTTCCTCTTCACAAATATTGCGTAATAATCTTACCTACTGTGCCTCTACGCATGTCTAAAAATTTTAATATAGCAATAAGGTTTTTTTGCATTGCAATAGAGTGAAACTTTTTTTTTCCATATCGTAACAATATTATGTACACTTTGACATTTAAACAACAGCAGTACATGTAAAATATATAAACAAAATTCTCGTTTCGCCCTTAAAGCATTCTGAGTATAGAATATTTAAATATTTCTATATTTTTGTTCAAAATAAAAACTCATATTTCATATTGTATAGCCCAGGAGAGTATAGAAATATTTTTGATCCATGATAAAAGTACCTAGATTAGTTGTTCAGGGTGTCCCACTTTCAACACTTTTAGGGAGTATTGGAGTTACTATCAAAGATAGAGTGTTGCGGTTTTCCCTTTAGTTTCCTATGTTTTTTTTTAAACAAGACACCTTATACATTATTTTAGATATTGATTAAGTATAATTTAGGTTTCTCAAAAAACAAAATGTATCTATTTTGAGAAACAAGGTCAGAATTCTATATTTTCAATAATTTACTTTATTTGTAACATTTGGCCATGTCAATTTATAAGAAACAAATGAAAAATTTTGACATTAATTATACCAATTTCTACCACTTTAAAAGTTAATTTTGTTGTTTTTCTATATTTTAATTATTATTACATTTTTTACTTTAAACAACACTGTTATTATAAAATCAGAATATTGAAATTTGATTGCAAAGAAACAAGAACAATATTATTTCATAAAACTAAAGTAATAAAAACAAAAAGAAACACTGAAACTAAAACCAAGAGTTTTTAAAGATAGTTTTCAAAACGATGGCCGTTTTCTCGAATGCAATATCGGCACAGTTTTATTATTCTTCTAATTATATTCAAAAGAATCATAGATTTATCATGAAGAGTTCGGAAGGCCAAACCACTTGCCTCACGGAATTCCGCTCTGGATTCATATCGTGTCTTGACTTTGCATAAAATCCCATAAAAAAACCAAATCGGAAATATCGGGAGATCGTAGAGGCCATCTCACTGACCCATTGGTACCTATCCATCTTTAAGAAAAAGTTATTGTCCAGAAATGGACTTAACAGCCCAGAGTTGTGACTTAGGGCACCGTCCTGTTGAAGATAAGTGGAATTGAAAAGGGCCAATGGAATATTTTCAAGCAATTCTGGAATAATTTGCTCAAAGATTTGTAAGTTTCTACGTGCTGTGAGACCGCTTCATATATCCTGTAGGCTGTGCGTGGTTTTTTGCAGACCAAATTTGCCAAAGGATTCGTTGGTGTGGATTTGTTATAAATACCACTGGCAAAACGTTATCCGGCGCTCATCATCTCCGGGGTGTAAATGTTGCACTATTTTAAATTTATATGGTTGGTATATATACTTTTTCAAAATTTTTTCAGCATCAGATTTTGCTACACCAACTTCTTCCTTTATTTTTTTAGAGGATGATGAAGTTGTGGCTGCTGCGGAAAATAACGCATTTGTTTCTTTCCTTTCCCTGTCTTCTTTGACGTATGTTTTAGGACGAGGCTGAGTAAAAATTCCGTGTTCACCTAGATTTCTTTTAAAACGTGCAAATATTTTTGAAAGGGTTTGAACAGCTAACATAAACAACGGTCGCCAGATATGAAAAGTAGTCCTAATGATAACACTTTAAATACATTATCTATTGAAATATAACACAGGAGCCTCTTGGGGACTTTCATTGCTTTGTATAAAAGATACTAACATATCATACTTTTCACAATTATCATTGAAGGCCATTGTAAATGCAAAATAAGTAAAAACTAAAATAAAAACACCTACGTAACAAAAATATTTCATAAATAATAACAATCTGACTAAACTGTGTTTTGGACATGAATGAATAAATGAATAAAATAGAGATGGTGATACTCGATCATCGATACCTAGGCCTTCATTGGGCCCTTTACATCCCACCATATCTGCAGGTTATTCGAGGCCTATCGCTTTTGCGAATCCAAGTAGCCTCGTTACTTGAACTTGCCTAACTGTTTCCGGTAACAAAATTGTATCGCCGAAATATCTCTGCCTCGGTCCGTTGAGTGCTGGGCACTCTCTGAGAATATGTCCAACAGTTTCATCCTCCTCCAAATATCATCTGCATGTCGGGTCGTCTTCGACACCGATTCTATTAAGATGGCCTCTGAGGTGACAATGTCCTGTCAACAATCCTACCAGAATTTGCAACTCTTTCCTCCCTAAACAGAGAAGCTTCTTAGTACTCCGTGCGCTAGGTCCAGTTATATGTTCCTTAGCACACCTCATTCCAAGAGCTGCCCTCTACAATTCAATAAATTTGCTTTCCCGCAACCATTTTAATTCCCTTTTGCCAATAGCAATTGGGACAGATAATATTGGTTAGGGTCCATACGGTTCAGTCGCCGAAACCAACTTTGCCAGACGGTCTGCTTCCTCATTCCCACGTATGACTGAGTGACCGGGACCCATACAAGTCTGACTGTGTAGCCTTTTCTTGTCATATCATTTAGTACATCCTTGCACTCAGACACCACTCGCGAAGTCACGACACTGGACTTCAATGCCAATATCGCAGCCTTAGTGCCTGAGCATATATTTATTACTCTATTCCTGTCTATGTCCCTCTTACAGAGATGGGCACACTGCAAAGTAGCATAAATTTCCGCTGTGAAAATTGTCGCACATTGTCCGAGAACGTAGTACTCTCTGACTCCTGTGTTCCCGTCGAATACTCCGGCTTCAGCTCTTTCATCTTGTCGAGATCCATCAGTATACCACCAGAATTCATTTTTCGGAAGATTTTGTTCTCCCTCCCAATCCTTTCTACTTGGCATAAATATCTCCAGGGAGGGGTTGAGTTTTAAAAGCGGCGTCATGTGGACATCTGCTTTTTGTTTCTTATAAATTTGCCATGGCCTACTGTTACAAATAAAGTAAATAAGTGAAAATAACGAATTCTGACCTTGTTTTTCAAAATAAAATAAAGACATTGTATATTTTTGAAAAGTCTAAATTATACTATATATACTATAATATACAGGGTGTCCTCTTTAAAAAAATATAAGTGTGGTTAATGTATCAAAACTCAACTTTTTAGAAAAAAAAAACTGACTACGCCACTAAACTCTGCATAAAAAACTATACAAAAATCAGCTTTTATCTTTTAAATAAATTAAGGCATAACAGAAATGCGAGATGTGCCTGAAAAACGAAGATTTTTGAAATTATCCTGTAAATTAAAAACTAAGAGAGCCTGAAAAATTTATTACCGAAATCTTTCGTTTTTTTAAAAAGTAGGAAACTAAAGTAAACACCGCAACACTATCTTTAATAATAACTCCAAAATCCTCTTAAAGTGTCGAAAATATGGACACCCCGTACAGAATTTTCGGATCCCTAATCCAGTTCTAAAATAAAATTGAAATAAAAACTGTCTCTACACTTTTTTTTCACCACTGTAAGGAACTTAATCTGACTTTATGACTTAAGATAAAAAGAAAAATTTTTAATTTAAGAACAACGCTTTAATGAACATATGATTTGAACAACAATTTCATTTGATTACTAAATAAATATGAAACAATAGTTACAGAAAACATATTAAAAATACTAGTCGCAAATTTTATAATCACAATAAGATAAGAAAATTTTTCATCTATTAACGAATTTTCATAATCACTTCTTGTTACAAGTATTTCAATGTCCTTTTTCGGCTATCAGAAATTCTGCAATCTCCAAGAGTTCATGTTTATATACAATAGTTACAGAAAACATATTAAAAATACTAGTCGCAAATTTTATAATCACAACAAGATAAGAAAATTTTTCATCTATTAACGAATTTTCATAATCACCTCTTGTTACAAGTATTTCAATGTCCTTTTTCGGCTATCAGAAATTCTGCAATCTCCAAGAGTTCATGTTTATATACAATAGTTACAGAAAACATATTAAAAATACTAGTCGCAAATTTTATAATCACAACAAGATAAGAAAATTTTTCATCTATTAACGAATTTTCATAATCACCTCTTGTTACAGATATTTCAATGTCCTTTTCGGCTATCAGAAATTCTGCAATCTCCAAGAGTTCATGTTTATGAACAAATTTACAAATATTTGATCGAATTCAGTATCATCCTATAAATTGAGTTTCTCAATATGAGAATTGTTATCGTTTATTTTATTTTTTTAAGCTATATATATTCCAATGCCAATATTCTGATTTGTTTTAAGACCAGACACCAAAAAAAGATAGAAAAGCAATATAAAGGATGTTCTATTAAAAAGTTTGGTGAACATCTATGGCTCTTTGGACTAAACTGAGAACTTCATCTATAAGGATCCAATAAGTTATCAAATCAAAGAAAGGCTAATTTTTAAGTTGGCCCTGTATATTATAAACTAACACTATGATAATTTGGCTTGCCGTAATGAAGCTTTCAGAAAAACTAGGACAGTAAGCCCTTAATAGCCTCTTTTTATCTTTTGTAATAAGCGATCTATCTTGATTAGGAAACCATACGAAAGCTGGACACTCTCTGCTCTTACTTAAAATGGGCATTTCTCCCCTATCTTTCCATTGGACTTTCCTCTTTCAAAGTAAAATATTGCTAACCCGTCTATTTTCGAAGCTAATATTTTTTTCGTACAACCCATTCCGACATATTCTTTCAATATAAGTCAACAGGCTAACCCCTAGCAAATAAAAACTGGAAAAAATTTGTACGGAGAAAGTCATATTTATTATATGTAAATCTTTTTTTTTTTTGTCGGTTCGAATATCTTTGGGTCATAATAAGGATATAAGTTAGAACAGAATAGAATATATTACCATTAACAAGATGTGTGTACATAGGGTTGCTAAAAGTTACTCATAATAGATAACACAACCCCACGAAAAACAAAACTTGATGCTCACTGGACTAGACCACCACGTGAATATGTTTTTAAGGTCGTTGAATTCAAATTCGGCTTCCATTTCACCTCATCATATCTATGAATACCGTAAATCGTCAAAATACCCCAAATTTTTATTCGAGGATTTTTTCCCTTCACAGTCGCACCAGAACGCAATTGTGAACACGGGGAATATAGATCAGTAGGGTCAGCGACCGACCCCAGCTTTTTTCTATCTTGGATGTGATAGGTCAGCGTTTAGCCTCATAGTTTTCTGAAAGTAAGTAAGTAACACAAAGATAATCTACATCAATAATATATAAAATGGTAAAGAAACCAGTAAATCAGTCACGTGTTAAAACTAATTATACATTCAGTACATGTTCGAATAAGATTTTTCACTTTAGCGGCTGTATGTCTGAAGGAAACATATTTCACACATTTGGAACATGATTTCATGTACTTCGGGTGAACTGATCTGGGGCAAATAGCGCATTTTCCTTTTTTGAGAATCTTTTGTACAACTTGGCGGGTTGCAATACCAGTAGAATTCTTGCCTACAGTTCCCATTGTGGTAGAAAGATCTTGGCTGCATTCACAACCAAATATTTTTATTGCTGCAATATGTTTATTTTGCAATCCTTTGATTTTTGAGCGATTTTCCATGTTCAATCGACATAGTTCATTTCCTAGTTGTTTTAGGAAAACTTTTTGTCCCAATTTGCTTTTAGGATTATGAAGTGGCCACTTTTCGTAAGATTTTAAAAATACTATGAAGGAATTATAAGCAACTATGCCAATTAGATTGAAAAAAAAACACCATCGGCTATCTCCGAGTTCAGCGTCGGCAACTGTATGCCCTGGCACATTTATCAAGAGTATCAATACCGGCTTCAGTTAAATTATAGTATAGAATTATTTCTAGTTTATCATTCTCAATTTTCATCACAAATAACATTCGCCTCAATGCCATATTTTCCAGGTTTTGTCGGAAAAATAATCGAAATTTGCATCTTTCATTGAATAAAAGAAGTTCCTCATCAATCACCAATGATTCTGCTGATGTTAATTTTAGCATAATTATATTCCTAAAAGATCATGTATAAAAGTCATAAGACCATATTTTTATAGCTTTAGATTACAGCAAAAAACTATGGTGGGATCAGTGACTGACCCCTATATTCCAGGTGCGACTGTTAACTTCTGGAGTTTATCAGCATTTGAATCTGATGTCCTCTATTCTTCTTCTGCTTTTATTCAAAAGTGAGACATAGGAAGGATAGAGTTCTTGTCGACCATTCTTTCTCTAATTCTCTGCTGTCCTATAAACACAAGAAGCAAAGGTATTTTGTAAAATCGAATTGTTGACCGATAATCATGCTCAGAATCTTCAAATACCCACATATTTTCCAGTTGTATTCTAAAAAAATGATTTTATCCAAAACTAACTGGAGACTACTGTAACTCTCCTTCATCTCCGTTGAATGCGCGATTGGTATGGGAGCGAACATATTCGTGTTGTAGAGCAGAACTTCTTTTAGACTTCTGGTGGACGAATCGATGAATAGTCTCTACTTGCCATTTTTGTAGACACCAGGATTCAGTTCATCTATCAGCCTCTCTACATCATTAAAATAAACGGGTGAAAGTTTCTCTACGATAATGAAATATTTCTTAAATTTCTTCTCCCTATCTCGAGAAAACTCTACTTTTATATCTTTTGCTAAGTATTATTTCTTTTTCATAAATGATGTTAGTTTTACGGCACCGTCTTTTGGTAACCCTAAATCTCTAACGAGATCATTCAATTATGTCTTCCTCCTCTCTATTATAGAGTTCTTCTAGGTAACTTTCTTCTCCCGAATCATGCAAAATATTCGTACTTTCCATAGAATGAATCGAATGGTTATCATCTTCAATGTCCTCAATGTCACATCTACCGGTTCTCTAACCGCATTCTATAGGATTTATGACCGTTATGACATCAGTGTGAATAAAGCCTTTTTAGATTTTCGATTTATTCCCTTTGTATTATTTATACAAAAATAACAATCATTTTGACTCAAGGGTTCTTCTCATAGAGCAGGTCTGCTATATTTGACATTGTAGTGATTTTTGTCGGTATACCAGCGAATTAACATTTTGGAACAAGCTGCACACATTCTGTGTGGTATCCATATATTATCTTGGTCCGTTATGTCAAGATGGAAACACTCCTGATAGATTCTGGCGATCTTTTCAGATATAAGTCTCCAGTCTGCGAATGTTTAGTATTTACTGCCTATGTAGCATCATTATTACATGTATGTTTTAATGTAGAAGCTACAACATCGACACGGGATACTGATACAGTTGTATTTTTCATGCAGAAGGATGGTTGGGGTACTCCTCATGATACTCGTGATGCCTAGACAGGACAGTCCTTGGAGTTTGGAGAGCTCCGGAGTGGCCCGTCTCTGTATGGTTTTTGTCCTCCATATTACCGAGACATAGGTAATTGGGTCTTACCACAATAGTATACAGCCAGTGCACAATATGTGGCTTTAATCCCACGTCTTGCCCAGTGCCTTTCTTCCTGCCATGACGGACATTTTACCTTTACAGACAATTTTTTGTAGGCGTGAGTTACCGATAAGCTTTGCGTCGAGGATTACACCTCGATATATAACCTCCTGGCTCATCTGCAGTTGTACATTGAAGACATTGGTAATTTTAATTCATTCTACTTTCTAATTTTAGTAAAGGGTATTAGTGTGATTTTTCTAGGGTTTGCTCTAAAATGCTCCTTTGTACACCACTCCTCCACTATAGTCGGAGCCCCTTGCTTGAACTCCGATATTATATTGCCTCCCTTTAATAGAGGTTTTCTGTATATGCCTTCCATCCAGTTTTTCTGTTAACTTCAGCAGTAAAGATGACTGATTAATGGACCTAAATGACTTTGCCTGAGAGTAGTCTCTTCCAGGTTTTGGTATGAAAATAATTCTTTTCCAGGCCGAGGGCAAGTAACCGGTGGCTATACTTGCTCTTAGAATTATGGAGAGCACCGGGGTGATTAACCTTTTGCCCTGCTTTAAAAGCATGGGGATGATCTCATCAGGTCCCGGTGCTTTGTAACTTTCCAAGAATTCTATACCCAACAGTATCTTGTTGTGGGTTATTACTTCGTTTGCTGTTTCTAAGCCTCTTTTTGATGCCCTTCTAGTCAGACTTGGGAGATTCGTTTCATCATCTATTGTGGCGTCAGAGATGATATCGGAATCTGGCAAATGCGTGTGAAGAAGTATTTCCAGAACGTCTCCACCACTTTCCGTAAAGGTCCAATCCGATTTTCGTAGTATCACTATCACTAAAAAATGTAAATTTCGCCCTCGTATTTCCTGTTATTGCTTAGCCGCTTTTCAATTTCTGTATGAGTTCCACGAGACGACCGCTCGAATTTTACGTTACAACGACCTGTTTGAGCTTCCCCATCTTGTAATATATCATTCCTTAAAATTGTATACATTATATATTTATTTTTTTGAAATATATATATAGAGAAGATTTTAAATGTTTACACTCTCAACTATGAGATGGGCAAGGCATCTAAAATTTTGCAGACTTACGGAAAATTATATCAACTATAAATACTCGCTTTTCCAAGAAATTATATAGAAATTCGGTTAACTGATGAAATAACTAAATTGGTTCTATTTTCCATAATCTGTACTGTAGTCGTTATCTTCTTTGATTAAGAAAATCGCACCTAGTTCTTATCTGGAACATTGATATAAGTAAGCATTACTTTTACAAATTTTTAAAAATATGTCAACAATCAATCACATGTTTATTTACCTACTAAACTGTACCGAAAATTACTTAAAGTCCGTCAAAAGTGCATTCACGCTTTAAGATAATGAACTTATAAGTCAAGTCATTTGAAGATATATCTTTATTATTTATATTTCATATGCTCACATTCCAGGGTGTTTAGGGATTCCTTCAAAATCATAGTAATTAAAATAAATATTACTTGTACTGTTATAGCAGTCAGCAAATTTATTTAAAGCCCTCGATCTGAATAAATGTGTGTTACTAGACTTCGGTATTTTTGAAATGTAACTTCCTTAGTACGTGAGCATAAATTGAACTTGCGTTTGCAACCATGGTTTTAACAATACAATGTTAGAGAGGCACACACTCAACCACAAAATAAATAAAACGGATTCTCAATGATTATATTGTTCCACTAAAATATGGATTTCCTTCATCATATCTGTATTAACGGCTTAACGTTCCATGGGATATCTACGAAGGATACTAAAAAAGTGTTTACCTACCCATAATAGAAACATCTAAGTGTAGGTTTGTTACCTAGTAAAATTAAAGAACTTTTTTCAACTTTTGTATAAAATTTGATTTAAATTCTTGAAGCAAAGCTAAAACCCAGCTATTTCTTCTAATCACATACTCTAACTCTGTCACAAAAGATATATATTTCTATTCAAAAAAATTCACTTTGACTTTGAAATGAAGTTCAGAGTGGCTGTAAAAGTTACTACGAAATACTTTTTTTATTTACTACGACTTTTGTATTTGTCATTGTCATTTCGCTACGATTTGCACGCTGGTTGTTGGCACTATAGCAACCCTTAAAAAAGTCTTGTGCTCATAAAAACTTCTTATCAGGAGAACAAAAGCTATCGAAAATAATTGGTTCCAGGCAGTTCAACAGGAATCCAAAATCCCGTATACTGTGTTCTTGATCCTTTTGTGTGGAATCACATTTGAAAACAAGACAGTACGTTATACTGAAAAATTTTTTTTGCATCCTTAATTTTAAAAAATAACAAAAGATGTTAATTTTTTTACCTTCCTTCGTATTTAGTAATTTATCAGCTTTTTCATTATTAAATTTCCCAGATTTTATTTGAAGATAAAAAGAATTACCTTAATATTTTGCTTCAACTAACAATACATTAATATTTTAATACCCACCAAAAACACAGACAAAAGATTAAAAATAATAACGAATAAATATTAATATTAGAGGCATATTTATCTAAACAATGGACATAATCTGGGTAGATTACATTTTAAGTGTTTTGTCCTGGCAAGAGATGTGTTGGTGTCGAGGCGGCGAAAATTTAAATTAATTTAATTAATTTTCTCCTAAAATTTATTTATTTCAGTAAGCTTAAAATTGAAAATGAAAAGTGACAAATGCCCAATAATGATATCAGCATTGAAATTGAATTTTATCATTTTGATAGGAAAATAATGTATTTTTAGGAATGAGGCCATTCTTTTTAGCTGCGACGTTAGAAAATATTACGTGAACAATATACGATGTATCCACCAAGTGAGTCAACAAAATTGTTAGTTTTTCAGCAAATTTTTTTATTGAATTGACTAAAATGAAAATTAATCTTAAACAAAATATATAGCATACACGAAAAACCACAAATTAAAATTTTGCCACGTAAAAGATAGAATTTTCTAATAATTTTAATTGTTGGAGAGTTTAAGAAAAGTTGTATGAAAAACTTCCTTCCTGGGAGGAGACGTATATTGAGACGGAGGACATATAGATAATATAGATACAATCGCCAATAAGCCAAGGCACAACGCAGTAACAGATCATTCACGTGCATTTGTGCTGAAGTAGGTATCTAAATCATATGTCAGAATTTCAACTGGATTCAGTTACGGCTTTGCGCTCGACAAGCATAAACATGTCTTGGCGCTGACAACTAAAATATTATGGACGTCTTTGGGTATGATTTTGCTTGAAAAATTTTGTGCTGACAATTACATAAGTTGTACTTGTATGTAAACTTAGTATTAAAAAAGATAAGTTAGAACACACTGATACAACCATTAGGAGGGCACTATGATACGTATCAGTCCTCCCCGGCTGATGAAAAATTTATAACTTATCATTTCGTGCACCATATTCCTATAAAGGACTATGGTGCGCACATACAAAAAACCGAGAGAAGAAACATCGACAAAGTTACTATATCTTCTACAATCTCGAATGTACTGGAAGGTAAGCTCTCAATTAGACAGTGATAGAATTTGAAAATTGCTAGTTTACAACATAAGTTCAAAATTAAGAACAAAAAAACAGAAAAAAAAGAGTTAGTTATTACGATAGAAGCTATTCAATGAATACGTATCTAAATGCAGTAAAATGGACCATGGCCTCATTTTAATACAAGGGCGACAACTTGCCTATCAACATCAAAACAAATTAGATTGTAGTTATTCAACTGCCTGGGATAATAACAGAATGGCCAGCTTAGATTTTAAATCTTGTTATCTCAAGAGGAATGCTAATATTAGTTTGGAGTAACCTGGAAAAAATTCAAGTATTGTTTGACCATTTTCTTTCGACACGAGTACTGTGGCAACATTTTTTTAATAATCTAGTAGACGACCTGTCGAAATACAGTTCTACCACTGATCAGATAATTAATTTCGATGAAATTAACATTACGATGATCTAAAGTATTGGCAAAGAGACATTGCGACAAGCCAGCCAAATTTTCTCAACTGAGAGAGGGAAATTAGCATCATAACTAGCATTGTCAATACTGTTCCATCTATGTTTTTGTTCTCTAGAAAGCATTATATTAATCACTTCGGAAATGATGCGTTCGAAGGATCTTTGGGTTTGTTATCTAGATCAGTTTCGATAAACAGTGAACTACTCTTAAAGGTTCTTAAGCACATCCAAAAACATACAAACAGCACAAAAAAGGCTTATTTGTCAGCTTTGATATAATCATGAGTTCCTTATTTCGATCGATTTAATCAGCCTCTTGACGTTGGTGGTCCATTCGAGGCAAAACTAATGGTAGCTTTTATTGAATGGCACATTAATCACTCTGGAAAAACATCGACTAGTTACGAGTATAGCTATTCGATTTTCAACTGCTAAAATATTACGAGCGTGTGTGCTAAACCTGAACTTGCACAATATAAAAAATTCGCATTCTCAAATGAAAGTTTTGTACTATTTGTGACAGACAGAAATCACAAGCATCTACTGAAAATATTCCCCTGGCGAGACCAGATTGAACGAGCAATGTGTAACATTCCCACCTCATACAGAGCTGACAAATACTACAAATAACTCTGAATCTCAAGATATCGAAGATTTTTTTTTTTTTTGATTAACGCTTTTTCTGTTTTCTTTTTTCGCCTTTTAAGTATACTCTCAGAGGACGGTTTTGTGCGTCATTTGAAAAAAATAGCTTCGATTAAGCACCAGGTCATTAAACTCATAATTTTTTATTTGTAAACCATCAAGAAGAACTGATGGTCAGCGCAAGGCACCATTTGTAAGAGAACTTTTGACAATCAAGCAGATGATTTGGTCCAGAATTATTTTTTTTTTAATTTCGTGAAGTTTACTTAAAATATAGTGCAAAACTTGATATTATATGTAAAATAAAAAACGTTTTACAGTAGTACAAAAAAATTAATGCTAACCTGAACTAACCTGAACTAATGCCATTGCTGTAAACATTTCTGATTTACCCATAAAGGGAATGTGTATTCTATTGTTTAAAGAACACATTTTATATTAATTTTCTCTTTTTAATCAACCTAATTCTAACTTTCACTGTATGCAGATTTAGAAATTACCTTCACGAAAGATAAGCCTTTCTCTATATAATTGCCCTGACAAAGATTTAGATTGATAGGGTCATGAATTTGTGTTATCATGAAATGCAGTCGGTCCAAACACTAGTTTAGACTTCAGTTAAGTCTAAAAGAAAGTAGAAATTGGCGATTATGAGACTAAAATTGAATACGAGCAAGCCCACAGCTCTCATGGAGATCTGAAAAAAAGGTAAAAAAATACATGGTGATATCGAACAATAGTAGACTTCTAACTCTCGTGAGAACCAGAAGCCAACCAAAGGCGGGAATCCACCAAAGGCACAAAACATTAAGAAACGTTTGCAAATGTTTGCAAATGCAATCAGTATTAAAATATTTTCAGTCGAGACATAAATACACTATTAAAAATAACCATAAATTTAATGTACATTCATTAATTCAATTTAATTATTTTGTACCTTGAGTCGTGAATAAGTTACATGTATTTTGAACTTAAAGCTTTGTACATTTCAATAAAGTAACTGAAAATATATCATAATTAATGTATAATTACATTAGATTTAATGTAAAAATTAATAAATTTAATGCATTAACATTAAATGCATTTAATAAACGGTTTACGAGATTTATTTCCAGCACATTGTCTTAAAATTAATGCGAAGTTTTCTACAGTAGGAACTCGCAGTATGTGTGCCTATCGTATCGGTTTAGTGGAGATGCGAATTCAAACAAGTGTGGGCATGCAGTTCTAATAGCACACTGTGGAACAACGATAAATGTTTGCAAATTTTGCCTTTATTTGCAAACATTTATTCAGTGAAGATACAATGTTCACAAATGACAGAAAATATTTGAAAACTGCTACAAGTGCTTGTTTCCTTTCTCTGTTTTCTCTAAATGATCGCTATGTGGATTCTCGGCTTAGATAGATAGGGATTTAGGAATACAACAACTGAATATGAGCATTCCTATAAATCTTATAAAAAGCAAAAGGATACTCAGATTGATAGGGATTTAGGACTACGAACCGATTGATTAAGCCGAACACGAGCAAGTCTCTAACTCCTGTAGAAAAAAAAAGCAAACTGAACTTATTGGTCAAAGGGCGACGGGGTTAAAAATTGTACCGAACTATTGACCAATGGCAAAGCGCGAAGTGATCCGTCGTCATGGTGTCAGGAACCATCTTGGTTTCAGGTGGCATCTTGATCAAAGGAAATTTTTAGTTTTCAGAATCTTTTTATATGGAGCAAAATAGTTAAAAGTAAAATAATAAGAAATTCAAGTTTGTATGGTATTTCTACTTATGAAATATTGAAGATTATTTAAATAAGTAATAAAAATAATGTATAAACCATATTTCTGGTTTTGACTTGTTTTACAACACCCTTAACACATAAAATTTAAATAAAAATATGTCTCGTGAACGGCTGTGGTATATATATGGGTTCATAACTATCGGAATGAAATAATCAGAGAACAAATATAGAGAAAATAGAAAATTTATTAAAAAAGTTCAGGATTTACTCGAACGCTCAAAGTACATGTCAAAATGTATTATTTTTTAAATATTAAGTTTCCAACATAGAACATCATAAGAAGCTGTAATATCCAACCAGTGGATTTTAAAGCTTATGTTCCTATATTAGTTTTTCATTTTCTACCCAGAAATGTCAACTTGTTATATGATCGATCTCAGTAAAATATTTCCGCATTTAACCTTAAAAAATATCAAAATTTATAGTCATGCAGATTTATTGGTAGGTATTTTATTACGGCCTCGGTACAAAATATGATTTTGATTCATGGATGTTTTAAACGTGGAGTAACGCTCTTCTCTGATTTTAATATATGGTTTCTTTATGCTTTGTTACGGCAAAAAGTATACCCTTTTATTGTACAATAAGCACATAAAATATGGATTAAATTCATTATTTAAAAAACATTGGGTTTAAAAAAAAATGTTTGGACATGTCCAATTTGCTTTTTTGTTACGATTTATTTTCAATATATTAAATCATACAGAATGATTCGAAAGAAGATGTGCTATAATCAATTTTTTTTTATACTCTTAGATTTCCTGTAAAATTCTAAACGTTTTTCTATCACCTATCTTACATCTAAATATAAGTGTTTTCGATTTATCGACAGATTTGTAAATTTGTTCTGAACATTCGTGACTACTTAACCCTATTTTTCGAATAAATGTTGATAATATTCGAGGTACTCTTCTTCCGAAAAACTTTCATATATACAAATTTGATTAAGATATCATAAACAGAATAATAGGACAAATCTTTCACCATCAATTCCATATAATTCCATATGTTGTAAAAGAATCATTTAATTTATTACTTAGTCTAGAGTTATAAGACTTACCGAAAACCCCCTGCATGTTCATCTTGCGAGGAACTTTTATCACACTTAAATTGACAGCACCATCGTTTCACAATATTATTGTCAGTAGCATAGTCATCTAAGAAATTTAAAATAATATAAAATTTTTATAAAAAAATTGAACCGACTTCTAAAAGTGCGCTAAAAAGTGAAAGATAACCATAAATTTTTTTATGAAATTGAACTTTTTGAAGTCGGCGCCAAACTAATACTTGACAAAATGTGATTTGCATAAACAGATTTAAAATACTTTTTTTGTAATTGCTTTCTTACCATAATTTGTATATATTAGTAGTTGTTTATTTCATTTACAAATAATTTGACGCCGACTTCAAAAAGTTCAATTTCATATAAAAATTTATGGTTATTCTTCACTTTTTAGCGCACTTTTAGAAGTCGGTTCAATTTTTTTATAAAAATTTTATTTTTCTATTTTTAGTTTTAGAATTCATTATGATATTCATAAATTATTTGAACTAAAAACTAATCGAAATTACTGTACTTCGCAATGACTCCAAAGTGGCAAAAAAGTACAAATTTCATCCAAAGTTGTAAATCACCCTAAAATGAACCGCTAAAAATTCTTTAGTTCTTAGAGTTTTCCAAATACCAATCAAATTGGGTCAAATGAATATTTAGTCTGTCATAGAAAATCCACTATCTTAAATTTCAAATCAATTTTAGATTGGTAATATAGGCCCCAACACCTTCCAATATCGATATTTAAAGAAAATAAATTAATTTTTTATCCACCATATTAGATACGCCATTTTAAAATAATTTTAGATTCGTCATGTGTGACCCCGAAAACTCTCCCGTACCAATTTTGGTGAAAATAGGACAAAATTGATTTTTTTTGTTCGCCATATTGAATCCGCCATATTAAATTTTTTAAAAATAATTTCTAATTCTTTATGTGAGGCCCCGAAAACTTCCCCATACCAATTTTGGAGAAAATCGGACAAAATTGATTTTTTCGTCCGCCATATTAGATCCGCTATATTGAATTTTTTAAAAATTATTTTAGATTTGTCAAATGCGACTTCGAAAACTCCCCCGTACCAATTTTGGAGAAAATCGGACAAAAATTTTTTTTTTGGCGGCCATATTGGATCCGCCAAATTGAATTTTTTTAAAATTATTTTAGATTCGTCATATGCGACCCCCAAAAATCCCTCATACCAATTTTGGAGAAAATCGGACAAAATTAATTTTTTTGTCGGCCATATTGGATCCGCCATATTGAATTTTTTTAAAATTATTTTAGATTCGTCATATGCGACCCCGAAAACTCCCCTGTACCAATTTTGGAGAAAATTGGAAAAAATTGATTTTTTCGTCCGCCATATTGGATCCGCCATATTGAATTTTTTAAAAATAATATTAAATTCGTTATGTGGCACCTCGAAAACTCCCCCATACCAATTTTTGAGAAAATCGGACTAAATTAAATTTTTTTGTCCGCTATATTGGATCCGCCATTTTGAATTTTTGAAAAATAATTTCAGATTCGTTGGGTACAACTCCGAAAATTCCTCCATACCAATTTTGGAGAAAATCAGACAAAATTAATTTTTTTGGCCGCCATATTGTCAGCGCCATCTTGGATTTTACTGCACCAATTTCATCTAAAAAAATATGGGACCACCGCAGCAACTTCCTTTACATAACGTAAAAAATTTCATTCAAATCGGTGCAGCCGTTCCGGAGTAATCGGTGTACATACATAAAAAAAAATACATAGTCGACGAATTGAGAACCTCCTTCTTTTAGAAGTCGGTTAAAAAATAATAAACATTTTAAAATTACAACAGACAATATAATATAAAATATAGAAACACACATGATTTTAAGAAGCTGTCTCTAAAGTGCTCCTCTAAACCTAGAGCCTCTGGGATTTTTTACAGTAAGTTGATTATCAACTTGTACGTTGTTAATCAAAGCGGCTTATATTATTTTGAATATTAGCGTAATGAGTGCAAATATTAAGTCGTCTTACCTATGGGAATTTTTGTCCTTTTCGTTTTAAAAAATACTAAAATTTTTCCTAAAAAATGTAATAAAATTTTTATACACGGCAACAAAAGTAAATTATACTTTTTATAATTAATTTAAAATATTAAATACGATATTTTAATTCAGCTCAGCCTTTTATTAAAGTTTTGCTTTGAACATGTAAAGCCGGGATGAAAGACTACTTATAGGATTTACCATTGCGTTTGTTTTAGGATTATATTCCAAGGACGTTCCTCATGAAATATATTATATTTTTAGGAACTCTCCGAATTCGCTATTAAAATGTCATTTAAAATTTTTTTCCAGCAAAAAAATTATTTAAGAAAATTGGTAAACATTAAAAAGCTAATGTATTTTTCCAACATTTTAAGCCCCACTTTAAAAAGCTTTCATAAAAGTTGCGATTTGAATGTAAGAAATTTGAATAAAACCGTAAAATTTGTGGAACTTGGTGGACAACGAATAATTGCTGTGTAAAAAATGTATAGATAAGGAAAAATGATATATTTACTTTACAAATTACCGTTACTGGAGAAACTACTGTGTAGGTCTGGGTACGATAACTCTTTGTGCAGCTATGGTGTGACAGATAGATGGTCACCTTTTTGTGGCAGTTCTCCAATGACGAGACCTAAACAATGCATATTCCAACCAGTATATTTTCACCATCGTATCAGAGACCGAACCTGAGCTCTAGGTGAGGGACCTCGCAGATGAGACTGCAAAGGCGTTTGGTTCAGCGAATGCGTTTCTAGTGTTTTGCAACAAGAGTATCCTACGTGCCCGGCAACAGCGGCGACTCTGATATTGAATTCTAGATGAGGGATCTAATGGCGAAAACGTTTGGTGTGACGAATGCGTCTATGGCGATATTATGGCGAGAGGGTCCAGCGTGTACTGCAACCGCTGCGAGATTCAGTTCAAAAGATGTCCTGATCGAGAAAACCTAGAATTATGTAATACTACTAACATCTGCCCACAGAATTCTAGAATAACCGTTAATCCAATAATATTATTTATTTATTGAGGCCTAAATTTTTTTCAATGTATTTAAAAACTGTCTTTTCCCTAACGCTACAGAAGGCTAGAAAAATCAACCTTTCCCGAATCGACAATGATAGCATTTCCACCAGCTAACCACAAGAAGGAACATGGCACATTTAACTACCAGCTAACTTGGGCTCGAATGGTGCACATATATGTGAATAATAAATAAAAATATGATATACAGGGCGTTTGTTTCATATTCTATTTTTCGATAGAAGCTATATCGTTAGATCGATGAAAAATTTGATAGGTTGAATAAAAATGGGGTTCAGTGGAGTCAATTTTTAAGAAATCTAAAATTGTTTTCCAAAATAAGCCGTTGTCAAATTATTAAATTTTTAAATATTTTCATTCGACAAAATAGTTATTCTACTTAAATTTTAATATCTATACCAGGGTTATTCACTACAATTTTCTAATATTTATTTAAATATTGACACTTTTTACGTCATTTTTTTAACTTAAGCACCCTGTATCTAGTGACATGTATCGATAGAGTATTGATTTATCTTTAGATCAAGCCTATCGTATTTAAATTTATCTATAATAGTTTTCTCTAAAAATGCTCGAATTTTACCCACACATTACCCATCCTCATGAAGAAGTAGTTAATATTATAACAACTGCCTACATGATTTTCTAAAAATTAATTCATGACCTTGAGGACATTGGTAAAAGATCACTTTTATCTGATATAATTTTAAAGTATCACATTAAACATAAAATGTTAACTGTTTGTAAAGAATGGATTAATCATGATAAAATATATATTAAATATTTTGAAAAATACTGTGGTAAAAAGATAACCGGTTGGGAAAAAATACGCGATGAAGATTACAAACTCTTTCTAAAAAGTAGCGACAATTAATAACTACTCTATACTTAACTATCAAGTATAACACTTCTTAAGGATGCATGTTACCTTCTCACCATTTCAACAAACTTCAGTTATTTTGGCAATATTTTCAAAATAACTTCTAATAACTTCCAAGTACCTTATCATAATAACTTCTTATTGCTTGTGTCATTTTATTAATTAGTTATTTGACAATTTTTAACTTTGCTCAAAACAACCAAGTTTTTAATATTTAATATTTTAGCCATCTAAGCATAGAATTTGTACCAGAAAGTAGATTTAAATTCATGAGATAGTACCTAAAAGTTAATATATATTTTTTTTGCTTTAAAGTTTCGTTTTCCCAAAAAAAAAAAATCGAATGGCGGTGAGACTAGGGGCTCAGTTCATGACTGACAGCCGCTGTTTAAATCGGAAACCCTTAATTAATTAACAACAAGGGAAGTTGTTCTGTATTCTCTTTGTATTCTGATACCTACGCGGTAAAAATTAATTCCATAAATGTGATTACGTCACGCGTAAGTACTTAAGCCTTGAGTTTTAGATGGTGTTGGTCAATTTAATATATTAACAATTATCAATTTTTTTTACGTTTGTAAGAAATTTTGTTAAAAGCGCTAATAAACTGAAATGGTGTGGAACTTTTTCTACTGAACGATAATGCAGTTAAGGGATTTTCCTACTCTGGACGAACTAGGTTACCTCCAGTAACATTCTACAGGAATACAAACTTCTTCCATGGACCCATATCAAAAACGCAACCACATGGTTCAAACCCCTAGTTTTAATTGACTAATCGTGGAAGCACTTAAAATTTTCTCATCGTTCTCGTCTCCTATCATTGTTAAATTGTAAAGCTTGTTTCTCACTTTATGCTCAGGGCATATTTTTCATTTAACTGTGAAAATGTCAAATTCTCGAAGCAGTTGTACATAGCCAATCTCGTCGTCTTCATAGGATTCCCCTGCATACCCACAATATTTAAGAAATTTGTTTTTGACATAGGTACATACATCAATATGGCAATTTTATATTCAAGTTTTTGGTACAACTCTTGAGTGATTAAGTAAATTGCAAGTAATACTTATGTCGCCCTTTTCACGTTTGTGAATTCCGCAGCAAAAAAATAGGATTATTTTTAAAGAAAAGTCCAAAGATAAGTGTATCATCTACTACGAGAAGGTTACCCTTGTCATTTGCACAAAATAGATCTCCATTGTGCTATTTCTAACAAATTAACTTGAAAAATAGGTAAGCTATGAAAGATTCGTAGGAAATATATCAATAGCTAACTCGAATATCACTCAATAATACCAAGAATTGTTAATACATCACAACTGTAAATTGACTTCCTGTTATATGAAGTCACTAAAGTTGCAATGATTCATGGAGTGTTTTCCGTCACATAATGAAACATAAAAATATCTCTATTTATTTTGGTTTTTCATGGAATATTATTCAAAATTAGAATGTTTATTCGGAAATAAATAAAATACGCTTGTTTACGCTAAAATGGATTAGAATGACAACAATTTGTAACGTACTCATATTTTAATAGAGTCAAATTGCATATCACAAATGAAAGTTCTGACATTATTTAAATGCTTATCTAAAATATGCAGCGCAAATATTATATAAACCAGAAGAAAACTTTAATAAAATTATTAAAGTGTATTAGAGTTCCAATATATATATATATATATATATATATATATATATATATATATATATATATATATATATATATATATATATATAACTAAAACCTTATGTGGTTTCTTGACATCGGGAACGCTAGGTCTCAGTTAAATTTACAATGTTATCGGATTTATTAGGCCATTTGTGCCAACCAAATAAATTAACGCGTCATTAAATTTAACGCAAGGTTAGTTAGTCATCTGTAAACGAAATGTAGAACGACTCTATGCAGGTTTGTAGCAGCTTTAGAATTTTGAATTTTCAATATTTTAACATTGTATCGGTTTTATTTGTAACATTGTGATAGAAAAGAATAGCAGCAGTAACAGTATTCGACTATTATTATTTATTTTGGACTTGATTTGTAAATTTCTTTCTTTTGTATAATCAGTACTATTTCTCTTCACTTAGAAATTTTAGCAAAGCTTAGAAACTAACTAAGATTGGGTGTATTTCATTTAAAAATAATGTATTTTAATGCGTTGTGCTAAATTAGACTACCGAATAATATACACAAATGCCCCGTGTGGGAATTTTTATTTGGTCAATAAATCTCCCCAGGAACCCGCCTCTGAACCTCTTGCCATAAACTTTATCATCGATGTTTCCCCACCGTCCTTTCTTATAACATATCTGAAAAATCCTAACAGGAGGAGTTAGATTGAAGTTAATAATCCTTGATTTAGATGGCTATTTAGTTCCTTAAGTATCAAAACACTTCTGTGATCAATTCATGGAATTATTAATATTTTTGTAGCAGAATATTGCAAATGCTTCGATTTTTCGGCGACAGGTGACAGTGGCTATCCAATACTCCGAACCATATGTCGTAATAGGGAAAACAGGAACTTGCGTTAATGTTTTGTTTGTTTATTTCCTGACCTTATGATCTTTTCAAATGCGTGTTAATTTTGCTGCAACGTTTTTACCATCCCAATTCGTCGTTTTACCTTTTGGATAGATACTTTTCTTGTTTCATTTTAACTTGAAGAAAGTAACTTCATCACTCTTGTCAATATTTTAAATTTGTTGGAAGACTTCATGAACTACTGCAGTTAGATCCACAATCATCAATTAGGATTTAGGTCTATTAGGCCTCAATTCAGAATCTATAGCAAAGCTTTCGACTCTCAAAAGGTTAAACATCTCTTATTTATCATTTTCCAACAAAATTATATCGTCTGCATATCGTAGATTCGAATGTTGTGTTGTCTAACAGAAATTTGGCCGTTTCAATTTTTGAGTGTCTTTCTAGTGATCTACTCTACAAGAAACAATAAAAAACAAAAAGTAAGGAAACTCAGCCTTATTTTACACCTTTTTCGTCTTGGACACATATACACTATATAAAATGGCTATTAGTATGCCATGGACATGTTACGGGATGTCTGTATTTCGGAAAATGTTATGGGATGTCTTTTCTCGCTATACACGCCATATAAAGGTAATGTTCCCCAACAGGAAAATTGGGTCCACAATAAAAGCAAACTGCAGAGGATTTATTTATATTAATACACTGATGGTTCTAGAACCAAAACACAAGGTCTAGAATATGCGAGGAACGCTCAAAAATAAAGAACTCAGCCAGCCTTGGTACTTTACCAACGATGTTTCAGGAAGAAAAAATCAATCAGCCCTTAAAGCGCTTGAATCGAACACTTGCAAATTCAAAACAGAATGGCATTCAAGAAAGCACTATCCAGAGTTAGAAGACGAATAAAGTCGTGCTAATCTAGATACCACAACAACGATTCCGCTAAACTTTTTGTTAAAGGAGGGACAGCTGGAAAATATGGTGTACCAGAGTCGGTTCTCGGCATTGCTTATAAGACAACCAAATAGTCACTATTGACTTGGGTGGATGGCGAAATGCTTCAACACTTGCTCGATTTGCCAGGCCTGATTCATTCAAAAGCAATGATATTTTACCCTTTGAACAAACAAATAACTAACAAACTTCTAAAATACCGTAATGCTCAGCTGAAGGCTTTAGTAGGATTGAATACCAGACTGAGACATTACATTCACTTAATCGGTCTAATGGTAAGACCTGATTGTCGATTGTGTATGAAAGATCCGCAGAACATATATTTGCGCCAGCTCGGCAGTAGTAAGTATTAGGTACTCAATATTAGGTAACAATACCATTCCACTAACAGAAGGGAGCAGTTTTTTAACAAAAATGATTATCGAGCAGATTTCTTTATTGAAATATAAATAGGTGTCACATCCTGAATTTTAGGCTATAAACGAAAAAGTTATTTCAGATTATAATTGACTGTAAATTTTCCCCTACAAAAAAGACCGTTAAATAATGAATTCAGCAGTAAAGTGAAGAGTAGGACAACAAGTATAACACACATATAAAGAAAATTATGTATCTCATATACTCCCACGTTATGAACGCTCTAGCCGTTAGGAATTTTAACCTTTTTATCGGATTATCAAACACAATCTTTATGATTTTTTTTTACGAGAAATCATTAATTTGGCCCTATTATATGATTAATAAATTAAAGAAAGTGCGAAAGAGAAAAAATAACATAAAAGGAAGAATATCACCTAAAATAAAAATAAAATTGTATATCATGTCCGCCCATATTATGTTCTGGAACGGCTTTACAATAAAATTAACCCTCATTCTCGTCGTTCCATATAAGCTCATATACAGAAAACAAGTGTGACGATTATTGATTTCTGAACTTTTGTATTCTCCTTTTAAAAGCAAATAACAGTAAGCTCAAATACAAATTAAGATTCGTTAGTTCTGAAAGCCTTTATGAGGTTTGATAAAGTACATTTAGGTTAAAATCAATTTTATAAATAGGGCAAAAATTTAATTGTTAGGAATAATTGAATGTTCAATTATATTGTAATAGTTAGATTTCTATTATTCGTACATAATTTTGAAACAAGAAAAACATACTTTATTCTCAAATCCATTTTAATTTAAAAAGCCCTAAACTTTGAAAGGTTAAAAAATATTTACGGTTAGCAATTATCAAACTGTGTATACTTATAAAGTTATTAAAATTTTCATGATGTTATAATTAGAAGTTTAGATATTTTCGGCTTTTCCAGTTGAAGCTCATTAAAAATAAAATGATTTAGATAAGAATAAGTCTAATAATTAAGTAATTTAAAAATATTTAATCTCATCAAAAGATTTGATAATTAGATATTAACATCTTTAACCTAAACTTAAACTAACTTTAATATAATCTCACCGCTTTTGTTTATATTTAAAATACATGCGATAAGAAATTAATGGAGAATGCTGTTAACCAACCAAGTATTGAAATAAAAGTATTCCCAGTGTCAACAGTGACTTTCAAAAAGTTTTACTTTTGGGATATATGAGGGTCTAATATAGTTACTTTTTAAAATTATTTTAATAATATACAGGGTGTCCCAAAAGCTCTGAAAGTATCAAAGTTGTGTTTTTTTAAATGGAACCATCTGTATATTATTGCATTTTTGGATGTTCCGATCAAAATAAGCGCCTATTTTAAGAAGATTTATAGTACCTGCACCTTAAGGGTTTTTAAATAATTTCAATTTTGATAAAACCTATCCTAATTTTCATGTTTCAAATACTTAAGAAGTATTTCAGTTATATACTCGAAATTTATAATGAAATGTAACAATAAATCATACTTTATATCCCAATTATAATAAACTTGCTATATTATACAGGGTTTAAAATTAATCAAATAAGAACTTTAAGTGTGTATAACTTGATTAATTTAAATAGAACGCTATACTTTTTAACTTACGAGAAAATGTACTTTTTAAATACCTATCGAATGGTTTAAGGGTATCCTAAAGTCTTCGCGTTTTCGCAGAATACGCCAAATAATCGTTTTCTGCACAATTTTGGGTTTTTGAATAGATAATCTAATGTATCTAGTTGCCTACGGCATTAAGAAACGTCAGATAATTCATTTAATCAGTTTAATCAGCAAAGCCTGTTGCTATAATAGCAGTATTATTTTTTGAAACTGGGACACTCCATTTATTGAACTGAATTATTTGAATATTGTTGTGTTATTGCTTTGTCAAAATGAAGATTTTTCCAAAGGAAGAGCATATTGATATGATTTTTATCCTTGGAGAATGTCATCAAAATTATTTGTATGCTTCTCGAGTCTATGCTCAAAGGTTTCCTGAAAGGAACAATCCTAAACCAGCTGTTTTTGTGAGACTATTAAACCAGTTTCGGGAAAGTGAAAGTGGCAGTTATAAAAAAACCTGTTATAAGAGAACCTGTCACTGAAGATGAAGAAAATGTTTTTACTGTACGTGATTCAGTGATGGAAAATTCCATTATTACTCAGATTCATATATCTGAAAATACTAACATTTGCCAAGGATTCTTAACAAATAAAGATTTCATCCTTATAAAATCCAGCTTTATCAAGAGCTTCACGGAAAAGATTTTGACAATCGAACTGAATTCTGCTTGTGGGTGTTAGATAAAGTGGCAGAAAATGAACACTTTTTTGATAATGTGTTGTTTAGTGATGAATGTACTTTTCATAACAATGGTTTCGTGAATAGACAACTTCCATTACTATTCTGATTCAAATTCGAATGAATACAGAGTTATGAGGAACTAGAATAGGAATGTGTTGGGATAAATACTGGGTCCATATTTAATTAGACCCTACCTTTTTGAAGGACCTTAAATGATTTGATGTTTCGCGATTTTCTTTTACACCAACTTCCAGTGTTATTAGAAGGTGTCCTTTTAAATATTAGAACAACTATGTTGCTTCAACTGGATGGAGCTCCGCGTCACCATCGCAAACTTCGGCAATTTTTAAATGTCAACTTTCGGTGGATTGAAAGAGATGGATTTCAAAATTTGCCCCCGAAATCTCCCAACTTAACTCCACCTGATTTGTTTTTGTGAGGATACAAAAAAAGGAATTGTCTACAATGCGCCCCCGACAACACCACAAGATATGAAAATACGCATAAGAGAAGCTTTTCAAACTGTAACCCCGCAAATGTTGTCCAGAGTTAGCAGTGGTTTCGAAAAAAGAGTATGTTTTGAAATAGATGGTCGACATTTCGGACATATATTATAAAGATCTTGCTTCTGTTTTGTGCTATTGTCAATACGTTGTTGCCATTATTGCTGTTATAGCCTGTTAAACGACTGTAAATGGCGTTCCGAGTTTCTGAACATTTGTAAAGATACTCCTGAATATTATTCTTATAGTTGTAAATTACCTGTCACTTCCAAATGTCATAGGCAAATGGATACCTAAACACATCTATTCAAAAAATACAAAATGGTGCAGAAAACGATTATTTAGCGTATTCTGTGAAAACGCGAATACTTAGCTATAGAGCACCCTTCGATAGGTATAGCGTTTTAATTAAATTAATCAAGTTATAGCCACTTAAAGTTCTTATTAGTTAGTTATTAGTTTTAATTTTTGGACAGCCTGTTTAATATAGCAAGTTTATTAAAATTGGGATATAAAATATGATTTATTGTTACATTCACTGTAAATTTCGAGTACATAACTGAAATACTTCTTAAGTATTTGAAACATGAAAATTAGGTTAGATTTTATCAAAATTCAAATTATTTAAAAACCCTTAAGGTTTAGGTACTATAAACCTGATTAAAATAGGCACTTATTTTGATCAGAGAATTCAAAAATTCAATAATAGTATACAGGGTATTCCATTTAAAAAAAAATCAACTTTGATACTTTCAGAGCTTTCGGGACACCCTATCTATATGAAAATAATATTAAAAAGTAACTATATTAGATCCCAATATATCCCAAAAGTAAAACTTTTTGAAAGTCACGTATTTTGGTCGCAATATTCCATATATTACATTTATTTAATATGCATAATGATAAAATTTTAACATGACCTTATCAAAATTATTCTCCTTAAGAAAGTGGAAAAAAAAAATTTAAATTATCATTCGGTTCCTAAACGCATAACTTATCTCTATAAATAGCTTCCGTAGGGTAATGAATATTTTAACTTGAACCGAATTATCCACCATAGAATTTCGTCCAAGGGCTGAAATTTTAAGCATTCTGAATGTATATTTCATTACCCTCCGTTGTAAGTAGGGTAGCATCTTAAAATTGATTTAAGATTGCAAATGTTTAAAGTACAATAAAATGATAATAGGTTATATAAATATACTACAAGATTATTTCTCTCACACTAGAGATATTTTTTAACAAGTGCATTATACGGAAATCAGTATACAGAGTATTTCAAAAGTATGGAAAACCATAAATATCTTGGAAACTAACACTTATTAACAAAAACTTTAAATACAAAAGTTGTAGAATATAAAACCAAATGCTACTTCTCACGATGACCCAGAGGTTTGAGGTCATTTTTTCAATAAGAATCGTCAGACGGAAAGCGGAAAAAATTTGTCATTCAACAGTATAAATAACATAGGAGATCAAATGTCCTACAAAAATTATTTGGGGATATTCTTTTTTGTTTCACAAATCAATTTAAAATTAGCCGTTAACTTGAAAATAATTGGTTGTGAATAAAATCTTGAAGTTGACCTTGAGATTGTTTTTTTACGTCATGTGAAGGTCAATATAATTTTTTTTTTAGTTAAGAATCCTCATTTTTCATTGCATAATCGAAAATATAGACTGCTAAGATTATTTGAAGATCTGGACCTGACTTGCTGGGCCGTAGTCGGTCTTGTCTTCACTAGCTGAACCGTAGAAAGTCACAAGTCATATCCTTACTGGAAGGATCGTAGCCGGTCTTGCTTTCACTGTCTAAGTATAACGGGTTGAGTATTGGGAGGTCTCAAGTTTTACATTCATTTGCTGAACCCTAACAGGTTTCGCCCTCAACCTCTATTTTATTTGAATTTGACATAGCTACCCTCAAGGTGATTTCTCTATCCAGACGTGAAAATTTCTACTCTTTTTATTTCTGTACTCAAAAATATGGATTCTTATTTAAAAAAAAAACTAAGTTGGTCTTGAAATAAACTTGATGGTCAATCTGAAAGTCAAGCACAAAATTACCATAAAAAACTCCATTTAATTTCCTTCAACTTTTGTATTCATAGTTTGAGGGCACTCATTAAAAAAATAAATTAACTTTCAACTGACCTTGAAGACCATTTTTAACGTTAATTTAAGGTCGACATGAGCTGCGCCGTTTAGTTTAATACGTTTTTTATATTTAACGTTTCTCTCCTTAACCCTTAGGTTTCGAGACTTTTAACGGTTTACATACTTCTAAGATACCCTGTATAATTTATATCGTCGGTTAATCGGAATTGTCCTAAATCACGTACACCAAACTTTAGAGCACAAACTTAAAACTCTATGAAATGGTTACTTGTGTAAAACCATTTTTCAAACTATTTTAAATGGTCTTAGGAAATTTTTCCCATTGATTTTTATATCAAAAGGAACTTACAACATTTTCAGTTATTAAAGTTTGAGTTAAGTGGAGGTAATTATTTTACTGGTAAAATTAAACGAGATACAAAAGTTGGTTTTATTACTGTAGAATAATTATAAAATGTAGTAATAATATCTTTACTATTTAATTTATTTTCGATATCATAAATTATCACACAAATAATGATAATCTTTTGATATGCTATGTCATAATTTTTTGAGACATTGCCAGGGCTCAAATTTCCGTTTGAGTTTACTATGAGCAATTCGATTAATTTGGCATTTTTTTTTGCAAATATTTACGTTATGGGCAAACACAATATATTTTCCTTAAGTAGCTCTTATAACTTCTTTGAATAAATGTATTCCATAAAGTACAGTTTCAGGTTACATTAAATTATCAATTGTCCATTATAAATGATATTTTACTACACTGTACTTGATTGTTTTCTTATCGATGCAGAATTTACTTTTACCTGTTTATCAGATTGATCTAGGTTTTCCTGCCTACTAATATTTAAGAGAATATCTTTGGGTTGCCTGACTTTCTGTGGCTTGAAATGTATTTCTTTAATTTAAAAATAACTATTGGGAGACTTATTTAATTTTTAAGCGAAAAATGCTAATGATAATTGGATTAACTTATTCAACAAATTTACTTCAGCCGACCGTTGTTACCCAGGGTCATTTTTGAGCTGTCATTTCTTTCAAACGTGTTAATTGAATGCGTCTAAAAGAAGTAGCGTTTTATACAGGTAAGGAGCTTAGTTATAAACGAAGGTAATTTTGCCTTGACTCCCACTTTTTCCTCGGTTGTTTCGGCTCAAGCAACTGTAGACTTCCATCTCAATTTGTATTCTCCATTATTTGGGATTTCCGGCTGGAAAGTCATTTATTATCCCGGTAATTATGTTGAGTTATTGAATTAGTTTATCTTTTGCCTGTCTGACATTTATGGGATTAATATTACCAAGATAAACCTGGAGACAAGAATTTTGGGCATTCTGCACCTGTCAACGAAGGAATTCTGTTAGACCCCAATAACAACGAGTAAGATCCAATAATTTTAATTTATTAAAACAATTTCTGATTTATCAAAACCTAAATTGACTGCGTTAGACTATTAGTAATTTTTGTATTGAATTGTAAGACGGATTGTTGCGATTAGTTTATAATTATTGATTAATTTTTCTTGAAATTTTCTTAGTTTTCAATATTTGTTACTTTGTAAATGCTTAATTATTCCTTTTATATTAGTAAGAGTTAATTTTGAGGGTACATTTATTATTTAGTGTATAATTCACTATATTTTGTCAAGTATTTGTTCTCTGGACATATAACGATGGTCCTAATTTATTGAATGATTAATGTGTCTTTTATATTTTAAAGTACTTCTGAATTGTATTCAATTTCTTGGCCCCATTTTGGACTTAAAATTGGTGAAAATTTAATAAAATAACATCGTGATGTGTCTGTTGCCCCGTTCACTTTCCATTTGCTCTAATATATAAATTTTTTTGTGTTCTATTACATTGTTTAAGAACTTGAAACTGACCACATTGAGGTAAAATTCAGAAAGCAAGAAGTTCATCTGTTTTAATTTCATCCAAAAGTTAATGCCAAAATGTGTATCCTGGCTTTCCACACAGTATTTTGGTGAATATTAAGATTATGTTTTAATTATATTTTCATTTATTATTTCATTGTTTGAATTTAATTAAAATTGTGTTTATTTTTGTTAGGTTAAGCCGATTTATTTAAGAATAATTAACATTCATGAACCAAGCATGTAGTGCCATCATCCAGTGGTCTCAAATCCTAAATATTGTCTATTTTAATTTATTATTATTTTAAATTATGCAATGATTAATTTAATTAAGTAATTAATTGTTTATACAGTAAATCTTTTTTTTACCTTATACTAACTTAATTATTGGTGATCGCCTGGAATCAGGTTGGTGTTTTATTTTAAGTTAATGTATTTTTACTCTTATTTATTTTGAGTTCAATAGTTAAAACGTTGTTTACTCTAAATTAATTCTTTGTTTAATTACATCTAATTGATTTTTGATTAACTTAAAGATCACCTTCGAGATTTTTTTTAATATGTAGAAAATTTAACTGCCAGATTAACTAAGAAAATTTAAGATTTAAACCCGATCTAGTTGCTATGAAATTTAAATCTCATAGTCGACTAGTTTTGTTTTGTTTATGATATTGTCATAATTTATATTATATATGTCAACAAATAAACGCTTACACAGGGATATTAAGGATAAGAATCTTGCGATAAAGCCTTGATATATTTAAGAGAAATAGTTGTATCCCGAAAATAAAAAAGTTCTTCATTTTTGCCTCTTCAATAGTAAAACAAAATTATTTCTTTATGCTGGTATTTTTAGGGTTTAAGACTTACTTGACTTATTGTTGCTTTTGTCAGCTTAGGCCCTCTGCTGTCAATTTAGGATGGTCTTAAATTTAAATCATATTAGTGAATCCGGCTGTAAAATTTTAAGTTAAAATACTTGGCACTTTTTTGTAGTAGTCTTGAATACTTCTCTTTTTGTAGGGTCCTCCTTACTTAGCTTATTACTGGAATCATCCCTATTCGTTTTCTTATTACTGGAATCCTCCTTAGTGGTTATTTTATAACTGGTTGTTGTATCTACGGGTTCTACCTGCGGGTTCTCGTTACTTTTTTTATTTTAGAAATGACCTATTAATTTTGTAATAAATGACTTTCTATTCCTTATTTTTTATAGGGCATTGCACAACAATCCGGCATACTCTACAATGATCATAATACAAAAGATTTTTTTATAACTATTTATTTCAAAGTTTTATTTGACTTACGTGCTTATCTATAGCGGTAAAATTGAAAGCTTGTTCCTAACGACATTGTAGAAAGTTTCTGCATTCCACCTAGCTGCAGATGCAATAGTGCCCTAAACAACCCACTTCTACTCTCCGGCATAAGGGTTAGCTCCGCATTTTTGCTCGCTGGTGCTGCTACTAGCTTTAACGTTACTCTGGTGATTTAGTTTTAGGGTTATTAATTAACTTTTTCCTTCTCACTTAATTGTGAAGTTTTGCATTTTAAATACAAGCGTAGCAACCTATACTCGCCAAGGCGAAGCTACTTATAAAATATTTTAACATCGGGAGAATACTTTAGGACTCGCAAATCTGTAACAGCTGGTTCTTCTGGCTTTCTGTCGGGCTTTAAAGACGAAAAAATTTTAGTAACTCAAAATTTTTAAGGGACTTGTATTTTCACTTTTATCGACCATGTAGGCATGTGGGTATGTAATCTACGGGCAGGTGGATTATTCTATTATGAATCTTTCTTTCAATCGTGATGTGCATAGAATCTGTGTAACAGGAGTGGATTATTTCTCGGTACACTAGTGTGTTTTACAAAATTTTTATTAAGCAGTCTCTGAAATTCATTGTGGTTGTAGGTACATTTTGTATGAACATGCGCTACACTAAGGAGATTTCACTTTAGAAAGGTATTCCAAAGTCTCTTACACTTATCTTCGACAATTTGCGGACCTTTTTTTTTTGTTTTACATCGAATTCTTTGAACTTCAGTATTATTTTCAGAGTGATTTTATTTCCAATTCCTTAATGATTTCTCCTCAATGCAAAATGCATTTAAAAACATTTTTTTACTTACCCTTATCTCAGATACTGCCAATATTTTTTGATAATATCGCTACGTAGTAGTCCTTGAATTATTTTCAATTTCTCTCTTTTTCCGGAGCTTTGTGTCGCTAATATTAACCGACATATCAATATGATTCTTTTCATACAATTTCCAATCTAACTGATTCCAGGAGTATGTAAAAATTTAACAGTTTTAACAACTAACCTTATAATATGATTTCATTGACATTTTTTTTCTCGAGTTTTAATTTAAAATAATAGCACACCTACAATTTCCAGTACGAAGCAACAAGTTTTAATGGTAAAAGTCCCGCATTTACGAAAATTTTTTAAGAACATTTTCGAAATTTGTAATTACATCGAAATTTCTATGCAAAATTCTGCATCTTAAAATTACGCCTGAATATCCGATATTTTTTCAGCTACAATAATTCTTTAAGAGATATCACCAAAATCTCATTTTCGAAAAACAAATGAAAGTAGAACGAAATTTTTCGATCAAGCCGATTCCATAGTGGAAAAAAAACAAAAAAATTTATTGACAATTTCAAATTCTTTTCCAATCGACGTATACTTGCTAAACCTTAAGTTGCAACTAGATCAGGTTATTTTTAAAAAATTTAAAATTCTAGTAAGAAATAAAGAAATCTGTCTGCTGCATTTAAATAGTTGTTTCCCTTTCAAGCAGAGAAAAGAAAATAATATATGCATTTAGTTCATTTCCTACAAATACAACTCTGGTTTTTTCTCCATATGCCTCTCAACCACCTTATGGTCTCCACAGTGGAGCTATATTGAACCGAGAGCAATATTTTCAGGAAACATCTGCTATATAAAATATAAATTTCAAAATATATCGGTAGGATATCAAGAACCTGCCGACTTCGATGCCCGAAAAACAACATCAATACAATCACTGGAGTAGAGCAAAATTTTCAAAAAATCAGAAATTCAAGTAAGAAATAAAGAAGTCAATATTTCTACATATCTTCATTTCTTATTGGATTTTTTTTTAATTTCACACTACTCCAGTGATTGTATTAATGTCGTTTAACTGGCGATATTTTTCAGTCTGGCATCGAAGTCGGGAGGTTTTTAATATCCTACCCACATGTTATATTTTAAAGAGCAGTTATTTCCTACGAATGCTGCTCGTGGTTCGATACAGCTCCACTGACAAGACCATAAGGTGGTCGAAACGCGAATGGAGAGAATGCAGGAAACAAACCGTTTGTATATATTTTTCCTTTCTCTACTTGCAAGGATAATACATATCAACAACTATTTAAATCTGGTAGACAGATTTCTTTATTTCTTACTGGAATTTTTGATATTTAAAAAATTTTGCACTACTCCGGTGATTATATAGATGTCGTTTAACTGGCGATATTTTTCAGTCTGGCATCGAAATCGGCAGGTTTTTAGTATGCTAATGACACGTTGGAATTTGTATTTTATATAACAGTTGTTTCCTGCGAATGTTGCCCCCGATTCGATACAGCTCCACTGACGAGACCATAAGGTGATCGAAACGCGTATAGACAGAAGATCAGAGTTGTATTTGCAGGAAACAAACTGTATATATTCTTTCTTTTTCTTTGCTTGAAAGGATAATACATATAAATAACTATTTAAATACGGCAGATAGATTTCCTTGTTTCTTAGTGGAATTTTTAATTTTTTTAAAATTTCGCTCTACTCCGGTGATACATATCGTTTAATTGGTGATATTTTTCAGTCTGACATCGAAGTCGGCAGGTTTTTAATATCCTACCGACATACTTTGGAATTTATTTTTTATATAGAGTTGTTTTCTACCAATGTTGCTCTCGGTTCGATTCAGCTCCACTGACGAAACCATAAGGTAGTCGAAACGCGTATGAAGAAAGAACCAGATTTGTATTTGCAGTAAACGAACTGTTTGTATATATTTTTTTCTTTTCTTTGCTTGAAAGAATAATACATTTAAACCACCAAGATCGAGTGACTTTAAGATGAACAAAAAAAGTTTTTTTTATCTCAATAAGTAATTCCTTGAGAAAAAGGCTATTGTATATACATTAGTTAATGTTATTTTCCATTAGCATGTCATCCTATAGCGAGCTAGTAAAATTTCTAATATAATTTTATTAAAAGAAATATTTTTCATCAAACATATTTTACAAAATAGCCATGATTATAATATGAAAAATTAGATGATATGAACAAAGTTTTTGAAAAAACGACTAATCTATTACAAATATTTTGTAGCTATAAACCTAAAAACTTAATTCAACAATCTCCATCAAACATAAAATCTTTTGTTGGCTGAAATTTATTATCAAATCTGACATTTTAACCTTTCTAAATAACATTAAAAAGTAATATATTCAAGGGAACTTTAGCTAAAATATTAAGAAGACCAGAACCAAGGCTAATTAACAGAATATGATAGGAGATAAGAATCCAACTCTGCCTACGTCGAAATTTATTTTTAAAATAGCTACTAGAAAATAAAGCATATGTATAAGTTGAAAAATATATTCTTCTCTATTTTAAATATCAGTACCAAAAAAATCAAAAAAAAAGACAATAAATTCTGAAAATAAATACAAAATTAAAGACATCATTTTGACATAAATATACTTCTTTTTATTAAGTAGTATTTTTGAGGAAATTGTATTGGATAGGATACTTTATTCAAATACATGTTTTATAAAAAATAATTTTAATTAAATCATTAAAATTATATTTTTGTGTAACTCTACATACCTACTTAAAACTTTTAATTTTACTACCTCGGGAAATATTTTTTTAATCTCTTTCGTATATCCATAACATACTTTAATTAAACAAATAAAATCATCTATTTTTTTGACAGTATTTTAAAGGATTTTTTTTCACTAGAGTCGGAGTAATTAATGATGAATATATGTTATATTCTTCCAAAAAAAAATCTACACTAAAGGCCATGCTTTATCATCGAGTGCAGAAATTTTGTATTTTTATAGCTTTGGTTTACATCCAAATGTGTTTCCTTAGAAACTGTATTGAAATGAATCTATTTTTAAATAATTCTTACAGTTAATAAAAGCTTTGTTTTTCCTCTTTAAACTTTTTATATATCCAATATAAACAGGGTGTTATACAAGTAGCGGGATGTCTTCATACGTCCTCTAGAAAGATTTTTTTCAAAAAGCTCAAAATCGTTGATAATGACCTTTATGGGTAATTGGATGTTAACTTTTTTTTTTAATAGGAATCTGAAATTGAAAGAGCGGAAATTTTTCATTCAAATATATATTTAGGTTACAGATCTGATATGATCTCAACGTTCACTCTAAGGTCGTTTAAACTTAAACAAGATATGGGAATAAAAGCTGCCCGAAAATTTTATATCGACAAAATTTATTTATTTTAATATGACAAATTGGGTAATGAACTTAACCTTGACCACGACCATTACTTTCTGGGTGATTAGAATATTTTTTTTATTTTAAAATTTAATAAAGCAAAAATTTTGCCTTCGGATTAAAAGATTCGATCAAAATTGAACAACTTTGTCTGAATTACATTGATTTATTTTCAGTATTACCCAGGAATAACGACATGGACGTAGTTAATTGTGAATCCTTTTGCATATAACGTTCTCCCTCATATATTAAAAAAATTATCACCAGCTACCTCTTCTATTTTTGATATAATTTGATATCTTATCAAACCTTCATATGTTGCGACTTTGAGATCACCATCGATAAATAAACAGGCTATTAATGTATCGTTAAAGATACCAGCCCAAATATTTACTTTTGGGAATATTAATTGGAATTTCCCAGCATCCAACTAAAATTTGTGTTGTACTAATATCTGCAATTGTATCTGTTAGCTTCCCTTTTTAAATTGAAAGTATATTCCTCACAAAACCTATATTATACAAAAAGAAAGGATCTCAATCGGTTATATTCATCATCCTTTCACAAAATTTATTCCATTGATCAGGATCATTTTTATTAAACACATGTACTAAATAGGTCTTGTAAGAATTAAATTTTGTACTTTTCAAAACTCTTCGCGATGTTTCGTAAGCAATATCATGCTCATAACCTACCCTACGTAAACTAAAACACAGATTCTTAACAAGTGCTTGAACAATTTTTAATTATCTCTCTTCAGTGTCTACAGCTTTTGGTCGATCAGATTCTTCATGATCGCCGTATATCAATTATAGATTTTGAAATAGGACTTCTTCTCCCACTCCGAAAGTTTGACATAAACCACCATTTGTCAGCAGAATTTAGACAATAAGTAAGTGGTTATAATGGTAATGTTAGATAGAAATAGAAGGATAGTGTAACTGGCGTGGACTATTTCTCTGTACACTAGTTGGTTTCATATAATTTTTATAAAGCAGTCTTTGAATTTCATTGTCATTCTAGGTACATGAGCTACACTAACGAGATTCCATTTTAGGAAGATATTTAAAAGTCTCTTACACTTTTATTATCTTCGACAATTTGCGGAACTTTTTTTGATCTGCATCGAATTCTTTGAACTTCAATATTATTTTCAGAGTGATTTTGTTTCCAATGAATTACCCATTTCTCTCCCATATACAAAGCTTTTAAAAACATTTTTCTGCTGACGTAATACTTTTTCTTGAATTATTTTCAAATATTCATTCTTCGGAGCTTAGTGTCACTAATATTATGTTATAATTCTTTGATTCCAGTCTAATTAATTCCAGGAGTAGGTAAAAATTTAACCCTACCGTTTTAACAACTAACCTTGTAATATGGTCTCATTGACATTTTTCTTCTTGATTTAAAATAATAGTTAGGAGCAGACCCACAATTTCCAATAAGAAGCAAGAAGTTTCAACCGTAAAAGTACCTAATTTACGTAAATTTCTTAAGGAAATTTTTGAAAGTTGAAGTAACAAGGATCTCCCCAGCCACGTATCATTATTCATTTGTCAGCACGATTTAGATAATAAGTAAGTAGTTATTATAGGTAATGTTAAATAGAAATAAAACGATAGTGATAGGGAAAATAGGAATTAAAATGAATTGCTTTGAGTTAATTAGAGAAACGCTTCCAAATTAATCACAAAATTAGTTGGCATACGTTGATCAATGCAATCCCAAATAATACTGGCTTTTTTAATTGTTGGTAAAGTTTGAGAATTTGACAATTGATTTCTTACTGAATTCCAAATAAAAGCTGTCGCACCAGAAACGAATTTCCGAATCAAATGAAGATCATGCCACAGGTCAAGATTAGGGTCACAATCCAATGTACCTTGTTAAGATAAATAACTTTTGTCGATATACAATTTTCTAAACAGCTTTTAATTTTATTTAATCTTATTTAAGTTTAAATGATCCCAGGAAGAGCTTTATGGTCATGTCAGACCTACAATTTGAGTATATATTTGAACATAAAATTTTCCGCTTTTTCGATTGCCCGTGTTCAAAGAGGAATTTTTCATTTCGAAACATAAAGTAAACCTACAAATAACCTTGAAGGTTATTGTTAGATCTCCATTAGATTCCTCGTTCAAAAATTACCTAAATAAAAACCCTCTTTGAAAAATCTTATCTGAGGTAATATCCAACTGTCCCGTTACTTTTATGGGAACCTGTATACATGTATTTATATATTCGATATCGTAAACTCCCAAAACTCACCCGGACTAAGAAATAAGTCAAGTGGGTTTTCTACTAAATTAATTTTAGAAGACCAAAGAAGGGGCCAAAGAAGGTCTATTCAAAATTAGTTCGGGTATATTGCAAGATTCATCCTTAAAATATAAGAAATAAATCGAATGGGTTTTCTTTTGAAATGTTTCATGGATATTCAAAAACATGTATACCAAAATTCGTCATCTAAAACTGCTACGAGAGGATTTTTTAAATATTCTCAATTATTTATAGGAAATATGCAATCATATCAAACCGGATGCTTTTGTCATTATTTATTTTATTGTCTGCATTAGAGCTACCATAAAATTGGTTATTAAAGGTCACGGATAAATAATTAAATGTGTAGTTTATCATTTTAAACTCCCTATTGCTATTGCCCCCCCCCCCCAAAGAGCTTTGAGTTTAGAAAAATAGACCCGATTTTCCTTCTTATACTATAGTTTATTCAAAAACTAGCGAGAATAATAAATCATTTTTTAACATTTTTTTTCCTCGCAAACTACTGTATTCTGTAGTCCGGTGTTTTTAGCAAAATCTGTCAGACACATATATTTTTCATAGGAATGAGTTAGAAATTTTATAATCAAAAATACTGGTCTATAATAATGGATTATTTGAGTTGTATAACAATAGATATTTCGAAGTGTGAAGTGTTCGCTTTAAGGAAAAATAAGCAACGAAAAGAAAACAGATTGAGAATACGTACTTTAAATCTACAAGATTTTTACAATGAGCGTTATATGTTCTATAGACGAAAATGCTTCCTGTGTGCATGGTCCGTGACGTGTCAGCTATTTTTAATGCTTTTTAATGTTATGAGTGGAAGATTTACATTTGCACCCTTGTACGTTTTGACGCTGTAGAGACACCATCAGATTATTTGTTTAATTCATCTTATAATCATCTAACCTAAATAACTGCTTTAAAAAAATGAGCCAGAAAAACTTGCATCAATTAATTGTGAAAAACCCAACAATGTTATAAAAATTGGGAATAATGTCATCATCAGGCTGGCAAATATGATTTTTACGAAATTTCTCCAAAAACGCTTTACTGAAATAGTATGGGGATCAATATCATGAAAATTAAAATAATTTAACCCAGCAATTACAATTAAGAAGTCATTTTACTGTTCAATTAATTTCTGAAACCAAAATTTGTACTTGTCACCACGTTAATGCTCCAAAAACCTATACATTTTGTGAACGAGAAACCAACCGCACGTTAATTAGAGGAATTTAAATGACCAGTAGTTTTGCTGAATGAGACATGGCGATCATTTATATCATTAAGAATGACTAGAATTATAAGAGGCGACTTATTTTCAAAACACTAAATCATAAAAAAAGAATGGAGGGTGGAATAGTAATAAACATATTATCATATCACAAAATTTTTAAAAAAGTTAATACATTTTTAAAAAAATTTACATTATTAATTTCTTTCCATGAGAAGAACCTTTAATTAGTAATTAGGAAATTTTTATTTCTAATAAAACTTAATTCATGTATTATATATAACATATTACTGATTTTTTCGTAACTTATTGTTGTCTTTCAAGACTTAACTCTAAATTTACATTTTTTATTCATTGGGATGCAAACACCCCCTTTTTATTACTTTGTCTTGTCAGCTAATATACCCACAATTTTTTGTCTCTAGGTTTTTAATAAGATTAAGCTCAAAAAAATCCTTCATGCTCCGTTATTTTTAGCTCGTTAAAGCACCGCAGTTTACTTGGGCACCTGGAAGTGTCACATCCTAATATATTTACATTAGAGATACTATTTTGGTACTCAAACAACTAAAAAAACCTCCTACTATAATGGCAGGCATACTCTGTTCTAACATGGTTGAAAAAAAAATTCATTGATTCATCTCAGATTGCAACAAGATACCAAGAAAGGGTAGAAGCCTATCTCTTGGCAGTGCACCGCCGCAGTCTGGCTTCAATCATTTGTTCTCATTAGTAAAGGGTAGACAAACGCAGCTAAACATAAGAAAATCGACTTCTTTAGGCAAGTTATATTAGAAAAAATATGACGTTTAATAAAAACAGCACCAATTCCCAGCATTCCACGCAATCTGAACATTTAATCTATATACTCGTTGATATATACTATATCTTCATCGTGATACTAATGGAGAATCATACTATATATTATTCATTAACACTATTTAAAGTCACTTAAGCAGAATGATAAATTTAATTTATTTAGAATAACATATGGATGTTTAACCGAATTAAATTCTTCCAAAACAATCCATCGCTTGGCATTATATATGTTCACTATTTTATGACCTAAATAACAGTTTAAGCTATTCTTTGCGACCAATATTTTACTAGTAAAAGGAAATAATATTCGGCGAAAAATGAACGAGAAAAATAAACTTCCTTGTAGGCAAAATAATTCTATTATATGGTGGCAGTTCTATTACTGCGGCTTTTCCGTTTCTCCTTTCTTAGCCATTGTTTGCTTTCAATTCATTATATCTAATAGATCATATAGAGAAAAAAAAATCTATTAAATACTATAACTAGAAATATATTAATTCAGTAAAGTGATTTCTTTCGTTCTAAATAAAAATACAAAATTTAAAGGGTTTTTATTAAATTCATCATGTATAATTTTTAAGTTAGTGTGTTTAAAATTAACTAGATATTTTAGGACAATAAATTAATTCATAAAATAATATGACAAACTAGGAGTTAATAAATATTCTAGAATTGGAGATTAAAATTTAAAAAAGTTTGGAAGCAAGCTTGGATTAATGAATTAATTCTCCCAAAACGTTTTTAAATCTATTCTATACAGTTGACTAAATCTACTTTAAAAGCAAGCTTTATATTACAAGTTTTAGCCTTTATTAAATTTAAATATATATATATATATATATATATATATATATATATATATATATATATATATATATATATATATATATATATATATATTTTGGATTTAAATTTTTAAAATAAATTGAAGATCGAAATTTCAGTTGGCAAAGTTATCAAGTAAATCTAGAGATTTAAACGAACGTCACAACTCAACACTCCTCTGCTATTTTCATAGAGCTTTATAATATTTTCAATTAGGAAAGAGATTTATTTTCGCTAATGAGAGAGTATTTACGCAAACCTTAAAAATTAAAGTATTTTAGCCCAGCTAATCTTACTTGAAGCCTCTTATTCCCAGCATTGCATTTATCTATCTCTTAATATCGCATGCAGCTAAATCAAATCACCAAATTTGTTATTGATTATGGTTTTATCATATTTTAAAACTGTATTACTTTCAAGTACCTTCACAGCCATTAAAAATTGTCGTATTTAAATTAAAGTTTGTTTTGAGTGCCAATCTATATTCAAAAATTTTAAATGAAATTTCTCTTATAAGTTGAAAAACTGTTTTTAAAAACAAATTTTACAAATTTAAAATTTATATCTTACTATCCCTAGCTATTTTTTTATAGAAAGAAACCATAAACCTTATAAAATTTAAATGATAAATTCAGATTAGGAATATAATTTTCAATTTATAAAGCAGATTAAAAAAAAAGAAGTTGTCGACAGGGGAGGGGAAGGGGAGCCAGCAGCACCCACATTCCTGGTATAATAGCCAGAATCAGGTCTATTTTCCTAAATTCAAAGGTCTTAGGGGGAGAGCGATCGGCAGAAAAAACAAGTTATCTACGGAGGAGTGGAAGCCAACCACATACACATACCTAGTGTAAGAGGCACAATTGGGTGTATTTTCCTGAATTCTAAGCTCTTGGGGGGCAATCACCCCGCCCCCCCCCCCTTGGTTCCGCGCCCGCCCTCAGCCATAATGCAAGAATCCGATCTGCGTCTCATTGAAAAGCGTATTTGTTGAAATAATCCTGGAGTATTTTTTATCCTTTCGCAAGTCGCAACAATGGAATCTCGAAGTAAAAGCGCCTGCACTCTCTGGATTTGATAGAGATACGATTGGTGTTCTTTTAAAATTTGGAATACTGTAGAATTGCTTATATTGAATATATGGGCATTTTTTCTCGTACTTGTTTTAGGCGATTCTTCTATTAAATTAAGAACAGCCTCCTCCAGCGCTACAGTTCTTTTCTCCCGAGTAGGGCCACAATTGGAAATGTACCATTTTTTCGTAAACGCTGATGCAGACGAGCAAATGTGTTGTGATGATGTAATCTACGTGGTGGATATAATTCAGCATAAATCCGTTGAGCTTATAATAAATTTCCATTAATACGACCATAAACAAAATGCATATTTAACATTTCAACATTTGTAAACTCTCCCATTTTTACTATTTTTTTTATTCACTTTACATTAAGAGTTCACAAAATCAATCACACTTATCCACAGAAATTATAAAACATTACAACGAAAAACAATATGACAAATTAGAGGTGAACTTATTTGACAACAGCCTACTATATCTTTGCGTCATTTATAAATCACCCCTATAGAACTTAATAGGATATTTATCAAAATATATTTTACTTTTTTGTGGAAAAACAATTGATTATAGAGGAAAATTTGAGAGACAAAAAATTTTACAATAAGATGGGAAAGCTAACTGAATAATTAAATCGAGTCAGTGGCGCCCGAAAAAAAAATTTGAGAGGGTAAAATTTTGCAGACCCGGAAAAAGTACCACATTTTATATTATTTTACATAATAATATTTTTTTAAGAATTCCAAATTTGACTTAATTATATTTAAAAAGAAATGATATAAATTTAAAAACTAAAAATACAAATAAAATTTAACACCATATATCTTAAAAACTAAGCATATCGGACAAATTTATATGAACAACCAAGTGTGTGTGTATTTTTTATAAATATTTGCATCGGAATTCTATACAGGTATTGGCATATAAAGGGTGTTTATAGAGGTATAGAACTTTAAGTTGGCAACACTTTTTTAACTGGCGGCCATTTTGCCAGCTGTCAAGTGATTTATGTTTAGTTTGGTTTGGCGCTTCCAAATTGTGCAAATTTATTTTGAAAATCATGGTTCTGTTCGAAATACGTATCGCGCACTACGTCCGTTTTACTGTCAACATAATCGTCCATCAAAGCAATTAATGCGATTAACTATGGAACGTTTTCGCACCACGTTTACTCTAAAAGATAATATGCATCCACAGAGACGTCGTACAGTGCGTACAGAAGAAGTCATTGCTGCTGTAGAGCGTAGCGTAGAGGAAAACCCGAATCAGTCTATCCGCCATCGTGCACAGGAATTGGATATGTGTCCATTCACTTTATGGAAGATTTTGCGAAAAGATCTTGGTTTGCGTGCTTACAAAATCCAACTCGTGCAAGAATTGAAGCCACACGATCACCTAGCAAGGCGTAGATTCGGTGAATGGGCCCAAAACAAGATTGCCGTTGATCCCGATTTTCATAAGCAAATTTTGTTTAGCGATGAAGCTCACTTTTGTTTGAATGGATACGTCAATAAACAAAACTGCCATATTTGGAGTGATGACAATCCTCAAGTGTATGTTGAGACACCGTTACATCCAGAAAAACTGACTGTTTGGTGTGCTTTAAGGGCTGGTGGAATCATTGGTCCGTACTTCTTTAAAAACGATGCGGGTCAGAACGTTACAGTCAATGGTGACCGCTATAGAGCCATGATTACTGACTTTTTCGTTCATCAATTGATCAACCATGATGTGCAGGAGCTGTGGTTCTAACAAGACGGCGCAACATGTCACACAGCTTGTGCCACAATTGATTTATTGAAGGAAACGTTTGGTAACCGCATAGTTTCACGTTTCGGACCCGTGATTTGGCCTCCAAGATCGTGCGACTTAACGCCGCTAGACTATTTTCTGTGGGGATATGTGAAGTCGCTAGTCTATACCGATAAGCCCGAAACGATTGATCACTTGGAGGACAACATTCGCCGCGTTATTGCCGATATACGGCCACAAATGTTGGAAAAATTCATCGAAAATTATACCTCCAGATAAGACTACGTCCGAGCCAGCCGTGGCGGTCATATGCCAGAAGTCATATTTAAATTATAATGCCAGAAGGTTATCTTTCGAATGAAGTAAATTTCACGTCAATTTAAAAAATTCATCTTTGTTTTATTCCATTTAAAAGTTCTATACCTCTATAAAAAAACACCCTTTATAAGTAACAAACTATAACAGCCTCCGAAGACGAAATCAGAAAAAAACAACTAAATTTATATAAATAAACCTAAAATAAAGTGTTTTGTACACTCTCCATATTAAATAAAAGTGTGATAATTTTGTTTACCTTAAAATCACATTTTACCCTTCCGAGCTATTTTCAAATATTCACCCTTATAGGGTAGGGCAAGCAAATTTAGATGGAATGGGGACAGCTAAATCTAATAATTCGGGATTAAATTATGATTTTAAAGTCAAATATTTATTTAGTAAATTATTTGAAAGTTACTGTCTAATATTCAAATCGAAATTGTTGGAATGCAGGAAAATAGCATAATCAAGAGTTTTCTTTGAAATTTAAACCCGATTTTTTATTATATTTTCAAATATTTACCCAACGACGAGTTAGCTGATACTTTAAGTTTGAATCACGAAAAGAAAAATTAATAAATTAACTTACTTTGAGCTCAAACCCAGCTAAATAGGTACTCTTATTTCCAAACAAATAATTACAAAAATGCAATCATGTTTAAAACAGATCCAGATATTACATATAATGAGAAATTATGATAGTTACAATTCCATATTTCTTAGTCTAATATTATATTCTTTCATCGTATATGCTTCAAAACCATACAATAATTTAAAAAGACGAGTTTTAAATTTTTTAACAGGTGTTATATCGCTAGGCTTTCTTGGTAATTGGTTGAATACATGAGTAAAAACATTTTTTTTTGGTTAATGTCAAGTTGCGAGGGGAAAGATGTAAGGGCAATTAAATCTCTTGTATTTAGAAATGATTTGTCAAAGAATTATAACATTTCTCTTTAAAAATAATATGTGTTCTAGTATTGAAATTGCAATTATTGTTACTTAAAAGGAAGGTACCTGAAATGTCCGTTTCCATTTTAACGAAACTTGAATATGTTGTAGAGAGTACAAAAATACAAGATACGTGTTTTTGTATCTGCGTAGATTAATTATAACGAGGTGGAAACCGCTTATAAATTTCACCCCTGAAAACAGTGTTTTTATAAAACAAAATCGAATTTACTTGTCATTCGAAATGTTGTTAAACTATGCTATTTTTACCCTCGAGGATATCATCCCTTATTTTTTATAAAGGTAAACTATCTATTCATGCAAGTAATTTAAATCTAAAAATTACTCAATTTGAAAATGAAATTGTTTGATAATATTTTTTTCAGGAACACCATAAGTAACTCAAGTTGAAGCGTTTCGGGATTCCTAAAAATAAACTTGTAAAAAAGAGTGGGCCACCCCTAAATACTCTTTTTTAATCTTAAGCTCTAATTGAGATATCTTCACAAAATAAAATGGAAATTACTTATTATTTAAAATGATGTTGAACTATGATATTTTAACCCTCAAGGATATCCTCGTTTATTTTTATAATGATAAGCAATCTATTCGCACAAGTAACGTAATTCTAAAAATTACGAAATTCAATGAAATTATTTGAAAATATTTTTTTCACAAATACCATAAGCAACCTAAGTCGACATGTTTCGGGGTTTCCAAAAATAAACTAATAAAAGAGGGTAAATCACTCCCAAATACTTTCTTTTAATATCTCAAGTTTTAATAAGATATCTTTACAAGACAAAATTGAAATTGGTTGTTATTTGACATGATTTTAAATTATGGTATTTCCATCACCAAAGATATCATCCCTAATTTTCATTAGGGTAAGGCTTATATTTACCTTCGTAAATTAATTCTGAAAATTACGAAATTACATCGGATTGTTTGAACATATTTTTATGACGAATGCCATAAGTAACTTAAGTTAACGTGTTTTGGAGTTTATAAAAAATAGAAAAGTTAAAAACTGTGAGCAGCCCCCAAATACTTTTTTTTTTAAATCTCAAGTTATAATTGTGACAACTTCACAAAACCAAATGGAAAAAAATATTTTCAAACAATTCCATTAAGTTTGGTAATTTTAAAATTCAATTACATACACAAATATATGGTTTTCCCTAATAAAAAATATTATTGGTGATGAAAATACCATAGTTTAAGATCATTTCGGAAAGCAAGAAATTTTCATTTGGTTTTTTAAAGATATTTCACCTAGAATATGATATATTTCAAAAATTATGTTTTTAGGGGTAAAATTTAGGGGCAGTTTTCACTTCGTTATAATGAATCTCCACAGATAAAAAAAGTATGTCTTATTTTTGTATCGTCGACAACGTATTGATGTTTCATTAAAATCAGTTACCTTCCTTGTTCAGGGTCTGGCTTTGTTAGTAATTTTTACGGCTACTTTTCGACTTGTAAATATGGTATCTAAATTTGATGCAATGCCCCAAAAAAAACTTACAAATTTTTTGATGTTGGTTAAACTTTTGACAGTATGCTATTCTTAAGGTTTGGGAATTTTAATCTTGAGCTGATACTCTGAACGCGTAACAAACAGAAGCTAACTTGCAACTGTGAACATGATTTCATCATCGACAATAAAACATTTTCTGGAACTTCGCTCTTATTTCCACTTGTGAAGTATACACGTTGACTTTTTTTGTGATTTAATTTTAATGTCTTGGATAAACCAATTTTCTAAACATATAACATAATAATTACAGAAAAGATTTAGATTATCAAATGAATCCGAATGTAAGATAATAATAGTGTCATCGGCATAATTTATGATTTTACAATTAAACATTGATAGATTTGTGGACAAGTCATTCAGAAATCTTACAAACACTAGACGGTCCAGAATTAGTTCTTGAGGCCTCTACCTCAAATATGATGGTATCCACCAGTATACATCCCCTTATGTCATAACGATATATTTTATTTAATACTATATATATATATATATATATATATATATATATATATATATATATATATATATATATATATCATCGAGACTGTCAGTCTGTAGACTTTCTGGTACCTCTTCAATGCACCCAGCAGAGGGTTGATAGAATCTTTCATTGCTGTTTCGATGTATTTGCCTTTTAATAATCTATGTTGAAAACCGTGCAGGATTTTATGCTGATCAAATAATTTTAAAGTTCTATTATTTAATTTTTTTTTTTGAAAAATTTTGAAAAGCAGATTGCATACTAATTGGTCTGTAGTTTGACGATATGTCCTTAGAAACTTTTTTACATACAGGTGTGATAATGGATGTTTTAAGGCAGATTGGGAACAGACCAGGCTCTAGAAAAGAATTTATTAGGTGGCAAAAAGGGGAACATATAACGAAAACACCCTTTTTTATTGTTTTCAGAATTTTTATTTTCCACTAGCCCTAAATATATGGGCTTTTCGTTTGCTTCAAAGGAACAATCACAATTTGTGGGTGTCAAATTCGGGAATGAGGAACTATTCACGATTAATGTGTTGTAGCTGTTAAGAAGTTGTTAAACGTTCCCTTTTCGAAATATTTGGTTTCAATTTGTTCTATTAGTTGGCTCATTTATTTTGAAAGTCCCTGAGCCAATTCTTGAAGTTTGAGTTGCTAATAACGGTCCTTACAACCCTAAGTGTAGCTAGAAAGAATATATTAGTTGGCATACCGCCCACTAGACTTGCCATAAGTTTTATCTATAATAGAATTGCAAAAAAAATAATTAAAGAATAAAAAGGCATACATATATGTACCGTGAGTAATAGAAATATTCGGGCACATGACATATTTGAATAAATCGATGTGCGTCGTAATAACTTATAGAAAAAAAACTGGATGACAATACAATATTAACCCACTCTCTTATCTGTTTGTTTATTTGTCTGTTCGATAAAAATTTTTCAATCAATTTTTTTCCGTTCGGTAGAAATTTTGCAAGCGATTTTTTTTCGTTCGGTAGAAATTTTGCAATCGATTTTTTTTCGTTCGGTAGAAATTTTGCAATCGATTTTTTTCCGTTCGGTAGAAATTTTGCAATCGATTTTTTTCCGTTCGGCAGAAATTTTACAATCGATTTTTTTACGTTCGGTAGAAATTTTGCAATCGATTCTTTCTGTTTGGTACAAATCTTGCAATCGCTAAAAAACAGAAAATAATTCTTTCAATAAAATAAAAGTTTTTAAAATACCACATTTTTAAAACGGACTAAAAATTTTAAAATAACATTTTTCTGATAATTTCTGATTGTAAATTTTTAATAACTATAAAAATAACTGTAAGATTTAAAACGAATGACGTGAAGTGAGTAGATAATAACTGTTGTGTAAGTTATCGACAGTTACTTTGTACACTTCTTACTATGATTTATTGCATGCACCCCAAGTTTTTCGTTTTAAGTCTTACGAGTATTTTCATAGCTATTAAAAATTCAAAGTCACAAATTTTCATGATAATGTGACAAATTTTTATACTTTTTAGTCGGTTTAAAAAAGTGGTATATTAGTTTTTTTTTAATTAATTATATAATTCATATTTAATTTATTTCTTGATCAACTTTTTTATTTATTATACAAATATTAGTATGTATGTTATTTTTATATTTAATTAATCAATTAATTTTTGTACATAAAATATTTTGATGTCGATTTACAGCCAAAAAATTAATTAAATGTAACTTAAAAACCAAATTAACCAATTCAGTTTTTTTACCTGTAACTATGAAATTATTGATTTTTTATATTAGTTACTATCTTTATTTTATCATACAAAATCATTTCTTTAACTTTCTTGTTGTTATTTCTGAAGACCCTGTATATCCAAATTTGAACTGCTATACAATTATTAGTTGACATTAACAAAATTTGGTAAAGTTTCTCTTAATTAATACTAAATAGCTCCTGCAAATTCTTCAAAACTCTTTGAAATACCTTATAACTAATCTTGAAATTATAATTTATTTACATTACCTTACCTAATCTCTGCAAATACTTTCAAAACAATTACTGAGGGATCGTTACTTGATATTACATTATTTAGCTTCTTCATATAATAATTTAGGAGTAAGTAAATTAAATTATGATGGCTCTCTAGGTTGGCCAGTGAAGAGTGTTCGATATGAATCCAACATACAACAAATAAACCAGACCAATGGCACGTCGGTAACTTATTTTACTCTGTCCAAAATATTGCATATATATACAGGGTGTGCAAATTAAGTTTTGTTTGCAAAACAGTAATAAATACGGAGATCGTAAGAGTAGGGAAAAATTGCAAAGTTCTTTATATTTTCCGAGATATTAGAAGAATTTCCAAACTTGAAAAAAAAAACACTTCTTGAAATATCTCTTTACCATTTTACCTTTAAAGAAAAATGTACTGTACCGGGAATCAGTAAACAAAAAAACAAAAAAAGAAGGTTGACAAAATTTATTTAAACTCTGGAAAAATACCCATTACTCTTTAAACACATTCGGATATTTTTAATAGCTCTTTTTTTGAATATATCGGCTCATTCTAAAGGTAATTTTTGGCTCAAGCTAAAGAAATTCTGTTTTTTTAAATTCTCAAAGTCGTTAAATAAACTCGATCTTTTACATATTATCATAAATAAACATTCATTGTAGTCAGTTCAAGCCGACGCGCCAAGAGTCCTTTATTACGTATTCAGCCACTGACTTTGAACCGTACAAAAATACCGTGGCATAAATAATATTTATTTTTCACTTTATTAATAAATTATTGATTTATATTCCCATATTTTGTTGTAATCAACAGAAAAAGTCGTTGTGATATCCATATAATATAAGGAAAATCAGGGCCGCAATAGAGAATAAAATATTTAAAGCGAAAACATCGAGAAAGTCACTAAATGATTCATGACCTCATTTAAAGTGAACAGTTGCTTTAAAAAATGATATGGAAAATACAGATTTGTGTTTACAAAAATTTAATAGGTATTAATAACTCCAAGGTCGGCTTGTCTTTTGTTTTTTTTTTGGAGAGACCATGCGAGATAGGCAAAAGAACTTCATAATCGTGTTCTATAACCCGAAAATAGAAGGTATATAAAAAAATCATCGAAAAATTCGGATAATTGGGTGTTTCCACCATTCCGAATAATTACCAGATTTGCCGTTGGAAAGTTGAAGGGGGACATTTAAAAAGTCATATCAGAGGTTCATATCTCACGAATTAAGTGACTAAATAATAAATGTAATATAAAAAATTTATTTGTATTTTAGAAGACCTTTTCAACGGTGGTAAACGAAAATTAAAATTTTTTATCTCTAGTTTTTACACAGATCTCTATTTGGATTACTGGAACAGACGTGTCTGGAAAATTTTATTGCATGGGATTTGAAACTGATTAATCAAGCTGCGACATACAGATGGGCAGACAGACGAGCAGACGGACATAGCGAAACTATAAGGATTAATATCTTCTTCTTCTTCTTCTTCTTCTTCTTCTAGGTAGAACAAAGTTCTGTTATCTATACAATGCCTCATCGATCCACGTTTGAGGTCAAAATCCAGCTGTCTCTCCATCTTTTGGGGGGCCGTCCAGGCGGCCGTTTGGTGTTTGGTTTCTCTCTCATCACGGATGACAGATCATCGTCAATTCGTTCCACGTGATCTCTCCTACGACGGTTTCGAACCCACTTCACAACATCCCCCACTCCGCTGTCCTCACGTATTTTTGCGTTTGTTATTCTATCTCTTAAACTTGTTCCCGATCATTTTCAGCGTTTTCATTCCTGTGGTTCTCATAATTTGTTTTGTCTTTGTGGTTTCATTTCTTGTTTTTGCGCCATAGGTCAGTATCGGTCTTACACAGACCTTGTAAATTCTTGCTTTGCTCTCAACCGTCATATGTTTATTGTTCCAGATTATGTCTCTTAGTTGGCCTGATATCATGGCCGCTTTGTTGGCCTGTGTGCGTACTTCTTCCGTTACTGCCCTGTTACTTGTTATATGTGCTCCTAGGTATTTAAACTTCCCAACCTGTTCGATATGTTTGTCATCAACCATTAGTTTGCATCTTACCAGTTCTTTTGCTATTACCATTGCTTTGGTTTTTTTCACAGATATCTTCATATTATACTGTTTGGCTGTTCGATTGAGATGGAAAAGCATGCTTTGTAAGTTGTCCTCGCTATCTGCTGTCAAGACAACATCGTCTGCAAAGCATATAATCTGAACGGTGTTGTGTCCCATTGGGTACCCAATATTTGTGTTTTTTACCTCATCAATGATTTCGTCCATGATTACATTGAAAAGTGTTGGGCTTAGGCTATCACCCTGTCTTATTCCTATGGATAGAGGGATTTCCTCTGTTAGAGTGTTATTTGTTTTAATTACCATGGTGTTTTTGGAATTCAGTTCGTATATTGTGCGTATGATTGCTTCGTCTACTTGTTTTCTTCGCAGTAATTCTGTTATGTGTTCCAGTTTAACTCGGTCGAACGCTTGTGTAAAGTCCACAAAACAAATGAACAGCGGTTTATCGTATTCGATAGATTTTTCAACCAGCTGTCTGATAATAAATATATCATCGATGGTAGAGCGGTTATTCCGGAAGCCCTGCTGTTCTTCGCACGCCCCTAACTTGTCTACGATCCGTTGTGACAGTATTTTGGTTAACAATTTGGCTGAACTGTTCCGTAGGCTGATTCCCCTGTAGTTTTCAGGTTGTTTTTTTGATCCTCTTTTGTGGATCGGAATTGTGATGCTTTTCCGCCATTCGTTGGGTACGGACGTTGTGCGGAGTATTTTTTGAAATAGAACAGTGAGCTCTGTGACAAGGCTGGGGCCTCCGTACTTTAGCATCTCATTCGTAATTTGAAGGATTAATATGGAACCCTAAAAAGGAAATTTTCGCTAATTTAAGCAATCTCGTATGTATTATCATTTCCGACATAGCAATAATAAAATTTCGATTAGAATTGCTTTTAGTGTATGAGCCAGTGGGTCCGCACTGAGCCCTTTAATTTACATGGATCCACCCAAGTTTTTTATGTATTTTGAGTCTCTGGACAATAGTTCTTAGGGTGGAATTTCGTCCGAGTGGGGATAAGATTGTTATAAACAAATAATTGTTTAACTTTAAAAATATAATTTTCGCAAAACCAACTATTGGACCGTATTTTTTGAGTGATTTTAAGCCAAAAAGCATCTAACGAACTTTTACGTACGACGCTTAGTTTCCGAGATAATTGAAGTTAAAAAATTAAAAAATGTGATTTTTGCGATGCTATTTACTTTTGACTAAATAAACTTTTTTCAATTTTCTTAACAGCAGTCGAAAATTTCAATCAGCATCTATAAGTTACAATCAAATTTCGTATGAAAAAGTTACGTCTTAATTGTTTATTTCGGTTATAAACAAATGGCTTTCGGTCGCTTACATATATGCGCCGTCCCGTGTGGCGTGCAGTGGGAAAGCCTACTTGCAAGCGCCTCGCGGGACCAAGCACGGGTACTTCATACATCATAACCGAAATAAGCCTGCAATATAATTTTTCCGCTTTGCATTAAATTTTTCTATTATTTACGCAAGCTTTTTAGCAGATTATCTTTTCTTTGTTTTGATGAGTGACTTAATTAATTTAAAGCTTTGTTTAATTTGTGAAAAGAATGAGAAAATAAAGGTTACTAGTACAGAAAAAATAGGCAAGCAGCAAGTGTACGTCTTGGCAAAGTGTATTATAAATTGCAAATCTTGAAAGATCAAAGTAAGTATTTCTGACAGTTCCAGTTCATTGCAGATATGTATGTACCTCGTGGCAGGTGTAGTTTTTATATATTTTGTTCAAAGATATAGTTATGTAAATATCGTTTGGTTGTAAAAGTAAATTTATTTTACGGATTGTAGTTGAAACATTTTATGAAACTGAATAAATTGGATATTCGAAAAATCGCTGGGGCATACCTGCTGCCAATTTTGTTTGTACATGAAAAAACAAACAAGCAATAATACACACAATCTAAAATAAATATGGATTTTACTCTGTGTAATGCCTCTTACACTATTGTTTACCAAAATTTCATAAATTTCATTATTTATTAATTAGCATCGACATGTATGCAAATTTAAAACGATCTTCATTCAATTCAATTAATGCATATAGAATACCACAATGCGGAAAATTTATATTACAGGCTTATTTCGGTTATAATGTATCAAGGTGGTTCACTCGTGAAACGGCTTTTCTTAGGAATGTGATCGAATTTGAATATATACTTTACAAAAGTGTCTTTTATTTAATTAAAAAAAAATTTTTTAATCATCTGTGGGACGAAATATTAACAATTAAAATATGTATAATTAACATGCTGGAGGTCACTACGTATAACAAAATACCAATAAATTTTGGAATATCTAAAGAACGGTTTTTACCATATTTTTTAAAAACTAATGTAACGTAGATCCAAAAGTTATGAATTTAAAAAAAAAAACGGAATTTCTTGATCGTTGTGTTTAAAAAACACAGAGTTTTTAAATAAAAATAATGTGTTAGGATGTCAACATAACAAACTGTATAGGTATGAGACTCACACTATATGGACGTTACTATACACACGTTTACTCTATAGACCATTCAATATAGACATTTGCGGCGCCGCCAGATTTTTTATATTTAAAGTTATTACAGTATAAGAATGTGTCTGTATATTCAAATTCAACGTGTGCTAGGTACAGTCTCGTACAAAAACAAAATTCTTTAGGCTTGAAAATCTTTAAATTTTGGTAATTACTTAGCGGCTATACTTTTGTCTACGATTGTCGCGAGTGAACTTCTTTAAGTATCTGCTCTTGGTCGCGCGAGGCGCTTGCGTGTAGACTACCCTCCACATACTACACAGGGATGGCGCATACATGTAAGCGGCCAAAAGCTATTTGTTAATAACCAAAAGAAACAACTAAGACGTAACTTTTTCGTATGTCATTTGATTATAGCTTGTAGATACTCATTCAAACTTTCGATTACTGACAAGAAAATTGAAAAGAGTTCGTTTGTCAAAAGTAAATAGCTTTAAAAATCGCAAAAATCACATTTTTTAATTGTTTAACGTCAATAATCTCGGAAACTAAGCGTCGCACTAACCAGCATTTGGATTCAAAAACCGGACAAAATTAATAACGTCGTTGTTTTTGACTCTAGACGTGTCAAAATCAGTATCTGGGGATTTTTGAGGGCGCTTAATTGATTTCTGGCATTATTTTACTAATCGGGTAAAGGGGGGGCTGACTTAAGGTGGAGAGAGGGAGGGAAGTAATATTAAAAAAACGTAATGGGTATCGTTTTATATGTTTTTAGGTGCTCCGATTTCATATCTGGTATCACTTTACCAATCGGGTGAAGGGGCGCTGACTTAGGGTGGAGAGGGGGAGGGGAGTAATATTAAAAAAACATAATGGTTATCGTTTTATATGTTTTTAGGTGCTCCAATTTCATATCTGGCATTACTTTACCAATCGTGTGAAGGGGCGCTGACTTAGGGTGGGGAGGGGGAGGGGAATAATATTAAAAAAATGTAATGGGTATCGTTTTATATGTTGACTTAGGATAATTGTACGTTTCCCCATAAAAATCTCAAGATAAAAACAAATTCTCTTTACTGTGTGATCAAGTAGGTCCTGAAGCACAACTTCAACACTCGTCTCCGTAACTCGGATTGACTCTGGTTTTGGATAGCAGAGTTTCTTTGCTTCTCTAAGTAGAGTATACTAAGGAAATATACCCTTATTGGAATCGTGTAACAACTCCCACTGCCTCCTTGTAAATCACCTTCAACAAAGATTTGCAAAGCTTGTTCACGTGTGTAATTTTTTACTTTCGGTTTCTGAGCAGTATTTATTACCTTCCTGTAAAGTTTGGCTCCTATTGGTGTTGAAGTTGCATCTATTATAAGTTTAGAGGACGCGGCATTTCCAGACATTCGCTGGCTGCATAGGTAAACTCCTCAACAGGTACCTGTTTGCGGAGTTCTTTTGTATTTCATCGTTTACTACGATCATGTAATTCTTGGAAATGCTTCCTTGGGCGTCCCGAAGAATTCGTGGCCCAGTTATGTACTGGTATTGATGTATTAAGCTATTTCTCGTTTTTTTTTTCAAAAATCTTTCTTCAATATAGTTAGATGATATCCATCTTTTCTTCAAATCACTATTAAAATGTTTTAAATCGTGACTTAAGGTATGGTACTCGTTTTGGAGACATTTCATCATTTCGCAAAGCTTATGTTCCATAAATGATACCTTATCTTCAAGTGTGTTGGATGTGCTTTGATTAAAAAGCATGTATATCGTTTTACAATATACCTCCTACTACATACCTTGATGTCAAATTTGTACCTATAGGAAAAAAAATATGTATGTAAGTAAAAAATAACCAAAATTATTGCAAAAAAAAAACCGTGGAACTCAAAGCGGTTTTTTTTAAGAGGTGGAAACATGTGGAAAATGTTTTGATTGTTGTGATATGGCTAATGTCTATAGTTTATTTTAAACAAAGAATTATAGCCCGACCTAGCTCGAAACATTTTCCAAAACACTAATTAGTTAAAAAGAAAAACAAAAAAATAGAAAATTTTCTTGCATATTGTTTTAGGTCCATAAAAATACTAAAGAGTCATTATATTTTTAAATAATATATATTAAAATTAAATACATAACTTGTTCTTCAGATTCCATCACAAAAAAATTTTTTTTAATATTCACTTTACAAAATACCAAACACCAAACACAAGTATAAAAAAAGTCGATCAAGAACAAATGCGTGCGTATTGAACGAAGCTTAGATTGCAATTAACTGTGCGGAGCGTAGCTGCGTGGAGGGGCCACTTTATCATATTTTTATGATAGTACGGTTACTCAGGTATACAAAAAAAAATAATTTCGATGATTACTTGTAAAGTTTGCATTTTTCCTTTTTGTCCGGTTTTTGAGGCCAAATGCTCGTTAGTGCGTCGTATGTAAAAGTTAGTAAGGACCTTTTTTGCTCAAAAAATACCCAAAGAATAGTATAAAAAATTGCTTCTTTAAGGGTCTAAACAATTATTTGTTTATAACAAACTTATCCCCACCCGGCTGAATTTCCAACCTTAAAATTATTGTTCAGGGACTCAAAATATATGAAAAAAAATTAGGTGGATCCATATAAATTAAAGGGGCCACCGCCAACCTCCTGGCCCCTACACTATTTACATATGATGACGGATACAACAGCCATTTCGTCAGTAGAGTAACATATCGGTAGAAGTAGGGCCGACTTGTGGGGTAATATCTGTATGAATATTTGGAAAAACGTTGATAAATAAAGCAAGTATTTATTCACCGGTAAATTAGTCTTTTGTATGTTATCCTCTGCTAATTACATCATTTAAACTAGTATGATAGGTAACCGATATATAATCCGAGAAATAAAAGAATTCACCCGTATTAATATATGAACAGACATCTAGAAATTTTTGATTGCTTTATGCTATCAAACAATACTTAATTTTACATATAATGTATTAAATCATCTTTTTGTTAATTAATTATGGACTTGGCACTTAAAATAATTTAAAATACGAAAACATTCCGGTCAATCAAAAAAAAACGGCATAAATAAGGTAAAAATTTTGTCTGTTAAAGTAAAGAAAAATACTTCCCACCAACCACAAAAAGCAACCAGAAAAACTTTTTTTGTGGATATTTACTGGAAGTAGTATTATCGAAGGACACAAACGTATCCTTTAAGAAAAACTAGTAGCCCTAATAAAAATAAAACCCGATATCCTGCTAACAGCAAAACATTTGGCAACCCGATACTATACCCTCTATTTTTTGTGTCTGCTCTTTCTTTTGACTAATGATTCGTATGTACAGATTTCCAAAAATAATAGTTAAATAAAAAAATGCTTCTTTTAATATTTGTTTAGTTATGTAGTTTAAATATCTCCAGAATATTTTTTAATGTACTTATAGCACTGAACCATCATTTGGAAAGAAATAAAATAAACAAATTAAAAGGAAAAAGGGGACACTTAAACATAAATCTATATTCTCTCACTATATACAGAGTTTTTTTTATATTTAGCACCATACCTAGAGGCTGTATATATATATATATATATATATATATATATATATATATATATATATATATATATATATATATATATATATATAATTTTTCTTTATTTTGTCTTTTCTTGGGTTTAGGTTCTATATTTAATAAATACGCAAAACGATTGAGGTTTCGCCCTTTATTCAAGGCATTTTCAAAATTCTTTCCTCCTAAAAATATATAATTAAAATACATTACATAAAAAACATATTTACAATTTCGAAAAACAAACAAGACACTTAAAAACAGTAGTCAAAACTTTAAAATTTTTTAAAAATACTTAATTTTACCGGTACACACCTTGACATTTTGCTGTTTTGTTACTAAATAAAATTTAAATTTTACATCGTTTACTGAGGATATGTGGAATGCGAATGTGTTTTATTTTTTTAATATTTTTTATATTTTACAATGCATAAAAAAAGTACTAAGGTATATGTTCGGTTTTATGTTTAAGAGGATATTCCATTTTTGATTCTTATTTAACCGGATCAAATACTTAATATTTTTGTTTAAATCAAATAAATGTGGCTCAAATTTCCCATATCTGTTCTGTCGTTAACAGTGTTTTTATCTTTTTTAATTTCAATCATTTCCTTTATCTGTAATTTTTGGTAATTTATATCTTTGTTTTTTATAATGGTACTGTTATAATCAAAAGTGTGTTTTTCGTCCTGTGTGTGTTTGTTTAACGCTGTTGAGGCGTTTTTTGTATATTTATGGCCATTTAATCTGTTCTTCAGCAATTGGCTCATCATGCCTATATATTTTTTGGGACAATTTGTGCAAGGGATCAAATTTATTATATTTGATTTATTCATATTTTTGCTGTTTATGTTCTATATTTTTTGTTTTTACGTTATATATATATATATATATATATATATATATATATATATATATATATATATATATATATATATATATATATATATATATACATTCCTCCGTGTGAGATGCAATAGCAGTGGATATATCCACATTATGCCGTTGTAGTTCTGAAATCACGTTCAGCAAACGTACAACTACATGCAGCTCCGTGTATGAATGAAGTAAAATGCGAACAGTAAATGCAAACTTCGTACCAACCATATCCTTTCCATGTTAGAGGTTGCACAGTTGGAATAAATTGCTAAGGAACGCAATTCATCCTATTCCACCACCATCGAGATGATGGCCTACCTGCACCACCATACCGAGAAGAAAGTCCGGTGTCTTTGGCAAAATCTGTTGGACACATATATTTTTTATAGTTTTCATCTCTTCTTCCAACGGTGTTTTTCGTCTTGTTTTGACCGAATGTGGCTTGGGAGCACTAACATTTCCAGTCATATTTTTCTCTTTTAGCATTCGGTAAATAGTAGATTTTCCAACTCCTGTCATCGCACACATCGCAACAGAGCTTTTAACATTATTATCTGGATATTGATGTCTTAAGGCATCATAAACATTCATCGTAAAAAGTTTTTCGTTGAGGAAAAAATGCCTTGGTTTAATGATTTTGGAATCAATATAGAGGTGGAAGCCACATCTTTTGGGTATCTCACTAATCTTAAGTATTATATAAAAACAAGCGCAAACAAGATAAATCACTAAAGACACACTGTAACGTCTACTGTGCTCACTGGACAGAAATTTAATTGAACTATAAGAAATTTTTTTGTTGCAGTCAATTTATAAAAGCTTATAATATTTAAATATAATTAAATAAAATTAGATATATGGCAGTCTTCAGTTACCTGCAACACTGGAGCAGGTACGTTGGAGGATAGTTTTATTACTCTCTCTAGTTCTTGAATAGAGTATTGAGCAGTGATAACGTTTTCAAATGGCCATAATATTGCCCTTTATAGAATGACCAGCCAACATATCGGATATTAATCCCTTTGAACTACTCTGGGATACATTGGGACAAAGATCGTTGAAACGCAACCTACAGAAAATCCAAACCAACTTGAAAAACTTTATTCAAGAATGGGAACAACTGTCCCAGAAGATTAAAAGTTTGCCCAATCGTTATGCTGATGTCATCGGAGCCAAAGGACACATTCACTATTAGTAACAATATTTTTTATGTAATAATTTAAAAGAAACAAAACTTTATTTACTGACTTGCTAAATTTTTTATTCTTATTTCAGAAGGACACATCCTATAAGTTTCAAAAAGTAGTTAACCTTAAAACTTGTCATTGAAAAAGAAAGTGAAATCCTTACTTTTTCAAAAAATTAGTATACAGAAAAGATATTTCACTTCTTATAAGTGTTTGCTTTATCACTTTAAATTATTTAATTAGTATAATTACAACAAAGTAATAAATAAGCGTAACTATTAGTTATCAAAAAATGTATATTTGTAGTTACACCGAATTTTACTTATAAACACTCTCTTTCCATTCTTACGATACACATAAGTTGCTGCGACTGAGACTACTTCACCTACTTTTGAAATTACTCAATACCAGTTTTTTCGACCGCCTTTTTAGATGACCTTTTATCGAACCACTCCCTTCTTTACGTTGCGGTAAGTGTGTGTTTATTCGTTACCGTTAAAATGTTTGTCTAACATTTTTTTGCTCCGTATAGAGTTTTACCGTTGATAGGATCTAAAATTTATTGTTAACCTTTTTTTTATCAATTTTCAAAGCCAAATACTGATTATAAAAAAAATAATAAAATAAAATTGGTTAGTAATAATAATCATTACATTAACAAAAATATAAATTAAATTTAAAAAATCATATCTGCAATTTCAAGTCATAAAACAACTAAAATTCTCTTGTTTATGTTAACATTATGACTTCTTAATGAAATACCTTAACTGGAGATCATAAAAGCCTGTAAAGTTTTGAATAAGATGAACCCTCGATGAAACTTTAACAATCAGAACGAATTAATGTCAGTCAAATTAAAAGAGTTTTTGGGGAGCTAAATTTTAAGATTATTACTGGTACCTTTTCTCCATTGTTGATATATCCTGATGTAAACGTTTGCCGTGCTCATCACTTACAGCTCCGAAGTTATTAGAAAAATAAGTCCAGATGTGAGTGTAGAAAACGGACCTTTAGAGACATATTGCAACCCTTTTTTTATATGATGACGACATATTTTCAATAAGAATAACTTAATTATCAGCTTTTTTATTTCCGAAGAAATTAGTGACCACAAGGCCAAAGTTATCCCAAGGATTCTTTTCAATATCTGATAGAGTGCTGTCAAAATGTTTGTCGTTCAGAGTACTTCGAATCTGTGACCCAAAAAAATCCTTTTCTCGCTTTTAGCACACCAAAAATGGTAATATTTAGTCGATTTTATTTTAAATACATTTCGGCTATTTTTGAATGTAATTCGATAAAATGCAAAATTTTAAAACGTCAATTGCTTTTGATCAACTCAATAAAAATAGTAAAATATAAAAAAACTTTTTTAGTAAATTTATTTTGAGACAATAAGTCAAATCAAATCACTATAAGTCATTTATTTATAAACATGGTATGCTGTACAATGTAAAAGTAGCAAACTAGGCCTAAAACAAATCGTAAGAATAACAATAGAAAGAAACAACTGCAAGTTGAGGTAACAGTTTTTAAGGATATAAATTAAGATTCTAAAAGGAATCTCTTATAGTTCAATAAGTCCATTTAATATAGCAGACTAAATTGTTTGTTTTGGCAAGTTTCTGTCAAAATTGACATCCCGAGAGTTCTCGTAATCATAACATTTTTCATGGCCCAACTTGATGTGTTTTATAAAAATTTTAGTTTTATTAGGTACTTTTAATATAATTTAAAATAAAGATAAGGAAATAAAATTTTTGGGTTTAATATAAAAATTTAAGTTGGAGCCGACTTAATATTTAATGAAATAAATAACCACTAAAACCAATAACAAACTAGCAACAGTTCAGAAGCAGTCCCAAAAAAAGCAGGTTAAAAAGGAAAACTGTTTTTGCATACAAGTTTTTTAACAAAACTCAACAGAACAGATCGTTACGTAAGCTTATGTATGTATTGCAGATAGGTTGAGGTTTTTTATGAACCTATATTTTTTATGTATTACTTTGGGGCAAATTTTGAAAATTGAAATTAAGGATATAAAGCATACAAACTTATTTTATTTTTCGATTTTTATTTTAAATTATATTAAAATTTATCTAATTTAACTAATACACGTGTGGTATTTCTAAAATCGCAAGAAAGTAACCAATGTAGCTAAAATTAATGTAACCTACACTAAGTTGGGCAACCCAAGGTGTTTTGATTTCGAGAACTCCTTGGATGCAAAAAATTCTGTCCGCCATATTAAATAGTCCCACTGAACTTTAGGAGGTTAATTTTAGAATCTAAATCTACACCGTTGAAAATGGTCACCTCAATTTATAGTTACTTCATTGATCTAAGACAGAAAATAGCAGTATGAACAAAGGTATTTTTCTGTGAAAACACGATCGATGAACAAAAAGAGAAAATTTTATAATAAAATAAAATTAGACCTTACAAGAATTACTTATTCTAATTATAAAGTGTTCCTAAATAAAACTCTAACAATGACCGATTTTAATTAAATATTTATTGTTGGTTTTATCTTATTTATTTTTTACTTCATCGCGTCTATGTTGAGTTCTTATCTTTATTTTATTTTCTTATGTATAGTATATTCTTTGCTATTGTGCTTATATGTACATAATTTAATATATTTTTTAAAATATTTTGTTATTATTTTTTATTACATTTTCTTCCTATTGTTATTCGTATAGTTTGTTTTAAACCTAGTTTATTACTTTTATATTATACAGTACACTAAACTTATTTAATAAGTTGTTTTATGTGATATGATTTAACTTCTTGAATTGAAAATTGAATTAAAATTTATTAAAAAATAGTTTTTCCCATTTTAACGTTTTTATTAGGTTAACCAAAAGCCTTCGATGTTTAAAATTGTGTATTACACACCACTTTTTTTGATATATAATGGATTAGAGACTAACCAAGAAGTCGATAGTATTCCATTTGTTTTAATTTTGACATACATTATTTTTAATTAATTAATTATAAAAGATGTATTTAATAAAGGAATAAGGGCATCAAATTTAGAACGCATAATATTAAAATTTTGGAAAATATTTTGTTTGATTTTAAAATAATTTTTTTTAGATTATATTTTTAATAATTTATGAACTGCAATACAAACCTCATTCAATTCTGGATATACCTGGACGTATGAGTTTGCTAAATGCGACCAGAACATAATTATTGGTAATTTTATTGTAGAACTATACCATAATTAAACTATTTATGTCTAATTTTCTAAAATCTTCCAATATGAATAATAATACCCTTTTAAAAGCTCAACGTATCCTTAGGCCAATCTCTAGTAACATCAATAGAAAGTACGCAATCTCCATGACGAGGATTTTTATTCATCTTTACAGATCACCTGAAAATTATGATTAACATTAAAATCACATCATTCTTACATATTCGTTGCTTTACACACCATGATCGATAAGTTTAAAATGAAGTAATGGAAAAAGTCTGAAGGAATTTTAAATAAATTTTGGGTATAAATCATGAAGGATTTTTTGTTTCTGTAATAGAATATATGAGACAAAAACATTGTTTTAATTTTAAAAGGAATTATCTACTTTAATTCTTTTTTCCTTCATTTCATATTAAAGAAAAATTTTAAAATACCATTATAAAAAAGGATGACCCTGTTCTAAATTTAAAATATGGAAAAAAATTAATAGTGATTTGTTTAAAACGTGTAGCCGATATATATATTTTTTAGCCAAATGTTATAAAAAGTATATAGGCATAAAGTCCTTGCAGAGACGTCTTTTTCAAAAAGGATGATCCCTATCCTACCAATAAATTCGAAGATACAACATTTCGAAGTAAAATGTCTATATCTATTCTCATCTTTCCTAGCAATTAAAGGAAAGAATATATACAAATAGTTTCCTTCCTGCAAATATGACTTTGATTCTCTCTCCATATGCGTTTCAACCACCTACTGGTCTTGTCAAAGGAGCTGTATCAAATCAAGAGCAACATTCGCAGGAAACAATTGTCTTCATAAAATATAAACTCCAAGACATATCGGCAAGATATTAAATTTGCTTGGAAAAAGGAAAATAAATATAGATAACTATTTAAACAAGACAGCAAATAGATTTATTAACTTTTGAAAAGCTTGTTTTATGAACGATGCAACATTTAGGGACTATTTTTATTCATTCGATTGGTTTTTCCAAGTACTTTATTCACATAAAGCTTATATTTGACGTATGCATTGTTAACAAAAGATTGAAAATTTGTACAGCAAAATAGCTAATAGTCGATGGTGGAGGTAAGTGGCTGCAGGTGACGGCTCCCGCATTAAAACTCAAATTGAAAAGTTCAAAATCACGCCACCCTGTAAGATATCATTTTTCTCAGAATCTATACACCGAATTTCAGCGATTACTTTTTAAATCGACATATCATGAAACGAGGAAACCAAGATATATTTCTATGATTATCTTAAAAAATCGAAAAAAGATTGAAAGTGATAGAGATTAGGCAGGAACGCATTTCTGCTATCCAAGGTTTGACTTTCTCCTAAGTCTTATACGAGATAAATGAGTATCCTAGTTCAAACATACCAATCATGGTGGAGTGACCACCCGTACCAAGATGAAGCGTAAAAAAAATTATTCTAAATCGGTCAAATTAGGTGTACTTTTAGGCGCATCTAGAAACATTACACATTTATTAGTACTTCAGTTATTAAAATAAAATTTTTATAAAAAAAATTGAACCTACTTCTAAAAGTGCGCTAAAAAGTGAAAAAAAAACTATAAATTTTTATATGAAATTGAAATTCTTGAAATCGGCGCCAAATTCTTTCTAAATGAAGTTACAAATAAACTATTAATCTGTTTATGAGAATCACATTTTGTCAGGTTTAAGTTTGGCGCCGACGTCAAAAATTTCAATTTCATAAAAAAATGTCTAGTTATTTTTCACTTTTTAGCGCACTTTTAGAAGTCGGCTCATTTTTTTTATAAAAATTTTATTTTTCGAATTTTTAGTTTTGAATTCATTATGATATCCATAAATTATTTGAACTAAGTACTAATCAAGATTAGTGAACCTCGCAATGACTCCAAGGTGGCAAAAAGTACCCGTTTTATCCAAAGTTGTAAATCACCTTACAATGAACCACTAAATTTTTTTTATTCTTAGAGTTCTCCAAATAGCAGTGAAATTGTATCAAGCAAATATTTAGTCTGTCATAGTAAATCCATTATCTTAAATTTTAAATTAATTTTAGATTGATAATAATGGCCTCAAAACCTTCCAATATCGATATTTAAAGAACTTGAGACGTAAATTTCTTAGCCCGATATATTTTATACTGCATATTGAGTTTGTATACGCCTCAAAAATCCCGCAATATTAATTTTAAACGAAATAGGAAACTGTAAAATTGTATCTTATCAACCTAATAGTTGTAAAAAACTTCATATTCGTAATACAAGACCCCGAAAACCCCCTAATACCAAATCTGAAAAAATGCGAATAAGGTAAAATTTTCAAACCACCATATTGGATACGATATATGTAATAAAACTTCGTTTTTTTTGATAGAAAAACAAGTAGTTCTCAAGAATCCCAGTAATAATTAGCGTAGTGAAGCAGAAAATATTAAAAACAATAACGCTTAATTTCGAGTTCATGTTGCTTTGCGAATTCATGCACCGTGTATTGAATGACAATTATGCATCCAAAACTTTACAAAAACACGAAATCGATTTGAACGAAGCAAACAGATCTTTCGCAGAGATGAACTCAAAATAGAAAATTTTAAAAAATTATTTCGAATCGTTCATGTGCAAAGCCAGTAAAACTGCAAGAAAACATGATATAGATACCCATTTTCAAAAGAAACGGCAAAGGAAAGATGAAAAACGTTTTGATGAATTAGCTTCTGACCACCGATTTCGAAACAGGGAAGAAAACATACTAAACATAATAATAACTCAATTAAATACACGTTTAACTGGTAGAATGCAGCCTGTCAAATATTTAATTTCCAAATATCAAAATTTTCACTAGGTATACATGAAGGCAATTTATTACAAAATTGTGGTCTATTCCAAAGTAAATATTCTGATATAATAGGCCCCAACTTCTCACTTCAATTTCTTAATATTTACGACCTAGTTCTACCTAAATTAACCCAAGGATGGAATGTCCACTAATTATTCATCAAGCCTGAATTTAACTGAAATCATTGATACTTTTGCGAGAACTAAAGCTATGATAAGGTTATAAAATAAATTGTTATTAATAGTTAAATTGCAATAAACTCTTTAATTTTTATCTGCTTACTTCGTTTTATTGCCTAATACCTATATTATTAACTATATCCTACTCCATCATTGTTTAATTTTTTACTAAATATTATCTACTGCCTAACACAATATAGTAAACAGCATTTCTTTGTTAGCTCTGCAGTTGACGATAAAGAGCTGATGATGAAATAGCTTCGGACCTTTAAAGTATTTATATCTATATATAATTTTTTACTTGATAAAACTTAACCAGTTTAGATCAGGCCGCAATTTTTAAGCCTCGGTGCCCGTGGTTACATGGCTACGCTACCGACTATAACCCCTTGCTTTCTACGAATTATCAAGAACTTTCTATCGATCACTCATAATGCAAGATAAATATAAAGGAACTGATATCTATTACTAAACATCGTGTTAAGTTCTTCTTGTGCCCAGAGGGTGGATCTGGACTTTCCTATACCCAGAAAGTGGATCCCAATCTTCTGAGGTCGGATGATTCCTTCGTTGGCTCGTGCAAACTGCCCAAAATCCCTGTCTCCAGGTTTATCCCGATAAAAAAAAAAACCATAGCCGCCAACCTGGCGGTACACCAAAACTCAACAAAATTACTGGGATAATTTTCGACTTTCCATTTCAGAATCCCAAAAATTTGGCCACTAAAAATTGAGATGGAAGTCTGCAACTGATTCGGTGAGCTAAAGGGCAAAGTTGAACCGTGAAAACTTACCTGGTGAAAAAACAGAAAAACACATAGGTTTCAGGAAAGATGTTAATTTACTGACTGCTGGTGTGTAGCTTCACAATAAAACGACTATTTAAAGCACAATAAAAATTCTATTTTATTCCGAGTAAAAATATATATACATAATGAAAAATGGTATCTACAATTTTTTATACCCTTTCTTGATAACTATAGATGTTATATAGTTTTTAAAGGTTTAAATTGGCCGCAAAACGTTCTAGAAAGTATGGAAAGTAATCTTTGTAGAGAAAGTTGCCAAGATGTTTTTACAGTTTATGTCAAATTAAATGTGAATATATTTATATTATGTCTATATAGATCTATTTAAAAAAAAATCGATGTCCAGGTTCTATTCTTTAAATTAAAGTTTTCTCCTACCTTGCGTTTGTTTATGTTCACCATACCTCCCATTTCTATTTATTTGGTCTAGCGCTGTTATCTGGATCCTTGATGGTGATTCTGGATGAGTGAAGCTTCATGAGGTTAATTCGAACTCATTAACCAAATATAAAGTAAGCCCAGTCGTAAAGGTCAAGATCGTTGTAGAAATACAGGCCAGGAGCCAGAACAGTCAGAAAAATCAGAAAATTTGAAGAGCCGGAAAAAAATCAGAAAATGGAAGAAAAGAAAAGGAAAAGCCCTGAAACAAAATTAGTTATTTTTACAACATTTTTATAATGATAAGTCGGCAAAATCTCACTTTTCAAATCTAGTGGCAAAATTTGTCTACTGCTTTCGACGGTTCAACCGTAAAAGAACGAAAAAGAATATCTCAATCGCAGCCCCACATGACAAATTTTAGGGATATTTGTTCTTAATTTTTGCGAACCTTATTCTCAACCTGGAGCACTCTCACCTAGTTCCGAATTTGCACTGATTACCAGGTAATAAATCAAATATTGGCAAGCCATGGAAAATTATCAAAAAGAAAATTATGATCAAAACAGCCCAAAGTTACCAATCATGATTAAAACAAACTTCAAGAATGTTACAAATTTCATACTGTTTACTTAACCTTAAATGATCAGAATCAACATGCCTTGCTCGTATCAAACGAATTGGGTATACATCCACAACCAATGCTAACTGTACTATATTACTGACTATAACCTTAGATTTTTAACACTGACCTGGAATGTAAATAAATGGGAACTTATTAAAATAAAATATTTTATTACCTTCAAATTCAAGCCAAATAATATGATATATAAACTACAGCATTTTGCAAACTCTGTTAAGAAGAAAGAGTTATAAGACCAAAAGAGTTGTGAATCAAAAATAAATAAATTATATCATATAACTAAAGAACATGTAGCATTGATGCAAACTGGTAAATTTAAATGCTACAACGTGTTAGAAACAAGTGATTACTTTTGATTTTTGATTCATTGTTTGACAATTTTAATCTATTTGAAATTATACTTGTTTGTAAATTATAAGGCATCGTAAATTTTTATATTTATTCAACCTTTACTAAAGCATTTATTTATTAATATTGTAGAGCTAGTAAGTTGTGCATAAGTTTTTTTGGTAAAAATTCGTAAAGCGTGAAAAGTAGGGAACTATTGTTTTTTTGAAAAAATTTCGATACTTGCCCCCTATTTCGGGGTCGTAGAATACGATTCTGAATTTTCACTATTTTTCCTCACTTTTCCGGAAAACTCAAAACAAGAAGTGTCACTTCACCAAGCACTTTTATTTCAGCTAAAACACAGAATTTACTTATTTATTTTCAATGGAACTAGTTAAAACATATTGTATGTAATATATTTCAATTATTTTTGCACAAATTTTGGCAAACCAATTTAGAAAAACTTATATTTTCAATGACGTATCAAAAATACGTCTCGGAAATGCTATTAACCGTCAAACTATCTAAACTAGTCGCCGGATCACGTGAATAGGCGCAACGCTGCCAGATGTAAAATTTTTTCGTGGTATAAACTATAAAATTTGTCCTCAGTCAACAACATAGTTTAATTTTTTTTAATGTTTAAAACAGTTTCTGAGTAAAAATAATCTTAACCAATTAAAATTTTTGGTTGTTTCTGGTTAGAGTAATAATTCGGATTACAATAAATCTAGAGGTAGGTGCCATTTTGGTTTTGATTCTTTTGATTTGTTTTTGATACAAGATTTTTCTTGATTAGTTCTGGTTTAGCTTGGTTTTGGTTAATTTGGAAAACAGAAGCTAACCTGAACTAATCTAAATAGACCAAGATTTATACTTTCCTGGTATAAACTTGAAAATTTATCCATTATAATTAACAACATAGTTTAATGTTTGTAAAATTAACCTTAACAGTCCAAAATTTTGGGTTAGTTCTAATTAATACATGTTTAACTTGGTTTTGTTATTGTAAAAAACTGAAATTAACCTAAACTAACCTGAATTGATCTAGATTTATTAACAAAAAAAAAACACTTTTGCTAACAGACATAAGCAATATAATCAATTCATATTATTCGCTTAAAACTACTGGTATTTGGAGGAAAACAGACAAAAGCAACTATAATCCTTAAAACCTTTAATATTTAAAGTTAAAATCCCACTTCAAAGACATAGACATAAGAGTGATTAATAGTACTTCCATAATCAAAGGAAAGGGAAAAATTCTTTTTGGGACCTTTTCTTTCCAATTCATATAGAAAGAGAAGAATATATGTGAATTTCAAAGAAATCGTTTTTGCAATCTGGCAATATCGCCGATTTCAACAAGTACGTCATCTTTAGGCGGCCGCTTTGTTTTTATTTGTTGTGTTAATTTTCCGGATTTTTTCGATAAAAAAAGTGCATATTTTTGAATTATTGTATAATACAGAAGCTTCTATTAATGTGGAATTTGTGGTTTTAAAAAAAGTTTAAGATTTAGGGAAAAAAATTGAACCTAAAGTAAAAAGTGATTTTCCCTGTTTTCCGCAAAATTGAAGACAAATTATGGGAAACCGAGGTCAGAATCGTATTCTACGACTTCGAAATCGGGGGTACGTATCAATTTTTTTTTTTAAATGTCATTTTCCTACCATTTCACTCTTTACGAATTCTTACCCTTTTTTATCTGACAATTTTTTTGTATTTGGCATCTACTTCCAAAATTTCAATTACATATAAAAATTTAGAGAATTATTTTTCACTGCTGTCGAAAGAGCCTTATTTTTTTGTTTTATGTTATTGAATCTTGAAGCGAAAAATATAAAAACTATGATAGATATATTTATGTATTGAACAGAACAAAGGAAACACAAGTTATTTACCTTTTCGGACGATCATTAAAGCACAATCTTGCGATCCTGAGAGTTGCTTTATGCAGATGTAGGGTTGAATAAAAGGGTTGCTCAGTTTTTTCGCTTTATTTCTATTCGTATTTTTAAAGTTTACTAGAATTATTATTAAAGATTCATTGCATACTTAAATACGTATCAGACTAGCGGCAATACAGTATTAATGTCTCTCACTAAGATTCCTAGAAAAATATTCACACTTATCTTTTCTCTTTAAGTTAACTTAATAGTTACATAGAGAGAGGAATTAAGTTTGGGACAATGAGGTTGAATTGAAAGCCTCCTCTGGTTTTAATTAGTTATAAAATAAGCTGTTTTAAACTCATAATGTCTCTATAAATCTAAATACCTTAGGTCCTGTTTTTATAATCGGCTAATTAGATATTTATTCCGTTTATTTACCTGTCCAAATGCCCGACAGGTATACTTTTAAAAATTATGGCGCGTAAATGCCAATTACATTGACTGGAAATTTTGAAATGACGTCAACAGGTTTATCACGCTTCAAATTAGCGCTAACTTCAGTTAATTAAAAAGTAATATAATTTAATTAATCATCAAAGGAAGCAAAATTGATGTGAAATATAAAAGAAAATTTTTCACTGACGCAAAACGATAATTTTATTCAACATATTTCATTGAAAAGTTCTTAAAATTAAAATATAGAAAAACAAATAATACATTTTATAAAAGAAATATTGTTTGAGTTTTAAAAGTTGTGCTCGTTTAATAAAGATAAGTTATAAATGGGACTTTTCTAAATTTAAATATGGTGAAGGATCGACAGTGGCATGAATATAATTCTGTTTATTAGGATAGGAGTTCTGTCGCCCTTGCTGTGGAGCCTTGTAGTGGACAACCTGTTGAGTGAACTGAATGATGCTGGTTTGTATACACAGGGCTATGCTGATGACCTAGTCATATTGTGCCCTGGTCGTCATGTCTGGGAACTGGAGGGACCAATGATGTGGGCCCTCCGGATCACGGAACGATGGTGCCGCAGGGAGGGGCTCGGAATAACTCCGGACAAAGCCGAGCTAGTACTCTTTACAAAAAAGAGGAAAATGGGGAGACTTCCCACAATTACATTGATGGGAAGGACTCTTCAACTTAAGGGGACAGTTAAATACCTGGGAGTAATTCTGGACTCACGACTGACCTGGAATGATCATATTGAAACTCGAACCAAGAAAGCCATATGTGCTTTCTGGGCTTGTAAACGAGCCTTTGGGTGTACATGGGGACTGACACCAGCGGAAATTTATGCTATTCTGCAGTGTGCCCATCTCTGTGAGAGGGACATAAACAGGAATAGAGTAATAAATATATGCTCAGACAGTAAGGCTGCGATATTGGCACTGAAGTCAAGTGTCGTGACTTCACGTTTGGTGTCTAAGTGCAAGGATGTACTAAATGGTATAATAAGGAAAGGCTGCACAGTCAGACTAGTATGGGTCCCGGGTCACTCGGGCATACGCGGGAACGACTGGCAAAGTTGGGTTCGGCGATCGAACCGTATGGACCCCAACCAATATTACCTGTTCCAATTGATATTGGCAAACGCGAATTGAAATCGTTGCTGGAAAGCAAATTTATTGAATCATGGAGTAAACCATATCCCATATTTGTATAAAAATGACACTAGCCCCTAAATACAAAAAAAAAAAACTGCGACTGATATTATAATGGCTGTTCGTGGGACTTTACAGTAACCCGATAGCGAATTTAACAAAAATTTTCCACCACGTATAGATTTTCAGTTATAGAATGAATCAGTTATTTTTTTTAATATTTATATACAAGTTCAAAATTATAAAAAAAAAAACAAGAGATTTGAAGGAAAACAGGATTTGTGGACAAAAATACACATAAAAATACATTTATAGTAAGTGTTTTTGTACACAACTTTTTTGCAAATGTTGTTTTTCATTTATATTCCTGATCGCTTTCTCTCATAAGAAACCAACAATCAAGCAAACATCATTGCAGGATTCCATCTGCCTTGTAGCGTTGCTCTATTGTTAATATATCTTAGTAGAACCTTTCTTCTTGCTCGTCACTAACCGTACCCAAATTTTCTGGAAAAAAATTTAAATGGGAGTGCAAGAAGTGTATTTTAAAAGACATGCGACAGCCCATTTTGCAGTAGTCAGCATCACTTAATTTTTGATCAGACTGTTGATCCCTTAGTATTTTTTTAATTTGTGGTCCAACAAAGAGTCCTTCCTTAAGCTTAGCATCAAATAGTTTGGGAAAAATTTGTTCAAGGCATTTAAACGCATATCCTTCTCAATCTAATGCTTTAACGAAATTTTTAATCAATCCCAGTTTAATGTATAATGGAGGTAACAGTCCTTTTTTGGGATCCGAGATATATTCTTTACATTAGCTTGACCTGGAATATATTGATCTCTGGGAAGTCATTCTTTTGCGTACTCTGTGCTGCTCTACTGTCCCAAAGACAAAGAAAACATCAATACTTCGTAAATCTATCCTGAAGTCCTAGTAATAGTTCTGTGATTTTTATGTTACTACATATTTGCCAGTTATATGTATCATAGCTTATTGCATTTAGAATAAGTGGCACACTTTCGTATATTTCCTTCATATCAACTGCATGTGCAAGAGAAATAGAAGGTCTTTTGTTGCCTTTATGGAACAGAACTGCTTTTAAACTTATTTTAGAAAAATATCTAAATATGCGCCATTCGTCCGGGTTATGTGCAAATCAAAATTTTTCAACAACCCTATTTAGTTTGATACAAATACACATTTTTATCTTGCAGAGTAAAAAACGATGATAGCTCCTGGTTATGGTTCCTAAATATTGGAACTTTGTTTCTACTGGTTAGTAAATCCCATTGTTGTAATCTACACCCTAATACTTCAGCATGCTCTTTGGACAAGTCGAGGTACCGAACTAGATCAGGTTGTTCGATTAAATGGGGTGATTTTCCTTCACTTTGATACATTTTTAAATATTCCTCCCGTTTTGCCGGAGGCGCTGGAACTGATAAACTTTCTCCATGAAGACCGGTTTTATTGCTGAGTAAATATCCGCATATTTAATACTATGTTTGTGCTGTCTTGAAAAACCGGACAATTTTGTCATGAAAAAGTAACAGTCGTTAAAATGATTTGTTAGTTCTCGCCAAATCATTGGAACTGGAAAAGGCATAGAAGAGCGTTTACCATTTAACTAGTTACTTAGATTTGCAGCACAGGTTTGGCAACATATCTGAGAAGCCCAGTCCCGATCTTGATCGCCAACAAGACATCCAAAATACTTGTGATAAGCTACTTTGGTCATTGTCATTTAGGGCTAAACTGACCACATATGCAGCAAAAACTATCCGCGAAGTCACGTTTCTGCAATTAAGATATTTTTGGACTGTCATGTACGTCGGTTCAGAGATGTGATGCTACAATTACAGGCATCAACTAACTTTATTTAACATAAAGAAAATACTAATACAAGGTTCTTACTATTGGCTTGTTCGCGCACTTCGCTTCTCTATCTAATACTGACCACTACTCGTATTAAATCAATACTGATGATACAACTGCCGGATAATTGCTTTCACAGCCGTTCCGTGCATCTGTTCTTTTTCGGCTACGAGGCGAGTGAAATTCGGAATTATATGGGTTTAAGTGGGTACTGGTTGACTTGTCATCGCTAGACACCCCCACGTAGTATTTTCCTAACTTATGTAAAATATAAATTTCGCAACGTCGAGCTCCATTATATTACAAATTACTTTTTTTTAAATAACATTATTAAAATACTCATTCATTTTTTGCTGAAAAAATCAACTCAAAAATCTTACGCGATAGGAAGTTTTTACCACCATTTTCTCATTTAGCGATCAAAAATCAACACATTTCAGTCGCAAATTGGCTATAAAGTAGTGTTATTTAAAAATAACATCTATCCGCTCTCTAACTATATAAAGAAAAGAAATCAGATCAGCTCGAAAAGCATTTTTTAAATATACAGTCGATAAAATCACAAAAAATTTAGTGTCATCCCATTTTATTGCAAAATTTATATTGTTTAATATATTGCCATAATTTCATACTTTCTGAAAGCAGCTTACTAACTTTAAATATGTAGCGGAAGTGAAAAGTTTTTAAATGAAAATCAAGTTGGTTCTATTTTACCCAGAATTTTACACATAAATATTTAACCGGTTCAGGTAAACGAAATTGTAAATAGAGTTCCCAGGCAATTTTAAATTATTGTTAAAAACACATTTACGGACATATAAGCTGAATGTATACTAAAAAATTACCAAAAAAAGAAGACAATGAGAAAGACCGAGATCATCATGGGACACCGGCTGCAGAAAAGCAATGAAATCTGGAACCAGGGCAATGGAGTGATAAGTGGAAGTGGATCATAAAAGTCGGACGGCACGCATAATGCTATAAACCAATATATATATATATATATATATATATATATATATATATATATATATATATATATATATATATATATATAGATCATTCTATCACACAAAATATATATTTAAGAGATGGAAGAATATCTGAGCTACACAAGCACATAAAACGTGTTCCTAATAACTTATTTGCTAGACATTTGACTGATACAAACGTACTGTTTACATTAAGATGAATTACGAAACTGTGACAGTATTTGATCGTAGACTTCTGCAAATGATATATTGTGGTAACGTAAAGCCCCTCTATTTACAACCATACTGGTGCCTCATCTAAACTTATAACTATTTTAGTAACCTATAGTTAAATCTTACAGTGATAAAGACACTCTGAAAGTCTGGTCATTCATCTTCTCTCTTGCAGCTTTAGTTCCAAACAACTACGGTTATTTAAGCTTACCAAAACAATAACTCAGGACTCAGGTAAGGCTGCTAATTAGCTGCTCAGATGACATCTCTTGTTTACAGCACTGACAGCAGTACGTCCGCGAGGTTAGTCGGGTGAAGGTTTTTAATTAAATTAAATAAAACAAGTTTCTCAAAACAGTCTATTAACAAAAATAAATAGAAAAACGAACGAATTACAATGAGAAACTTAAACTAATAACAAATAACAATTACGAAGAAACTAACATAATTGCTCTAATTGACCGTTCTATTAACAAAAATATAAAACTCAATTTTGAAAAACACTTTTAAATAGCTTACTAAAATATTAAACAGAAAAAAGAATAAAACGAGAAAAAAAAAGCTATTTATATTACTTAATCAAACAGTATTAAAATCGCTAAATTATCGAGTAAAATAACACATGATATACCCTTAACTTCCCAAATTAGATGATAAATAAAACAAAACAAAGCCTATATTCCCGACAAATATCCACATCACCTAATTTTCTACGACACTGATCTTAAAGACGGTACCGACTCTAACGAATTTCAGACTGATATTCCTTAAAAGAGCGTCCTCGAACCTTACACCCTATACCCCTCTTTTCAGTGCCTTTTTCGATCGTACTCCCTGTAACCGTCAATTTCATTCATAAAATGTAAAGAGCGATAGCCCTTCGATACAGGATACTTAATTCCCGAATTGGTCTCTAAGCATCTTAATCATAATTTTTATATAAAAGAATAGTAAAACAAATTAATCTACGTCTTCGTATAACGAAAAGAATATATGATAATTACTGTGAAAGACGATATTCACTGTTTTGGCAATAAACATCTTACTCGTTATTTCTTGTGAATAGTTATTATACAAATTCTTTGTACAAATTGTCAAACAATATATTTCTATTTTAGTGAGTTTATTTGGTCATTCTTCTGTTTCCTAATAATGGGAAAATCGTTCAATATTTTAATATATTTTAACGCTATTTTCATATAACACATGTTTAAAACCTCGCCCGGCCCTTATCTCTTCGGTGTTATTTACATAGCCAGGGTATGATTTCTTCGACAGATTTATAGACAAATCTTAGGGAGCGTCTTTCAGTTGATCGTCATTAATTGAGTTTATATATTTTTATGACAATATTTAAAGGATTGTGCTTAAGTACGATAACCGATTTATTTTTCTGTTCTACTTTCTTGAGTGGTGGTTAAAAACGTATTCTACCCTATTCTCACCGGTAAAATCTATCCACAGAGTGACTATTTACTTACTTATTTTAGCAGAATATAGTTCATGTTATACAATATAAAATATTAATATTTGTTCTATTACAAAACTAAGAGCTTTAAGTAAACAACTTCTTTATGCTAAAAACAATGTTACTTTATATTATAATACTTATGTATGCCTAATAATACCCTGTATGCCACTTTAAATCAAACTACAAATTCCAATAATTTTATATATTTTAATTGAATTAATCCCAAACAAAATATTTTCTACACAGTTTATTAACTTTCCTGCAAAGTATTATCGATTGTGAATGCTTTTAGCTGTATGCTTTTTAAAATATTGGAGCAGAAAATTCAGGATAAATTCTCTGCTTGGCTGCTCAAAAACACCATTCCCATTTTTTAGTTGACTTTTTCGATATTCTCGCAATAATATTCTAAAAATGGAATTTTAAATCAAGTTACTCCTTACGCCATAAAATCGTTGCATTTTCAAGGGTTGTAATAAAAGTAAAATCTTTAAAATAAAAGAAAATGCAATTCACAAATGTAATATCAAAAAATCTTTAAGTTATTAACATTTCACTTAAGTTCTTTAAAATAGTTTAAACGTTGCAAAAACTGATACACATCGAACTTCCAACTTCAAGCATCTTTACCCTTATTGTAGTTTCAATCCCTATTCAATTAATAACTAAAATAATTTAGATATTAAAATTAGTTCCATAAAAGCTCTATAAAAATTTTATACGTGAATCATTTAAAAGATAACTGCTCCAATAAAACACTCCATTAAATCCTTATTTGGCAAAAATATATTACTTTCGCTTTGTATTTTTAAATTTGTTTCATAAACCGAATAAGCTATAAACAAATGAAAAATTTTTAATAATAAAAAATATAATTTAGTTTTCTGGTTCACAAATTTAAAACTTGTAAATTTATTTTTTTTATTCAATTACATACACTACAAAATGATACATTCTAAATGGTATGGTAAATGACACAAAACAAAAAGGAAAAACAAACAGTTAAACAAAACTTCAAAAAAAAGAGAATGCACAACAAAATATATCATTTAAACATTATAATCTTTTTAATCCTTTGCTGTGATTCCTTAAAAATGTTACAGTCCATATACAATCGGTTATAGTTAACCATCGATCTGTTTATGAAGGCGGACTGGCCGTAGTTGGTGCGATGATAGCTTTCCTGGAACAGTCGTTACAGCCTAGTATACCTTGATGGGACCCTAAGATTAATCTCGCTCAGCAGCATGTCGCAGTCAATTATGTTACTAAATAATTTAAACAGGAATAACAACATAGCTTCTCTTCTTCTACTCTCCAGACTCTTGAGTCCACACAACATCAGTCTCGTTTCATAAACTAAGCCATGTGATGGAAGATGGTGCTTAAATAGTAGATATTTCATGAATATATTTTGTACTCTCTCGAGTCTGCTTTTGAGGGTGACATAGTTGGGAGTTCATATAATTGAACAGTATTCTAAAATACCACGAACAAGCGAGTTGTATAAGCAAGTCAGAGCTCTAGTGTCATTAATATGTCTCGAGTTTCGCTTAATAAAACCCAACATTCTTAGAGGTTTGATCATGACGCTGTCAATATGAACGTTGAATTGCAAATCTTTCGTGAAAATTACTCCCAAATCATTGATATATTCGACGGATTCAACGGGTTGACCCAGTATTTCATATGAATTAACAATTGGGTGATCGCACTTAAAGAAGCTGATAGATTTGCATTTGATTTTTAGATGATTTGAAGAACACCAGTCGACAAAACAATCTAGATCAGTTTGTAAGTGGTTATGATCTGAGTTAACAATGCTGTAAAATTTCAGATTATCGGCGTATAATAGGACCTAAGAGGAAACAAAGCAGGAGGTAACATCATTGATGAACAGAAGAAATAGAACCGGTCCTATGTGTGATCCCTGAGGGACACCAGAAATAGCCATTACTTCGCTGGATAGTGACCCGCACATCTCCACGCGCTATTGCTGAGATAAGATTTGATCCAGTTTAAATAATTTCCCGAGATACCAATTTCAGACAGCTTCTTGAGTAGCAGTAGATGATGAATGCTGTCAAAGACTTAAGACAAATTGGTGTAAATTGAGTCAATCTGATGTCTTTGTTCAACGGATTGGACTAGGAAATTCTGAAAAATTGCAAGGTTCGTTACAGTGGAACGTCCTTGATAAAATCCATGCTGTTCAGGATTAATGCATCGCTTGTAGGTATTAAAGATTTCATCGGTCAGAATTGATTCAAGAAGTTTAGGAATTGCATACAAGACTGAGATTCCACGATAGTGAGCGCTGGAATAACCTTTGCAGTGGTGTGGCATTATAGTAGGAACACCGTCGGGACCAGCTCTTTTAGATACATCAAGCAGATCTAGTTCTTCTGAAATTTCCTCTGGGCAGAAGTGGTGCTTAGGGAGAACGCCGGCAAAGCCAACCGCTCTAGCACCATCCAATCTCTCATCAATATTACTCTCGGAATATGCCAACTGAAAATGTGATGCCAAGGCTTCAAATAGGTCTGTCCAATATTGAACCATTGTACTTCATTTGCGCAGGTAGACTTGAGTCTTTTCTCAGGTTGTTGACAAATGACCAAAAGTGCTTCATATTTTGTGGTATAAGGTGTTCGGTGTTAGTAATATAAAGAAGCTAACACATATCGGTCTTGAACTTGACTTCACGTCGAACGTTCGCGTAAGCTTGGTAGTCAGATTGAAGCTGCGAATATTTATATTTCCTGTACAATTTATTTTTAAGAGCTATGGATTTACGAAGATCACCGTCGAACCATTGTGAATATTTCTGGGTTCGCATTGTCTTCTTAGAAACGAAGAGATCGATTCCTTCAAAAAGGGTATCATAGAAATGACGAATAATAGTATCAATGTCAGCTGTATTAGAAATAAAAGACCAATCAACACAATCAAAAAAATGATTTAAGGCAGCATAGTCCGATTGACGAAACTGATAAACAGTTACTGTGCTATTATTGCTGAGCTTCTTGAAGCATTGAAAGTACAGTAATGTTTCTATTGCTGGGTAATAGGCATGGATGGATAGGAGTGGAAGTGAGCAGCGGGTCACAATGGCTCTATCAAAATCTCATACAAAAATTAAGTCCAACAGTCCACCCGAAACATTATATACCGAATTGATTTGCTCAAGTTCAAGAAAATACATTGTGTCAATTATAGCTTTGGCGCTTTGGGTGTTAATTTCGGCTGGTATCAAAGTTTCCTCTTCATAAATCCATGTGACATGTGAAAGGTTAAAATCCCCACAAATCAAGAACTTATGATTTGAGTATTTGTTACGTAGATCCTCGCAGGTGTTTGGTAAAGTAATAGGATATAAGTAGGAAGCTAGTTAAATTATCTAGAAACCAAATATTTTAAAATTATCTAGAAACCAAATATTTTAAAAAAGAATGAAATCTCTTTCAAAAACACGTAAAAATGCAAAAAAACTGTAATATTAATTTTTTTAAGTAGGTGTTAAGGTATTGCTAAAAAAATATCAAATGGCAATAAAAATACAGTTGATCCAGCTAGAAAATACCCATGCCTCATTATTAATATTCATCCGAACTAAATCAAAATTAATTAATCAATACAACGTTTATATTCATAAAGACGTGGTTATTGCACCGACGAACAAAACTAAATAGTATATTGAAAATTCTGTTACATTTTCGCATTCGCCATCAAGAAAAGGAAAAAATTCCAACCAATATTGTAACATATATCTTACTTTCTTAGGTAAGTAAAAATATGAGTGAAATAAGAATAATATACTTATTGAAAAGAAAAAAATTACCATAAAACAGAAAGGGACGGAATTAGGACTCCTCACTGACCCAGAAAGAACATTAAATATAATACAATAACGTTTATCTGCAAACACTTGAAATAAGTATTTTTTTTTAATAATAAAAACTGTAAAAATTTATTCATAATTTTTCCTATTGCTCTTTTGAACCCAATATTTATAAAATATATTTTTAAAATCGAAAAAAGACGGCAATAATAATAATGTAAAATTAAAAAAAAAGTACGAATAAAATCTGAATACATAAGAGACAAAAGGTCCAGATAGGACAGTGAACAAGAAATACATCTGTAAATCTAAAAAAAAATGAAATTTCAATGAACGAATACATACAGGTTGATTCTATACTTAAGTCTTACCGTTTTGAACATATTTAAATTTTTACGTCACAAATGACATTTGCGGACCAAAACTTAACTATAAATTTTTCCTATAAGAAAGTCTTTATTATTTAATTTGAGTTAGTTTTCTTATAGACGAAGATTGACTTTAGTAGTCTTTTTATCATATTTTGAAAATTATTAGTACAGAGTGGTCAAAAAAGAAAATAAAGATTATATTTAAAAAATCGTCAAAAGTCAATTTTTTCAAAGATAAAGCACCTATTTTTATAATTTATCATATGAAGCATTAAAAATAAAGGGGTAACTTTGTATAAGATGGGCTATTCAAAAAATTTGTAGTTTTTAAAATATTGGCAATTCAACATTTTTCTACTGTATAGATTGAAATCAAGAATTTTTGACGCAAATGAAATCTCAAAATCTTACCATGAAATATAATATATTATTACCAACTATGAACGCCTTACCAAATCCTGGCAACACCCTGTAAGGTACCTCAGTTCAGACTTACCTAATGATTGTCCTAATGCTGACTGGAGTTTACCTATACGCTAGCTCATCTCAGGGTAGATTCGTTGTTTTTATATTTTTCCACTATTTTTAATATATTGCCTGTGTAAGTTTTATCAATGTCTAAATCGGGAAAAAGGCGCCACCAAATTTTATTTTAGAATGAGCCCTAATGATTATACTACGAGCAAATGTAGTAAAGAAAACTTGGAAAAGAATAAATATTTAATATGTCATAACCGGGTAAATAAATCGCAGAGTCTAAGTACTTAAAAGTATCCTAATTTAAAATTATAGGAAATAAAACCAATTAAATAGAGGCCAATACATTTATTCCTCACGGTATACCCCTTCCCAGATAATAAGTACAACCCCTGGAAAAAGTTATCACCAGTGTGAATTATTGCAAGCTCCTCTAATGGGGCTATCTAATAGAAGTGCGATTACAAATGTTAAATTGAAATAGAGAAACCTTGTTGACTTAGTCGAAAGTTATTGTCTTTCTATGACGTAGCAAAATGTGAAAGTTAAAACAGAAGAATAAATTAAGTTTGACAGTGTCCTGCACAGTGAACGGCAAACCGATCCAAAAAGTAAACAAATCAACTACTACCTTTGGAAGGTTTACGTCGACATAGCCCAGTTATAGAAGAAAAGAACACACTCTATTTTAAACTGGACTATGAAGGTCCACAAGCCCAACAATGCCGGAGACTATCCACGTTGCAGTAATAAAAAAAAATAAGCAATATCAAAAAAAGTACAAAAGTATTTGCAAAGAGAAAGAATTAGAAAATTGGTAATGAAAGAGATAATGACAGTTAACAAAAATATAAACAATAGAAAGTTGCACAAAAAAAAATGATAGATAATTACAAAAATCATAGAAATCAACTTATAACTGTCGCTCAAGTGATTAAAATCTTGACAAAATTTTGCTGAAAAGTTTGTTACAATTTTGTACATAATAATTAGTTTCCAAAATATTCAATTGTTAGGCAATTGAAATTTTCAATAAATGTATCATTATAATACTCATTATTTTAAACAATAATTAAATGGGTACTTGGCCACTCTGGGACTCTAAAACAGAACCATGAAAAAAAAACCTCAATTACAGTAAAGTATCGCAAAAATAAAACATTTAAATTTGAGGTTGTAGTGCAACGAAGTCGACTGCGTTTCACCTTACATAGTTTACTGGTTCGCCGCAAATATATGATATGGTATATTACCAAAAGATAAATATCATTAGAAAAAAAAATATTAAAGTCCAAATATTTAAAATCTATTAATTGGAAAGGTTCAAAATCAAATACACAAGAATCCCCTACCACAGAAAACTGTGTTTAGATAACTAAACGATTCAAAAAACAAGTTTAATACCCATTAGGCTTAACAATCAGAAACTCTTGTGTACTTACTTTGGCTAAAATTAGGCACTTAGCTGAATCACTTTCTAACAGGTGGTTAAACAAGGTCTGTGACATAGACGGCTTCCCCAGAAAGGACGTTGACCTGGCTCAATATGGAGATTGTCCCCTTCAGAGGCTCACAATCCCAGAAGTGCAGCACGAAAACCCAAACTGTACATTATAAAATTTATAGTTTTCCCAAAAACGTAATAATTCCAAAGACATAATTATTCCAAAGACATAATTATTCCAAAGACGTGCTATAGTGTTCCCAAAGACCCTAAAATAAAGAAATAAAAATTCCTACTCAATCAGTCATACAAAATGCCTACGCAAAGTCTAGCTAAATTTTGTTTAAAACATAAAAACTGATTGTTTCAAAAGAAATATGTATATACCTCGAACTCAAGAAGATGGTGGCATCTGCTAACTGATAAGCCGTTGTTTCTGGCTAGCTGAAGAAAAATAATCGCCAAACTGGCTGTAGAGTGAAACGACCAAAATCACCAAAAATTGTTTGCACCCCGACTCGGTTTTGTTATTTTAATCGGCCATTTATGACCAAGTCCCTTAACTTGGGAAAGTAGTAAAACTAAAACCACTTCTTCACGCTCTTGCGTCAAATAGCCAAAAGAGAACGATTTCTCTTAAATCACTAGCACATTTCTTCCAACGAAAATTACCAAAAAAACTTTATAAAAACGTCTATCAAAAATCTATCCAAAAAAAAATAACCTTAATCTCGTAGCCATAATCTCGAACCCTTGAAATTTATCATACAATTTGAACTACTTCCGGAAAATATATGCAAAAATTCTTCTATCTCAATTTTAAACTGGCCAGTACTAAAATCAGACCGAGACAACCAATATCTTAATAATCTAACCTGCCTCGTCCTACAAAATGAATACCCAATAACAAACTACTTAATGAGTTCGAAATATTCAAAAATTAAATCCAATTAGCACGAATTAGTTCGAGATAGTTCGAGGGTCTAATTTACAATATTATAATTACCAAAAATTCTAACTAGTAAAGTAAAAAGAAATATTCAACTAATAAACTAAAAACAAAATTATGAAAAAAATCGATACTATTTTATTTCGAATTTAGCATTTCGATAATATTCAACCGATGTGCCATCTTATAGGCAACCCTAAAAACTTTTCAAGAAATTGAGTGGACCTGACTATTTAACAGCTGATATGTGACAATAAATAAATATTTCCTAAAGATGGAAAATCAGCAAGAAAACAAAAAACACTGGTTATATTTATCCAATCATTAAAAAAACGCTTTTCCCAATCTGTGATACCTTGTCTCGAAGTACCTAACGAAATTTACAAGTTAGAGAAATATGTTAAGTTTCGATGTCAATCAAAATTTCAAAATGTAAACAAAAGGAATGATCTGAATATAGTTAAAACCAATATTAATGAATGAAAAACAAAAGGTAATCATTAGTTTTATAGTAGAAAACATCGTTTACTGTAAATTTACGTACAAAACAAAAATCTATTTATTACTTTATTAATCTGAACCTGTAATTTAATGTAGAAAAATGTAAACGAAGATATTTATTATTTAAACCCAATTTTTAATCGTAACAAGATGCTATACGGCTTTTAAGTTTTGTTATTAGTTGGCTATGACGGCGAGACGTGGTGAAAATAAAACAGTAGAACCCTACAAAATTATCAATATTTCTTGCCATTTGACATTCATTAATAATAATCATTCCGGGGAGATTAAATTACACGCATGAAAATTATTTAAACTTATTTATTATTTATAGAGAATGTGATAGAGTTATTTCAAGAACTTGCAATACATTCACGATCCGATATTCGAAGAAACAGAAACCAATACTATCAACTATTAAAAAGATTATAAAAAACTTCAAGATCTTTGGATCTATAAAAGCTAAATGAAATAGAAATTAACCAGTTGTTAATAAAATAAAATTAGAAAAATTATTTGATTAAATGTTCAAATTGATGCCCTTGAACTTCCAAACATTTTTCGCACCTAAGCAGGAACTCTTCATGAGTGGCTCTTCTTAATGACTGAGGATTAAGTTCCTCAAATGCTATTCTGACACGCTGCATGCAGTCTTCCACGGTGGTTAATGCGGTGTTGTATACTTTATTTTTGATCGTCCCCCAAATAAAAAAATCAGGTATTGTTAGGTCGGGAGAGCGAGGTGGCCAAAGATGTGGCCCATTCTTGGCTATCCATAGATCATAAAAAAATTTTGGCAATGATTGTTAACTAAATGACTATTGTGTGAAGACGCCCCATCATCTTGATAAAATAGGTTTCTATGACCAGCGAGCGGCAAGTTATTTAAATAGTTTACTTTCAAATTTCTCAAGATGTCGAAGTAACGCTCACCTATAAGTTAAAAAACGTATTTCGTATCTAGAAATCTTCAAAAATTGCTAACTAACTATTCAGATTATCTTGGTAGAATTTCTTTTTGCTTTTATGGATCCAAAGGTCTTGAAGTTTCCTATAATACTTTTAACAGTTGGTGGTGTTGGTTTCTGTTTCTGCGAATATCAAATCACTAATGTATTGCATGTTCTTGAAATAACTCTATTATATTCTCTACAAATAATAAATAAGTGAAGTACCTTACTCTTGTGACATAAAGTTTGTATGTATTTTCTTTTGGAGTATTTTTTTACCTTGTCTATATTTGGTGAGTGAAAATATAGAATAAGAGAATTGACAACAGTTACATCTACAAAGTGTCACAATAGTCAATATCATCATTTTCTTGATTTCATAGCAATATGATAATATTACTTTAGCACGTTAGCACGACCCACTCATTTCTAAGAATATTCGTTGACAGCGTCTGGACAATAAATTTCCATTCGGATTTCCACCCCTTTCGCTTTTGTTTCAAATAATTGAACAAAACTCTTGTTTGCCAACTTATGCAGGATAAAGAACAAATATATATTTTTCCTGCTAACTCTTGTAATAATTAGTCGGAGTTTTCAGGTTTAGATAGACGCAATTTATATCATACTCGTGTTTTAACCATACCATTACAAAAATCTTCTAGGTTATAACGAATATCTCAAAAATAACACATATTTAACCTTTATTGTAATCATTACAATTGAAATAATCACACCTAAGTACTTGTAGATTAATTTTGACAAGAAACAATAAAAAATACTAATAAAATATACAAGTAGTCATAAACTGAAAGCATTTCCTCAAACAAATAAATTAACTCCAATTACAGAAAATTAGGGTGGTCCAGCATGGTAACTATTTTTTAATTTGATGATTTTTTAATGCAAACAGCAGCAAACAGCCCCCTCCCTGGCTACACCACTGCACAACATTTTCTAGATAACGAAAATGTCGACACGTCATAATAGCAAAATATTAGATATTTTGTATTTTATGAAAAAATGGTACAAATTTGAATATTGATCATTTCAATAAAATGGCAATAAAATTGATATTTATAGAAATCAAATGAAAACAACTACAAGTTGTTTGAAAGTGATGAGCAATTACTTTGAATGTATACAAATAAAACATCAATGTGAAATAGTCAAAATGAATTATCCAAACAGAATATAAATTATTCTCTAATGGGGTCTATATTTACAATGCAAAAGCAATTTTTTAAAAAATATTTTTCTTTATAAAGAAACTAAAGAATAATCACAACTTTCCTGCACGTTAAAGAAAAAGTAATTTATTTATCAAAATTAAAAACTTTATATTTTTCCCTGGTATTAATCTTTCTGTGTATTCTGCAGGTTTTCGTGGAAAATTCTGTTCCGTAACAGCATGATATCTAATTTTGCAGACAGTTGATTTGTGAAGGTGCTTAATAAAACTGTGATTTATTTATGTTTCTTGATATTCTGCGATGAATATATTCTACGTTATTAACCGTAAATAAAAGAAGATCGCAAAAAAAATTATTTACTTTTAATATAACAAGATGTTGTAGTTACTTAATAAAGAATTCATCTTTTTATTTGAATTAACTGAGGACTTTATTATTTGCTACCTTAGGGAATTATTTTGCCCTACGGCTTGTGGTCCTACACTGGTTTTTAAAAGGCGAAAAAGATAAAGTTAATTTAATTAAAAATAAAAAAGACAAACACACTAGAGTGCAGTTGAAGGCTAGTAGCAGTACCAGCGAGCAAAACTGCCGAGCCAACGTCTATGCTGGAGATTAGGGGTGGAAAATTAAGGGCGCTACTGCATCAGAGCCGAGTCGAATGCAGAAACCTTCCACCATATTGTTTGAAATTAGCTTTCTACTTTACTCTTTAAAATTAGCTAACAACAATATATAAAAGATTCAGCATGTGGTTCAAATAAAACTCGGTATATTTTGATATAATAAAAAATCTTTAATTAAAATTAAACTTTAGCATAAACTAGATGTTACTAAATTTTATAAGAAGATCAAACTTGTTTAAATATACAGAGAAAAAGGAGATAATACAAATAGTTTGCCTATGTTTGTCCGTGGTTTGTTTTCTCGATAACGGTGTAGGATCTGCTGTATCATCCACAGGAACACGCAGGGCGCTGCGGTAATAATAAGCCCTGAGGGTAGTACAAGAAGTCCCTAGGATGGACAGCTGCGATGCTCAGACCTGTAGAGTAGGTAACAGCAAAAAAAGAAAATACCCTAAGGGTAGATAGCAGTGATATTCGAACCCGTAGGGTAGATAGATGTCATAAGTTCTAGCTTGTAAGGTGGACCCCGATTTCCTGTGGCCTAGACTGATTTCTTGTTAAAAACCTGTTTCCACCTTTTGTTTCGATAACGACAAAAAACACCAAGCAAGCAAAAAAAACTCAAATCAAACGATACTAAAGTGATACTGAACAACTTAAATTAGGACTTCAAGCCCAAATCCAACCATAAGCTGCAAGTCTAGCGGAATGGAAGTCTTCAGCCTTCTTTAGTCTTCTTAGTAGTCTCAGCTATCTCACTGATATTTAATCTGTAGTCCACCATCACCATTTTATGAATATTTTCAATCATTTCAGGAGTTGTGACCTCAACGGGGCGTCCTGAATATGATTCACCAGAAGTGCCCGTGCGACCTGTCTTAAATTCAGAAATCCACTCTTTAACCGTTGAATATAATAAAGAAGAGTTTTTTAGTGTGAATCTCAGTCCTTCTTTAATTTAAAGTAGTATTAGGTCTTTTAAATAGAAGTATTTGATGACCGCACGTTTTTTTCATTTTCACTTAAGCAATCGAGGCGTCTTGTTCAATCGGCTTTCAAATGTATACTAACAGAGTAATCGACGTAAAAATGTATATACCACCTAGTGAGATATAGTACTATAGAATACAAGTCAAAAATTAGGTCGCCTTGAGCCTTCTCTAGGTCAGGCCGGATACTTTTCACTCAACCCTCGTCTTTGGAAGCAAAATTGGTATTACCTGATTTGGTTGGTTAGTTTTTATCCTTTATTACCGATTATATTAGTAAAGGGTAAAAACAGTTAATATAAGCTAACCAAACGCCTAAAAATATCGACGATTACGTCAAAAGCGACGGGAAGTTAAATAACTAATAACGGAAATGATAACAGAAGTCGAACAAATATTTATTTTATTAAATTATGAATTACGGTGATCAATACATCAGCCATCTAACCTAACCTTATTGTTTATACTATACTCTATCGTGGCGCTTTATATTCTTATTATATTCATTGTATCTTATGTAGACTATTTTATTATTTTATGAACAGACTTATTTTTATGTTTTATTATTAGTATATTTACGAGTTGTTTCCTTGACCTCAGTACCTTACATTTTTTTAACATTCACTGAAGTCTTTAAACAAAAATTCTCTAAAAGGAAATTCTCAAAAAGTAAAAAATAATGGATCGTGTTATTATTAATGTAAGTAGAAGTAAAAGTAAACAAACAACTAAACGAAATAAAAATTAGATTTTTTTTGTATCGGTATTATACGATCGACTGTAAAGTAATTTTCAATTTAACCCCAATTCATATTGAAGCATTATTTTTAATTCATTAGCTAATGGATTCGTTGAGTAACCAGCCTTTTCAAAAGAATAAACCTTTAAATAAACAAGTAGATAATGGATTTTAGGTTAGCTAATAATTTTACTATTGAGTGATTACATCGAGAGTATAAACAGTTATTAATCGTAACGTGAAATATTCTTGTAAAAGAAAATGAGAAAAAAAAGTAAGCAAGTTCAGCTTCAACAGTCAGCGCAAGCAAAATTCAATTAACGCAGACCAAATAGATTAGGATCGTATTATGAATTTTTAGTCACATACATTCTGCCTTTTGACTTAAGAATAATCAGTATTGCTACAGTTTAATGTTATTTGTTTAGTTTACAATTTATTTATTACCGACAACAAAAGCATTATTTTACATTTAATAAAAATATTGACTATAATGTGGTTGTCGGTCTTGCATTGTCTTTATTTTTTATTTATTTTTACGACGTTTCGATTAGGTTGTATCTCTAATCGTTATCAAGTATTAACTGAATGTTTTGTCTTAAGACTACGAGCTTATACAGGGACTGTGCCCATTGAAGCGCAAAGTTTCGCTTCACTGTACACACCTCAATGATTTGATGTTACAAAGTAGTGGTTGCCAAAGATTAGGTATCTCAACACTCAGTTTACTAAAGATTCCATTATTGTTTTTAATGTAAGCTGTTTCTATAAATTTTCTTTTTTTCATGTTGGGTTCCATATCTATTGCCGCAGCTTCAGATCATTTTATATGGTGTTGCTTATCCCAGGAGTGTTCTGCAATACCTGATCTCGACGTTTCCTCTTTTTGTGTATGAGTTTTATGTTCCTTAATTCTAACTTCTAGTGATCGTTTAGTTTCTCCAATATACATTTCACCACACTTACATGCAACTTTGTAAACACATTCTTTCTTATCGGTAGTTTTCGGTTTTGTTTTTGTTAAATGAGCTCTAAGTGTATTTCCTGATTTAAAGACTGTTTTTATATTATAACTACTGGCAATTCATCTTATTTTCTCTGAAGTTCCCTTAATGTACGGAATTGTGAAGAAGGAATGTGTTTCTTGCTGTCCAGTGGTCCTTGTTCTAAATTTATTTATGACATCATCAATTAGTTTTAAAGGATAACCATTCTGTTGTAAATCGGATTTAATATTTGCCACCTCTTTTTCCAGTGAATCGGCATAATTGCATATAGATATAGCGCGATTATAGAGGTTGCGTATAATTCCCCGTTTTGTTAAAACAGAATGATTAGAACTATTATTAAGATATTGTCCAGTAGGTGTTGGCTTTCTGTATACTGAAGTTTTAATAGCTTGGTTTGAACGGTTCACCATAACATCTAGGAAGGGCAATTGATCATTTACCTCTTTTTCCATAGTAAACTTAATTGTAGGTCGAATAGTATTTAGATGTTTCAAGAAATCATTAAGTTCTTGATCATTCCTCTTCCATACGATGAAGGTATCATCGACATATTTCAACTAGACTTTCGGTTTTACTGTTGCCGTTTCTGTAGCATGAGTTTCAAACCATTCCATATATATATTGGCGATGACTGGAGAGAGTGAAGAACCTATCGGAAGCCCGTCATTTTGAGCGTAGAACTTGTCCTTTACTTGAAAGTAAGCACTACGCAGGCAACACTTCAAAAGGTCCACCACCCCGTCCAGTGGTAGCATCCACTTAGCTAATAAATAAATGAAGGATTCAAATTGAAAAAATGAATCTACGTTATAATATATATTAACTGCACTTTCGATAAAGTTTAACATATACAAACATCTTTTAATTTAAGAAAATAAAAAAAAACAGCACTGTGTTTAGTGAACTCTATATATGATGTTAGTTTTAAAGATAGCCACCGATGTATTTAGAATACAAGCTCAAAAAAAAATCAGCTTATTAGGGTAACGTTTTATACTGAGCAAACTAGGTTAAATAGAATCCTCGATATATTAATTAATCTGTCAACTTGGGCTTTTTGTTAACAGTCGAAATTTTAAAATATATTCAAGTTCCATATAATCAATACCGCAGGTGTTTACCTATCGTGATCACGCTTTTTCGCAAGTGTATCCTTAGTTAACTTAAACATATTAAATTATTAATAATAGATCATAAATTCCAAACTAAAGGCTATTAACCATTAATCACAATTCACAGATAATAGGTTTTCACTCCCGTTATTAAAGATTCCAATATTTAAAGAAGTTAGTTAATGGTTAATGACCAATAGCTGGAAAATTTTTCAACAAAAGTTTATCTGACCCCTAGATGTAATTCTGGTCTTCAGAAACAGTACTACTCCTGCTCATAAATTCTATAGAAGTGCCACCTTGATGTAAGTTTTCGATTAGCAATTGACATGGTATATTGTTAAAATTTAACAGTCAACTGATAATATAAATAAACCTTGATATTGAGGCTGTAGTAATTCATTAAGTTACCCATTTAATGAATAATACATTGAGAACAGCTTGAAATTATTTTAAGCAACTGACGTCACAGCCCTAAAGAATATGAATTTAAAAATGATTTTGAGTCCTATTCGCGTCCAAAAAAAAAACAGAAAAAATTATTTTGGTCTTTATTGTGTCTCTACTTTGTGACAGTTTTATAAAAAAACGGCCAGCAGGACCATTATTTCGACCCTATTTTTACTCCGCTTTCATTACTTTGGCCTTGGTCTTTAATTATGTATTTTAAGAAAATGTCGTCATAGAAGCCTAAATTTTCTTTAGGAATCAAGTTATTTAATTGCGAATGAACTTTAACATTTCTTTGGGTTTCAAAAATTATTTTTCGTTTAAGATATTCAAAAAGAAATTTTATAATGATGGAAGCGGTTTTGTCCGTTTTTATAATATAAGTTATATACAGAATTGAGACCGATAACATAGACCACTATGCCTTAACAATAAACTAATTTCTTAATAGCAATAGCTGTCATAGAGGGGACATATTAAATTTGATATTCTTTATGTTAACACTAAAAAGTCGAAATTTGAAGAAAACAAGAAAAATTGGAAACATTTGTTAGATATAATATATATTTTTTCTGCAACTCAGTTTTCCTTTTTTTATTAAACATTTTGGTATATAACAGAAGAAAGCTCATATTAAAGAACGAAAGCTTTCACTGCTTTGGTCAAGTTGAAAATTATGGTTCTTGGGTTTAGACCATGTCAAATTGGAATTATTATCCGACATTTTGCCTACGATTGCACGATGCATCTTGAGGGATCTTTACTTCATGATATTAGGTGGATTCGGTCATTCAATGTTCTAATCTCGTGGAGTAAAGATCCCTCAAGATGTCTCATGCCATCATAGGCGAAACGTCGGATAATAATTACAATTTGACACGGTCTAAACTCAAGAACCATGATTTTGAAGGTTCATATTAATAGAGCAAAACATTTTTACATTGGTCAGAGAAAGTCTTAATGTATTGTTACGGTTTTTTCTTTAAAATTTTTCACTGGGTTCGCAGAATAAAAACACAACACCTTTCACTAATACTTCCAATACTTATATTAACTACTTATAAAATTACAACTATCTTATTACGTCTTCTTAATATTCACTATTCAAATACCCTACTCTTAACTATACAACTATACGACTCCTATACAACTGACTAACTATGCTTATTTTATTTTTATTTATATACCTATGGAAATTCCAATATAACTCTAGAGCATAAAAGTTGAAATCTATCTAGATGTATGAGTCATCGTTACACTATTCCTTTCGGTACATTATAATAAAGATGGCATATCACGTCGGAATATTTGTATATATGAGAGCATGTCAATAAGTTTCGTAACAGTATTTTATACGATATATTTATTTCTCTTTTAACCAAACTTAGTTAGATATAGAAAAGAAAATTATTTTATTTTTAAATATTTTTTCATTAACAGTTGTCCAGAAAACTTTAGTCGTTTTTAATTCTCCTTGTATAATAATTTTTCCATCTTATACGATATTTTAAGTATTTTGAAATAGAAAGATTTAAACCAAATGTAACGAAATAATCCCAAATATAAAATTACTTTCAATTCAAATTGACTAAATAAGCTTTTGATTTTTGGACTCAAGTTTGAGAAGAATTATTATTTCTTTTTATAAAAACATATCCTTCTACGCGACTAGCATTTACCTGAAACATTTTTTCACTTTCTGTTAGAAGAAAATTACTGGCTTATCTTCAAATTTAATATGATTTTTTACAGTTTAGGTTGAATACGATGCTACTCATTTTTTTCTTACATATTTTCTTCACAACCTAAAAATATTGTATCTAACAGTCTTGTCAAAAGAAATAATTAGCAGGTGCATGTCATATATGCATTATGTTAAGTTTCCGTAGGAGTTATTGGCGTTGTTAGCTTTTTTTGCTATTTCGAAACGCGTATGGAGAGAGGACCAGAGCGATATTTACAGGAAATAAACTGTTTGTATATATGTTTTTCATATTCTCTGCCTGAAAGGAGAATTACATATATAACAAACTAGGTGTCTCCAAATTACGGCTTAAAGGTCAGCACCGTCCCGCGATGATCACCAATCCATCTAACCACACTTTATTTTGGAAAACTTGCTTAGTATACCTAGATGACATCATAACTGGAGAAAAAATATTTGACGATCTCCTGAAAAATGTCGAAGATCTATTTCGAAAACTGAGAAGTGCACCATTAAATCTCAGTCCGAAGGTACGTCAATTTTTTCAAAAGGAAGTGAAATACCTGGGGCATATAATCACAGAAGGTGGTGTACGAACCTATCCAGAGAAGAAGAAAACCATTCAAGATTGACCAGTATAAAAAACAAACATGAACTAAGAAGTTTTCTGGACCTTTATACTTACTATAGAAGATTCATAAAAGGATTCGGCGATATTTCAAGACTTTTACATCGACTGACTGAAAATAGCAACAACTATGAGTGGTCGGCAGACTGCGAAATCGCTCTTAAGGAATTAAAAAAGGCACTTTATAATCCTCCAGTATTGTCATATCCTGATCCTGATCAGATTTTTGTTGTAGATACTGACGCTAGTAACTCTTCTATAGGTAGATTTGTATTCCAAATGCAAAATGGCGAAAAAAAAAGTGATTGCTTATTTTAGCAAAGCACCCTGTAAAGCTGAACGAAATTATTATGTAACATGAAAAGAACTACTCGCCATTAAAAAGAGATTGGGACACTTTCATAAATATCTATATGGCCAAAAATTTCTCCTACGAATAGACCACTCATTACTTAAGTGACTTTTACAATTTAAAAATCCTGAAAGTCAATTAGCACGCAACACTTGAAAGAGTACGATTTTAAAATTGAACATAGAAAAGGCTTAAACCCTAAAAATACAGACGCCTTGTAAAGAAGACTATGTCCAAAAGAATACAAGCACCGTAACAGACACGAAGAACGAGATGATTCTGACGATTTCTACTGCCGAAAGACACGGTTACCATGCTTTTTGGATTGGGGTTCCAAAATCATCTCCAAAGAATAATAAGAAGATCCAGTTCTTAACATCATCATCAAGAAACCTCATCAAAATCTCAAAAAGTAAAGGGTACTGGGTCTTATAGGATTCCTTGATTATGCACCATGGTCTATTAAAAAGAGTTTGGGAGAACTCTGATGGCCACAACTACAAATACTAGACTATATTACCCACAAAAAGGTTTCAGAAGTACTGCAAGCTTTTCATAATGGTATAGGTGGCTGAAACTTAGAGGTTATAAAAAATCTTGAAAAAGTTTGAGATAGGTTCTATGGACTGAGACGTACATGTAAAAGAGCGGCGCAAAACCTGTACTAACTGTGCAGCCAGTAGATGAAAGATCCGTAGCCATGATTAAATAAAGCTGTACAATGTAGAAGAATTGCAGTAGACGTGGCAGGACCATTTGCTATTAGCAAATTAGGATATCGCTATATTTTGTTAGCTATGAATTACTTCAGCAAATGGACCAAGCCACCACTGTTGCTGAACTATTGTTTGAGTAGTTGATTTGTAGATATGGGATGCAACGAGAAATACACTCTGATCAATGCAGAAATTTTGAATCTCAAGTTTTTACGAATCTTTGCAAGCGTCTGAAAATCCACAAAACTAGAACAACACCCCTAACATCCACAGTCAGGTGGAATGGTTGAAAGATTTAACAGAACGCTGGAGAATTACATCAAAATACAAGTAAATAAACAACAAAATAATTGTGATAAATTCATTCAGCCATTTTTACTAACCGATCGTTCAGCCCTTAACGACACCACTAGAAAAACACCTGATTACATAATTTTTGAAAATAATTACGCCTTCCAGTTGATTTGCTTACCGGGCGTCCACCCGATACTGAAGCAACTTGGGAAGACTACACTAATCAACTTTGTAAGCAGCTTCAGTCCTTACACGAAGAAGTCCATCAAAAATTGCAAATAAAAAGCGAAAGATGCGCTAAGACCTCAAAACCAATACTGGTGGATTCATGGTTAATGAAAAAGTTTGGTTGTACAATCCAAAAAAAGCCAAAAGGCGTTCACCAAAACTTAAAAGTCATGGGTCCGTAATATGTAGTGGCCCGACCAAACGATCTAGTTTACCAAATTCAGATTGGCCCATTATCAAGATCAAGTAGGTTGGTCAGGAAGATCAAGACTTAGAAGAGAGCAATGTAACGGACTTACATAGCATTATCCATTTCATAATATTAGTTCGTGTTTGTAGTTTGTACAGTTTTAGGTTTATTTCCTACGAGTTCATAATATTTAATTAATTTTACATTTATTAATTTCTTCATGAGACGTCTATGAAATAATGTCTGGAACTTTTTCGAAGATTCTATTTCTTTATTTTTAACATGAAACGCCTATGACAGAAGATCTAGAAATCGGCAGTTACTCGTTTTTCTTATATATATATATATATATATATATATATATATATATATATGTATATATATATATATATATATATATATATATATATATCTTCTTCTTCTTTCTCAGCCCACTCCTGGACATAGGCCTCTCCGATGGTCCTCCACTGGGATCTGTCTCTCGCCTTCTGGAGCCAGTCTTTTCCAGCAAACTGTCTTATATCATCTACCCATCATCTGCGTTGTGGCCTGCTACGATTTTGGTTTGTTTCTCGCGGTCGCCATTGCAGTAATTTACTCGTCCACCTATCGGGCTGTTGTCTAGCTATGTGCCCCGCCCATTGCCACTTTAGTCGTGATATGCGTTTAATGACGTCAATTACTTTGGTTCTTGATCTTATTACTTGATTTCGTATTTTATCCCGTAACGAGTTTCCTAATATTTGTCTCTCCATGGAGCGTTGAGTGACTCGGAGCCTATTTGCGTTTTGTTTGGTTAGTGTTGAATGTATATATAAATGTATATATATATAAATATATATATATATATATATATATATATATATATATATATATATAAATGTATGTATATATATATATATATATATATATATATATATATATATATATATATATATATAGGCCTACATAACAAATATCATGTAGACGTTTACCTTCTGCCATTTAGATATTTACTATGTTTAACCAAAACAGTTTTTATGATTTAGAATAGGGTTGGCAGCCTTTAGTAGCCGATGTGATCTTGATAAAATACTTTTACATTTTGTACATATCCAAAAAGGTGTTATTTGTATAGTACTCGTACCAAATAGGCCAAATTTTTGCAAAGCAAAAGCTGCAATTCCCTGAAGTTTTAGAACATTATCTATTAGATTTACAAAAGATTTCTGAAATTTTGATCGGACCTGTATACCTTGGAAATGAAAAAAAGTAATTTCTTTTTTTACATACGTCTCCTTCATAATTTCTACAAAGTTTCTTTTATTTGCGTGTCTCATTCCTGCATTTATCTTTTTAAACCCATAGCTGTCAAATTACTCGTATACTGGATCTAAGTTTAGAAGGTCTTCAATAATTAGGCTATTTAACGATAAATACACATTAAGTTGTCGCGGGCAGTAATTGATTGTCAGTTTCAAAATTAATTTCTTTCCGAATTTCCCAAAACAAAAATAATTAAATATATAACAAGTTTTGAAATACAGTAAACATATGTTCCAAATTTCCTTTTCATTTGTTTTAGCCAGTACGGGTCATAAAATTTGCAATTTCGAACCCTACTTTACCCTATTTACATAACAAATAGTCTTCAATAATCGATTTTATGCCACATGTGACATTTACTATATTAGAAACTGGTAAATGATACACATTATCTTGCTATACCCTCTTCCGTTTCCTAATATAAACTGCGTTTATAAATCACGAAGTAACTAATTATTTTCTAAGCAGTATACAATACTTACAGAAAAGGAAAGAAAATTTTCAAAATTTTGGATTCTGAATATTCCCACACAGAAAAATTACTCTCTTACCTGATGCCTCTTTTTTTTATTCGTTTCAGACTTTTTGATGTATTTTCTTAAATTTAAATCCAACGGATTGTACAAAGTAAATAACCAAAACTCACATTTTATTCAACATCATAACGAGTAAATTGTGGACATCCATTTAGGTTTTATGAAAGATGTTCTGCTGAACTAAATTCTTGAGTTCGCCGGTAGGTGGGATTAGGTTCGGGTAGAAAATGAGTATTTAGTCAAAACTCTCCACCACGACCGAAGGGTTGGTTGAAGCTCACATCAATTTACATTTAATCAAACAATGTACTCGATGATTGCGTTTTGTGAGATACTTTTCGGTTCCGTTAATACCGTGATGTTTCTACCAAGCAATGAATACCCAATTCTCGCAACCGCCGTATAATAAATGTTCCGCTGATCCATCATCCTCCATAGAACGTTAGTATATAGTCTTAGTGGAACGTTGAGCAGAGCTCTATTATGCTCCAGTAGTCATTCAGTGATCCGTTTGTTCAAAAAGTTTTGAATATGTGTGCCCGGTAAAGCGGACCAGTATTAAACCACTTTGACCCCCCCCCCCCCCCATCCAAGTCAATAATGATTACTTAACAGTATTATAGTCGATGCTTAGAAGTGCTTTTAGTCCAACAAATATTCCAGTTGCTTCTCTCTTAGTAAGAAAATATTTTTTTGTTCCTATTATTGCCACGTATTTTGGTATTCAAATTAACGTGACTTTGTTCATCGCTCCTAAACTGGAAAGAGCTTTCTTGCAATTCCATACTGTTTTGGATTTACAAATGTTCGATTTGAGCGCTCTAAAGGCTTATGGGCTTATGAACTTTCTGAAAATATTTTGTTTCTTTTGCCAGTGAGTCGCCGACGCTTCATCAGGTTTGCCAATAATTCAGTGGCAAGAATGTTTGCCTGGAGTATTGATGCTAAGATACCGAGATTGGCCGAGTGCTTTATTCGCGAGTTTTTCGCTCATAACCTGATCTCTACGCCTTCATTATTGTAGGAACAAATATTCGCAAACTACATTTGGTTTTTATTGCAAACCCAATCTTCCCATTTTAATACGGTATATATATATATATATATATATATATATATATATATAGCTTATCTCCCATTTTAAATAAATATGTAGGAGAGGTAGACAAAGTAGAACTTTAATTGCCCCCGTCCATGTGCTGAGCTGCAGACCCAGTTCCCTGTCTAGCCTACATAGTTTGGCTTAAGCAAGCAATTGCTGACTCATGCTCCACTAAGCTACGAATTCATAAACCAAGATCGACCTTATGACTGTTAAGCATAGCCAAAATATTTACTTTTGTAACATTGCCCAGTACCAACTACGTATCCTACGACGTGTCCACAAGGATAAATTTGTTTGCTGAGTGTTTCATGTAAGATGAGTTCAAAATACTTTGCCTCTTTTTCAAAGAGTAAAGTTTTATCTTTTACGAATTGCGATCTTAATCTGTCCAGTTTTCTTTTCCTTGTAAAAGATACTATGACCATATGAGGGTTTACTAACATTTCTTTGGCTAAGGATAATTTGTGTATAGTATTTAATGCCACGCGAAGGACATTTGAAATCATCTCATTGTAATGGACTTTTTATTACAATGATTAGATCATCTGAATGTATGTGATCGACTTCCCACAGCGAGATTATAGCAAAGAGATTACGGCAGAGGAAAAGATGCAATGAGCATCCTCTAGAGCGTATGATCCAACAAATTATTCACTTCTTCCTTTTTCTATTTTGAAGTTTACATCTCCCTTTATCATAATGATTTTATTTTTGTTCAGCGTGTTTATCTCTTCATTAAATTCTTCTATTTCTGTGTGGGTCTTGCTGGTAGTGGGTACATAAGATATTGGGTTTAATTAAACGGGTATTAAATTAATCACAAACTTAGATAAGTGTTTGTTAAAACTTATTTCAACTGCGAATTAACGGTTATTGTCGGTTGCCATATCTTGTGTGTAACCCATTTGCAGCTCGTGGCTAGCATATTTCACGCACTCCTGTGATATTGATTCTTAGTCTTTTCATTTCCGTTATTGCATTATAAGTTTTCCACATTGCTTCAGTGTCCCTATATTCCAAGAAACTGTTTTTAAAGTATTTGTTGTACAGAGATTTCGCTGGATATTCATCTGAAAACTTCTGCTGTTATTTTCCTTCGTCCTTTCGTCGAATTTTGGAACCAATTTTCATGACGATTATGTTTTTTCTGTGCTCTTGACTGGCTCTTATGATTGTTCTTAGAACTCTAATAAGGTGGGTTTTCGTTGCCCCTTTCATCGCAGCCGGTGTGCAGAAAATGTGATTGTCATTTATGTGTATGTGTTTTGCCTATTAAATGGCAGTTATTATATACGTTATAATAATTACTGTCCTATGTCATGTCCTCAGTTGATTTAATACCACACACAATAAGGCAAATGAAAAAAATATATAGGAGATACCCAAGGTCCTATATTAATTTCACTTCGCTTTTTTTAGGTTTAATTGAAATTATGTGCTTACAAGAGATTATTGTAAAACATGAAATCTTGACAGAGTTATATGACTGTAACACGCATACAGATATGGACGAACGGACAAACTAATTATTGGAAAGATAGGTAGAATCCTAGGTCTGGATCTGGAAAGTAAATAGGGTGGGCAAGGCTCCACAGCACTTAGGCATACTCTCTTTAGTGAACGAGCTTTTACCGTCACATAAAATATGTTCTACCGTCTCATCTTTGATTTCACCTCTTTAATATATGGAAGTGTAGCATATTTTCATATTATATAAGTATTTTCTTAACTGCCCTATAAGAATATCTGTAACTAACTCGCAATTTGCTTCCAGATATCTTTTGTTTGTCTCCATTATCGTGCAGTTTAACAATTACCTAGAGAGTTCACAATTTATGCTTTCGTCCCATCGTATTTGAAAAAGATTTTAATTAGTTTTGACGTTGCTGATTTAGTCAGAGCTGCTAATATCTAGCAAATTAGTAATGCGGTTTTTATCGGACGAATTGTTTACTTTGATCCAGCTCAAAGTACTCCGGAAGGCTAAAAACAGAATTTTGGTTATTCGCTTTAGGTTACGCTGTGAATCAATCATTAATATGACATTTATTATTTATTTACATTTTAAATACAAATATTTCCGAAACATTTCTTCGTAGCAAAAAAAGGATTCTTGAAGGGACAAAAAAGATGATTTTCTAGAGACACCGATAATGCTACAAAGAACCACCTCTACAATTACCGGCAAAACTATGTATAGAATGGATTATATATCTCAAGAAACTCGATCTTCTTCGAACAAATCGAGGAATCTACTGTTGCTCACTCTACCGTTACATACGATACGCTCTGTAAAGCTTTGAATAGGAGTGAAATTATCAAAGTTTGTGAATGTTGAATATCTATCATAAAAAAGGTCAAATGCGAATGTATTTTAATTACTCTTTGTGGAACATTTTAAATGTAAAGTCAAAATCTCATGAAATTAATGTCATAGATATCACAACAGCTATGTGCCTGGTAAAAAAATAAGAGTATAGAAAACAAATTTAGAGAGAGACTCTCTCTCTCTCGTTCTCTCTATAAAATAAAATAGTGTACGGACGAGAAAAGAGAAAATGAAAACCGACGAGGTTTATTTTGGACAGAGTAGTAATTGTTGACGGTATTAATTACACTGTTCTGCTTACTATATACCTTCATACTGACCTATAAATTGTCGCATGACGTAACAAAATCTAGAGAATAACAACATGCTTTGATTGATTTCAAAGCAAATATAAGGATGTACCTATGCAATATATAAGTTGTTATAGATTACAGGGGTACGATTTTGCCAAATCTACGTTTTATCTAAATTAGGGAAATTGTGTACAATTTGTCAACACCGCATGGGTGGCGTTTGGGGATGACCACCCATCTACGAGTTTCAACCCCCTAGGGCTTAAAAAATAGACGTAACTCCTCATAATTCCAAATATTACCATACCCTAGTAGTTGTCAAAGGTTCAGTTATTTATCGAAGGGTCTTTCTATATAGGAATTATGTCGTCGCTTTTGGTAGTCTCGACACCCGATATTTCTAGAAGGATTAGTTGAATTGAATTGAATATGCGAGCGAAGAGCCAATAGTGGTAACATTGTAGTAGTGCAATTATTTTCGCTGTGTGTAACCGATGTCCCCACAATCCTGTATGAACAAATCGAACAGTTTCTGTTATATATGTGGGAAAGTGACACTGAGAGCTCAACGAAGAACTTTGGGTCCACTTGATGAGCAAAATTGGCTGCCACACTTGCTAAAAAAACCTTTGCAGGAGGCTACTGGATACTCACAAGTCTATGAAATTTGGAGTGTCAATTATTTGGCGGAAACTTTGAAATGATGTTGATGATTGCTACTTATGCTTAACAAAAATCCTAGGATTTTCTAGTAAAAGCAAACATAAAATTAAATATCTTAATATTCTCCCAGCCATGAGACCTGTACCTCGTGACGCTTTTAGCACACCTGTTCCTAAGCCTCCAAAAAAATACGAAATCGACTAGGAATCGGATGAACTAGATGATCTTGAACCAAAAGGTGATGCAAGTGTTCAAAAGAAAGACGATTAGAAATATTAGCAGTAAACAACCCAATTTTATATCTCAGGAAGTCAATAATCTTATTCGTGATTTGCATCATCCGAAAATAGTCACAGCCGCTTGGATTTCATTAACCAATTACAAACAGAAGTGAAAATTTTCACGTTTTGAAATAAGCAGTCTATGCGGGCAGTATTTTTCTCAATTTCAAATGACTTGATTTACTGCCACGATATTTCTGGTTTAATCAACGAACTTGACTTTTCCTATAAACTTATCAAGTGACGACTGTTTATTGACTTTTGATTGAATTGAAGGCAGTTTTATTGTTTAATTGAAGTGACGAACCATCTGTTCCCCTGGGTTATGCTGTAAATATGAAAGCAACGTACCAAAACATTCGTTTATTACTTCAAAGTATAAAATACGAAAATTATAAATGGAATATCTATGCCGATCTGAAAGTTATTGCACTACTTGTAGGACTGTAGAGTCGCTACACAAAATATTGTTGTTTTTTATGCGAATAGGAGAGCAGAGCGTTAAAGAATGGCCGTCACGTGAAAACATTGTGTCCGGTCTGAAAATTAATCCTTAGTAGAGCTGAAGAAAATCTATTAACCTCCTCTGCACATAAAACTAGGGCTTATAAAAATTTTTGTCATAGCCCTAAATTGAGAAAGAAATGTTTTTCTTTATTTGAGACGGAAATTCGCGCATTTAAGTGAGGAAACGCTTAAAGAATGAATATTCGTTATGCCGCAAAGTTAAAGACGAAAATTTTGAAACTACTCTTTCGAGAAAAGAGGATGGGGTGTGCGACGTCTTCAAAAATGTACGTAACAACTTTCTAGGTAACAAAAAATCGGAAAACTACAAAGATCTAGTTGAAGAACTTATCCAACCTTTCAAGACATTGAGTTGCAACTTGTAACTTAAGCTGCATTTTCTTCACTCCCATTTAGAATTCTCCTCTGCCAATTTAGGTGCAATTGTAGATTTCACAAGCAAATTATCCAAATATAGAAGCGGTACTGCGAAAAATGGATCCCAGATATGTTAGCGGATTACTGTTGGGCCCACAAACGTGAAACCGATCCTGGCGAATACAAGCATAAAAAGGCAACACAATAATGTACTTGATTGTATTATATATTTTTTAATATAAAATTAAGTATATTTTGTAAAAATAGTAGTCCTCTTTTTTTTTAATCTTTGAAAATTTACTAGGACTGCGATTCAATAAAGGTAAAGGGAAAGAGAATGTTATAATAAGGACCTTCCATCTTTGTTCAGTCTGTAGTAACACATTGGTATGTCAGTGTCTTAAAAGAGAAAAGAAAAGGGAATGTCAAAAAATATGCTTACCGAATCGGGTCTTAGCTTACTTATGGTTTGGGTTTCTCATATTTTATATTCTTTTTTCCTTAATTAGTTTTTACTTTTTTGGGTTTCGGTCATATTATTACTTTATAAAAAAATTAACACATGTTTTTTTTCTGACGTTTCGGTTTATTTTATTGATTAAACCATCTTCAGAGAATTACTGTAAATATGAATAGGAATATGTAAGTTTATGCTATATAAACTGAAAATTTTACTTTCTTACCTAATGTTAACAGGTGGTTCACTTGAAAAACTTACATTTAACTATTTTATTACTTTAATACAATATCATTAAACACTTCTTATTTAATATAAATATAAATATAGAAAACTATTATTTTTTGATGCATTTTTTTTCCACATCTGGTTTGTTGTGCTTTTGACAGAGTACTACCAAAGGGTTTGAAAGTTTCTGGACCATCTGCAATTTTATTGCCCTATTAGATTCGTATATACATTACTCAGGTCATTTGTGTCCGTTCTGAAATTCATTGTACCGGGTGTTCTTTTAACACAATGAATTTCAGAACGGACACAAATGACCTGAGTAATGTATATACGAATCTAATAGGGCAATAAAATTGCAGATGGTCCAGAAACTTTCAAACCATTTGGTAGTACTCTGTCAAAAGCACAACAAACCAGATGTGGAAAAAAAATGCATCAAAAAATAATAGTTTTCTATATTTATATTTATATTAAATAAGAAGTGTTTAATGATATTGTATTAAAGTAATAAAATAGTTAAATGTAAGTTTTTCAAGTGAACCACCTGTTAACATTAGGTAAGAAAGTAAAATTTTCAGTTTATATAGCATAAATTTACATATTCCTTTTCATATTTACAGTAATTCTCTGAAGATGGTTTAATCAATAAAATAAACCGAAACGTCAGAAAAAAACATGTGTTAATTTTTTATAAAGTAATAATATGACCGAAACCCAAAAAAGTAAAAACTAATTAATAACTACACGGTCAACAAATAGAAACAAAATTCTTTTTCCTTCTCTAAAAACTTATGGGTGAATGTTAAAAACCGAGCTCATATTTGAATTTAACCCAAAAAAAATACATTTAACGTTACAATCTCATATTTCTAATTAAAAAATTTGCTTTTACAAAATCCAGTTAAATAAATCTGGTTCTACAAATTTCTAAAAGTGTCGCGTCGGTCATTGGAAATAGAACGTTTCCCCGAAGAATGAATGCTACGAAAGATATCAAAAATGTAATTTCTTTTTCTGCCTTGTAAATGTTAAGAATTCTGCTGTTTGTAAAGCAAAGCATATATAATAAAATATGGATAGATGATTTGTTGAACTGAGAAAACCTCGCCGGAATAGTAAATATAATATTATATCTTGAAATTGGTCTTATTTATATACCTTCATTTATCATACCTAGATTAGAGCCAAATTAAAATTATTTTTAGTATTAATTATATCGTTGAAGATAGTTCATTTAATTTTAATGTTATTTCAATTAAAATTCGATAAACTAAATCCCCAACATACCACAGTATAATAATTCAAGTTTTACTTTTTTTTTTTTGCACAGCTTTATTAATAAAAACAAGCATTTAAAATAAATTTGAATAGAATATAGTCCGATTTTGTGATTATTTTAGTCCTGATTAATCTCTATTGAAAAGAGTGAGATTTTATAAGTTTAAAGCCTATATTTGACTGTGGGTTCACCTTAGTGTAGGGGCCAAGGTGTCCCTAGTGACCTTTTTAATTTATTTGGACACACTCAATTTTGTTTACGTATTTTAAGTTCCCTAACAAGAAATTTGTTGTAAACAAATTGTTTAAACCTTTGAAAATGCAATTTTCACAAAAGCAACTATTGCATCGTGTTCATTGAGTAATTTTAAGCAAAAAAGGTCCTTACTAACTTTTAAGCATGATGCTTAGTTTTCTAGATAATTGATGTTAAACTTTTTAAAAAATGTGATATTTTCGAGTGCCAATAACTTGAAACTAAATGAACTTTTTTCAATTTCCTTGAGAGCAATCGAAAGTTTGAATCAGCATCTACAAACTACAGTCAAATGCCGTACGAAAAAATTTCGTCTTTATTGTTTACTTTGGCTATAAGCAAATGGCTTTCGGCCGCTTACAATGCATGCGCCGTCCCGTGTGGCATGAGGAGGATAGCCTACTCGCAGGCGTCTCGCACGACCAAGCACGGCTACGTAATACATAACAACCGCAATAAGCCTGCAATATTAGTTTTTTGCATTGCATTAGATGGAACCTAAAAAAAAGAACATATTTTATTCGATAATTTGATTGTTATTAAATAGAAAAATGTTAATTTTTTAAGGTGTTTTACTAACACCGGTGTCGTATTCTATATGCATTAATTGAATGCAGATTGTTTTAAATTTAGATACATATCGATGTTAATTAATAAATAATGAAATTTATCGAATTTTGATGAACAATGGTTTAGCAGGCATAATATAGATAAAACCATATTTATTTTAGATTTTGTTTATTATTTTTTATTTGTTGTTGGAAATACTTACTTTGGTGTTTCAAGACTTACAATTTCTAATACATATCGCCAGAACGTACACTTGCTGCTTGTCTTATTTTATTTCGACCATTTTCTGTACTAGTAACCTTTATTTTCTCATTCTTTTACAAATAATACAAAGCTTTAAATTAATTATATCACTCATCATAAAAAACTTAATAAATAAGTAAAAACATTATACAGAAGAAACTAACGACTGTTCATAACGTTCTGAAACAATATATATTGATGCAGGTTGAAACAAGTGAATTTCAATTATGATATATTAAGTACCCGCGCTTGGTCGCGCGAGGCGCCTGCAGGTGTGCTTCCCCCCGCACGCCACACGGGACGGCGCATATATGTAAACGGTCAAAAGCCATTTGTTTATAACCGAAATAAACATAAGAAGTAACTTTTTCGTATGGCATTTGATTGTAGCTTGTAGATGCTGATTCAAACTTTCCATTGCTGTCAAGAAAATTGGAAAAAGTTCATATAGTCAAAAGTTAATAGCATTAAAAAATCGCAAAAATCACATTTTTTAATTGTTTAACATCAGTTATCTCGGAAACTAAGCATCGTGCGTAAAAGTCAGTAAGAATATTTTTTGCTTAAAGTCACTCAAAGAATACGACTCAATGGTTTTGCGAAAATTAAATTTTTAAGCTTTGTTATATTTGTAATTTTCCTTTCAGGCAGAGAAAATGAAAAATATATATACAAACAGTTTATTTCCTGCAAATATTGCTCTGGTCCCCTGTCCATACGCGTTTCAATCACCTCATGATCTCGTCAGTGGAGCTGTATTGGATCCAGAGCAACATTAGCAGAAAATAACTGATATATGAACCATAAATTTCAAGGTATGTCGGCATGATATTGCTCCTACCATCAACCAACTTCGATGTCAGACTGAAAAATATCGCCCGTCGAACGACATCAATGAATCATCGGAGTAACGTGAAATTTTTAAAAATCAAAATTTCAGTAAGAAATGAAAAATCTTTCTGCGGTATTTAAATAGTTTGTTTTATATATAATTCTCCTTTTAGGCAGAGAATATGAAAAATGTCTATACAAACAGTTTATTTACTGCAAATATCGCTGTGGTCCTGCTGTATCGCACTGACGAGATCATGAGGTAATCGAAACACATATGGAGAGAGGAGCAGATATTTGTAGGAAGTAAACTGTTTGTATATATATTTTTCATGTTCTCTGCCTGAAAGGAGACTTACAAATATAACAAACTATTTAAATACGACAGACAGATTTCTTTATTTCTTACTGAAATTTAGATTTTTAAAAATTTCACGTTACTCCGATGATTCATAGATGTCGCTCGACTAGCTATATTTTTCAGTCTGACATCGAAGTTGGTAGATGGCAGGTGCAATATCCCGCCGACATACCTTGAAATTTATGGTTCATATATCAGTTATTTCCTGCTATTCTTGCTCTCGATCCGATACAGCTCCACTGACGAGATCATGAGGTGATCAAAACGCGTATGGAGAGAGGACCAGAGCGATATTTGCAGGAAATAAACTGTTTGTATATATATTTTTCATATTCTCTGCCTGAAAGGAGAATTACATATATAACAAACTATGTAAATACGGCAGAAAGATTTCTTTATTTCTTACTGAAATTTTGATTTTTAAAAATTTCACGTTACTCCGATGATTCATAGATGTCGTTCGACTGGCGATATTTTTCAGTCTGATATCGAAGTTGGTAGATGGCAGGTGTAATATCCTGCCGACATACCTTGAAATTTGTGGTTCATATATCAGTTATTTCTTGCTAATATTGCTCTCAATACGATACAGCTCCACTGACGAGATCATGAGGTGATCGAAACGCGTATGGGAAAAGGACCAGAGCGATATTTGCAGGAAATAAACTGTTTGTATATATTTTTCATATTCTCTGCCTGAAAGGAGAATTACATATATAACAAACTATTTAGATACGGCAGAAAAATTTATTTATTTCTTACTGAAATTTTGATTTTTAAAAATTTCACATTACTCCGATGATTCATAGATGTCGTTCGACTGGCGATATTTTTCAGTCTGACATCGAAGTTGGTAGAGGGCAGGTGTAATATCCTGCCGACATACCTTGAAATTTATGGTTCATATATCAGTTATTTCCTGCTAATGTTGCTCTCGGTCAGATACAGCTCCACTGACGAGATCATGAGGTGATCGAAACGCGTATGGGGAAAGGACCAGAGCGATATTTGCAGGAAATAAACTGTTTGTATATATATTTTTTATATTCTCTGCCTGAAAGGAGGATTAAATATATAACAAACTATTTAAATACGGCAGAAAGATTTCTTTGTTTCTTACTGAAATTTTGACTTTTAAATACACTTTTAAAAGTTTCAACCATTATTTGTTTATAATAATCTTATCCCCACCCAGATAAAATTCCACCCTAAAAATAATTGTTCAGGGACTGAAAGTCCATAAAAAAAACTTGAGTGGGTCAATATAAATGAATGGGGTCACTGTGGACTCCCTGGTCCCTACACTATCAGTAACTTTATAACATTTGATAATATTGTACTTTATTTCGTTGTGTTTCTAGAGAAAAAGTAATTTGTAGTGAAGTTTATAAGCCGTTGCTTAGTTTAAATTGTTAATTTATCATGATTATCAGGTTTTATTATATTAGTTATAGTGTAATATTTTACTAAAATCCTTACAAACTCACTGGGAAAGATTTAGCTGCAGTAAAACTTCCTTTAAGCTTTATATAACAGGAAAATTAGCGTTAAATAAAAACCTTAATGCTGAAATAAAAACGCGACAAATTTTCTTGAAGGCGTTATATTACCTTTTCAGCTTTGTCAGCATCTGCGAACTCGAAGCACCTTTTAAGACATCTAAAATTCAATGAAACTACTTGCACCCAATCTATGGCCTAAGAAGTTTAATTAAGAAACTGGTAATTTAAAATAAATTATTTTTTAAAGCATACATTTATTTTCAAACATATAATATTTATATGGGTTAAACATGAGTGACATTTTCCTTTCTATACGTTTTAGCAGACCGGAATTAAATTAATTATTAATGCTTGCTTTATCCATTATATGGGGATGTATCGATTTTATCTGAACTCATGAAAGACTTGAAATACAACGTAAATGTTTGTTATTTAATTATTTATTTTTTTCGACCTTATATTTGAAATTTACTTTACAAGTAAATTTATCAAAAATCGTTCTAATTACAGTTATATATCATCCTCTATATTCGGTATATTTTATATGAAAACAAATTGGTAGTTTGATAGAATAATATTTATTTAAACAAGGTAATATCCAGCAAATATTATCAAGTAAAGTTCAAAACTTAGTTATTTAAGATAATAATAAGCAACTTTAGGGTTTACACGTTACCTTTAGGGCATAACTTTTACTAGTCCAGTGAATTTAGATACTGGGGTTGCAAGGTCTGCATGTAACTTTAGTTTCTGGATATATCACTTCAAACTGATGACAGAAATGGTAATTCATCCTTGTAGACTCCGAAATTAACAATTTTTTAAAACTATACCGGCCTCAACCATTTCATTATTTTTTTTGTTTCTTATTGATTTTTATATCAGTTTTCTAATACAGTGTGGTTCAATATATATATATATATATATATATATATATATATATATATATATATATATATATATATATATATATATATATATATATATATATATACAGTGTGACCAGTAAAGTAATAGTTTTATTCGAAATTTGACTTTGACAACAATTATCTGTCAAATTTTTAATTTTTTTCAAAAAAAAATTTCAAAGTGGGATTATATCTCAAAATATCGAAAAGGGTTATAAAAAAAGTTTTTCAAAATGCAATTTCTGGCCAACATGTAAAATTTCAGCTGTATAAAATAATTTAGATTGTTTGCCAATTTTTTGTAAATTGCACCACTGTTACAAAATAAGACTCAACGTAACCTACATAAAACTTCTTAGTTTTGATAATATTTCATTCTAGACATATTTTGTTTAAAGAGGCTCCATATTAAATATGTGTTTTCTACAATATCCCAATAGGGCTATAAAAGTTTAGTCGCATGTGATGCAAAGTTTATTTGTTTTTGACCCTGTATAAGGTTACTTCATAAAATAACGTTTTTTGAAAACATAATTTGTGTCTAAAAGTAATACACATTAATATAAAGAAAATAGTTTGATTGAAAAGACTCAAATTTTCTAATAAAAAATCATAATATTTCTAATAAAAAATCATAATTTAAAATTCCACCTTTTTAACTGATAACAAAAAATACTAATTATTTTTTTGGAAATTGCACTTAAATAACAGAAGGCTACTTTAACTTTTTTAATAACTTAGCTTCATGACAAATTTTAATAATGGAGTTTTACATTAAATCGTTGAAACTAAATAAAATTTACGTAGGGTTAAATAAAAACTTATATTTCACCTAATGCAGGCTGTACTGATTACAGTGTGTACTTTTTTGTCTTAGTTATAATGTGTATTACTTTTAGACACAAATTACATTTTCAAAAATAATTATTTTATACTTATACTGGGTCAAAAACAAACAAACTTTACATCATTACAGCTAATAGCGTTAGCTATAATAATCTTTGCTGGAATGAAGCATTGTCAAGTCAACTAAGACGTTTTATGTAAATTGCGCTGGGTCTTATTTTGCAACAATGGTGCAATTTACAAAAAATGGGCCTAAATCTAAATTATCTTATACAGCTGAAATTTTGTATATTGACTAAAAATTTCTATTAGAAAAACTTTTTCCAATAACTTTTGAATTTTTTTGGAAACAAATGAAAATTTGACAAATAAAACTAATCACGTGATTACTATTTTTTTCGTTAAATTTCACCTCGATCGAAGCAGAAATTGATGCCAAAGTCATATTATATATATATATATATATATATATATATATATATATATATATATATATATATATATATATGTACGTACAGTGCTTTCGTAAAATACCGAATACATTCAATATAAACTAAATGGGTCCTTGTTTTGCCTACCAAGAAAGTGAAACACTTATTTAAGATACAAAATGCTTTTTGTGACATTGGAAATAAAAAACTTTATAAAGAAATTTAATATACTTAATGCTATTACAAGCAGGCAGGTGGGAAATCCTGCGAATTATAGAAATGTTTCTTAATAATTTCATTATGTAACCAACATCAATATTTACCTTCCTTTGTTTGAAAGTTGTAGACAATGTTGAATATTGACTAAAATGTAGTTGTCGGACTTGCATTGTCTTTATTTTTATTTCTTTTTACGATGTTTTGATTAGGATGTATCTCTAATTGTTATCAAGTATAAACTGAATGTTTTGTCCTAAGGCTACGAGCTTATATAGGGACTGTGTCCATTGAAGTGCAAAGTTTCCCTTCACTGTACACACCTTAATGATTCGATATTACAAATTAGTGGTTGCTAAAGATTAGGTATCTCAACACTGAGTTTCTGGGTTTACTGAAGATTTCATTATTATTTTTAATATAAACTGCTTCTATAAATTTTCTTTTTTTTCCATGTTGGATTCCCTATATATAGCCGCAGCCACAGACCCTTCTGTATGGTGTTGTTTTGAGTGGTGTTGAGATACGTCGATGATACCTTTATCGTATGGAAGGGCAATGATCAAGAAGTTATTGATTTCTTGAAACATCTAGATACCATTCGCCCTACAATTAAGTTTACCATGGAAAAAGAGGTATATGATCAATTGCCCTTCCTAGACGTCATGGTGAACCGTTCAAACGAAACTATTAAAACTTCAGTATACAGAAAGTCAACATATACTGGACAATATCTTAATCATAGTTCTAATATTTCTGTTGTAACAAAACGGGGAATTATACAACCTCTATAATCGCGCTATATCTATATTCAATAGTGCCAATTCAATGGAAAAAGAGGTTGCAAATATTAAATCTGATTATTCAACAGAATGGTTATCCTTTAAAACTAATTGAAGATGTCATAAATAACTCTATAACATCGAACACTGGACAGCCAGAAACACATTCTTTCTTGACAATTCCATACATTAAGGAAACTTCGGAGAAAATAAGACGAATTGTCAGTAGTTATAATATAAAAACAGCCTTTAAATCAGGAATTATACCTAGAGCTCATTAAACAAAAACAAAACCAAAAACTACCGAAAAGAAAGAATGTGTCTATAAAGTTTCATGTGAGTGTGGTGAAATGTATATTGGAGAAACCAAACGACCACTAGAAGTTAGAATTAAGGAACATAAAACTCATACACAAAAAGGGGAAACATCGAGACCAGGTATTGCAGAACACGCCTGGGATAAACAATACCATATAAAAAGGTCTGAAGCTGCGGCAATATATATGGAACCCAACATAAAAAAAAGAAAATTTACAGAAGCAGCTTACATTAAAAATAATAATGGAATATTCAGTAAACCCAGTGTTGAGATACCTAATCTTTGGCAACCACTAATTCGTAACATCAAATCATTGAGGTAAGTACAGTGAAGCGAAACTTTGCGCTTCAATGGACACAGTCCCTATATAAGCTCGTAGCCTTAAGACAAAGCATTCAGTTTATACTTGATAACGATTAGAGATACAACCTAATCGAAACGTCGTAAGAAGAAATAAAAATAAAGACAATGCAAGTCCGACAACCATATTTTAGTCCTTGTCCTTGTCGCCTGAAAATGTGCCCTTTCGGATTCTGAAATTAAAAATGGGGTTTACGATTGAAAAAGAAATATCGATGATGTCTTAGGTCCTTCTTGAGTTACCCTATATATTTCGGTATCACGCAAGAAACTCTAAACTGAAAATAAAATTCGGGTGGTCCTAATGTTTTTCCAAATAAATTAACCATTTATTTTGTATAAACTTCTGAAAAGTGCTCCACGGTTCAAAATATTAAGATATTTTTTTTAAAACTGGAAATTTCAGTCAACAATCTACCATTCTATTGATTTAAGTCAATATTTGACAGAACGTCCGCTTATATCTAAGTATACATTTCTTAATAAGAAACATTTAATTCAACACCATATTTTTTTCACTGTCAATAATGAACTGAAAAAAACACCTCCGAGTCCATTTAACAATTATAACACATTTGCCCCAAAACGCTTTCTGGTAATAAATGATTTATGTTTGCTAAAACCTAATAAAATAATAAAAACTCGCAGTTTTCTCTCGCGTGGGAGCAATAGCTTCTTTATGGAAATGTGGGGATAGATCGATAAATGCTACGATTTTTGATATATACTGGCTTTATCATATTGAACTTTAATTAAATATTTTGAAAGCGAACTCGATATGAAATTCTAATAGTAAATATTTTAAGTTTGTAGGGATGCTAATTTTACCAACAAGGTTTTTTGTTAAAAGCACACTTCCAATTTGATAAAGATTTGCAATATATAGTCATTTCCTGGTTTGCACCGAAATAGAAAAGTTAGTATTAAACTATAATAAATGCCTAAATGCTCGTGACCATAATGATGGAGAAAAACTAAATATATTGTAATAAATAGAATATGTTTAAGTTAGTGCAATTGTAGGTGAAGAAAAAATAATCATAATTACTTTTAAAATGCCAAATAACTAGAAGTAAATATTTTATTGTTGGTGATTTAGATATAACTCTAACCCAGAGTTTCGTTAACTTTTTTATCTCTTAAATCACGAGCCAATTTTTTCTGTTTTACGTAGACCTTCCCTGTCTCCCTAATATTCAATTTTTACAATTTTATCAACTCAAACGTGGTTTTGACAGCTAAAGCCTTAGTCTGATGATGGAGCGCACAATGCGATGAATTGGAAATAACATAAAATAATTAACGTAGCCACAAACACCGTTGATATTTTTCATGTTGCCGACACGGTACCGCGTTGTGCGTTGTATCACCAAATCAAGGCTTGACATCGAGTTACGCAATGTGATAGGGTTTGCTGTAAAGTGGAAAATACTAAAATAAAAAAAAAATGTTTTAATTACAATTCATTTCTGCAACTATCATTTTATATGTTGGCGTAGCTTCCCTAACTGCGTTAGTTATAAAATAATTTTAACAGGAAGAAGGTCTGATGCTAAGAAAATAATTTGGAGTTTAACACGGTACTATCTTTATGACGAATTGAAGATATTGAAGCAATCTTCACTTAGATTTTCAGCAGTTAATTGTTGTTGATAGATGACGCAGTAAATTTCAAACACCCCGAATACATTTTATTTTAAATAGTCTATAAATCATTGTAACGCCCACTCATAGCAGGTGCTCCAGCTATTGCTGCTGATGTTATATTGGATACATGAATTGCTTTTTCAATGAAGTAATTAATCAAAACTTTGAAAGTTATGTTTTTAAAGTTCTCACAAAGAGCGGTTCTTCGTGGATTTCTTGGTCCATAACAAAACGAACATATGCCAATAACAATGCGTCATTACCAAGTAAAGTTGACTCCTTCAGTTGTGTGGAGAACTGGGTCGTCTGCAGATAATTACACAAGTACCTCTTCAATAGCTAGCAAAGTTATCTTTTCCGCATCTTGCATTTAAAGCACATAGACAGATTTTTATCCAACTATGATGAAATACTATACTGATTACATTTCCTTTTAGATTTCACTATGTTTAGTAGCAGTTATCTATGAACTACATGGAAGCTATTTAAATATGATAAGTTAGCAATTCAAAATTAATTCCCCACATAAAACCTTATTTTAATTGTTATGGCGTGAGTATTTTATAATTAGGTAGAGAGAAATCATGTACCATTGAATTTTGTCTATAAAAATTCAGACAGAAAGAGAGAATAAAGGACACAAGTAAATAATAAAGATTGTTGAAACAAAATACTAACAAAATAGTTGAAAAATTTAAAAAGTACGGGTGTATGACCCTCACGTCAAAACATGATCAGCAATTGAACTATCAGAGGAATTTAAAAAGAATAATTTTATTTAAAAAATGTATTTATTTCAGACTCCCTAAGAAGACATTTTTTAATTTTGATTCACTTTAACTTGTATGTTAAGTTTATTTTTATTTTTGAAATATTTCTTTAGCACTTGTCTTCCCAAATTCAAAAAACGAATGTACAGTGTTTTCCTTTGAAGTCATATTAATAAAAGACAAATTAAGCAAGTTCGTGCAAATCTGAGATGCTTTCCTTGCAGCTCTGGCTCATGTCTAGACGTGTTTACTATAGCGCGTGGCTGTCAAATGCGCAGATTTCTATGACTTACGAGTAGGTTAACCACAAACCGAATAGTTATTTACTTACACCATAATTTAACGAAATATACTATTACAAATATTATGTTAGTTCATAGCTCTGAATTTTGGTGCTGACCTACCGAAACGGGATCCACTTTCGTGGACTGCAGTTGCATATCATGCACCGTCATTTTTTCCCATTGACATGGATCTCTTGCAGGTCATAATCGATCCCATACCATTTTCAGAACCAGTACTCTAAACTAACGGTTCCCAACCTTTTTCTTCTTGGGAATACCTTCTAAATACTGGAGAAAATTGGCGAACCCCCTATATGGTCATTCGGAATAGTAAATGAAACCGTAAAATTCGATTATTAAAATCTATTTTCCATGTAGAATAACAGTTCATAGCGAAAAACTAAAACATAATCCTGAAACATTTACAGACAATCATTATTAAAACTAAAGTGGTAGCTTAATAATTAATACCAAACATATCTAACATAGACGAGCAACACCGATGTAGATCGGTCGACTCGTCAAGCTTAATAGCGAAATATTTCGATTTTATTCTTTTTAAAGGTTCACTTTCCACATAATTTGCAAAATCATTAATTCTCCACGACACTGTGTTATTTGATAAGAGAACAAGGTCAATTTTCTTTGTCGCTTTTCTCCAAGTATACATGTCTTTAGCATACGTTCCAATCAAATTTTTTGCCACTGTATGTGCTTGACCAGATCTTGCAATTTTACAACTAACTCGAAATGATGCCTCGAAAGCTATTTTACTCTCTTCATTTGAACCTGTTAGAAAAGAAAAAATGCATTGTATTATCTGCCAGTTTTCCTTTAAAGTAGAGTTTTGTCCTTGTGATTTGGATGTCTTGTTTCAAGATGTCTACGAAAAAGAGATTGCTTTAAACTGGTGTTAGCTAGGATTTTATTACAGATTACACAAAACGATATAGGTTCTGACTTCTCTCCAGTAAAATAAATACATATTTGTAAAAAGTTAATGTCATATTTTAGTTTCTTTACTTCCTTTTCACTCTGTTCGCCTATTTTTTCATTGCTTTCAGTCTTATGAGACGGTAGCTTACTACAACTACTACACTGTGATGGTTCTAAATCAAGAATAGAAATAGAAGAAGCAATTGATGGATCGTACAGCTTTTTGTCACACTTGACAAAACCCCCCATTTCTAACCAACGATCCATCATACCTTTACGAAGCAATAATTGTTTACTTTGACGTTCAACGTGCTCACGTGCGATCTGTAAATCTTGGATAATTGTTGTAATTTATTTACACAAGAAGAAATCAATAAACTGGATTACGCTACTTATATTGATGTACACAATATGCACTAGCTACTAATTAATTTTTCTTCTTGAAATCACTCGAGGTTCTCTAGATCACCGTACGATCAGTTAGGCTTTATTCTTCCTAATATGTTGTAGTATTTTTGTATTGGCAGACGTAATTCTCGTTGTTCCTTGCGCATTCGGAAATAGTCTTGCTTCGCTGAAGTAGAAGTTGCCAGCTCATTCAAGAACGCACTTTTATAGCGGCGCAACGACTCGTCACGTTACATATTGTTACACGTTGCGATTAATTTAAAATTCTACCATCACAATATTTTTTCGCAAACCCCTGGAAATTTGCGAACCACCGCTTGAAAAACGCTGCTCTAATTTAAAGAATATATTACAATATAATTCAAATATCCAAAAAAGGCGCTTAAATTAAAAATACACTTTTTAACCCTTTCGTATTTATTGTTATTGTCCACCTTTTATTATAAAGAATATTTTTTGACGCCGTTTTTAGTAAAATCATATCTACCTACACTGTAAGTGAATATGTTGAAATGGTTTCCAACTATATAATAGGAATATCGCTACCATTTACTAAATTTTGCCGGTGCCTGTCTAAGTTCACTGATTTATGGGTACAGGATGTCGTGACGATTCATACAGGATGAGTGAAAGAATAGAAATGCTTCCAGCTTGACAGAAAACTTCGAATGGAATTTTGCTTGGCTGTGAAATAAAAGCACCAACCAATCTTGAACAGCTTGCTGAAGAGCTTACAAAATCAAGTACTATCTATTAGAAGGCTTAACGCCTCACATAAAATTTAAAAAGGTCAAGAGCTTTTGTAAAGAATGTATGAGCGAGTTCAATAATAATCTGGTCATTGCCAATAACATACTGCTTATGGATTTAATAGCAATGGTAGGGCGAATAAGCAGAACGTTAGAATTGGGTGTTGCAAAAAAGTGAATTTCTATATTGGCAAGAAGTTTAAGGTACACCATTGTTGGCTTATTCTATAAAGCGAAATGTATCTCGCGCTTGCACATAGAAGAGCAATAAGTGTAACAGGCTCCTTTTAATGGATTCGGGTGAAGTTCGGATATCTCATCTATAGACTTTTCTATTGGAGGAACCTCTCGACCAATGTTTTTAAAAGTATAAAAAAGGGACTCAATGACCAAGATGAGTTAAAAAATATAATAATTGAGACCTGACATGACAGTATAATAGTTGTCAAATGTTAAAGAGTATATCTACGGTCGCTTAGGGCATTATTTGGCTGCGGAAAGTACTTCATTTGATTTCAGGTTTTGCTTGCAATATTGTTTTTAAGGCTTTAATAATGTAACATGTAACTGATAATGAAGAGTCCAATTTGAACCCCAATCTAAAAAGTAATTAGGAAAATCTTGGGGATTTTTTACATTTATTTTACTAGGTAGAAAGAGATATGCCCAGCTATTTAAAAGAAAAAATATATTTATTTTTTAGCGCCCTCTACTGGTCATTATTAAATACACATAAACCAAATTTATAATAAAAAAGGTAAAGCAAGAAAAGTCGTTTATAACGAGCCTAAATTTACTCAATTAGGGTAGACCAAACTTGAACACTTTAATGAAAAAAAATTGACGTTGCTGTACCACTTTATTTTATAGGATAGATTTACAAGTATGTAATAGAATGAGTTTCATATATTCTAAAAATTAAGACACAAATATTTTTAATTCAACTTTACTGATAAAATTATGGGAAGGAATTTTTCCTAATTGGACATAGTTATTACACTCCCTAGCGACCGTTGTCGGAACTTGGAAATAAATTCGCGATATTTTTCATGGCTTCTTGTACTATAAATATTTATTTCAAAAGCTGTGGGGTTAACGATTTCTGAAATCTATTGCCGGCGTTCTTTCGTTTTAGGCCACCCAATATATGTATGTGCGTAGAGTTGGGGGTCTGTATACTGCGACCTGGTAGATCTATTGTGCCCTTCTTCTGCTGCCCAGTCGTGAAAGTTACCTTATCAGCTGGAGCAGGTCTTCCAGTCCTATTTCCCTCAGGAATCTCAGGATATTAGACGGCCTTAAGGTGAGTAGCTCCCCTTCTTCGATTTGGTGTGCTCCCTAGAACCACATTCTAGGGTTTTCAATAGCACTACACTCTGCAAGGATATACATAGAGGTTTCTTTCTCCTACTCACAGAATCTGCACTATTCTCTTTCTACCAGTCAGAGTTTCGTAAGATATCCCTTCAGGTGGCAATGCGTCAGGACCCCTGTCAGAATTCTGAGCTAGTTTTTACCCACACTTAGACATTCTTTGAATCTCTCCTGATCCTAGTTCCCCAAAAGTATCTTCGCTTTTATCAATCCTTGCAGCTCCGTCCAATAATTGGATTTCCTGCTTTGTTCTTCTATTTTTAGCCTTCCAGCATTACGTTGCTACTGATTCCACAGAAATACTCAGACCTCGGAAAATATATCCCAGTCCCTTTTCTCGCGAGCTTGTCTACTATTTCATTCCCCTCTATCCCGGTATGTCCCGGCACCCACATGAGGATAAATTTGTTATTCTGACTCAAATCATTCAGTTCCTCTGGGCATTCCCAGACCATCTTGAAACTAATAACTTAAGAGCTCAACGCGCTCGACTATCAATCTTTATGGTAATCTCCTATCCGTGATAGTTTTTCTCCTTGTTAAATTGAATCCTAATGGCATGCATTTCTACCTGGAAAATGTTTAGTGAGTTACCAAGCTTTCGTAGTGTCTAGTGCCAGGTCCATACACTCCTGCGCCAATTCCCTCCGTTGTTTTGGAGCCATCTGTATACCATATAGTGGATTTCTTGCTGAGTTTTTTATTGGTGTTTCTGTCCCATTCTCTCTTGCAAGTCAACTTTGTGCTGTTTTTCACAAAGTTGAATTTCTTTTTCATTTCATCTTGGGGCATGTCCAAGATTTGTTGATTTCTGGATGAGAGATTGGGCCTTCGTTTTATGACCTCATTTCTCATCATCCTATAAGTCGTCCTATCCACCATGTTCATGCCAGTATATATAGAGGTGTATGGTTTAGGATTACTTCCATGGCGGCCGTTGGCCAGGTTTTCATTGCCCCGGTTCGCCCAGTAGATAGACGTGATATAAATCTTAATGACATTGGCGTCAACATATTCATCTTCCTCGAAGGTGTATAATAACACAAATACGATAGAGTTAAAAAGGAGATTTTTTTAATAATTTACAATGATTTTTTAGGTATTTCCTGAATATTTTTTCCCGCGAATTATATTGTAATGTTTTATTTAGGTTCAGATTACATTTATCCTAAGAACCATTAAAATTGTTTTATTAAAATTTGCATAGTATGGATTTAAAAACTCATAATTATCACGTGAAACTCTATGTTTTCCATTAAAAGAAACACCCTGAAAATATATATTTGTCTAGACATGAAAACGATTATTTATATAGCTTTGAATATGCTGCAATTTCCATAAATTTAGTTCGTTCCGAAGCAAATGTAGTTTGAAACAGATTGCAAACTCTTATCCATTAAATAAACAGCTAAAGTTGTTGAACGTCCATATTACAGTTGTATCTCTATTGATCTGTTATTCAATAACAGGAGAAACTAAAACAAATAAGTAATATTGTTAAACGAACCCTTAATTTATTATCAACGATAAAAATTAATTTACGATCGTAGCATGAAAGCATGAATTCAAACAACCAAAAGTATTGATTCTTCAATTCTATGTTCCTGGCAAAAGATGTAAGTTATTTCGTGAATATTTGTAAAATACAGGGTGAGTCGACGATTGGATGAAGTAGGTTTGTGCCTTTTCGGTGAAATTAACAAAGAAACTATATTTACTGTTGGATATAGTTTATTTTTACGCAGATTTTAAAAATATTTAGGACTCTACAGGGTGAGCCAAAAAACTAGGACAGCATAAAGTTGTATTTTTTTAAATAGAACACCCTATATACGAATCATATTTTCGATTTAGCTTATAATTTTAAATCTTTTTTATTAAGGGTTTACTATAACAAAACTTTATAGTTTCTGAGATAATTAAGTTTAAAGAAAAAAAGTCACATTTTCAAGCATCAATTCAATCCTAAATAACGTTTTAAATTTTGTGACAAATATATTCAAATTTGGAATTTAGCAAGGCCAAGAATAAGTTAACATAATTTTTACCTAATATTTGCAATAAAAGCTACAGGGTGTTGAACACATCGGCTCAAATTTGAACAAGTTTAAATGAATAAATATCTTTTTTTTTAAATGGTACACCCTGTATATTTTTATGTTATTTAATAGAGTAATAAAAACCCTAAAAGTTTTGTTCAATATAACCTATACCTATTTATAATAGTTTTTGAGATATTTCAGTTTATCTTATTTTCCATACTTTTTTACAGAAATAGTCTTCATTATCATAGTAGCCATGGAAAATAATAAAAAGAAACTACAGAAACATACAAAATGGGTTAAATATGATGAAATACATTATTCGTTATATTACAACGGCAATAGTTTAATTAAACATAATGTGAAAAAATTAACACAACAATAACGACAAGGCAAATACATATTTACTTTTATACTAAATTGAAACAAAAAAATTACCTATTAAATAATGAGATTAATTATTTCTTTTTAATAACTGTTCGAATAAACGACCCTCTTGTGCAATGCACAAATTTAGTCTTTTTTGCAGATTTTCTCGGACCCTGGACAAAATTAGTGGGGTTATTGTTCTACAGGTATCCCTAATCCTGTTTCGCATATCTTCCACTGTTGTTGGTGGATTAACATACACCTTATTTTTAATATAACCCCATAGGAAGAAATCTAATGGGGTGATGTCGCAAGACCTTGGTGGCCACTCAATGAAACCCCCACGTCCAATCCATTTTTGCGGATATCGTTGGTCCAAAAACGCACGAACTTCACGATGGTAATGCGGAGGCGCACCATCATGCTGGAACCATATACTGTCGAGCTCATCCCTATCGAGACCTTGAAGCACTTGGGGTAGTTCTTCTTGTAGAAAGTTCAGGTAACTATGGCCATTTAGTGGTTTATTAAAAAAGTGGGGTCCAATAATTCGATTATGATGAATACCACACCAAACATTTAATGACCAGTGGTTTTGATGTTGCACCTCTCTAATCCAAAATGGGTTTTCTGTGGCATAATAATGCATGTTGCGTCTATTTACGGCACCGTTACTTCTAAAAGTAGCTTCATCACTAAACATTACCTTGCATAATAAATTTGGACTTAATTGAATCTCCGCATTTATTGTACGACAAAAGTTTACACGACTTTCAAAATCCTGTCCATGCAATTCTTGGTGTAATTCCATGTGATATGGATGATACCTATATTTCTTGGTAGTACGATTAGCGGTGGATTGTGATGTTTCACATAATGCTGCTAACTGACGGCTACCAATATAAGGATTTTCCTGAACATTTAACAATACTTGTAGTTCTTTTTCTTCATTAGTTACTGGTTTGTTGACCACTTTACGTTTTGGATAATCAACAGTGCCAGAAGAATCAAATCTTTGCATTAAGTTTTGAAAAGTATGGGTATTAGGCTGGCGTCGATCAGGATACTTCATTTTGTAAATTCTTTGAGCAAGAAGGCAATTTTTTTGAGCCTCTCCTATTGTATAAATCATATCTATTAACTCATTCTTTGGAAAATTCATTTTACAATATAAGATTAATGCAAAAAAAACCAAACTACACTACATAAAAACCAAAAGAAGCGATTGCGGTTATAAATTTGACACACAGAAAAATGTTCTTTTACATTGTTTTTGCCATGGCTACTATGATAATGAAGACTATTTCTGTAAAAAAGTATGGAAAATAAGAAAAACTGAAATATCTCAAAAACTATTATAAATAGGTATAGATATTTATTCATTTAAACTTGTTCAAATTTGAGCCGATGTGTTCAACACCCTGCAGCTTTTATTGCAAATATTAGGTAAAAATTATGTTAACTTGTCCTTGGCCTTGCTAAATTCCAAATTTGAATATATTTGTGACAAAATTGAAAACGTTATTTAGGATTGAATTGATGCTTGAAAATGTGACTTTTTTTCTTTAAACTTAATTATCTCAGAAACTATAAAGTTTTGTTATAGTAAACCCTTAATAAAAAAGATTTAAAATTATAAGCTAAATCGAAAATACGATTCGTATATAGGGTATTATATTTAAAAAAATACAACTTTATGCTGTCCTAGTTTTTTGGCTCACCCTGTAGAGTCCTAAATACTTTTAAAATCTGCGTAAAAATAAACTGTATCAAACAATAAATATAGTTTCTTTGTAAATTTCATCGAAAAGGCACAAACTTACTTCATCCAATCGTTGACAAAATTGAAATGCGAATTATAAAGCATATATTAATGATTTCAAAAATACTTAGAACTGTCGATTAATATGACGGCTAAGGTGCATGCTATTTTATATGATGTGAAAGAACTTTGTACGAAATCTTAAATACCTTTAGGATAGCGCAATTGTTCATAGAATAGTAAGCTTCTATCATAATTCTACAGAAACTATTATTCTCATATTTATAATTATAAAATTATGTATCAATTCAATTATATCAAAGTATGTTTTTAAAAAATGTGTTACTAGTGATGAATGCAATAAGTTCAATTATATCATTTACGTGGAATCCATTGAACTCACAAACGCATTGGTGCATACCTATCATGTAATCAGGGTGATTTATTTCGTTTTTAATTTTTTTTTTTCGAAATTTTTTCTATGTCATGATAGGCAGATTCCATTGGCAGCTCACTATGAAATCCAAAAGCTATTACAGATTTTGTGCAAAATTCTTCTGCGTAATATATTGGTCGATTGTTCTAAGTAATTTTTGAAATCATTAATATGTTCAATAATTTTTGCATGAGTTAACATTGAAGACAGATTAACCCTGGTAAACTTCAAGGGCAACATTGCCTGATTTTGCTCAGAGAAAAGCGACTAGCTTCTCAATTTTGAGCAGCATGAGATGAAGCTCAGGGGGTAGAGCAAGATATAAAGTCAATAGTTCTTCGTCAATGCCGGATAGGGGTTTATTTTTGCAGTTGATGTAACTTTTAACATTTTTTCCTTCAGCTTTCTGCCAGTCGTTGAATAAATTGTACTGCTAACTGATTTTTGGATGCGTGACCCCAAATGCATGGGTAATACCTACTGTAATACATTATTCGAAACATAATATATATATATATATATATATATATATATATATATATATATATATATATATATATATATATATATATATATATATATATATATAGGGGAGAGTGGCCTAAAGCGGGTAGGTTAACGGAAAATGGTCATAAATAGTACTTTTTGGACTCTAATCATAAACGCTATCGATAAATTTCTTAGAAGGGATGTCAAACTTCAAAGTAAAAATTGAATATGACGTTAATTTATTCATATTAATTGTTTATTTCAAAAATAAAAAATACTTAAAAAACTCGCTTTGCCCTACAAGGGGGCCTAAAGCGAGTAAACCGTTCGGGCAAAGCGGGTAAGTACAATAGACTTGACAAATCTTCGCATATATTAATTTCCTTAAGGATTATCATTAAAACTATGATTCTACTTATAATTATCATTAAAAATAACCGTCACAGAACACTTTTGATTTATTTTATCAACCTTATTAGAAGTCGTAATGAAATAAATGCTTATCACATTAAATTATTTTGATTTGGTGCATTGGTTAATTAAATATAAAATAGTAAATGATGAAATTATCAAACTATAATTAACTGTTAATATAAAAAATTAACTCTTTAGGATATATTTATATTAATATTTAAAATCTAATGTTATGTTTATCAAGAAAATAAAAAAATAAAAAATGACTAAATCATCAGACTAGTTAACTGTCATAAATAAAATCACTTTTTAGGTTATAATTATCTTATTAAAACTTAAAATCTCATTTGATATATTTATCAATAAAATAAAAAAATAATTAATGATTGAATCATTAGACTTATCTGTCATTTTAAAAAAATAACTTTTCAAGTTATACTTAACTAATTTAAATTTTTTTCTTATTTTAAATCAGTCTCAACTTATTAAATTTTATTCGTGACATAAATCACAAAAGTAAGATCCTCGTCCTGAGTAATTTGTGCATGCTTCATGAGCCCACTCACGACAATCTCCACATTCGATCCAATCTACTAAAGGTGGATCTTCATAAGGCTCACCACAAACAAGACAAAGAAAAGTCTTCTCTTTTTGTTTTTTCGATACTTTTTTCTTTCTAGTTTTAACAGTTTTACTTGTAGAAGGTAAATCTTTCAGATTCTTTTTAGCAGTATCTTTGGTATTAACACGCTTTTTCTTTGCTTCCTTTTCAGCTTGCATATTTTTAAACGGAGAACTAGTCAAAATTTCCGCCTTTTGACATTTACTTTTACGGTTAGTTTTATTTGGACTAGGTTTCGGTAGCGGTCTAATTTCTAAAGGTTTTACGTGAGATATCATATGTTCATCTTCTGATCGAGGTGAATCTTCACCAGTTGTCATAGAGCACGAGGCTTCATCTTCAAAAGCTGAATCACACGACGTTTCCATAGATACATCAATACTTTCGTTATTTTTTACTCTGTTCCTGCGACGAGTCATAATCTGAGAGTCTCGAGAATTATTTTCATTTACATTTTCGATCACCGAGGACAGAACATTACCATCAGAATCATTAGAATTAAAGTAATCAGTACCAGGTTGCGTTTGTGATGCATCTTCGTTAGTTTTGTCAACTAGAGGCCTGTCTGTCAAACTAGATGGTAAGAAGTCTCTATCAGAAAATACATTTCGATCTGTAGGCCATATTCCTGGAGATTTAAATCCTTGGACAGCGTTTTGTGCAGTAGCTGCTTTGAAGTACGCTCTTCCAACAAGTGAAGCAATATCATACTGTGAAATTATCCTACCTACATGATTTCGTTGAAAAGTAGAAACTTCTTGCTCAAAATAGGTTTTTAACGGCCCATATATACACCGGTCCAAAGGTTGCATACGATGTGTCGTATGAGGAGGCAGTGATATAAAGATTACATTATTCTCTCTTGCATATTCTAGAGCTTCAACATATTTATGAGATTCATGATTGTCTAAGATTAAAATCACTTTCTTCTCAGGAGTCGGGCGGGTCATCGCAACGAAATGTTGGAGCCACTCTAAGAATTTTGGCCCATTTATCCATCCATTATCAGTACAAGTAGCAACAGAACCAGGTGGTGAACCATCCAACAATCTACCAACCATTCTTTTTCTACCAAAGATAAAAAATGGAGGAATAAAAGAACCAGCCGCGTTGCAACAACAGATAACAGTTGTTAATTTACCTCTTTCCGCACTTGCGATGACACCCACCTGCTTTTTTCCAGATTTAGACAAGATTTTTGGAGGCTTACTGCTAGATGCATGAATGCCAGTTTCATCCATATTATAAATTCTAGACGCATCAATCCCATGCTTACTGATTTCACCTTCCAGCAAATCATAAAATCTGTACACTTGAGGCTTATTAAAACCTCGTGCTCTTGCAATAGATGTTGGCTCTGGTTGTCTAACAACTAATTTTGGATGACGTTTTTTAAAACCTAAGTACCAGTCATTACCAGCATAGCCGTCTTTAAAAGGATGAGCAATCTTATTACGTTCAGCATATTGATAGACTAATTGCAAAAATTCATTTTTAGTTAGGCCATAAAAAAGGTCATCGACATGAAATATATATTCAAGTAACTCAGCTTCTTGTTCATCATTAAAAACTCTGCGGTATCTACCAAGATTTTTAGTACAGCTTCCTTTTTTGAGATGTCTTTGAAGCGTTGCCAGAGGAATGCCATACTTTTTTGCTGCTGCTGAAACCGAAGTGGTTTCTGAATCTTTCATTGCATTTTGCATCGCCACTTCACTCCAGGCTCCTTGATTTGTCTTTCTTTTATATTTATTAACCATCTACAACAAAATGCAGAAAAATTAGAAATATATTAGGGCAAAGTGGGTATTTACCCGGAAAATACCCGCTTTGCCCTACCCGCTTTGCCCGAAAGCACGTTTTTACTTAAAAAACAATAACCTCGAATAAAAAAATAAAAAAGCCCAGAACCACCACAGAATTTTGTAGGTAGATAGTATCAAAATAATGTAGTAATACTGGCAATAAAAGTAATAACCTGATTTTTGAGTAATCACAAATTACCTACCTTTGTTTTTTTTAATAAATTCCCCGGTTATTTTATTTTCTGACTCGTTACGCCATGTTGCTGAGCCGGTGGACGGTTGGGACTAGATGAAACTCGGGAGGGTTCGGGTACTCACGAAACACGTACATATTAGCGCATGCGCGCAACGCTGCAGCATACGAAGGCCTACCCGCTTTGGGCGATATACCCGCTTTGGGCCACTCTCCCCTATATATATATATATATATATATATATATATATATATATATATATATAAATTTTTGTATATCCCGTGTGTGTGCTGAGTTTTTCTCACGACTGTAGGACAACTGCCGTATAAACTAAATTCGCAGACGCCGTACAGTGAGCTTTGAAAATGATGAATAATATCTCACCGAAACGTCAGGGGGACCAAATCTGGTGATCTGACTGATCACTCAATTGTCCCCCTCCAACGATTTAAAAAAATGTCATCCGAATAAGCACGGATAGGGGTAGCGTAGTGGGACGGCCCTCCATCTTGTTAGAAAAAGAAGTCACGCTGGAACATACCGGGTTCTTGAGGGTTTGAGTATAAAGAATATTAGTGCAAGAATGAGGTCATTTTGAAGAAACTCCAAATATTTCGTACCAATAAGGACCCAGTTTGAGCATTTAATCTAGATGGTATGGTTATATTTTAGTTTTACAACAATTTTTCTTAACAATTTCCTTATGCAACTAACGTCGATACTTACCTTGTCGTATGTAAAAAATGTGTCTTTTCTGATTCTGAAATAATAAATGGAGTTTGTAGTTGAAAAAAAATTTCGATGGCGTCTTAGCTTCTTATTTATTTTTTATCCACTACTTTACGAAAGCAATGGTTTTCAAATCACAAATCTAATTAATACAGTTTAAAAACTATAATTCGAATTCGTATTTATATAAAATGATGCTGGAAACTGTTCAAAATACAAACAAAAAGCCACAGATTTTATTAGAGTGTGCTTAATTAACTTCATGTCTCAAAAGGACAGTTCTAATTCCTTTACACAAGGGTGGTAAATCGAATGATTCTTCTAACTATCGACCCATGTCACTGCTTGTCACATGGTCCAGGGTAATTGAAAAGCTAGTTATGATGATTAGATTACTGCCCTTCTTAACATCTAATAACTAAATAACAACCTGTCAATTTGGTTTTCAAACATCTAGAAATACTATTGATGACATATTCTCTCTTCTTGAAATATCCAATCTAATTTTAACGTATTTATATATATATATATATATATATATATATATATATATATATATATATATATATATATATATATATATATGTCGGATATTATCACGGGTGTGATGTGTAATCGAAGGTCCCGTGTATGTGCTGAGTCCCAATCAGGACATACACGGTGCAGGTCCTGAGAGGGACTCAGCACATGCACGGGATGCCCTTCGATTACATATATATATATATATATATATATATATATATATATATATATATATATATATATATATATATATAAACGAATTCCAAAAAAATTCCTTTTAAGCTTAAATTGTAGATATTCGAACTTACTCTCATCGTATATAGAGATTTTGTTGAATTTAATTATGGCGTGTTCAATATAGCGGCCAAAACTTAAAAAAATAAATAAATATTTATAAAATATAAATTTAGTAAAACTATGTACTTGTTTATAAATGCTTAGTCCTACACTATGTGTGTCAAAATTTAAGATGATTGATAAAATATGGCGAATAAAACATTAAAAAATCTTTTTACGAGAACAGATTGGGTATTGATCCGAATTATCTTCTGAAAAAAACACGACTCTGGAACCCCCAAAGCACTTTTATGTAATTAGTGAATCCCCGAAATATTCATATCTCTGTGGGAAACCACCATCATAACCAGTTTGATTATTATTAATTTGACGATATTATTTCGGAATAATTGAATATCAAATAAATATAATTCGTTTCCTAGATAAGTACATGGTGTTTGGGATTTGAGTAAATATTATAATTATGGCAAGATCCGTGAGGGAAAGTTGGCGAAGAATATGTAGCATCCAAACGAATATATATCTTCAACTTGATAATACTTTTTAATTTTTACCGTATTTGTTAGGTTCTTTTACGAAAATCATACCGATACAGACAAGAGGTAATAATATCCAGAACATTTAATTTGGATAGCTAATACATTCTGCTATCAGAAAATGAAAGTGCCGCAAAAATATTTTATATCCCGAAGCTCTATCAATTTATTATCATTAAAAAAATACTTGACTACATTATTCTCTTCTGCGAAGTCGAGACCCAAGACGCTAGTATATTAATATCAATGAAAATGCATGTTTTTCAGCAGTACTCTGTAATTTTTCGAAAGATTTCGATTGTCGATTTTGTAAATCATGGCTGCTTCAGCAAGAACTTAAACTTTGTAACAGATGGTTCTCAATCTACCTTTTAGGAAGAGTATAAGTTATGAAGGTATAAAATTCATGATCGGTGCAACTCGATCTGGCTTTGTCTTAAGGTCTTGATCTTTCGTTAGACAACCAATTAGTAGACAAGCATATTACAAATATTCTTGGAATTTTTGTTGATTCTATGCTTCAATTTGAACATTGGATAAGGGCTAAGTAAATAACTGGCTTCAGACTTTTTACGGTTAGGGTGGTGTCTGCTGAGCTTGGTGGTGTAGGCCCTAAAATAACCTACCATGCATTATTTGAGTCTCATCTGAGATATAGAATGCCGTTTTAGGGCTTTTACCACGAACAACCGTTAAATTATGTCCCTGTACTTCAAAAAGTGTGCTCAGTTTATTATGTAGCGCCAGATATAGAAACCATTGTGAGCCATTATTTGTACAGAAAAAAAATAACATCTTAGATCTATACGGGATTAAATATTCAGATGGCCTGGAATGCTGGAGGATGGCACTGCTTGAACTTTGTATTTAATCTAATATAAATTGCTTAAAGGGTTCCCTTTTCCTATGATCAAATATGTTTGGCTACTCTGTGCTGACGAGAACCAATGAGTTCGAAACTGGTCTACAGATGGCGGTACACTATCATGGGAGAATTTCCACCCTTCCTGATATTTTCTTACAATCTAAGCTAGTGCCTTGCCTCTATCCGTGATAGAATAGAGTACATCTGCCTTTGTAGAATAAATTTAATTGCTTAAAAACTAAAATATTCTCTAATATTAATTAAAAATTAACAGTTGTAAATCTTGGACGTTTCATGGTTGATTCATCACAAATAAGGTAGTGAAGGTAATCGAGAGACTCACAAATGCAATCCTTGCAATACGAAAAAATTACTGAATTTAAACTTAGGAATCCCGATCTTTAGGCTAACGCTGATCAAGCTTTCTGTTATATATAAAAGAAGAAAGATAGATTACTACCTTGGCTTGCACTTGAAATTGATGTTCTGAGGGAATCAAAAGTACCTTTTGGCCTAGAGGCCACACTAGAACTTGAAGAAATATATTAACGACAGTTTCTAGTATTCATGTTTGCTGGTATATTTTATACCATACTGTATTTACCTTTTGCTACAGTTTTTATGTTATGTTTCGTAATATATTTGTTACTAAAGCTCTTTTTTTTTTTCATGTTATTCTAAATTGAAGATATTTTTATTTTGTGCTTAGGTATGTCTCGATTGATTTTAAACCATAATTATATACTAACGATTGATTATTGGTTAAATTTAGATAGTTTTCTCAATAAGAATGTGTACAAATTCTTCAATAAAGCATCTATAATAATAACAGCAATAACAATTTAATCTCTGAGTTCATAAGACGTACTACGAACCAACCTAAACAGTTAAAAACTATTAAAGGCGCTCAACACCTATGCGTGCTCTGAACTCGGTTACTTCTTTAAAATTGTAAAATGGAGCAGGACGGATAAAGAAAATCTGCAGAGGAAAGTCAAAACCATGCAGAAGAAAGTCATTACACTCCTGACAAAGGCACATAAGCATCATCCTCGTGGTGCTACTGAAAGGACAATGCTACCAAGGTACCAGGGTGGAAGATGATTGGTGGATATTGATAAGCAATTGATCAACAACTAACAAACCTACTCTCATATTTTCATAGGCTTGACGCATTTTCTGTGCTATTCTGGGCCATAAGTGAAGCAGACGATTCAACACTGCTGCGGTTGAGTGACCATGGACGACACCCGGAAGAGGTCAATCAGAAAAATGTCAATATATTAGCGTCGAACTACTAGTGGGCGTCAGGGAAAATGTTTTTTGAGAGCGAAAGGTTTCTGGCAGCTATTCAAGATCAGGTTATCCCAACAAGAAGCGATCTGAAACACATAATGAAAGATCCCTCGATCTAGAACGACCAATTGTGATATGGATGTCGAACATCACGGACAATTCAGCCCACAACAGTGGTATGCCAAGCATTTGACAGATGAGAATACAAGTAGAGGCACGATTCAGCCGCCAAGATCACCCATCAAGAGCTCTCAGAAAAATTCAAATCGTTGTCGGTAGAGAAAGAGCCATACTTTGAATACAGCTCAGAACCTACACTGGACAATAACGAGTTCAGGCTATACACGAATCGAACTGTGCTTCCGGATCATACAATTGTACATAAGAGACCAGACCTAATTTTAATAGATCGCTGATAGAAGTCACTATCCCTAACAAGAATCATCGCAGAGACAAGAATAATAAGAAACCCCTCAAATACAGAGAGTTGGCGGCACAATTACACATAAAATGGAAAATGAGTAGCGTCCAGACGATCCCCATAATTCTATCAACAATCAAGTTCGTACCGAAGAGTCCCTTGTTTAATATCAATGAATTGGGTCTTATAAAACCCACCTATAAGGCTATGCAAGAGGTAGTGCCACTAACCCTACTGGAACTGTCCGAGAGTTTAAAGAAAATGCAGAAAACCATAATATCATCTAAAGTCTGACAACATGGAAAACGCCCCCATGGAGCTCCATCTTTATGATATATGGGTATATCTGGTATTGTTGTATCTGGGATGAGTGAAATTCTCCTGAATAATGTATGAAAGTCGCTTGGCACATTTTTTACAGTGTACCTCATCTAGAACAAGAGATGATCGGCTACAGACAACAACTACATGCAGAATTCTGCATGCACAGAAACGTGACTTAATATCACAAAAATGGAAATCCAGTGAGAATTCAGAGGCACTAACGATAAAAATGAACAAATTACTGAACTTTAGCCACAACCAGAACCCAAATTGAAGAACAACCTTACAACGACACTCTAGAGGACAAGGCTGAATTCGACCAGAAACTAACTACTGAAATTGTAAGGCAGTACTGGAGTATGATGGAACTAACCCATTATCCAGGCCTCCAAAGAAAAGAGTGAACGCTTCTTGAATGTTCGGTAGTGTATCTTAAAAAACAAAATTTTGCCAATTTATTTACTACACCGAGCAGTATACGAGGCAGACGACTTAACACCTGTGCCGAACTGACTTCTCAACACCATCGCAATAAGAAACTATCTAAAACACATTATCAAAGCCCCCTGGATCCAGAATGCCGATATGGATGTCGAAAATCAAACTGGTATAGATACAACGAGTACAGCCCAGAACTTATACTGGAGAACAACAAGTTAAAACTGTACTAACTTCCAGATGAGTAATACTAATAGAAGTCGCTATCCATAACAACCTGGAGGCAGAAATACGCAGATGATGAAGAATGAGTAGATCCCGGACGATTCCCATAATTCTATTGATAACCCGCCTAGCACAGAAAAGTATTGTTCTTAATATCAATGAATTGGGCCTTTGCGAGTACCTGAATAGGGCTATGTAAAAAACCGTAGTACTTAGGTTCACTCGAACTCTCCTGAAGTTTTTTGGAAATGCAAAGGACCCTAATATAATTGAGGGCTCGATAACATGGAAAGGGCCCCCACAGAGCTCCATCCGTGGAGGGAGGGCAAAAGCCGCTTGGCTAAGTCTATAGGATAACATTTAAAAAATAATATTTTCATAAAACGTTGTTTTCTCAAATTTTTAATATGATTTTTATGCTAAATATAACAGTAAATAGCAAAAATGATAAATAGATAACCTAACATAGGAAATAAGAATATTTTAAGATAATCCAGTCGAATAAGGTGCAAAATTAGACTCGATTTGCTGTAAAAGGAGGTGTTTTAGTTTCTAGATAAACTACTCCAAAATAATGCCAGGAACCTATGTGCCAAACAACTTTAATAGCAGCTAATGTTTTCAACCTTTGGGCACATCAAATTTTGTATTTCTGCAAATAAATCCCTCAAAAAATAGTTTCAATCTGCAAAATAATTTTTGTAAAATAAATTGTTAATTCAGCTCAACGCGCGAACACTGCACGGTCTACAAATGTCCCATAAATTTTTGACAGCAATTAGAGAGGATCTTGCTCTAGAATTAGTTTTTATGGAGATATAATGGAAAAAAAGGTGAAAAAATTCTCTAGATTTGACATTTTTTTCGTTAATAATTTTTCACGCCTCGATCTCACTAATTTGGTCTAGTGCATAAGTCAGTTATCAATCTTAGAATCATTTCGAAAGTAAACCTCTCGCTACAACAACCTCGATATCTAATTCAGCTGGACTAAATAGAAATTTTTCAACATTCCAAAATATAACTATTTTGGGATTACAAATTAAGTATTTGCAGAACATATAACACAGGTTTTCAGTAAACTTTTGTATTTTAGGTCTCCTACCAATACGGTAATCCCTATTGCTTCCAAGTAAACATAAAACATACTTTTTAAAACGTTTTAAGCTACTAGGAAGTCAATATGTGTTTTTACTACCTAATTTTTACTGCCTTCCAAGATACTTAAAAGCTCCCCTTTAATTAATCGTTTTTTAATTGTTCTTGTTCGATCTTATATTTTGACTTTTTTATTTAAAATTTTTTATAAATTATTTGATTATTAATAAAGTAACACTATTAAAAACAACTCAACTTAAAATAATGTCTGTTTTATTCTGTGATTGCATCTGCTCAGTGCTACAGGGTGTTCGGGAAAATATGTGAAATCTACTGGATATAAAAAGGACGTGAAAGGAAAACTACAAGTTCATATAAACTTTTTTCGTATAGACCTCCCTCTTCGAAGATATGTCTACCCAGAGAGCTGCAATTTAATCACGTTTTTTACACACAATTGTTGTGTATTACCCACACTTGCAGGGACGGACTAGTTGTGACACTCATGTCCCCTTTTTTTTACGTCCTGTATGATAAGAACTTTGGACAATGTTTTTTACATACCTTTAACTATTGACTTAAAATTAAGTACTCTTCATTTATGTCGCTAATCTTAACCGTTTTCGAAAAAACATCATTTTATTTACATCATGTAACAGGCGTATTTCGATAATAGATACATCTTTGTTCCTATTAAATGTTTAACCTTCAATCTTATGATAAAAATATTCTATCCGACATTAGAGTTTACCTCTTTGGTTAAAAATATCTAATTCTCTGAAATGCAGTTCGACCTAGGTCCGAAAAAAATGTGCGTTTTATCTATACAAAAAACAAAGTATTGCTGCTGCAAACGTTGCTAAATACGAAAGATATAAATATCCTGCATTTAGAATTGCAACTTTTACATCGCGGACACATTCATTCTTTACTGGAACATTAATTTACGGGTTTTTGGATTTCGTGATGAAATTAATTGTGAAATAATTCGAAATATGGAATACACATTTATTGGCTATGCACATATACATTTGATGTATGTTTTTGCATCTTGCAATGCTTTGGAAGCCCGGAGGTTACATCACGACAAATATCCTAATCGTACTCTTTTAGATCAGAAAATATTTCAAATGACCATCGTCTCAGGAAGAATGGTAGGCGATTCCATTTAATAAGGTAATATTTTTAAATTTCTTCATAATTTTAGAAAATTTTAGGGAAAGAAGTACTGATGCTGGTCGGGAAAGAACGGTACGTACGCAGCTTTTCACGATTTAGTAGAGCACTTACCACTTGAAACACGCCGAAACATGAACTACATGCACGATCGGGCACCACCTCATTTTCGCGGTGCTGTGCCAACGGTTGGATAGGTAGAGGAGGACCTATTGCCTGGCCTCCTCAATCTACCGACCTAACGCCGTTGAATTTTTACCTGTAGGGACACCTCAAAACCCTGGTGTATTCTACTCCGGTCGATAGTAGAGAGAAACTTCGACAGAGAATCGCGTTTTATTGCGATTAAATAAAGAACAATGCTGAGTTAATGTGGCGGGTACAGCAGTCATCAATTTCTTAGTCCCGCGAGTGTATCAGACTTCACGGAGCCTATGTTGAACACTCGTACGAAGTTTTTAACGAAGCAGTTAGTTTAATTTTTATTGAAACTATGGTGACAGGGCAAAATCTTTTTCATATTTAACCCGACAGAAGTTAGGAGACTAACAGTGTAAATAAAATGACATTTTTTCGAAAATGATTAGCATTAGGAAGGGTCATGAGTATCACAGGTAGTCCATCCCTGCAGCTGTGAGTAATTCACAACTCTTTATTGAATAGTAATTTGAAGGGTCTTACGTGATATATATTATACTAAAAAAAAATTGAAATATACCTGGTGGTTCAATAATTATGTGTAAAAAGCTTAATTCCATTGCAGTTCTTTGGGAGTCTATATCTCCGAAGAGGAGGCCTAAAGGAAAAAAGTTTACATGAACTCGTAGTATTCGTTTCACGTATTTTTTTATATTCAGGAGATTTGCCACATTTTCCTTGACATCCTGTATATCGTTTAGTCTCCTGATATTTCTGCAACAGAATCCAAATGACGAAAAAATCACTCAACAAAGGCGAAAAAATATTATTATATTTATCCTGAAGTAAATATTTGTGTATTATTAATTTTGTTGAAGTTGTATCTACTACGATACGAGAGCCCGAATATAACAGATTGGAAACATAAAATAATATTTATATTTAATATTTACTGCGGGAACTTCCATGTATATAAAAGAAATTTAAAAAAATATAGAACATTTAAAGTTCTTTTTAGCATGTAGTGGTTTAGTATGTTTGCTAGAGACCATAATTGTTAAATAAAAGGTATATTGTATTGTAGCAGTTAGTTCAGTTGACCCTACAAATTTAACAAGGTGTAAAGAAACCAACAGTTTTGCAATATTTTACTTTTTGTTTCCATAAAGAAAGGAAAGCTGCTTAGGTTCACAAAAAGATATATGAAGTTTGTGGTGTTGATTGTACAACAAACAGAATGCACGTGTCAAAATTGATTTAAAAGATTTCGTTCTCTAGATTTTTCGCTGAAATATGACCAACATTCTGATCGACTTACTAAAATTGATGATGACCAAAGCAAAGCCACAATGAAAGGGAATCGTCAGATAACTGTTCGAGAGAATGTAGAGAGGTCAAATGTATTGCGTACAATAATTGAAAATCGCTTAAAATTCAATTTCAAGGTATGTCGGCAGGATATTACACCTGCCGTCTACCAACTTCGATGTCAGACTGAAAAATATCGCCAGTCGAACGACATCTATGAATCAACGGAGTAACGTGAAATTTTTACACAATCAAAATTTCAGTAAGAAATAAAGAAATCTTTCTGCCGTATTTAAATAGTTTGTTATATATGTAATTCTCCTTTTAGGCAGAGAATATGAAAAATATATGTACAAACAGTTTATTTCGACTGGCGATATTTTTCAGTCTGACATCGAAGTTGGTAGACGGCAGGTGTAATATCCTGCCGACATACCTTGAAATTATCAGTTATTTCCTGCTCAGCTCCACTGACGAGATCATGAGGTGATCGAAACGCATATGGAGGGAGGACCAGAGCGATATTTGCAGAAAATAAACTGTTTGTACATATATTTTTCATATTCTCTGCCTGAAAGGAGAATTACATATATAACAAACTATTTAAATACGGCAGAAAGATTTCTTTACTTCTTACTGAAATTTTGATTGTTTAAAAATTTCACGTTACTCCGTTGATTCATAGATGTCGTTCGACTGGTGATATTTTTCAATCTGACATCGAAGTTGGTAGACGGCAGGTATAATATCCTGCCTACATACCTTGAAATTTATGGTTCATATATCTGTTGTTTCCTGCTAATGTTGCTCTCGGTCCGATACAGCTCCACTGACGAGATCATGAGGTGATCGAAACGCGTATGGAGAGGACCAGAGCGATATTTTCAGGAAATAAACTGTTTGTACATATATTTTTCATATTCTCTGCCTGAAAGGAGAATTACATATATAACAAACTATTTAAATACGGCAGAAAGATTTCTTTATTTCTTACTGAAATTTTGATTATTTAAAAATTTCACGTTACTCCGTTGATTCATAGATGTCGTTCGACTGGCGATAATTTTCAGTCTGACATCGAAGTTGGTAGACGGCAGGTGTAATATCCTGCCGACATACCTTGAAATCTATGGTTCATATATCAGTTATTTCCTGCTAATTTTGCTCTCGGTCCGATACAGCTCCACTGACGAGATTATGAGGTGATCGAAACGCATATGGAGAGAGGACCAGAGCGATATTTGCAGGAAATAAACTGTTTGTACATATATTTTTCATATTCTCTGCCTGAAAGAAGAATTACATATATAACAAACTATTTAAATACGGCAGAAAGATTTCTTTATTTCTTATTGAAATTTTGATTGTTTAAAAATTTCACGTTACTCCGTTGATTCATAGATGTCGTTCGACTGGCGATATTTTTCAGTCTGACATCGAAGTTGGTAGACAGCAGGTGTAATATCCTGCCGACATACCTTGAAATTTATGGTTCATATATCAGTTATTTCCTGCTAAAGTTGCTCTCGGTCCGATAAAGCTCCACTGACGAGATCATGAGGTGATCGTAACGCGTATGGAAAGAGGACCAGAGCGATATTTGCAGGAAATAAACTGTTTGTACATATATTTTTCATATTCTCTGCCTGAAAGGAGAATTACATATATAACAAACTATTTAAATACGGCAGAAAGATTTCTTTATTTCTTACGGAAATTTTGATTGTTTAATCACTTAAAATTTGTTGGATTCGCCAAGAAGCTCGATATTTAATTTTCATTTAACACAACGAACAAATATTTGTCACATGCATCTCACGCGCAATGAAATCGGCCCTTTTTTGAAAAAAATCATCACATCTGGAGTAACGTTATTCGAAAACGGTGATGGTCTAAAGGCAATGAACCCACAAAAACCATATCTAAAGCTAAATTGCATCCAAAAAAGTCATGCTGTCACCTTGGTGAGACACAAATGTGTTGTGTATTTTGAGCTGCATCCGAGAGTTAGAACGATAAATTCAAATATCACTGTTAACAACTAATGAAACTGGACGATGCAATCAAAGAAAAATCTCCAGAATTGGCAAAACGCCAAGGAATTGTATCACATCCTGGTAATACAAAGCCTCACTCACTCACAAGTTTTAGTATCTTATGAAAAATTATTAGAGATTGGTTGGAAAGTATGTCTCATCACCCGTATAGTCCCGACTAGCGCTATATGATTACTATTTATTTCGAAGTTTACAAGACTCTTTGAATAATAGAACTCTGAGATAGACGAATTATAGTTCATAATCTCTACTTTCAAAATCCATTTGATAAATTCAAATCGAACCTACAGGTTAATATGGTGAACTGACAAAAAAAAGCTCTGAATTGTTTACATTGCAATTATGCAAAAATCACTCATGCGACAAATTTCATATTCCGCCTGTATAAGGTACATATAATAAATTATTATTTCCCGAAAAATCTTCGCTTAATATTGTAAATTATCCAAGACATGAATTCTCGGTGAAAAATCTTCCGATAGGGGTCTATAAAAACCCATTATGTAATTTTTTTAAATTATCTACTAATGGTCCATCGAAAGTAATGCAATTCATTCATTACTTTCCATAATATAAGCAAAAAACAAAAAAAGTGACATTTTTTACCGTTTTCATTGATTAAAATAATCTCAATACTCAGTTGGAGTTTGATTTTATATTTTAGTCATCTACGAACTACCCTGCAAATCATGGTGTAAACAGTTTGCTATTAATTTTTTTTTTTTGCAAAATTGCTCTATTAATTGAACTATATGCATAATATCAAGCAACCGATTAAGTATAAGAAGAAAGAAAGATTGAGAATTCATTAATAACACATACCACTCTAAACCAAAAACTATAAATTAAATTCTTTATATAAATAACAATTTTAATTAAATTTGCGGAAACAACTATAAATGATTTTTCTGCTAAAATTCGTTTTGCAAAAATAAAACAGACACTTAAATTGTGTGCCTCTAGAATTTCGTTCTATTGCGTCTTCCCAGTTTATTGCCTTAATCTCCACAAATATCTTTATTTTTGGAATATCAAAATATAATTTACATTATTAATCCGTGCCTGCATGAAATTCAGTATATTTTACCTGAAATTAATTTCCAAATATATAATAAAACCGAGATTGTCTATAATTTTAATAAGCAATTTAATCTCTTAAAGCTTTTATTGCCTGCTTTTAATCTAATTTAATTTTGTTTTTGTTTAATTAATGAACGTTTTATACAGGGAGTTTCACCACATAAATGCATGCCACCAAGTTAATTTCCGTATCGTAGCAATTGATAATTAAATCTTTATAATAAGGCAGAAAAAGTATTTCTTCTTGTTTTTAAATATATTTTTTAGTAGAATATATATCTTTTTTTATTTTCCAATGCTATATTGAAAAAATTATTAATATTACATAGCTGTTACACAACAACAATTTGTTAATTGACTAGAACGTGGTTGTTGAAATTGCATGTGTTAATTTTTGTTTGTTAATATGACGTTTTTATTAGGTTGTATCTCTAAATGTTATCAAGTATAAACAGTTTATACTTGATAACGATTAGAGATTCAACCTGCTACACTGGTATTTTCACACCAAACCTCACAATTAAATGAGGAAAAATCAATAATACAGTATTACCAAATTAATAAATAATAAAGCAAAATTACTAAAGTTCAGTTGAAAGCCAGGAAGCAAATAAGCCAAGCTAACCCTTAGGCCAGAAAGGGGGGGGGAGGTATTGAAGGAGCCACTACATGTATAGCTAGGTTGAATACAAAAAACTTCCGCGATGTCGTTAGGAAATAACTTTCAACTTTACTCCTATAGATACGAAAGAACAAAATAAAAGTCCATATGCAGGTGGGTCAAATGAAATTCTCAAATCTAAATAACTTTAACTGAATAACTGTCTAGGATAAAACAGGATATGAAATAAATAAAATTATCCAGATCACATAATAATAACACAATTTTCAACTTCAAATGATTACAAAATTTTCATCTTTAAAAAGAAAATTATCAATTAGTTTATAGTTACGAAACTTAATACTTTATAATTATTAAACTATGAAGTGACTTAAAATAGAATTGGAAATAAATTGAAGAAGACCAAGTTAAAATAACTTCACTAAATACTAATAAAGCTACGCTGTGATATTAGACAAATGAATCAAACAAAAATTAGCACGTAACAAACACCAACGATGTATATTCCATGATTATGAGATAAAGCGCTCTATAAAAAAAGGCGGTAAACTTAAATCTACAAAATTAATTGTATTATTGTCATTCAAACTACAAAAAAATAATACTAAATTTGCAAATTTGCCTGTAATTCCGACAGTGAAACTACTAGCTATGTGATCTCGAACGAATTAAGCTGCAACACTGCTCATCTGCGTTGTGATAAGTAGGAATTAATGTAAGATCTCTGCTCATTAACTGATAACTGAAGATTCTTACCAGAAAGTAAACGCAAAAATAAACCAACAACAAAACGGAAAGGAAAAAACAGTAGATTAAAACCGGAAGGAAAAACCAGTAAAAATAACCAGTAGGAAATGCCTCTTAGTTTAAAGCCGACAAAGCTACTAAAATCCCTGTTTCCAGGTTTATTCCGCAAAAAAATAACTAAAGAAACACAAGAGCAGATAAAAAATAAGCTAGCGAACTAACTAAACTCAATTATCGGAATAATTAAAACCATTTTTCTCCCCAAAATCCCAAAGAGTAGACCACATAAGTTGAGACGGAAAAATTTACAGTTCTTCAGCTGCTTCAGAAAAGAATAAAAGTTAAGGCAAATGTCCTCTGCCTTATTTACGAAAAGGATATTGTGTTTGTCCATTACGTTACTATTTGCAAAGATAAGGTAAAATATTAGTGTTAACCATACTAGTCTTAAATCACAATTCGAACTGCGACAAACCTAATAGAAACATTGAAAAAAACGAAAGTAAAGAAAACGCAAGTTCGACAAATAGATTTTATTCAATTTTTCAACATTTTCTGCCATATTTTGTTAAATCCAAAATATTTACGTTCAATTATGCCATTCTTTATTTTAAAATATTTATTTCCCCCCCCCCTAGATTTTTTCGTATTTCGTGTCGCTGTCCTACATACCATAAATTCCGAATTTTGCAATCGCTTTCCAATTTTTATGAAAGCACAGGGTCATGAAATTTAAAAATTTTTGGTTTTTTAAAATATAAAATTTTATATTTTAATTTCATTTAAGTAAATAACATTTATTTTGATGTCCTTTCTCTTTTAGAGCACCAGTAGGGATTTGTTGTATAAAAGTCCAATAATAATTAACCAACATATTTCCCATTGTCCGCTGGAATTTTCTTGTAGTCAAAGGAAAATATGTCGTTGTGTATATTGGCAGTTTTACTTCCATTTTCAAAAAATTCCATTATTGAAGGCGAAGGTGGAAAAAGTTGTCTTTTAGGATCTTAATCATTAAAAAGTAGATTACATTTACAGGTCCCTTTTAAAATTCATTTAGATTTAAGAAGTCAAAATATAATTCGTAGGTTTTTTCTCTGCTTTAAGAGTAACTTCGCCATCCTGACTTTCTACTCGTATATTAGCACAACGAGATAAACAGTCACTTATACTGTAGATATAGGCACTAAAATGCTACTCAAGTCACTACTGCAGTAACTATCTTGAGGATGGTGAAATGGCGGAAGGCCTATTCCTTGACCTCTCAAAGGCCTTTGGCTGCCTGGACCACTCCCTGCTCTTTGAAAAACTGCCTAGATATGGTGTCAGGGTAGAATCATATCTTACTAAAAGATCACAAAGGGTTGTTTTGAGGGGAGAAGACAATGGCATAGTATACTCTCATTCAAATGAGATAGGGGTGGGTGTGCCTCAGGGCAGTATATTGGGACCATTATTTTTTGTAATTGTTTTAAATAATTTTCCAACAATAAACCCTAAATACTACAATATTCTTTTTAAGTATGCAGATGACTCAAATCTTTTTCTTAAAAATAAATCAATCCTAAACCTTTTAAACCAAATAGATGAAAATTTTAGACAGGTTAAATTCGGGATTTTTTGGAATCATCTGCATTTATATATTGAAAAAACTCAATGTGGTATTTTTAAAACACCGCAAAGAAATGCCACTTTACCATCCTCTGTGACAATCGATAATACAGAGATCGATACAGGCGATAGCAGTAAAATGTTGGGAGTATGGCTGGACTCTAATTTAAGATGGACCGTACATATAAACTTTCTGTGCAGCAGGCTTTCGAGTGTTTGCTACTATTTGAGTGTGATATCTAGGAATCTTGACCTTACTGCCTCAAAGACAATGTATTATGCAAGTTTCTATTCGGTTATACAATATAGTGTATTCTTCTGGGGAGGAGCACCTGCCTCTGAAAAGGTGTTTAAAATACAGAAAAGAGCCCTTCGTATTATTTTAAAATTAAACTATAAAATGTCATGTAGAGAACAATTTAAAAACGATAATTTATTGACATGGCTGCACTTTATATCTATGCATGTATTATGTTTTCTATAAAACACAAAGACAAATTCAAAGAACTTGAAATATCTTATTCGTATAACACTAGGAGAAAAAATACTTTCAACATAGCAATCCATTCCCTTACACTAACAGAGCAAAGCCCCTACAATAATTGTATAGTCCTATACAATTCTCTTATATTAGAAATTAAGAATTTGCGGAATCTAAAGCGCTTTAAGGACAGTCTCTTCAAATAGCTTTGTAACCTCGAGCCTTATAACTTTAATGAATACTTAGAGCTAAGTCCATAACTTGTTTTTTAATTGTGTTGTTTTTTTTTTAATGTTGTACAGTGCATATACATGTGGGCTTGCATTTGGATCTAAACTGTTCTTATGAAAGTGTTTCTGTACATACATACAGTGCGTAATGTAATGTAATTTGTTTTAATGTATTATTATAATACAAGTTTTATATTATATAACAAGTGAAATAAGACAATTTCTTTATACTTCATATTTCTCTGACGTATTTCAAACTTTGTACTGACAAATTGTTTTAAAATAAATTCTATTCTATTCTATTCTATTCTATTTTATCACTGTAACTTTTCAGTAAGCTTTTAAGTTCCACCGACTTCTATTTCTGTCTCCTGTTCACTTTGTTGGCCTAAACTTACTCCCCGGCCAAATGATGCGCCTAAAGATTCGTATTGTGTGATGCTATTAATATTCATTCAGTTTTAGACTGAAATCGAAATTATACAAATTACTCATTAGTTTCGGAGGGGCTGAATTGCTTTTAATTCTGTACATGCGTTAACTTTCTGTTTAGCTAGTATATATATTGCTAAAATTTTTAAATATTTATATCGTAATTTCTAGTAATCGAGATGAAATTCTAGCTTATTTGTGGAACAAATTACTTCAAGCTTTTCAATATTATTTACCTCTGTGAGATTTGCAGTGTGTCCCATGACTAAGTACTGCTATCGATTTCTCGAAAAATAGACGTTGAGAAATTTTTAAAACTTAGCACTTTGCTAAAGTCGATGGGGGCAATTCGGTTAAAATATTTTCAAGATGGTGCCACTTCCGGTTATACCGGAGGTTAATGCATTCTTGCCTATTTTAAATGGAACACCCTATATGTTATTGCATTTCTAGATTTTACTCAAAATTAATATATATTCTATGTATAATGTCTTATACCTAAGCCTAACGGTTTTTGTCATATTTTAAATTTTATGTCAAAAATGGAGTTTGCAAGCCTAAACATAATTCTCAATTTCTCCTATATGAAAACCTTTATTATTTAATTGGAGCTGGTTTCCTTTTAGAAAGGAATCTACTTTAGTGTACAGTGTTGATATTTTGATAATAAATAAATACAAGGTAAGCAAGAACTAACACTGAATATTACCTTGAAAAAATCGTTAATGTAAATTTCTGTTAATCTTATCTTATTTAGCTTTAAAAATAGGGGTGACTGAAAAGGTTATCTATTCGAAAAATTGGTAGTTTTAGAAATATTGAAAATTTAATATTTTTGTATTCTAAAAACGCTATACGTCGGTTAAGTTTTGTAGTTAGTTAACCATAACGGAGAAAAATCGACGAACGAAAACAATAGGAGCACTACCGAAATGTCACTATTTCTTGCCATTTGACAATTATTAATAAAAATCATACCAGAGTGATTAAATTATACGCAAGAAGATTATTTAAATTTGTTTACTATCTATGGGAAATGTAACAAAGTTTTATCAAGAACACACCAGACATTTGCTGATAGATATCCAGATAAACACATACCGTAACGGAAAAATGTTAAGCGAATACTGGAAAATTTCAAAAATTTTGGCATCGTTGGGGCAAGAATGCATAAAAGTAAACCTATTTTCAATGCTGAAAATATTGAAATTGCAATTCTGGGATATTTTAAGATATATCCTATGACATAATTAAAACGAGTGGCTCTACAAAAAGGAGTCTCGAAGAGATGGATACATAGAATTCTGTTGAAACACAACTCCCCCCTTATTTAATATTTTGGTTCAACACTTTTGAGATACTGATTTGCCGAAAAGAGTGCAGTTTTGCGAATTTATATTAACGATGATACAAGACGACCCTCGATTTTTTCACAATATAATTTAAACTGTTGAAGCAAAATTTACAAAAATAACCTATATAACAAACACAATTCCCATTTTAGGAGTGATTCAAATCCTCATGGGGTTAGATTGGAGAATTTTCAAGAAACCTGGAAACTTAAAGTGTTTTGCGCTGTAAGAAATGATAGAATAGTAAAACTCCATTTTTATGAAGAAAACTTAAACTGTAATTCATTAATATTAAAAAGCAAAATATGTCCCAATTTCAAATTATGTATTAACTTTTGTCGGATATTTGAATATTCTAGAAGAGTTAGACAACCAATATTTAAGCAATTTGCCTCTGGCGGAACACAGTAACCTTTCCAGTTATCAACTTCTAACAAGCAACTTTTTATGACAAGTGGATTGCCAACAATGAACCTTTTCTGTGGCATCCTCATTATCCTGGTTTGACTGTCATATATTGTAATTCTGTGACAACGACGGAGGACTGTATGCTAAAGATCAGAGACGCGTTCGATAGTTTATTTCCAAATTCAGTTAGAGCAGCCACCTGTGCTTGCCAATACTTCAAAAACTGCAAATTTTTGGAATAGACAACCTTATAAAAAGGGACCCCTATTTTTAATACTTAATAAGAGAGCATTATTAAATAAGGGGTTTATATTTAAAAAAAATTACTGTTAAGAATTTTTTCAAGTTAAAATTTAATGTTAGCTTTTGGTCACCTTGTATTTATTTATTATCAAAGTTTCAACACAGTGCACTAAAATAGATCCCTTTCTAGAAGGAAGCCAACCCCAATTAAATAATAAAAGCTTTTGTATAGGATAAATTGATAGTTATTGACAATTATGTTTAGGCCTGCGAACGCCATTTTCGACATAAAATTTGAAAATATATCAGAAACTGTTAGACTTAGGTATGGAACATGATACATAAAATATAGCTATAATTTTGCATAGAACCTAAAAATTAATTAACATATAATGTTCCATTTAAAACAAGCAAGAAGCCATCAACTTCTTGAAAATATTTTAGCCGATTTGTCCCCATCGACTATAATAAACCGCCTAATTTTAAAAATTTTACATTTCTTTTTTTCCGTTAATTGATCTCGGCATTTTATCTTGAGACACATTTTATTGTAAATATCGTTTTTGCCAATATGAACTAAATATTAAACTTAGCTAATCCCATTTAGAAGTAACGTGTTTCGTTTCATAAAATTAATTATAGCCAAAATTTCTTATATGCAAGTATATTTTATATCTTCGCTATACACACGAAATTTATATACTTTTACCAGAAGCAGTGTATAAGTCAACTATAGGGTTGCAAGACGATAAATTAATACTGCCGCATTAGCATTCAATGTACGCTATTAATAGAAACCTAAATAGAGATGTAATTAAGCGAATTATTTGGGTAACGCGTCTGTCTGTATGTCGAGACTAATTTCGAAAATTACTGTTTGAATTTCGATCAGATCGTTACGAATGGTTAGACCACATCCCGAAGAAAATTCTGTAATATCGGATGGTCAAGCAATAATTGGAGTTTCAAATTAAATCGAAGCAAACCGCAGATGAAATGATTTGATAATATATTTTTAATATGACGATGGCTTAATTAAAATAAAAAAAACTTGAAACGGCCCTAAACTCTCTCTCTCTCTCTCTCTCTCTCTCTCTGTCCGGTACCAGTTTCTACCTGCTTTTTATGTCGGCTATCCATCTTTTTGGAGGTTTTCAGATACTTCTTTTTGATGACCTAGGTCTCCATTGCAATATATGTTTGTCCCAGGAACGTGTTCCACCCAGGTCCAAAGTAGCAATGCGTTTTATCACATCCTCCACTTTTGTGCGTCTTCTTACTTCTTTGTTCCTTATTCTGTCACGTAGTGCTATTCCCAGCATGATTCTTTCTATTGCTCGCTATGTACTACATACCGAGCAGTTTATTGGCTGCTTTAACTGTTAATGTGGTAGTCTCCATTCCATAGTTCATTACTGGAAGAATGCACGAGTCAAATACTGGAATTTTAATAGCGTACTCTAATCTTCCAACGGATGCCCATGACATTCTAATTCTTCTATTTATTTCTCGCTTCTAAGTCTAATTAGATGGCCTAAATAAACAAATTCTTCGACTCTTTGTATTTCGTTGTTTCCTATATAAATTGGCATACGTTCTGGAGACATTATTTTGGTTTTTGCTTAACCAACTTTCTCTGAAGCATTTTTCAACTCAGAGAGCATTTCCTGTAACTTGTCTAAATCTTCACTTATTAATACCACGTCATCCGCCAAACATAAATGGTTGAGATATCTACCATCGATGCTGATACCCTTATGTTCCCAGTTTAGTTCTTCATCTTCCAGTGTTAACTTAAAGAGTTTAGGGGAAATCGTATCTCCTTGTTAAAGAATGTCTCGGGCACTTTGCCAGTTAACAGAGATTTTACCGTTTTGAAGACATTTATTCAAAAGAATACTCATTAAATGTAGTGTTGCAGATCCTCCGAGCTCCAACATTTCTTTGGATATACCATCTTGACCTGGGGAATGATCAGATTTCATTTCTGATGTCAGGTATTTCTCTTGAACCAACATTTGTAATATTGGGGAGCTTAATGTCTAGTTTTGGGTTAACTGAAGTGTACAAATTTGAATAGAACTCCTCTACGATGTTAGCCACTTCGCTTCGTACATTTTTTGTTTCTCCTTCTTTATCTTTAAGTTGGTTTATGTTGCATTTACCAACTAAATTTATCAATTTTAATACCTTCATATTTTTGTGGTTTTCTATGGTCATTCTAATACTTTCCTGATATCGTGTCAAATTTTTTTTCTGATTTGTTTGTTTAGTTGTACGTAATCTGCTGTGCCTTTTCCATGTTTCTTCATTTATTTATCAAGTCTTTGGCCTGTTGTGATAATTTACTGTTTGTTGATCTTCTAACAATACACATTTTCTTCATTGTAGTTTGTTTATCTTTTTTGATTTTATTTTCTAGTTCGTTTATTGTCAGTGTATCAAGTATATACAATTTTTTCTTGATATACTCCTGATATGTATCTTTAATTTGTTTTAATTCCTCCGATGTCGGAAACTCTATGCACTTATATTTAAATGAATTAAATATATTTTTCTATTTTATAACAATTTGAAAACAGCTTTCTAAATAATCTCATAATGCAATAATTTAAATATTTGGTACAAATTTATAGAACAAACTAAACCGCTATATCCCTGTTAAAATATTTATTTTACAATGTGAAATGCAAACGTACCGAACTATACGATTTTATTATTAACATTTAAAGCTTTAAACTTCATAATTTAATAAAATATAATACATATTTTTTACTTAAATGTAATTGTTTATTTCCATGTTTACGAGACTATGACCTAAAATTAGTTCCATAAAAACATGTTGCTGCGTACCATAACTGTTTGGGCCTATTTACTCGGTACGTCTAGCATTCGAAACTCCAAATTGCTCCGCGCTATGTAGTGATAATCAGTTATTTGATATTCTGTCCAGAGAGGTCTTAGTTCCATAAAAACATGTTGCTGCGTACCATAACTGTTTGGGCCTATTTACTCGGTACGTCTAGCATTCGAAACTCCAAATTGCTCCGCGCTATGTAGTGATAATCAGTTATTTGATATTCTGTCCAGAGAGGTCTTAGATTAAACAGAGAAAGCAACAGACAAGAAATACCCTTTCCAAACTCCCGACTTTTTTAAACAATATTTAGTTTCCTCAAAGACTTTTGCAGCTATGGTAGCCTCCAATGATCTGCTTTGTTGGCAATTTCATGCTAAGTTTTAAAATAATTTTATCTTTATTAACTTTTTAATTTAACTAAATATCATAAGATATTAAATACTGTAATTTCTCGAATATATAGAATTTTTTCTATCGATAAATAGTTGTTCTTACCTAAAAGTCCTTGGATTCTACCGATAACAATTCGTAACTCAATAACTACTTCAAATGGTCTGCACAATTCGGCAACATAGGTATTAATATCGGTCGACGTAGAGAGCTTTTTACTTTAAACGAAATGGACATTTCTTCTTTTATGGCTTTCAGTTGTGATTTGAATCGATTTTAAGTGCCTTTTAAAGGCTTTAGTGTGCCTGTGTGAAACAAAGTAAATTTAATTCTGAATAATCATGAAATACTATATAATTTCAAAAATATATATAAAACAGTCGAAAAAAGAAGTTTTTAGGTTAATTTTATTAATAATTTTAAAGGCTTCCCTCTGTGAGCGGCGCTATTAGTACAAGGATGTGCTAATAATATAATGTTTAACGTCTGTTTCTAATGTTATATAGAAAATCTTTGATCGTCCTTAGTTTTATTTTATTATCTTTTGGAACGATTTTGATTTCGAAATGCAAATATACCGAACTATATGATTTAATCAATAACATTTAAAGCTTAAAACTTCATAATTTAGTAAGATATAATACATATTTTTTACTAAAATACAATGTTTATTTCCATGTTTACGAGACTATGACGTAAAATTAGTTCCATAAAACTTGTTGCTGCTTACCATAACTATTTGGGCCTCTTTACTCAGTACGTCAAGCATTCGAGGCTCTAAATTACTCCGCGCCGTGATAATCAGTTACTTGATACTTGTGAAGTCTATCCAGAGAAGTCTTAGATTAAACAAAGGAAGCAACAAACAAGAAAAGTCCTCTCCCAAATTCCCGACTTTTGTAAACAATATTTAGTTTCCTCGACGACTGGTGTAGCTATGGTAGCCGCCAGATATTGGCAACTCCACGCTAAATTTAAATATATATATATATATATATATATATATATATATATATATATATATATATATACCTTTTTTACTTAATTAAATATCATAAGACATGAAATAACGTAATTTCTCGAATATATAAAATTCTTCCTTTCGACAAAATGGTTGTTTTTACCTAAAAGTCCTTGGCTTCTACGGATAACAATTCATAACTTGATAACTACTTCAAATAGTCTGCACAACCCGGCAACGTAGGTATTAATATCGGTCGACGTAGAAAGCTTTTTACTTTAAACGAAATTGACATTTCTTCTTTTGTGTCTTTTAGTCGTAATTTGAATCGATCTTAAGTGCCTTTTAAAGGCTTTAGTGTGCCTGTGTGAAACAAAGTAAATTTAGTTCTGAATAATAGTGAAATACTTTGTAACTTGCAAGAATAAATAAAAAACGGTCGAACAATGTTTGTCAGGTTAATTTAATTAATAATTTTATTGACGTCGGTCTGTGAGCGGCGCCATTAGTACAAGGAAATGCCAATAATATAATGCTTAACATCTTATTTAGTGTTAATATAGTATAGAAAATCTTCAATCATCCTTAGTTTTATTTTATTATCTTTTGGAATGATTCTTTAAAATTATAATTATTGTTTAATAAGTCCTGATTTAAGCAGGGTGGAATTTTTCTGAATTTGACAATTCAAAAATCAGTGATTTTCTTAATTTCTCTTATTATTAAATTTATTTATATACACTCTGCCGTTATGAATGTTTAAATGTTTGTTGGGTTTGGTGTTAGTAATAAAATATAAAAATTGTTCTGTTCTTATGAAAATCAAATGAGTTTTTTTTTCTATACCATTTGTTTAACAATTGGCACAGTAACGTGCCATTTTATAAAAGAAATATTAACAAAAGTGAAAGTTTCTCTAGTAGGTTTTCAAAATTTAAATTTACATTGATTGGGCCCTATAATCATAATCCTAGAATTGTTTTGATTATTTAAGTAGTGTCTTTTGCGGTATGTCACCACTTGGCTGGAACCGACCGTCGGACGCATGTCCGCACAGGTCCGCCGGCGACGAGGTTACACTCAGCAAGGGTTTAGTCAGACAACAATATGACATCACGATACCTATCAAAATTTCAACGCGTAACATCGCCTAGGGCTACAACATCGCCAAAAGTGATTATTTCTGGCAACTGCCTTGCAGGGTTATGCAACTTCGCTTCACGTTAACTTTCGCATGACGAAGAAGTTTTGTGTATCAGAATTTAGGATATGGTCGCAATGTCGTTTCATCATTCCTGACTCCTCAGACGGGTGATGTTAATTCGTGATGATGTGTGATTTCATTTTTTCATAACTGTTGGAGTAGGTTCTAGTAAATTAAATGAATTTTATTCATTTTGTATTCTTATATTTATTTTTCAACATTTTTTCATTCCAATCAAATCAATTAGAATGATGGTGCGGAACTATCGGATTAAACATGGTCAACGTTAAAAGAATTTCACGTATTTTCTCAGAGCATTTTCTCCATATAAGTTATTGTTAACTTATACAGTATGACCAATGGCTATCTTTTTTTGTATCAATAGTGTTTGATTAAAATTTGAATTTCAGATAACACTTGATGGCATGCGTAGTGCAAACAGAGACATCATCAAAATTTTCTTAATGAAAATGATTTTGAAATTGGTGCTACAAAGTAAAGTTTTCTGATGTTACTTAATGTATAAACATGTTGTTGACGGATATATATATATATATATATATATATATATATATATATATATATATATATATATATATATATATATATATTATGTTATTTAATATATAAACCTATTGTAGGTAGTAACATACATATAATTCCTACTGTTTTTTTTATTTTTTTTTACAGTACTTTTTTATTTAGAAAAGCTCGCACAGTTCTCAATGCAAAACCTCATATTACGCTTCCTATGATTTTAACCATAAAAATGTAATTCTATCTGCATTTTAATACCGATTGCTTATGTTTCGTCTATCCCTTTTTACTTTAATCACTGGTTATACTGAAAGGAATCAAGAAATGTTCCTGTACTACCTTCTAATATAATGGATAATTACAGGAAATTATTCAAGTACATAATATTTTTCCTTTTCTGTGAAAATATGGGCTATATTCAATATTAAAATTACTCTCATCTTATATATGTATTGTTCTGGACGACCGGTCTTCAAACAAACCGTATTATTTTAATAACTTTTTATTGTCAACCTTAAATGTGACACTTGTCAAACTAATTCAAGTTGCATCGACGAGTTCTCAAACTAACCTGTCCACGAAAGCCAATCTGAACCCTTTATATACCCTTTCGGCCGATACCAGAAGCTTCCCTAATTTTCTAAAAATATTTCCATACTACATGTTGTAGCAAAAATGAGAAAAATGAGTAATCTGATGATTTCTAGACCTTCTATCATTGGCGTTCCATGTCCAAAGTAAGGAAATACAGTTTACTAAGAAGTTCCAGATCTCCTTTCATCAACGTCTCATGAGGAAATTCTTCTTCTTCTTCTTCTTCTTCTTCATCCAGCTCTTTGCGTCCACTGCTGGACATAGACCTCCCTCATTATTGTCCATTGTGCTCTATCTTGAGCGATTTGCATCCAGTTTGCTGCCGTTCTCTTAAGATCGTCAGTCCAATGAGTAGGGAGTCTTCCTCTACTTCTTTTGTCATCTCTTCGTCCACCTTCCATCACTGATTCGGGCGACATGTCCAACCCAGTTCCATTTTAGTGTGGCAATTCGGAAAATTACGACGGTAACTCCCGTCTTTCGTCTCAGGTCTTCATTTTTAACTCAGTCACGCAGCGATATACCTAGCATTGACCTTTCCATCTTTCTCTGGGTTATTTGCAGCGTTTTAAAAATTAACAAAAGGTAAAATTAAATAAATAAATTATAAACTCATAGAAAATAAACCTAAAACCATACAAACTAAAAACACAAACTAATACTACGAAATGTATAACGCTGTAGGGTTCGTTACATTGCCCGCTTTCTAGCCTTAATCGTCCCGATCAACATTCTTCATCTTGATAATGCACGACTTTCATTTTCGCATGAGGGCCTTTTCGAGGATGACCTGTAGGGCGTGCTTCTTCCGTAGCCTCTTTCGCGGACACGATCCCCCTCGTCTCGTTCTCCATGGTCGCCGCGAGTACTCCTTCTATCTCTTCCGTAATGGTCCTTTTTTTTATTGCCTCTATCAGCAATAATTTCCGGACGATCTCTGTAAAAGTGACCGTTGTATCCGCACTGGTAATAACATATATTATTCGAATGGTACCGGCGACCCTGACCACATACGTCAACTCCATCGCAAGCCTTGACGGCAACTGCAGCACCATAAGTAGCAAAGACTTTCTCCAAGTCGCTCCTTCGAACTTCATCACCTATATTAGATATGAAGTCGATAGCCATCAGAATCTCTGTCAGGATCAGTATTGCAATTACAGTGGCTTTGTACATGCCCCTCTTGGCTACATTTTCAATAACGAATTCTATTTCTGCTACGAAGTGTTGTGTTTTTGTTGTCGTGTGTTTTTCGTTTGTTTAAAAATTCTTGCAACTCTTTCATTAGCCTCATGAAAATTTCCTCGTTGGTCTGGCGATAATCTCTAGAAACGTTAACTCTTCTTATGATTCTTTCTTGGTTCCTTGAGGTCTGTTTGGCTATCTCAAACTGGAGAGCATAAGTAAGAGTCTTGGAAATTTTCTTCAGTTGGGCCATTCTTAGAGTTTGACTTGTTTCCGGATCCCGTAAACCTTCAATAAAACTATTTACTGCTAATTCTTGCTTTATTTCTTCCGGATATGTTGAGTATGTAAAATTTGTTAGCCTCATTATATCTGCCTCATATTCTTACAGACTTTCGTTATATTTTGTCTTCTTCCTTGGAGTTGGGCCTAATAAACTTTTTGGAGGTAGGCTTCCCCATAACACATCGCCAAAAAAGTAACAATAAACTCGTAATCATTCTGTTCTTCTTCGGGAATGTTACGTAGAACCTCCATAGCTTCACCTCGTGGTGCTAGAACAAGAGCACGTGTCTTCTTCGGTGAACTCCAATTATCGCCGGTGGCTGCGGTTTCGAACTGATGGACATAGGTAAGCCAAAGTACTGTGCATTCGAAGATAGGTGGTTTTATTACACCAGTTGCAGGAACACCATCTACCTTTATCATACCTGTACTGGCTACCTTCTCGATTTGCAATTATAGTTATTGCATCTGTTTCTGGATTTCCGTCACCTCATGTTGTACCTCACCATGTACGTCACCTCTAATTTGCATATTGTACATTTTGTTCTATGCGCTTCATATCTTCTTGATTTTTTTAATGCCTTCATTCAAGTCTTGTTTCATATCTTCTTGACTTGTCTTAAGTTCCTGTCTCATGTCCTCCAGGCTTATTTTTAGTTCTTATTTTATATTTTCATGATTTTTCTTAAAATCTTCTCTCTATTCTCTTTTCATATCATCTAAATTTTACGTCATACCTTCTTCGCTTGTGTGTGTATCATCATCTGATTTAAACTAGTTTGAAGTTGTTCTTCCATTTTTGCTTTTTGCTTCCTAGTTTTCACAATTATGGTAATTTTAATAGAATACCTGAGACATTTATTGAAGTCCAGTCGGTTTGATGGCGAACCAGTTATTTCCAGGTGGGTTCAAAGCTGTAAAATTTAATACTTTACTTAAATATTATACTGCTTGTAACTCATACAAACCAGGAGATTTGAATAGTTCAATGATAGTGAAAGTCGTCGAAATGATTGCGCGTGAGTGCAACAAGGAAGTGCGTTCACGCCTCCAGACGACAGTAACTACCTGGCTGACATGAGTATACCGGTTTCCTAGCGTTCGATGTTAGGCCTGGTAGTAAACATTCTCCTCACCTTAAGCATTGTTTGTCCGTGGATTTTACGCCTTTGACTGCTATATGGGATTGTTTTCGCCATGGCTTGCAAATTGTGTTTTGAGGTAATGATTATAACTCAGCTTACATTTGTTTTTTATTGCAGTTATAAATAGTTAAAAATACATATATGGAAATACCCCACTCCCACAGTGGTGTTGCCACTACGGGAGAGCGGAGACAAATGAATGTTAAGAGGTTAAGTAGTATTAAGTAAAATTAAACGGCTCCACACAGAGTAGACGCCGTAAAGGGGCATTCTCCTCAGAGGAAAGAAAGATAGTCATATGTCCACATATTACATACATTACTTATATTTATATTGTATCATAATACGTCATTCTACGACTCATTTTGTATTGGTAGGGTTGTATATCGACACATCATTTTTTTCATATCCAACACGTTATCATCATAATACGTTATAAAGCTATCTACATTTTATTTTCGTCCATCGTTCTATGTCGTATTATATCATACATTTTCTTAACTACTGCTGCGCATACGCAGAAAGAATATGCCCATCATACCTGTAGTTTCTAATCTTCGAAATTAATGGGTAATTTATTGTCTAGTGGTTTGTCGACCTCAGTATCATTTTTCTATCTTATATTAGTCATATCCCTAGTACTTGTTGATTTCTTTATGGTGCATTTGTGAAACCTTTTGGCTATTTATTCCACGTAGTCTCAGAAATAAGGTATTTGGATCATACCATGTATTTATTGAGTTCTTGTGTGTAGCAATTAGCTGAGGTTATACAACGCAGCCATTTATTTTGTATTCTCTGATTCCTTACTATTTGAGTCTGACTCATGAAACACCATATGACAAATCTAATAATTTGTCATATTATATATCTATTCTGAGGTGGTGGAACTGATCTAGGGCTCAACAAGACTTATAACTGTTGCGTGGCTACTTATGCTTTCCTAATAGCAATGGTAGTGTGGTACAATAAACTGGAATTTTGTGCTGTTTGTAAACTTCTTTGTAATTATTATTATCTTATATTCGGTGAGATTATTGTTAATCTTCCATTCATCCAAGAAAAGCAAGAGATAACCTGATTATCAATTCTTAAAAATATAGTTTGTAGTATTTTTAAAATAATTATAGTGAAACTACAATTAAATTATTATTAGCTAGATTACATCTTGTTATTTATTATTACGCACACAAGAGTATTCATAATTTCACAATAATTCATATAATAATATATTATGTAAAATGCTGATGATCATAATTCAATTTTCTATTGACAATTATCGCCAAAATGAACTTCGATTGACTCTGTTTAATAGGGTAGCAAAATGGCACTTTCTAAAAAGTCATTTTTAAACCAAAAAAAGAAGTTTAAATTATATGATGTATAACACCGTATTGTTATACAACAAAATAATTCAAAAAAAGGATTTATATTTCTCATTAAACCTTTAAAAGAGCATTTATATTTCTCATTAAACAGATTTAAGGCTTCACTGATTATGTAAGATTAAGGATTTATTTGCTTAAAATTTCAACAAAAGTATCACATTGAAAATTGTATTGCTAATTTTTTTTGGCAAAAGTAAATAATCCTGTAATTATATTGGTAGTTATTGGAAATGGTAATAAATAATTTTTAATTTTCAGATGTAGTAAAGCATAAAAACCTTGACCTCTAGTATTTCCCGTTTTCTGTATGTATGTAGAAGTACATTCATGTAAAAATTTCTTTTCTATTATATTGGTAAAAAATTCTTTGTGCTGGAATATTTTACAATAAAAGCCATTTAATGATTTTCTTCCTAAAATTACATAATCAAAATTGTTTTTAGTTCACAAATACCAAAATATTAAGACATCTAATATATATATATATATATATATATATATATATATATATATATATATATATATATATATATATATATATATATATATATATCAGCGATAAATAGACTCAAAAATAACAAAACCCCCAGGCCAGACCAGATACACGGAGAAGTTCTTAAATTAATTGACTCAGAACAAATAAAACTACTTACCACCTTCTTTAACAAAATTTACATGAACGGTCAAATACCAAAAGACTGGCTACTGTCGACATTCATCCCGATTCCCAAAAAAACGAACGCAACTAAGTGCTCCGATCATAGAATAATCAGCTTGATGAGCCACGCTTTAAAAGCTTTTCTGAACATCATTCAAGCACAAATATATAGAAAACTGGATGAAAACGTAAGTGACACGCAGTTTGGCTTCAGACAGGGACTTGGCACTAGAGAGGCCTTGTTTTCCATGCAGGTTCTGATTCAAAGAGCACGTGACATCAATCCCGACGTCTTTGCATACTTCATAGATTTTGAAAAGGCATTTGACAAAGTGCAGCACAGTAAACTGATTTCAATCCTACAAGAGACAGGAATCGACGACAGAGACAGAGAGATAATATCAAAGCTATATTCACAACAAAAGGCTATTGTACGAGTTGAGAATTAGATAACAGAAGAATTTAATATAAAGAGGAGTACGCCAGGGCTGTATACTGTCGCCACTTCTATTCAACGTATACTCAGAACATCTCTTTAAAGAAGCACTGGGCAACATAGAAGATGGAATTATTGTAAATGGAGAAGTAATAAACAACCTAAGATACGCGGATGATACCGTTCTTATAGCCGATACTGCAGAGGGACTTCAAAGAATTATCGACCGAATAGTGACAGCTTGCAACAGATATGGTATGAAGATAAACTGCAAGAAGACGCAAACGATTATTGTCAGTAAAAACGACGTCGGCAATATACAGTTTACTGCCAACAACGTAACTCTCACAATGGCCGAGACGATCACATATCTAGGCTGCACGGTGAATAAGGACTGGGACCACTCTCGAGAAATAAGAAGCCGAATCGAGAAAGCAAGAGGTACTTTTAATAAGCTGCGCAACATACTCTGCAACCTATCCCTCAATATACATACGCGGATCAGGATTTTGAAATGCTATGTACTCTCAACTCTTTTATATGGAGCAGAAGCCTGGACCCTTACCGATGCTTCATGTAAACGTATAGATGCATTTGAGATGTGGTGCTACCGCCGCATGCTTAGGGTTCCTTGGATACACCACGTATCAAACGAAAACATTTTACAACGTATCGGTGAAGAACTGGAATACCTTACAAATATCAAACGCAGAAACCTGGAGTACTTTGGACATATCATGCGGAATGAGAAATATCGCTTGCTCCAACTTATCCTGCAGGGGAAGATGGAAGGCCAGAAATCAGCTGGACGAAGACGAATATCATGGCTGCGCAACCTACGAACATGGACTGGAATGACATCAACAGGTCTGTTCAGAGCAGCAGTGAATAAAGTAATATGGACCAATGTGATAGCCAACATCCAAAGAGGATAGGCACTTTAAGAAGATATATATATATATATATATATATATATATATATATATATATATATATATATACATGTTAACTTCGACTTAGCCTAATCTGGATCCCGGAATTACACTGTTAGATTGTCTACTCTTGGTTCATATACGAATATACTATTCTATAAAAAACTGTAGCCAGTATAATATAAAATACTTTGTAAAAATTGTTCACCTGCCCTTGAGCTAAATGGTTTTAATTTTGAATGTAAAAAAAACATTATGAAATTGAACTTATAATTTTCATTATGCTAATATTTTGATAATCAAAATATGTCCTTAAGAAGTAAAATCATAATACGGATTACTAGGCATCCTTATTAATATTCAAAGATAAACAAAAGATCCCGACCAAGTACTTATAAAAAGACATCCAAAAACACTTTGTAGGATTAAATTGAAAACAAGCGCCTACTTTGTAAAACTTTTTTAACGTTGTTTGTGTAATTCGGTTACCAACTTAACATTTAAGTAGTCGTCAGGGGAAATAAGCTTAAGATTTATCTTAAAAAAGTTCGCATTCAATGCGATTTTTTTTATTAACTAGATAACTTAGTGGAAGTTCCCCTTTGACATTAAGGGTCCATGTACGTTTAAACGGGATAAAAGTAGAGTCATTATCTTGATTTTTTAAAGAACCTTACATTCGTTAAAATAATATATTTTAAAGAAAAAATATCAAAAGTTTATTAATTAATATCAGAAGAAACATTTTCCAGAATTATTATTTGAGAATTTTCAACTAAAAAAAAATCAAGCTTTCCATCTTATTAATTTTATTTTGAACATCGAGCTCCAATATTAACATTTGTATGTTTTTCTTGCAAAGAAAAGCTGCTAGGGTCCCCGAATTAATTATAAAATCATATATTTTACCTTCTGCTCTAGACCATTTAATAGTTTTTAATATCTGAAACTACTCTATTATCCAGTCAAATAATGGTCTTTGTTTAAACATTTGATAAGTTAGCTAAAAAGTCTCATAGAATTTCATGTACGCGAGACATTATATTCAAGGTCGCAAGAATCGTTTTTTTTTGTAAACATCTTGTTTTTTTTTTGCTTTTAAATAACACAGGTCTGCAACAGAAATGCTGTCTGGATGTTTTCAACTGATTTCTATGTATTTAGGTGTTCTGAGAACTAAAAAATACTCAAAAAATTCCAGAACGTCAAGTTATTTTGCAAAATGCACAATTTTATTATAAAAAAGAGGTTTTTTGGGCTAACTTGAAGTCGTAAATAAATAGGTACAATTTTATTTTGATTACTGTTTTTAAATGTCTACAGGCCATAACTATCATTACTTTATAAATAAAGAACGACCTGTGTGAGTTAAATTAACAAACATAAATATTTTGTAACCTGAACGTGCGCGCTCCGATAGTGTAGAAAATGGCGCGGTACAATTATGTGTTAACTCGTCATTGTTTTATAGATCTTGGTTCAATATAGTGCAATGTCGTCTGTGCGGAAGTGTGTGAATTCGTCTGACAGTTTCTGTTATATTTATAGCGAATATATGGTATTAAAGCAACAACTTAATATTACGGACTTTGTAAAAAAAGTATACTTCGCTTATTTTGGCTTAAAACTTGGAGATCAGGATAAAATTTGGACACCTCATAAAGTCTGCAAACGATGTGTTGAAGATCTTCGAAATTGGTTTAAGGGCAAGAAAAAAGCTTTCCGATATGCGATTCCTATGGTATGGCGAGAGCAAAAGAACCATAGTAATGATTGTTACTTTTGTTCGTGTAATGTGAAAGGGTATAATTCAAAACGGAAGCAGTCAATTTCATACCCCAATCTGCAATCAGCTATTCGTCCCATTCTTCATGAGACCGAAATACCAGTGACCAAGGCCCCTGCTACCTTGGAAGAGATTCCAAGTTCTGACGAAGATGATGCTGTACCTGAACCCGATGACAAGTCAAGTTTTGAATTTGAAGATGACAGCAGTCCGAAATTGTTTTCCCAGGGCGAGCTAAATGATTTGGTAAGAGACTTGAATCTTCCCAAAAACGCTGCTGAGTTGCTTGGATCATGGCTCAAAAGCAGGAACTTACTTTTGCCGGGAGTGTCTTCCTCCTGGTTTAGATATCGTGAGAAGCAGTTCACTTTCTACTTTGCCCAAGAGGACGAGTTGGTTTATTGTACCAAAATTGAAGGTTTGATGGATACGTTAAAGATCTCATACGATCCAGCACAGTGGCGTATTTTCATAGATTCTTCAAAAAGAAGCCTTAAAGCAGTTCTGCTTCACAATGGCGGTTTCTATGCTTCCATTCCTGTCGGTCATTCCGTACACCTCAAGGAAACCTACAAGAACCTGGAATTGGTTCTTTGCAAATTAAAATATAAAGACCACGGTTAGCAAGTGTGCAGTCACTTAAAAATCTTGGACATGTTGCTCGGACAACAATCTGGGTTTACCAAATTCCCTTGCTTTTTGTGTCTATGGGATAGTAGATACCGAGCAAATCACTGGACCAAAAAGTGTTGGTCTCCGACGGAGCTTAACGTTGGCGAAAAGAACGTCCTGCATGAAACTTTGGTGCCTCCTCATAAAGTTCTTCTACCACCACTTCACATAAAGCTGGGATTGATGAAGCAATTTATAAAGTCACTTCGAAGAGATGAAAATTGCTTCAAATACTTAATATCAAAGTTTCCAGGCCTCTCGGAGGCAGAGTTGAAGGAAGGTGTTTTCGTTGGACCAGGTATTAGACAGCTTACCGCTGATCCATAATTCATCACAACCATGACGGATCCTCAAAGAGAAGGATAGATTGCCTTTAAGAGGTCACAGAGAAATTTTTACGCAATAATAAAGACCCTAACTACAAACAAATCATCAAAAGAATGTTAAAAGCATTTCAAGCTTTAGGTTGCCTAATGAGTTTAAAAGTACATTTTCTTCATTCTCGCCTTGACTATTTTCCCGAAAATTTAGGAGATGTGAGTGAAGAGCAAGATGAACGATTTCACCAAGATATCAAGGAGATGGAAAAAAGATACCAAGGAAGATGGTGCGTCTCAATGTCGGCAGACCACTGTTGGACGCTTCAGAGAGACCTTCCAGTTGCTTCCTACAAGCGAAAATGTACCAAAAGGAGTCTCACTGGGAAAAAGAAATGTGTTAGTGCTTACTAATGAATGTATTTTAGATAAAACAATAAGTTTTGCTACGAAATTATAAATTTTAAAAAAAATTAATCTTTTATCTTTTATTTTAAGATGATAACTTGATTAACATAGATACCTACATTGTCAGAAAACGTGAAGTTCTAGGACAAAATGAAAGTCGTTTTCGGATTCAACACACCCAAAAACATAAGAATTACGCAAAAAACCAAAACAGCTCTCAATTTTTTTTTTTTGCAGACTTGTGTAACATTTAGAATTATGTAGGCACTAAATTCTCTACAAATTTGGTCTTAAGCAATGTTTTGTACAATTAGCAGTTCTTGAAATTGAGCGGAAAGAGTGGGAAGTACTTAGCCGTTTAGTATAACACTAGGTCAATGTTGAAATTCAATACGTTATACAGTATAATTATGAAGAAACCCTAGTTATTTACTAATTAACAAATGATATTTATAGATATTATTCATCAATAAGACATTATTTTATTAATATTTAGTTAAATACTTTTTAATTATATTTTTATTTATCAGTTTATCATTAATTAATTGTATATGTTAAGTTTAAATATGAGACGGATTTTTTCTGTTATTTTCATTATTAATAGCAAATATGCAGCTTAATATTCCTCTTGTTCGACATAGTCTTCCTCTTCTGGTCGCACAACGTGAATATCCATTTTATCATAATCATCCTCGTTGTTTATTAAATGCGTCTCTAAAGCTTCAAGAAGTTCAAGTTCATATTCACTTTCTTCATTAGTATCATTTGGATATGATAAAGCATTGAGGTATGTTTGTTCATTACATTGACCATAAACTGAGGATCATTCTAACCCTACTTTTCTACATCCACCACTTAAACCACAACCTTTGTTGAAATTGCAAAATATATTATTGAGCAGTTCTTCTGATACTGGCGATAATAATATTGTAGTCGGTTCAAGGATTTCATTGTGCAATACCCATCCCCCATTCCTGTGGCGCTAAATTATTCCCTAACTAAATTTGGATCTGGTGGTAGACACGATTGATATGCACTTGTAGGTGGAAGAGATGATAACCGCAACGGTTTGTTGAGTCTTGATTTGATGAATTGTGTATATCTAAAATTGTAAATACTGTAGTCTGATTTTAAAACATTGCCTAAAAGATACGTACTCCATTTTTAGATACTATTTCTAGCCAATAGTTTTCTTGCTAAAATACTTAAGCTGATTTATCCAAACGAGAATGTTTCTCGAACATTTTAATAATTGACAATTTTTCTTTTCTAAAAAAAGCATATATTGTGCCACATACACTGAAGGCATGCAAAATAAAATAAGTCTTTTAGAACAAAGATATTTGTCGAAGATTTTAGATGTATATATTTGAGTCTACACATTGCCCTGTACAAATTTTTTTAAGAAAATTTCTTGCTGATGTGATTAAGTACGTCCCATTAAAAAAACTAGCAAATCAATATAGTTCCCTTTTATGATGATAGTCTTTTGATGTTCAGATTTTGCAATGGCTATTTCGACGATAAGGATGTCAACATCATTTTGAGCTTGTTCTGTAGCGATGGTAACAGTTTTTAATTTCTCAATAAAGTTCGATAAAATCTTTTCTAGGCTGATTTACACCGATGGTGTTTCATTAAAACAAACTTCGTGAGATGTTGGAAAAGCAGCAGTTCTTCTCAGTTGTTCCACTACTTTAATGTTCTTATAATATTTTGAGTAACCGTCGAATACAACAATATTCGAGCCACAATGTGTTTGCAAATATTTGATGTATTTATTTAAAAAAATGGAGAAAGTTCAATCGACACGTTTTAAATTTACTGCATTAAACTCAAATCACTAGGGTTTCTTTCTAATTACAAAATTTTTGGCAAAAAATAACTTTATAAACCACACAATGTATTGGATTTCACAGTTGACCTAGCGTTATCGCTGAGCGCTTCCAATTCTTCGCGCTTCATCTCTAGAACAGTTCATTATATAAAATATTGCCTAGAACCAAATTTGTAGAGAAATTTATGATCAGCAACTTTTGTAATAACTCTAATGTCATTTAGAGCAAAGTGAACAAAATATTTACAAAAAAACGGGTTTCACCTTGAATATCTTATCTCACGTACACGAGATACCATGAGACTTTTGAGCTTACTTATAAAATATCATAACAAAGATTTATATAAATTTATAGCATAATTTTTTCATTTTGAGGTCTACTCCTTTTTTAACTTATATGACTGTACTATTAGGCCTCAAAAATATCTATGTCACTTCTGAAAAAAATTTATTAGCTTCCTTTTGGTGTATATAAGCAAGATAACCTGTAAAAAATTGTTTTAGGGCGCTCTAAACTCTATTATGGAGTTCTGAAGTTGTGATCTTTCACACCTCAATCATCTTGAATAATTTATGTTTTTCTTACTAAGAAGAGTGCCAGTGTCATCGAGTGTAGTATAAAATTAAATGTTTCACCTTCTGCTCTAGAGCATTTAATAACACGACGCAACAAATTTTAGTTTATTTGTTGTATCTTGTATGAAAAGTGACATTTTTGTTAATTTTGGGGCGCTGAATACCCAAATGACAATGAAATTAAAAACTTAGGTGCAATTTCCAAGAACAAGTTTTTTTTTAATTTACTTTTAACAAAATAATAAAAAATAGATACTTGTCGAGACACTAAATATCCAATATTTTTGTTTTTCTTTTGTGAATTGTTTCTCGAGCATCTCTAATAAGACTTTTACAGGAGTCGGCAAGCATGGAAACCTTCCACATTCCCTGGTACATTTTCTCCATTGTTGATATATCTTGATGAAAGCGTTCGCCGTGCTCATCACTTACAGCCCCGCAGTTGTCAGGAAATAAATCTAGATATGAGTAGGAAATGGATCTTTAGAGACACATTGCAACCCATTTTTTGATACGATCACAGCATATTTTCAACAAGAGTAATGAAATTATCAGCTTTTTTATTTCCGAAGAAATTAGTGACCACAAGGCGAACGCCATTCCAAGCATTTTTTTCAATATCTGATAGAGTACTATCAAAATGTTTGTCTTTCAGAATATTTCAAACCTGTGGCCAAACAAAAATACCTTCTTTAATTTTTACTTCACTTGGCCTTGGCAATTTCTGAAGCAGATACTGAAAAGCTGGCCCATTTGTATTCAGTGCCTTATCAAAATTTTTCATTAGGCCCAATTTGTTATGCAGTGGTGGCAACAAAATATTTTTGGGATCTACCAATGACATAAGTTGTACAATATATGTACATTCTTTTCATCTAGTTCTAATGAATGTAGAACGGACCGATTTTTACTTTTGTAGTGAAGTGTTTTTTCCAGACTGTCCCATTCACACAAAAAACAGCACAACTTGGTGTAGCCTAGCTGCAACCCAAGTAAAAGTGCAATCACCTTTAAGTTGTTTAGGTCTGAAAAGAAAAATCTCAAAAAAAAGGAAAAGGTTCCAAGCGAAATGGGCACAAAATGTGCTAAGATGTAATTTTTGACTTTGGATTCATTCATGGATATATATATATATATATATATATATATATATATATATATATATATATATATGTATATGTATATATATATATATATATATATATATGTATATATATATATATATATATATATATATATATATATATATATATATATATATATATATATGAAATAAAATGCAAACAGTAAATGCAAACTTCGTTCCATCATATCCTTTCCGTGTTTTTACTGTTTGCATTTTATTTCACTTATACACGAAGTTGTATATAGTTGTACGTTTGCTGAATGTGATTTCAGCACTACAACGGCATAATGTGGATGTATCCACTGCTATTGCAACTCGCACGGAGGAATCCGTGAAAGTCGTATAAACATATATACGCCATCCGACGGGAGGTCGGCGAAACCGCGTTCAGTATTTGCATGCTTCTTTTCCGATCTGTCCTTTGCACAGCCAGGTGCATGTCGGTACCCTGATGAGTCTAGTAGAGACGAAACATGTGCCTCTGCCGTATCACTGTGGCGGGGAGGGTAAGTTTTGACTTTCTTCTCGGTATGGTGGTACAGGTAGGCCATCATCTCGATGGTGGTGGAATTGGGTGGATTGTGTTCTGTAGCAATCGATTCAAACTGTGCAACCTCTAACACGGAAAGGATATGATGGAACGAAGTTTGCATTTACTGTTTGCATTTTATTTCACTTATACACGAAGTTGCATATAGTTGTACGTTTGCTGAATGTGATTTCAGCACTACAACGGCATAATGTGGATGTATCCACTGCTATTGCAACTCGCACGGAGGAATCCGTGAAAGCCGTATAAACATATATATATATATATATATATATATATATATATATATATATATATATATATATATATATATATATATATATATATAGAGGAGAGTGACCAAATATGGAATACGCATAATTTGCACAAACGTTTTAAATAAAAAACTTTTTGTAGTAATTATTAACAATCATATATTTGCGCTTTATTTTGTAATAAGTTTTAGTTACATTGATTACTTTTAAGTAAGAATTAAAAAAACTAAATAAAGATTAAGGTACCTAAATATGGAATAGGTACCCCAAATATGGAATACTATAAAAACCATCAAAAACTATCCTTAACTTACATGAGACTCTTTGGAAACTTTGGTATAACATCGCAATCATTATGTGCCCAGAGACCACACATGAGGCACTTGACCCATGTTTCCCAATGAGTATCATTCGAAAAAAGCTTGCCACAGAAAATATACTCCAAATCTTCAAAGTCTGGAGCTGTATTTCTTATCAAAGCATCGGGCTCACTGTCGGTATCAAACAACATCATCTCCTCATCATCTGAATCTGACATAGGCTTAATCTTTTCATTTTGGCTTTTTTCCTTTTGATTTCTTCTCGTTCTGTTTTTGATCCTTGTTCTTTGCCAATTTATTTTCTTTTTCTTCTTTCTTCTTGCTTTTTTCTATGAGCTCATTCTTGTAAGGTGAAGATGTGATGACTGCTGCAACAGATGCTTTTCTTCCTCTATTAGAGGGTTTCCTTTTTTTGTTTGATACTGGACTGATGTCATATGGAGACACTAATCCTAAACTACTGCGAGAAAGTCCGGATGTTGAGGGTACAGGTTCAATATTTGTATCTTGTCTGGGTGTGGAAGCTTTAGTTAAAGGCACACAGTCATCAGGTGTTCCAAAATTGGCCATCGATTGTCCTAAAAGTTGGGGACTTGATGTCATTGGTGTAACGTTGACTGTGCAACCATCTTTAACTGCGTCTTGTTGCGCAGCAAGATAGTCGACCGCGGTAAATGTATTTTAATTCAACGGCCATAGTCCTATTACACGAAATCCATTTGCTACACTCTCACCTGTTTGCACTTTTAAATAAGCCCTGCCAAATAGCTCAACAACATCATAAGGGCTTAGTGGTCTATTATTGTCTTTGATCCATGTATGAGAAGGTAAAGATACAATGTTTACATTATTTTTTCTAGCAATCTCTGTCACGTCGATGTTACGAGTGTGAGAACAATGACCATCTAAGATCAGTAATACCTTTGATTCTGGAGTAGGGTTCGTATGTTTGAAAAAATGTTTGAACCAGTCAGTGAATATGTTCATTTGTATCCATCCTGATGGATGTGCAATGCCAACAGCGCCTGGGGGACTGCCTCTCATTAGCTGATCACTCATATTCTTGCGAGGGAATATAATAAACGGAGGCACAAAATGACCAGTGGCGTTCATAGCAACAACAATTGTCGTTAATGAACACCTTTCAGCTGAGGTAAGTGAAGCTATCTGCCGTTTCCCTTTATGACCAACCACTTGGGGTATCTTGCTCTGTACTACGGTAAGCCCAGATTCGTCCACATTGTATATGCGGTTTGGCCCATTGTTTTCTTGAGCATAGATGTCTTCAAGGAGATCAAAGAATGAGTCTACCTTTTCCTTGCTGAATCCAAATGCTCTAGCAAAAGATGTACCAGTTGGTCTTCTCACTGATAGCTTGTCCTTATGGCGTTTAAGAAATACCTTAAGCCATCTTTTTCCAGCCATTCCCGTGTCACCAAATGAATTTTCCAACTGATTACGTCTTGCCAACATATATGCCATTCTTCGAACATCATTTCTCGTCAAGCCATGAAATTTGCTCTCCATCGTCAAAATGTAGTCTACCAAAAGATCTTCAAGGGTTGTCCCTAAAACAGTTTTCCTGCCAAGTGTAGTAGCTGCGCCTTTTTCTGGGGGTAATTCGTTTTTCTGGCATAATCGAAACAAGATAGATCTCGGCACATCAAAGTGTATTGCAGCTCTCAAATAACCCATTTTTTTCTCTCTTACCAATTTAATAGCTTCCGCCATATGCTCTGAATTCCATTCTTTTCGCTTCTTTTTGAGTTGACGCCAGCCATTCTGTTGAAACATGAAAAATTTACTTTCAATTTATATTTAACAAAATCATCAAGTCAGCTCATACTTAAGAGACCCAATTATGGAATACTCCATAATTGGATACTATGATCCGTCCATATTTGGATTTTCCAACGACTTCACACTGACCTACAACAGAACAACTAAAATATCTCTAGAAGTTATAAAAACAATACTATGTGCACTTTTTGTACGAAAAATACGTATTTTTTACATACCTTAGAAAATTGTGCGGACGCGACAAAACAAAATACTGCGACACTGACGAAAGGGCTCGCTCGACTGACATGTTACAACTTTTACGCGCGAATGGGGATAGAAAGAAAGAGACAAACAATGTTTGTTGCGTGTGTGAGTTTCGGTTTAGAGAATTGCCGGTATTCCATATTAGGGATACTATCCCATATTTGGTCAATTTCCTCTATGTATATATGTACACATTTTTCCGGCACAGCTTAATATTTTAGGTACATATTTGACTTACAAATGATCTCCAGATAATAGTTGACCCCTTAAGTTACACTATTAGAAACGAAGTTCCCCCAACTTCCAATCTCTGAAATAAAAACTATGGATTCTATTTTTCAAGAATTAATCGAACTTGAATTGACTCAAAGGTCATCATAAAATGGTCCGTTCAACTTTCTATAACTTTTTGCCTAAACATTTTTTCTATATAGTTATTAAAAATTCATTATAACAAATTTTCAGGGCAATGTTGCAAATTATTTTATACTTTTTAATACGTTTTATAAACATGATTTATTATTTTTTTCATTGAAATAATTATTTTCCGCTTTTTAGCCTTTAGTTCAAAATCGCTTGCAAAATTTGTACCGAACAGACAAATAAACAAATAGACAGAGAATAAAGCGAGTTATTAAATAAAAAAACATAGTAAAAGCTTGCTAATTTATCTATTAACAGGATTAAATAATCTCCACATTTTGCAAAATCGAAATCAATTTGTCGAGTAACTTTTAAAACTTCCTATAATAAAAGTGAGGAATATCTTTCAGTGGTAATTTGCTCGAACAAGTTATATAAGGATTTGACGACGTTCATAATCCTTGAGATGTGTCATTTAACGCTACTCTTGTAGAAAATTTTCCGAAATATTTCTTGCTATATTAAGAACAGTATCGTTCTTTAATCAATTAAATACTTTATAAAAATATTTTCGAATATAACGAGTCAGTTTCTTGCAAGAAAACTTTTATTCTAAGATTCCTGAACGTCTTCGCAAGGAGATTTTATTATATAAGTTAAATATTCAATGATCTATAAGCCACATATTAATGTTTTATAAATAAATATGGAGATCCTATACCATCATTAGAGCTTTACCAAAATTTAGCAATTTTTGAATATATTCTAAATGCTTTACAACCTATTTCATAGTCTCTATAAATTTTAATCAAAATTCTGTATAGCTTTTTATTAAACATTTACTGACATTGGCGATTTCATATCTTGTAATGGCATTGCACTCGGTGTTTAGACAATTAACTTTTCTTCAAAAGACTTTAATTTAGAGGCAATATTGAATTATATTTAAATCTGTTGACGTAACGTTACATAAATAACGCCTTTATATAGAGCTTGTAGCACACCATTTACCATATTTCCATCAATCACGGTCTTCAAAAGGCTATGTTTAATTTAAATTTTTTCCAGCCCCGCCTACACGTGTAAATTTTGTTTAATCCCACTTTATTCTTTATTATTCGAAATTTCTTTTAAGTAATGAAGAGCAACTTTATGCTACTTTTGAAAAGATGGAGTAAGGAAAACATGGATATTTTTAACATTTTCTTTAAAATATTAGTTGGGTAACTTTTTTGTTAAATATTCAAGCCTATATTGATTTAAATAAGTCACCTGCAGATGATTGTAATGATCACTAATTTGTTATTGTTATTAGGAAATACATGACGGAAAATGTTAATGATTAATGAATTGGCTTATTTAACAAATATATTGCAATTGACTATTATTTCCCAGGGTGATTTTTGAGCGCTCATTTCTTTCAAATGTATCAATTCAACGGATCTAAAAAAATACGTGTGTGATACGCAAACAAGAATCTTGGTTATAAATGGAGGCCATTTTGCATTAACTTTCACTTTCTGCTCTTCGATTCAAATGAAGAACTAAAAATTTCTATATCTATTTTTTAAATCATTCTTTGAGATTTGGGACTTGAAAATCGTTCAAATTATACCGATAATTGTGTTGAGTTTCATCAAAGGAATTCTGTTAAAACACAATAACAATATCGGATAAGATCCATTAATTACAATTTAATAAAGTAATCTTGCTTAGATTTTCGATTTATTAAAATTTAAGTTCAAAATTGATCCTTAGCACCGAATAAATTTAACATCTAATTTGAATAGTATACTGTTTTGAATCTCACTAAGTCATAAGTTGACTGTTTTAGGCTATTGCTAAGTTTAATATTGGGTTTTAAGGTCAATTGTTGCTATATGTTTATGATTATTAATTAATTTCTCTTGAAATTTTCTTGATTTTCGATAACTGTTGCCTTGTAAATGCTTAATTATTCATTTTATATCAATAGGTATTAATATTGAGAGTACCTTTGCAACTTGGTATATATTTATAGTGAATTATACTTATTTGCTCTCTGAACGTATCATGATTTATTGAATGATTAATTTATCTTTTATATTTTAAAGTATTTCTGAATTATATTGAATCTCTTGGCCCCATTTTGGGCTTAAGATTGAATAAAATATCATCGTGATATGTCTGTTGCCTCGTTCACTTTTAGTTGGAATCCAGTATATTTTAAATTAAGATAACATTCAGAAAATGTTCAGCAAGAAGTTCATTTATTTTAATTTAATCGAAAAGTTAATGCCGAAATATGTATCCTGGCTTTTCACAGAATATTTCGGTGAATATTAAGATTAGGCTTTAATTATATTTTCATTTATTATTTTTGCCTTTCAACTTAATTAAAATTGTGCTTATTTTTGCTAGGTTACATTATGTGTTGGTTAATGTAATTAAGTAATTAATTATTTGTACAGTAAATCTTTTGTTTTAATTACTACTGATTGTTTATTTGTTCAGCGCCAGTAGTGTGCGTTGGTTAATTCTTATTTGACTTTTTTAGTGAACTTATTGGAGCTCGAATCTTACTATACTATATCCAGCTTACGCTAGAGCGACACATTTATATTTCAATTAAAATTTTATTAGTACTATTTATATCATATGCTCACTTGCATTTATATTTTGTGTATTTGCTTGGTAAAGTTGAAAGCTAGTTTCTAACAAGATCGCGGAAGGATTGTGCATTCGACCTAGCTACAGATGCAGTGGCGCCCTGAAGAACTCACGCTTACTCTACGGTATAGGGGTTAGCTCGGCATTTTTTGCTCACTGGTGCTGCTACTAGCCTTGAACGGTACTCTGGTGATTTTGCTTTAGAGTTATTAATTAACTTTTTCCTTCTCACTTAATTGTGAGGTTTTGCCTTTAAATGCCACTGTAGCATGCACACATCTAAGTGATTATTTTGCGAATTTTTACTTCTTAGTATTTTGTTATTTTCGTTTGATCTGAGGAACCAAATCTTTAGAAATCGATAGTAAAGAATGTGTAATTGTGGTTACTTACATTATTAGTACTGAGTTAATCGCATAATTATTATCTTCATTTGGCGCTCCGATATGATATACGTGCTTTGTGTGGCCTTACTTAAAATCAACATATGGATATAAAGCAATAGTACATTATTTTAATGGTCTCCGTTTCGCATTATGTTTGGCGACATACATTTATTTTAAGCCTGAAATAAATTATATGCTGCCATTTTCACTTTATACCTCACTACGTTATATGTAATTTATGAAGCTGTATGCAGAGTTGGACTACAAAACTAAAAAATCATTTCTCGAAACAATGGCAAATCATTCTAAAATTTGATCAAATTACTGTAAAGGAATTTAAATTAATATTCTTAAATCTAGAATATAAATCTGAAATCTTACTAAAAAGAACTTTGAATTAATTAAATTATAAAAAGTCATAAAAATAGTAATAGTTTAAGTAGCTCTGAATTTTGATTGCATTGCTATTCCGTTATTTATCCTTTATAATGGTTAATACTTGGTTGACGAAGAAATTACGCATATCGCGTATTCTGAATAAACCATCTTAACCGAGGGTATGAAATTGCATAGTTTTTATTTTATTATTAAACTGAGAATAAACAAGTCAATAAGAATATGGAAGCATTTTTATATAATAAGCTGTGTACATTAGACAACATTTCAAAGTTTGAAAAATTAATATCCTAATATACATGGATATCCACTATGGTGATCCGCCCCATGAAAACGTACGCCGTTATTGTAGGGTGTACAACAAAGCGCAAACACATTCTTCAACTTGACAAAGTGCAGAGAATGGCTCGTGTGGGAACACTGAGTGCGATGAGGACTGCTCCCACCAGGGCTCTTGAAGTCCTGGTGAACCTGCCTCCTCTTCACTTATACATAGAGAACAAGCCCTGAAGATTGTTTATCCTCTCAGATGCCTAGGACATCTTGGAATTAAAACGGCCAGCTACTTAGGTGTCTGGAAAAGCGCGGTGGAGAAGTGCCCATAATTCCCCATGCGGACAGATAACATGACGTCGCTTTTAAAACTCAACCTCTCCCTGGAGATATTTCTACCAAGTAGAGAGGATTGGGAGGGAGAACAAAATCTTCCGAAAAATGGATCCTGGTGGTATACTGATGGATCTCGACAAGATGAAAGAGCCGGAGCCGGAGTATTCGGCAGGAACAGAGGAGTCAGAGAGTACTACCCTCTCGGACAATGTGCGACAATCTTTACAGCAGAAATTTATGCTATTTTGCAGTGTGCCCATCTCTGTGAGAGGGATATAGACAGGAATAGGGTAATAAATATATGCTCCGACAGTAAGGCTACGACTGGTGTCTGAGTGCAAGGAATACTCAATAGTATGACAATGACTGGCTGCACAGTCGGACTCGTATGGGTCCCGGGTCACTCGGGCATACACGGGAATGAGGAAGCAGACTGTCTGACAAAGTTGGGTTCGGCAACCGAGCCGTATCGACCCCGACCAATACTACCTGTCCCAATTGCTATTGACAAAAGGGGATTACAATCGTTACTGAAAAACAAATTTATTGAATCTTGTAGGGGAGCTCCTGGAATGAGGTGCACTAAGGAACATATAACTAGGCCTAGCGCACGTCGTACTAAGGAGCTTCTCTCCTTGGGAAGGAAAGAGCAGCGAATTGCGTTGGGATTGTTGACAGGACATTGTCACCTCAGGGACCATCTTCATAGAATCGGTGTCGAAGACGACCTGACGTACAGATGGTGTTTCGAGGAGGATGAAACTGTTGACCATATCCTCAGAGAATGCCCAGCACTCAACGGACTGAGACAGAGATATTTCGGAGATACAATTTTATTACCAGAAGCAGTTAGGAAAGTTCAACTAACGAGGCTGCTTGGACTGGCAAAAGCAATCGGCCTCGAATAACCTGCAGTGATGGTGGGATATAAAGGGTCCAATGGAGGCCTAGACATCGATGATCTAGTATCACCACCCCTTTCTCATTCATTCATTCATTCATTCATCCTAATGTACATATGTTGAAAATAGTTGAATTGTGATTAATAACCAGTTCACCATTCCGTTGCAATTTTAGATATCATCTGGACATTTTACATAATTTATTACAGTCTTTTAGAGTTTGCTTTTGCTGTGGACCTAATCTTCCCTAAATATCACCTTTGTATGGCATATTACAACTGGTTATTTTAGACATGATATCTTTATTAACAAAAAACATTTTTATTGACATAGCTAAATGGCTTAAGCACTGCCTTCAGGAAAGATTTACTCATCCCAGTTACACTTAGATATCATAAGGATCGAGCTCTGTGGGAGCCCATTTCTCATTGTCGGATCCTAGGTGATGTTATGGCCCTGCGCATTTCCCATAAACTTCCGGACAATTTCAGCGGTCCCAAGTCACACTGCCTAATACAGGTGTTCGCTAAGGCTCAAGCTTTTGGTATTAAACAGTTGTTGATAGAATTATGGGGGTTGTTCAGATCCTACTTATATCCCACTCTCTGGGCCTCGGTATTTGGTGATCTCCTCATTATGCTGGTTTTTATGAGAAAGCAGTTAAATTCTTTTTTAATTTTTTAGGCAACAAATATCGGTCGGTTTGGATTGGCAGAGAGTCGGCTTGTCTAATGATGAACAGTGGCGTGCGTCAGGGCTAGGGTTTGTCTCCTCTGTTCTATGCCATCTATAGTTCTATCCTTCTACAAATTTGTTCTGCTCAGTACTATGCAGACAACATGCAGATATATTTCTCATTTAATAAAGCTGATGCTGTTCAAGTATGTAAAACTATAGTAGAGAATTAAATTTGTTCAGCAAGCTGTCATTGAGACACTCCCTTATATTAAATCCTAAAAAATATAGTATAATGGTCCTCAGCCGTATGGTAGATGTAAAATATTTAAAAAGATGAATTAATGTAGAAATAGATAATACAGTTTTGCCAATAAAAGAAAATTCCTAATTTAGGTGTTATTTTTGAGAGTTCTCTGAGATTTAATGTCCATGTATCTAACTGTAAACGAGGGCTTTTGTAAAATCATATCAAATCATAATCGCCATTTTTTGTCACCACCTATGAAGACCTTATTATATGACTATTTGGGGATTTCTGTGTTTAACCATGGGGTCATTATTTATGGTAAATGTCTTATTGCTATGGATAAATATAGCTTGCGCAGAATTATTGCTTAAGACTTATTCATGGATTGAAAAAATACCAATATATTTCACATAAACTGGTAGAGCCCGGCTGACTCATATTCATAATATTAATATTAAATTTAGAGGTACGGTACCGTATCATCGAACTACAATATTTGAGCGTAGCTTTTCATATAATATTGCTAAATTTTACAATTCTTAGCCAGATAAATTAAAGGGGCTTCACAATCTACCTTTAAAATAAATTATATTAAATTTATAATGAATAAACGCTGATCTTTTCTTCTGTATTTATTTTCTTTTTTCTGTTTTTTTGTATAACTATTTTTTATTTTATTTCCGTTAACTTCTTTGCCTAACACGATCCATATAATTAGTATAAAGTAACAAAAATTTCAATAACTCCTAGGTTGAGTATGATTAAGGAGGCATTCAAGAATGGTTCATCTGAACTTCGCATTTTTCTAAGTATTGTAATTTTTTTTAATTAGACTCATTCAATATGTAGATAAATATTTAGAAATAAAGACACTTATTATTTTCATGTATCTCAAGTACTCAAATATTAATGAACACATATATATTTTTTCCTTTGTTTGGTTTTGCAGTTAATGCATACAGGTACTACATAACTCAATAGAATTAAGTATATAAATAGCCATCCAATAATCGTACATTACATTGAATTCACACTAAGGAGCAAAGCAGAAGGATCTCGAAAAAGAAAGAAAACCTATTCGACATGAATATAGAGACACGAACAGGCATTTTACACCTCAAAGGTCTTTCTGATCGATTTGATAACAGAATAACATAAGAGTGTCTGGTTATAGAAGGAGCGAATCCCTACAACTTTAACTCAAACATTCTTTTATTTAAAATAAAAACGTGCAAAATTTTATTTTTGCATTTTATTTGAGTAGGATATCTGTATTTATGAACAAAATGCTGCAAAAATTAAAAAACCACTTACCTTATATGAAACAAGAATATATAAAAATAGAAAATATAATCCAAATTATGCAAAATATATCCTTAGTTAGTAGAAGCTTTTTCCGCTCAAAATATTTTCTTACAATAGGAAAGCTAGTAAACTTTTGTTAAATATTTGATTAATAATACTGTTTATCTTTCCACACCCCCCGTTATGACTTGGACTTATCACTATATAAACCGATATATCCTACTAATTTGTTAAATACTTGATTAATACTGTTTATCTTTCCAAAACATCTGGTGATTTAGACTTATCAGTATATAAAACCATAGATCATACTAACTTGTTAATTATTTGATTAATAATACTGTTTATCTTTCCAAACCGTCCTGTAATTTGGATTTATCAGTACATAAAATGATAAATCTTACTATTTTGTTAGATATTTGAATAATAATACTGTTTACCTTTCCACACCGTCCTGTAATTTGGACTTATCAATATATAAGACGATAGATTTTACTAATTTATTAAATATTTGATTAATATTCATGTTTATCTTTCCACACCGTCCTGTGATTTAGACTTATCACTATGTAAACCGATAAATCCTGCTAATTTGTTAAATATTTGATTAATAATACTTAGTTTTTACTTTTTTGGGTTTCGGTCATATTATTAAACTAAAACCTGATATCCCTAAAGACGAACAAACAAATGTCATTTACAAGATCAATTGCTTAGATTGCAACCAAACATATGTCGGTCAAACCAAACAGTATTTAAAAAATAGAATACAAAATCACAAATACAGCATTAGACATCACAATAACGATAATAAAACCGCCTTAGCCAAACATGCAATTGATAACATGCATAACATCGATTTTAACAACGTGGAGATTTTAGACAAAGAAATTAATTACAAAAAAAGAACAATTAAAGAAATGATCCACATTAAAAGAACACCCGGTACAATGAATTTCAGAACGGACACAAATGACCTGAGTAATGTATATACGAATCTAATAGGGCAATAAAATTGCAGATGGTCCAGAAACTTTCAAACCCTTTAGTAGTACTCCGTCAAAAGCACAACAAACCAGATGTGAAAAAAAAATGCATCAAAAAATAATAGTTTTTTATATTTTTATTTATATTAAATAAGAAGTGTTTAATTATATTGTATTAAAGTAGTAAAATAGTTAAATGTAAGTTTTTCAAGTGAACCACCTGTTAACATTAGGTAAGAAAGTAAAATTTTCAGTTTTTATAGCATAAATTTACATATTCCTTTTCATACTTACAGTAATTCTCTGAAGATGGTTTAATCAATAAAATAAACCGAAACGTCAGAAAAAACATGTGTTAATTCTTTTATAAAGAATAATATGACCGAAACCCAAAAAAGTAAAAACTAATTAAAACTACACGGTCAACAAATAGAAACAAAATTAATAATACCGTTTATCTTTCTACACCCCTCGTTATGTGACTTGGACTTATCACTATATAAACCGATATATCCTACTAATTTCTTAAATATTTGATTAAAACTATTTATCTTTCAACATCATCCTGTGATTTAGACTTATCAGTATATAAAATGATAGATCTTACTAATTTTTTACATAGTTGATTAATAATACTATTTATATTTAATATAGTTGAGTAATGACGGAACGTATTATGGCAGTTACACAAAATGGAATCAAAGCTATCAGGTGTAAAAATTGTAATTTGTCATATTCGGCGAGTTCTTTGTGATACCTTGTAGTTAGGGGGGGGGGACACCGGAAACATTCCCATTTCTAATGTAAAAGGCAGGGTCTGGTCTATTTTTCTGAATTTGAAGCTCTTGGAGAGGGAGGGGGGAGGATGCCAACAGCATACACATTCCTAGTATAAGAGGCAAAATCGGGTCTATTTTCCTGAACTCAAAGCTCTTGGGGGACAGCTATCGCAAGAAAAACAAGTTGTCAAAGGGGGGGAGTGGCAGCAGCATACACATTCCTAATATAAAAGGCAGAATCGGTTCTATTTTCCTGAACTCAAACCTCCAATGTATCTATTCCAGTACCGCAGATAACTGAGGATTGTCGTAAATCTAATTATATTTATTTACATTTAAATATTATAAGCTCTCATAAATTTAATGCAACAATAAAATTTCTGATAGTTCAATTTAATTTCTATCAGTGAGCAAAGTACACTTTACAGTGTGTCCTTAGTGATTTATCTTGTTTGCGCTTGTTTTTATATATTATTTGAGATTAGTGAGATACCCAAAAGATATGACTTCCACATCTATATTTATTCCAAAATCGTTAAACCAAGGAATTTTTTCCTCAACGAAAAACGTCGTTGGATGAAGAGATGAAAACTGCAATAAAGGAGTTGTACATACATTTTATGATGAAAGCAGATCCCAACCTTCGACAAAATTCTAACTAAAACCAATGAATATCGGGATTTACCTGAAATTAAAAGAACTGAGCTCTGGAAATTGCTCAGAGGACATAATTTTTGTTGGGGAAAACCAGATAGGAAATCTGTTCTTATAGATCGTCCGGAAACGTTAGAGAAGGAAATATCTCTCTCAAGGAAAAGGCAGTGTTGCTAGAAATAACAAAACTTACAAAATTAGTAATTTAACTGAATTTTTGAAAGATTTTTTTGAATAAAGTTACTGCGAAAAATTGGGAAAAATCCATATAATAAAAGAATAAAAGAAAATGTGGAAACTCGACCTCATGATCGGTGAGATAGAGGAACCAATTATAATTAATTTGAGCGAAGATAGCTTCACTGATTTTGATTACGAATTAGATACGTAATGTTTACCAATGTAAACACAATTTAATATTTAAATTTTTGTTTTTGTTGTATTTTATTGTTTAATGTTGTTTACATATATTTTTATATATTTTTATTTTAGTGTGACCCACTATTTAATTTTATATATATATATATATATATATATATATATATATATATATATATATATATATATATATATATATATATATATATATATATATATATAAATATATATATATATATATATATATATATATATATATAATATATATATATATATATATATATATATATATATATATATATTTAATTCCAATTAGCAGTAATTATTTTATTATTGTATTTGCGTCTTTTTCGTAAAGGTGTAGAATTAACATGTTTATTTTTTTTTTTTTTTTGGCTATCGGATTTCCATAGAATAAAATAAATTAAATTACGATGTCAGTGCAATAGAAATAAAAATAAGTTGGTCTAATTTTAATTGTAACATATAAAAATTAATTACATTTGAATCCCTTTTTAGTCTTTAATTATAATTCTGCAGATGGTTTAAAAACTAAATAAATAAACTGAAACGTCAAATATCTTAAAAATTAATGATAAAATGACCGATAGCACCAAAAAAAATTTAATATTATACGGACGAATTTATAACTTAGAATTCTTTGAGAGAATAAGGCTACATTTTATTCTGAATGTGCCCAAAATGGTTTCTATGCCAAAATTAAAAATACTAAAAATATGTTTTGTGTTAAATATGTACAATTATCTATATTTTGTAATGTATGTGAATTATTAAGAAGTCATAAGAAATAAAATAATATTATAAAAATTTTTTGTTTTAAGTTTATTACCAAAATAATATTCTATGCCATAAATACTACTAAATAAACCGTCTTCCGACGTCTATGACGAGAGTTAAAATCCTTTTTAACACTTCACATGACAAATATATGTGCCTAACAGATTTTGTCAAAGATACCGGACTAAAGAACACAGGTATTTTACGAAAAAAAAAGGTAAAAAATGATTTATTACTCTCCCTAGTTCTTAAATAAACTATAGTTTAGGAGGCAAAATCGGGTCTATTTTTCTGAATTCAAGGCTGTTGGGGGGGGAGGCGATCGCCCCCACCGCCCCCCCTTGGGTCCGCGCCTACTTGTAGTGTCGATAAAAGCACTAGATAAAAGCGAGGAATTGTTGTAAACCCAATCTTGTTTTAATTATATTTGATACAAATACACAAGATTTTTTTATTTAAAAGCATGGTAATAACTAAACAGTGTAATATGTTTTACCTATCATGAAAAGTAACGAAGACCCAAATTAATACAACAATATAATTAAACGTATTTTAGCTTGTTGGTAATTTTCCCAGCTAATATCTGTTACCAAATGACCTGTCGTGTGGCCTTATTAAACTGAACATAAATCGAATTAGCCTATCAATCTGACTAATATCCTGAACGTATTATAGTTAACCAAGCAAAATTACTAATCGTATTTTAGAACATTTGGGAAAACTCAAGTTAAAATGACACTACAAGGAAATTTGATTAACTACCAAATTGAGTAATTAAAATACGGTTACACACAATATATATATATATATATATATATATATATATATATATATATATATATATATATATATATATATATATATATACAATATTGCATATTTTATTTTTAGGTTTTTTATATTGATATGTTTTGTGCTAGAGTGTTATACTTATATTGATCGACATTAATTTTCATATTCAAGCCTTGCAATAGATTTAAAGAGGAACTAATGAAATAGCTTGATTTTATTTATAAAATTTATTTGGAAAGAAGAAGAATGACAACATTATAACCATTTTTTAATACATCAAACAGTTTAGTATTTAGTATTTCCTTCTCTAGCTCTAGCAATAGCCTGCATCCTCCTGGGCATGCTCCGCATAAGGTCTTTGACCATTTCTTGCGGAATTCGATTCCATTCTTCCTGTAAAGCAATTTTTAATCCTGCAATAGGGTTAGGTGCTGGATTTCGTGCCCATATACGTCGCTCTATGGGATTTATATTAGGATTCATTGGTGACCAATCTAGAGTCAAAATCCCAACAGCGTCGAGACACTGAACTACTGTTCTTTCGGCATATGAACGGGAATTATCAAGCATTAGAACGAATTCGTCGTACCCAATGAAGCCGGCATAAGGTAAAACCTGCTATGTTATGTATGTACCAGTCAGCATTCATTCTTAAATTCACGACAATAAGTTCAGTATGACTCTCCCAATTAATGCCACCCCATAGCATAATGGAACCGCCAACAAAGCTAACTATTTGTTCAAGATTACATTTTGCAAAACGTTCTCCAGACCTTCTGTATACTTGACCACGTCCATCTGGCTTCCATAATTGTATCCTGGTTTCATCTGTGAAAAGAATTTTTCCCCATTAGTCTTCGTTCCAGTTAGCATGAGCTCTTGCAAATTATAACCGTTCAGTTTTATTACGTGGGAAAAGCCAAGAAATTCTGGCAGGACGTTTTGGATTTAAACGGCCTGTTTAAGTCTTCTTATTACTGTTTTGGCACTTACATTACCTTGTCTTGTGATACATAATTCATTTTTGAGGTGCGGAGCTCTAGGTGTGGGATTTTTCAGATTGAATTCTCAAATATTGGTCATCTCTTGACGTTGTACATCTTTTTCGTCCTTGACCTTTTGTTTTCTCCAGTTTCCTTGTATCATTTTACTATACGAGAAAGAGTTGGTTAATGGATGCGGTCTCTCCGCGTAATATCTTCTTGTCTGCAATCTTCATTGGCTAATGTAAGAATTTTGACACATACTAAATCACTTAAATGTGACATCTTAGCAAGAAAACTACAGAATCGAAAAATAAAGCAATGGAAATGTCATTTTGACAGCGGCAAACAAAATTGCAACAATTGTTAATCGCCAAGGCATCCTATGCAAGATTTGTAATTTGTGATATTATTGCTTCTTCCGCTCTAAAGGCTATATCTAAGTATTATTTCATCTATAATATATTGCAATAAAAGTAAAAAACCATAGCATAATAAATTTAACAATAAAAATACATAAAGATTTAAAGGAAAAGAAATATATATAAAAAAATTCTTAAAAATAAAATATGAAATATGTCTGTCTGTTAGTGTATACATATTTATCAGAATGGAGATTAAAATACGCAAATCTTCATAGAGACGAAAGAAAATGTTTTAAAAGCGAAATAGTAGTAGTATTAATTAACGACATATCAACTCATGGGATTTTTTAGTAAAAGCGAAATAATGTTAAAGATTCAATTAAGCAAAGCAAGTATACAAAACTTACAAAAAAGAAATAATTCAAAAAGTTTATAATAATACAGAACTTGAAAAATATCTTCATTGGGATATTCGTGCCTGTTTGGTGGAACAAAGGAATTCAAAATTTGTTTCGATGTCTAAAAGTTTATCTTACTCGTAGATCAGGTTATGCATTTAACCTGTTTTTGTACTTATCTTTCAGGCAAGTGTATGTTGAAAATCTTTTTTCACATGGATATGTTGTACAGAAGGGCAATAAAACGTTAATGGCTTTTCCGTCTAAACAGCATCCTTATTTCTTATACTGAGCCCAAAAATCAATTAAAGGGTGATCTTTAAAAACAGTTTTTGGGGAATTGTCAGAGAATACGTCAATAAGTTTTACTTTTTCCAATAAAGTTAAGAAGTATCCGAAGTTACATCTCCTTGAAAAGGCTTATCCACTTGTTCGACTAGGTATAATAGATTTATTACAAAAATAGTTCTTGAACGTTAATTGAAGTTATTTGAGATGTGCAGTAATATCCCCTTTAATATTTTTGTTAAGTTGAATTTCATTTTCTAATAAAATTATGTTGAAAGAACCAATACAGTCGTACTTATTCACCTGCTGACATTTAATCCAAAGGTAGAACTTCTTTAGCATTTTTGCCATTCTAGCATGCACATGGAAAATGGTGATACCTGGATTTGTAAAGAAAGGTTTAAATTATTTGATTTAGAAAAGAATGTCTGCTAATTATGAAAGTTTTTGCAGCCAAAGAATATCACATACACAAAAAGACAAATGAAATGGATGGTCAAAAAATGCTTAAACTTAAGATTTCAGTTGAAACAAGCAGGTCAAAACCTTGTTACGAGAAAACCATCTACCTTCTGAATCAAGTAGTAAAGGAACGTGGAAGCTTCCAAAGTCCTCACGAAGTGCACGAGATAGATGAGAGTTTGTATCACGCAATTTTATAAAATTTACTCTGCAGGAATGCGCTTACTTATATGCCAGTACTCGTCTATGAATACAACAATGAGTTCACTCAATATTTCGTTGATTTTCTTTACTTGCATCACTAGACTAGAAAATTCTTGGAACATTGATTTTGCACCATCAGTGAGTCTTAGAAAAAAGACCATTTTATTTCATTTTTTTCAAAATAGTCATTCATTATATCGAAAATTGCTACACGTGCAATTTAGGTTTTGAGTGGTTTTGCAAATAATATATCTTTTTTAGTAGAATTCTTAAAGATATATCTAACAAAGACAAGCAATACTGCAGCGTTTGCTACATCGACCGACTCATCAAGCTGAATAGCGAAATAATTCATTTTTATTCTTCGCAATTTCCACTTCATTTGCCAAATTATTAATTCTCCGCGACACTGTGTTGTTTGATAAAGGAACAAGGTCAATTTTCTCGCTTGTTTCACCACACCACAACATACACTTCGTGATGTCTTTGGCACACGGTTCAATCAAATTTTCTGCCACCTTATGTGTTTGTCCAGATCATGCAATTCTATAGCTACCTCGAAATGATGCCGGTTATTTTACTATCTTCGTTTAAATTTGTTAGAAAATAAGACACACTAGACTTTTCATTACTTACCAATTTTCTTTTAAAACACTCAACTGGTTTATCCTTGCGATCCGGATGTCTTATTTTAAGATATCTAAGAAGAAGAAATGATTTAAACTTACTGTTGACTAGGATCTCATTACAGATTACACAGAGCGGTTTAGGTTTTGACTCTTCCGCTGTAAAATGAAAACCCATTTGTAATATTTTCGTTCCGTTCCTTTTTTCTCACTCTATTCGCCTATTTCTTCTTTGCTTTCAGTCTGACTAAACGGTAGCTCACTACAACTGACACCCTGTGTTGGATCCAAATCAGGGACTGAAGAAGGGAAAGCAATTGATTGCTCGTCCAGCTTTTCGTCAGTCTTGATAAATCTACCCTTTTTTAACCAACGATCCATTACACATTTACGTAGCAATAATAATTTACTTTCACGTTTAAAGTGCGCACATGCGATTTGTTTAGCTTAGGTATTTGTAATTTATTTACACAAGAAGAAATCACTAAACTGGCTTACACTACTAATATCTATGTACACACTTTGCATTAACTACTAACTGATCTTTTTGAAATCACTCGAGGTTCTTAACCTCATCGTACAATTCAGTTCGACTCTGCTCTTCCTTATATGAGACTGCGGTGTTTTTATATCGGTAGACGTTATTCTCGTTCTTTCATACGCATTCGAGAAAGTCTTGGTTTCCAAAATAGAGGTTGCCAGATCATTTATTGAATATACTCGCATCGCCAGCAGCGTAGCGACTCGTCACGTTACAATTTGTTGCTTGTTGCAATGGTTCATATAAAATTCCGCCATCACAGTACCTTTTCGCAAACCACCGCTTAGGAATCACCGTTCTATAATAATTATGTATCAGTTTTATAAATTTATGAGAATCACTGTTAATTCATCAAGAGTTGCTATGAAAAAATCATAAACTGTCATAAGTAAGACGTTATTCTTTATTGGAAGCAATTATTCGGCTATCGTCAGCCGTGGTAAACTTATGCTCATGGGACAAGACACGATTTTCTCATCGACTACCGCTAAAATTCACTAGAGAAACCAACATGAAAAGTAAGACACGATTTAACATCCATAGACCCTAACTAGGGAGTCTGTAATGACGTCATATCCAGGGACGGATGCAGTCTCTCTTTTTTTTTTTTTGGGGGGGGGAGGGGGTGAAATCAAAATAATACAGGCAAGCGGAAGCAAGTTGTCAACGAGGGGAGGGACACCAGCAACATTCCCATTTCTAGTGTAAAAGGCAGGGTTGAGTCTATTTTTATGAATTTGAAACTCTTGGAGAGGGGAGGCGATCACATGAAAAAGCAAGTTGTCGACAGGGGGGAGGATGCGAGCAGCATACACATTCTTAGTCTAAGAGGCAGAATCGGTTCCATTTTCCTGAATTCAAAGCTCTTGAGGGGGTACTCTATTCAAGAAATAGAGAGAGTAATAAAACTGTTACCGAAACCTCCAACATATCCGCTCCAGTGCCGCAGGTAACTGAGGACTACCGTAAATATAATTATATTTAATTATATTTAAATATTATTATCTTTTATAAATTTCCAGCAACAATAAAATTTCTGATAGTTCAATTTAATTTCTGTCAGCAAAGTACACCTTACAGTGTGTCCTTAGTGATTTATCTTGTTTGTGTTTGTTTTTATATATTATTTGAGATTAGTGAAATACCCAAAAGATATGGCTTCCACATCTATATTTATTCCAAAATAGTTAAATCAGGGCATTTTTTCCTCAACGAAAAACTGATTATAATGAAAGTTTATTATGCCTTAAGATATCAATATCTAGATAATAATGTTAAAAGCTCTGTTGAGATGTGTCCCAACATGACAAGAATTGGAAAATCTACTATATACCGAATACTGAAAGAGAAAAAAACGACTGAAATTGTTAGTACTCCCAAGCTACATTCAATCACAGGCAGACGAAAAACCTCGTTGGAAGAAGAGATGTAAACTGCAATAAAAGGAGTTGTACATACATTTTATTATGAGAAGCAGATCCCAACCGTCGACAAAATTCTAACTAAAATCAATGAAGATTGGGATTTACCTGAAATTATAATAACTGAACTCTGGAAATTGTTCAGGGAACTTAATTTTTGCTGGGAAAAACCAGATAGGAAATCTGTTCTTATAGATCGTCCGAAAAATGTCCGTTGGAGAAGGAAATATCTCTCTCAAGTAAAAGGCAGAATTACTACACAACTTACAAAAATAGTATTTTAACTGAACTTTTGAAGAATTTGAATAAAGTTACTGAAAAATGAAAAATGTATGTGTCTAACAAATTTTGCCAAAGAGACCGAAGTAAAGAACATAGGTAGTTTGAGAAGAAAAAAAAAAGGTAAAAAATGTTTTATTACTCTCTCCAGTTCTTGAATAAACTATAGTATAAGAGGCAAAATCGGGTTTATTTTCCTGAACTCAAAGCTCTTGGGGGGGATCGCCCCCCCCCCTTGGATCCGAGTCTGGTCATATCATATCTGTGCAGCAAGCATATTTGCCATTACAGCACCCAGTATGCAAACTGGGAGCGAAACATAGATCATGTGAGCTAAGCATAAATTTTCTTATTCCCACTTAGCACCTAAACGAGTGAAAAGGTTTTGGTGCACGAATGTAAAGATAAATATCATCAGAATATAAGGGACAGTCTCTAAACAAAATATGACGGATGCTAACGCCATTTTTCACAATATGAAAGATATTTTAAGAGTCAATCTAAGCATGTTTTTAATTTTAACTTACCCGAAAAAGTAATCTTCATATAAGTTTTTCATATTGACCAACTAATTTCAATAATATCTTCCAAGTAAAAATGTGGCTAATCTTATGTCGGATTTCATTTCAATTAGCTTATCTTCTCTACAGATCTACAATTATTGTAGAAATTATTTTTAACCTAACCTCAAAATTTTCCGAGAACAACGTAAAAAACCTTTTTTTTCGGTTTTTTGTTTCTTTCTTCCACAAAAATGCTTTGATTAAGCTCAAACTTAGAGAGAGTGTACCTTTTAATATCCCAAATAAGCTGTATTTTTCTGTACAAAAATATTTAATCGTTATGGTTTTATTTAACTTTAAAAAAAAAATTAAATTTTCAATCGCATTTCCTCTTAAAAATAATTGTCCAACAAGGTACAGACGCGGCACTTTTTTGTTTTTACTTTTGCTTCCAATAGATGAATATATATATATATATATATATATATATATATATATATATATATATATATATATATAGTATAGTGGAAAAATTGCCGAAATTCGAAAAACCCTAAAAAATGGCTTTTTCGACATGCGTTTTTCGATTATTGTCAATGATTTATTATTATTTATTTAAATTTAAATTTATTTATATTATTGTTGTAATTTTATAATATCATTATTTATTACAAACAATGAGCAAATTAATTATAAATTAGTCACATCACTCAACTGCGTTTAAATTATTAAAGGAATAAAAAAGTGTATTGTTGACTCCTATGCCTTCTACCATAACAATAAAAGTGCGGCATATAAATGACCCCATTTTGATAATATTCATATATTTACTTTTAATTTTAATCGTTGATAACTTTTAAATTGTTTTTTTAGATTGTTAATTCCTTATTATTAAACAAAACTAAAAAAATTTTAGCAATAATAAAAAACTACTTTTGGCATATATTAATTTACTCAATTTAAATTGTTGCATATTGAATGTTCTGTTTGATATTCAAATTATTTATGTAAAAATAGTTGGAGCTGCAGAGGAAGTATTGAAGCAGATTTAGTTCTGAACAAAAGGATGCAGAATGGCAAGAACATAATTGCATGTTGCAATAAACTTGGTTATTATTGCCATTATTTTTCTTACAATACATGCACTAAGAAAACCAATTACATTTTAAAGTTAATAAGAAAATTGATAATTTTAATATAATACTAATTATTTACATTGAGTAAGCATACAATTCTCACACATTATGCAAAAATTTTTTTTATATATCATAATCGCCGAGTTTATTATCGTCAGGTCTCGCTCTCTTTGCAGAAAGTGGTGGTTCTTCTTCATCTTATTCCACACAACTGACACGTTTTCCAAGAAATTTGGAAATATCATCAACTGTTTAAACATTACTGGACTCCATTTTTTCTGAGTCACTATAGTCAATTGAAATTCTTTGAGCTTCTGCACTTCTACAATTTTCTAAATTGTAACAACTTGAACATAAATTGGTACATTTTAGACCATATTTCCTAGAGTTACATCTTGCAGCAGCACAACCTTTTTCATATCTGCAATAAACTGTTTTAAGGAGATTATCGGGTATCAACTGATCTTCAGTAATATTCGACTGTATGATTCCTCCCACTGATTTTTTCCAGTCCTAATCCGCAGAGATAATTTTATTTACAGGGCATGTTTGAAATTGATAATATGCCCTAAAACAATATTGTTTGGCTGTCCCTGATGTTGGTGGTAATTTGTCCAATTTAAAGGTTGATTTGATCGTTGCTGTTGGATACATGTGAAACCGCAAATCATGAAGTGATACATTTTTTTTACTGCCAATCCATGCTATTAATTTACAATCACTTCAGCGATCAACCCCTTGCTTGCGTCTTTTTTGCAAAGAAATGTCAGCCAAGGCAGCCAAATCGCTATTTTCCAGGAGTGTTTTTATAGTCCTTACTTTTTCTTTTCCTGTAAAATCTGAGGTAGTGTCGCAGCCAGTGCAACAATGCAAAAATGCCAAATATTTTCGTTGTGTTAGATCTTTGAAGCTATCAGAAGCGTAGTAAGAATCGGGAATGTTACCCATGGATGGTCTGTCATTCAATTCATTTAAAAGCACAAGCAAATCAATGTCTTGTCCAACAACTATCACAGTTTTATTATCAACGGCGAATTCAATTACTGTATTTTTATTAGGGTATCGGGATCTTCTGTTGCCTATTTATATGTGAATCCTGTTGTTTCAAATTCTTGTGTTAATATTTATATTAATTTAATTTTATTACTTTCATTAGGTAAGAATTTTTCTTCCAGATATGATATATTTCTCTATTATACTGCTTTAAACTAAAAATAATCTTAACCGTATAGCCGCTGCTCGCTCCATGCTCCGAAAGGAACTGAGACCCCTCTACTAGTAGAAGTCGGTCCGTTCTCCTCTTTTGCTTACAAGAGCCTTGTATTGGTCAGCTTTCATTATATTCCAGTATGTTCCAAAACTTTCTAGAACATTACAAAATTCTAGAATATTAACAGTACTTTCGAACCTTTCACTTTTGAATATTGGAGTCAACCAATTAAAGAACTGTCTTTCAGTGGGGGAGGGAAGAGATAACAGCTGTAAGAGCCAGGATTACCAGCATTACTCGGAATAATAAGGAAAAATTTTGAATTAAAATATTTAAACCAATAAATATAAATGAGGTCACTAATAACTGGAACATTTATTATTATGGAATATATAACATCGGAATTGAAAAATTGACAAAGAAACAATTTCGCTTCGGCCAAGCTACTTTTTTTTGTTTATTTGATAATTTAAATATTGTAAATTTATAGTATTTTTACTCATTGTTTGGAGTAAATATTGATGTTATAAAATTATAAAAATTTTGATAAATAATAACAAATTATTGACAATAATCGTAAAACGCATATCGAAAAGAATCATTTTTTCGGTTTGCGTTTTACTATATTATTGTTTTCCATTCGTTGAAAGTAGAAGTAAAAACAAGAAAAGCGAGCCTAGTCCAAACTCTGTTGGACAATTAATTTTAAGAGGAAATGCGATTGAAAATTTTACTTTTTTATTAATGTTAAATAAAACAGCAACGGTTGAATAATTTTTACACAAAACAAATACAACTTATTTTGGGCATCGAAAGGTACACTCTCTCCAAGTTTGAACTTAATCGACTCATTTTTGTGAAAGAAAAAAACCAAAAACCGAAAAAACGGTTTTTTGCATTTTTCTCGAAAAATTTTGGGGTGAGAGTAAAAATGGTTTCAACAAAAGTTGTAGATCTTTTTATTACCTACAACTTTTGTATTTATTGTATTTGTATTATTCATTTTTTCAATAAGACGCATAGTTTATCCGGAAATCGCAAAAAAATATTTTTCATCCATAAAAATCATCCCCAATTTACTCCCGTGGGTTGTCGGTGGTTCGGATTATTTTTCCTTTATTAGTTATGATATTACTTAGAATATTCCGTCATATCAGTTTGCTGAAATGAATTTTTTTTTCTTACCCCCTGCTTGACAGCTACGTGGCCTGGCTTATTAGCTCAGCATAAACCTAGAAAGTAATATTCTCTAATTTCACAAAAGTTTAAAACACTGATTCTTACTATATACTAATCATCGTATTATAGAGGTCATAAGACCTAAAAGTATTTATATGTCTATAATTGTTACATAAACTGGCAGTTTATTCACAACGTTGCTGATAAGTTCTTTTATCTAACTTTTACATTAGCTTTTGAAAGTTTAATATTTACCATTTATGATAACAAAAAAATCATTTTTACAAAATTTACATAATAAAAAACAGCATAATAAAAATTCTGTAGAAATCTTTATCGTACCCAAGGATTTTTAAATAAAAATTTAAATCCGATTTAGCACTTGTCGCTCCTGTTTTTAAAATCAGCATATCCCGAAGGGATACAAGCGAAAAATTAAACTGAAAGCGTATCTGTCAATAAAATATTAAATTATTCAAATCTACATAACACGAGTAGATGTAGAACATTATCGATTTTAAGAAGATTAAATTACGTCTTTTAGCAGATTTGTTTTCAGATTTTATCTCTCTTTTTTTATTATTGTTATAATTTCGTCTGGAGCAAATAAAATGCTTTTGGAAATTCGTCTAAAATATGTAAAAAATAAGCATAAATAAATTTGTTTTCTTTTCTTCCGGAATACAAATTTTTATTTTTATAAATTTAGCAGAACGGTTTACGCACATCCTCCAGAGAACACTCCCTCGTCCTAGATAAAGTCAAAAATCAAAAGAATTTAGCTCTGTCGATCTCTTTGCTTGTTATCGGCTTCTAGGTTATGGTCTGCATCATTTTTAACAACCTTTCATACGCTCATAATACTGGACTCATGTTATCCGTGAGGGCAGTTGAAAAACGTAACTAAAAAAATGTGACGTAATGAAAACTTTTTAATCAAAATGATTCACACTAAGTAGTCAAATACAAAAATATGAATTTGGTTTATAATATGTAAAAAAGGAAATGTTTCCCTTCCGGCATAAATAAATCATTTCAATTTAAAAACAATGTTGAAAAATAAACTTTCAATGGCAGAGGGGCAAAAAGAAAACATTCATAAAAAATTTCTTTGGGAACAAAGAATAAAAGCGCCTCGTTTACAATAAAGGATACAATTTTTCTTCTAACAACTTTTCGTTTTTCTTTGGAGAAAAGATACAATGGAAAATTTAAATATACCAACTAATTTGTTCAGTGTTAAGATATATAAAATTTATTTATTATATTATCTAAATTATTAAAAATTGAAGGTTTCTAAAGCGATCTGCTTTTTCAGACAGGTTTTCTTAATTTGGTAAAAGATATAATGATGAAAAGAAACTACTTCAAACTCAGTGAAAATATATTTTTTGAATAGTAGAATAAAAGTTTCTATGGGCACAGAGCTCAAAAACCCATAGTTTTTGAGATATATGCCCTTGAAATTACGATTAGGATTTTGATGAACCACTAGAATGGAGACCCTCGTAAAATCTCGAAACCCAAGGGTTCTGGAGAAAACCTTAGACACAAAAGCTATAAACTTTTTTTGGCTGTTTTAGTAACCTTGAGTTTCACCTTGACATCGAACTTTAAAGTTATTTCTTGGTCAAGGTCAATCACTATAATGCAATATATTTGTTTGATTACATGTACAGGGTGAGTCAACGATTGGATGAAGTAGGTTTGTGCCTTTTCGGTGAAATTAACAAAGAAACTATATTTATTGTTTAATACAGTTTATTTTTACGCAGATTTTAAAAATATTTAGGACTCTACAGGGTGAGCCAAAAAACTATGACAGCATAAAGTTGTATTTTTTTAAATAGAACACCCTATATACGAATCATATTTTCTATTTAGCTTATAATTTTAAATCTTTTTTATTAAGGGTTTACTATAACAAAACTTTATAGTTTCTGAGATAATTAAGTTTAAAGAAAAAAAGTCACATTTTCAAGCATCAATTCAATCCTAAATAACGTTTTCAATTTTGTGACAAATATATTCAAATTTGGAATTTAGCAAGGCCAAGAACAAGTTAACATAATTTTTACCTTAAATTTGCAATAAAAGCTACAGGGTGTTGAACACATCGGCTCAAATTTGAACAAGTTTAAATGAATAAATATCTTTTTTTTTTAAATGATACACCCTGTATATTTTCATGTTATTTAATAGAGTAATAAAAACCCTAAAAGTTTTGTTCAATATATCCTATACCTATTTATAATAGTTTTTGAGATATTTCAGTTTTTCTTATTTTCCATACTTTTTTACAGAAATAGTCTTCATTATCATACTAGTCATGGCAAAAACAATGTAAAAGAACATTTTTCTGTGTGTCAAATTTATAACCGCAATCATTTCTTTTGGTTTTTATGTAGTGTAGTTTGGTTTTTTTTGCATTCATCTTATATTGTAAAATGAATTTTCCAAAGAATGAGTTAATAGATATGATTTATACAATAGGAGAGGCTCAAAAAAATTGCCTTCTTGCTCAAAGAATTTACAAAATGAAGTATCCTGATCGACGCCAGCCTAATACCCATACTTTTCAAAACTTAATGCAAAGATTTGATTCTTCTGGTACTCTTGATTATCCAAAACGTAAAGTGGTCAACAAACCAGTAACTAATGAAGAAAAAGAACTACAAATATTGTTAAATGTTCAGGAAAATCCTTATATTGGTAGCCGTCAGTTAGCAGCATTATGTGAAACATCACAATCCACCGCTAATCGTACTACCAAAAAATATAGTTATCATCCATATCACATGGAATTACACCAAGAATTGCATGGACAGGATTTTGAAAGTCGTGTAAACTTTTGTCGTACAATAAATGCGGAGATTCAATTAAATCCAAATTTATTATGCAAGGTAATGTTTAGTGATGAAGCTACTTTTAGAAGTAACGGTGCCGTAAATAGACGCAACATGCATTATTATGCCACCGAAAACCCATTTTGGATTAGAGAGGTGCAACATCAAAACCACTGGTCATTAAATGTTCGGTGTGGTATTCATCATAATCGAATTATTGGACCCCACTTTTTTAATGAACCACTAAATGGCCATAGTTACCTGAACTTTCTACAAGAAGAACTACCCCAACTGCTTCAAGGTCTCGATAGGGATGAGCTCGACAGTATGTGGTTCCAGCACGATGGTGCGCCTCCGCATTACCATCGTGAAGTTCGTGCGTTTTTGGACCAACGATATCCGCAAAAATAGATTGGACGTGGGGGTTTCATTGAGTGGCCACCAAGGTCTTGCGACATCACCCCATTAGATTTCTTCCTATGGGGTTATATTAAAAATAAGGTGTATGTTAATCTACCAACAACAGTGGAAGATATGCGAAACAGGATTAGGGATACCTGTAGAACAATAACGCCACTAATTTTGTCCAGGGTCCGAGAAAATCTGCAAAAAAGACTAAATTTGTGCATTGCACAAGAGGGTCGTTTATTCGAACACTTATTAAAAAGAAATAATTAATCTCAGTATTTAATAGGTAATTTTTTTGTTTCAATTTAGTATAAAAGTAAATATGTATTTGCTTTGTCGTTATTGTTGTGTTAATTTTTTCACATTATGTTTAATTAAACTATTGCCGTTGTAATATAACGAATAATGTATTTCATCATATTTAACCACATTCTGTTTGTTTCTGTAGTTTCTTTTTATTATTTTACATGGCTACTATGATAATGAAGACTATTTCTGTAAAAAAGTATGGAAAATAAGAAAAACTGAAAAATCTCAAGAACTATTATAAATAGGTATAGGATATATTGAACAAAACTTTTAAGGTTTTTATTACTCTATTAAATAACATGAAAATATACAGGGTGTACCATTTAAAAAAAAAGATATTTATTCATTTAAACTTGTTCAAATTTGAGCCGATGTGTTCAACACCCTGTAGCTTTTATTGCAAATTTTAGGTAAAAATTATGTTAACTTGTTCTTGGTCTTGCTAAATTCCAAATTTGAATATATTTGTCACAAAATTGAAAACGTTATTTAGGATTGAATTGATGCTTGAAAATGTGACTTTTTTTCTTTAAACTTAATTATCTCAGAAACTATAAAGTTTTGTTATAGTAAACCCTTAATAAAAAAGATTTAAAATTATAAGCTAAATCGAAAATACGATTCGTATATAGGGTGTTCTATTTAAAAAAATACAACTTTATGCTGTCCTAGTTTTTTGGCTCACCCTGTAGAGTCCTAAATATTTTTAAAATCTGCGTAAAAATAAACTGTATCAAACAATAAATATAGTTTCTTTGTTAATTTCACCGAAAAGGCACAAACCTACTTCATCCAATCGTTGACTCACCCTGTACAAAAAACTCGTATAATAACTGTTTTTTCAATTCACAGGAAACAAAAAGTTAAATACCTCCAAAACCACTAAAGAGAGTTAATAGTTTTTTTACAGAGTTGTAAGGACGTGAGACAGGTACCAGAGGGAATCGGTGAGATTCAGGGGAATGCACGTTTGGCTTTTAAGGCATAATAATCTCTTTTTTTATCCTTCATGAGCTCGTCTTGAAGCCGGATACACTGCGGCCGGTATATGCCTATTAATTTACAGACACTCTGTAAACTTAACCTCCTGACCCAACTTGCACAAGTTCGCTATGCAATAATAATCTTTAGTTACGATTTCAGATTTATTAGAGGCGTATAGCCAGAGTTAGAAAAATAGTTTTTGATTTTGAGTTTTCATTTATCTTCGGGAAAGTTAAGGAAAAATTCTCTTTTATTCTACCTGGGGATAGGACGACTTTAGGACTATTTGTTTAATAATTTTAAATAGCTGTCTTTTTACATTTTTATTCTTTTCTAAAAATATATTATAGAAACCTATGTAAACGTATTATCTTCGAAATTGGATTTATTACATTTTTATTTAAATAGCATTTTATATCGAGCTAATTTTAAGTTACTTATTGTAAATAATTTAGTATTTATTTATTCTCTGTTAATTGACTTAAGTGTTTCATTTAATTTATTTAAAACCTTCGCGCGATTAAACCAACATCCAAAATCAGAAGCCAGATCTAACCAGTTAAATAGCAGCTTTTTCTGAGTCCTGAAGTGTTTAGCACTTAAACTTCAAGAGCTAAGAGGAACGACCAAACTTCTAGAGTGCATTTGTCATAATAAGATTTTTTTATGAGTTTATGGAATAGCTACTAATATGGGACAGCAGCGAATCGTGAGCAAAACAGCCATATGCAACTAAAATATGACGTTTACAGGATTCTACGATCAAATACCATCACAAAGGAAGTAAAAGATTATTACAGTTTGTAAAAATAAAAGTTTAAGCTTCAATGCAATAACATTTAAATCAGCATTTTCTGAATGACTCTCTAACTCAAAATTATACAAACTCCAGAGAATTCACAGAGAGGGTCTGGGTACGGCAGCTCTTATTGCGGCTTTTGCATAAGGTCCAGGGGGACTACACTAAACTTTTACCAATCCTCACAGCAAATTCCCGCTATTGACCTCAACCATACATACATAAGCCACACAGGGATAGTTTCACTACTGTATTGGATTCTTTAAAGTTTCCATAGAATAAGTAAAGCAGTCTAAGGGATACTTGTGTCTTTAAATGACGCTAAGTATACATTTTTCTCACATATACTTGTACGTAAACGTAGTGTTAGCAAATCGGTTTAAAAATTTTTGCTACAAAAATAAGAAATTATACATAATTTATTTCTTAAAGCTCAAAAATATTTATTTACATTCATTTTTAAAGTAAATAATTTACCTTGTAATTTTCTTGGATATTATGAGAAAAAATTATAATATAAAAGTTTCTGAGAACTTCTCGACATTTAAATTAAAAACGGATTTCAGCTTCAAAGAAACAAATTTAAAGGTCGCAACTTCTGGATTAAAAAGTACTCCCGAAATTTAATTTGGTTTTACGAATTTAAATTCTACTAAACTTTATCTCTTTTAAGTTTTTTGATAGAAAGTTAACTCTATTGTTCAAATATTTTAATGCTTTAAAGTTAGTCCTCTATTTGAAAGAAGTAAAGGTGTAGTTTTCGATTAAAGATGTATCAGTAATTACGATCATTTGGCGAATCAACGTACAGTTTAAGGTGAGCTTCGAACAACGGTTCGCGCCACTTAATCAATTCCGTAATTCATCCCTTTTTGAGGCCCACCTTTCTATGTGGATTCCAACTCTTAGCTAGTTTTTATTACCTACTGACTCTGTGACTTTCCACTCACGGCCCGGCCAAAAAGTCTGACCTGACTTCAAAACCACCCACGTTAGCGCCACCCAACGTCATAATCTTTAAGCTACTGCCTAGAATGGATTTACAAAATATTTTTTTTAAATAGCTCAATTTATTCGAAGATTTTTAATGCAAAATAACTTAAAACTTCGTAATACTTGATTTGTACTGAAACTGTTTAAGTTAACTAATTAGTGTTTTTGTAATAGATTGTGAATATATAACTTTTTTTAAATATCAGATCCATTGCGGTAATTTAAAAATTTTATTAGGGTAATTGGTATATTTATTTTTTTTTCCCAAAAAGTAAAAAGAAGAAATATACACAAGTTTATTTTCTGCAAATACAACTTTGGTTCTTTCTTCATACGCATATCAACCATCTAATGATCTCGTCAGTGGAGTTGAACGAGACTATTAGGTGATGTGATCGAAATGCGTATTTGCAGCAAATAACCTTATACATTTTCTTCTTTTAACTGCTTTGGAAAAGGAGAGTAAACGAAACTATTTAAACACGGCAGCAAATAGCTTTATTTTTTTTTTACTGAAATCTTAATTGTTAAGTTTCACACTACTCCGGTGAATGTATAAATGTCGTTTGACCATTGATATTTTTCAGTCTGATAAAGAATAAACTTTTCCACCAATATATATCAAAAAAACAATAGATTCCATAAATTAACCTAAAATTTGTTATATGTCAATACCAATGCATCACATTCTGGAATATTCGTTTCAATTGATTAAAAACAAGTGAGGCATAGTTGAAGTGTAGCATTTACGCCTTTAAGAGAGTCTTACCTTTCGTTATATATGTTCGAAGTAAGTATATTATTATTATACATTCAAATAAGATACCGAACTTTTTAAGTAAAAATGCTTAACTTTCTGTCAGATATTCTCACGGATGTGATATGTAATCAAAGGTTTTCGGGCATCGCGTGTATGTGCTGAGTCCCTCTCAGGACTGTAAGGCAGCTGACGTTTCGGTGAAATCTCATTCACTATTTTCAAAGCTCACTGTATGGCGTCTATGAGCGAACTGACGCCCGCGACTCGGGTGGTATCGATCCCGTGTGTACGTCGGACGCGTTCGTTTTCCGAATGGTTCTGGCCAATCAGGTTTCGAGACCTGCTGCGCGTCATCGGCCCTGTTGCCAGTATTTGGGATTGGGTTGCCGAGTTGTAATCTATTTCGTTACTAAGTGGTACTGGTTGATGTTTTATAAGCATATTTTTCCAAGTATTAAACATTCTCTGGCTATCATCTCTGCTATTTAAGTTGTTAGGCCACTTTGCAATTTCAATGGCTTCCCTTAAACCTCTTGTAGACTGGTTTTCACATCTCGATAGCATTTTTGTTCCCGAGAAATGTATCTTATCTCCTATGTTTAACCAGTGTTGGGCCAGAGCAGAAGAAGTTGTTTTTTGCTTGACAGCGTTGATATGTTCGTCTCTTCTGGCGCTTATTTTACGGTTGGTTTGGCCTACGTAAGATGAGCTGCATTTTCCACATGGAATTTCGTACACTCCCTGGTTTTGTAGAAGGATTCTTTCTATAGGTATTGGCAAGAGATCTTTTACTTTACGATCTGTGGTGAAAATGGTTTCAATGGTGTGTCTCCTGGGAATTTTTGCGATCTTGTCTGTGGTGCCTCTTACATAAGGAACAAAAGCTTTGCAGCTAATCTCTTGGTTTTTGCGATTTTTTGGGGCCAAGTGTTTGTTTTTTAGAGGCTTGTCTATATGTTCTTTATTATAACCGTTTTTTGTTAGGACGTCTTGCAGTATGTTCATCTCTTTATTGTAATTTTCTTGATCTGTAAGGGACTGCGATCGAAAATCAAGAGATTTCACTACTGCCAACAATTGGGCGGGGTGGTGATGTAAATCGGCGTTGAGGTATCTGTTGGTGTGAGTGGAAAATTCCAGACGTCATAGTTTACCTCTGCTGGGTCATTCAATATACAGGGTGTTCTCAAAGTTAAGTAATTTATTTTCACAGCTTGTAGAATTCGTAAAGAGAAATCTATTTACCAAAAATCGTTTAAATTAAAGTTGGCAAATAAAGAAATTAATAACAAATAATCTAAAAAGTTTTAAAACTGTAATACAAACCTTATTTCATGATATTTTGAAATACTGGAATGAAAAAATTTTGTTTTTTACTGATAAAGGATATGCCTATTTTTTATATGTAATTGTTACATAGTTTTGAGTTCGATTTTCAATTTGACCAGTGCTAAATAGTTCGTACAGTAGTGCGTTATTTTATTTTTTATTTGTGGATGTTTTGTGTAATGGCACACTTTTATGGAAACAATGAACTAGTGGACGCAATATTAACTTACGGAGAGTGTTAACACACTGCAACCGCAGCATGTCGTTTGTTACGCGGGGAGATGTCCTTTACGAAACCATCCGTCTCCGTGGATATTTGTAAATTTGGTTTAAGACTTCGCGACACCGAGTATTTAAAGAAACAACAAGGTGGTCATGCTGAAAGACTTCCTCCACGCGAAATGGTGGAGATTGATGAAAATATTTTAGACATTTTTTAAAACGACCGAACAGCGAGCACTAAGTCCATAGCAGGTGAAGTAGATGTTGTTCTTAGTAAAGTGTGGAAAAGTTTACGACAAAAACAACTTTATCAATACCATTATCAACGGATACAAGAGTTGCAACCAAAAAATTATCCTAAAAGAGTTATACAGGGTGATTCAAAAATCGATCACGAAACTTAAGGGGGTGATTCTACTTGACAAAATAAGGGTAGAGCTTCATATAATTTTTTTTCAAAATGTCATTCGTTTTCGAGTTACAAGCCGTCCAAGTTCAAGTTTTTATTTTTTGTTTTTTGAATTACTCGCTTACAGGAAAACCGATTTGACTAATATTTGAAAGATATGCTAAGTCTTCTGCGCTTCATCATTTTAGTAACAATTCACATTGATTGTTTGCCGCTAGAGGGCACTTTACCTACATTGAAAATTGTTTTTTTGTCATAATTTTTTAGTGTTGACAGCTATAGTAGTTTTTGGCATAATTTCTGAAAGAGTGATGTCAGGCCTTTAAAAAAGGTGCTCTTTATTTACATCGCTAAACCCAACGGTTTAGACGTAAATCACCCTTAAAAATTAAGTGGTAAATTTACTTTTCTCATTTCATTACCACCAGCTACCAGGTAAATAGCTATCAAAGTATACTAGAGCTGTCAGTTTAACATCAAATAAATTCGCTTTTTAAACTATTTAATTTATAATCTTAAAATAACTAATTATGGCTAATCAGTAAATATTCATATTATGGATTATTGAGATATACATTTAATTGATAAAAATTAATGAAACACTACTAAACAAACTAAAAAAGATTCTCAAAATGTCCCCCATTTTCTTCCATACATTTCCTAACACTCTTCAAAAAATGTCGCCTAACTCGATGAAAAATTTCTGGTGTTTCTTTAATAATTTGGCACTTTTCGATTATCCTGAAGCGAAGATCCTCGACGTTGATTACTGGAATATCGTACACCAATTGTTTCAAATGACCCCAAAAGAAAAAATCCATAGGATTAAGGTCTGGTGACCTCGCTGCCCATGCCAATGGTCCACTTCGTCCTATCCATCGCTCAGGATACGTTGCATTCAAATACTGTCGGACACGTATACTAAAGTGGGGCGGAGCTCCGTCTTGGAGGATCCACATGTTGGCCCTTACTTCCAATGGCACATCTTCCAGATACAATGGGAGACGATTTTGGATAAAATCTAAGTATACGTCACCAGTTAATGGGCCATCAAAGAAATGAGGACCAATAAGGTAATCTCCTATTATCCCTGCCCACACATTTAGTGAAAATCTACGCTGATGTTTCGTTTCTACCACATTGTTTGGGTTCTCGTAAGCATATGTGTGGATGTTGTGTAGATTTGTTATGCCATCACGAGTGAAACCAGCTTCGTCAGTGAATAATATGACGCCAATTAATCGATTATCGTGTTCATACTTAGCTAGGATCTGATTGCACATTTCCAACCGTCTCGGCCGATCATCGTCATGAAGAGCCTGCACCTTTTTTGAATGAAACGGGTAGAGTTGTTCTTCTCTTAGTATCCTCCATGAACTAGCCTGACAGAGCCGCACTTCATTCCCAATTTTTCTAGTACTAATACCTGGATTATCTTCAATAATTTCAAGCACGCTTTCTTCTTGTTGCACGTTTCTAGCAGTTCTAGGTCTTCCCCTATTTCCATTATAACTTTTAAAGGAACCACATTCCGCAAGCCTCCTGTGCACACTGGAAAATGTTTGAGCATGAGGGATATTTCTTTCCGGATAACTCTCCATATAATATCTTCTTGCCAACTCTGCATTACCATTTGCTTTTCCATAACAAAAATGGATATCACAATATTCGATATTTGAATATTGGTGATTAGCCATTATTAGTTATTTTAAGATTATAAATTAAATAGTTTAAAAAGCGAATTTATTTGATGTTAAACTGACAGCTCTAGTATACTTTGATAGTTATTTACCTGGTAGCTGGTGGTAATGAAATGAGAAAAGTAAATTTACCACTTAATTTTTAAGGGTGATTTACGTCTAAACCGTTGGGTTTAGCGATGTAAATAAAGAGCACCTTTTTTAAAGGCCTGGCATCAGTCTTTCAGAAATTATGCCAAAAGCTACTGTAGCTGTCAACACTAAAAAATTATGACAAAAAAACAATTTTCAATGTAGGTAAAGTGCCCTCTAGCGGCAAACAATCAATGTGAATTGTTACTAAAATGATGAAGCGCAGAAGACTTAGCATATCTTTCAAATATTAGTCAAATCGGTTTTCCTGTAAGCGAGTAATTCAAAAAACAAAAAATAAAAACTTGAACTTGGACGGCTTGTAACTCGAAAACGAATGACATTTTGAAAAAAAATTATATGAAGCTCTACCCTTATTTTGTCAAGTAGAATCACCCCCTTAAGTTTCGTGATCGATTTTTGAATCACCCTGTATATCATAACTGGCAATTTTACCAAATTTATTTTGGCTACCGATGAGACCACGTTTACAAGAAATGGTGTAAATAATTTCCACAATATTCATGTTTGTGCAGTAGAAAATCTGCATTCAGTGAAAGGGAGTTAATTTCAGCACAGATTTTCAGTAAATATTTGGACTGGCCTGGTAATTGCCATACTTATTGGGCCTTACTTTTTTCTAAATCGTCTGAGAGACGAAAATTTCTTCAAAACAATCCGCCACAATTATTAGAAGATATTCTTTTAAATTTAAAACAGAATATGTGGCTTCCCCATGATGGAGTTTCCGCCACATTTCAGACGAGAAGTTCACGAACGTTTAAATAATGTGTTCCCTAATAGATGGATAGTGCAAAATAGACCCATTTTTTGGCCTGCACGTTCCCTGCATCTAAATCCCTACGATTTTTTTTCTGTGGGGCTATTTAAAATAGTTAGTTTTTCACGACGAGGCAGTGAATACTGTAGAAGGACTACAACAACGCATTGAAAATGCTTGTGATGTTATCCGTGGAAAACGGGATTTTATTTTTGACGCGTGTAGTCACTCATGGATAGGTCGAGCAAAACAGCGTTAACCGAACAAATGATTTTTTTATGGAACAAGATTTAATGTGTGCAATGTAATATACAACGTTTTTAGAACGCAGTGGTTGGAAATGTCATGAAATAAAGTTTGTATTATAGTTTTTAAACTTTTTAAATATTTGTTAATGATTTATTTATTTTCATCTTTTCATTTCTGGTAAATCGATTTCTCTTTACGAGTTCTACAAGCTGTTAAAATCAATGACTCAACTTTGAGAACACCTTGTATAGACTTAAATTTGTGAAAATATTATTAGTGATGAGACTAGGTGAAACTGCACCCCAGTGGACCTCAATCTTTCCCCGATTTATGAACTCTAGAATTTAATTGGTGGTATTAAAAATTTCCCTTTTCTTTTTCATTCTGCAGAGCACCTTAGTCTTAGGAGTTTTATGATCCGATATATCTTGAGGAACCTCATTTTGTAGAATTCACTTCTCGCCTGTTCGATTCTGCAGCATATTTCTGGTGTGCTATCACAGTTATCAATAATATGACATTCAAGATATTTATATGATGCCACATGTTCCACACATTTGTTTCTAACGTCAAGGGTTCCCTGAAAGTTGTTTTCACTGACAGTCAGTCATTCAGATCTTTAGCTTTAAGTCCAAGTTATGGCTAACATTAACAAGTACATTGATAATTTTTACAGGTCTGCGATAAATGCCGACAAAACAATATTTTCAAGTTATTTACTTATTGAATGGTCTATAAGTAAGTAAAGTGAATGGTAATTTCCTTTCTTTAAAAAATTCACAGTATCAGCTAACTCTTGTCGTAACAATTATATAGGGGCAGGGTTTTGATGACTGACTTGCTACAAAATGCAAGTTTGAAACTCGATCTATTTCGAAATTGTGTACTTCTTATGTTATCCATTGTATGATACAATTGATACACAGTTGATAACAAACTGGCTTCTAATGGCGTATATTTACGTTTCAAAATTCCCATCTACACCATCTCTTAATAAAATCGACAATATTATCCCAAATACTTATGATTTTCGAAAAGTGATGTTTCCAATAACTCAAAAATAAAATTTATTGACATATGTTATTTTTGCTAGAAATTCTTTATTTTTTGCTGCCTCACTTTAATCATCCTATATTTCGCTTAAAGTTTACCGAAATGTTACAATATATATATATATATATATATATATATATATATATATATATATATATATATATATATATATATATATATATATACATTTAATTTAACGGAATTAAAACGCATTGTGGTTCTATTTTCTTTTTGCTGCCTCACTTTAATCATCCTATATGTGGCTTAAAGTTTACCAAAATGTTACAATATATATATATATATATATATATATATATATATATATATATATATATATATATATATATATATATACATTTAATTTAAAGGAATTAGAACGTGGCTCTATTTTCTCTAACAGCGTATGTAAAATTTCCGTGTAGGATAGTCAATTCTTTCATTAAACTTTTTTGGGGAAAGTAAATAATCAGAAGCATATTTGTTTAGTAACGCAGCCCAACTGTAAAAGAACAGACAATAAAGGGACGTTTTCAGATTTCCCTTCGAGTTTATTTTCTTTTGTTAAATACAACATCTGCTTCCTGTTTATTCAAATTTCATAGAAATACGTTTTAAAAATTTTTACAAAAGAATTAAAAGAAAAACATCAACACACAGATGATTAGTTTAAATTTTAAAACCCGATCTATTTAGAAATTGTGTATTTCTTATGTTATTACTGTAGCTATTATTATATGATACAAGTAGTGAACATAACCCGATTCGCTCGATCCCCCCACTCCTCGACCTTGACCTTGACCTTGCTTCACCCCTCTTTGGCCCTGCCCACATGGCCTTGTCATTGACCTTGAAAGTGCACGTGTGCTTTGGCCTTGGCCTTGTGTTCAAGGTTGTGTGTGTGACCTTGACCTTGACCTTGGTCGAGACGACCTTGACTTTGTTGAAGGTCATCTTGGGTGTGTGACCTTGAAGTAGTTATTTGTGCATTGTAATAGTGTGGGATGATCTTGAAATGATTTCGACCTTGCAAATTGTTCTATAAATTGTGTGAGTCTACTTGCATTCATTCAGTGTGAAATGTCAGATACGGAACTATCTAAAGAAAAAATTATAGAGCAAGTCGGCAGAGTAATTTGTTTATATCAGAGTAATTTAAAAAGTTTGTGTGATTTTGAAGAGAAGGATCTAGCATTTTTTCCTCTCGAATATTTAAAAACTTGCGTTGATACGCTGAGTTTACGGCAAATTTGGGATAAGCTGCCAGCGTCATATCGGTGTAACAAGGAACTACAGTTAAGCTTACCCTGTTACATTCACTATGAACAAATATATCGTCATCATATAGATGGGCCACCACCAGCAATAAAAAAGTGTCGTGAATGTAAAAATGAGTGAATAATATGAATAGTGCTTTGCAAGAGACAGTAAAAAAATTGGGCGATGAGTTCACTGAAACGGCTAGTAATTATTTCAATGATGCAATGAAAAGTCGAGCAGAATGGGCGTCGCGCTATTGTGATTTGGCTTATGAATATGAAAAGGCTGCGAATGCATGTCGTAAATATTGCAGCAAAACAATAAATTTACAAGACTTTGTTCGTGAGATAAAAAAGTTGGGGTTTAGTGACTGTTTGGAAAAACTGATTAGGTTCATTGCAGATCCGGTTGTGTTAGATGAAATTAGAGTGTAGGACTTAAGTTTAACGTAGTAGTAGTTAATATGGAAAGTTTAGTGCGAGAAATGTACGAGGAATTTCTAATTTCTGCAGCCTGTTCGGAATTTTACGCATATGAAATGCAAGATTCGGAGGCTCAGGACTTTAGTGTATTTTTTAAGTATATGGACCATGCCAAAGTGTGTCTTTTAGCTAGTATAGTTTGTAAGAATTTTCTTAGAAATAAAAATAAACAATTATTATTGAACAAATTAAGGAAATTAGGTTTAGGTGATAATGTTAAACGCATAGAAGAATGGCAGAAAAAAATCAATGAATAAAGTACATAAAATGTAGTTATTTGTTTCATTATATTTTGTCCTTGAAGTTATCCTTATACCAATTTAAATGTGTGACGTCATTTGACCTTGAATACTCCTCCCACTATTTCTATCGTTAAGCTACCCCCACCATTGTTACAATTCGACCTTGAAACCTCGCTATAAAGGTTCGTGGGAGAAGAAGTGACTTCAAACAGTCGCAGATATCAGTGGCATAAACATCAAATATTGTGTTCGTGTAGTGTTCTGAAAGTGCTTTTATATTCACGGTAATTTTTGGATTTATATACCATTTTTTTCAATAATGAGTATTGCAAAAGAAACTCTAGATGAAATTAATGAAATGTTTAGCAAAGATTTCGAGGTTTTAGAGAAAAAAAAGGTTACCGAAATGATTGTAGGCAAAGTGTATAAAATTGTAAAGATGGTTTCAATGACTACACGATTTGGTAAAACTCTTTTAGTGGCTTTACACGATGACGGTGATAATAGCACATTTGAGACTTTTTTACCAAAACGTGTGGCCGAAACACTACCTGACGATATTGTAGATATTATGAGTAAAACTAAAGATAAATACACTCTAACTTATTTGGGGCAGGGCACTAGAGTTTTTGGAAACAATACTCGAACATTATTACGTTTTGGCTCATTGGAGTAAATTGTATGTAAATTGTTTGAAAAAAAGGATGTAATTAAATTTAAAATATAGTTGCACATGTCAGAATACTTACGCGTGTTCATTATTTCTGTTAAAGATGTCTGCTGATGCGACGACGACGACGACGACCGCCAACGAATGTGTAGATAGATACATATTTTGGTTGGGGAGAGAATTAAGAAATAGGGCTCACGATATGTTAGATAGCGTAAATGATTGGTCGCATATTGATGTAACCAAAGATCAATATAAGAACGAGATCAGGGATACAATCAATTTTATGGCTGGGGCACACTTGTGCGACAAATTTTTATATGGTTCCATAGACATGGATACATTTTGTGCTGAAATGGTTGAAGAAGAATTAAAAGAATACCTCGTCAATATTCCACATTTACCAGGTGAGCTTGCTGCAAAATATGAATTGGTTTCTGCAACAGCAACAGCCCAAGACGTTGACGATCGAAATAGTGTCGGATGGGATAGAATTTTGAGCAACGAAAACGAAGACATGGAAAACTAATTTTTTATAATTTTTGTATTTGTGCAATTAAATTACTGTAAATAAATATCTATTACAATCACAGTTTTATTTTATTTCTTTTATAAACATACCAACCCAGTAGATCATAGTCAGTGTTTCTTTTTCTCAGCTGAAATATTTAATATAAGTAGGGCAAATAAAAATAAAATAGTTTAGTAAAGATTGAAAATGAGTCGAGGAAACAACACAATTGATAAATTTGGTCGTCAGAAATATAATGAAAAATATCATATATTATCTGGGCCACAAGGGATTGGTTTTAAACTTACAGCGGATGGGCAGTATGATATGGGTGGAAAAATCATAACCAACTTAGGCGAACCTAAAGATGATGACGATGCTGTGACAAAACACTTTGTTAATAGAAAGTTTTACAATTTTGCAGTTGTAATATGTGACATATTTAACAAGGATGTCCTCCCCATGATATACAAAAATAATAGTGAGCTTAAAACAAAAATTGAAGTTATGCAGAAAATACTCTATCATCAGCCTTTAAATGACTCATTAAGCGCACTGTCGTACGACTCGACTTCAAAAAAAATCTAAAAAAAGCAGGTTAAAGAATAGGAGAACGCACTCCGAGTGGCATAGCCTTGAAGATAACGTCGTAGTCGTCGGTGAATTGGACCTTCCCTCCAAGAATATTGAAATGTTATTTATGTGTATGATGTTTTATTGTCATTGTTTTTAATAATGAAGATTGAAATAAAAAACTTTATTTTACAATATATTGTTTATTTATTTTACATTTTAAATAAAAAATATAGTCATACAATATGTTATTTAAACAATATTAGCTTTATCTATCCAAGAGTTGAAGTGGTTGGGAAATCCTAGCCATTTGACAAATAATTGTTCGATGTGATTTTTCTTGCGTTGTCTAAGGACCTTTTCTACTAGATAAACGTCAGGACTGCTTGTTTTTTGTAGTTCTGATTCGTAAAAACACCCTCTTATAGGCTGACCTTCTAACGATTCCAACAAGTAAGTAGGTGGATTTGTAACGTTAACTTTTACAACTTTAAACAATTCGGTTGACCAAGAGGGCGTATATCCTTTCTCGAATAAGCTTTTGTACTTGCTAATACGCACAATGTCACCCATGGAAAACTTAAATTTTTTAGGTACAATTTTTAAATAATCATATGCTTTAATATGTGTTTTTTCTTGCACGTCTGCAGGCTTCATTCCAATGGTGCGATGTTTCGAATGGTTATAGGTTTTTGTTACTGCCGATAATATATGTATCCATTTGTAAGATCCTCTTGTCGAGAATTGTTTATATAAATTATTTTTTAAAGTCCTTATGACTCGCTCAACAATTGCAGCTTTCTTTGTGCTGTAAGTGGAATAATGATTTATATTATATTTTTTCATCAGGGCTTGAAAGTTTGTATTATAGAACTCCTTTCCTTGATCACTTTGCAGATTTGTTGGTGTATATGATGCCTCTTCAATGATGCTTTTCATCGCATTAGTAACTTCTATACCAGTCTTGTTTTTTATGGCTTTGGTATAGACAAATTTCGAGTAACAATTTATACAGACCAAAATATAACGATAACCATCGTTTTCATCAGCATACTGTTGCATTTCAGCCAAATCAATTTGCCACAAATCTCTGTATCCTTTTATTATCGTGCGCCGTCTTACAAAATTTTTTCTAGCCGTTCTATGTAGTTCATTAACAATCTTGATTTTTTCTAGACTGGGCTCCATATTATTAGTAATACTAAAGGTTTCAGATCGAAGGAAGAACTGAATAATATCATTAAATATTGAGCTTAATATATTATATCTTCTTCTCGTAATTCCTCTATGATTGACATAATTTCATTTTCGTGTCCAGTGTGACCGGCCATTTTGGAACTCCACAACAAACGTAAACGATCCACCAACTCTTTAGCTTTGTTCCAGTAGACATATTGAAATTTTTTCGAAGATAATTTCTTTTTTGTGGGTAACTGTAGTTTTTCCGAGAGATTTTTTCTTGTAATAGTACCACCTAATTTTGTGCCCATTATCAGAGGTTTAATAATTCGTAAATATTTGTTCCATCTGGTCTCCCGTAAACCATCACTTTTTTTAAAATTGTTGTAGACAGCATTCGTTGATTCCAAAATTTCCTTGTACGTTGAAAGTACATTATCACTTAATTGTTGTTGTTCCTTGCCTACACTTGGGGGTGTTTTAAGAAATTTCAAATCATAAAGTGCCGGTGATCCACCATATTCTGCAATATTTTTCCCTTTTTTGTATAAGACAATATTTCCATTTCGAAAACACACCTCTAAATTACCAATAAAATTTTTGTTATAATCTATTTTTGAACCAAAACGTACACCATATACAGTATCGTATAGAGATGGTTTCGAACGTAATCCTTTCAGGTGTGCGTTTAAAGTATCGGAAGTTGTGGTGTCAGCGGATGCGAGAGATGTATTAGTTGATGTCGAGGGTGTATCAAACACCGATTGGCTAATATCTTCTTTTGAAATGCGATGCTGCTGCTGCTGCTGCTGAATAGGTGTGGAGGTTTGAAAGGAATGTGTAGGTTGGGGAAAACCTGATATTTGAGTCGACTGCACTGATGTACTGAGACTATGTGGCTTTGTAGCTGGATAATGTTGTTGCTGTTGTTGTTGCTGCTGCTGCTGCTGCTGCTGACGTTGCTTAACCACATCAGATATAGTTGTCAACGGCTTAGAAATGGGTTCGTAAAACTTTTCCAATTCCACAACATTAAACTCTTTAGCCGCTTTAATTTGTTTAAATTTTTTTCTGACGGCATTGGTAGCTTCCACTAGTTTACGTTTTAAGTCGATCGCGTTATTCATGATGTTAACAAAGGACGTTTCAACAATCAAATGAGCGTTTTCTCTTATTATTACAGTAATATATAGCTATCAAATCCTTTGCGGTATCTTCCCGATTTCACATCACTGTCTTTATCAATTACTAAAAATCCATACTTATTATCCCAACATTTTGAGCACATTTCTTGAAATTGAGTAAAAGTTAGATCCGGTGAAACGTGGTCGGAAAATATGTGTTTCATATTCAACTCATCTTGTTTAAACATAATAATAAAATTGGCGTTGTCTCGCACAAGCTGTTTAGGCACTCGCAAATATGTTTGCGCTAGGTAAAAGGAGTCGATATTTTTATGACGTCCCATGCTAAAGTACGATCTTATAACATCTTGTTTTTCACATATAACATCATCAAAGATAAATATAGAGTTTGGTTTTGCATCGGACGGTTCCACAATATTACTGGAATCACTAAAGGCATAGTAGCCTAAACCTTTGATGGGCGCTAAAATTTTCCTTAAATACTCATATTTCGGTTGATACAGAGATTTCGAGTAAATATAGACATTTTCGAAACGTAGCCCAAGGGGGTGTGTAAGCAGCGAAATCATGACATTAGTTTTTCCACAATTGGATGGACCAATTAACAGGCCGCGAATAGAGGAAGGAAGTAAAGGACCGTGTCTCTTCATTATCTTCTTTTCAAATCCAAGTCCGACTTTTTCATCGAGATTGTCAATAGGAAGTTTTTGTTTAAGATCGATAACGCGCATCTTAGGAAAATTTGATATTTTATAGGCAATTTTTCACAAAAACTGTCATTCAGATGCCGAGCGTCAAACGAAGTGGACGGTCTCACGTTTCCAACAAAACTGGATACGGTATTGTGAATTCGTTAATAAATAAATTACCATTCGAGGTACACATTCCTGGTTATCAATATTGCGGACCCGGAACAAAAGTAATAAAACGTGTGACAAGAGGTGATCCAGGCATTAATCCTTTGGATGCCGCATGCAAAAAACACGATTTAGCCTATTTACATAATAAAGACAACATAAGTGCGAGACATCGAGCGGATTACGAGCTCGAACAAAGTGCTTGGAATAGAGTAAAATCGAAAGATTCCAGTTTAGGTGAAAAAACAGCAGCTTGGTTAGTTACAAACATTATGAAAGGAAAACAACGTTTTGGTATGGGTGTACCATCATCATTATCAACAAAAAAAACATCTAGTAAAGGCACGCGTCATACAAAAAGGAAAGGTGTTAATAAAAATCGACATGTTCGGAAAGCCAGTTTCGGAACAGCTATTCGACAAGCAGTTCGAAGGGAATTATTAAAAGCCGGAAGTAAAAATGTGTTGGAAAAAAATGTCATGAATGCATCTAAAATAGCTCTGTCGGCAGCACGTAGATCGGTAAAAGCGGCAGGTGGCAAAAGGAAGGTTCGTACACCGAGAATAATACCGATTCCTAAAACTGGTGGAATATTACCATTAATACCAATTTTTGCCGGGTTATCAGCTTTGGGTTCATTAGCCGGCGGGGCAGCGGGAATTGTGCGCGCCATAAAAGCAGTAAAAAAAAGCAGCGAAGATAAAACCGGTGCCGGCCTGTATTTAAAATCGAAAGGAAATGGTTTGTTTCTAAAGCCATATCGTAAAGGTATGGGATTATTTTTAAATCGTAGATCAAAAAACTAATTGAATCCCTACCTCGAAGACCACTATCTAACATCGATATAGAAAAATATGCCAAAAAGAAAAGAATAGGACACTTTCGAGGCGTTTATATGAGGGATTTATTACCTAGACAAGGTCCTCGACGTTACGAAGCAGCAATAGTGAATTTGGATAGTACGCGTGGTGCAGGGACTCATTGGGTAGCTTATAGAAAAAATAATTCTAAAGTAACATATTATGACAGCTTCGGCGATTTACCCCCACCGATCGAATTGGTACGATATCTACAAACGGGATCGGAATCATCAAAAATTATTTACTATACATACGATCGTCAGCAGGATTTTGGAACAGTCTGGTGTGGACATTTGTGCTTAAAGTTTCTTGTCGAATCATCAGCGTAAAAGATGTCATCATCATCATCGTCACCATTAACACCGCAAATGGATCGCAATAACTATACTAAAATGTTGCAATCACTGAAAGCATTTCATCTAGCCGGTGGATTAAGGAAAATGACCGTGAAACAGTTAGAAAACATGCCCAAGGAAGTAATGATTGCATTAGCCCCAAATGAAATTCCATTCGTTTGGGAAAAGTTGCCCGAGCACCTTAAAAGCGATATCGATATATTAAAATATCAGTGCGGTTGCAAACATTATTTCAGCAGCAGCAGCAGCAGCAATTTAAACGAGGTTATGACTGATGAGGATCTTACGGCTAGAAAAATATTTTGTTGTTATTGCAAAATCAGCGATGTGCGCATAAAAGCAGAAAATAGCATAAAAACATCACTATCTAATGCAGTGAGAAAAGGTGTGACGATGAATCTTTTTAAATGTTGCCGCTAAGAATAAAACCGAGATGTGTGATGTTTTAATGGTTAGTCATGTCTTATACGTTCACACTAACAGGACACTCGAGCGTCTTAAGCGCCGATTTTTATCCACCAGTCGAATTAAATAGAGAAAACAAATATGGTCTGGCATTGCTGGGATTTTACACATACAATTCAATTTTTAATGTGGACGAAAGCAACAATAAGTTTGCCTACATGAAGGAGGGTTACACCACCGAGCCGATACAATTGCAGATTCCACCTGGGGCCTATGAAATAGATGAGATAGGTAAAGCTATGTTGGAGGCTTTGAGGATTTCAACTGAAGAAAAGAACGATGGAATCTTTTACTTGGTTGCTAATAATAATACGCTGAAATGTGAACTGAAATCCCAATATACTATAGATTTTCGGGGAGAGGCGAGTATCGGTAAAATGTTAGGATTTAATCATACAGTGTTAAAAAGAGACAAAAAGCACGAATCAACCGAGATGGTGGAAATAATGAAAGTACGCATCATACGCGTAGATTGTAATATAATTTCCGGAGCATATATGAATTCGGTGGAAGGTCATACCTTGTTCGAATTCGATATCGACGTGGAGCCCGGTTACAAAATCAGTAAAGAACCACAAAATAATATTTATATGCCGTTAATGCCGGCAGGACGTCAGTTTATCGACAACATTACTCTTCGCATCTTGGACGATAGCGGTGATCTAATCAATTTTCAAGGCGAGAAAATAATCGTGAAATTGGAACTGAAGAAACTTTCATAGAAATGGGTTTTTGCTTCAATCGTCAATTGTGTGTGCTGTCGACTAAGATGGGGGAACCGCCGAAACATAATAAAAGTAAAAGAAGAGTTAACGTCAAGGTTAGTCGTCGTCCAGACGTTAGATCACAAACATCTCAACAGTTATCTGCCGAAGACTATAAATTTTTAAAATCAATCGGTCTTAAAGTGCGAAAATGATTTCCACCACCAGCGATAAAATAGAGGTTTTCTCCGAGCCCATCTTGGACAATTCCATTATTAGTCTAGAAGAGCATACGTATAAACCATACGGATCTCCATCATTCAACAATTCGGATGAAGTCCGTATCCCCATTAATTTTCAAGATATTATACTGGATATCGCCGAAAGTTACATATATATCGAAGGAAAATTTAAACCCATAGACGCAACGAAAAGATGTTTTTTATCAAATAATGCCCTCGCATTTTTGTTCGATGAAATTCGCTACGAGATGGGAGGTGAACAGGTCGCCGTGGTTCGTAAACCTGGAGTTACGACGACATTAAAAACCATGGTTTCATTCGGAAGTTTGCAACAAAGATCTCTCATGACGTGCGGATGGGGTCTCGACGAAGCAAACCAAGATATCGTAGACACGGCAAGTAACGTATTCTCCGGGAAATTACCCTTAAAATATCTTATGGGATTCGCCGAAGATTACGCAAAAGGTGTTTTCAACGTAAAACAAGAGCTTATTATGATTATAGCTCGCACTTTTACCAATTGTTACGTCGGCGAAGTAGAGGCAGAAATTAGTATCGACAAAATCGAATGGAAAATTCGTCACATCATTCCAGACGACAAGCAAAAATTGAAAATACTGTCTCGCATTAATAAAGGAGGAAACAACGCCAGTATTCAAATGGCATATCGTAAATGGGATCTGTACGAATTACCAGCTTTAAGGCAAACATCTTCCGACGTGTGGGCCTTGAGAACGAGTACAAGTCTGGAAAGACCGCGCTATATAATCGTCGGGTTTCAAGACAGCAATAATTGCGACAAGAAAGAAAAAAACGCAACCCAGTTTACCCACGCCGACGTATGCGACATTAGACTGTATCTGAATTCAACCGTTTATCCATACGAAAGATGGAATTTAGATTTCGCCAAGAAACTGTACGCAGCAGCCTATTACAATTACGAAAACTTCCAAAGCAGCTACTACGGGCGCGAAATAAACGATCCGATGATAACGTTCGCGGAATATATGAAAAACCCCGTTTTTATTATCAATTGCAGTCATCAACCAGAGGCGATTAACTCATCGACAGTGGATGTAAAATTGGAGTTCCAAACGAGAAAGAATAAATTCCCCAAAGACACTAAAGTGTACGCATTAGTTATTCACGACTCATTTTTTAGTTATAATGTATTAAACGGTTCGGTGACCAATAAATCTATATTTTAATGTATCTATTATATGTAACACAAAATAATGTTCTTGAATCAATAAATTTGTAATGAGTGAAGTAGTAGTTTTATATTTATTTGAAACCCAACCAAAAAAAAAAAAAGCTGGCGGAAAAGTCCGCTCTTTAAGAAAAGAGTACGGGAATTTAGAAAATGGTGGTTTATTAAGTGGAAAAAAGAGCTTAAATAACACAAGAAAAAATTTTTAAGGCAAAATATGAAAACAACGATTTAGAAAATTTGTAGGAAAGTAACGGTTAGGAATAGGGAAAAAAATTATAAGAAAAAATTATAGAGGAAATCGAGTACTATAAGCAAGCATTTTTCTCGATAGTAAAAACGTAAAAAAAAATTTTTTCAAAAAAAAATTGAAAAATGGTGAATGCGCGCCAAAGTTGAAGTTTTGGAGCAAAATGATATTAGGAAATTAGAAAGAGAATTTTTTTCTACATATGGTAGTACTTTTCAAAATTCGGAAAGATGAAATTTTAAGAAAAGGGTTATAGTAAGTTAGTAATTTGGATTTTTTAAAGCGCTGTAGCTCGGGAACCGTTCAAGATAGAAAAAAAATAAAAGCACTTTGATAGCCCAAAATTTTGAGGAGAATGCGATGGTGTAAAAAAAATTATAATTTTTTTTTTTTTTTGAAAATGCTGAATACGCGCTAAAGTTGAAGATTTAGAGAAAAACGGTATTGGGAAATTAAAGAGAGAACTTTTTTCTACATATTGTAGTATTTTTGAAAATTCGAAAAAATGAAATTTGAAAAAAAGGGTTATAGAAAGTTAGTAATTTGAATTCTTTAAAGCGCTGTAGCTCGGGAACCGTTCAAGATAGAGAAAAAATAAAAGCACTTTAATTACCTAGAATTTTGAGTAGAATACAATGGTGAAAAAAAAATTTGGAAAATCTTAAAAATGACAAAAAATTTGGACGAAAAAATTGAAATTCTCGAGTTAGGAGGCTAGGGCCGCCGAACGGGAGTATGTGGAAGTTGTAGGGGGAGGTTTTTTTTTTTTTTTTCTTTCGATGCGATGAAAAAATTTTTTTTATATTAGCGAATCGGGAAAAATAGTGTGATATACTTCAACTCTTCCTTATTACGATTCCGTCAAAACATTTTCAAAATTTTCCTTACCTTGCCTGAAAATAATTAAAATATATGCATAATTTGCATTTTTTGTAAATATGTAGCAAAGTAATGGTTAGAAATATCAAAAAAATTTATTTGAAAAAAATGTAGAGAAAGTCTAGTACTATATGCTAGAAAAGTGGAGGGGGGTAGTTTGTGTCCATACCAGAGATACGGTGAGTTATAAAATCATATTATTCTCAAACTTATATAATGCATATATGCACTCCACCTTACCCCCTCCAACTTTTTGAATGTATATAGAGGCCGGTATTAGAATTATTTCATCATTACACATTCGATCGGCAAGATGGAAGATATACCAAAAAGGATCATTGGCATTGTCAGGCCATTCGTGCCCGGCAAGATATGCAAGTGTGAGGAGTGCGGGGGTACCGCACCAGGAGCGGCACCTTCGGCACCGCCTGCAACGCCGACACCACCAGCGACGACGACGGTGCCGCCAATGAGAAGACCAAGGGCTGCACCTAGGTCGGTGTTAATATCGTTGGGTATTACTCCACGGTAGGCACCCCACCCTCCCCCCAGGCCCTTTTAGGGCCACAAAAACGGTCCTTTTCAGGACCACATTATATTTTGATCGTAGTTTAGTAATCGTCACTTATGGGGCGAGATATTCGTTTAACGACGATTTGTCTCGTAGCTTAAGTGCCAAGTTATATGCTTGAGAACCTATGAAAATGTTAACAGTTCAAACAAGGTTTCTATTATTTTTTTTTTTTGTAATGTATTCTTCACAAAATATTAAGAATAAGTCTTATTGTCTAAACAAATCTAATTCCTTATTTAAAGTTTTTGAAAAAAATCAATAATTCTATAAGCTCTCACCAATACATAACATTTAGAATCCGTTGGTGGGGTGGGGGTAGTTCTATATATATGAGACTGGGTCAGTTACACAGTCATATATTCATCAACCCTCATACGATAAACATGGAGGAAGAAAGACCCGCCAGCCGAGGCTCATCCATCTTTAGTGATGACACCGTAGCCGACAACGTTGGAGACCTGCAAGTCTTCGACGACGACGACGAGGTGGATTTTGAAATTGACGTCCTACGTTGGGACGACTTGGATGAGCCGATTCCGCTAGTATATGACCATGATCCGGGTCTAGTGGAATTAGACGACGCGGGTGATTGGGTCTTACAAAGACTCGAAACTCCGTCGCCGCAGCCAGAGCCGGACTCTACGGAAGATGCGATGCTGGAAATTCCAGCATCACCAACACCCGACGACCCACAAGGCCCCTGCGATTCGTCAAGCTGGTGGTCGACCAGCGAGGATGGGGCACCATAAGCCCCACACTCTCCCTGGCCCTTTTTAAGGGCACACAACAACGGTCCTTTTCAGGACCACAAAATACTTTGATCGTAGTTTTAGTACATATTAGTACTTTGTTACTAATATTGTATGTATAGAATATACAATATTAGATACAAAGTATTAAAACTTTAAGTGCTGGTGGAACCCAGCTAAATCGTTCGTTCGTATTTGAGACCACAAACAACTTTTGGTCTCAATACGTAATATGACATTTGTTTTCACCCCCCACCATTAATTTGTCTCTATATATACGACCATCAATACTTATTACAATCATTTTAGTTCAACATGTCTGCGACTCAACAACAACAACAACAACCCATCCAATGCCCTGTGGTAGATTCTACCACAGAGAATTGTTTGGAGTGGGAGCCGAACGATCCTAGATGGGATGAACTTTGGCGGTTCATCATCGAATACACAGAGGACAGCACCACCACCCCCGCTGATGATGATGACGGGCCGTGCGACTCCACAACTCAATAAAAGAGTCGCATGTTTTACAACCAAACGGTCCTTTTCAGGACCACAAAATAATTTGATCGTAGTTTTAGTTGGTTATAATACTTTGTAACCAATATTTTATGTTTTTTTCATAAAAACATACAATATTGAGATACAAAGTATTAGAAGTTCTGGCGACAGAACCTTAACTTCATAAACCGAACCATGTTTTAGCATACTTGTAAATATTATCAGAAAATATTTACAACTATTGCTATTGCGTAGTTTTAGTGGATTATTCACTCTTTTTTTTTTATTACCTAATATTATGTGGGACAGGGCCTATATGAAATAACACACAAAAATAAATTTTCAAGTCATTTTTATTCTCATTATAAAATATAAAAAATTTGATCAAACACTTTTTTATTAACTACAATATATATATATATATATATATATATATATATATATATATATATATATATATATATTTACAAACTTAATACTATAAATTAAAAGCTAATATCTACAACTACCTAACACCTACTACATAATTTATTAAAGTCCTCTAATTGTCTTTTTAACCGCGCAGATTTCACCTTTTTTATCTCTAATTGTTTTTCAAGTTCTATAATGTCACTGGCACACTCGTTCACTTCATTCACTAAGCGTTTTTTCATGGCATAAATGTCAGTCAATTTGGTCTTCTGAGAGTTGGTGAAGTCTTCGACCCACTCCGGTTGTGATGGCTCGGAAGAAGACGCGGTTTTATTTGGTGAAGACGATGACGACGACGACGACGACGCAGCGGAAACTTCATCGCCTTCAAAACACCGCTTAAACCGCTTCTTCATGGGTTTCCGGCACCCCAATATCGGCGACAGTGGCGCTGGCGCTGGGGAAGACTTCACCTCCGACACTATTTCATTCTCGACGCTGGCCGGTGTTGGTGGCGTTGGTGGTGTTGGTCCATCGGGGCCTTCTATGACTTCCACTTCTACTGACAGTGGCTCTTGCGGTGCTGTTTTTAGGAAGTCGGGTAATGGAACAGGGGTGGAGGGACGCTTAAAGTTAAACTTTTTCTTCTTCCCTTGTCCCACACCTTTAATCGCCGAATAAAATGTTTTTTTATCGGCGATTTCCGACTTCCGCATAGTCAAGAGCTTTTGCAGTTTCGACGCTTTCGGAGAAGATTCCCTAGGCCGCGATGCTTTTCGCACAACCACATCACTGATCACATTTATCTTTGGCTCCTTCTCCTCCGTCCAGCATTCCAGGAATTGCGCTGCCGACTGAACTAACTCCTCGTCGCGACCATCGTTGAGGGCTCGGTCTTCGGCATCTTCATGCTCCACGCCATTCCAGTTCTCGAACACCCCCGGACTTAACACTTCTAAACCACTCATGTTATCCAGCATGCCTTGCTGTGAACCGCAGCTCACGTCAAGAGCATCTAAAAGAGACCGTACACTAGACATTGTCGATATTCAAACTCACACAATTAACTTTTTCTTAGCACTGTACTGTTTGCTGTTCTGACGAACTGTGAAGAGCTCGAGCCAGCAAGTCTGCTTTTATGCCCATTTCCCCCACTACACCACCTTTATTCCTTTTGTTCGATGCATTAAGTATAATATTTAAACTTGTCAGATGCAAGGCCAAGGCCAAGGCCGACGTAACCGGCAATACCAGGGTCGTTTTCAAGGTTGTAATTTTCATGGATTTTTTTTTGTCCCTGTCAAGGTTATTTTAAAGAAGCATATAAATATAGTACTAAACTTGTTAGATGCGAGGCCAAGGCCAAGGTCAAAGTACCCGTCAATGTCAGGGTCGTTTTCGAGGTTGTAATTTTCAAGGATTTTTTTTTTTGGTCCTGTCAAGTTTATTTTAAAAAGTAATACATAATTAGAGTACCGCGATTGAAAAGTACAACATATTCAAACATCATGTTGCCAACCGATGAACAACCTAGTGAAGCAGCCAAAACATACAGTCATATACCAAAAGCTTTTTATTTAACTTGTCATCATTGTAAAAGACTAGGTATCTGCTGGCGAAATGATCTTACGTACGACTTCAACTACATTGACCTTTTCAGGGTTAAATTTGTACAATGCGGCTTTTGTGGACTAGTTTACTACCAGTTCAAGGACATTAATGAACGTGCCATCCAGAGAAGAAATTGGGTCATAGAAGAAGCTTACCTGTACAGAAGAAATTAACATGTATTTTATTTCTTAATTTTTAATTTTTTTGTTTGTTATTTTTTTTATTTTTTTAATAATAAAAAGTAAACTCAATCTTTTGTTATATTTTAATTTTTTTTTCAATAAAACAATAGTAAAATGAATCTGTATGTGTATTTATTAAACATCGCCTAAAATACGTTTTGCAATCCATATTTTTCTGCAGAGTCCGTTTATTAATGAAATAGAACCATATATTAGGGTGAAATCTAATGGTTTCAAATCAGTCTCACATAACAATGTCAGAAGTAAACACTATTGATAAGTTCGGTCGCAAAAGAAAATTTAAGGATTTTAACTTTATGCGAGGTCCTTCAGGAATAGGTTTTAAACTTCCACCTAATGGAGATTACGACATGGGAAGCAAAAGATTGTGCTATTTAGCAGAACCTCTTGAAGGAGACGATGCGACCACACGAAATTATGTTGATAATAACCTTGCTCAGTGTGTGCAAGATACGCAGAAAGCTTTACATGACTCAACAATTGTTATTAAAGATATATTCAGAAACCAACTTGAAGGTTACGTACGCAAGAAATTAATTGAAACCGGTCAAGAACTTAGAGGATACATTGATGATACTGTTATTGCAATATATGAACTTAGGCAAGACGAACTGCGTGATGAACTTAACTCTAGAATGTTGAAAATTGAAAAGACTATGGAGGATCTTGTCAGCAAACCTGTTTCACATTAAACACTTACTCGTAGACCTGTGCGTTTAATTTACTATTAGACAAATTTTTCAACAATAACTTTTACAGTTTGTTATTTGTCGACACTTCATTATATTTATAATTTTAAAATAAAGGTTCAATAAAAAAGCAATCAAGTAATGAATACATGTTTTTTATTTAAAAAAAAAAAAAAAAAAAAAAATTACAATACTATCGTTACATATTAATGTTGTATGTTTAATAGAAATAATAAAAACAATACAAATAATGAAATATGGATTTTCCAGATTACGTGCTGTCCTGACTTAGAAATGATTCCAACGCGGTGACTAAATTTGCTAAGTTTTCTTCCGGGTCTGTTTTGTAAAAATCTATGTCTGCATGCCCCCAAGGTAGAGTTTTGGTTGAACTGGGAATTACATAACGTTTATCATCGCTATGTGACAATGCTACTTTATTTATTATGTTGGTATAAATGTTATGTAATTCACTTCTAAATGTCTTCATCTTTCTTAATATCAAACCACCCCGTTCAACAATTCTTTGGTAGTCTTCCTGATGAAGGTCTTTCTCGATAACACATTTTTTGATACCTTTGGCTTTTTTTAATTCATTATTAATGGACTTTACATAATAAGCCTTCGCGCCGGTACCATAAAAACTTATTATCGGATCACCAGGAAACTCATCTTTCATTCTACCAACTACAGAATTACTTTTAATTATGTTGAAATTATTAATTTCGGGGTAATTTGATGTATCGAATTTTTCGGGGTTTTCTGATATAGTTTGATAAAAGTTTTCCGTATACACTTTTAATATAAGCGAGTCAGTATCGGTGTAAAGTAACGAAGCATCATCGCCAAACTTGGATTTAATAAAATTATAATAAAAATCGTATATTACAGTCTTTGATATATCTAATATGGAAAAACCGATATAAATTGGTTTATTGTACAATATTTTAACTTTATTCATATGTATAGCAACAAAGTTCTCGCTAAATATCGAGCTACTATTGAAATTGGGGCGGGATATTAGTGCTCTAGCTCCATTTCTGCCTACACTGTTCTCCCAATGTGTTACTAATTTTATATCCTTTCGATTTTCCACATTTTCCATAGTTTTACCAAATATCGCGTTATTTTTTAATTTAAAAGTGTCCTTCGCAAATTTTGTGGTGGCCTTGTTACGTAAATTGGTATTAAAATCAATATACGATTTTAGCCATTTTGATTGCTCAAACTGTAATACTCGATGGGTTTGCATTACCACTAAGCCGTTGGCGATGGCTTGTTTTAAAGTTCTATAGTGTACAATGTATTTTTTTTATCTTGTAAATTAGGAATTAATTTCGGTAATTTAGCGTTTTCTGTTGGCGGTATGATATTTTCTACTAGAAATGGAAGATCAGAATGTGCATCATGCAACTCAGTCGGATAATGCACATCCACTTCCAAAACGTAGCCATGTAAACTATCATCACCAACAGCCATAATATTTAAATCCAGAATTTCGCGCTCGCTTAACCATCGAAAACCACCATATGGTAATGCTTGTGACATACTATGACCATATAGATTTGTAGCATCAAGGTATGTTATAAATGAAGAAGGTTTTGTTGGGTCATAGTCTGGTAAAAAAATATTATTAGCGATGTGCTTCCTTTCTGTACACTGGCTTATGCCGCCGCGTATACCTTTCTTAAAAAAATGTATCATGTCTATATCAGTTAAGAGCTCTAACTCTACCTTAGTCATACGTAGCATACAATCAAATGATAAACTTGGAAGGGTATAGTAATGTGCTGGATCAAGTTTATCGAATTTTAAACAATTATTCCGAAATTGCTCAAAAACATCACACAATAGCAACACATCTGATTTTAAATACACGTCCGAATAGTCCCCCAAAGTTTTACACCCAAACAAGCGCCATACTTCTTTTGCTCTTCTATAGCTTTCATCGCTAATATGTTCTTCCCGTAAATTATCATAAAATTCATCTTTACTTGGAAGACATGTATTTTCCATTTTTTCTATAGAGTCAATAAAGCTATAGGGAAAAACACCCTTTTGACGCATCAAATTAAATTGGTTGATATTTGAAAAATGTTTCCGCGTTTCAATAAAATCGTCGTCGTTTAAACCGCTGCCTAAATTTTCCAAAGACGTTGACAGAAATTTAAAACTATCAATAAATCGCAACTTTAAATATTTCCTCTTGACTTTTCCACATTTACTATCAAAATAATCGTGCACATAAATGCTTTTGGTAAATGATATGTACTTTTCCTTACTTTGAGCCAAAACACCAATTTTATCCCCATATTTACATAACTCTTTTATAAATAAATGGCTGTCGTAGCCGCTTAAGTTATGAAATATGATAGGGATAAAAGAGGGTAATTTATAATTTAAATTACAAACGGAATGTGCAGCACCAAATCTTTTTGCACCAGTTATGTGACAGTGGTCTCGTACTTTAATCTCACCCTCTTCAAAAGGGCCTTCACATATACCACATATTTTAGCATCATTAAACTCCCTTTTTTCTTCAGGCGTTAACGGTTTCATAGGCTTAATGTCTTTTAAATATGTGTTGTATAGAGCCCTTAAATCACACTCGATACGATCCACAAAGACTTGAGCTGCATTATTCCCCCGAAATAGCTCAAATTTCGAAAGTGAGTCGTCAAAAGAGCATTTAATTAAATAAGCAAAAGAATATGGTTCATGTTTAAAACTTTTTACAGTGTAAGAATTTTGTGGGTTTGGTTGTACCGTTTCAATGGGTTTTAAAACAGATTCGAAATCTGCATAAACCACGAATGGAACGCGCATTTGCTTTTCTATACCCTCGAATTTTAAAATATTTTCCGGCACACTCTTTCCAAATTTATCGATTTTTAAATCCACTGAGGGTGTTTGCGTGAAAATGTGGTTACAATCGTAGCTTTGATGTAAAGTTAAAGCTGACGGTGTACTAAAATAAATGAGGCAACCATCACAGAAATATATTTTATGTTGTTGACAACTAATTTGACTTGAAACTAAACGTGATAAATCCCGAATCCAACAATAATGACTCTTTGAACAAGTCGTATCACAAAAATGTTCACCGCCATCTTTACTACTACAGTCTTTTGTAATTAACAATAAATTTACATGCCTATCCAACTTTTTTTACGCATACCTCAGTGGACCAATAACTTCATGTATTACTTCATTATTTTCATATTTAGATTCCAGACCGTATACGTTAATTGATATGTTGTTCATTTCCTCAAATTTTTTAATGTCACGTAATTTTACTGGAAAATCCATACCTGTTACATTTAGCACTCTAGAAAAATGGGGGTAGGATGTCTTCTGTGAAGGCTCTGCTGTTGGAGGAAACAATGCTGATGTTACAGCCCACGCAAAGCAAAATTCGTCCTGGTTAATCACATTGACGACAGCTCCTTTCTTTTCAATAGAACACGGCAACTTGATGTATGATGAGCCACCCATAGGCATATACTTGTTGATACCAACTTCCAAGTATAAAATTCGCACAAGAGCCCATCCTATAACAAGAAAAATAATATATAAAAATCAGTTTAATATATCGGGTTTTGATTTTTCCATACCTGAATCTTTCTCCTGGAACTCTGTCGCCTGCGTTTTTATTAATTCGGTGAAAGAATGGTAAACGGCATCCAAATCACTTTCTACACTAATTATTTGATTAGCAGTGTTGAAGGATTTTTCACTGAATATTTCTTGTGATGGAAGCATGTACTCGCCAACAGCTGTCATGTTAACTTTTAAAGCATGATGCACACGCAATAAATTATTAACAAGTTCCACCACCTTGGATTTAATGTCTGCAAAGAACATTGCGTAATCGGAATGCTCCATATCACTGCTAACCCGATAGGTTGCAATTCTCCTTTTGAAGGCACATTGAACGAGTTGCACACCATGACATACCGGCAAACATGAATTATTTTTATGTTGTTGTGTTCGTTTATGCACCGACATATGATTTATTGGAACATCTACATTACATGTAGCGCAATTAATTAGCGGAATCGTCGATGTATACTCTTCAATTCGGAGCCGTTTTCCTCCAGGCACTTCATTAAATCTCGCCGCACACGATTCTCTTTGATGACGTCTCATATTATAAATATTAGTAAACTTAGAACCGCAATTTTCACAAACATATGCCATGATTTGTCAAATATTAACACATGTACTACCTATACAAGTCAGAGCCAACTGATGAATGAAACTGCCCCATACCTTATATAAAACCATTCAAGGTCACCCCCAACCACGTAACATATCTTCAAGGTCACACACCCAAGGTGACCTTCAACAAAGTCAAGGTCGTCTCGACCAAGGTCAAGGTCAAGGTCACACACACAACCTTGAACACAAGGCCAAGGCCAAAGCACACGTGCACTTTCAAGGTCAATGACAAGGACATGTGGGCGGGGCCAAAGAGGGGTGAAGCAAGGTCAAGGTCAAGGTCGAGGAGTGGGGGGATCGAGCGAATCGGGTTATGTTCACTACTGATACATTTTTTGTGTCTTTTCATTACCTTACCTGATATATATGCTAAAACACCGTAAATTAATCTGATTAGCCCGATTAATATCAACTGAGTCTGACATAAATTATAACAAATCATTCTGCATTTGGAATATTTGCAGTCTATAGTCGTGTTCCGAAAAATAGAGTAGTAAACAAACTAAAATATGGACAGTCGATAAAATCACCAATCAAGAACACAACCTCAGAAATATACCCAGTGGAAAGCTATAACGTATTATATTATAACAGATTACGAAGAAATGACATAATAAATAATTATAAAAACTTCATATTAAGCAATATTGAGTTAGTTAATTCCTAGGATTAGCTACTGTAGTTTGATTTGTTTTAAAAAGAATTTCTGCCATCTTAAATAGACAAGCCTGCAGCTACATGTGCTGCTTCTGATGATACACCTGAACCTACTCTTCACAAAAAAACAGATTTTGCGGAAAGTTTAGGTATCAGTGCTTCTCAATCGTATTTCGTGGAACATAAGATTTGTATTTTCAACGAAGCTTCTTCTTATTACAAATGGATATTTAAGATAGTTCCAAGCAACAGTCATCTAATCTGCTTACTTTTTCATTGAAAAATTTGATCTTAATAGTATATTTTCCAAAGCATAAAGTTGTAAATCAGAATGATACTTTTCTATTTAAATTTTTGAAGATTTGGACCTTCTTACTTGTAACATTTGTCGCTAAAAGATATTTAATAGTTTCTAAGATAAGTCAAATAATAAAGGGTAGAATGAAAGAATGCATAAATAAATAAAGGTGGCGATCTTCAATGGCTAGGCTTTGTTAGGCCGCTTACATCCTGCTATGATTAAGGGCTTTGCGTGATATATTGTATCTCCAAAATGCCTCTGTCTCAGTCTGTTAAGTTATTGACACTCTCTAAGGACATAGTTAACAACTTCATCTTCCTCCAAATACCATCTGTACATCGAGTCATTAATGATGTCAAACTTATGAAGAAGGCCTCACAGGTGACAATATACCGTCAGTTGTTTCTTCACGAGTTGCAATTGTTGCGCATCAGGGAAAGAATCTCCCTGGTAAGTTGTGCGTTATATCCAATTATCTGTTTCTTGGCACGCCTCACTCTAGAGGTTTTCATCCTGGATTCAATAAATTTGCTTTCCTGCAACAGGTTAAGTTTTCTCTTACCAGCAGTTATTGAAACAGATAGAATTAGTTGGGATCCGAATGGTCCAATCGCGAGCTCACTTTTACCAGATGCTTCCTCATTCAGGTGTATAACCGAATGACTCGGAACCCACACGAATCTGATTGTGAATCTTTTTCAGACTATCCAGTACATTTTTGCACTCTCAAACCATTAGTAAACTTACGATACCAAGCTTCAGTGTTAATATTGCCGCCCTACTGCCCGAACGTATGTTTATTATCTAATTTCCATTATGGTTTCTCTCAGGGATGTTCATTTTGCATAATAGTATCTTAAAAGACCGTTACATGTTATCCGAAAAAATAAAACTCTCTGACTCCCGTGCTCCTATGAAACTCTAGGCTTTTCATCCATCTGCAATCACCACGATCCATTTCTTGGAATAGTTTGCCCATTCCTATAATCCCCTTTGCTTGGCAAAAGTATCTCAAGAAACTGGTAAGGGTTGAAAACCGCCATATATTCTGTTTGATGGAAATTGATGAACATCTCTCCACCATACTTCCTAGCAACACAAATAGCCACCAATTCCAGATTAAAAAGAAAATTTATTTTATAAGTTGTTGGCCTGCAGTTACCTGTGTAGTTTTAGTTTGGGTTTATGACCTGCTGGATATAGACCCATCTTCCTGCTGCACTGGTAACGTGAATCTCGCTCCACCATTTTTATTTGATTTTCATAGCATGGGCTTATGAGACATTGATTAATTCTGTCAACTCGCTTTGGCTTGTCATACTGTACTGTCTTGTATATGAGTAGAGTGGATGTAATTTAAACCTTTTCTTTGCTTATATTATCATAAAGTTATCTTACATTTTTTAAACTTTGCTCTAGATTTAAAGAAATTATCTGATTTTGGTAAAAAGATGATAAACATTACTTATTAGGATATAAAAAAGATTTAAAAGTTATAAATTACAAAACACTTTTTTTATTCTACTAATAAAGCATAAATAAAAGTTTATACCTCAATTAAAATACTTGTAAGCGTTAAAGATAAAAAACCTTTTTAAGTTTTATTACTAATTTGACAAAGCACGGACACTGGATTTAACGAAAGAAATTCTCTGCTGTTAGGATTTTAATGAAATTAATTAAAATTAGAAGTTTTAAACACCACTTTAAAATAAGATCCTCAGGATAGATACATCCATAAAAAAACTGCCTCGTCTTGAATACTTTGTTTATTTTTTCTTATTTATTGCAATTATCTTAAAAACATTCTAAAGGACTTAATTTAATTAATTAAAAGTTTTGGGATAATAGATGTCTTTATTACAATTAAAACAATTTCAAAAGGCGAAGTTGAAGACTTCTTCACTTAATCTGGGCAGTTAAATTAAAACTCTAAACAGAAACCAATAACAGAATATAGTATATATTGCTTGCCATCAATGACATATAGCTGAGAAGCAATATTCAAACCCTTAACCAGAGTAAAAGCAGTCTTGCAAATTATTACAAAGTGGCACTCATTAACGGACAGACTGTAAAACAATTTAATGCACCTGGCGGCGAATTACGCTTTTAAATTTTTTAGCCGATAAACATTTTAAATTCACAAGAACTTAATTGTATTTTAACGAAATCTGATGACTAAATAATGTTTCATACAGCATAGTATTATGAATAGGACGAGTAATAATAAATTTATGTATTAAATCAAGGAAATGAGCGTCATATAAATTTACCTTTCTGGTATAAATAAGTTGGGGGCTTATTATGGATTATTATATTAAATAACATTTTTACCTATGACTAGGAAAGACTTATTGATACGCTCTCGTATACAAATATTCCGATGTGATGAGTCATCTTTATCACAATGTGCCGAAAGGAGTATTATATAGATGAGTCATATTTCTAGATAGTTCTCAACTTTAATGCTTGTTATTTCTAGGAAGTTCTGAATATATAAATAGGGATAGAATATGAGTTTGTAGATAGTATTAGTGAAAGGTGTTGTATTTATTCTGCGGATCCAGTGAGTGATTTTAAAGAGACGAAATTGGTGTCAGAAGTGAGGGTTATCACCGAGTTTCCGGAAATTGTATTGAGAATTAGAACAGATTGAGAAAAACGGATGTTGGATTTGTTACCAATTAAAAAATTGAATTAATTTTCTATACATTTCTAGCACGTTCTATTTTTAAACTCAAAAAGCTATCAAAAACCAGACTTCACCATCGGATTTGTCATTAATATACAAGCTTAGAAATAAAGTTCAAGAACATTCTATTTGAAAACTAAAAGGGACAACCAGAAATGGATTTCATTATCGGATTTCTTATTAAGAAAGAAGCCTAAACCGAATTTTCAACAACATTCTAAAAGGTTTTATAGTAAATACTTAAAGGCAAACAAGAAGAAGACGAACAGCACCGATAAGAAAAGTAAGAGGAAGAAGATCGTCGCCAAGTAGAAAAACAAGAAGAAGAAAAACATCATGAAGAAGAACGTCGCCTTAAAGATGAAGATAAACTTTACAAATAGAAACGAGAAGTCATTCTACAAGAACAGCAAAAATTCGATCAAATTGTGCTGGGATAAACGCAAAAGTTTAAGAAAGAGATAGGCGAAGTACCACAAGACATAAGAGAAATGCGACAAGAAGTGAAAAAAATCTTAGACGAGATAGAATTAAAAGTACGTCAAGAAGTAAATAGTATTGAATTTATTGTGCGACAAGACATAGGAAATGTACGCCAAGAAATGCCACCAGACATAGGAGAAGTTCGACAAGAAATGAAAGAAGTAATAGACGGGATAAAATTTAAAATGGAGAGCCTGGAGATAGAAATAAATAAAATAAAGAAGTATCGTCCTCCATCAAACATCAAACTTTCAAGTAACGATGGTCAAACATCTTGGATAATGTACAAACGCCAATTTGAAACTGCTGCTATTTCAAATAACTGGCCCAACACTGGATTTACTACAAACCATGCCCATAACCCAACAAAAAGACCATGATATCTTTAGCGCTGGAAAGAAGATTTGGAGATCAATATCGGCTCCAGATTAACAAGTTGCAACTCAAATCAAGACATCAGAGAAATGGAGAAAGTTTACAAGAATATGAAAGGGATGTCCGATGCCTTGTTCTTCTGGCCTACCCAGGAAGTACGAAAGATTTGGAGATCAATATCGGTGCCAGATATACCAGTTACAACTCAAATCAAGACATCAGAGAAATGGAGAAAGTTTACAAGAATATGAAAGGTATGTCCGACGCCTTGTTCTTCTGACTTGCCCAAGAACTACAGAAGAGCTTAGAGAAGAGTTAATAATTCAGTATTTTATTGATGGAATGAGAGATCAAGAAATACAGCGTGTATTGAGTATAAGCAAGACTTTGGAAGTAAAAGCAGCTTATAATTTATCATGGCCAAAAATAGGAACGGTTACCATAGAGAAAAACAAGGACTTACCGAACCAAACAATAGTGACAATGTTATCTGAAATTCTTAAGACACCAGATACGAGGGGTCATACTTCACGTTTCAAAAGAAACGAGGAAGAACTGAACACAAGAGATGATATTCCACGTTCCACACAACTAGATCAAGTGCTACAGATATGGACGAACTGGACACATGAGATGGGACTGTCAGGTGCACTTAAGTTCTAGTTCACCATCCAGAAACCGCATAGAAGAGAACCAGGAAAAACTATAACACTCCAGTTCTAAAATCAAACTTAGAATAACTGATACTTCGCGTTATAGTAGAAACGAGATCGAGTGCTACAGATGTGGACGAATTAGGTGCATGAGAAGGGACTGTCGAGTGCAATTAAGAGACCAGGTGAAGTGCTACAGATATGGACGAACTGGACACATAAGAAGGAACTGGCGGGTAGAATTAAGAAGGGTCATATTGCTACAGATGTGGATAAACTGGACACATGAGATAAGTCTCTCAGGTGCATTTAAGGTCTAGTTCACTAACCAGAGACCGCACAAAAAAGAACCGGGAAAAATTGCAACAGTACAATTTTAACATCAAATATAGCCCAAGAAGACTGGATAGCAACACAGATACCACGCGAGAGTCACTTTTGCCGTTGATGCAGAGTGAAGTACAGCTTACATGAGAAAAGATCAACTTCAACTTAAAGGAAAAGTCAATGCTGCTCCTATTACCATAATTGTTGATACTGGTGCTGTAGTATCTCTGATAAAGTCAAGCTTTGTTGATAAATTTAGAATTCTACTATTGTCCAAGAAAATAATGTTGAGACCTGTAACTGGAAAAGCAGCTGATGTGATTAGAGAAATAGAAGTGGAGTTTCAATTTGGAAGGCTAAAATTAAACCACTTGGTGTTAGTTGCCGACATAGGAGATGAGTTTATACTAGGTATAGACCTAATTCGTTAATATGGTTTTTTATTCGACAAGCTTAACATTCTAAAGTTTGGCAATGAAGAATTTATTCTGTTCCAGAACCGTGATAGTGAACCCATCAAAGGCATTGCCGAACAAAGGACCAGAATAAGAAGAAGCACAGAGAAAATCATTTACCAAAGACTGGACGAGAATTCTTAAAGGAAGGTCGGTTTAGTTCAACATTTTAACAAACCCTGTAACTATTTGGTACCGAAATTATTAGTAAGTTCATACAACATCAAGGCAAACTCGGTAGGATTCCGGAAAGTTGATAGAGTTTGGTTATGGAATTCACAAAGACAGTTGATGCTAGCATGAGAAGAACTATATACTGTTCTGAAAAAAAATCAATGGCGTTGTTGATAGAATCCAACGAAGTTCCAAGATCAAAATGAAAATAGTACATCTACACAGGTCCATATCAAGGAGATATCGAAGCTGATCGGGAGGATGAGAATTAAGAGGGCGTAGTATTACGAGCGACTAGGAAAAACTTATTGATACGCCCTCTTATAAAAATATTCCATATATTATATAGATGGGTCATATTTCTAGATAGTTTTATGCTAGTATATTACTTGTTATTTCTAGAAAGTTCTATATGTATATAAATAGGGATAGGATATGAGTTTATAGTATGTAGTATATAGTAGTATGTGAATAGTGAAGATATTAAAAATTAGTAATAAGGTAGTTGTGATTTAACTGTATTAATAAGTATTAGAAGTATTAGTGAAAGGTGTCGTATTTTATTCTGCAGACCCAGTGAGTGATTTTAAAGAGACAAAATCGTAATAATACTAAGCTATACAACATTCTTCTTTAATGCATATTCGGCCACCCAATTTTCCTCAATTTAGCGCTGACATCCGTATCATACCTCCCTATCCCTCCAATCAAACGTACGCAACAGTTTTGTATAAGTTGTACGCGCCGAGAATCATGTTCCAGAAGCCAGGGGCCATATAAGCTATCATAGAAGGTAAGCTGTAATAAGACCAGACTTTCGTACGACATTTTTTTAAATTTTTTTCAAGACAATGTATTTGATTAAATATCAGTTTTAAGTTAGCAAAAGCCTTTTGAATATAAATACTAACATAATCCGAAAACGTCAAATTAATATCAAGCAACAATCCAAGCAATCAAACGAGCAATCCAAAAGTTTATTATTCAGAGTAATGTGTAGTAAGTATTCGTATTTGTTTCTATACTGAATACGTCTGAAAAGAAACACTTGAGATTGAGATTTTTTTATGTTAATTTCCTGACAGTAGCCTGCACGCGCATCAAAAAGGAGAACAAGATCACTAATCAGCTTATCATTGGCCTCAAGGATGTCGTCAAGATGAAGAGACATATATCTTTGCTTATCGTCTACATGCATCAAATCACTTGTTAATTGAAATGTATATAAAGTAAAAACCAGAGAAAACAGGATTGATCCCCCAGGAATTCCACATGTGACAGTCCTCTGATTAGACTATTTGCCCTTAAGTTTTACGCAGTAAATTCTTTCAGTAAAATCACGTCTGACAAACTGGCATGCATTAATTTCAAAACCAAGGTATCTCAAGATAACAACACAAGCAATTGATGATTCAGTCTGTCGAAGGTCTTTAGAGTAGTCAAGGAGAATCAAAACGGTAAATTCACCACGATCAGTTGCCTCTAGAATGTCATCTGTAAGCCTTAAGGGAGCCGTTATATAACAGAAATCTTTCCGAAAACCAGACTGAATGAGTGGAAGTAAATTGTAGCGTTCAACGTAATCACGTATCTGTCCCTCGACAACTCTTTCGAGTACCTTTAGTATGCTTTCCAAATTTTTGGGAATAATTGAAGTCTATATCTAACAATTAATAAGATGTAAAATAAACGGAAACATGTATGGATAACTATAAGAGAGCTTAGATAAACCAATTCCATCTGCCTGTAATCCAATGGAAAGAAGAGCCTTCTTGAACTTCAACGCCGAGCTTTTTCTTTTGAAGGTAAAAATTTAGGGTAGCAACATCTAAAGTGGAATTAATATTAAAATGATTGATATCCTTCATATTACCAAGATCATCAAGAATAAATTTAGAAACCCTTGAGTAAACACCAAGTTCCCTCAAAAGTTTCCAGTTATATTTTTTTTTGATGGTCAGAACACAACTTATTTTCGAGATAAGCCCTTCTCTCACTTTGCATGGATATGGTAGCATAATTTTAGAGTTGCCTATACTTTTCCCAGTTTGCTAAGGTAATATTTCGCTTATAGATTAACAATTCCCTATCGCGAAGGTTTATAATATTTTTTTTTAATTTTGAGTCTTTTAGGGAGATTTTTTTTAGTTATTCGGGCAGTTCTAAAAAAAAGGATGTATGTTAAATAAATTTAAGATGCCAGCATTGAATGTTTTTAGTTTGCTATTGATTTCTGGAATGTGAAAGATGCGTTTATAATATCTCGACAGAACGCTTCATAATCAAAGTACCAAAAATCTCTATAGGTACTAAACGAAGGTTTAAGCTTACACAATTTCATCCATAACTCACAATTAATTAAAATGTGATCAGAAACATCCAGAGAAGATTCAACACCACTCTGCAGTAAAAGATCAATGTTAATAAAACCTATGGGCGACGCGTGGGTCAGATCACTCCTCAGTGGTTCATTTATTATTCGATTCAAGTTATATGCCTATAGCACTGATAAAAATCTTTGACTAGATATGCAATCTAGCCTAAGTACGTTCACGATAAAATTACTCAAGCAAATCAAATTTGCCGATAAAAGTAAATTTTTAGAAATATTACGTTCAAACTCATCTAAAATGTCATTCATATTTGTAAATCCAAAAGGTCTGTATACATATATAACAGCAACACCGTTCTTTATACCATTTAATACAAATGTGATCTAGATTTGTTCTGAAAAATTTGACACAGTGTCATTTAAAACTTAAAACTTGAACTACGCATAAAAAGACTCCTCCACTACGTCCGCTACCATGGTCACGACTTCCTCTTACAATTTTGAATCCATCATAAATTAAATTTGTTAGTCAAATTGACAAAATTTTAATGCTTTGTCCGCTTGCACCTGTTCTTCCGATGTCTGAGATGCCACGCTCCCTTCAAGGTGCTTTATCTCCGTTAAAAATTCGAATTTTAACGTGGAGAAACGTTTGAAATATTCTTAAATGAATAAAAAAAAATCGACGAGACCCTACATACTAACAGTTTAACGCTTCACCGTGTATGAAACATAATATTTTACAAAGCCAGTGCATATATAAAATGATTTCATTATTGCAAAGAAGTATTAGTTTTCAGTAAACGCAACGTGTACTAGCCGATAAATTAATAATATCAACAAACTGTTATAAAAGCCTTGTACAATTAGATTGTTACAAAATGCCATTTTTTGTGCCCTTTAGGGTTTGCTACTTAGTAATTTATTTCCCCCTTGAAGTAACTTTTAGCATAAACAATAAACAGTAAAAAGTTTTGTGAAAGATTTGAGATGACTTAAAGTTTGGAATTAACTTCTTGAAGTTTGTTACTGTTTTAATTAAAGTTTAGACGTACGAGCGTTACAAGGATTTATACATATTAAAGTTTTTGAAGTTCACGTTTAAAACTAGTTTAATAAGCACTTCCAATAATTTACATTACACTATTAATTTTCTTAAATTTCTAATAGGTAAGTTAAAAGTAACAAAGTTCTCCTGCCAACAAGTTTTAATTGTTATATTTTTCTATTAACTTTCTTTAAAACATCTATTTTTTGAAATTAGGATACCAATTGAGATGGTAATTTCTTTGCAGTTAGCAACACCATGTTGGGACTCCACTGAGAAAGGATTTTTTTCAAAATTCGTGCTCCAAAATGGTCAAACTTGGTAAATTGTCATTTGATAAATTTATCCATATCTCTTGATCAAATAGAGATGATGAAAAAGGGGGTAAAAGGTCGAATTTACGATTGCAGATTAAATAGTAATTTTCTTTGCGAAAAATTATCTGATTTTTGGCCTTACATATTCTGCATACGAGTATCGAGAAAGTAGTCAGTAGTATGCATTTTTCGAAATCCCTTTTTGTAAAGGTCTTCTTCTTCTGATGCCTATCCATTACCGAATGTTGGCAACCATACCGGCAAAGATAATTTTATTTGTTACTGATCTAAAGAATCCTATGGTGGATGTTGCAAACCAGGTCCTCAAATTCTTTAGCCAGGATATTCTTCTTCCCCCGACCCATGTCTTACCCTGCACTTTTTCATGCAGAATGCATTTCAGCCCCGTACTTATTCTTATTTCTCATGACGTATCCCAAATACAAATTTTAATTTTTTTACTGTTTACATTATTTCTGTTGCCTTTTTCAGTTTTTGGAGTAGGGGAACCTGTTGTAATTAGGACAGTTTTTAGATATATATTTTTTATTGCAATTTAACGTACTGTACACAAACCGTATTTGCATATTTTGGGAGTTCAGTTATTTGAATATCCACCACCAAAACATCAGAACTGTTTATTTTATTCTTACATGTGCTTAAAATGTTTGAAAAACAATGGTAAATAAGGCCAAGGTACAACGCACCCTATGTACCTCGACCAGTACTACGGTGTACCTAGGATACATCGAGAATTTGAGGATAAAACTTGAATATTTAAGGAAACTATTAACTTTTCTCTACTAAAATCATTTTATTCGGTCTAGTAAGATATTTAAATCACAAATCCTTAATAAAATCGACATAACATCCATAATATTTTTTTTAAGTAAGAAGCAAAATCTTTAAACACAAACAACTAAATTTTTATTCACTGCTTCTTAATCGCTCATTTGGATTAGCTTTTATAAGAAAGTTAGCAATATCTAGGTATATTATTCAGTCTGTCGCAATTAGCAATGCCCCTGGTGGTAGGGACATGTAGCTAGCGATCTATTTTCGACCACCGTAGTAAATGTATGGATGTTTCGTCCCGATACCGGTGGTGGACTCATCAGTATCCACCGGTATATTTCCCAGACATCCTTGTACTTTCCACAAACTTGTACCTCTATTTAAGTCCAGTTTTTCCGGAAAGCGGTGGTGAGATGTTATGTTCCACAACAAGTCTTAAGGATCTAGCAGAAATCCCAGTACTTTTGTATTTCTGGAACATTATAAATTTCCCTGTTTTTGTTAACTCTTTGAGGCGTTTTAATTTTTTCTGTAATGTCAATTATCGGGTACAGATTTAAATCCTCTTTTTCAGACAATTTCCAATTTTTAAGTGACTTTTGCATCAATTTCAGCAATACACCCTCTTCACATATTGATTCTACCTTTCCAACAAAATAGGAACCTTCTTTTACAAATATAACATAGTCACAAATATTGCAATTTTCTTTATTATTATGTTCAGTCTGTAGGTTCTCAATTTCACTGTCATTTTTGGAGACATCTTCTGATGTTTCACTCAGTAAATAATTAACAGAATCCTCACTGGTTTCTGATTCTGATAGAATTATTCCCTTGACCCTATTTGTAATCTTGGATTTGTTTTTATTCATTGATGTATTTTTTGCCAAAAAATTTAAAGACTTTGCTTCATTAGATTTAGTTGAAATAAGTTTTTTAGCCTTCATATTTTCAATTTCTTGTTTTCCTGGTGTATCAGTTAATATTCTGGATCTTCCTTTTTGTTTACCCTTTCGTATTCCTTTACGAGGATCGGCTTTTGGGTGAGGACGTATCATAACCGGTCATATTAAAGTTGGCGATTTTCGATGTATAACTTCAAAATCTGAAGTGGTCGGCTGATTAATAGGCACCTGATCAATTCTGATGGTGATTTTTTAACTGGTGGATGATCAGAATAGGATGCGGGCATAAAATCAGCATCTGTGTGGATGTTTTTATTTAAAGGATGGAAACCAGTTAAACTAAAACCTTTACAAATATTGTTTTGTATGAAGGCAAGAGGAAAATCTTTTCCCACCAAGTGAGCAATATCCTAAATAACTAATGGTTTTTGCCACATGACCTGGAGTCATCAGTAACTCGTTAATTGCTATATTGAAATAAGTCTTGAAAGGTCCAAAAACTGACTTATCTAGTAGTTGCATGTGGTTACTAGTATGTGTATGGAGAGTCATAAGAATTACACCATTATCTTTGGTATTGCTAGTACTGAAATGTGACTTTCATGATTGTGTAATAACAGAATGACAGGTTGTTCTTTGGTAGGCTTTGTATATTTGATAAAATATTAGCACCTCCAATACTGCCTTCTGAAGCTCCAGTTAACATAAACTCCTTAAAGTTTACACGAGGGAATATCAGCATGGATGGGACGAAACCACCACCTGCATCAATAGCCGCTATCATCATTACTGTCGTTCCCTTTTCAGAGCTTGTCATTGACCGAACTTGCTTTTCGCCTAGAAGAGCTAATATCTTCGGATAAACTTGGACAGTCGACAATCAGTTTCGTGTAAATTCCAGATGTCCGTCGCTTTTATGCCAGGAGGACATTTAGAAAGGACTTTCTTAAAATTGTCAAATATTAAGCTTAGTGTATGTTTATTAAACGCCGATGAGTGAGCCAACCTAATGACTTCAGGCTTTTTCAAAGACAATTCGTTCTGGTATCGCTTCCTAAATAACCACAGCCAATAATCTCTGGCCATTTTCTTAGTATCCCAGCTCTTAAGGTACATTTTTCCATTCGCTTTCACAAATTAGTATGCTAGTGTTTTTTGACGTCTTTTAAAGTCAGTCCAAATTGTAAGTGTGCTGCGTCTTTAATATGGTCAACAACACTACGTTATGATCAAAAACTTGATCAACTGCCAGATTTTCGTGTAACTTGCTTACATCGTTACCTGTTTCTACACAGTGCTTCAAATGACGATGCAATGTTGTTCTTGATAGTTATTCTTGATAATCCAAAATGTTTGGAAACACCGAAAGTTGTGAATTTTTTCTCCTTAATCATATTAATGGCATTTGACAGATTATTTTAATAAGAATCTATTATGTAGATGTGGAATAAATAAAAATATATCCTCCCGGCCAAAGAACAACATCCAGGTATACCTAGGTCACCGACCAAGGTCAACTGATCGACAATAACCGAAGTACAACACTACTACTTTGTGGTAGAAAACGATGCATTTCAAATAATTTGAGGTTACATATAACGTAAGTTTATTATTGTTTTAACACTTGTTAAATCAAAGAACTGATCGCATATAAAAATTAAGCGGCTACTACAAAACATGTAAAACTATCAGACTTCAAATTATATTAAATACACTTACTTTTTTGGGCAAAAAAGTTTTTACTTCGATAACACCAAGCACTAGCTTAATGGCGGTAAGTGACTAACTTCAAATTGGATAGTCAGTAGTGATGTACCGAATACCATAGACAACAGAATTTAATAGCGCGGGAATATTTGTGTCCTTGCTTTTTCAATTCTGGCTTTTATTTCATGGGAATGGCCCCACTGCTCATTTACTCCTGTATGTATATTTATTTATTATAGTACAGTACATTATAGATCTAAATCCAAATAGTACACTGTTGTCAGAGCTAGTTACAGATTAAAATTAAAATAGAATAATACATTGAAAAAAATATCAGAAGAATCCAATGTTATTTAAACTAGTTTAATAAAAATACAATAACAGTTAAAAAAAATATATGTATATATACTCAATCACAAACATACAACTTGACAACACAGGAAACATTAGAGTCGCAATCATCACGGTATCTCTGAATGTCAGACATCGTCAGATATGAGTAAATTTAGTTTTGTTTAAACGTTATCACTGTACCGTTGAATTCGGTGTCAAAGGGGACATAAATATTAAAATAATGCATAATTTTATTCATAATACTGTATTTGCCGACATCTGTTCGGCTCCTGTTAACCGAAAATCCCTTGGTGAGACGAGTGCTTCGTGAAGGAACTCGATAATTAATAAGCGCCAAGAGATCAGAACAGTCTATAATATTTGTAATTATCTTAAACCTAAAGAGTATACTCAAGAAAGTTCGGCGTTTTTCTAGGCTGGTCATGCTCAGAATTGATAATCGCTGCTGGTATCGTAAAAGACTCTTATCAATTTTTAGTCTATACAATAAGAAATTTGCAAATTTCGACTGAACCAGCTCCAAGCGCTTTATGTAAGTTCCCTGATACGGTGACCAGACTACGCTGCAATATTCCAAATGACTTCGGTCAAGAGAATAATAGAGGAATTTTAGGACTTCGGTGTTGGAAAATTCCCAGCAGCGTCTCATTATGAATCCAGCCATTTTAAAAGACTTTGATAAAACATAATTGATGTGATCTTTAAATCTCAATTTTGAATCAAAAATCACACCTAAATCATTAATTAACTGTACTCAAGGAACTGGAGTGTCTGATATAAAGTAAGTATGTGATATTGGCACTTTCTTCCTTGAGAACGAAATGATTTTACATTTAGAAATGTTTAACTCCATCCGGTTTTCAGTATTTATTTCACGAAGTTCAGATTGCAAAATTAAGCTGTCGTTAATACTTATAACTCTTCGGAAAATTTTTATGTCATCTGCATAGAGAAGAATCTGGCAACCCCCAAACACATCCGTGAGGTCGTTAATGAAAAAAACGAACAGAATCGGACCCAGGTGTGAACCTTGAGGCACTCCCGAAGTCACCGTAATTTCATCGGAGAGAGCATTGTTTATTCTAACTACTTGTATACGGTTATGAAGGTAACTCGATAACCATGCCAATAAAGGACCACCCACACCGTATGATTTTAATTTATCGATGAGAATACTGTGATCGACTCGATCGAAGGCTTTTTTAAAATCGAGGTATACGCAGTCGACTTGACCACCCAAATCAATAGCGGATGATAGATATTGGGAATAGATACATAAATTTGTTTCACAGGAGTGATGAGGCAAAAATCCATGTTGACGGTCAGAGAGAATATGTTTTAGATTAAAAATGAGTTTGTCGACGACTATAGATTCAAGGACTTTTGCGATACAGTCTAGACCAGATATAGGACAGTAATTGCTCACGTCAGCTCTATCTCCACTCTTATAAATCACGGTGACATAAGCTGACTTCCATATGTTAGGGAATAAACCTTGATTTAGGGAACATTGATAGATATAACTAAGTGGAAAAGTCAAAGTTGGACTGCAGTTTTTTATGAAGATTGGTAGAATATCGTCTGGTCCAGCACCCTTGGTTTCATCAAGTTCAACAAGCTTCTCAAATACAGTAGAGCTATTAATATTTATGTTCTGTAGATTTATGTTATTCATTGAACGAATATGTATAGGCTTTGAGAGGGTCAAACTTATTGGAGTAAAGACTGACTGAAAGAAGTCGGCGAATAAATTCGCAATTAAATGTGGGTCAGTGAGTTGTGTGTTATTAAACTTCATATGTGAAGGATGCGTAGCCGCGTTTCGTTGAATTTTGATATAAGACCAGAAAGCTTTGGTGTTCTTCAGGATATTATTTTGAGTTGAGTATTGACACTCGTTCTACTACTTTATAGTTGATTGTAAAATATGCCCCTTCAGTTAATTTCTTGCTCATTATGACGACCTCTGTTTCATTGATGTTAACATCTAAACCATATTTAAACCATATTTTCTACTGATTTTGGCTACTTTGCTCACTTAAAATGTGCTTTTATTATTTCGCCGGATAACGTTAAGAGTATTGCGCAGATTTTGTTCAATCTTCATTAATATGGAGCAGGAATTTGTAAAAATAGTATCAAATTTATAACATATTGACATCATAAATAGAAACAAAATAATAGCGAAAAATGCAAATTAATTATTGAGGCATATTGTCTTAACCTCTCAAAATCGTTCCTCACAACTTCCTTTCCTCATTCTTTCTCTTTATTTGGGTAGCTGAGTACAAATATGTCATCTGTTTCATGTATACAACGTAAATTACATACGTGCACTCCCGGGGAGCCTACGGACTAACTACTTGTTTAGACCGGTAGCGTCTACATTTCAGAAAATAATAAATAAAGAAATTTCGTAGAATACCAAAATATTTTTTTTAATTGACATTTATTTCTTCACATTTTTATCAACCCTTAAATTTTTTTTTTCCTGGAGGGGAAACTTGGCATAGAGGCCCTTTCACAAAATGTGAAAGATAGTGTCGGATTCTTACTGACTGAATCCCCCCCCCCCTCGGTCTGAAGGTCCTACCGAATAACCTTCGACTGCTGGCAGTCGAAGGTTATTCAGCGAAGCCTCCGGTTCTCAAGCAATTAAGTCTTAACAAACCTTTGGTCTTCACTCAGTGTAGCTGCTTCAGGTGAAGGTTGCAGGCATTGCTTTGCACACAATGTAGGGTTCTTATTTTAAGATATTTTATATGACTTTAGGTGCCGTTAAGATATTTTATGCATATTAATCGGAAGTGCCTCGCTGCGCTCCTACGAGAAGCATCCAGTACATTGGCATATCTCCGCCTTTTTAAACGCAGAAGTCGGAATTTTTTCTTGGCGTCGACTATGATACGAGGCATTGTCCATTACAATTACCTAATCGGGTTCCACAAGGTTTAAAATCGAAGAAAAACATCGGCGTTCATGTCTTCATGGTAGTTCCTTGTTTTTGAAGGTTCGAAAATGTTAAAGCCGCCATCTAAGATGCCAGACACACTTTTAATATGAGTTATTGTAAGACGACGACCTTTTCCACAAGGATTGCATAGTCCTTGCGAAAATATTTCCATGGATACCTTCTTCAAACTTTTAATGTTCAGATCTCACCATATCTTCCCGACCATGTGCCCTTGATTGGACCATTTTGTGCCAGTGTAATACAATTTTTTCTCTTTTTCCCAAATTCCTGTATTTTTCCAAATATTCTCGCAGCCACAAATGTTTGCAAAATTTGTACCGAACACACAAACTAACAAATACACAGACAAGAAAGCAAGTTAATAAAAACGCAGTAAAAAAGTATCAAAAAAATAGGTACATACATCCACGGTTTTTTAATTAATTATCACTATTTTGTTATTAATTGTATTAATTAATTACTTAAAACAGAGAAATAAAGTGCAATGAACTCCCAGCGTAACATAAAATGAATCAAAAAGTTCGTGAAATCTAAAATAAATATTAGTTCAGGTTAGTTGATTATTCATAATAACCAAATAATTATTGATAAGGTTATCCTACAAAAAATATGACTTACTTGATCTCACTAAGTATTTAACTAATCACTCTACATAATATCTATTATTTTCTTAATTCCCCTAAACGAAACCGACAAAATTAGGAGTTAACGGAAGCTCAAGGGAATTACAAAGGTTCACACGTTTCCCGTTCTGGGTCGAACTTTGAAAACAGGTAGGCCAGTTGAAAATGTAATATACATAGAATATACATAGAAAAATAATCTCAATCTGACATGTCTAAATAAGATTTTACATATCTATAAAATAGAATTAATAAATAAATTAAATTACTACCAAGCAAGAGAATTATTTTTGGGAAAACTAAAAGTTTAATAAAAAGTATATTTCCTATAGATAATAGCTTTTTTTTCTATTCTGATTTTTGGTCACCTAATAATAATCGTAATTAAGGATGTATTTATAAGATTTTGAGTTATTAGTGAAGAAAACCCATAGCACTTGCATTGTATTTATTTTGATTTATTTGTACGAGACTTCAATTAAGTTGTATATCTAATGGTTATCAAGTATAAAATGAAGGACAACGCAAGTATGACAACCACATTTTAGTCAATCTTCGACATTGTGTACAATCCTCAGTCAATTAATGAATGTTATTGACAACTTTTGACGCACGCCGTAGACTATTTTTTATATCTTTTCTAATTTTTATTCACCTAACAATCTTTTATTCCCATACAAGCTTAACATAAGGATCCTAAATTGATCTTTTTTCAAAAGTCATAAAATGTAACTGATGAATCGGAAATACATATATCTATGATATACATCATGATGAAAAAGTCTCATAATTAGTTTCCTGTAATTGGTGGCGTTTTTAAATATTTGTAAAAATAGAAAAGGGCAACTCAGAAATTTTCTGTTTCTTAGCAGCTCCTCTAGCGCTAAATTAAAAAATATATATTTTTTCAAATACGATGCTACTTTGAAATGTTACAGGAACGAAATATAAATCCAATAGTTACTACTGAAATCTTGTCCTCTTTTGAACTTTGTCTATCACAAACCTATTTCCAATAAAAAATTTTATTTTCAAAATTCAGGCCTACCAATGTGTTTTTCTCTTAGCCCTCTCCTAGCAGACTTTTCAAGTCAAATATAAAAAACAAAATTCTTAATTCCCCTTTAAGCAAAAGCCATGTTCAATTTTGGTACAGATACCTGGATAATGTTCTAGTATGTTTTAAAGGCACTACTAGACAGTTTCAAAAATTCTTATAATACATTAATAATTGCCATCCAAAAATTAATTTACGCTGAAAACTGAAAATAACCATAAAATATATTTTCTAGATCTCACCATATCACCCCAATAATCAGTGTAATTTTAAAATTTTTAGAAAACCAACGTCTACTATATCTAATGACTCTTTTCACCCCTTACAACACAAAATGGCTGTATACAATTCAATGATACATAGAGCATTCTCTTTGCCTCTCTCTGAAGAAAATCTTCAAGGGGAACTAAATATCATTGAAAGGATTGCAATATCAAAAAATTTCTCTCAACAAACTATAAAGAAAATAATAACTAAAAGACAAAAACAACTAGCCTTTAATCCAATATATCCCAAAATAAAAAAATGATAAAGATAGTTCATCTGATATATCTTTGTCATACTGTGGTACCCTATCAGAAAACATCTCTTTCTAAACATTTGATATTTTATTATGTATATATATATATATATATATATATATATATATATATATATATATAATAAAATAGAATGAATCTTAACTAAGCGAACATAAAATTTGTCAATCTACATTATTCAAGGACGGCTGTGAAAAGTTTAGGCGAAATGGTGTTCCCTTGTCGAACTCCTCTGCCCACTTTAATTTTACCTGTTGTTTCGTGAAGTTTTACAGTTGTGGTAGCATTACTGTATATATATTCTATAAGCTTTGTATATCTATAATATATTCTACACTGCTCCAGTGCTGCTATTGTTGATGTTAGTCCTATCAAGTCGAACGCTTTATGAAAATCTATAAATACCAAGGCTAAGGGTCTATTGTATTCTACAGACTTTTCCTAAAGCTGGCCTGTTCTCTTGATTGACAAAAGAGTAATTTACCTTCCAGACGTTTGACAATTATTTTCGTAAATAGCTTATACAAGTGACAAAGAAGGCTTATCGGTCTATAGTTCTCAAGTTCGGTGATATCGCCTTTTTTATGGCGTCGTTCCACTGCGACGGGATTATTCCATTTTGAAGCCATAGATTAAATAAATCTTTAATCCATTTTAGTAGCGTTTCTCCTCCAAGTTTTACAGCCACTATCACTAGGCCGTCCTCGCCCGGAGCTTTGTTATTTTTCATTTCCCTCAACGAGTTTCTGATCTCCTCTATAGTTATTTCCGGAATATCCTCTGATCCTTGGTTAATTATCTTGTTGCAGAGATACATACATACATATTAAAAATAAACAATTTAACGGTCGTAAGGAGAACAAAATAACTTTTCCAAATACATAGACCGTGAAATTGTTTATTTTTAATAATTTTCGACCGCTCCGGGGTATGTTCAGATGTTCATTTGTACTGTTTAGTACAGTCCGGTGTCAAGTTCTGCGGGTAATATCCTGCCGATATTTTACGATATGGGGATTTTAAGTAGACAGTTGTTTTTTGTGCATTTTGCTATCGGTTCGTTACAGCTCCACTGATGAGACCATTAAGTGGCTGGAACTAGTATGGAGAGAGAACCACAGTGGAATTCGCAGAGAATATACTGTCTGTCCTTTTTCTTAACGGTCGTAAAGAGAATAAAATAACTTTTCTATATAAATATATATATATATATATATATATATATATATATATACATAGTCGTTTTCATTACTATATATTTATAAATTTGTATCTTGTATTGTAGAACCTTAAAAATATATTGCGAAACGTTGGCAAGAAAATATTGTTTTTCTCCGATTCATAGTCCAAATCCCAAAAGATCTTTGCTGCCTAATTACCTCCATGGGTAACACACATCTTTTAATTAGTTATTTTTGTTATATTTCATATATTTATTCGTTTGCATACATAGGAAAAAACCGCACAACCCAACAACAAAGTTTAATATCGAGTCATTAAAAACAGAGAGCACACTAGATCTGTACAAACGGCGCATATCCCAGAAAATTGAAAGGGAACCCATTCTCCAACAACACACAGTAAACCAAGCTTGGGACACCCTACTAAACAACATAAACCAAGCAGCGGAGGAAGCATTAGGCAAAAGAACAATCAACACAACGACAACAAACAGAAATAAAAAACCATGGTTCAAACCAGAGGTGAAGATACTGGCTCAAGAGAAAAAAAAAGCCCGCCTAACATACACAGCCAACAAGACCCCAATAAACTACATCAAATACACTGAAACAAGGAACAGAGTAAACAACCGCATAAGGGAAATAAAGCGAGAGCATTGGGAAAACTTTAGTAGAGAAATGGAGAATGACCTTTATGGAACCCAAAAACGTATATGGAAAATGCTCAGAGCAACAAGGAAGGAAATAAATGAGACAGTGCAACTAAACAACATCTCGACAGCCGAATGGACCACCTACTTTCAGGGCCTGTATAAAGACCAGGACAAACAGGAAGAACTAAGGCCCAGGAAGCGAGGGAGGCTGAACCGAGGAGAAGCCATAGACATCGAGGAGGTAGAACAGTGCACGGTGGAGGAAGTAACAGCCGAACTAAAGCACCTGAAAAACGGTAAATCTCCAGGCCCGGACAATGTCCCAAACGAACTGCTGAAGTGCGGAGGAGAGGCTCTGGCTGGACAATTGGCCGAACTATTCAACAAAATATTGAAGGACGAAAACACACCAACGAGATGGAGACACAGCATTACAGTCCCGATATTTAAAAAGGGGACAACCTCAGATCCGGCGAACTACCGAGGAATATCACTCCTAGATACGACCATGAAACTGTTCACCCGTATACTACAGCAGCGTATTCTCAGTTACACCACAATCGGCGAGGAACAACAAGGCTTTCGGAAAAACCGTTCAACGATTGACGCAGTGTTCGTTGTCAGACAGGTTGTAGAGAAAGCAATAGAGTATAACAAACCAGCATACCTGTGCTTTATAGATCTGATGAAAGCGTTCGACAGAATAAGGCTGGAGGACGTAATGAACGAGCTGGACCGCAGGGGAGTGCCTCTAAGCATCATAGAGACGGTTAGAAAGCTCAACACAAACAACACCACAATAATACGAACAAAATCAACAACAACAGAAAAAATAGAGCAAAGCACAGGGATACGACAGGGAGACAGTCTCAGTCCACTGCTGTTCAACATAATAATGGACAGAATAATAGAGCGAGTGTGTAGGGTGGAGCAAGGATACCAGATGGGAAACCAAAAAATCAAGATAATATGCTACGCAGACGATGCAACGCTATTCGCGGACACCGAGGACGGACTGCAATGGCTTTTACAGGCATTTAAAAAAGAGGCCGAGAAATTCAACATGGAAATATCTACCATCAAAACAAAAAGTATAGTGATCGCCAGGGAACCACGGAGATGCAAACTGGAACTGAACAACACAATAATAGACAAGGTTTTCGAATTCAACTATTTGGGAACAACAATATCACCATATGGTGAACTCAAGAAGGGCGTACGAGACCAGGTAAACAAGGCAACCAGGATAGCGGGAGCCTTACGAACAACCATATGGAAAAATGCACACATATCAATTCCAGCAAAAGTTAGAATATATAAAGCATGTGTCAGGCCCGTAATGACATACACGGCAGAAACACGAGCTGACACAGCAGAGACTAAGAGGATGATGCGAACCAATGAAATGAGAATATTGAGAACGATCACAGGAAACACACTCTGGGATCAAAGGAGAAGCAGCGAAATAAGGGAAGAATGCAAGACGGAAGACGTGGTAAGATGGACACGCGCTAGGAGACGCTTCTGGAACGAGCACATATCCAGGATGGAGAACAGCAGACTGGTAAAAATCGCCAGAAATGGAAAACCAGCATCCGGCAGACCGCCAGGACGGCCCCCCAAGAGGTGGAAGGATAGCTGGTCGTCGGCATCTCAGGAGGGACAAAGAAATGGGTAGAAACAAGCTTTAGGCTTTCGCAAAGAAGAAGAAGAAGAAGTTTGCATACAAAGTTTCATAAAATTAACTCCAATAAAGAAATTTCACAAAAATGGTCCAACTTTAAAGCTGGTCCAAGTTGACAATAAACGGCTTTAATATCCGGTTGCGACAATAAGTCAGCCAAGATGTGAAATATTGTATTTATTTTCGCGAAAACAATTTCTCTTATCCATTCCAGTACTTTATCTTAAGTTTATATCATTAATTTTCTTGTATAAAAGTTTACTTGTTGACTTAGACATATGATACAAATTATAACATTATTATAAGAACAACGAAACTAATCAACTAGATCTGCATTAAAAGTTAAACCTTTTTAACGATCAGACTGATCAGATTCTATGTATCTGGTAAACATTTAATAAGAATTCATTTGAATTAACCGTTATTAAACCGATTGATATTTGGCAAATAAAAACGATAAACCAAGGCACTTATTATACTTGTTTTTTTTTTCTTAATATTATATAGATTTTTTCTATTTTAGGTAAGAACATCATGCATTGTAATGAAATGGTAAGCTATTTATTTTTTATTTATGTCAACAAATAATATCCTATTATAATAATATACGTTATTAAGGCTGTTTTGTTAAGGTCTAATAATCGTGATAACTTTTATATGAATATATTGATAAGGCATCTGTTTTACCTGCCAGTGGCTATAGATTACTTTATTTATAGACTGACATATCTTTTTAACTTTTATTAAAGGTTTTTGATGAAATATAATTTGTATCAATATATATATAACATACTGATATAACATACTATTTATTACAAGACAATGTTATATTTACAAGTGATCGATCAAAATAAAACGTCCGTAGTCATCTTTACTTATAAAAGTCAACGAAGAAAGTATATCAAAAGAAATATTTATGGTAATATTCACTGCTACTAACAACAAATAAAAAAAAAACAATTACTATAACTACAATATATTGAAGACTGCGAACAAGTTTTTCTCCCATAAAATTGTATACAAGTTTTAAATCAGTGCTCGGCAAAAAGGAATTATAATTAACCATTAATGAATTACTACAAAATTATTAATCAGTAAATTGAAATTATCAATTACTGTATCAATTAATAATTTCGATAATAAAATTATCAATTAAGGAAGTAATTGTAGATTTCATTCCTAAAATTATTAATTAATACAGTAATTTTTAATTGTATTCCTACAATTAACAAATAACGAATTCAATAATTCAATTTTTAAAATATCAATTGACGAAGTAATTGATAATTTTAGCAATAAAATCGCCCATTATCAAACTAATTGAACATTTCATTTTTGAAATTATCCAATACAAGACTAATTAATAATTTAGTTTTCTAAATTATTGAATTATTAACTTGTAATTTACATCAATTAATTTAAAAAGATATTTTTTTTAATCATTTAATTACTTTTTTCCGCAGATAATGCAGCATCATAACAAAAGCAATATGACAATGGTTATTTATCCTGCTTGAGCTATTATAATTACCATTCACTTTCAATAAAGAAAATATGTATGAAAACCATATTTATAGGATGAATGGCTCTTAGAACAAAATGAGCTTAGCCCGAACTCAGATGCGTTGGTATTAAGATATTCTTATCAAAAAGTGTGGAGAAACATCAAATTATTGTAAAAGGTTATTTTAGCATGTAGTCAAAATTTTTCGTTAAACTTTTTTCGGAATTTTTAAGTCAAATCAATAAATTTAAATTTTTTTTGATCATCGGGGACAGAAGCAATGTCATTTCATTTTAAATTATTTGTTATTTGTTTTTTGGCCTGAACAAAAAAATATTTCAGCGATGTAAAATACGTTTTTTTGTTAATGAAATGATGTATTTGACAAATTTTTCCTACTATTAATTTTCCATTAGTTTATCTGAAAAATTCATATTCATCCACTTTCACAGTCAACTTGTTTTTTTTAGCATAAAAAATCTGAAAGTTCTAAAAAACGTGTTGGATATGTCTCAGAATTTATTGTAACTGGTAAATTACTAATTAGTAATACTAAAAATTTGGAAAATTCAACTATTAATTACTCTTATAGTGGATAATTTGAGAAATTAAATTTTCTATTAACATAATAACATAACATTTAAAAATGCATCTAAACAAAAATAATACATTTTATACTTGCAAGGGACTTTGGTCTAGCCACATACGTTATGTTACATAAAATAGGATTTTTAAAAACCACATTCAATCCATTTTCAGTAGAAACGAAAAGCCTGTGGACTCTTATCATATATTTGCTGCTTTGAAACAAAGCAAATAGTTTTAGCTGCCATTAAGGGACGGCGACGGTCGTTTGTGCTCTAGTTAATTCAGAATTTTAAATGACTTAATCTATGAGAAATTAAATTTATCCCAGTATGAAATTGAAACCAAAATATAACAATCTCTCTCACAAAGCTGCTGGTCACATGACAGTGGAAGAAAATCCTACTTACCAGGAAAATTATTAAATTTAGATGAATGATTTAAACCTGAATTCGTGATTTGTTTAATTCCCTAAGATCAGCTAGAGGTTATTTCAGGGTCATTTAAAGGTCAAATTGAGAAAAATCTACTAATAAATATATAAAAGAAGAATATGTAGACTTTCGAGGGCGTTCAATCTGAATTCGTGTTTTGTTTAATACCTTAAGATTAGTCAGAAGTCATGTCAAGGCCATTTCAAGGTCATGTCAACGTCAAATGAAAAAAAAAACTACTAAATAAATCTGTAAATGAAGAGAAATCACGCGCAGCTACATCGATATTCGTTACACAGCAGACAGGCAAGCGGATCAAGTTTGAAATAAAACCCAAGCCTGGGGTTTGTATTACAAACTTTTAAAAACTCGCTTCGTTAGCCTGTTGTGTAACTGACATCGATCCAGCTGCACCCGGGGTGTATAGTTTTAGAAGCTTGGGTTCCGCCTTGAAAACTCGCTCCGCTCACTTGCCTGCTTGTAGCGAATCTCGATGTAGTTGTGCGTGGGGTACGTGGTTTAGCGAACTTGAGTCAAAAACTCGATAAGCTTGCCTATTTGCTGTATAACGAATATCGATATGGCCGCACATGGGTTCTCTTTTTTTAAAGATTTGTTTAGTTAATTTGACTTTTAAATAATCCTGAAATGACCTCTGGCTAATCTTAAAATATTAAACAAACAATATATTCGGATTCAGCACCCTCAAAAGTGTTACATGCCTTCTTTTACATATTTATTTGGTAGATTTTGAAAAGACAAAACTATGCTGCTGGTTACTACCTATACTAATTAGTGGCAATGTAGCAACTAGAAGATGTTGCTAAAAAAATTTTGTTACTTTCTACTTAACTACCCGTTAAATTAGATATATTAAAAATTAAATTTATAGGTAATTGCAAAAAAAAAATTGAAATGTTAATTAAAATACCCATAACAAATTTGAAAACCCATTAAATTTATTTTGGTTCCGCTAAAGTCTTTAAATTATGTGATAAAATTTCGTCACAATATTTTCAAATCAAAAGGTAACATTTGAAACTGATATTTAATTGACCATGTCATATAAGTACTGAAATACTGTTTAATGATCTTCATATAAACCTACATAGAAAATACCTCAGCAAGAGTATTTTACATTTTTAAAAGTCGACAATTAAAAAAATAGTATATATTTAAAAAATTCTAAGAACCCAAAACCATGTCATAGAGTAAGAACAACACACATATCGGAACATAAGGTGCTTATTACGACCTAAGCTGAACCTGTAAATTCACAGGTTTACGAAAACAAAAAAAGTTTATGCATATTTGTCCAGACTTATTATTCTTGTGTAATTTGACGCTCTAAATCCAAATCTGAGGTCCGCTAACCTCTGTGACGTCAGGCTCAAGCTCATTTCAAAATCAAATGGAGTAAAACTCACCAAATAAATCTTAAGAAGTAGATACGTAGGTTTTTAAGACCGCTTCGAATCCGAATTCGCGGTTTACTTAATCCCTCAAGGTCAGCCAAAGGATATCTACAAGGTCAGGATATCTACAAGGTCAAACTAAGAAGAAAACACTAAATAAATCTGAAAGAAGATATATGTGTTTCAGGGACCGCTGAATCCGAATTTGTGATTTGTTTAATCCTCCAATGTCAACCAAAGGTCAATTCAAAGTCATTCCAAAGTTAAATTGAAAAAAACCCACTAGATAAATCTGAAACAGAACATATGCAGATTTTTGGGGTCGTTCAATCCGAATTCGTAGTTTGTTTAATACCCCAAGGTCAGTTAGAGGTTATTTCAGCATCATTTCAAGGTTAAATTGAGAAAATCTACCAAATAAATATGTAAAAGAAGGCATGTAACACTTTTGAGGGTGCTGAATCCGAATATATTGTTTGTTTAATATTTTAAGATTAGCCAGAGGTCATTTCAGGATTATTTAAAAGTCAAATTAACTAAACAAATCTTTAAAAAAAGAGAACCCATGTGCGGCCATATCGATATTCGTTATACAGCAAATAGGCAAGCTTATCGAGTTTTTTACTCAAGTTCGCTAAACCACGTACCCCACGCACAACTACATCGAGATTCGCTACAAGCAGGCAAGTGAGCGGAGCGAGTTTTCAAGGCGGAACCCAAGCTTCTAAAACTATACACCCCGGGTGCAGCTCGATCGATGTCAGTTACACAACAGGCTAACGAAGCGAGTTTTTAAAAGTTTGTAATACAAACCCCAGGCTTGGGTTTTATTTCAAACTTGATCCGCTTGCCTGTCTGCTGTGTAACGAATATCGATGTAGCTGCGCGTGATTTCTCTTCATTTACAGATTTATTTAGTAGTTTTTTTTTTCATTTGACGTTGACATGACCTTGAAATGGCCTTGACATGACTTCTGACTAATCTTAAGGTATTAAACAAAACACGAATTCAGATTGAACGCCCACGAAAGTCTACATATTCTTCTTTTATATATTTATTAGTAGATTTTTCTCAATTTGACCTTTAAATGACCCTGAAATAACCTCTAGCTGATCTTAGGGAATTAAACATATCACGAATTCAGGTTTAACGACCCCAAAAATCTACAGATTTATTTAGTACATTTTTCTCAATTTTACCTTGTGCTTGCCCTGAACTGAACTTGAACCTGAGGTGATAGAGGTTAGCGGATCTCAGATTTGGATTGAGAGCATTAAATTACATAAAAATAAAGTAGCCTGGTGAAATATGCATCAACTCTTTTTTGTAAAGCCGTGTTATTATTATAAGAGTTAAAAATTCGTTCACCGTAAATGGAAATATATTATCTAATCTTAATCTTTTCTTAAAACAGTTAGTAGATCCAGCATTTAAAATGTCTCCGGGCATTACATTGTAAGAACGACAGCCGCTAAAAAAAAATCATCTCTGAAAGGAAACAGTCGTGTTGTGTCAGCTGACTTGATTCATGGATATGATCAACAATTTTTTGCCGAAATATATCGATATTACACTTTATACACAGTCTCATATATGTAAACTGCAGAAAGTTTCTTAAATATACTTCTGCAGCTTTACCTCCTCGAAAATCTCTACATTATGAAATATAAAAATAGTTTGGAAATAACCAGTTAGTAATTCAATATCATAAATATAAATGGAAAGAAGAAGAATATAAAGATATTTACCACACTGTTTGGATTTTAGGCCGTAATAAGCTGCAGAGAATTCATTACATACATTTTTAATATCTACAGACTAATACAAACAACAATCAATATAAAGTATCAACAATTTTAAAGAGTGCAAAAATTGCCCTAGTCCACCATTAATATCGATACCGTCAATATCATGAACATCCCCAACTAGCGTCAAGTTCATAGTTGTTGTCTTCTCTACATCAATGATCAGTTTATTCTTAATCATCGATTTCGATATGCGACAGTACACACACTATTAGCGAGTACCTCCTTACACGAACGATCCTTTAGTTTTGAAGAGAATGTTTATATGATGCTCATAAGACACAAAGAAAACCGGAAAGTCGGAATGTGCTATGTGTAGATCATTGAAAAAAATAATAAATAATAATGGCCCCAGAATCGAACACTGAGGTGCACCTACTTCGACCTTAGTAGCAACCGAAGTGCCACCAAAATTAAGCGCCACCTGTTGTGAACGCTGTTTTAAGTAGGATTGGAACCATTCTACTGCAACAGCACGTATACCATATCGTGACAACCTGTAAAGCAAAGTTTTATACAGTTAAAATCTCAAATCATTATGTATTTTTTTTAAATATGTATTTTTTAAATATGCATTTATTAATAGTTCGTAACTGATTGGTACACCACTGAAAACGTCGGCTATAAATTAATTAGCATAAAATTTGGCCCATCTACTTGATCTCCCTTTTTATAGAAAGGTTTGATGATATCAAATTTTAAAAAATTGTGCCTGATACATTGTCAGAAACACTGAAGGATAATAATTTAATTTCTTAATATATACAGTTATAAAAAATTAATGTTTGGTTATACTAACATTAATATTTATAAAATCATAATACTATTTAATGAAAAAAAAATGAATTAAATTTATTCGCAGTTGTTTTTACATTGAGAAGAATATTTTCTTTTAAAGTCATTTATTCTATGTGCTGTTTTTTTCTTTAATCATTTTGTTTTTGTTTGTTGCAGAACAAGTTAAATTATTATTGTAAGATATTTTAGATTCCACATTGAGATTGTGATAATATTTATTCATTGTTCGATGCAAATCATTATAGTTGGGATTAGCGCTCAGAATATATTAGAATCTTCGCGGGGAAGACGAACAGATGACAAAAATGTTTTTTCGATTTTTCCACCACCCATTGAGGGTACGGTAAAAGTACCAGCGGCTTTTCGAGCAAGACAACTTTGCCCCCAATTACTTTTGTCTTAGTTCCAAGGGTTATCGATTAGGGAGTGAAGCAAACATTTTCGGAGCAATTTTTTTAAATCACTCATTTGCAACGTGCCATTGAATATTATATGCAATATGTATTGTTTTTACTATGTATCAAGGGTTATGCAGTTTTAAAATTCTGAAAGAACAATCATTATGGACATTTGAAAATAACTGCAATAACACTACGCAACAAATTTTAGTTTATTTGTTGTATCTTCCAAGAAAAGTGCATTTTCTTTGTTAATTTTGGGGTACTAAACACAAAAATGACAATGAAATTAAAAACTTAGTTGCAATTTTTAAGAACAAGTCTTTTTTATTTTATTTTTATCAAAATAACAAAAAATACATTCTTTTACACTTATAGAGACACTAGATATCCTGTCTTTTTGCTTTTCCTTTGGGAATTGTTTCTGGAGCATATTTAACAAGAGTCCAGCAGTAATCGGCAAGCATGGAAGCATTCCACTTCCCCTGGTATCTTTTGTCCATTGTCGATATATCCTGATGGAAGCGTTCGCCGTGCTCATCACTTAAAGCTCCGTAGTTGTCAGAAAAAATATCCTGATATGAGTGTAGAAAATGAATCTTTAGAGACATATTGCAACTCATTTTTTGATACAATGACAGCATATTTTCAATAAGAGTATTATAATTCTCACCTTTTTTATTTCCGCAAAAATTAGTGACCACGAGAGGAAAGTAATTCCATGCATTTTTTTCAATATCTGATAGAGTTCTGTGTATTCAGTGCCTTAACAAAGTTCTTCATTAAGCCCAATTGGATCTGCAGTGGTGGCAACAAGATCTTTCTAGAGTCTACCAATGGCATATATTGTACATTCTTTTCACCTGGCGCTAATTATTGTCGAACGGACCAGTCTTTTCTCTTGTAATGAAATGCCTTTGCCCGACTGTCCCATTCACAGAAAAAACAGCAAAACTTGGTGTAGCCTAGCTGCAACCCACGTAAAAATGCAATCACCTTTAAGTCGTCACAGATCTGCAATTGGTGCTCATCGTATTTTATACTTTCAAGCTCATATTGTCGTATAATTCTTTCATGTGAACTGCATATCCAACAGGAATAAATAGTAAAATTTTTCCCATATGAAATAGTACTGCTGTTAAACTCAATGTTGAACTGTATATAAATAATCGCCCTTCCTCCGGCTGGTGGTTTATATTTAATGCCGCCAATAAACCGCTTATGTTATCGCAGAAAATCAAGTTCTTTTCCATGTTAAAAAATTGTACTAGGCCTTTATGGCATTTAAGAAAAACACATACTGAAACATCTTTTTTTAGTAAGTTCCACTGTTGCAAACTTGATCCTCGTAACTCTCCTTTAAAGTTTGGAATTAAGTCTCTCACAAAATCGTTTAACTCTAATTGGGGTATTTTGTGCAGTTGGTGGTATAACATGCTGGGTGTGAAATCAGGATCTCTTGATATTGATGGCATATCTTCTTCTTGAGAAATAGTTGTATCGTTATCATCTGATTCGTAAGTAAATGTTTCTGGGGGTTCTGGAATAGGTCTCATGGCAAATGATAGCAGAGTTTTTCTTGTTGGATATATCTGTGCCTTGTCCAACACCAGGTATGATGCAGAAATACCAATAATTTGAAGACTCTATCCAGATCATTGGGACAGCACACCACATAGATCGTTTTCTACTATTAAACCACTTTCTCAGACTTGATGCGCATGCATTACAGCAAATGTGTGGCGCCCATGGTTTATCTTGATCTCCATTATTGCAACCGAAATAAATCTGATATGCCTTTTTTAAATAAACCGCTTCTGAGACGCACAAGTCACCTCACCACAAACATAATCTGGATTGTTTACACACTTTAGAGACATCTTACAATCCCAACTATTCGATTCGGCTCACTCACTTCGACTGACTAACCCCTCCGCTTTGTAGCTGCTTATATGCCCAAATACAGGTTTTAGATCTTTAGAGAATTTTCGAGAATTTTCTATTCAATTTGTTTGTATAGAAGGGCTGTTCAGTACACAGTAGACATAAAAGTCGATTTACATGGATTTAAATGGTTAGTTCCTATATTTTGGGCCCTGGGGGCTAACCCCTGCAGGCAGAGAACATAGTTTGGAAACCTAATTACAAGTACAATTGTGGAAAAAAATCATTAGACTCAGAAGAAGGGGGCTGAAAAAAAAATCCCCACAGACTTGGACTCGAGCCAGTTACGACACATAAGGAAGCAACGCTCAAAGAATTGCGCACATTAATATTGTGCAAATATACTGCAAAATATGATAAATCAGTTTTTTGTAAAAATTGCGAGGGAGAAGTATGTGAAAATACAGCATGAAGTTAAGTAACGACAATATTAATCCAAGTCCAAGAGTAGTTTACCAGCGACTGAATCACAGTGATCCATATATCAGCCAAACTCTATTGAACCTAACCTTATTGTTTATACTATACTTTATCGTGTCATTATGTTTTCGTAATTTATGTTAATTTTAGGTTTTGTTTGTGAATTTGTCATATTACAGTAAATATTTAAGCTTAACAGTAGCATGAGAAACTTTCTATGTTTTCCGTAACTGCATATCAAAATCTGGGGTAAATATGGTTCTTTTTAAATTCCCTAAATATCTCTTAAGGTAAGAATTTGAACATCTATTGTCAAAAATGATAAAGATATTAAGGATATTTGATGTAGTGGTCAAAATGAAAAAAATTGTAGTATTTCTTTTAATTTTTATCAGCGTACTAATTTTAACACTTCTTCATAGTATGATATAGAGGATTGCCAGGCAAAGAAGGTCACGAATATTAGATCCTTCAACTTCAAAGGCACCGCCAAAGCTGTCACATCCAGTTAATCAGTATTGCTAACCATTAGATACTCATAAGTCAAATTTAGAAAGTTCTTTCCAAAAAAGCCATTGTTTATGTAAAAAATAAGCATATAGGCTCTTAATCTCACGTAAATATTTGTTTCGGCAAATTTCGAAAATCAACCGCAATACGTCATTTTTTAAAAGAATTTTTTTTTACGCTAAGAAAGAATGGCTAAAGTTGCGAGCATAGGCGTATGGAGATAAAATGGGAGTAAATATATGAAAGGTCATAAAATCAAATTCAACACGTAAGAACAATAAACAAATAAATTGGGCACAAAAGTTTTACAAACCCATTATTGCTACTTAAGTTTTTCCGAGTTATATAATCTCACATTTTACTGTTTTTAAAATTGTAAATTTCATTAATATTAATTTTATAAGTTCTGACCTGGTGAATGGAGGATTGTTTACCTTATGCCTAAATATTCATCGGCTTGACTTATGAACTCCACTTTACATTGAAGCCGGGTTTGGCTGATTTAATTTTACAGGTTACCCTTCAATTTTTTAGATATTGTTTATCGTTGCTGAATATATATAGCTTATTTGTCAGGGTTGTGAAAATTTTTCCAAGGTTTTATAAGAATTTTACGCAAAATAATAAGAATTTAGATGAACTGTTTATTTATTAACATTATGTATAGTTAAATGTTTTTTAGACTTCATTTGCTGGGTCCGAATATTTAGTTTTGTATGAAGTAACTTAAAGAAACGAAGGTTTTGTTTTTTTTTTGGTTTTTCATCAATACTGTAAGCTTAAAGAAACTTGAATTATTTGAAAAATTTATGTATTTTGTGTAACATTATACACTATGTGTAAAAAGCTATTGGAATTAGCGGTAAATACTTCAGATAAAAGTTTAGGCGCTTGCGAACTATAATTTGGAAGTTAATTTATATATAAAGGGTTGTTTAAAACACATCAATGTTGTATTTTTCTAAATTTTATACGACATTTTTTCTTAAATTTTTACATCAAAGCGTAGACCAAGGTTAGGTAAAACTTTCTTTACCTATACATAATAATTTCAGAGATATTTCGATGTTTGTCTAACCATTAGAAATATAAAACCATTTTAGTTTATTGGCATAAATTTTAATTTTAATTTATCTTCCTGTGTCTGAGAGTGACATCAATTGTAATAAAATCCCTGACTCATATTGCGTAATAAATTGACAGTATTCTAGTTTTCAAGACTTGGTTTTGAGCAATGTTAACTAAGAGAATAATATATGCTGATCTTGACAATTTAACTGTTAAAGCACTGTCAATTAGGGGCTGTCCACAGGGAGGAGTGTTATCGCCTTCGCTGACAGCTTGTTGGGTGAACTGAATGATGCCGGTTTGTATACACAGGCCTATTCTGATGAACTGGTAATTTTTTGCCTGATCGCCATGTCTGGGACCTGACGGTGCCAATGATGCGAGCCCTGCGGATCACGGTACGATGGTGTCACAGGGTAGGACTCGGAATATATCCGGACAAGGCCCAGATGGTACTCTTTAGAAAAAAGAAGAAAATGAGAAGGATATTCATGGATAATTATAGAAAATACATTTTTAATCTTTGGTAAATTCAATAAAAAATCAAATATATAAAGATTTGTGAGTTATACAGATTCAGATTCACAACAAAAAATTTTTGAAGATATCTTAAATAAAGGGCGAAACTAAATATATATATATATATATATATATATATATATATATATATATATATATATATATATATATATATATATATATATATATATATATATATATACATACATATTTCTTATTTTCCTACTTAAATAAGCCACATAGTGATTCCATTTCAAAGGCTGATCAATCACCACTAAATATTTTATTTTACTATTTTGTTTAATATTTAAACAATTACAACCATTTTTTGATATCAAACAATTTTCATAATATACATGAATTTTGCTAAGATGTGGTTGATCAGCAATTGAGGCAGAGAATGCAATAAAAAAGGTTTTTGTTATATTAATGCTCAGTTAGCTATTGCTCAACCATTAATACATAAGCTTTATATCTTTTTTGGATATTTTATAATCTTTTGAAAGCTTCACAGTCGTTGGAGAATTTATCATTTCCATTAATATACATTAAAAAAAGCACTGGACTAAGTACTGTTTACTGAGAAACTCCTGCAGTGAAAGACTAAAATCACTGAGATTACCATTTATTTTTCTTTTTCTTTCAGACTTATAGGTATGTGATTCTTAAATTTTTTCCAACCTTTCAAACAAAATATGATGCGAAACAGTATCAACAGTTTTCTTTAAGTCAAGAAATACTGCAAGACTTTTTTACTTTATTGTAAGTTATTAGTTATAGATACAATAAAATTAAAGATGACATCTTCAGTGGCTTTTTTATATCTAACGTCATATTGATTAATATACAGAAGATTGTTTTGATCTAAAAGTTCAGTATTCTAAACTAAACATTTTATCTAAAAAAATTTTCTTTAGTCCGGAACTTTTTACTCACAGTGTACAGAGAATTGGCTAAACGCAGCAGAATAGAATTTCCATTCCATTAAGTGGTATATAGATAACTCCGAAACAACCCATGTGGTTACCGAGAAACACTGAGGTAAAGGAGAATGAAATAGTAGACAAGCTCGCGAGAAAAGAGGCTGAAGCACCTTTTCTGGGGCTCGAGCCTTTCTGTGGAATCAGTAGCAGTGTAATGCTGGAAGAACTAAGAAGAAAGAAAAAGAGTAGGGGATCTTATTACTTGAGGGATCTACAAGGAATGAGACAAGCGAAGATACTTCTTCTTCTTCTTCAAGTGCCTTCTCCATTGCGGAGGTTGTCAATCATAATAGCTATTTTAATTTTTGAGGCAGTTGCTCTAAATAGTTGTTTTGAACTGCATCCAAACCATTCCCTTAGGTTTTTTAGCCATGAAATTCGTCGTCGTCCTACGCCTCGTCTGCCACTTATTTTGCCTTGGATTATGAGCCGTAAGATGCTGTACTTTTCTCCCCGCATAATGTGTCCGAAATATTGCAGTTTTCTCTGTTTAACTGTTATCTCGACTTCCTTTTCTTTCCCCATTCTTCTCAACACTTCGGCGTTCGTAACTCGATCCACCCACGAAATCCTCTGAATTCTTTTATAGGTCCACATTTCAAAAGAGTTAAGTCTTCTCATTGCATCTCGATTCAGTGTCCATGCTTCCATTCCATAATATAGAACACTGTATACATAACATTTAGTCAGTCGTATTTTCAGGGCTAACGTTAGATCTTTACTGCAGATAACCTTTTTCATTCTAATAAAGTTGGCACGTGATTTCTCGATTCTGGTTTTATTTCGACGGCATAGTCATTATTTTCTGTTATTAGGGTTCCCAAGTAAGTGTACTTCTTAACTCTTTCTATGTGCTGGCCTCCTACCATTAGGGTTTCATTATTATTGGTTTTGTTTTTACTAATTATCATGAACTTGGTCTTTTTCGTGTTAAGAGAGAGTCCATATTCTCCACTAACTCTTAATATTTTATTCATTATTTTTTCTAAGTCTTTCAAACTATCAGCTATTATTACGGTGTCATCTGCATATCTAATATTGTTGATTAAAACTCCGTTTACTTTTATCCCTGCTGTTTCAGATTCAAGACTCTCCAATATGACCTCTTCAGAATAAGTGTTAAATAGTAAAGGTGACAATATACACCCTTGTCTGACTCCCCGTTGTATTTCCACATCTCCGGACATTTCCTGTCCAATTTTTACTGCCGCTCGCTGATAAAGATACTTCTTGCGAACTACTAAAACCTCTATTCACATTCTTTTTGAGTGCAACTACCCACTTTAAAGCCGTCCAACATCTTAAGGTTCCTAAGTGAGATAGATAGAAGGGGAACCTACATCAGGCGCGGATCCAAGGGGGGGGCGGTGGGGGCGATCGCCCCCCCCAAGAGCTTGGAGTTCAGGAAAATAGACCCGATTTTGCCTCTTATACTTTAGTTTACTCAAGAACTAGAGAAAGTAATAAATCATTTTTTACCTTTTTTTTTCTTCGCAAACTACCTGTGTTCTTTATTCCGATGTCTTTGCCAAAATCTGTTAAACACATATTTTTCATAGGAATTGGTTAGAAATTTTATAATCAAAAATACTGGTCTATAATAATGGCTATTTGGTTAGGATAACAATAGATATTTGGATGTGAAGTGTTAAAAAGGATTTTAATCCTTGTCATAGGCGTCGGAAAGAGATTTATTTTATCACTAAGTATTTATAGCATAGAATATTATTTCGGTTAGAAACTTAAAGTAAAAAGTTTTTATATTATTTTCTTTCTTATGATTTTTTAGTAATTCACATACATTAGAAAATATAGATAATTTTGACATATTTAACACAAATTACTACAGTATTTTTATTATTTTTAATTTTGGCATAGAAACCGTTTTAGACTAAAACGTAGCCTTTTTCTCTCAAAAAAATTCTAAGTTATAATTTAAATACTTACAAAATACCCATTATCAAAAATGCTGCAAAAAGTAAAACACATTAAAAAATCAATTCGTCCATATAATATTAAAATTTTGTTGAAGCTATCGGTCATTTTATTATTAACTAGCGACCCGCCCCGGCTTCGCACGGGTGCAATGCAGATACTAAATACACTACAGAAAAACTGTGACTATTTATTTTATTTTTACAACAATTATTACATCGGCCTCCGACGCGCTATTTATAGGCACGCTGCCGCCGCCCCGGTCGGCCAGTACCGCCGCAAGCGCTACTTCCCGCAATTTTAAATCTGTAATATCTTCGAAAATATTCATTTAAATCTTGTGCTGTAAAGGACCATATAGATCTATATTAAATCAACAATGTATTTAAGCTATTTAATTGGGTAAGGATTAATGCTGTATTGGTTAAAATCGCTTCAAAATTTGCCATTATTTGTCGTAAAAAGTAAATGACAAAAAAATGTTATTGTGGGATATCCATGAGAGATAGACATATACCATCGCGGAGTTTTCTGTAGACCTTTTCAATGTATACAAATAATTAGTACATTATTTTGATAAATCTCGTAGGGTTCAGCCTGCGTTTGCAATGTAAACGGAAAAAAATATGATAATTAACGACATCACGTTAGAAACCTCAAAAATAACAGTATTTCTCCACTATTTAATGGATGTTATTATACATATAAACCTTCCTCTTGAATCACTCTATCTATTGAAAAAAACCGCATCAAAATCCGGTGCGTAGTTTTAAAGATTTAAGCATACAAAGGGACATAGGGACAGAGAAAGCGACTTTGTTTTATACTATGTAGTGATTAAAAACATTTTTAGGATATTGGACGTTTTAGTTTATTTATTTCTTAAACCATCTGCAGAATTAAAATTGAACGCTAAAAAGGGATTCAAATGTAATTAATTTTTATATGTTACAGAAAATTTAAATAATTAATTGTGTTTACGTTGGTAAACATTACGTATTTAATTTGTAATCAAAGTCAGTGAAGCTATCTTCGCTCAAACTAAATATAATTGGTTCCTCTATCTCACCGATCATGAGATCGAGTTTCCCCATTTTCTTTTATTCTTTTACTATCTGGATTTTTCCCAATTTTCTGCACTAACTTTATTCAAAAAAAATAAGTTCAGTTAAATTACTAATTTTGTAAGTTGTGTTATTTCTAGCAACTCTACCTTGTACTTGAGAGAGATTTTCCTTCTTCAACGGACATTTTCCGGACGATCTATAAGAACGGATTTCCGATCTGATTTTTTCCAGCAAAAATCAAGTTCTCTGAGCAATTTCTAGAGCTCGGTTCTTTTAGTTTCAGGTAAATCCCGATCTTCATTGATTTTAGTTAGAATTTTGTCGACGGTTGGGATTTGCTTCTCATAAAAAAATATATGTCCAACTCCTTTTAGTTCAGTTTGTGTGATCGAATGTAGCTTGGGAGTACTAATAATTCCAGTCGTTTTTTTCTCCTTCAGTATTCGGTACATGGTAGATTTTCCAACTCCTGTCATGTTGGAATACTTCTCAATAGAACTTTTAACATTATTGTCGAGATATTGTTATCATAAGGCATCATCAACATTCATCGTAATAAGTCTTTCCTTGAAGAAAAAATGCCATGGTTTAACGATTTTGGAATAAATGTAGATGTGGAAGCGATATCTTTTGGGTATCTCACTAATCTCAAATAATATATAAAAACAAGTACAAACAAGATAAATCACTAAGGATGCACTGTAAAATGTACTTTGCTCACTGACAGAAATTAAATTGAACTATCAGAAATTATATTGCTGCAGTAAATTTATAAAAGCTTATAATATTTAAATATAATTAAATATAATTAGATTTACGGCAGTCCTCAGTTACTTGCGCACTGGAACAGGTACGTTGAAGGTTTCGGTAACAGTTTTTTTACTCTCTCTAGTTCTTGAATAGAGTATAGGAATGTGTATGCTTGCGATCGCCCCTCCCCTTCCCAAGAGTTCAGGAAAATAGAACCGATTCTGCATTTTATATTAGGAATATGTATGCTGCTGATACTCCCCCCCGTCCCCCGTTGACAACTTTGTTTTTCTGGCAATAGTCCCTCCCCCACCAAGTGCTTTGAATTCAGAAAAATAGACCCGATTCTGCCTCTTATACTAGAAATGTGTATGCTGCTCGCATCCTCCCCCCGGTCGGCAAATTGTTTTTTCTTGTGATCGCCCCCCCCCCTCCACTCTTCAAGAGCTTGAAATTCAGAAAAATAGACCCGACCCATCCTGTCTTTTATATTAGAAATGGGAATGTTGCTGGTGTCTCTCCCCCCCCCCTCCGTCGACAACCGGCTTTCGCACTTTTATGATATCACCGCCCCCCCCCAAAGAGAGAGGCTGGATCCGCCCCTGACCTACATACCCTATAGTTAAATATAAAATGGAAATAATGTGTCAATGGCCTGATATTTATTTAGTACTGATAAATTATTTTTATCCTTTCTCTTAATAAGAACATCATTATTAGTAAACTAAATCATAATTTTTTGATGTCCTAAATAATATCATATTTTTCCTCGACAATATTTAAATTTGGTTTATTTTCAAAATAAAACTAAAACATCATCAAGTAAACTAGAAATTAGTTAGAGAATATAACAAAAAGTTTCCCTATTGTAAAACAGACCATTTTATTTTAAACCTATAAAAAGTGTCGAAGCTTTCGCCCTCATTTTATCTCTATACATTTACTCGCCTATTGCGTAAAAATATTCAGCGAAGAAAATACGAAATTTCACCCATCCATCTTCGAAATTACATAAAAATTCATTTATTTTTAAATTGTTCTCTGAGGTGCGTACTTTAACAATTTCAGAGGTAATATCCGGTTCCTCTTTATATTTGAGTTAATTTGGAAAATAATTTTTTATAACGTTTCCTTTGCTTCGTTGGCGTTATTGAAAAGTTGATCGAGACTCTTTAATCACAGCTGCTAATGACATCGGGCACAAAAATTGGATATATTCGGTTCTGATTTTTTACGCACTTTAGCTGCTATAATCGGATATTTAATAGCAGGTTTCTCAAATTGATTTACCGATTCAATAAATTCATTTCGCTTACATACACGCGGTGATACAGGGATTTTTAAATTAATTTAATTAATAAATTTAGCAAATTTACGAATTCAATCAGAAGATATTATGCGGCTTGTTCGCAAAATTGTTGAATATTAGAGTTGAAAATTTTTGGCTGTTAAGTAAAGGGTGTTTTTTATAGAGGTATAGAACTTTAAGTTGGCAACACTTTTTTAACCATGTTTAGTTTGGTTTGGCATTTCAACATGAATAGACTGACGCCTGAATAAGGCTTCCAAATTGTGCAAATTTATTTTGAAAATCATGGTTTTGTTCGAAATACGTATCGCGCACTACGTCCATTTTACGGTCAACATAATCGTCCATCAAAGCAATTAATTAATGGAACGTTTTCGCACCACGTTTACTCTAAATGATAATACGCATCCACAGAGACGTCGTACAGTGCGTACAGAAGAAGTCATTGCTGCTGTAGAGCGTAGCGTAGAGGAAGACCCGAATCAGTCTATCCGCCATCGTGCACAGGAATTGGATATGTGTCCATTTACTTTATGGAAGATTTTGCGGAAAGATCTTGGTTTTCGTGTTTACAAAAACCAACTCGTGCAAGAATTGAAGCCACACGATCACCTAGCAAGGCGTAGATTCGGTGAATGGGCCCAAAACAAGATTGCCGTTGATCCCGATTTTCATAAGTGTTTTTTATTTAGCGATGAAGCTCACTTTTGTTTGAATGAATACGTCAATAAATAAAACTGCCGTATTTGGAGTGATGATAATCCTCAAGTGTATGTTGAGACACCGTTACATCCAGAAAAACTGACTGTTTGGTGTGCTTTATTGGCTGGTGAAATCATTGGTCCGTACTTCTTTAAAAACGATGCTAGTCAGAACGTTACAATCAATGGTGACCGCTATAGAGCCATGATTACTGACTTTTTCGTTCATCAATTAAACAACCATGATGTACAGGAGCTGTGGTTTCAACAAGACGGCGCAACATGTCACACAGCTCGTGCCACAATTGATTTATTGAAGGAAACGTTTGGTAACCGCATAGTTTCACGTTTCGGACCCGTGAATTGGCCTCCAAGATCGTGCGACTTAACGCCGCTAGACTATTTTCTGTGGGGATATGTGAAGTCGCTAGTCTACGCCGATAAGCCCGAAACGATTGATCACTTGAAGGACAACATTCGCCGCGTTATTGCCGATATACGGCCACAAATGTTGGAAAAAGTCATCGAAAATTGGACCTCCAGATTAGACTACGTCCGAGCCAGCCGTGGCGGTCATATGCCAGAAGTCATATTTAAATTATAATTCCAGAAGGTTATCTTTCGAATAAAGTAAATTTCATGTCAATTTGAAAAATTCATCTTTGTTTTATTCAATTTAAAAGTTCTATACCTCTATAAAAAAACACCCTTTAGAAGAACTTACCACACTTCACTATATTTTCTTCGCTTTGAAATGACTTATTTACAGATATACTTATAAACAGATATAGTTATGTACAGATATACTTATCTACGAAAATAATATTTCTTAAAATAATTGTTATGCCACTTTTTCCAAATGGTGTTTGATTCGATGGATCTATTATTTCGATATGTTATGCGATAAAAGTAGCTCCTGAAATTATGTATAGGTGAAACAAATATTTGGTATGCAATGTAACGGCGTTTAAAAAAAAAAAGATGTCGTCCTCTACGGATGCCTTTGTTTATAACAGTGGAACATCGGTAGGTGGATATTTATGGTGCAGACGGTCATCGGTCAAATGTTTAGCGCAGGGGTACCTAATTACATACGGCGGTATCCACCTACAATCGGGAGATCTCTGAACTGTGCAATGTTTGGTGTTTGGACCGTCCAATGCTCAAAACACCCACCCGGTGGTCGGTTCTCGGGCACCACCCTCCAGAGCTCCCTTATGCACCGGGCAGCTTGTTATAGTGGAGAAACGGCAAGCCAGGGAACAATTGTGCAGATTACTGCTGCCTGCCAACTGCCAATTTTTACATGAAATGTTAAGAATGGGAACTAAGTAATGAAACGGCGCCTCGTACTAAAAATTTGGACTAGCGATCGTACACACGATATGTCTAACAGTAGCCCGGCATCAATCAGCAGTAAGCGGAGTCTCTACACAAGGCGTCGACGATAAACGTCGGGGCGGCAGTTTATAAGCGCCCTTATCAACGAACATCGAAGGGCAGCCGCCTATCAAACAAATTTCTGGTCATTACGAAAGTAAAACAAAACGGACAGCATGCAATGCGTGTGTGTAAAGATGGCGGTAGAAAGAACAGAAAGGAACCGACGCTGCCCGTAGTTGTAAAAGTCCTTGTCAGCGTCGCTAGCATGGAACGACTTTGTCCGTACTTACAATGGTCCTCGCCATGTCGACCTACGGTGAAGCCATAGCCCACAGAAACGCACAGTGTCCATTGGTTTCCGGGCCTTGGCCTTTTTAAACCTCCGGTCATCAATCTTTGGTGTTTCCGCTCCGAGTGCCGTGGCACCCATTGCATCGCACGGCCTTACGTATCGCATACAACGTAAGGTTGGTCTCTTCTCTTTCATACCGTGCATCATTCATTCATACCTGAAAAAACTTATCTGGGTTCCGTGTGTTCCCGTTGCTATTCGGTGTCGCCCTTGAGGTTCTCCTCCTGGCTCTGCATACTGATCCTTCTTCTTACCTCCCTCTTATTTCGTCTCGTTTACTTCTCTCGTCTTCTTTCCTTCTTCGTTCTTCTTATTCTTCTTCTTTCTTCTACCTGATATTTTGATTTTTTCCATCTTTTGCGTTCCATGCCTATAGTTGCATTTTAGGCCTTTTATGTTTTCTCACCTCATCTAACTCCAGCAAATCAATAGCTTAAATAGCCTGCCCGAGTTCCCACTACACCGGCGAGTGACGGCGTGGGGTTATCATACGTACAGTACTGCGGTATATGGCGCCCGTTCACTGTATGGACGCTCTGAAATCTAATTTCCCGACATGCCACGGCAAATCTAATTACATACCAGCAATATAGAAACTTTAAGCATTTTTTTCCCACAAGAATCAGATTTTTCGGATGTATGATAAGGAAAATAAATTCCGGCGAACATACTCATTATTTTAAGACCTAGGAGGTTGAGACTTCCTGGTTAAATTGTCGTCCCTAGACACCCCCATATGATATTGCCAGATTGTGCACCATTTCCCTAACTTAGGAAAACGTTAATTTAGCCACGTCACGCTGCAGTATATTACAAATTACTTTTTGAAATAATGTGATTAAAATACTCACCAATTTTTGCTAAAAAAGTCAAAAATTTTACGCGTTAGAAAGTTTTTACCATGATGGTTTCGAATTTAAAGACCAAAAATTAACCAAAGACTGCCGTTTACATTACAATTGTAAGTTGGCTGTAAAGTAATATAATTATGTCTTAAGAGAAGTTATCGAATTCCAAACAGGATACGTTTCTTTTGCTACATCCCTTGTAATGCTATTTTCTTTTAGGATTCTTAGATTCGAATCAAAAGTAATACAAGACGACCTAAACTTTTACTGAAACAGTTAGATAATTATGTTACAAAGTAAGTGGCTGTGTAGAAATATCATTAAACTTAGCTCACAAGTTGGCAGAAATCGATAATAGAATTAGAGGTGGTGAATGATTAGTTTAAAACATTTTATTTTACCAAGATATTTTGTATGTGTACAAAAGAGTAAAACTATTATCGACAGCCTTTATGTTATGTGTATTTTAGAAACGTGATTTAAGATTCAGCAACTATCGAGGGTGAATACAATAGGCATATTTAGGCAGTAGTACATCCGGGTTAGGGGGGATCCATGAGAAAAAAAGTATTTTTAATAATGTAACTTTGCAATCACCTAGCAATAAACTAACCAGCACGGTACTAAACCTATTCAAAAATTTAATTTAAAAATTTTTGATATAGCAAATCTTACTTTTACTTCAAAACGCCCTGTATGTTAAAAAAAAAATATCTATATCAATAAGAGTAAACAGTTTTCCTTTTGTTAAAAATCTTTTTGTTCATCCAGTATAATTTTTTTCCATTCATATATAATATTCTACTTTTGGCTTTTAAGCTATTGTATTTCCAATAATATACATAAATAAATAAATAGCAATTAAAGTCACTAAATGAACAAACTTCCAACCTCAGAGGGATTAACCAAAAAGGGAAATTGATTTATTATCCATAAATTTGCAGCTACTTACCGTGTTCCCCTTCTCCATTAAGATCTTTTGTAGAGGGCAAAACATATTTTAGCGCTAGAAATTTTCAGCTATCAAAGCTTGAGAATATTTTACAGACAACATGTTGCACTTTTCACGTATACTTTTTTCAAACTTGGTCACACTGTATATGTTCTGGAAACACTCAAAAGAATACAAGAATTTACGTTATATGCACAAAATCATGTAGTATTGTATGTAATTAATATTAGAGACATTTTCTAGAATTACACTGGACAACAGCCAAAATATATCTAAAATAAAATTGACTAAATTTGTCATCATTTTTGGTGTGCTTAATCCGAAACTAAACTTATCTTTTTAATATTAGTTCAAGTTTTAGAGATACTCGATGTCATGTCTCTCTATATATTAACAACATAAGCGCAAGAATGTACGCGGTATATTTGTGTTATAACTCTTATTAAACAATCATTCTATACAATTCTTAATTGATATTTCTTGACAAATTTATTATTTATTCCGAAATCCTAACGTTTTGTAAAAAACACATTTTGTTTTCGATGCTCAGATGTGCAGTTAAGGAGAAGTTTTAAATCTTACCAAAAACCTGGTTTATATTCTTAATTATTGTAACAGAACTAGAACGTAACCCTAATAAAATTTTTATAAAAAAAATTGAACCGACTTCTAAAAGTGCGCTAAAAAGTGAAAAATAACTATAAATTTTTATATGAATTGAAATTTTTGAAGTCGGCGCCAAACTAATATCTAAAAAAATGTAAACTTTCTAACCATAACTTGTATATATTAGTAGTTATTTACTTCATTTAGAAATAATTTGGCGCCGACTTCAAAAATTTTAATTTCATATAAAAATTTCTAGGTATTTTTCACTATTTAGCGCTCTTTTAGAAGTCGGTTTAATTTATTTTATTTTTCGATTTTTAGTTTTGAATTCATTATGATATTCATAAATTATTTGAACTAAGTACTAATCGAGATTAGTTTACCTCTCAATGACTCCAAGGTGATAAAAAATTACCCATTATATCCAAAGTTGTAAATCACTCTAAAATGAACCACTAAAAATTCTTTGATTCTTAGACTTCTCCAAATACCAGTGAAATTCTGTCAAACTATTAGTCTGTCATAGTAAATCCACTATCTTAAATTTCAAATTAATTTTAGATTGATAATATAGACCCCAAAACCTTCCAATGTCGATATTTAAAGTACTTAAGACGTAAATTTCTTAGTCCGATATATTTTATATTGCATGTTGAGTTTGTATACGCCCCAAGAACTCCGCAACATCAATTTTAGACAAAATCGGAAAATGTAAAATTTACAGTCCTTCATATTGTATATTATTAATTTAATAGTTGTAAAAAGTTAACTTTATATTCGTAATACAATACCCCAAAAACCCCCTAAAACGATTCAGTCTCACCTTTGAACAAAATCGGAAAATGTAAAATCTTTAGTCCGCTATATTGGATTCGTTATATTGAATCCTGAAAAAATACTTCTAAATTCATAATTTACACCCTCAAGAATCCTTATATCAGTTTTGGAGAAAATCGAAAATGTGTAATTTTCCGGACGCCATATTGAATCCGAAAGATTCTAGAGGTGTGAAATTTTTAAACCGCCATCTTGGATCCGCCATATTTAATTTTTTTTTAAATAATTTCAAATTCGTAATGTGTGGTCCCAAAAACTCCCCCATATCAATTTTGACAAAAATCGGACAAAATTAATTTGTTATTCGCCATATTGGATACGCCATATTGAATTTTTTTTTAAATTATTTCAGATTCGTTATGTGCTAGCCCGAAAACTCTCCCGTACCAATTTTGGAGAAAATCGGACAAAATTGATTATTTCGTCCTCCTTGTTGGATCCACCATATGAATTTTTAAAAATAATTTTAGATTCGTCATGTGCGACCTCAAAAACTCCCCTGTACCAATTTTGGGGAAAATCGGACAAAACTGATTTTTTGTCCGCCATATTGGATCCGCCATATTGAATTTTTTAAAAACATTTTGGATTCGTTGTGTACGACCCCAAAAATTTGGAGAAAATCGGGCAAAAATAATTTTTTGGCCGCCATATTGTCAGCGCCATCTTGGTATTTACTGCACCAATTTCGTCCAAAAAAATATGGGACTACCGCAGCAACTTCCTGAACATAACGTAAAAAATTTCATTCAAATCGGTGCCACCGTTTCGGAGTAATCGGTACATACATAAAAAAAACATACATACTCAATGAATTGAGAACCTCCTTTTTTTAAAAGTCGGTTGAAAATTTAAGAATAGTTTTTTTTTTCTAGAAACAACAAATTTTATTATGAACGATCCAAGTTATTCAGTATTTGTAAATGATGTTAAGTTGCTTACAAAACTCTATAGTGCTGCAGTCAAACATTAAGCAGATTAACGAATAAAATTTGAAAAATAATTTGCAACAAAACGTTAGAAAATTTCCCCTAAACTATTTCCATTTACATATTAATATTTATTAAATTCTACTCTACGGCCGCGAGATGAACTTTTAAAGGTCTTGGGGTAACTTGTAAGTCAAAACTATCATTCTGATGCGTTGATAATGTTTTGATGAGAGATTTTCATAATCCCAATATAATCAAAATTATGTCTGATATATGCAATTTAAATTAAAGTATTGTGGTGAAAAGTCGTGGCGGTTATTAAAGAGCACAGTGCATAAGGCAGATTATTTTTCCAGAGACTAAGATCATATTTCTAATCTTACCTGTAAGTAAGTAATATATTCCCAGCAATTTTGTTATTTCCTTTACATTTTCCTCGAGAAAAATTACAGAAAGGCTACCCTTTTAAACTAATACCTGTTTGTGTTAGTTTCTCTGGAACATTAAATCTATACATGTTATTATTGTAAGCAATATTGCAGCCTTACATGCCTGAAACCCAACTGACTTACGGCTCTTTTAACCACAAAAATCTCTCGTGCTATCGAAACTGCCCAGTCGTACTTATCACGTGGTACGAGGTAAACGAATATTTCAAAACGAAATAAAATAACTTATTCACAACTTGTAATATTGAACATAAACTATTTAAAACTTGATGCATTATAATCTGATGAAAATAGAGATCTTGCAAAAACGAACATATTAACTACTTACAACTTGTAATATTAATCATAGGCTGCTCCAAAGTTGAACTATTATACTTAAAAGTTACAACTTTAATTGACAGAAATAAGAAGATACCGCAGTATGTATTTTGGTATGGTCCACAGGCTATGCTACATTGGTATTTAAAAGGCGCAATACCTCACAATGAAATTAAAACAAAAATTAATTAATTGCACAAATCAACAGACTGCGGTAGAAAGCTAGTAGAGTAAGAGTGGGTTAGTCAGGGCGCCAATGCATCAAAAGCTAGGCTGCATGCAGAAACCGTCCACGATGTTGTTAGGAAATAGCTTTCAACTTTACTTCCTAAACTCTGGCGTAACAGAAAAAATACAAACGCCAGTAGCATGTGGGACAAATAAAATCTTTAAAAAAATTAAAATTTGGAATTGTTTCGTAACCTAAATATCTTAATATATTAACATCAAATAAAAAAGGCGAACTTCAACAGATTCACAACTGTCAAAGAAATAATAACGAATCTAAATTTAACAAATTCACAACACAAAAAAGAAATTTTTGTAAACAATAGCATTGAAATGACGCAACCTATAGCTTTTTGATGTTGGAACTAAATAAACATAAGGTAATGTTGTTATACTATGATCACGCGTAACGCCTTATAAAAAATACATTATGCCAAAATGTCGTTTTTTAGCAATTTAAGAATATTAAATAAATTAATATGGTTGCCTGTCTAATGCTAGTAGAATGATCTCCAATAGTAGGAGCTCCCGAAGGTCTTCAATAACAATGGCAGCAGTGCTAACTAATCGGTAAAACAGACTAACCAGTTGTCATATAACCAGAACGGTGGATTACACTAACAATATACACTAGGGCGCACTACACTACAAGATGTCCCGAGGGTGGACTCCATATTGAATAGTAGGGTGGACCATACAAAAAGATTAACGCCTACCTTATACTTAAATTTAAAAAGAGGCAATTGAATTTATTAAACAAATTTCGCTAAAATGTCGAGAAATATTTAAATCTCAAATTTTTAACTTTCTACATATTCAAAAAAAAATAGATAAATCGATGGTGATTAAGATAATATATAAAAAAGAAAATATTAATTAAGAATTAATTAGAGACAATTATCAACAAGAAAAAAATTAATTAAAGTAATTAACTGTTTCAACTGATAATAAAAAGATAGTTTATAATGAAGACACATCTATAAACGTACAATAAAAGACCAGTCCGTTTCCAGGTGATCACCAATATAAGATAAGACAAGATATTGACTATGGAAGCACTCCAGACCAATGTATGATTACGTTAGAACGCATGGTTTATTAACATTAATTATTATCAAATAAACTGTCTTAAACCTGGCTCAAATGAAATATTAATTAACTCCAAATAAATAAAATTAGTTCAAGCCATAGGTAAATATAGTGACGTATATTCCGAGATGGATAACCTATTCAGGAGGGTTGGAGGCAATGTAAGAACAAACACTATATAAAATGTAACAGCAAAAATAAGTTGGGGCCAAGAGTGAGGTCAAAGTTGGCTAAATCAGGTTTTTTGAATCTACAAGCCAAGGGACAAATTTTGCAAAAAAAAGTTTCATATAAAAGTTGTGGGGATTTTAAAAACTTACAACTTGAGCTTTTGCGCGATCATTTTTATTGCAAAAATGCCAAGAAACCTTCAAAATCGGTTATTTTTTCATATCAATTATTTATTGCAAAATTAAATTTTCAATTGTTTATCCCAAGGTGCAAAATGTTGATTGCTATAAATTTTTTTGAGTGAACATTTTGACCTCCACATGTGAAGACCTGAACATTGATATTTTGTTAGGGGTAAATAAAAAATTAATTTTCAACCCCTTAAATATCGCTTTAACCAGCAACTAATGGACCAATTTTAGTGCTTTTTTAATCTGGGGTAGCTCAAAGAATTATGAATATTGCATACCCTCTTTTTTAGAGCGATATATAAGGGGTTGAAAATAATTTTTTTCATTTACCTCTAACAAGATATGAAAATTTAAGCCTTCACGAAGAGATTGAGGTTTTGTGGATGTCAAAATGTTCACCCGAAAAAAAGTTATAGCAATCGACATTTACGTCTTGAAATAAACAAATAACAGTAAGCAGTAACATATTATCTGATAAGTAATCTAGTAAGCAAAAATGACGAAATACACCACCAATTTAGAGCAAATAATGAAACTTTGGAAACTGTTGACAAAGTTACGTATCTAGGATGCAGTCTGAACAGAGAATGGGACCACTCACAGAAGATTAGATGCCGCATAGAGAAGGCGAGAGCTGTCTTCAACCGCCTCAGAAAGATCTTGTGCAATATGCACCTGAACATTGATATAAGAACACGAGTCTTGACATGTTATGTATTTTCAACTCTTCTATATGGAGTGGAAGCCTGAACTTTGACAGAAACAACATCTAAATGACTGGAAGCCTTCGAAATGTGGTGTTACCGCCGCATGCTCAGAATTTCATACATCCATCATGTCACAAATAACACCGTGATGCAACGTATGAAAAAAGACCCAGAAATTATGCGCAATGTGAAAATCAGAAAGATATCATACTTAGGGCATGTAATGCAAAATGAGAAATACCAACTAATTCAGTTAATTTTGCAAGGTAAGATAGAGGGTAAAAGAACTTAGGGTCGCCGACGAACATCGTGGCTGAGGAATATCAGACAATGGACAGGAATGACGACGGTACATTTATTTAGAACAGCTGTCAATAAGGTCATATGGGTCAATGTGATTATCAACATCCACAGAGGATAGGCACCAACAGAAGAAGAAGAAGACTATTATAAAATATTATTTTGTTCAAAGTAACTTGGGCTTACAGCAAAATTAATTTTGCAATAAATAATTGATATGAAAAAAATGGCCGATTTAACGGGTTTTTTGGTATTTTTGCAGTTACAAATTTCCGAAAATGGTCGCACAAAAACTTAAATTGTAGATTTTTTTAAATATCTACAACTTTCATTTGAGATTTTTTTTCCAAAATGCGTTCCTCCTATCTCGGAATTTATATCAAAAATAGCACTTATTTTTACCTATGGCTTGGACTAAATAAATATACTCAAAATATGATCATAATAATTGTTACAATACTATGAGAAAAACCAGGATACGCATTTAGACATAAATAAAAATACTTCAACTGAATTTCTATTATTCACTTTATTTGGCCCTCTCAAGCACCTAAATATTGCAATTGAACACACAAAAAAAACTGGAGTCAAACTGAAAGTCAATGGACATATCATGATGCCATAACTCTACTTTCACAAAATTTAAACCCGGAATAGGACCCAGAGATTAAATACAATTCAGAAATACTTCAAATACAATAATAAATTAATTTACCTATAGATTGGGGTCATCGTGATACACCCAAAGAGCAAATACGTAACAAAATATATTAAATTTCACAATAAACGAAAAGCTACCCTCAAAATTAAGTCTCACTATTATAGCAATAATAAGTACGGCATTTACAAGACAACAGCTATCGAAAACTTAGAAAATTGCAAGAAAAATTAATCGGTAATAGTAATAATCGGTTCTAAAACCAAACATACAATTTAATAATAGTCCCATGTGGTCAGTTTAGGTCTTAATGTGATTTAAAATTGCAAATTGTGGTCAGATTCATTTTAGGTGTTAATTTTATTCGATGAAAATTAATTTTGTGCTAAAATCTTAGATAAATTAGAAATTCATGCAGGATTGTTTTAACAAATTGCAATTAATGGATCTTACCGGATGTTCGTGGGACCTAACAGAGTTCCTTGCCCAAAATCCCTACCTCCAGGTTAATTTCTCTAAAAAAACAACTAGGCAAAAGATCTAGTAACTCCAAAAACTTAACAAAATTATCAGGATAATAAACGATTTTCCATCTCAGAATCCTAAGAAATTGGCAAATAATAAATTGAGATGGAACTCTGCTGCTAACTACGCAGTTTCAATTAGCCGAGTTCAATTGCCACGTTTGTAAGAAATAAAAGCACAAAAAAATGACACGGTGCAGCCACAGTCGGCTGAAATGCATTTGTTACTTAAGCCAATCGATTAATCATTAGCATTTTCGGTTAAAAAAAAAGATATTAAATAAATATTCCAATAGTTATTGTTAAACTAAAGAAATTCGTTTCGATTAAAGAAATAAATTTTCTGCAACTCAAAATACATAGAATTCCACTCAAATATTAGTGGACAAGAAAAAAAACGACATTTATCTGAATAAAAAAAATGTAACAGTAAATTCAGCATCGATAAGAAAATATCTAAGCACACTATAGTGAAATACCGAAATAATGGTCAAACTTCAAAAATAAAATTAATTAAAACTGTACTTTATGAAACGCTTTTCTTCAAAGAGTCCAGATGAAATATTTAAGGAAAATGATATTATGTTGAGTTTTTGCAAAAAAAATATGGTAAAATTAAATTTTTCATCTTTAAAAAATCGCCTGAAATATTTTTATTGACAATTTAGTCTTACATCTTCTTTAAATTAGATTTACTTTTTCCTCGTACAAATTGGCAATATCATTGAATCTAGAACTAATATATTTAACTTTTCGACTTAATATTATATAAATACCAAGAAAAAACAACTTTGATATCTTCTTCTCATTATTGTCAACACCCAAAGCTCCCTGGCATTTAAAAAATTTTCTATTTTGATTAAGTATATTATTTCTACGTCCCCTTCTAGTTGTTAAGTTTAAAACTCATACGACAACTAAAGTAATATAAGTAAATAGATAAAGAGATGAATATTACAAAGCCACGTAGTATGTCTGGTCATGCAATTCAATTGTATTTATCAATCACATGCCTTGAAATTGAAAGGATTTTATATTAAAGAATTACAATTTCAACCTAGAAAGCTAGAAAACTAGACACTCCGGAGTGAGGTTGTATTTCCTAACCGAGATACTAAACTTATGCAAATCCCCATTTTGGGGCATTTGCTAAGAAATGGCTTTTCGCTACCGATAATAAGCCTTCTGTTCAGCACTACATAAAAGACATCAAACTTCTTCGTAACATTTTATTTATAAGTATATAATACGCTCTTTTGTTAGACTATTTTTAGTTAAAATATTGTAATATGATAACATCAAAACATAAAAATAAGCATTTTATTAGGTTCAATATTAATTTACACAGTTTTAATGTGTATCCCTCGGGTGATAACAAAAAAAAAGCATAAAATTTCGATAGCGACCCGCATGTAAAGATTTTATAGCTTTTGATTACACTTGCTACTACGTAGAAGCTTCTGGCGAAATTTTGTTATGAAATATGTTCTCGTAAAAACCCTTTCAGACTCGGCTTATTAGTTGTTGCTTTTGGGACATAAACTTTATAGTATTTTTTATAACAAGTTTATTCTATTACAGTTTTCCAAGAAATTTATATATCAGTTTAACACCTGAACAAAAATGTGTGTAATAATACAAATAACATTAAATAATTTTTTTAATAGTGTTACCCAGTGATAGTTCTAGAAACATGATATGAAATCACATTTTTTACTCTGCTATTCCAAGAAAATTTAGAAATGCCGTAAAATCTGCGACGATGATGTCCATTGTAATTATACCCAATAATCTGCAAATTTGAAGTTAAACAAATGAAGCATGCTATCAGAAGAATTCTAAATAACAGAATAGATATAACAAAGTCGGATTATGTTAAAGAATTAATATATTTATAGGCTATTGACTATGTATTTGAGAAAGGATCTAAAACGTTAAAATGTTTTTATTGTTTCGTAGGTTCAATTGGCCTCCAAATTTGACAAATTCACAAAGTTCTATCAAATTAAGGGGTGTATTTTTGAGATTAGGATAATTTAGTCCACTTTTCAGTTTTTTGAGTATTACTCGAAAATCATGCATTTTTCTAGGTACATATCTACAGAAAATTTGTAAGTAATGAATCCATTTTTCGACCTTTTCCGACCACAGTCGGAACAATTTTAAATATTCTCTTTCCATTGCTGCATTTAAAAGTATGTTCTTAAGCCATTCTGTTTCGTACCATCAGTTGTTACAGGCAATTGCGATAAAATAAATTTCACACTTGTTGAATGCTTCTGGAATAGCTAATGCTTCGACTCTCAATTTCAAGTTTTATAATAAAGTTAAGATGTATTCAGATGCAGAACGAAAATCTTCAGTACTTGTATTTTCGCTTAAAAATACATGAAAATATATTGATTTTCATCATTGAGCACTTAAAATTTTTTTTTTTTCCATTGAATAAAGGAAAATTTTTACACAATAATATAAAATTATATATTATGTAGGAAAATCGTCCTAAAAAGTTGAAAATTTTGAGAAGCAATTTTTCAGCTACTATTAGTGGTACGAACTTCGGCAGTTAAGGGCGTGATGTCAGCTTTCTTTTGAAAGGGGTGACGTTTATACCTAAATTCACTTACAAAAAAGTTGTGAGACGAAATTTGAAAAAAAAAGCAAAAATTTGCTAATATAGAGAAAAGTAGGAAAGTTTGAAATGCCATATCTCGATTAGTTTTCGTTGTACAGACATTCGCAGAAGCTCATTTTAGCGGATGTAATGTTAGCTTTGAATTTTTTGCTTTTTTATTTGGTTTCGTCTTGTCGTCTATTTTTATTTGAATGGTTGCATTTTCGTATATGTTCTTTATGATGTTTATGTATCTTGAATCGATTCTTGCGTTTTCTAAGGATTGTAATACTGCCCATATTTCGACAGAGTCGAATGCCTTCTGGAAATCTACAAAAGCCATATGGAGCGGTACGTTAGATTCGGTGCTATTCTCAAGTAGTATTCTTATGGTGTGTAGGTGATCTGTGGTGCTGAAGTGTTTTCTGAATCCAGCTTGTTCGACAGATTGGTAAAAATCGAGTTTGTTTGTTATGCGGTTCTATTAAAATAAAGTTATGAATTAAAAATGCCAGAATATTATTTCAGGACGGGACTCTTTGCAACCAGCATCGTATCCCACTCCCTGAAAATAAGGATAGCTAAGCGTTACATATTTCTCTGTATTACTTTATGACGCTGCTGCATGGAAAATAATCGGTTCTCTCATTAAAAAGTAGAAATTTTGCAAATACAATTATATCATTACTTCCGTCGAACTTCATGGATTGACCTTGTCACACAAAATAGAAAAAGTGAAAAAAGGAGCAAATTAGTATATTTTAGCTACACCATGACACGTTATATATACAGTGGCGTAGCTGAAAGCTCGGAGGGCCCCCGCAGAAATCTCAATGAGGCCCTCTTTTTAATTTAGCAATATAATTGAGTTCAAATGCTAAATAAACTTTAACACAGGTTGTTTTTGACATTCAATAATCATAATTGTTGTTTAGACAACAAGCTCCCAAACCCACATACCCCACGCGTGACGAGATGGACATTCGTTACACAGCAGACAAGCATACGGAGCGAATTTTTAGAGTTATATAGCCAAAACCTAAGCTCCCAGATCCACATACTTCTCGCGCAGCGAGATCGATAATCATTATACAGCAGGCAGGCGAGCGAAGCAAGATTTTAAGCCAAGATCCAAGCTCCCAAACCCGCATAACCCATGCGCTGGGAAATCGATAATTGTTATACAGCAGATAGGCGACCAAAGCAAGATTTTGAGCCAAAATCTAAGCTCTCGATACCACATACTCTACGGGCAGCGATGTCAAAAAACGTTAAATAACAGACAAGCGAGCGGAGCGAGATTTTAAGACGAAAATTGGAAACACCCAAACCCACATACCCCTGCGCGGCGAGATCGATCATCATTACACAGCAGACAGGCGATCGAAGTAAAATTTTCAAAATGTATAGTTAAAACCCAATTTCCCAAATCCACATACCCCAAGCACGATGTGATCGACGTTTGTTATACAATGGGCGGAGCAATTATTCATAAGCAGGCAAAAACAAAAATTTTAAAACCACACCCTCATATCTCATGCTTAGTGAGATCAACGTTTGTTTATCACTACATGAAAGACATGCAAAAGGAGCCAAATTTTAAAGTAAAACCAAACTTCCAAACCCACATAATCCGATACGATCATATTTGTTGTGTCGGGGGTTTGTTCTTGACAACTTATGTTTTAATAAAGGTAATACGTCAAACGTTCTAGAGCATATATGAATAATGTTATTTGATAAAAGAACAGGTCAACATTGATTTGAATAAAAGTAATTTTATTCTTACACATCAAATACATGATAAAATATTCAGTTTTATGTGTTATTACGGAATCGTTCTAAACGTTTGGCCTTTTGATTTGCAAACTCTTCTATCAAGTTTTTTAGCTCCTTCGTGCATCAAGTTTTTTAGCTCCTTCGTACTTGCGTCATTGTGCTGCGAAAATAATTTTAGCTGAAGCTACTGTGACTGGCAATGCCATGTACATTTTTATAACTAATATTACTTCTCGAATAATACTTAAAAGAGATAAATGATTTCTTATCGAGTATTTAATGAGGTCATTAATGGATATGTTATCTAATAATTTATTTTAATTAAGTTTCGGAGTGATAAAATCTGACGTGTAAAATTACTTAAGAAATCTTCAGAATAGAAATTTATCGGCTCTTGTGACACTGCAAGCAGCTCATCATTTTTGTTCTTCTGAGATTAACTGGAAAAACACTACGAAATCATTGGCTTATTGCTCTCACTCTTTCAAATCGAGAGTTTAGTGGTCCAATAATTATATCTAGGTGAGCGTTAAAAATGTGTACTTTATAAGAATGTTTGGCATCTGTAATTGTTTCATGTGCCAATAATTTATCAAAAAAGATTTTATTCATCTGGATCTCTTTTTTTGGACCTCTATGACAATTCTCCAGCTTTCGGCTAAAACTTCAGCTTCTTCAACAACACTCTCAAAATTATTTCTAAATTCCTTGATATTTTCAAGTACCTGTAGCATATAATAAATCAACATTTTTTTACTGTTTTGACACTAAATTTGTCAGCTCTAATACCTTACACTCCATGACTAGAAAAATTATAAATTCCTTTGCTCCAGTCCTTGTTAATTTATATGTAGATAGCAAACTTATTTTTAGTATAGCTTTCATGATTTATGTAAATTCTGACCCACAAGCGTAGAGACCATCGTGTCCAGATGATCATCTTGTTTCACATAGTTTCTTCACCACAGGATATTTTAGTGAATCTACAGACATCATTTCAAATAATATATCCCAACACTTTACAATGGCGCTGAAAAATACGTATAGCCTTTGAAGAATTCCATAATAGGTTTGAAGTTGCACTAAAGATTTACCGGAATCTTCTAAAACTAAATTTAAATTATGAACTAAGCAGTGCACAAGAGGCGTTTTTGGTTGTACATTTTCAATTTGTTTTTTAGGCCAGAATAAATACCACTCATTACTCTCGCCTCATCATATCTCTGACCTCGACAATTTTCGATTGAAATATTGCTATCCTCTAATATTTCAGTTTCTAGCCCATAGGTATTTTTTTGATCTGTAACATGAAACAATCCTAGAAAACCTTCTTGCACTACTAAGTCGCAAAGATTGTCATTATTGTCATACTCAATGTTAACATATCGAATAATAACGCATAATTAGACTTGTTACGGGATATCTTGGGTTATATCTAAGATTATTGAATAAAATTTACTCTTTTAAATATCTTTAATAATATTCCATTTAATTTTTTTTAAATATCTGAAAAGCTCTAAAGCTCAAGAGTTGACAAGCATTCAAATTTGAAATGAACACAATTTTTCAAAGTTTTTCGCAACTTTATCTGCTTGTTGAAGAACGAGTTTTGGAGTTTTTTGAATGGTTAAGACGCAGTATAAGGCGTCTTCAAAAGCATCCAAAAAGCTCTAAAACTCACAATTTATTTCATTTACAATGTTTTTTAAATGGGAAAAATTGTTTAATGCTAAATGGGGAAAACTTCAAACAAATATATCTCGAGTATTTGATCAGCTAGGATTTCAAACCAAAAAGTTTTGAGTACTACTAATTATTTCCTAAGTCTCTGTTGAGACCGATTTGGTCGACATTTTACATCAAATTAAAGTTTCTTCCTCCACGTCGTAAGTATGGATTCTAATACAGACTGTCACAGAGGCCTTGCGTTCAATGGGTTTAATTCCTGAGTATTAAAGTAATTTTTTAATACATGTACATTTAGAACAAATTTAAACGCCCTGCGTTATATGTGCTCGGTTTGTTTATTTTCAAAAATCTACTGGTATATTTATAATAAATAACCACTGACACACCTTGCATTAAATGTAGTAGGAAGTTTATTGCAGATTAATTTTTTTGTATGTATATATTGTTGTGATTGATGATACAGGAAATGAAAGACAGAGAAATCTGGAGAGGCGAATACACTAGTGGCTGCATAATCTAAGACAATGATTTGACAATGATTTGGACTTACTAGTTATTTAGAATTGCCATATTCACTACCAACAAAAAAGAAGAAGTGAATCAGATAATCGTGAAGGCGCAGTTTAAGAATGTTTAATTGATTTTTAATTTAACTTTATAAAGGTTTATAAACATGTGTAAAACTATGACAACGAAATTTGGATCAAACCTGAGATAGTTTGACTGCTACTACCATTAGATATACAGTTTAAAATTCTCTACATTTAATGATACAATCGTAAAATCTTAAAAATATTTTTTAGCTATAAAAATAAAAAAATATTCAAAAACTTGTTAATTCCCTTCTTGTCTCGAATTGTCAGTTGTGCCACTGAGAGATGATTATATATTGTATCGCACGATGTGATCATAATAAAATAAAACTGGAAGATTTTACCATATCATGAATAATGTATTTGAAAAAAACACATTTTATTTTTATGAGAACGATATTGTTTTTAAAGCCAATTATTTGAAAAAAAATGTGATTTTTCCTAGTAATTGGCACATTTAATATACTACAGAATACATACAATGAAGTTGTTTTTAGAAATTAATTTGTGAAAAATATCTTACTTTCTCATCTATGTAACTTGAATCAATAAAAATTAAACCTTAATTTCCTAATTTTTCCAGCTGTATCTAAAAATATATTTTCCCAATTTAATCCAATAGAAAATAGAACTCTTCTATATTTTGTAATTGTGAAATTTATTTTTTGTTTTTTTTTCTAAAAGGATGTTTATTGGATTAGAACAACCTATCGAAGACTAACCTTTTGAGAATAATTTAAATTTAGCCCGTTTTATAGACTATTTAAAAATATTCAAGCATACCAAGATATCATCCATATCTTACTACATTTTTGTTACAAATTTCTTTTTCCTTCCCCAAGAAATCTCAGAATAACTCCAAACATAAGAAAGATCATTAAATATTTACGAATAAAGGGTATGTATTTACGAATTTCAGCATTTCAGATCCATTTAAATTTCAATCAAATACTTGAAAATTGTATTTAATTGGAATTATCTAATAGAAAAAATTTTAAGTCCACCAAATTTTCAAAAATTTGAACATTTCAAATGAAATATATAAGACAAATTTTAGGTTCATTTTAAATCTAAGTTGTACATGTTCTTATTCTGTTTATACAAAAACAAAAATTTATTTTGGATAAAAGTTTGAAAACTAAAAAATATGAACATTATTTTATTTCCAGTTTCACTGTTTTACACGAAAGTTTGTAAAGATATAACTTTGTTAGATATAGTATTTGGACAACTGTTAAACTTTCATAGAAATTTCGAGAACTCTGATGGTTAAATAAAGGTAAATTTGGGTATTTTAATGTTAAAATAAATGTCATTAAAATCTATAAGTCATCCAGATTTTGAACGGTAAAGTAGAAAAATTAGAAATATTTTGATATTTTTAATAAGCCGCATAAAATGTAGGAATTTGTTTATTAACAATTCCAAAGCTCTATCTCTACATTCTTAAGTATAATTTTCCAAGTACAAGTGATAATATCATAGGAAAAACAAAACTGATAAACTACAAGATCTAACTTCTATGCAACTAAATCAATTTCGGATAAAAATTTAACAGCCGGATTCACTAACATGGTTTAAATTTAAAACCTCTCTAAACTGACAGCAGAGGGTTTAAACTGATAAGAGTAACAACAAGTCAAGCAAGCAAGTTTTAAACCCTAAAAATATAAGAATAAAAAAATCATTTTGTTTTACAGCCGAACCGGCATAAATGGAAAATTTTATTTATATTCAGGATACAACTATTTCTTTTACATATTACATTGCTTTATCGTAAAGTTCTTATCCTTAATATCCCTATATAAGCGTTTTTTTGTTGACATTTGTATCATAAATTATGACAATATCATAAGCACAACAAAACTGGCCAACTATAATATTTAAATCTCGTGGCAACTAGATCGAGTTTAAATCATTAATTTTCTTAGTGAATCTGACTGTTAATGTTTGTAATGAATTGTTGTTAAAACAAATATGGTGTCGCTTAAATACCAAACTTTCATAACCGAAAATCTTTAATGTTGTAAAGTATGGATTGTTATACACTATAATATATATATATATATAAAATTCTCCATTTTTGCCAAATCAGCAATAAAACAAAATTATTTTTATGCTTATACTTTTAGAGTTCAAGAGTTACTCAACTTACTGTTGTTATTTTCAATTTAAATCCTCTGCTGTCAATTTAGAATAGTTTTTACGTTAGACCATGTTAGTGAATAGGGGAATTAATTTTTCTTATATATTTCAAGATTCTCTGCATCACTCGGCGTTTTGAAATATCATGAATTAATAACAATTCTCCAGTAAGTGAAAACAACAGATCCTTTGATGAAGATCACGTCACTACGGAGATGTTAAAAATAGAAAGTGAAAATCTAAAGGAATGTGTAAGGATATTACTAAAGAAGAGTTGTTGAGCTAAATACCGAAAATTAGGAACAATACTGTGGTTATCATTATATGAAAAAAGCCATAAGTTGGTTTGTTGGTTAAAAAGTTTTCTCTTCAAATGTGTCATCAACAAGCTTAGCTTTTGATTAGTCATTCTTACACTTAACCTAGCGATGACACTCAAATAGAAGTGATATGGAATAGGTATCAATATATGGAAAATAATAAAAACAGAACATACAATAGTAAACTAAAAATTAATAAAATATATAATATTAAATCAAAACCAACTAGAAATAAAATAAAAATGTTTAGAAAATTTTAACAGTTTAACAAGACTCAATAAGTAAAAAAAAAACTGGCCTAAAATAGTTCAACAATATCAAAACATATCAATTGATAACAACAAAAAAAAATATTTTCCCGTTGACTAACCGAACATTTCGAAAAAAAAAAACAAACCAAAAAAACACTAATTAAAATCTTACTTCAATTGTCTCTTTAGAAAAAGATCCTTATATTTTTTTAAAAAGTATAGGATTTAAGTATTTTTTCTCATTAGGAAAACTATTGTAAAGTATAGCTTCCCGATATGAGTAACATTTCCGAAAAATGGCAGTACTGTGTTTTGGAACGGATAATAATTGACAATATTTAGTATTAAGTTCATGCATCTCACTTCTAAACTGCAGTCTCGATCTTAAATAGGTAGAGGTTCCAGTAGATATAATCTTGTGCACAAACCCTGCAAAGTGCAGTTTTCTCTAGTTAGTTTTGGATACGGTATTGATTCTTCATATCAAGGAAAGAACAATACATATAATTACAGTAATTAAAATATCATCAAATAAACACTTATCTAGGGATATTAAGAATAAAGTTTTGAAATATGTAAAAGAAATAGTTGTATCCCGTAAATAAATAAAATTCTCCATTTTTGCAGATACTTATGCTAAGCATTCAAATCCTGATTTACTCTATATTCTGCCAAATCATATTCATAAGTTAGAAAATTAAACATCAGTTGTGTCATGCCTACATCTAGATATTAATACAGACGTGAAAACCCAAAAAATTACCAATCAGAAGAGGAGTATGCCGGGGAGAGGATTTCACCATTGAAGGATACAAATTACCATCGATAATTGGCCTTTCAAGAAGTTATTCGAATAGCAGAAATTTCTCGAAAGATAAGTCTCGCTTTTGGTAAGCTCGGGCATATCTTCATATCACTAGATAAACCTGTATATTTCAAAAGAAAAACTTACATGAAAAGAATTCAAGTCGAACAACATGCAATAAAGAGGGCTGTACTTGGAATAAGTGTGAGGGTAAAGTCACAAATGATCAATTCCAGCGATGAGCACCGCTAACATTCTGAAAAGAGTAACCCAACTGGAATGGCGATCACATAGACCAATGGAATAATAACAGATGGATCACAAAGAGAAGGTAGGAGAAATGTAGGAAGATCTTAAAGACGATGGCGAGATGACATCCAGAAAGTTGGAGGGAAAAGTTAAATAAAATGGCTTTGAATACCGAAAGATGGAAAAATTTTTAAAAAGCCTACTTCTAGTAATGGATGAAAAACAACAGAAACGAAGATGGAATCGAATTTATAACACCCCATATAAAATATGTCTAGAATTTATTATAGAATCTAAAGTGATAAAATATTTACTCACGTTTTATAATAAAAAACGTTTCGGAAATATATAAATAAATAATGCCTAAAATTGTACGGACAACGTTTTCTGGTACATCGAACATTTAGCTTCTATATTCAGTGTATAGGCATATCAGTGTATCTAGCAGAGGCAAAAAATATTTTAAAATTTTTATCAGTATTCGAGAAGCAGATAAAGCTGCCAAAGTAATTTGCAGTTCAGGTTTTTGAAAAACATATAAAAATGTATATTTATTTATATGTATCATAATTTATAAATATTTTTTTGATTAAAAATGTCGTATTGATCCACCTCAGCATTTAACCTGCTTAAGCCAGGAGCTTAAGTATTATTCTCAAATATTTTTTATTTAACCGTAAAAGTTCTCTACCTTTCTTATTAAAATTATTTTTGATATTCCTAAAGCAACTCGCATACTCCTTCGTGTAACGCAAAAAATTCCCATTCCTTGAGTTATTTATTAATATAGAGACGGTCACTAATGACGAGGGTATAATTATTTTCCAGAAAAGTAGGAGCACAGGCGTTTCTAAGAAGCCACTTTATATAAAAATCTGCATCACACTAATATATATTACTCATTTTTATAAGCAAATAGATTTTTATTATGTGATTAAATTTTTTTTAATGTTTATTTTAAGACACATTTCTTACTCTTAGTACTAGATTCATTCATGAATTTACATCAACTTAGAAAATAAAGATTTTATCTCCAATGACTTCTTATGTTCTCATTATCCATAACCACCACCATGTCTAATATCATTTCATCATCAAATTCAAAACTTATAAAAGAAATACAGGTGTGCTAAAAAAGTTGACCCTATTTAACACTAATTTATAAAGTCCAGGTTATAAGTTTTCGTTTTATTTATTCTAAACTAAATAATATCCGTTATTTTTTTTTAAATGAAATTTTGAGGTATATAAGGTATATGAAGTAGGATGTAAGTTGAGAAGTCAAGATAAAAACTAAAATTTAAAAAATGTACAGAATGTTCATCAGGTGTAATCAGGGGCGGATCCAGCCTCTCTCTTTTAGGGGGGGGGGATGATATCACAAAACTACAGTATGGCAAGCGAAAACAAGTTGTTGACGGCGGGGGGGGGGGGAGACACCAGCAATATTCCCATTTCTAGAGTAAAAAGTAGAATCGATTCTATTTTTATGAATTTGAAGCTCTTGGAGAGGGGGGGGGGGAGATCACAAGAAAAAACAAGCTGCAGAAAGGGGGGGGGGAGTGCCAGCAGCATACACATTCCTAATATAAAAGGCAGAATCGGTTCTATTTTCCTGAATTCAGAGCTCTTGGGAAGGTGGGGGCGATCGCAAGCATACACATTCCTATACTCTATTCATGAACTAGAGAGAGTAATAAAACTGTTACCGAAACCTCCAACGTACCTGCTCTAGTGCCGCAGGTAACAGAGGACTGCCGTAAGCAAAGTACACCTTACAGTGTGTCCTTAATGATTTATCTTGTTTGCACTTGTTTTTATATATTATTTGAGATCAGTGCCTTAAGATATCAGTATCTAGATTATAATGCTAAAAGCTCTTTTGAGGCATATTCCAACATGACAGGAGTTGGAAAATCTACCATGTACCGAATACTGAAAGAGAAAAAAACAACTGGAATTATTTTTACTTCCAAGCCACATTCGATCACAGGCAAACGAAAAACCTCGTTGGAAGAAGAGATGAAAACTGAAATAAAAGGAGTTGTACATACATTTTATTATGAGGAGTAGATCTCAACCATCGACAAAATTCTAACTAAAATCAATGAAGATCGGGATTTACCTGAAATTAAAAGAACTGAGCTCTGCAAATTGCTCAGAGACCTTAATTTTGCTGGGAAAAACTAGATAGGAAATCTGTTCTTATAAATCGTCCGGAAACTGTCCGTTGTAGAAGGAAAGATCCCTCTCAAGTAAAAGGTAGAGTTGCTAGAAATAACACAACTTACAAAATTAGGTATTTAACTGAACTTTTGAAAGATTTTTTTGAATAAAGTTACTGCGGAAAATTGGGAAAAGTCGATATAATAAAAGAATAAAACAAAATGTGGAAACTCGATCTCATGACCGGTGAGATAAAGGAACCAATTATAATTAATTTGAGCAAAGATAGCTTCACTGACTTTGATTACGATTTAGATACGTAATGTTTACCATTGTAAACACGATTTATTATTTAAGTTTTTGTTTTTGTTTTATTTTATTGTTTAACGTTGTTTATATATTTTTTATATACATTGTTATTTTCGTGTGTCCCACTCTTTAATTTTATATATATTTAATTACAGTTAGCCCTAATTTTCTTTATTATTTTATTGTTGTATTTTTGTCTTTTTCTTAAGTGTGTGGATTAACATGCTTATTTTATTTTATTTTTTGGCTATGGGATTTCAATAAGATGTCAATGCAATAAAAATAAAAATAAGTAGGTCTAATTATAACTGTAACATATAGAAAGTAATTACATTTGAATCTCTTTTTAGTGTTTATTGTAATTTTGTAGATGGTTTAAGAAATAAATAAACTGAAACATTAAATGTACTAAAAATATTATTATTATATGACGAATTTATTTTTTTATATATGTTCAACTTCTTGTATTTTTGACAATGGGTATTTTGTAAGTATTTAATCTAGGAATTTTTTGAGAGAATAAGGCTACGTTTTAGTCTGAATGGGCCTAAAACGGTTTCTATGCCAAAATTAAAAATAATAAAAATTCAGTTGTGGTTTGTGTTAAATATGGCAAAATTGTTTATGTTTTGTAGTGTATGTGAATTATTAAGAAATCATAAGAAATAAAATAATATAAAATCTTTTTATTTTAAGTTTATTACCGAAATAATATTTTATGCCATAAATACTTAATGATAAAATAAACCTCTTTCCGACGCCTATGACAAGGATTAAAATCCTTTTTAACATTTCACACTTCCAAATATCTATTGTTATCCAACCCAAATAGTCCATTATTATTAGACCCGAATTTTTGATTATTAAGTTTCTAACCCATTCCTATGAAAAATATATGTGTCTAACAGATTTTACCAAAGACTAAAGAACACAGGTAGTTAACGAAGAAAAAAAAAGGTCAAAAAATTATTTATTACTCTCTCTCTAGTTCTTGAATAAACTATAGTATAAGAGGCAAAATCGGGTCTATTTTTCTGAACTCAAAGCTCTTGGGGGGGGGGGGGGAGATCGTCTGACCATGAGTATGGATTTAATTAACAAAAGCCATCGATTGAAAAGACTTGTGATGAGAAGTCCTCTCAGTTAATTCTGAATAATTCTAAACTTGAAAAACATGATTATTCCAAATTAATTGGAAACATACCTTGTAATATTGAAATAACCCTGGGAAAATAACAAGCATAACATCATACCATCAGAAATTGTGATAAATTTAGATATTAAGAACAAACCAGTCCTTGAAACTGGAAAACCTGTGAATACTTGGTGTGACCTACGCTTGAAAAAAGGTTATAATATTGAGAATTAAATAAAGTAAAAAATGCCTTTAATGAAAACTATATTTTTACTCTAAAAATATAATAATTCAGATAAATTAACTTCTTTTGGGTGCGTATTTCTTCACTAATATGTAATAACAATAATAATAAAAAGGATTAACGTTTTTATTAGATTAAATATATACTGAAATCGTAACATTTTTACGAGACGTATAAGTTCAGCAGCAGAAAACATATTTAATAAAAAAGGACTTGATTAAGGTGAAATACTTCTGGGATACGTGTATTGATTAATAGAGGAAAAAGTTATTTATTTTTCAGTAATTCATTTTTTCTTTATTTCTGTTCGCTTTCATCTGAAACCGAGCCATAACATCACCGCTCTAGTTTATGATACAGATTTTATACCTTACAAAGGAAATATTTAAAAAATTGTTATGTACAGAGGCTCTCAAGTACATGAAACTGTATAATAAAAATGTATGATGCGACAACACTTGCTTCTTTTTAAATTTTAATATCGGGCCCCTTTTGTCGGCTACTAATATATGTATGTTTTTAGAAAATACTCGTAACCGTCTACTTAAATTTTAGTATATCAATATTTTGCTTGATATGACCATAACTATAATATATTTAATTGATTAAGACGCAGTTATCGAACTTCAATTTATTTGTTTACATATATGACGTTTTACTTCATAGCACATCTAAATAATTCCATATTACAAAGCAATTGTTATTAGAAATTAAGTATCACAACACTAGATCCAGTCAAGATTTCATTTTTGTTTTTATTGTTTGGTGCCACCAAAATTGCTGTGGCTTCGAACCCCTTCATACCAGGCATATTCTCTTGGAGTAAGCATTTTATATTTCTTAATTATAACTTCTAATGAATGATTCTTTATTTTAGGTGTTCTTAGGTTTTGTGTTTGATAAATAAGCTCTTAGGATATTTCCCGATTTATTGTTTTTGGGTTGTAACTGCGTGAATGTGAGAAGAAAATGTAGTTCTTGTTTTCAGTGACAGTAGGTTATAACATCTTTCTTTAAGAGGATCATCCACCTTTGCGGTTTTAAAAAAATCATTTATTTTGCATATCTCGAATCTAGATATAATCAAGAACAAGCCATATGAAGCATTTTGTGAAATACACTTTTCTTCGTAGGTATATGCAACCTGTAACATTCTAGCAGCACGTGGCCGATCCGTCTCTCTTTCAGGTATAAATTGTTTTTCGGAAGAGTATAGCGCTCGTTTGTTGACATTTTGTGAATGCATGTGAATGCATGCATACCAGTGTGTCGGAAAACTAACCGACAAAGTTTTCGTGGAGCGTACAAAATTTTACGGACTGGCAATTCACAGAAATTCTACAGAAAAAATGGAAACTGCTATTTGGGCATCCCTGGAGCACTACAATTCATCAGAAGAAAATCCCCTCAAGTTGTCCCGCCAGCAAGGATAACTGGTGCAAGTGGTATCAGGTTGAAGTCAACAGGACTTTGGCGACTTTTCAGCATGACAGATTTCCTCTCGCTCCCTCGATCATCAAATTAATGAAATCAATATACGACAATTTGTCATCTGAAAGTTTATTGGAAAGATGTTTGGGCGCCCATGCTCAAAAAAACAACGAGTCGTGAATAGCTGCATGTAGATGTTGGCACCACAACATTTGCATTCAGACAAGCCGGTGGTCGAAACTGAAAATTATTTGGCCGTCATGATTTTTAATGGGGGATTTTCATCGATTCTACAAACTATGGAAGTCTTGGGAATTACCCTGGGATCTCAAGCAGAGATGTGCGCAGCTTGACTCGATAAGGACCGCATCGACCCTTCGGAGCGAAGAGTAAGCGACACGGAAAAAGGGTATATTTACCTAAGTTATTTTACACCGAAAAAAATGCATTTCTTGCGAGAAGAGAATATTTGAAGCTTTCATGTTACCGATCTCTAATTAGTTTTACCATACCAAGTCATATACCGCAGAACTGTATGTTCGATTTCCCCACGCCGTCACTCGCATGTGAAGTAGGAACCCGGAAGCGACCGAACGATCAACCGCAGTTCAGAGAAACTATTTAAGGCCGCACTGGCCATTGATTTATTGAGAACTGCTCGTTCTCCACCCGTATGTCGAGTTCGAACGGTCACCTACCGGACCGCACCTTCCTGCTCTAGTGTTGTAGATGAGGCAAGGCTCGTGTGTATATGGTGTTTCACCATCCGCAATGTTGTTCCATCTTACCGATACTGTCAAGAACCCTTTAAAGTAGGGGCAGTGTCATTCCATCCTACCCACGCAGCGTCGATTCTTTGCGGTCCATCTTACCGTCACCTATACACATATGCATTACATGCCGTCAGTTTTTTTTTAGTTCCGTAAAGGCCAGGAACGTGTCGGTCATTGAAAGCGCATAACAACTGTCGCCGGCAGTGTTACCGCCCCGATGTTACCGCCACCACCGCATACAAAAGACGTCACCTACCGCCGATCGAAGCCGGGTTACAGCTCAGATATATAACTTACCATCGCCGGATGAAAATTTTAGTACGAGGCCATCGTAAACAGCGTCGCGGATTTTAAGTACGAGGCATCGTGAATAGCGTTGAAAAAGTCTTGTACGAATAACATTACTAGTGTCGTGAATTTAAGTACGACGCACCTTGAATAAGACCGCAGGGTTAGTGTCTACCGTACCGCCACCATTCTATTAGTACGAGATACCGTGAACGGCGCACAGACATACTCTTGCCCTCTATACTGTCTATCTGATTTTTGTATTGTTTTCTATCTTAGATTAAGGTATATTTTTTTGCCATATTATCAAATATGGAATACAGGATAAAAGATGTTTTAAAAACGTGTGTTTCTTTACCTAGTTCCCATTTTTTAAATTTCGGGTAATAATTGGCAGCCGGCAGCTAGTAACTAATATGCACAAATTGCCCTTGGCTTGTGTTTTTTCCACTATAACAAGCTGCCCGGTGCAAGCGGGCTCTCTACCACATTACTTCAGAGGGTGGTACCCGAAATCAACAGCCACCAGATAGTCCAACGATTGAAGAGTTCAGAAGATAGCGATATCTCAACCACGAGTGGGCACCGACTAAGATTATTTAGGATAGTTATGGGATAGCTTTACGCTGAGCGTTTAACAGATGACTGTCTATAGGATAGATATTTACCTACCGATGTTCTGCTTCCGTAACAGGAAGATGTCCGTAGATCCGAAAATTACTGTTATATTTAAAAACGCTCAATAAGGATTATTTTGAAATTTTACTGTTAGTGAAACTATATATCGCAATACACAAAAAGTTGTTTTATTAACGAGAATTCGCTCGAAGATTTAAACAGTGTAGATGTTGGCGTCTTTCCTCGTATATAGGGAATAAAATGGCGAACTATTTGTAGGTGTAAGTCATAACTCCGCATACGGAGAATATATAAATCAACTGAGTTACTCAAGATGTAAATTCTCCATCTCAAAAAGTTTTCGTTTAAGAATTTTTATACTCATGTTCCAATTTATATGGAAAAAATTGAAGATATGTTATCAGTTCTTTTTCTAAAAATAGATTTACTCGTGGTTTCTTTTTTATTAAAAGTGACATTATTTAGGATTATTAAAAATTATATTGACCCTAAATTCATGACACATAATTTTTTTCTATCCCCGATAATCCTCATATAACCGCTTTTACGCACATACTTCAAAAACTATTAAAATAATGAAAATAATAAATTTAATATAAGGATTGTCAATATTTCACTAAGCACACTTGCCTCCAGAAATATTATTTTCACTTCTATGGAATGCATTATACGACACTATAAATTTTTAAAAACTACCTGGCCATTCTAAAAATATACTACATTGAGAGATTTTTACGGTAAAAAGCCAGATTAAAATATATCATCATGTAAAAAGGGTTCGTGGTTAAAATGAAGTTCACTATGGATTAATGGGGAAAAAGGTTTTTTAAAGAAATATATTTTATCCCTATGGTTGAGCTCACTTTTACTGAGCCACAGCCATTAGATTGGCGATTTTCTAGGTCACAGAACAAATATTTGACACCCATTATCTATTAGTATCTTTTATAAAGTAACGACCTATGAGAAGCAATTCGCGTAAAAAGCTTTTAGAGCATGACATATATGGCTTTTAGAAAATTAGTTTTAGCTACGTAGAGCTTATATCTGAACGTAAAAATTGTATGAAGAAAAATAACAAAAATACGATTTATCCACAATAAAAATGATATTTTTATTTTTCTCATATAGTTAAGTTCACTAGCGTAAAATAAAATTAAGTAATTTCAACGTGTCTACGTGAAATTTATTTACTTGTAAAAATAAATCGAATTTTCTGTCGCTTTTCGGATTAACAGCAGGTCAATTTAAATTAGGGTAAATTATAATTTTCATTTATTGATTTTAGTAGTGTAAATACATAAAGTCAGTTAGTTATCCCACCAAAAACACTAATGTTAATAAAATTTTTATAAAATAATTAAACCGATTTCTCAAAAAAGCGCTTAAAAAGGGAAAATAATTTTTTTAATCTGGAATTGAAATTTTTGAAATCAGCGCCAAATTAATACCCGAAAAAAGATGAATCGCATAAAAAGATTGAACAATACTTTATTTGTAATTGCTTTCTAACCGTATATCGTGTTAGAAGTTGTTTCATTTAGTGATAATTTGGCGCCGACTATAAAAATTTGTATTGTTATTTTTCCCTTTTTAGCGGTTTTTAGAAGTCGGTTGAATTTTATTACAAAAATTTTATTTTTCGATTTTTAGTTTAGAATTTTGTTGTTTCTAAGGTCGCAAAAATACTTATTTTATTAAAGTTGTAAACCACACTAAAATGAGCAAGAAAAAATTTTTTGAATCTAAGGTTTCCCCAAATATCAGTTTCGAATAAGATTGTACCAAACAAATATTTAGTAAATCCCCTTTCTTCAAATTTAATAAATTTATTTTAAAATTAGAAGAACTTGAGAAATATAAATTTTTTAATCCGACATATTTTATCCTGCGTATTGAGATTGATGAAATTAATTTGAGATCTATAATGTACGCCCAAAAAAAACATATTAATCTGAACAAAATCGGAAAAGTGTAAAAGTTTTAATCCCCCATATAGTATCTACATTTAAATTGTAAAAAATTGAATTAAAGATTCGTGACCTTAGATTGCGAAAACTCCTAGTACCAATTCTGAAATAATGTAAATAATGTAAAATCTCAACTCGCCATGTTAGATCCGCCGTATTAAATATAAAAAAATTAAACTCTTATTCTAATCTTAATCTACATCCTCGAAAACCTCCCAGTACCAATTTTGGACATAAATCGGAAATGCAAAATTTTTTCATCGCCATATTCCATCAGACTACAGACTAAATATTCGTTTGACACAATTTCACTGGTATTTGGAGAACTCTAAGAATCAAAGAATTTTTAGTGGTTCATTTAAGGGTGATTTACAATTTTGAATAAAATGGGTAATTTTTTTCCAGCTTGGAGTCATTGCGAGGTACACTAATCTCGAGTAGTATTTAGTTCAAATAATTTATGGATATCATAATGAATTCAAAGCTAAAAATCGAAAAATAAAATTAAAAAAAAATTGGACCGACTTCTAAAAATGCGCTAAAAAGTGAAAAATTACTATACATTTCTATATGAAATTGAAATTTTTAAAGTTGGCGCCAAATTATTTCTAACTGAAACAAACATCAAACGTTGTACAGGTATTTTCCGGAGACCCTTTATAGAGATATACTCGTCGATACAAAGTGAAAAATTACTATACATTTCTATATGAAATTGAAATTTTTAAAGTTGGCGCCAAATTATTTCTAACTGAAACAAACATCAAACGTTGTACAGGTATTTTCCGGACACCCTTTATAGAGATATACTCGTCGATACATTTTCTCCTTCCTTTCTTTTCTGTTTCACTAAGGGAGCATATTTCTATGCTGTTATTTGTTAGTTCTTCAATTTTTTCTTGATCTTTTATAATCCAGGACTAATGTTTCAGTTTGAAATTTTAAGTTTATTCCGTTTCCAAGTTGTCGTCCGTTTTCTCATCTTTGTCTTTATCTTTTCATGAGTCGGTTTCCGAGGCTGGGTATTGGTTCTATGAACAGTGAGAAGACAGAATGTAGAAACTTTTATTAAATATTAAAAACTTTAGTGTTTCTCAAATTTGTTTTATTTTTAATTCCGTAACCCCCTAATTTACTAATCTGATCTGACTTTAAAACCAATCTGATATTTGTGTGCTGTTGCTTTTTGTTTATTCTATGATTTTTTAGTCTGTTATGAACCAGGACATAATTGATAAGTGCAACAATAAGGCCACTAAGTTTTTAACCTTAAAAATATGAAAATAATAATAAAAATGTTTCCTTTTATTACTTAACCAGTTAACACAGAAAATATTGTTTATTTTTAAGATCTCTTACTAATTTCAAGAATTAGTCTGTAGGGTTTTATACTTATTTTCTTATAAATATATTTATTTTTTGACATACATATGAATATTATAAGCAAAACAAAACTGGCGAACTAGAAGATATAAATAACTTCCACGGTAACTAGATCTGATCCAAGTCTTGAACCTTTTTAGTGAACTGGAGTGTTAAAATCTAAAAAAGGCATTACGGCATTTTCAATGCTAGTCACATTCGCACTTCGGATTTTCCTAAATAACTTTTGATCTTAAAAACTTCACTATGTTATCTTGAAGCACGGTAACGTATTTACCCCACGCAATATATCACAGAGGGTGACATTCCCGCGAGTCACATACAGTTTGTTATTTATTTGACTTTGCAAATTATTTGTGAAACATTGAATAGGGAAAATGCATACAACTTATCTAAGGAGGAATACCACTGTGATGAGTTAGAATAATTTGCATCTTCTTTATTACATTTTCTACAAGATATATTATTTATTCTCCCCTAAATATAAACTTTTATATTATATTTTTATATTTTTTATATATTTATACATTTACGCCACCTGGAATTAATTCTATTTAATATTCTTCTCGCGCCATGTCAGTCACACCCACAACGACGATATATGGTATCAAAAACGAACACTTTATTTTTAACTTTCAATAAATCATCCACTAAAAATAACCACGCTAGTGTTCATAATATACAAGCTAGATATATTTAAAACCATTAAGCTAATTATTCCTTAAATTAGACACATAACAGTACTCTAAAACCAAAAATCTTATTTCCAGGACTGGAACCACAATTTCTATAAGCAGCAAAGCAGCCATAAGTTGGACCATTTTCATTATTCAAAATTGTCAAACTTCGCGCTCCATTTTAACACATTATCTGAAACTAAATTATTTACTAGCCAAAAAATTTAGCTCACATCCTTTCTTGTTCTATTCAAAAATACACAGTTTGTCCACGACGAAATTCCGCAGTCGATTTCTCGGGAAATAGACATTGAAAATTTTTTTTAATTTGGCAGTTTGCTAAAGTCGATGGGAGCAATTTGGCCAAAATATTTTCAAGATAGTGGTACTTCTGGGTATACCGGAGGATGATGCCTTTTTGCCTATTTTAAATGGAACGTCCTATATGTTACTTCGTTTTAAGATTCTACGAAAAATTATAGACATATTTCATATATATGTCCTAAACCTTAGTCGAACTGCTGTTGACATATTTTAAATTTTTTGTCGAAATTTGCGTTTGCAGACCTAAAAATAACTATCAATTTCTTCTACATGAAGGCCTTTATTATTTAATTGGGTTTTGTTTCCTTCAAGAAGGGGATCTATTTTAGTGTACTGTGTTGATATTTTGATAATAAATAAATATAGAGTAGAAAACAAAGATTAAATATTAACTTGAAAGAATCGTTAAAAGTCAACTTTTTTAAATGTAAACTCCCTATTTTTATAAAGTTATCTTATATAGCATTAAAAATAAGGGTGATTTTGGACAAGGCACCCTTAAAGCAAAAATATATAAGAGGATATTTTGCAGCATATCCTATGGTATCCTTAAGACAGATGGCCCTACAAACAGGAATCTCGAAGAGCTAAATACAATGACTCTGACTTTAAATGATGTAGTCGCTGATAAGATATATCTAAGCGGCTCAATTGTTATTTGAAAAATTGTCAAAATTAAATAACTAAATATGTTTTGCACTAATTTTTTGTTTCAAATATTTCCTACTTCAATAACTATAAATAATAAATTAAATTATATGCAGTTTTAATGCCACAGCTTAAATGATGCAAGACTTAAAATACCAAAATCAATTAAAAAGAGAAACTTGCCTATTTAAAAACCGAGTGCTAATATTTTGTTAGTCCTATCTAATTATCAGTTACATCCTGTAGCCATTTAAGCATTGATTCGACTAAAAGAAAAGGAGAGATTGTGTATTTCAGTATATATTTTATATTAAAGGGTGTTTTTTATAGAGGTATAGAACTTTTAAATGGAATAAAATAAAGATGAATTTTTTAAACTGACATGGAATTTACTTTATTCGAAAGATAGCCTTCTGGCATAATAATTTAAATATGACTTCTGGCATGTGACCGCTACGGCTGGCTCGGACGTAGTCTAATCTGGAGGTCCATTTTTCGATGACTTTTTCCAACATTTGTGGCCGTATATCGGCAATAACGCGGAGAATGTTGTCCTCCAAGTGATCAATCATTTCGGGCTTATCGGCGTAGACTAGCGACTTCACATATCCCCACAGAAAATAGTCTAGCGGCGTTAAGTCGCACGATCTTGGAGGCCAATTCACGGGTCCGAAACGTGAAACTATGCGGTTACCAATCGTTTCCTTCAATAAATCAATTGTGGCACGAGCTGTGTGACATGTTGCGCCGTCTTGTTGAAACCACAGCTCCTGCACATCATGGTTGTTCAATTGATGAACGAAAAAGTCAGTAATCATGGCTCTATAGCGGTCACCATTGACTGTAACGTTCTGACCAGCATCGTTTTTAAAGAAGTACGGACCAATGATTCCACCAACCCATAAAGCACACCAAACAGTCAGTTTTTCTGGATGTAACGGTGTCTCAATATACACTTGAGGATTATCATCACTCCAAATACGGCAGTTTTGTTTATTGACGTATCCATTCAAACAAAAATGAGCTTTATCGCTAAACAAAATTCGCTTATGAAAATCTGGATCAACGGCAATCTTGTTTTGGGCCCATTCACCGAATCTACGCCTTGCTAGGTGATCGTGTGGCTTCAATTCTTGCACGAGTTGGATTTTGTAAGCACGCAAACCAAGATCTTTCCGCAAAATCTTCCATAAAGTGAATGGACACATATCCAATTCCTGTGCACGACGGCGGATAGACTGATTCGGGTCTTCCTCTACGCTACGCTCTACAGCAGCAATGACTTCTTCTGTACGCACTGTACGACGTCTCTGTGGATGCGTATTATCATTTAGAGTAAACGTGGTGCGAAAACGTTCCATAGTTAATCGAATTAATTGCTCTGATGGACGATTATGTTGACCGTAAAATGGGCGTAGTGCGCGATACGTATTTCGAACAGAACCATGATATTAAAAATAAATTTGCACAATTTGGAAGCATTGTTCAGGCGTCAGTCTATTCATGTTGAAATGCCAAACCAAACTAAACATAAATCACTTGACAGCTGACAAAATGGCCGCCAGTTAAAAAAGTGTTGATAACTTAAAGTTCTATACCTCCATAAAAACACCCTTTATTATCGGCCAGGCGCATTCGATCTTACTTAGACCATCCTCAGGGCTCAGACCTCGTCAAAGGGCACACATTAACCTTGATATTTGGAGAACAGTCTCCATGCCATGGCATAACCTCACTGTCTTTTGAGTTGTTAAAGTAAAATTGATTGCTTTAATAGTATTAAGGTATGCATTGTTCTGAATGTTTTAATTTTAATTTGGGATAGACCTTTTAATTGTATATGTGACTTGTTCTGTGTAGAGGCTGCGCTGGCGTTGTAGACTGTTCTCCAAATGGCAAGGTTAAGGTGTGCCCTTTGACGAGGTCTGAGTCCTGAGGATGGTCTAAGACCAAAAGCGCTTGGCCGGTAATAATACAAAATATACACTGAAATACACAATCTTTCCGTTTCTTGATTTCTTTTGTATACAACCTGTTAATAACTTATTGATTCGACTCACTGTCTAGTGTACTCTGGTGAGATTGTATTACAAGCTTCTATAATTTTTATTTTTATTTCATTTTTATTAACTTTATTTTATAATGTGAACGACAGATTTTCAATTACTCTCAAATCTGGTGACTAAGGAGGTGTTTTAATAACATTTAGCTAGCCAACTATGAACCCGCGATGACGTGTGCTTTAAATCGTTGTCTTGATAAAAACGACAATTAATAATAATATCCACTTTTTGTGCACTAGCCGCGAGATGCTGTCTTCGCATATCCAAATACATGTATTGATTCATATTCCCTTCAATAAAATGCATGTCTCCTACTCCTGAAGGCGACATACACCCCCACAACATTACTTCACCTCCGCCGTGCTTTGTGATGCGTTTTACGTAGGCGGGAAGCAGCAGACGAACAGGTCGTGCTCTACGGATCTACTTCGTTCACGACAGCGGAACATCGGTCAGTGGATATTTCTCGTACAGACAGTCATCGGTCAAATGCTCAGCGCAGGGGTATCGGTTCGGCGGTATCTACTTATATTCGGGATATCCCTGCTCTCTCAACTGATCAACGGTTTGACTGCTTGAAGGTCAAAACATTCCCTCGGTGGTCGGTTCTCGGGCGCCACCCTCGGGATTCATGTGGTCGAGGGCCCACTTATGCACCGGGCAACTTGTTACAGTGGAGAAACGGCAAGCCAGGAGTCAATTGTGTGTATTAGTGCTGGCTGTCGGCTGCCAATTGTTATATGCAATCTTAATAATGGGGCTAGACGCCAAATTTGTGAGGCGTATGGGACTAGATAATGAAACAAACAGTTATTAAACATCCTGTATCCTGTATTCCATTCTTTTATACAAAGACATGGCCTAAAACTAATTTACAATCTAAGATGGACAATAATATAAACAAATAAACGGTCTGGAGGACAAGAGTATGTTTTGAGAGCTGATCATGGTAGCTCATACTGGTCGTTTGCGCTAAAGACGGTAACCCGGCGGTGTCATTCACGACACTATCCACGTTACCTCGTACTATACGGTTGCGACGCTATTCACGACGGCTCGTACGTAAATTATCGCGCCTCGTATCTAAAAACCGCGTTCACGGTTCACGGAGCTTCGTATTAAAATTCGACCGTCGGCGGTATACGCGGTAACAATAACCCGGCATCGATCGGCGATAGGCGGCGTATCTACACGGCGACGGTGATCTCTATACGCGGCCAGTGCATCTCATTTGGCACAGCCATTTTGAGATGCACTGGAAACTGTGGGGACTAACACCCCGGACGTGGATTCTCATTAGCCTGTGCTAACGACCCCAGGGATGCCATTTCGTATTTCAGCCGGCCCCTGGCGGCTTGAAATTACGCTATCGAAGTAAAAGTTTGGTGTTTCGTCCCGGTGTCAGCCATTGGACTCGTCAATGGGTTTTGGCTGACACCTTCCCAGACACCTATGTACAGTGCATATACAACTTTGGAAGTCATATTTGTAGAGATTTCGCGTCGTAGAAGGACGGTAGGATAATCGTGCTTATACGATAATTGCTAGACCAGGAAGGCGCGGTCCGCCATCCGACCCAGTCCAGTCCGTTTGGATTGTTGACCCGGGTGGAGAACGTGCAGTTCTCAGCGAAATAATTGTCTACTCAGGCTTAAATAGACGGCTCGAGCTCCCACTACGCTGACGTGTGAGGGCGTGCGGTGATCGCGCATACAATACTGCTGTATACGGCGCGCGATTACTATGGTCGGACGCTCTGAAAATCTCGGAAAATGATATTTCCCGGCATAGCGCGGTAAATCTAATTATATACCGGTAATATTGAAACTTTAAGCAATCATTTCCAGCAAGAATCAGATTTTTCGAATGTAAAATGAATAAATTAAATCCCGGCGAACAAACTTATGCCCAAAAAATTAGTAACTTCGTTGTTCGTGCTTGACAGTAGTTTTTATTATGTTCAATTTCAGTTCTTCATTGGGCTTTCTCCACAGTGAAATTTCGCCATCTGATTCAAACAGATTAATGTTAGTTTCATCAGCTGATATAACTGAATTCCAAAAATTCAAATCTTTGTTAACATGCGCCCTAGGAAACTCCAATCTTACGCGTCTATTTCTCTAGCTAATAAGAGGTTTATTTCTAGCAATTCGAGCATGTAAATTATTTTTTCGAAATACCCGCAGAATTGTTTCAGGATTGCACATGTTCCCAAATTGTCTTAACACCACATCGCGCAATTTTGGCGCACTTTTTTTTAGGATTATTCATTATTTCTCTTACAATCCATCTTTCCTCACATTCGTTGAAAATCTTATTTGGAGCCAACTTTGATTTATTCTCGATTCTATTTTCATTCCGGTAACGTTCAATAATGTGCTGAATAATCGACCATTTTGGCAATGTTTCTTTGGCTATAACCATTTCTGTAGTCAGTAATAATTAAATTTCTTTCAGTAATCGTTGTTTGTCGACCCATTCTTAAACAGTTTAGTTTAACCAGTCAAAAAACGCGTAGAAATGTCAATGAACAAAAAAAACAATTACGATAATAATATGATGCAACGCCTACTACGCAAATTTGAACTTGTCAAGTTTTGTGCCATTTTTATTTATTTGCGTCATTTAAACTGTGACATTTAAATCGGACACAATTTAATTAAATCTTTCTTTTTTTTAAATTTAAGTGTGCCATATTTGAATCAAAAAATAATGTATACGTATTAAGAAGGCTTGTATTACATTATTTTTAAAATGATTTTTTTTGTTATAAAAATTGAGCTAGTAATACATGTTAGTTTCTTTTAACCACAACTGCATTATTTAAGCTGTTAGTAACTGCACATAGAATTTTGTTGAAACACAACTTCCACTCTTATTTAATATCTTTAGTTCAACACCTAAGAGATACTGATTTTCCGAAGGGCGAGCAATTTTGCGAATTTATATTATCGATAATACACAACGTCTTTAATTTTTGGACAACATAATTTGGACTGATGGAGAAAAATTTACGATAAATGGCCTTTTTAACAGACACAATTCCTATTTTTAGAGTGTCAAACCCTTATGCAGTAAGACTATGGAATTTTCAAGAATTAAACTTATTTTGTACTATAAGAAATGATAAAATAGTAAAACTAAATTTTTATGAAGAAAACTCAAATGATAATTCATTAATAATACAAAGAAAATTATGTCTCCATTTTAAATTATATACTAACTTTTGTAGCAGCAAGATATTTAAATACTCTTGAGAAGTTAGACAATCAATATTTAAGTAATTTACCTCTAGCGGAACAGAGGCACACTTTTACCGGAACAATGGCGCCCCACCACTTAGAACCCATCCAATTACCAATTTCTTACAAACAACATTTCATAATAAATGGATTGCCTTTTTTGTGGCCTCCTCGTTCTCCTGATTTGTTTGTCTTGGATGCGAAAAATGCTTAAAAGTTCAGGGTGGAAATTTTGAACATTTATTAAAATAAGTTGTTTCCCTGTCTAGGGAAGCTGTTTAGCATTTTAAGAACACAAAAATGTTAAATTACCAACATTTTAAAAAATGTAGTTTTTTGAAAAAGACAACCCTATACAAAGTTGCCCTTATTTTTAATGATAAATAAGATAACAATATAAAAATAAAGGGTTTATATTTAAAACAATGGACTTTTAACGATTTTTTCAAGTTAATATCTCATGTTAATTTTTTATCACTCTGTGTTTATTTATTATCAAAATATCAACTCAGTACACTTAAATAGATCCCCTTCTAAAAGGAAATTAACCTTACATAGGAAAATTAATAGTTATGTTAGGGCCTGCCTTAAAATAAAATTTGAAATATGTCTAAAACAATTAGATTTAAGTATAGGATATTATATATTAAATATGTCTATAATTTTGCATAGAATCTAAAAATGATATAACATATAGAATGTTCCATTTAAAATAAGCAAAAAGGCATCAACTTTTAAAATATTTTGGTCGAAATGCCCAATGGACAAACTGCGAAATTTTAAAAATTTTCCAAAGTCTGTTTTCCGAGAAATCGATCGCGGCATTTCGTCGTGGGACACCCTGTATGTTCAAAATATTATGTTGAAATTCATAAAAGTATTACGGAATATACTATGATTACAATTAGTTAGTGATTATGATCACTTTTGATCATAGTTCTTAGATATGTTTTCGTGTTCCCTGTTTCAGTGGTTTGTTGTTTATCTCAATTATCATGTAGTAGATGTTGTAGAACTTCAGCAATATTTGTCCTGCCGAGGATATCATCCACATTGCGGAGGTTAGTTATAGTTAATCCATTCATAGTTATATCTTCATCGAGTTCATTTAGAGCTTCTTTATAAATCTTTTCCAAATATATGTTAAAGATAAATGGTGACAGTTTCAACCCTGTCATACACCTCTTGTAATTTCTATATTTTATGAAGTCCCATCCTTAATTCTTATTGTTGCTTTCTGTTCCCTATATAGATTTATGATCCTTACAACTTTTTCATCTATTCCGGTCTTCAAAATCTGTATTATTTGGCCGTGTTGAATTGCATCAAATACCTTTTCGATAGTAATGAGGCACATTTGGACATCACAATTTACGTCTCTTCATAATTTTATTACCAGGATATTGAAAAATATTTTTCTGGTACCCACTTCATTATGGAATCCAAATTGGTTGTCGCCAATGTATTCATATATTTTACGGTAAATTCTCTGATGTATTATTTTTAAAAAGATTCTTACAACTTAGCTCATTAGACTGCACTCTGTTGAATTTTTAACCATTTTTTTCTTGTATTTTTAAAATCTCTATTAAAATTTCATCTAGACCTGTTGCTTTCCTATTTCTAGCGATTCGTAAACATGATTGTTTGGATCTTAATGTCTTCCGCTTTTAGGGACATCCTCAAATGGATTCACAACTTCATCGAAACTGTTTTCATATACGGTGGAGCCTTGTTCATCCAACAATCATTAGTTCGTTACTATTTTCATATCAAATTTTTTTAAAATTTGATAAAAGCTTTGTAACTATTTGGTTGAAGAATAAGAAGCTAAAGATCATGATAGCCTCATGCTACTTCGCAGGAGACGGGCGTATACCATCGCCAGAAGTGCAGAAATTGATAAAGTTTGCCAAAAAAAAAACTGTCACTACTATTGGGGTGTGATGCCCGCGCCGATAACACAGTCTGGGGCAGCAAGGACACCAATCAAAGAAGTATGTAACTTTTAGAATACATCTTTAAATATAATCTTATCATAAACAATATAGGAGATAAGAATAAGGCAAGAAATGTTAGACATCACACAGCAAGCTTAACAAACCTAGTAAAAAAATGGGAAGTATTGAGTGAACCTTCTCTTTCAGATCATAGAATAATCCCGTTCAGTTTAGAAACTGATCCTCCTGAGCTAGTCCTCAGAAGGAATCCTAACAAAACAGATCAGTCTTAAGACAAACTTAGGACTTATTCAGACCAGGGGACGCGCTAAGGACTATCTGGAGCTGGAAAGTGACTTCAAAGAAGTAAATGAGGCAATACTTGAAGGCTATGAGTCGAGCTGCCCCTTACAAACAAGCAAACGTTGTAGGAATGCACCTTGGTAGAATGACCATCTGTCAGAGCTAAGACAACAGGAGAGTGGACGAAACGATATCTAAATGGATAGTGGGACTTCCCTATAATAGAACAGCAGAGACAGAGATAGGACAGGACAAAATCGCCCCCTGGACCACCAGAGAATACTCTCAGGGAAGAGTAACCTCTCCACTTATGTGGAGCTTAATTGTAGTTCACCTCCTCTGTGATCTGACTGACCCCGGCATAAGGATGTGAACCTTACTGAGTGAAAGTTAGTGATTAAATATCTAGATAATAAACTTTTCTGGAACTAGCACGAAAAAAAAGTAATTAGCATGGCTACAAAAACTTTGATGGTCTGTAGAAACTTAGCGGGAAACAGCTAGGTCACAAACCCAAAAATCCTGTAGTGGATGTGCAATAGTAAGACCAATCACCACATGTAGGGCGGTGATTTAGGTCAAGAGAACCAGATTGGCTAATAAGAGAGCTAACCTCTCGAGAATTGAGACTGGACTGTGCGCGTATAACCGAGGCAATGAAAACCTGTCCATGTAAGTAATCCTAAACCTACATATAGCCGAAAGTATGGCGAAGAGGATGACGAGAGATGAAGTCATAAAACGATGGCCCAGTCTCTCATTCAGAATAATATATAGGACATGCCCCAACATGTAATAAAATAGAAATTCAACTTTGTGAAAAACTTCAACACAAAGTTAAGTCGCAAAAGCGAATGGAACACAAACACCAATGAACAAATCCATTTAATGGTATACAGATGGCTCCAAAACAACGGAGGGACCTGGAGTAGGAGTGTATGGACCCGACACCAAACACTACGAAAGCTTGGGTAAGTCACAAAGCATTTTCCAGGCAGAAATGCTTGCCATTAGGAAATATATTCATTTTAAGAAAGAATGAAACTATCACGGTCGAGAGATTTTCATGTCGGATAGTCAAGCACCCATCAGTGTGCTGAACTCTCAAATAATCAGCTCCAAGATGGTCTGGGAATGCCGAGAGGAATTAAATGAATTCACTAAGAATAATACGGTCACCCTCATGTGAGTACCGGGACATACCGGGGTAGAGCGGAATGAAATAATAGCCAAGGTCGCGAGAAATGGGCTGAGATACCATTTCTGGGGGCCACAGCCTTTCTGTGAAATCAATAGTATCGTAATGCTGGAAGAACTAAAAATAGAAGAAAAATGCAGGAGATCCAATTATTAGATGGGGCCGCAAGGATTGAGACAAGCGAAAATACTTCTTGAGAACTACGACCAGAAAGGATTCAAGGAATGCATGAGCCTAAGTAAACACTGACACAGAGTTCTGACAGGGATTCTGATAAAACATTGCCACCTAAAGGTGCACCTTAGGAAACTGGAATTGGCAGAAGAAGAAGATTGCGGATTCTGCGAGGAGGAGGACGAAACTTCTATTCATATCCTTTCAGAGTGCAGCACTCTAGAAAACCCTAGGATGCGGTTCTTGGAAGCACACCAAATAGAAGAACGAGAGTTAACCACTTTAAAGCCGTCCAACATCCTAAGGTTCCTGAGGGAATTAGGACTAGAGGACCTGCTTTAGCCGGTAAGGTATATTTTACAACTTGGCAGTAGTAGGGGACACAATAGATCTATTAGGTCGCAGTGTACAGAGCCCAATTTTATACTCATAGATACTATTTAGCGTAACTGGACAACGCATAGCCAGCAGTTCATGGCTGGATAGATGACATATATACATATATATATATATATATATATATATATATATATATATATATATATATATATATATATATACACGTCCGAAGCAGAAAGTAATAATAAAATAAATTTTCTAGATATGACACTTATACGCAGAAAAAAAATTTTAACTGAATGGTACAACAAACCAACTTGGTCGGGTAGATATGTAAACTGTTTCTCAAATCACTCAAAAAAATAGTGTTATAATCGGTCTGTCTGATGTGCCATCTCTCTAACAACGTCTCCAGAATTCCAACCATGTGAAAAATATACTAATAAATAATAATTTTAATGGAAAGACTATCACCGAAATAATTAATAAACGAACATATAAATTTTATAATAACTTAATAACAAGAAACATAGAACATAAACAGTAAAAATATGTAGCAATATCTTACACTAGTGAACTGTCAGAAAAAATAAAACATATTTTAGAAAAACATATTATTATCGTATGCCACAGGTCTCATAATAAAATAAGTACAATATTTTCTAATTTAAAAAGTAAAACTCCTCTCATGAATGTAGTATATCCGATCCCTAGCTCAAATTGTCCCAAAAATGTATAGAACTGAATAGCCATAAATATACAAAAAACGCCTCAACAGCGTTAAACAAACATACACAGGGCGAAAAACATACCTTCGATTATAACAGTACAGTAATTAAAAATAAAGAGATGACTTATCAAAAATTGCAGATAAAAGACATGATAAATTAAAAAATATAGAAACACTGTTTTAGGACAGAATGGATAAAGGAAATTTGAGCCACATATACACTAGCTTCATTTAAACAAAGTAAGTATTCGATCCTGTTAATAAACATCAAAAATTGATTATCCTCTTAAACATAAAAATAAATGAATGCGTTCTTTCGATTTTTTGGTGCCTTGTAAAATATAAAAAATAAAACACACTCGCATTCCATTTATCCTCAGTACCTAAATAGATGTAAAAGATTCATTTTATTATTACAAAATAAACAAAATGTCAAGGTATGTACTGGTAAAATTAAATACTTTTTTAAAAATTTGAATAGTTTTTTAAAGTGTTTGTTTGTTTTTTAAAATTGTGAATATGTTTTTGTATGAATGTTTTTAATTATATAAAAACTGTTTTTAGATCAATAAATGAGAAGACAAAAAATTTTTTGAAGATGCCTTAAATAAAGGGCGAAACGTCAAATTGTTTTGTATTTTTTGTTGAATAAAAAACCTAAATCCAAGAAAAAAACAGAATAAAAAAATTATATAAATATATATATATATATATATATATATATATATATATATATATATATATATATATATATATATATATATATATATATATATTCATAAAATACTTAAAGTTTTAGTTACTTAGATACCCTTTCCATAATGTTTTTAAGTTTATCGAAACTATATGAAAATTAGTCCAAAAGTCTTTTTTTTTAAAGCGTACACTAATATTCCCTTTAAAAGTAAACTACGAAGTGAAAAAATTGTCTGTCTGCAATTATTGTGTACGCCCACACATGAAGCGGCTAATGGAGGGTAAGGACAAAAAATCCCTACAACACAACATAAATCTTCTTGGCATTTGAAGTATCTTACCATATCAAGCGAAATGAATATTTGTGAAAAGGGAAAATCGAAATTTCTAAAGACAGCAATTGATGTCGGTTTTATATTACTTTAATAAGCGAAGAACATTTTTCAGTTAAAAAATGTATTCAAAATATACAAACATTTTCAGAACTGCATTAGCGTCTATGAAAATTTTGATAGTTACATTTGTTGACAAAAATAAATTTAGCACCATATTATTCAAATCTTCCTAACTAGCTGCATGTGTATACCGTTTTACAAGTTTATATTTAATAAAATGATCGAGGAAATTTACACCTGGGAATTACAAAATCTTGTTATAATCTCTAAAATATTATTGACAAGCTATCATGTAACAGAACCTAGCTTATTTATGTTATCTAAAAATTACAAATATAATTTAAAGTGAAATGTGTTACAAATAAAAAGTTAATATAAGGTCATAATATTTTCACGTGAAAATTCAGTTTTATAGGAGATAACACTAAATTCATGCAGGGTGATTTTAAGTAGATAGATTTGTACTGACACATTTGTTAATTCACTATTATTACTATGGCTATTTCGAACAATTTTAAAAAATCAGACGTAAGCTAAAGAATGCCCATTTTCACTGCATTCACAACACGTGTAAGAGTTTTAATATTACTAAAAAGTTGCTAAAGAACATCAAAGTGACAGTCCAAATAAAACTTGTGTCATATATTAGCTTATTGTTTACATACGTAATGTAGATAAGAAAATAGTAGAATGTAAAGGGCTCAACAAGATCTAGGCATCAATGATCAAGTACCGCCACCTTTTGTTCTTTCATTCATTAAAGTCTCAAAATGTAATTCAACCATAGTGTGCGAAACCTCATTGCATTCAAAGTAAAAAGAACTTTTTAATTTTCCATTAGAAACTCTTGAATATACAATAAAAATATGATGATCGTTGCTCAAAGACGAAACGTCAAATAAGAAGATCGATATCGTCGTCTATAAGCTGGTTAAAAGTTGCTGTAAAATATTTTTATCGGTTTTGATCTAACTTAAATATTAAGACCATGTGTTTATGTGTGTAATGTTATTTCGTTTTTTGTTTCTTAATATATAAAGTCTGGAATAAATTATTTATTTAAAAAACGCTAGGTAGACTCAACAAGCTTAACTTTGATCTGTTATTTTTGAACTATTTTTTCATTACATGTCCTTTACCTAGATATAACTGTTTTGATTTATCGAAAGCTTAAACTCGAAATAAAGTAGTAACAATAGTTAATTGATTATTTTGTTGAAATTACCTCTCATTGGTTATTTGACAGTAACCTAAACGATTTACAAATTTATTCTGAACATTTCTGACTACTTGCGTGGTGATTGGCAGTATTTGTTAAATAATTCTGTTCTTTAAGTCTTCTGTATCAATTGGCTTAGTTTAGAAAACTGTACCTTTAAGGTAGCCCCACAAAAAGAAGTCAAGAGGGTTCAAGTCTGGAGACCTCGGCAGCCACTTACTAAATCGATTGTGAAATTAGTGAAAGATTATGATATTTTAATTGAAATAACTGACACACTTCTTGCGGAGTTCTTATTCTGTCGCCACATCCTATCGTCATAAGAAGTTTTATTTTCAGTAATTTGGCAAAATGTGACAAAGGAGCAGTTCCGGTAAAACTGGTGGTCACTATTAAAGAAATCAAAGGTGATTGTAGCATAGCTTCTTTCGAGTCACCCTATAAACTTTAGTATATTGGCAAAAATGAGTACGAAAAAGACAAAGTCGACGTGTTCGCGCGATTTTTCAAAAAAAAAAACAGCGTTTCTAAAATAATATATTTATTCTAGACTTTATGTCCTCGTTGTATTTCAGTTCTTATATTTCTGTTACTTTTTAAAGAATCATCATATGTGTGTTTCTCTAAAATTAGAAGTAAAGGTACTTTGGTCTTATGTCACTTTCACACTTTTGTATTTTATGATCCCCCAACACATCTAAGATAAATATACACAATTCCAAACAAACAATATTTATATTAAAAACAAAAAGTTTATATACTTTTTGAAAAATGAAAAATAGTAAAAATTCCTCCTCATGTTAACTTGGCCATTTTCCTATCAAAAGATGCCTCCCATATAGGGGCAAACCTCTCGGGCCGACCTTCACATGCACAACAATCTAGAGAGACGTGTGTGCGATAAAACCACCAGCAGATCCATACAGTTATGCCTCTGCCGGGCCGGACAGGTTGACGTAAATATGTGAAACTAAACATTATGCAATTTTTGTGTTCAAACCGGTATATTAGAAAAAAAAAAACGAATCTTCAGATACTTCATTTTTTCAAATTCTGCATGAAATATTACAAAATATACTACAGATTATACTGATCACGATAAAATATTCAAATTATAATTTTTTTTTCTATATTCCTTTAGTATTTTATTCTAGTTTAAAATGACAATTTTCGGTCTAACTGTAATTGATTGAAAATCTGAAGTTTTCTAAGGAAATCAGAACTTCCTTTGTATCGAAATTGACATATCAGGGGGAAAACGACAAGAAAGAATAGGTCTTTTTCCTTAGTAACACCCTTTGATCATTGCCGTCTTTCAAAATGTAAGATACGTCGCTTTTCAGATAAAGATACGTCGGAAATTATTTTATTTGGGTTTAGAGTATACAATATAGCCAACAAATACTTTAAACGCTACAAAGAATTTTCCAAATCCAGTATTCGTTTCTCGCTATTAAAAATTAATTTTTAAAAATGCCCACATGAAACTAATAGTGCGAATTTTCGAAATTGTTATATCGTAGGTTTTTACGGATGGTGAGATAAATGGTTTGGTTACTTCGGGTTTCTCCGTTCGTTCAAAAAATCGTTTTCAAGACGTTTCGCAAAAATATCATTTGCATTTTCAAATAAAGAAACGAACTTGAAAATGCCAAATGAGATTTTGGTGAAAGGTCATGAAAATGATTTTTTGAACGAACGGATTGAAAACCGAATTAACCAAACCACATATATATATATATATATATATATATATATATATATATATATATATATATATATATATATATATATATGTTTTTCCTGTTTTCAATCCGATTGTGAACAGAAAAATATTCACGACGTTTCGCCAACATCTCAGCTGGCATTTTCAAGTGGACTTGGAATTCCAAGTCGAGCAGCCGTCGAGGAAGCATCACTTGAAAATGCACCATCTATGATTTTTCATAGAACTACTTTCATTAATGGCCGCATCCGAAATATGAATTTATTTTTGTCACCTATATTGCCATGTTCCTTGTGGTTCATGCCACCAAGGTTAGTCTTTTGTGTATTAATTTTTAAGTTAAATACAACCCAGGGATTTACGGTGAGGATTCCACCAAACTTCCGACCATTTTGAAGTTTATGGTTCCTTCACCTTTCTTGCATTTCATTGGGAAAGAGAGGGATTCAGTAAAGCTCATAAATTTAGAAGTGAAAATTAATTGTTCAATTATCAAAGGACTATGGCTCGTTCCGCGTCTGAGAATTGAGCTAAAGTCTCAATTTCGTACAGACTTATGATTTTGTATTTCGTAATTACCAAAATCGTATTCTCGTTGTAAATGGTACAGAAATCAATGCGGATGGTTTACTTTGAGAATCACGATCTGTCTCAATTCAAGAACAGTCTCGCGGCTGCTGAGAGCTCTACTCGATCAGAAAAGGACAAGTTGACCCTAAAAGAGTAACCCGCAATGTCCTTAATTTTGCTACTGCCGTTTCCCTTTATAGCGCTCTGAAATCGGGGAACCACCGAATCAAAGTTCTGCCACCGCGCTGTTTAATGTTAGGCTTTGCCGCTTCGAAACAACAAGTTTTCGAATTTTAGCACTGTATTTCGATATTATTTATTTTATTTAATTTATTTAGGTAGTTTCGGGTAACATTAAAATAATTTGTAATATGTTCTTGTAAATACTAGACGTGTATTTACAATAGCATCGTGGTTTATATGCGGTTGTAGATTAAAGCGGTTAATTATCGTTGGCTTCGCCCCTTTTCGAGCGCTGTTGGTGGTATTAGTCTAGTCTCAGCTGCCGTGTCGGGACCATGATACCAGTTAAATGACGATTCTTTTCAATTATAGTTTTGACTGGGTCATCATCAATTTCAGTAAGTGGACCAGAACGTTGGTCACCTTTGAGAAAAAAATGTCCAAAACGAAATTTTTTAAACCAATTTTGATACGTGCGTTCTGTTATGTAATCAACACCATAAACTTTATATATCTCTTTGTGAGCCGCAGCACCTTCCTTTCCTTTGCGGAGATAAGAAAGCAAAATATACCGAAAATGTTCGTTTCTGCACTTTATGTTAAAACCGACCCTAAACTAGGAACTAAAAATAAAATTATGCACAACTCTAAAATAACCTTAATGTGAACAATATTAAATGTCAAGATGAAAAAACCATAACACGAACAGTCCATTAAAACCCTCGCTATGTGTGATAACCAAAAATACATGAAAAATCGTGATGTTTATTATTAAATTACAATCATTATTTAAACATCTACATATTTGTATAATAAATAAATATCAAGAGACAAAAACTATTTATTTAACTTCTATTTAGAATATAATTTCGAAAAATAAATTGTGTGTATCTCGAGGGAGAATTATATTTTCCAAGCTTGTGTATTTATATTTAACATTTACCTTCGGTTTCTAATTAGTTCTCTACCACACTAGTTACGCAAACAATTATTTACCCAGGATTATTTTCACGAACTAAAGGATATTCCAGCACATAGATTATAATATTACAGACTGCGGACATGCAGTAGCGTATAGTTTAGATTTTCTCAACTTTTAGCTTCCTTGCATATATTTAAGTATACTATAACAAAATGTAAAATAAGATTAAATTAATATTATTGAAAAATGACTTCAGTAATGCTTATATGATTTTATAATAAGCCTGAAGTACATCGGTTTGGTTTGTTATAGAGACATTTCACCAAAATCTCATTTAACATCTTCTATGCCAACTGTTGAAGGTAAACTGGGGGAGTTATGTATGCAGCGTGATTTTATATGAAATCGTAGACATGGTTAGCGTTTGCTCCACCCGATTAATTTGTTTTCGAGAGCTGTTGGTGTCGCCACAGTGCTCGAGGTGAATCTGTTGCTGAGAATATCGTTCGTTTCAATTTCAATGGACTCGAAAATTAATCCCATTTTTTAATATTCTATGGTAGCAATTTGCTGGCAGTAATTTTGTATCTTATTCAAGCTGAGGTTGGAAAATGGCTGATATTGTTTGTTTATTTATTGTGCTTAGTTTGTGCCCTTCTAGCCTTACCAATATTCTTCTCTTCCTATGTATATCATTCTACAAGTCTCCATACTATCTTGCATACTTCTTAATTTTCTCTGTCAATATTGTCCTTAAGGTTTCTTAGCGATGAAAGTATTGCTTTGCGTGGTTTGTAAGTTGTAGACATGTGTATCCGGAGAAATAGATTCCATCTATTAAATCTTTGATGTATGGAAGTACGATGATCTATTCCTTGTCGGTAGGTATTTTTTCCTAGTTCTGTTATAGTATTATTGCTTCGTTTATAGTGTGTAGTTTGTTGCCATTTCGTCGCAGCGCCTATTCCATGTATTTTAGTCCTGTTCCTCGTCCTTGTCGATTAGATACAAGAATCTCACAATTAGGTTGTACATTTATGAGGGATTGTCGTGTGAATCAGTATGGCGGTATCTGTCCGTGCAAAAAAGTTCAACTTTGTGGAAAACTTCAACACAAGGTTGAGTCGCAAAAGTGAATGGGACAGAAATACCATTGAAAAACTTAACAGGAATTATATTTAAATGGTATACAGATGGATCCAAAACAACGAAGGGTACTGGAATAGGAGTGTATGGGTCTAGTTCCAGACACCTAAAAAGCTTGGGCAAGTCGCAAAGCATCTTCCAGGCGAAAATGCACGCCATCAGGAAATACATTCAATTTAGTAAAGAAAAAACTATAGCGGACAAGAGATTATTATCATGTCAGATATTTAAGCAGCTGTCAGTACGATGAGTTATCAATAATCAGCTCCAAGATAATCTGGGAATGCCTAGAGAAACTAAATGAATTGAGTAAAAATAATAAGGTCACCCTCATGTGGGCACACCGGGACACACCGGAGTAGAGGGGTATGAAATAGTAGACAAGCTAGCGAAGAAAGAGACTGAGAAACAATTTCTGGGACCGGAACCATTTTGCTGAATAAGTAGCAGTGTAATGCTGGAAGGAGTAAAAAGAGCGGAAGGGAGCAGGATATCCAATTACCGGGCGAATCTGCATGGAATGAGTCAAGCGAAGGTACTACGACCAAAAGAGATTCAAGAAAAACATAAGCCTAAGCAAAAAAAAAACTTAGAGTTTTGCCAGAAATCCTGAAGGGTCATTACCACTTGAAAGAACACCCCAAAAAACCGGATTGAGAGAAAGAGAAGAGTGCAAATTTTGCGAGGAGGAGAGTTTAGCGCTATATAAAACCCTGGAATGCGGTTCTTGGGAGCACACCAAATAAGGTCCCTGAGGAAAATTTATTCAATTACATACACTACAGAATGATACATTCTAAGTGGTATGGCAAATGACAAAGAACAATAACAAAAAACAAAAAGAAAATACAAACATTGAAACAAAATTCACAAGAAAAAAAGAATAATGTACAACAAAGTATATCATTTAAACATTATAATTGTTTTAATCCTTCGCTGTGAGTCCTTGAAAATGTCACAGTCCATATAAAATCGGTTATAATTAACTATTAATCTATTTATGAAGGTGGACTGGCCGTAGTTGGTGCGATGATAACTTTCCTGGAACAGCCGTTGCAGCCTAGTACGCCTTGATGGGACCCTAAGATCAATCTCGCTCAGCAATATGTTGCAGTCAATTATATTATTTAATATTTTGAACAGGAATAAAAACATAGCTTCTCTTCTTCTGCTCTCCAGACTCTTGAGTCCACACAACATCAGTCTTGTTTCATAAGCTAAACCGTGTGATGGAAAATGGTGCTTATATAGTAGATTTAAAACTTTTAAATGATATACATAGGTTACTCTTGTAATGAAATTAAATATTATAAACCGTGTGGGGTTACCAGTCCCCCATCGGGCGCCTCCCCAGATGGCGGATAGGAGCAAGCCTCCCAGATATGGATGATATCGGAGAAATCAAATATCCAAGGTGGACCAAAACTGATATTGTAGAGTCTGACTTCAGAGAAGCGGCTACGAACAGCGTCTGACTCAGAATGGGCAGCTAAAAATTGAAACCTAGGAAAGCAATGGCAAACTACCTAGGTAATTCTTTCCCCAGGATATCATTATGGCTGAAAACAAAACAATCAAGGCCCTCAGTCCCGGGCACCCCTTCAGTGGGGAGAGGGTGCGAAAAATCTCCAGGTCAGCTAATATCCTGAAAATAAACAACATAAAGAAAACAGGTACATGAAATGTCCAAAGTATGTTTCAGGCCGGAAAGGCAGCAAATAATGTCAAAGGTATTAAACGATTAAAAATTGACATTTTGGGCATAAGCCCGGAACCGGCCGGGTTTTTACTCTGGAGAAGACAGCGCACATCATCGAAATGGAGTTGGTATAATAATAACCAAATAAATAAATCCATCGTTGCTCGGTTTTATACCAGTCTCGGATAGAATTGCCGTACTTAAAATAAATTCAAGACCGTTCAAACTAATATAGTGCAGATATATGCACCAACCTCTGAAAGTTGCGATGAGGATTTGAAACAATTCTACAACCACATTAAAAAGGCACTAAAACAAACATACAAGGAAGAAACGACTGTAATAATGGGAGACTTCAATGCGAAGGTTGGCAAAGTAAGGGTCGAAGATGTAATGGGCGCTTGTGGATTCGAAATAAGAAATGAACGAGGAGAGGCCTTCATTCAATTCTGCAAAGGGATGCATTTCATAATCTTTAATACTTACCTTAAACTGCCCCCTCGTCGTTTATACACTTGGAAGTTTCCAACTGACAGAGAAGGAAACATCGTCAGAAATCAAATCGACTTTATTTTAATGAACAAAAGATTTCGAAATGCTTTGAGATCAGTGAAAACATACCTCGGAGCAGATATTCCACCTGACCACAACTTACTTCTTGGAAATCTGAAGCTAAAACCCAAAAAACTTAAACGGAGACAGAATAACACACGAATATAGACACATAAATTAAAAAATGGGTCCATCAAGAACAATATTACGGAACATCTAAATAATAAAGTCGGTGAAATAAAAAAGAAATCATGTTCTGCAGAAATAAAATGAAATGCTGTCAAGAGCATAATCAGAGAAAATGCTAAAGAAAAACTTGGAACAAACACGAAAAGAAAGAAACAAAAATGGATTATTACGGACGACAATGGACTGGTCATTGTGAAAGCTGAGCATAAGGTTAAGAAATGGAAAAAATATATACAATCATTATTCAATGATGAAAACAGAGATGAACTTGCAAAAAAAGAAATAATAACCGGGCCTCATATCACAAAAGAAAAAGTAACAGATTCAGTAAGAAATCTCAAAAAAGAAAAGGCCATAGCACCAGATGGAGTTTGTGGTTACTTTCTTAAACTAATTTAAGAAGACCATTTAGATACCTTAACCGCCTCTTTTAATCATGTTTATGACACAGGAAATATTCCTAATGACTGGTTAGTTTCGTCCTTTATTCCTATCCCCAAAAAAACCCACAGCCACAAAATGTGAGGACTATAGATCCATCAGTCTTATGAATCATGTTCTAAAGGTATTTTTTAAAATAATCCACGGGCGAATACACCCGAAACTTGAACAAGACATTACCTATACGCAATTTGGCTTCAGAAAAAGCTTAGGCACAAGAGAGGCGCTATTTAGTTTAAATGTTTTAATTTAGCGAAGTCGTGATGTAAATTGCGATGTATTTGCCTGCTTTATTGATTTTGAAAAAGCTTTCGACCGAGTAAATCATCAAAAACTAATAACACTACAAGAGCATCAATTGGATAATAAAAATTTACAAATTATTTCCAACCTTCATTGAAAACAAGAATCATTTGTTCAAGTGGAGAAAACGGAATCACAAAAATTCCAAATTCGTCAAGGTGTTCGGCAGGGTTGTGTGTTATCTCCATGACTCTTTAACATCTATCCAGAAAAACTATTTCGGGAAGCTCTTGAAGAGGTAAAAGACTGTATTTCTCAAAATTTAAAACGTCTTTTGCTTATAGAATTTTTCTCTATCATTACATTTTCTCTATCATTATTATCAGATATATGTAACATCAGATCACTTTTAACATAAATAAATAATCTGAGCAATTAATAATTTTGAATAAATATTAGGTTTTTAATTATTTAAGTCGAGATTGTTTTTCTCTAAGTTTGCAACCTGACGTTACGTTTCCAAATATTAGCTCGCATTTTTTCATAAAACGCAAAAAAAATATCCATATTTTGTTTTTCTTAGGTGTCGAAAAACAAAAAAAGCATACCTTATTTAGAAATATAAGCTACGTAAACATCAACAATGGAATGAAGTTTCTATATTGTCACGACAAAGTTTTCTCTGGAGAAATTTGTATTCACAGACCAATTTTAAATGCAAAGTTCAGCTTATACGAGAATATATTATCTTCATATTTATTTCAATAAAAGCTCTTGATTTTGAACAAAAATAAATAAGATTGTTTTATTTTTAAAGAACATTTTCAGCAAAAAAGTTGCGTTTTCTATAAAAAGAAAAAACAATTTCATGCAATATTCCTATCATCGATTTATACTTAAAAGTAGCTATAGTTACTAATTTACCGAAGTGTGTATCTGATTTTGTATTATTGTAAAATCGGAGCACTTAATCAGAGATTTACAAATAAACTCTTGCTAGTGACAAATTCAATGATTCAGAGTTTTTCTGTTGCTAAGGCCTTGGCAAAAATCACAGCTACAACACTTACGCAAGTAGATGACTTTGTTGCTACAATACCAGATGAAAAAGAAAAGTAGTTTTTTAGGAAATAAAATAAACAAGTAAAAGCAGATAGGCTGCATAATAAACATTACTTATAATCGTTTTGGATACCCTAACATAAAGTATATCTTAATCAAAACCCTACCAATCTGATTATTTCAAAGTTAAAAGTTCATGTCTTGAAAAATTTAAAATAATCCATTAGAGAGTTTCACTTAAAGGTCTGAATAAAAAGCTACCCTAAATTCTTAACGCTAAAATTTGAGAGTTTAGCTCAATTTTCCTTACTTCAAAGTTGATAGTTTCCAAAATATAGGGAGTCAAATTTATGATTTTTTCAACTTTTTTGTCAATATTTCTCTTATTAATAGTTAAATTTGCACTAAATTACTAAAAAGATGTAAGAAATAAGCCGGATCTAGTTGCCATGAAAAATAAACCCTCTATTCTGCCAGTTTTGTTTTACTTATGTTATTGTCATATTTATATTACATATGTCAACAAATAGACGCTTATATAGGTTATTAAGGATAAGAACCTAGCGATAAAGCCTGAAAATATGTAAGAAAAAGAATTGTATTCCGAAAATAAAACTCTCCATTTTGCAGGTTTTTTATGCTTGTATTTTTAGAGTTTAAAACCTGCTTGATTTATTGTTGCTCTTGTCAGTTTAAGCCCTTTACTCTCAATTTAGATCGAATTTAAGGTTAGACCATGTTAGTGAATTCGGAGATAAATTTTTTATTACAAACTGAGGCTAGTCATAGCCCCCCTTCACACTTTGTCCAAGCTTACGTTTGGTCTTAAAATCAGTCTAGGACACAAATAAATACAACAAAAGCATAAAGCGTCAAAATTTTAATATATCGCTTGAAAAAAAAATACATCTTAAAAAAAAAAAGTAATTTTCTATTGTATTTTTATTATCTAAAACTCAAAAATAAAAGAGTTATGTGTAAACATAATATAGAAATATTTTAAACCAGTACACACAAAAAAATCTTTTTAAAAGCAAAAAGAAGCTTAAATTTTGTCTTTGGCATATATAATAGACAGGTTCATTATAGAAAAATATCTTATTCAAGTGCAGGTGATTATCTTGTCGAGACTATCATCAGATTACACTCCATGGAAATTGGACTTTTATCGTGAAAAAATATAACCTGCGATTTTATTATTTTAAAAGTATATATTTCGATATCCTAAATACATATCTCGATGTTAACATTGGCAGTCCTATGCTAACAAAATGGCGGACCAAAAATAGTCAGTTCTTTCGGGTCTTACAGTTTATCTCGAAAACTAAAGGTTTGTGAAAAAAAGTTTCAAAGAAAAGTTATAGATAATCGAATTAGTTATCGATTCGTATATATAAGGTTATAGATAGCTCTACTATTTATCGAGATATAATTTTTGTTTCACAGAAAATTGCATTTTTTTGTTTAAAATAAAACCATATTCATTTACAAACTATTGTCTCTAAATTCACGGTATATATAAATATAATCTATCTAACAAAGTGCAATAACAAAGCGCAATTATTAACGTGGTAGCCATTTTTTCAAAGTTCTAGTTATTTGCAGTAACAGCAGCTTCAAATTGTCCTTTATAGATTATCCAAGATGTTTGATCGTCATATGTTAGGGGTTTGATGTTCTGTCCGGTAGTTATTACTTTATCAGAAGGGCCATGAGTCATTATTTTATTGGCTTCTCTCTGAATGTCCTTTATTTTAGATTTTACTTTTGATTCTGTCCCGTCTACAATTTCTTCCACTTCTTATCGCACACTTGTTTATTTCTTGATGTATATTTCCGTATATCTTGTCTCATTTCGCCTATCCCCTTTTTAAACTTTTGGTTTATGCTAGTATATAGCTTGATCGACTTTTCACTGTCCTTGTACAATGACCTTTTGTATCCATTTGCAAAGTTTATCTTTATCTTTAAAGCAATGTTCCTCTTCTTTTTGATGACGTTCTCTTTCTTCCTATTTTTCTTTCAGGCGACATTGTTCTGCCTCTAGGCGACGTTCTTCTTTTTTTTTGGCTGAGTTCTTCTTTTTAACGACGTTTTCGTTCTTCTTGTTTTTCTTTTAGGCAACAATCATCTATCTCCTGTTGTTGTCCCATATTGTTCTATTTTTTGTGGCATTTTTGTTCTTCTTGTATTTCTTTTTGACGCCGTTCATCTTCTTTTATTTAAGGCAACGCTATTCTATACGTTCAATAAAATCAGCCAATATTTTATTTATCGTTCCTAAACTCCTTTCTTGATGAAAAATTCAATGATGAAGTGAGTTTTTTTGCTATCTCTTCTAGTTTTCAAATAGAATGTTCTAGTATTTTGCCGAAAATTCGGTTCTAAGCTTCTTTATTGATGACAAATTCGATTGTGAAGTCCATTTTTCCCTATCCCTTCTTGTTTTCAAATAGAATGTTCTAGAACTTTGCCGAAAATTCAGTGATATGCTTCTTTCTTAATAACAAATCTGATGATGAAGTCAGTTTTTCGCTACCTCTTCTAGTTTCCAAATGGAACATTCCAGAACATTGTCGAGAATTTGAATCTAAGCTTGTTTATTGATGACAAATTCTATGGTGAAGTCAGCTTTTCGCTATTTCTTCTAGATTTCAAATCAAATATTCTGGAACTTTTAGAGCACTGAGATCTAAGCATCTTTTTTGATGACAAATCCGATGGTGAAGTCTATTTCTCGCCGTCTCATCTAGTTTTCAAATAGAATATTCTAGAACGTTATTGAAAAGAATCTTATTTTCTTAGTTGATAACAAATCCAACAGTAAAATCCGTTTTTCACTATCTCTTCTAATTTCCAAAACAATTTTCTGAAAACCTGGTTATAATCCTCACTTCTGACACCAATTGCTACAATTTTCTCTCTTTAAATGTCACTCATTAGATCCAAAATAAAACATACTTTTCACTTAATTACTTGTAATACTATATTAACAAGTTCTTACCACTTTTACAGCTAAAACACAACTAAACTTTAATTACTATTTTTTAACTCGTTCACTATTCAAATACAACTATATTAAAACTCATATCCTATCTCTATTTATATTCTTATAAAACCTACTAGAAATATCAAAAAATACGCTAGCATAAAAGTTGAAAAGTACCTAGAAATATGATGAGTCATCGATATATTTCTTTCGTCACATTGTAATAAAGATGACTCATCGTATCAAAATAATATTTGTATACAAGGGCGCATCAAAAAGTTATCTTGGTTCTTCGTTACAATATCTTCGTCTGGTCACACATTCTACTATTTAGAGCTCACGTCCTTCAGAAGATTTTATTATTAGCTGCCTGTGGTTCCTACGACAACATCATAATTGATGGTCGATGTAATTTGATCATGTGGTTTTCATGAAACATTATTACGTTATGTTGGTTTATATGTCTATTGTACTAAGTTTTAAGCGTATATGTTTTGAGATTATAGATTTTGAGTTTTCGCTTAGAAAGACTTTAGCCGTCACCTTGATAAATAGAAATTTGCTAAATCTGAAAGAAAACTGATACTATGAAGGAAATAATAAGAACTTTTTTTAAAGAGGAAAAATTGTTCTTTCTCATTTGAAATATTTTTCTGCAAAATCAATATTTTACGAGTTATTACACTTTTCACCGAATAACTTGTTAACGGCTAACCGAATGTTAATTATAGTTATTTTCAATATCGTAGAGTATAAAATATCCATAAATTTTTTTGGAAACATGTTTTGTAAAGGTAATAGTTTAATAAAAATATAAAGGAAAATGCAAGAAATGTGAAATTATCGTGTAAAGCTTATGGCGCTTTTTTTCAAATAATGTCTCCGTCAGGCCTAACATATGGTATTATAAAGGAAATGGTTAATTCTTTTCAGTAGTGTTCTAATAGATTCAAAACTTCGGATATTGTCCAAACCATGTTTTACCTAGGAGACAGGTTCTAAAACTGTATAAACAACTGCTTATTTTGTTAGCAAGTAGTGTGGAAAGATTTACCTTGGTTCATGTTAGTGATTTTCTGTATATAATGTTATAAGATACTAAATAATTTATAAAGCCAAACATCGTTGAGTCTATATATCGCTAGGAATATACTGTTAAACGATAATGCACTCAAACCGTCAAAAGAATGAAACTAACTTATATTTTTTTCTTTATATTACAGTAGATTTTATTAAATGGAAATATCACTTGAAAAAAAATGGGTGTTAAGGAATTAAGTACGACTCGTGGACGATAATTTTACTTTCCTAACGATTTCTTTTAAGAATTTTCCATTAAAAACTCCATTTAGAATTTTAGATAATTTTATGCTATACAAAATGAAATTTAACAATAACTAATTTAAAGTTAGAAAACTAGCCGTTAATTAGTTCTCCAGCGGGAATTGCACAGTAAAACTTTGCAGCCTAATAACTCATAAAATATTAATTTCATTTGATTATTTTTATCGTATCTCGGCTTAAAGAATTAATCCCTATTTAACACGATAGTTCAGCTCATTAAACTGCGTTGTTATAGTATGTTTACAAGTTTTTTAAGAAGTCTTCTTTAGAGATGGGCCACTAACAGTTTTCTGCCTTAACACTTCTTAATGAAGATCGGTATCCCCTAGAAATCTATATTATTTCCTATTCTTCTTCTACATTACAGAAATCATTTATAGGATTGAATATGACATGAGTATTATCTTTACTCTGAAAACCCGAACACTAGCTGCCAAAACATATTTTTAAAAATAACATGAAGTTTTAGGTTTTAATAAAACCTAATGGAAATTCTCACTTTGGTTATTAGACCAGGCCTTATCTGTTTTTAGGTGGGTGTGAAATGGAACATGGAGATTTTTCCAAGAAAGCCTTTAGAATAACCTGAAAAATGATAATTTTGATATGAGTCATTTCAAAAAGTTGGGCAACATTGTTTTTATTAATAAAAATATAAAATTAGCGAAAAAAAAATTTTTTTTCAAATTTTTCTCGTGTAACTTTGAAGGTATTCAGTTTAGAGGAAAGTTGAAAAGGAAAAAAGTTTCATAATTAAATTTTTCATAAGATAGAGTTAGTCGGAAATGTCAAAATATATTTCTCCCTTATTGCAAAATAGCAATAATTAGAAACAAAATGTAAAAAAGCAGTTTTTTAATCAATTTTTTTCGACCATTTAAGTTTCTCTGAGGATCTTCATATTAGAGCAAAGAAAACTTTATGTCATGCTAAAATAACACGCTAAAGTTCGTTAGGATCGAATAGATAGTTTTTGCACAATAATTTTGCAATCCGATTACGTTTACAAAAATTGACCATTTTTCAAGTTTGAGTTCACAATATCAGGTATTTAAATTTATTTTCGACATATAGTAGAGAACTCAAGTTTTCCAACTCTTTTTTCAGAATCAAAATCGGATGATTTGGACGCCCTCAGAAATTGTTTAAAGACATTGTTGATTTTTTTGCTTATAAACAAACAGATTATCTCGGCGGATTTTCATAGGATTTTGTTTTGCAAAACATGGTTTGAAAGTACTTGGAAAGACGCTTCTTTTCGTGAAAAAAAATTTCAGATCCGTCAGTTAGTTTCCGAGATACAAATTTTCATAATTAACAGCCTGTTATGGTGAATCTATAAACAATACAGACCTGATTCTTTTACCAAAAATTTTGTCTTGCTGAGTTCTTTTTTGATACAAATATTTAAATGTTTATGTTATCGGAAACTGTAATAAAAAGTGAAAAGAGTATCGCCCACGTGCGTGAAAAATTAAAAAAAGGGGGGTGGGGCTCTCATTTTAAAATTGAATTCGAAGATTCAAAATACATATCTGAAGAAAATTTTCAATTTCTCGGCTTCTAATGGAGCGATTTTGATCATTTTTTTTAAACCGATGTACCGCGAATAATGGAGCTCAAATATCATAATGCCATGTTCCCATCATGCATTCATTTTATTATAAACAAATGACGTTATTTATGCATCATATTATAGGGTGCAGTATGCTGTAAGTATGATGCATAAATAACGTCATTTGTTATAACAAAATGAATGCATGGTGGGCACATGGCATTATGATATTTAAGCTTCATTATTCGCGGTACATCGGATTAAAAAAAAATGATCAAAATCACTCCATTAGAAGCCGAGAAAATGAAATTTTTTTAGATATATAGTTTGAATCTTCGAATTAAATTTTAAAATTAGAGCTCCCCACCCTTCTGATTTTCATTTTCCACGCCCTTGGGCGATACTCTTTTCATTTTTTAATAAAGTTTCCGATAACATAAACATGTAAATATTTGTTTCAAAAAAGAACTCGACAAGACCAAGTTTTTGGTTCAAGAATCAGGTGTGTATTGTTTATAAATTCACCGTAACAGGCTGTCAACTTTGACAGTTTGTATCTCGGAAACCAATTGACGGATTTGAATTTTTTTTTTCACGAAGAAAAGCATCCTTCCAAGTACTTTTAAATCATGTATTTCAAAAAAAAATGTAATACAAATCTGCCGAGGTAATCTATTTGTTTATAAGCAAAAATATCAACAATGTCTTAAAACAATTCCTGAGGGCGTCCAAATCATCCGATTTTGATTCTGGAAAAAGCGTTTTAAACTCAGACAAACTTGATAAATGGTCAATTTTTGTAAACGAAATCGGATTGCAAAATTATTGTGCAAAAACTATCGATTCGATCCTAACGAATTTTAGCGTGATCTTTTATTATGGTATAAAGTTTTCTTTGCTCTTATATCAAGGTCCTCAGAGAAATTTAAATGGTCAATAAAAATTGATAAAAAAACTGTTTTTTTTTTTAATTATTGCTATTTTGCAATAGGGGAAGTATATTTTGAGATTTCCGACAAAACCTATCTTATGACACATTTAATAACGAAACTTTTTTTCCTTTTCAACTTTCCTCTAATATGAATATCTTCAAAGTTACACGAAAGAAAATTTGAAAAAAAAAACGTTTATTTTCGTTAATTTTATATTTTTATTAATAAAAACAATATTGCCCAACTTTTTGAAATAACGCATATCAAATATATCGTTATTCAGGTTATTCTGAAGGCTCTCATACAAAAATCTCCATGATCGATTTCACATCCACAAAACCCCGATATTTTACAGATAAGCCCTGGTGTATGTTCAATTTGAATAAAAATTACTCATTTTAAAAGTAGTTAATTCAAAATTATCGAAAAAATTTTATTTGCAAGAGCAATTATTTAACTATAAATCTTTGACGTGCATTTTTAGTTTAAACGTTTGATTTCTAATAAATGAATTTTAACAAGTTAATGTTTATCTTTCTCAAATCATCACCAACAAAAGCAGATAGCTTATTTTTTGCAAATTCTACTAGTTTCGACCACCTATTGGTCTCATCAGTGAAGCTTTAACGAACAAATAGTGAATTTCTCATAACATCTTACCGTACACCAAAATAGTGAGACGTTTGCAAAATTAATTAATTCATAATTTTTCAACTTCTCACTACTCCGATGAATGTAACGATATCGTTTGATTGATGATATTTTAGTCTAACATCAGATGTAAGCAGGTATAGTATCCTGCCGAGTAGTGAGAAATTTGAAAAATTAAATTCAAAAGTTTCAAACTTAGGCCGTTGTTTTCTTTGTGAATTTTTGCTCTCAGTTCGTGGCAGCTCCAACGATGAAACCTTTAGGTGGTCGAAACTATTACGGGAGAAAATTAGAGTGGACTTTGCAGAAAATTAATTGTCTGCCTGTTCTTTCGAAGGTCTGAAGAAGAAAAAACATGAACCTGTTATTGAAATTAATTTAAACGAGAGTACAAGATTTCTTTCTATTACTTTCTGAAGAATTGTCTAGTGCGATACTGACATATTATTTAATAGCAGAACGGAAAAATATTCTAACCAAAATGTATAAATATATAGGACTCAAAGCAGGTTGCTCCACTCTTCGTAATAAGTTCTGTAAGTATTATGCCACAATAAAATAAATCGAAACATAATAGAATGCAATTCAAAAACAATTTACAGTCAATAACACATTATTCAGATTTCCCTCGGGAGTAACACCGTTTCCTGTGTATTAAGCTGACCGGTGAACTGATTTTCCAATTTGCAGGTTTGATTTGTGTGCCATTTAGAAAAACAAATATTGTTTTTTTTTTAATATTTAATAAACTGAAAAGCTTTTTAATTACTACGTTTCCGATGTTTTTTGAGATGTTAGTTGTGATAATCAACAAAATGCATTAACGGAATGACACGCGAGTATAGATCGTTGCGATTATCAAAAACAAATATATTGTCGTAGTATCAAAGCATAATGTGTTTCTTTCTAATTACAGATATTGCCAGGGCTATTCTGTAATTGTAATACTGTTATTATTTAGTGATAGTCATTATTGTAATGATCAGTTATTATTTTAATGAGGCAATCATTATTATAACGGTCTATCTTTGATAACATACACTGCTTTTTAGTTTTTCTTGTTAAATGGCTGATATTACGAGGTCCATATTTTTAACCAAAATATATTTACTTCTAAATTTAGCTTCAATAATTCGGTAGAATTTCTTTTAATCTAACAGACCCAAGGACCAATAACAACTTAGGAATTGATAAAATGCGTTCTTTTTTATTTTAAATATCTAGTCTATGAAAAATGATATTTACGTACTTTCAATATTTTTAGAGTCTAAAAAAGAGTCTGATTTACTCTTAATTACAAAACAATGATTTGAAATTAATGATTTATATTATCGTCCTAACTATATTAACTTTATGGTAGAGTCAGGTTCAATATCTTTGTAACCTTAATTTCTGCATGTTTAACTAGCACCGCTATATATTATTTCTCTACAAACTTCTGAGATAATGAACAATATGACATAACTGTGATATTCTCTGATCTATCAGATCATGAGGCAATAATTACAAAACCTTATATAAATATTTTTAATAAAATAGCCTCTAAATATGGTAAAATATACAGGATGTCCGGGAAAATGTGGGAAATCTCTCGAATATGAAAAAATACCTGAAAGGGATGCTACAAATTCATATGAACTTTTTTCGTATAGGACTCCAATTCGGAGATATGGGATCCCAAAGAGCTGCAATGGAATCAAATTTTTTACACATAATTATTGAACCACCAGGCATCTTTCAATTTTTTTTTAATATAATGTATACCAGGTGAGACTCTTCAAATTGACCCCATTTTTTTGCGCCCTGTATGATAAGAACTTTGGACAATGTTTTTTACATACCTTTAACTATTGATTAAAAATTAGTATTCTTCATTCATGTCTGTAATCCTAACCGTTTCGAAGAAACGTCACTTTATTTACACTGTTATTCCCCTAACTTCTGTCGGCTTGAATACACAAAAGAGGAATTTTCCCCTGTCACCATAGTTTCAATAAAAAGTTAAACTAACTGCTTAGCTCAAAACTTCGTAAGAGAGTTCAACATGGGCTCCGTGAAGTCTGATACAAGGAGGTCAGGCAATAGCTCCTCCTCTACCTATCCAACTGTTTGGATTGATGTTATTTAGGTGCTCCCGCACAGCAACGCTGAAATGAGGTGGTTCCCGATCGTGCATGTAGTTCATGTTTCGGCGGATTTCAAGTGGTAAGTGCTGTACTACATCATGAAAAACGTTTTGGAGGAACTCCAAAGAAAGTTATTCATTCAGTCATGCCGGCAATACGAATCGTCCAATCAAAAAATTGCCAATGATTCCTACCCAAACATTAATTGATTGGAACTGATGTTGATGATGCGAAACAATAATTACACGAGAATTTTCATCAGTACATACATGTGAGTTGTGTAAATTTATGATACCATTTTTGGTAAACCCTGCTTCATCCGTGAAGAGAATAGTGCTAATTAAATTTACATTATTTCGTTGCTAATCCAAGAGCCAGTTTACAAATTGCATTCTACGGAGACAATCTTCAGGAATCAGTTCATGCACTTTTTTCAAATGATATGGACATAACAGCTGTTCTTGAAGAACTTCATGTACTATTATTTTGGATGTATTAAACTGCGCTGATAATTTTCGAGTGCTCGTTGAAGCAGTGTCATCTACGGCATTTAAAATATTTTCCTCTAATTACGGCGTACGTACTGTTCTTCCCCGACCAGCATCAGTACTTCTTTTCCCAAAATTTCTTAAATTTATGAAGAAATTTAATAATGTTTCCTTACTAAATGGAATCGCCTACTATTCCCCCTTAGACCCTTTCTGATCTGGAAGAGTACGATTAGAATATCTGTCATGATATAACTTCCATACATCCACATTTCGAATTATTTCACAATTAATTTCACCCCGAAATCCAAAAATCAATAAATTAATATCCAAGTAAAGAATCAATGTGTCATCGATGTGAAAGTTCTAAAATTTTTCTTTCGTACCTAGCAGCTTTTGCAACAACAATACTTTGTTTTTAGTGCTGATAAAAGAAAACGCACATTTTTTACGAACTTAGGTGAAGCTGCAATTTACGAATCAGACGTTTAACTAAAGAGATAAACTCTAATTCTGGATCAAATTTTTTTATTATAATGTTGAAGGTTGAACCTTTAATAAGAACAAAGATGTTTCTTTTATCGAAATAAGCCAAATACATGATGTAAATAAAATGACGTTTTTTAGAAAACGGTTAGGATTAGCGACATGACTGAAGTACTTAATTTTTAGCCAATAGTTAAAGATCTGTAAAAAACGTAGTCCAAAGTAATCATACAGGGCATAAAAAAATGGGGTCATGGTTGTCACAACTAGTCCGTCCCTGCAGCTGTAAGTAATTTACCACACTTTCTTGGATAGTAATTTGAAGGATCTTACCTGGCATACATCATATTAGAAAAAATTTAAATATACCTGGTGGTTAAATAATTATGTGTAAAAAACTTGATTCCATTGCAGCTCTTTGGGAGCCCATATCTCCAAAGAGGAGGCCTATACGAAAAAAGTTTATATGAACTTTACACGTATTTTTTTCATATCTGGGAGATTTCCCACATTTTCTCCTGTATGTTACTACCGATTTTTATATATTTGAAATCCCTACTGATTTAAAACGTTGAAACTTAATTATCGCTCCTGATAAAAATTTAATAAAACACTAAGAGATCTTGTTACCCTTAATTTTCCAAAGGAACAAAAAATGAAAAAGCACACAAACAGTGGATTTAAAAAGGTAAGAAAATATCTTACCTAAGATGCATACATTAACTTAGAATGTTTTGTCCCATTGATTTTTTTAATTAAGTGCGTTAACATATAAAAGAGAATGTCCAGAAGGCTTATTAAGTTGGCGAAAAAAAAATATTGAGGTACAATGAATGGAGCAGGGAAAAAGGAAGGATGAAAGATGATGAACAGGTAAATCTGTGCTTGTATATGTTAAAATATTTATATTACTGTATTGCTAAAAATTTGACAGATCGTTTAATTTTTCAAGTTGACCGTCTGTCATTTATTTAGCCTGTATCTGTGCTGGAAACATTTTATCTGCATCCAACTGATACTTGTAATAAATGAAAAAATATTTTAAGAGAAACAACAAATAACATTTCTGTAGAAATAGATGATGTATCACTGAGTGTATTTGAAAATCTACCGGATAGTGTCCTGAATATATAAGCGGTACCTATAAATACTTCTTACTATACGAGCCTGTTTCCTTCATGTTTAAAAACCGCTTTGGTTAGACCACTATTTAAAGGCTGTAATGCAAACAGATCTTGCTGTTATCGGTGATATCTTTACTTCCTACTCTGTTCAAGATATCTCAAAAACTCTTGAGAAATAGAATAATTTATTTTACCTCAAAATATAAATTATTATAATTTTAATGCCAATTTTAGAAGTGTCAAAACACGAGCGATACAATATACAGTTTCGTGGAAAAGTTATACGCCAGCTTGAATTATGGCGAGGTTGCTGTAACGATTTTCTACCATTTTTCGAAGGCAATTGATTATGTGAATGCTGGAGTACTACAGAAAGAACTTCAATGTTATAGGTTTAAGGAAGTTGCCTTAAAATGATTAACAACATTTATCTTAGAGGAGAAATAAATTATTAGATGTCAAGCAGCGTATACTGAGATATTAGCTAATCCTAATGAAACTCCACGGAGTTCTGTTCTGGGACCATTACTATTTTTGTTATATATAAATGATTTAACAAGCATTAATTTGTGTAATTATTTTACTTTCATCCTAACAAGTTATGTGCTGCTATTAGAAAAAAGCAGTGATACGAAACAATATAACTATCTTTTAATATTAGCAAAACGAATATATTGGCGTTTAAGTAAGATATTTATGATTTAGTATTAAAACATAATATAATGGAGGAGGCAGTGAAAATCATTTTGGGTACCCATATTCACTCCAAGCTTAAGTTTTCTGATCCGATTATAAATCTTAATGAAAAGCTAATCTCTGCATGTTATGCTATTAGATTCATAAGTTTAGACTACTCTACAGTCTACTCTATAAAATCTTCTCTTATTGAGTCCAATTTTAGATATGGAGTATCATTTTGGAGCAGTAGCTTGGCAGCTGCTGAAATCTGTTTTTGTTCTACATAAGTATTCATTAAGATTTTTTTAACCTGAAAAAACCAAGACTCTGTGATATTTAATCTCTACTAGTACCTTTTAACTTTATTCGATTTTTTTTTGTTTTATCATTGGGCAATTTTTACACGTTTGGTAAATTGAGGTTATTATTTTTAATTTCTTATCCGTGACATTTTTGTTTCTTTAATATTTGTATCATTTTTGTTAGATATCTCTCTTTCAGTTTTGTTTATGAGAACTCATTCTATTAAAACAATAAAACATACTTTGATTTTGACTTCAACTGTAACAGAAATTTTTTGTATAAATAAAAAAATTATTTAACTCAAATTTGACATATTTGTAATGAAATATGATAATATGCTAACCTAGTACTTAGGTTAATGGCCGGTCATTACAATAATGACCATATTATTAAAATAACATAGCAACATGATTATAGTCATTTAAAGTAGAAGTTGTTTTTTTTAGTCGAAAAAGAATGGCAGCTTGATTGACAGACATCTATCCATAATCAACCATTTTTATGCTTTCATATAACGTCACTTCTGCGTCTGTCCCTAATATAATTTTTAACATATATTTTTTTACTATCACATGTCTTAATGAGCTAAAATTTTCACAGTAAAGAAATTTTGTAACATATATTTCACACCCTTCCACTCGTCCGATTGAGTTGAAATTTTATACAGTACCAAATAATTCACGCAAATTGATTTTTTCTGAAATATTACAGAATTTTAAATTACCTTTCCTACAATTGTTGCTTATTAGTTAAAAAACTGATTGAAATCAGGCGAAAAGTGAGGAACATATGAGAATATATAATGCCCATAGTAACAGCATCTCTCTCGTAGTGCATTTATAGATTAGACAAAGCTGAAATTGTATAATATGTCTAAAAAAATCTGTATTACCTGAATTATTAGACAATAAGGACGTAAAGTCTGGAATAAGTTCAATATTTAAAAAAACTCTGATTTTTTAAATAGTGATATCCAATTTTTAACACTTTTAGATTCCCTGCAATATTTTGAATATTTTTTTCTGTTACATGTCCTAAATGTAATGGTTTTCGATTTATCGACAGTTAAAGCTCGAAAAGAAATATATTATTATTTACCAATATAACTCCTTTATCACATTTTGTCAAATTGTCACTTTAAGTTAATTTCAACTGAAAATAAAACTTATTGAAGCACAAAGGATAGAAACTCTTATGATAATAAGATATGGCGATAGTGTAAGAACCCAAGATGAAGTGTGTCAGTTATTTCAAGAAAAATATCGTAATCGTCAACCAATTTTACAATTGACCTATTAGGTGGTCGTCGAGATCTCCAGACTTGAACTCTCTTGATTTCTTTTTGTAGGTTTACTTAAAAAATAAGTTTTTCAAACTAAACCAATTGACATAAAAGACTTAAAGAATAGGAATTCAAGAAATACGGTCAATTACTACAGAGTAGTGAGAAATGTACATAATGAATTTACCAATCACTTAAATTACTGTCAAATAACCAATGAAAGACATTTTCAACATTTATTAAAATGATAAATGAACTGTTACTACTTCATTTCAAGTTTGAACTGTCGATAAATCGAAAGTTACATTTAGGTATAAGGCATGTAATAAAAAACATGTTCAGAATTTTGCAGGGAATCTAAAAGTGTACAAAAAATTGGGGGTTACTATTTAAAAAAATCTATATCGATTATAGCACAGTTTGTTTCGAGTCATCTAGTATAATTTGATATATTGTAAAAAATTTGTACCTAAAAAAAACAAAGTCGACATTTCCGAACAATTTTTCAAATATCTCAGCTTTTTTAAATAGTGAATTTATTCCAGACTTTATATCCTCATTGTATATTTTTAGTATTAAATTAACATTAAAGAATTTTTTACTTAATTTCTTTCTAATCTATTGCAGCAAGACTTCAGAAATGTTTTTAAGATTGTTATTTAATAGAACTGCAAGACTATACTTAAATTTCTAGGTAACTTTATTTTCAAATAAGTTTTTAAATCAACTTTCTATCTTTATTAGATTCAAAGAACGAAAAGAATAATACGCCTTAAAAACAAAAACGATATTAATAATAATATCAGAAGTCAATTTCTAAAATAATGTAATCATTATATTTGGTCCTCAGAGCACAATTCATATTCTTATCATACTAGGTCGTTAAAGGGTCTAATGTCATCAAATGCTGGTAATGAATGGATCTTTGCAAACTGATTAAGTGTTGAGAAATTGAGTCGATATTTTATAAAGCATGTCTCGATCCTATTCTTGCCATCAGTTACCTCGACCAGTTTACCTCTGTAAAATTATATTTTCGTATTATTAAAATACAAGTCCACTAAATATTGCAAAGATAATTAGGTTTTATTATAGGTTGTAATAAATAAATTGATGTTAACGAAATACTTAGACAAGAAGAAAGATTCATGTGTATACCAGTAAATTAAAAATCAAACGGACACTTTTACTCTTCATAAATTTGAAAATCATATAATAATTTTACAAAATAATAACATGCTTTTGAACCCCAACATTTTTATTGTACGAGGGTAGCCTTTTATATTTCGAGAATTGGCAACATTGGTGTTCTTAGATGCCATCTGACTAGTTCAGGGGAAATTCTCTTTAATTAAATTAATGCATATACTCTGATTTATTTGTGTTCAAACTAAACATCAAAGTAGGCATATGAAGACTATAAATTTGTGGCGAAAACCACCAAGCGTGGTTTATGGCAAAATAAGAAAGAATCTCAATTATCTGTCTGATTTAAGAGCTCTGGTCAAAAGAATTTATTGAAAATTTATGTTTTTAAGGTTTAATAAAAACATACTAGAATATTTGATTTACTTATTACAGTTTTTTTTTTGTTTCCTATTAGCCATAATCCTTAAACAAATTAAGAAATCCAAAAAAGGAAAAACGTCAACAATAAGTCTACATGGTGTTTTACTTTTGTTATTTAATCGTTAAAGCTAATTTTTGGTTGAACAAAAAAGAAAAATAAACAGAAGTAAGTGCTTTATCTAAAAAAAAAAAAGTTAAAACAAATGCCGAAAATTATTTCCGTTCATCTCGGTGCAGGCAGCTAGATGATTTCTTGTTTGTTACGAATTTCTTAGCAGTAATAGATAATACTAAATGGGGACTTTAGGGAGACTACCCGGTGTAATTTCAGCCTAGGTATAAAATAATCGGTATAGAATGAAAATCTGGGAATATATTCCTAAAATTATAGCAAATTATAGAGTGGTTAAGAAAAAAAAAAATAAAGCTATAGGGTTTTTATTTTTATACCTATTTGAAATTTTTCGAAATCCATGCGAGTTGTTCAAAATCATATCTAGAGACTACAAAAACAATACCATTAAAAAATGCCAAAGAAAACAGGATTTTGAATTTAAAAATTTTCGAAAAATTAACAGCATTAATGTATATTACAGCAAAAGATCTAAAGAAAATGGTGTATTAATTTTTTCAATTCGACGCTCGTTTTTTTTATATTATCTCTTCAAAGTCGATTATTAATCGATTCAATTGAACCATGGATCAAAAATCGCTGAAAATCGTTATTATAAAAAAACTAAGCATCGGATCGAAAAAATGAATAAGACATTTTTTGGACTTTTTTGCTGTAGTATCTATTAACGTTGTGAGTTTTTTTAGGAATATATTCCCAGAATTTCGCGTCTCATCGATTATTTTACACCGAGACTGAAATTATATCGGATGCTTTCTTTCAATAACCCCAAAAAGTAGTCTAGTAGATTTAGATCCGGTGAACGAGGAGGCCAAGCAATGGACCCACCTCTCGTGGTTCGATTTAAGTGTTCTCGAATCAAAACTCTGAAATGAGACTTACTCTATCGTACATAAAGAATGTACCCAGTCTTTATCGTAAGGTACATCTTCAAGCAAGTCTGGAAAAACATTTTCCAAAAAGTCTAAATCTGCGGGCCTGTCTAAACGTTGAGGCATAATATGCGGCTCAATCTCCCAGAATACCTGCCCAAACATTGATTGAAAATTTGTTTAGAAATTGAGCTTCAAAAATTTAGTGGGAATTTACTCATACATGGTTATTATAAAAACTTCACACGTAAACCCTGCTGCATTAGTAAAGAAAACTTAATTAAGAAATAATCGGTATTAGCGACATTTCCACTGCATCCATTCACAAAGCTTAATTCTGAGTAGAAGTTGTTCGTTTAAAATTTCTCATGTAGTACTCTCAGCGAACAATAAAGCTATTTTAGTTGTACTTATACCTGCATTGGCTGCAACAAGTTCTAGAACTCTTTTTTTTTTGCTTGTGGGGTTCGACTAGTACCGTTTCTCATTTCTATTTAGCCTAAAAGTATCATTTTCTTTTAAGCGCTGGTGTAATTTAGTAAATAATTTTTCGCAAGGAAAGGATTCTCGATATAACTTGCGAACTTTCCGACCATAATTATTATCTTTGCCATATATGACATGCATATCAGCTAATTTTGAGAATGAATAATCTGATTTTATTTTAATTTACACACAAACTTTGAAAAAATTATTTTGGCTAGAGCTGTCAAATAAAGCAGATTATTATGATTATTTTATTATTTTCATGTTAACCTCAAGCTACTTGACGTTTTTTCGCTTCAAATAATCTTACTTTGATGTTTAGTTTAAACCAAATAAATTCGAGTTTATGCATTGATTTAATTAAAGCGGCTTTTCGCCTAAACTATTGGTATAGTGATTTTACAAGAACATCTTTATTATGTAAATAGTTTTGGTAATTCACAATTTTTAGATAGAATTGTAGAAAAGTGTCATGTAAAAAAATGGGAATAAAAACCGAACCACCTCCTATCCAAATGCCCTAACTAAATTTGCCGCTCACTCTTAACACCAAAAAATAACATTTATTGATTTAATTCAAATACTAGAAAACACATCGTTACTTTAAGCAGTTCCAAAGATATAAGAAATAAAAACCCGTTTTCGAGGGCCACCTTTGTTATGTAATTTTTTTTTTTCATATTTTCATATGTAGAATCCCTCTTGAAAGTACACGAACGAATTTTCCAGACCCCCTGTATAGCGATGAAGCACCTACAATAACCACTGTATATCGCTGGTCTAGAGAATTCAACCGTGACCGTCGTTCGTTTACTGACGAGTCGCGTAAAAGTCGTCCATAATCGGTTGTAGAGCAAGAAAACATCGATGATGTGCCTAAAATGATAACGTAAGATCATCATATGGCAAACCATGAGACTGAGGTAGTAATATCAACGTAAATTGCATAAACATGCCGTGAAAAAACGATTTTCGCGGTGAATCATTCAAAAAAGGCTCGTGTCAACTCATACAACGAAATGTTAAAAAAATACGATCGCGATACTTTCAAAAACATTTTTAAGATTGTGCGTATGAGTCCTAAGATAAACAGCAGTCGACCTTAACAAAACTTCCTCGCACACAAAGCATTTTGAAGCAAACACTGAGGCACCATATAAAACTTAAAACTCATCTTTTATTACAAAAATTACGAAATTTTATCTCGTTGTCATTTTACCAGTCTTTAACGATATGAGACGTCAGAGCGATCAAGTGACAAGTATTGGCTTTTTGGAGCGAAATTTGAAACGGAATTTAAAATAAATGATCTTCAAAGTATAAGTTGTATTAAAAAAAATAATATTAGATATGTTGGGTTTCATTAGGTACACTGTAAAAAGGAAATGCATTAAATTTAATGTAAATGTGCTCAAAGCAAATTTCACAAACGTTTATCAAATGCATTTAATGTAATGCATTAAATTTAATAATTTACATTATTCTAATTTATTCCATCAATTTTAATGTAATCATACATTAAATTTAAATTATGATCATTACTTTTTAAGGTGACTATGTACATTAAACTTACAGTTTAAAGAATTCAGAAACTATCAGGAAAAGGTGGACATTTTTCTTATAGGTAGTGTCCGCCATCTAGACCGGTTTCGTACTCCTTGGTTCCCGTCAGTAAGGGGCAGACATACACACCTTATCATAAGAAAATTGAGTTCTTTAAGCAACTTATATCATACTAAACAAAAAGTTCAATACAAGTTGCGCCATCTCCCGGAATCTCATGCAATATGTATTGAATAATAATGTAAATTCCTTTAGTATTAGTGTATCTGCGAATTAATTTTAATATACAGAATTTGAAATATCTTTTCAGTTACTTTATTGAAATTTAAGATAACATTTAATCAAATTTTTTGTACAACCAACTGATATTGGAATGAATTGCTTTAAATTCAAAGTAAATGTAAATTATTCACGAATTTTGATACAAAATCATACACACCTTATCATAAGAAAATTTAGTCCTTTAAGCAACTTATCTCATACTAAACAAAAAGTTCAATACAAGTTGCGCCATCTCCCAGAATCGCATGCAATATGTATCGAATAATAATGTAAATTCCTTTAGTATTAGTGTATATGCGAATTAATTTTAATGTACAGAAATGGAAATATATTTACAGTTACTTCATTGAAATTTAAGATACCATTTAATCAAATTTAATATACAACGAACTGAATTTGAATGAATTGTTTTAAATTCAAAGTAAATATAAATTATTCACGATTTTTGGTACAAAATCATTTTTTATGTACATTAAATTTAAATTGAATTTAAAATTATTTTTACCAGTGTACTTATGAATGATTTTAAATATTTTCTCAAGAAGGGTCAACATGCCTATTCTACTCCACTATCACAATGCCAGCTCTCACATATTGGCTCAAACAAGTGACTTTTTGAGCATTCAAAAAGTAAAATTGATGGATCATGCACCATTCAGTTCTGCTTTGGCATCCAATAATTTTTTTTGCTGGTATATGATGACGATCTGCCTGGTCAACAATTTTCTACCCCAGAAGAGGTGGTTGATGTGACATGAACCATGTTTTGAAATACCATCTTCACAGTGAGGAAAATCATTTTCTGATTGGTTGAAACTCATGCAAAAGTATATTGATCATCATGGATAGTATTTTGAAAAACAATACACAACCATTTTCAATGATAAATAATTGTTTTTGTTTATAGTATATGAAGAAATAATGTCAAACAATTTATACGTGATCATTGAATCAAAACTTTAACAATACACTCAAGTGCAGCAAACGGCATACATTTTTTAGCGGAAAATTAATATTTAGTGGGAAAAAACTACGTTTAGTGTTTGTAAAGAAAAAACATTGATCGTTAATCCATATTTTTTACATATTATATACAAATAAAATATCCTGTAGGAGCTTTAGTAAAATACTCGAATAAAACGATGTTGAATCTTACTAACAAGGAAGCTACCTGAAGTGTCCGGCTCCGATTTTAATGAAACTTCAATATGTTGTAGAGGATACAAAAATAAGATACACGTACTTTCTTTATCTGCAAAGATTCATTGTAACGAGGTGAAAACTGCCCCTAAATTTCACCCCTAAAAACAGTATTTTTGCAATATCTCAGCTTCTACCTGAGATATTTTTACAAAACAAAATGAAGTTACTTGTTATTCGAAATGATGTTAAACTGTGGTATTTTCTCCTCCAAGGATATGATCCCTTATTTTTGATTAGAATAAACCATATATTTACGTACGTAATTTAATTCTAAAAATTACGGAATTTAATGGAATTGTTTAAAAATATCTTTTCACAAATACCATAAGTAATTTTAGTCGACGGGTTTTGGGGTTTCTAAAAATGAACTAGTGAAAGAGAGTGAGCAACGTTTTTAGGGGTGGCTTACCCTCTTGTTATAATTTAATTATAAATATTACGAAATGTAATGAAATTGTTTCTAAATATTTTTTTCGCGAATACCATAATTTACTCAAGTTGACATGTTTTGGGGTTTTAAAAAATGAAGTAGTAAAAAAGGTGAGTCATCCCCAAATATTTTTTTTTCAAATCTTAAATTCTAATGAGATATATTTACAAAACAAAGTGGAAATTACTTGTTAGTTGAAGTGAGGTGATACCATGTTGTTTTAACCCCATAGATATTATCTCTTACTTTTTATGAGAGTTAATTTTGTAATTCATTTACATAATTTAATTCTGGACATTACAAAATTAATCCAAATTTGTTGATATTGTTTATTTTACGAATACAATAAATAACTTAAGTTGAACTGGTTCGAGGTTTCCGAAAATAAAATAGTAATAGAAGGTGAGCCACCCCCAAATACGTTTTCTAATATCTCTTTAATTAAGATATCTCTACAAAACAAAATTAAAATGACTTGTTATTCAAAATGATGTTAAAGTATGGTATTTTCACTCCGAAGGATGTTATTCCTCATTTTTTATAAAAGTAAACCGTAACATATTTATATTATTATTCTTGAAATTGTCAAATTTTAATCTAAATAAACATTACAGAATTAGTAGTCACTATTTGCCATGAATTATAATCATTTGCAGACATAAATGCTTAACCAATATAATAAGTTTATATTATCTTATTAATTAAAAGAAAAAATGTCAGTAAGCTATGTAACGTTCAAATCAACTGAAATTTGGCACTTTTAAGAATAATTATATATATATATATATATATATATATATATATATATATATATATATATATATATATATATATATATATATATATATATATGTGTGTGTGTGTGTGAAATGACATCCTTCGAATGATATCCTTAAGGGTGAAAATACTATAGCATTTCAAATAACAATTTCGAATTTGTTTCGTAAAGTTATTTCAATTAGAACTTAGGATGTAAAAAAAAGTATTTGGGGGTGGCTCACTCTCTTTTACTAGTTTATTTTTAGAAACCCCGAAACACGACGAAATTTAAGTTAAAAATAATTTTTAAACAATTTTATTAAATTTCGTAATGGGTCTACCCTTATAAAAAAAATAAGGAATGACATTCTTGGAGATGAAAATACCTCAGTTCAAGATCATTTCAAATAACAAGTAATTTCCCTTTTCGTTTTGGGGTGGCTGGGGATGGCTCACCCTCTTTTCTAGTTTTTTTTAAAAACCCCAAAACCCGTCAACTTGAGTTACTTATGGTATTCGTGAAAAAAATATTTTCAAAGAATTATATTAAATTTCGTAATTTTTGGAATTAAATTACGAGCGCGAATAGATGGTTTACCCTTATAAAAATTAAGGGATGATATCCTTGAGGATGAAAAAACTATAGTTTACTTTATTTCGAACAACAAATAATTTTCATTTGGTTTTATAAAGATATCTTACTTAAAACCTAAGATATTTCAAAAATACTGTTCTTAAAGATGAACTTTAAGGGCGGTTTTCACCCCGTTAAAATGAATCTCTGCAGATAAAAAAAAACATACTTGTCGCTTATTTTTGTACCCTCTATAACATATTAAAGTTTTATTAAAATCGGATCAGGACACTTCAAGTACCTTCCTTGTAAGAGTGCAACCGAGAAAATCAATATTTACTATTTATTTTAATACTAGGATAGAATGCCGAAAATGCATTAAAACATAAATCTCTTTCGAATTTGCTGCAATCAAATAACAATACGAACATGCATGTTATATGAACATATTCATTTATTTTATTTTAAACTTCATCAATCAACTGAATTATTCTGAGTGGCTGTCATACATATTTTGATATAAAATAGAAAAGTAAATAAATTTATTTTCATGTTAAAATAAATGTTTAGTTAAACGTGATATAAACGTTAGCAAACTCTATTTTACTGAAACAACAGGTTTAATGATTTTCGCATTTTATTCATAAATTGTTGAATTAAAAATATGTAACATGATAAAATAAAAGTTCGTAGAGGAAAATTTATTTTTAACAATTTTACAAATGTGGCTTATATTGTAAATCATAGTTCTTGGGTTTAGACCGTGCCAAATTGGAACTATTATCCGAAGTTTCGCCTACGATTGCATGAAGCATCTTCAGGGATCTTTACTCAACGAGATTAGAACACTGAATTCAGATCCCTGAAGATGCCTCGTACAATCGTAGACTAAACGTCGGATAATAATTCCAATTTGACAATCCAAGAGTCATAATTTTCAACTTGATCAAAGCCGTGAAACCTTTCGTCCTTTAAATGTGGCTTTTGATTAATGTCCTTTATTGAAGGAAGATAATTTTATTCTTAAATAATTAGAATTAAAGAGACTGCATGATCTAGAGAGACAAGAAAATAAGATGTCATTGATTACGTAAAATAATTCGAGAATGAAGGCACAGCAAATTGATTACCCCAAATATTCCTGGAGCCCAAAGTCTAGTTAAACGCAATAAATTTTAAATCAACTGAGTTGATTTAGCGCTGGATTTAACAAAACTTTAAAGCAATGATTACATTCTACGTGATGTGTTTTTGTGTTCCTAAAATATTTTTTGATGGGTAGTCTTACTTCCATATTATTTCAATTATCACTTCTATTAGTACAACAATTTGTAACATACTAGAGCTAATGCCTATGCTATGATATGTTCTTAATTTTACAATCCAATTACCATCAATCTTGATACATTTTCATTACAACAAATGTTTTTTTCTCCCGAACAATAAAACAAAATCATAATTTTTTTTTGTTTTGATCCTGACCCGTAATGGCTTTATTTCATCAAAAAAAATTGTTCTTGATGGCCTTGAAAATAGACATTATTAACATCTTTCGACTGGTGATCGTCTACAAGATTACATTGTCTGAGCTTGTCAGATAGTGCCAAATCTTGACAATACGGCGACTGGTCGAGTAAAAATAAGTTACAATAAATAAAAAAAGTCATTGGAGCCAGATCTCAACATTTCAGCGTATAATCCCGCAAAAATAAGTTACATTGACAGAGAGTCGGTTGGTTTTGAGAACTGGCGCATTGTAATGAAACCAGGATGTTTTTGATTAATAGTTGAAAATATTTTGCCAGTGAATTCCAGTGGGTAACTATGGTTATTGTAGCACCCTTTGAACAAGAATTACTCCTGCTTGGTCTTAAAAAACGCTGGGCTTCCCAACTAAAAAGGGTTTGTAGACATTTTTAGAGGCAATGAATCCTTATAGACTCATTGCATGAATTTTAATTTTGCTTGATATACCAAAATCCCATGGTCTGTCATCTTCTTAGAGAAAAAGTCAGAGTCTGTATCCGAAGGTTCAAAAACACTTTGGGACATTCGCTGCCTAAGCAGATTTTGTTGGAAAGTCTTGGAACCTACCTTACCGACACTTTACTCATGCCTAGTTTATAGTGTCAAATTGTTCAATACTTGATTCAGGTATATTTAATACTTAGCAATAGTAGACATTTTTAAACGGCGACCTTCGTGAGCCATTGTTTCTACTTTCCTTCAAACATCAAGATAGGTTGCACCTGAAAATGTTCCACTTCTTCAGCATTCATTCATGAATATTTCTAAGACAATTATGTTATTTTGTTAAGAATTGATGGTACAGCGATGTTCCAATTTCAAAAAAGTAATTTTTGTCCCGAATCACTTTATATAATACAAAATAATGATGGAATTCAAATCATATTCTGTCAGTATTAAACATTATAAGGGAATGCACAGTACTTTGTTGTTATTATGACTAGGTAGGTATTTTTCCAGTATATTTCCAGTTATACTGATGACGAGTATACCTTTTTTTAACTTCGAGATAAATTGATCATAATGTAATCCAGACATTGGATGTCCTTCTTTCAATAATTAGGGAAAATTACCCTTTGAGTAACCTAATAAACAAAGGCGCTCTTTCCAGCAAACACTATCAATGTTTGAAGGAGTGGAATGCCACGACGGATTCATTCCATATCATAACACATTTAGTTTCAGGGTGGTAATAATGGACCGTTATCACGAATCTGTCAGAAATATCTTGTCTGTTCTCTCTAAATCTAGCTAAAGCCTAGCCTACGCGACGCTTGTTTCGCTGCTGGATTGCATAAGGGAACCTGAGAGGGTCACCGTGCTGGCTGCAGTGATTTAAAATGACATTACCGCAGGCTCCGTTGCGCGCACCTTGCTATAGTGCTACGACATATATTCTATTTTTAGTCCTCATTTCTCTAGTGTACTTGAGCAGTAACCACGGCTACCGATGGTTGATTGCTATATAAGTCTGAAATTTGTAGTAAATTTTGGTAGAAAATTCGCTACAATCATGTTATTTTCATCAAACTATCACTATGTATGCACTGAAATTTCTACAGCACAGTTCCGGTAATAATAAAAATTTCTAAAATCGCACTCGGAGAAACATAGCTGTTTACTCAATAACTGAAAAAAAAAAAAAAGATTGATCAAATTCAGTAAATATTTCTAGTAGAAGTCGTACCAAAAAGTTGAAAAAATGCAACTTTTAGGAAATCGCATTTCAAGATAAATGACAGTGTAAAACGTATTTGGTGAAACTTACGATCTAATTGGTCATACTAGGGCCATACAGCTCTCCCTCCTAGTCACGAAGACGTTCCTGATATGCCACATGCATCTCCCTGGTGGGGTTCGGGTCCTTTTTGCCGCATCGCTCACACTCCGTTCCGCACGGTCGATGCGGTCCTCGTCGAGTCGAGCTGCGCACATCTCTTCTCGAGGTCCCAGGGTGATTCGTCAGACTTCCATAGTTTGTAGAAACAATGAAATTCCCTCATTGAAAATCATGACAGCCAAATGCATTGCAGTTTCGAACACCTACTTGTCTGAATGCGAATGTTTTGGCGCCAACATCCAGATGCAGCTATTCACAGACTCGTTGTTATTTTGAGTACAAGCTCTCAAACATCTTTCCAATAAACTTTCAGATAACAAACTTTCATGGGTTTCATTAATTTGACGATCGAGGGAGCGAGAGGAACTCTGTCATGCTGAAAAGTCACCAAAGTCCGGTTGGCCTCGGTCTGACGTCACTTGCACCAACTATCCTTGCGGGAGAGACACTTTGAGTGTTGGAGATTTTCGTCTGATGAACTGCAGTGCTCCAGAATTAGAGTTTCTGCGAATTGCCAGGCCATAAAATTGTTTAAGCTTCCCAATGACTTTGTCGGTTAGTTTTCCGACTCACTAACACGCATACATATATTTATAAAACGTCAACAAACGAGCGCTATGTCCTTCCGAAAAAGAATTTATACTTGAAAGAGAAACGGAGCGGTCACGCGCGGCTAAAGCGCTCGTAAAGGACCGAGATGGCCATGTTACAAGCTCCATATATCTACGAAGTGTATTTCACAAAATTCTTCATGTGACGTGTTCCTGATTACATCTAGATTCGAAATTTTCAAAAAGTCGATTTTTTCATAACCGCAAGGTAGACGACACCCTTTACATCCAAGCTAACGACCTGACCGACAACTATTTCCTATCTAAATGTTTTGTTATAATATCATGGGAGATATGACGAGACAAGTCTTTTTTCTGGTCAGTTTGGAAAATAATCTTGTACTTTTCAATCCGAAGGTCCATCTGTAAATTTGTATTCGCATGAAGTTTTGTAATGGAACAAATGTTAATTGTTATTCATTGTTCAATGTCAATAATATTCTGTTAAAATAAATAATCAAATAATCACTCTGTGAATGGATATTCCGTGGGAACAGGGTAGTTATATTTTTTATCACTATCCACGAAACTTTAAAGGAAGAATAAATCAGTTATCGAACTTAACTTTTATGATCTTTATCGTTTAAATGTTTTCTTAAAAAATACATAAATTACACAATTTATAAATACACAATTTATAAAGACGTAATAGGACCCTCTCTTAGAATTGCCTATAAATCTGTCTAAGTAATCCCGCCCTGATTATGTAAGTAAAACCAGACGTGTGAAGGGTAGTTTTTAACATATGGTATATGAAATACCGTTAAAATGTATTAAAATATTGAACGATTTTTCCATTATTGGGAAACAAAAGAATAATCAAATAAACTCATTATACTGTAATATAACGTTTGATATGTGAAAAGAGGTATGTAACGTCTGTTTTTCCTGATTGCAAGAAAGAATGATTCGAATACCAGCATTATGAATAAAAGGGCACTCATTTTTTTTCACAGACGTTATACTATCTTATTCCTTTAGTTATAGAGAGAAATAGAATAGTTTTATCAATTGTGTTTATATACAAATTAAGATTAAAACACTCACAAGCCAATTCGTGAATCAAACATCCGGTATAGAATAGCTAACGCCCTCAGCACATAACGATCGAAACCTTCGAACTTTAAGGGAGAGAAATTGTCGTTTACCGGGTTCCATCGCCTAATTTGGGTACAAACTGGAAACAAAGGGAGAGGGGGTGTAAGATTTGAAGACACTCTTTTAAGGAATAGTAAATTTCAGTTCCAATCTGAAAGTCGAATTAGGGTGATCGGTACCATTCTATAAGCTCAGTGCCGTAGTGTATATTTGGCGGGAATGAAGATTTTCTTTGTTTGATTTGTTTTTGATTTAATTCGGGAAGTTAAGGGAGTATCATGTGTTATTTTAGTGGGGCATTTCGCGATTTTCATACGGTTCGATTAAGTAATATAAATAGCTGTTTTTCGCGTTTTATTTCTTTTTTTGTTTAATATTTTATTAAGCTATTTATACGTGTTTTTTTTCAAAATTTTGTTTTACGTTTTTGGCTAAAATAACGGCCGAGAAGAGCAATTATGTTAGTTTTCGTAATTGTTATTAGTTTTAAGTTTCTCATTGTAAATAGTTCGTTTTATTCTATTTATGTTGTTAATAGACTAAGTGTTTTGAGAAACTTCTTTTATTCAATTTAATTAAAACCTTCACGTGGGCGCGCTGTTGCGAGACCTACAAAACAAGAGATGTCTACTAACCAATTAACTAGCAGCCTTTCCTGAGTCCTGAAGATCTGAGTCATGGTTGTGGTAAGCTTTAATAACCGTAGTGTTTAGTACTAAAGCTGCAAGAGAGAAGTTGAACGACCAGACTTCCAGAGTGTCTTTATTACTGTGATATTTAATTGTGGGTTATTAAAATAGTTTCTAATTAATATGGGACAGATACTGATTATAGAAGAAAAGGTTAACGCTACCACAATATATCATTTGAAAGAGTCTATGATCAAATTCTGTCACAGTTTTACCATATTAAATTAACGACATTTCTCATTTTAATGCTAACCGACTGTGCTCTTCTATTTACGCGTTTACCTTATCGAACGAAGAATTTTGCATACTTGCATTACGAATTTTTAATTGTGTGTCAAGTAACCTAAACAAAATTTAATAACTTCAAGTGGTACACAATTTTTGACTCACACTCTATGTTTCGTGTAAACTTCTATTCCCAACATTATCGAAGAGTGATTTTAGCTACAAACTTTTTAATACATTTCTATGAGAACAAAAATCAAAGTTACAGTACTTCACAGTAATAGTTTTTCCATATTACTTCGTTGCTTCCTAATGTACTTTAACAACAATACTTTCTCAAAGTTTAAAGAAAGTTACAGGAAAAGAAAATAAAAGCTTTCTGGATAATACAAAAGTTTCAATAAATGGTAACTTCTACTTATTCGCCCTTTCGTGTCGGGCTATAAAAATAAATAACAACACTTTACTGTAAAACTTTCAAGGAGTTACCATTGTATAAATGTTTTAGCAAATACGTATTTTAATTTATTGATGTAAAAAAAGAGCTTAATAGTCCTTTCGTGATATAGATAAAAGAACTATCTAGTAGAAAATAGACTTAATATGGAAGATTAAAAAATTTGAAAATATAATTAAAAATATGTAGTTAATATATGAACATAAAATATATGACTTTATTGAAATCACTACACATATCAAAAACAATCTTTCTTAAAAGTTCTTCAAATGTAAAGAATTTATAACTTAATGGAATTTGCAGATAGATAATAAAAAGTGATATACAATTAGTTTCATAAAAATACGTTGCTACGTATTTGAATATTATACCTGTTTATACATTAATATAGAAAAATAAAATTTTTATAAAAATATTGAACCGACTTCTAAAAGTGCGCTAAAAAGTGAAAAATAACTATAAATTTTTATATGAAATTTAACTTTTTGAAGTCGGCGCCAAACTAATACATGACAAAATGTGATTTGCATAAACAAATTAAGAATACATAATTTGTAATTGCTTCCTTACCATAATTTGTATATATTAGTAGTTATTTATTTCATTTACAAATATTTTGGCGTCGACTTCAAGAAGTTCAATTTCATATAAAAATTTATAGTTATTTTTCACTTTTTAGCGCACTTTTAGAAGTCGGTTTAATTTTTTTATAAAAATTTTATTTTTCGATTTTTAGTTTTAGAATTCATTATGATATTCATAAATTATTTAAACTACTAATCGAAATTAGTGTACTTCGCAATAACGCCAAAGTTGCAAAAAAGTACAAATTTTATTCAAAGTTGTAAATCACCCTAAAATGAGCCACTAAAAATTTTTTAGTTCTTAGAGTTTTCCAAATACCAATCAAATTGGGTCAAACGAATATTTAGTCTGTTATAGAAAATCCACTATCTTAAATCTCAAATTAATTTTAGATTGGTAATATAGGCCCCAAAACCTTCCAATATCGATATTTAAAGAAAATAAATTAATTTTTTATCCACCATATTAGATACGCCATATTGAATTTTTTTAAAATAATTCCAGATTCTTTAAGTGAGGCCCCAAAAACTTCCCCATGCCAATTTTGGAGAAAATCGGCCAAAATTGATTTTTTCGTCCGCCATATTGGATCCGCCATATTGAATTTTTTAAAAATTGTTTTAGATTCGTCATATGCGACTCCGAAAACTCACCCGTACCAATTTTGGAGAAAATTGGACAAAAAAGATTTTTTTTTTGGTCGGCCATATTGGATCCGCCAAATTGAATTTTTAAAAAATTATTTTAGACTCGTCATATGCGAACCCAAAAATTCCCCCGTACCAATTTTGGAGAAAATCGGATAAAACTGATTTTTTCGTCCGCCATACTGAATCCGCCATTTTGATTTTTTTAAAAATAATGTCAGATTCGTTATGTGGCACCTCGAAAACTCCCCCATACCAATTTTGGAGAAAATCGGACTAAATTAAATTTTTTTGTCCGCCATATTGGATCCGCCATTTTAAATTTTTTAAAAATAATTTCAGATTCGTTGGGTACAACCCCGAAAATTCCTCCGTACTAATTTTGGAGAAAATCGGACAAAATTAATTTTTTTGGCCGCCATATTGTAAGCGCCATCTTGGATTTTACTGCACCAATTTCATCTAAACAAATATGAGACCACCGCAACAATTTCCTTTATATAACGTAAAAAATTTCACTCAAATCGGTGCAGCCGTTCCGGAGTAATCGGTATACATACATAAAAAAAAATACATAGTCGACGAATTGAGAACCTCATTCTTTTAGAAGTCGATTAAAAAGTGAAATAAAAACATAGAGATTAAACTTGCAATGGCTACAAGAAATAGTTGCCCCCCTTTCGATTTTTGCTGGTTTGATATTGAAAAAAATATATATTTTTTATTATTTTATTCTTAATTTTAAAATTTAGAGTCTGTTAAGCTTCTTAGTTTAAACAATTTATTATCAGATTCACTAAAATGGTTTACAGTCAGTTTTGTTTGGTTATCGCTATAAAATTAGCCAAGCGACATTCGTACTTCCACCAGGAAGCATTCACTCATTCCAGATACACTCTGATATCCGAAAGATTGAGCTCTATGGGGCTCCTTTCCATGCTGTGTGCCTTAAGTGATGTTATGGTCCTCTGCATTTCCCATAAACTTCCGGGACGTTCGACCGATCACAAATAGAACTACCCTTTGCATAGGTATTCGCTGATCCGTTGATAGTAAACAAAAGACTCTTCGGTAGTACTCCGGTTGGTAATAGAATTATGGGGACGTTCGAACATTACTCATTTCCCACCGCGTGCGTATTTGCACCTCCAAATCTCTATATTTGGTGATCTTCTCATTATGTTTCTCCTTTGGATTTTTGTTGTTAGGGATATCGGCTTCTATTAGTATTGCTGGCTGGCTTGGATGTTTTATCCACTAAAATGAGGTGTTGTTTGTTATATACAATTGTATGATCCATAAGCACAGTTCGACCCACTTACAGCTTGAACTCATTATCCTCCCGGGGTGTATTCATATGACAGTTTCTCTACCTACAGAAGTTTGAGTTTTCTGCCAACTCTTGATACATGACCTTTGTGGCTGAATCATGTCTCTCCTTGTACTCCGATACGGCATATGCTTGGCATCCTCCTGTTTTGTATTGGACTATCCCTGATGGAAATCAGAGTTTTCTCGTTATGTATTTCCGATAGTTCTCATTGGCATGACCTGAACTTGTATAGTTAGTAACTACCCTTTCAAGGGCCATTTGCCCTGATGTCAACCAGTAGTACGACGCTAATTTGTTGACGTTTTTCTTGGTGACCTCATTTCGGTGGCATCCATGAAGGGGCTTCTCTAGCCAGGTTTGAAACTTCTCTTAAACTGGTTGGTGATGAAAGTCAGTTCATAGTCCTTTAGTCGCAGCGGTGTTAGATCTTCTGCAACGCATATTGTCTGGTGTAGTACAGAAGACTCTGCCAGCCTGTGAAAATATGAGCGTAGGTTCATTAATTAACGATCCAAGTGCATATCGAAATCTACCAATCATCTTCCTTGGTAGTATTGTCCGTTCAGTAGTACTATGGGAATGATATTTTTGTGCCTTCTTCAAAATTGTTCTGACTTTCCTCTGCAGACTTTCTATGTTCGTCCTGTTCCATTTCGCAAATCCAAAAGAGTAACTAAGTGTAGAATACGCATAGCTGTTGAATGCCTCGCGATATTGTTATAATTTTTATTATATATCTGGACAAACAAACCTTTCCATAGAAAAGTTAAAGATAACAATCAAAATATACAGCCTTGAAATTGGTAATTTTTTTCTAAAGATAAACAAAATTTTAAATTTTTGTTGGTTTCATAAAATAAAAAACAATATTATTATTATTTTTTAAATTTTAAAAGTTAATCGGCAAGGTGACTTATTACATTAGCTAATTTACACCTGTTATTGTCAATTAAGACCAGTTTTACAGTTACATCATGTTAATGATAAAGAACGTTAAACTCAACTTAGACCACTTCAAAATTGAACCATGCTAGTGAATTAAGGGTATATGTCTTCATATATAGTTAATTGATTTAAGGAAATTCAGGGTGAGATTTAAAGATAATGGAGCCCTGAGAACAAATTATATGGAAATATAAGAAAATTAAAATTCTCCAAATTAACTTGAAAAAGAATTATCAGATTATCAAAAGATATTTTATTAAACACCAAATTTATTATGTGAATGCAAATTAATATTATTTATAAAACAAAATCAGTAACAATAAAACTGAAAAATTAAATGAAAGGTTTTTGCTTTTTAACCTTAGGTTCAAGCTTATGGGGAAACTGAACATGCGCAATGGAGATTTAAAGCACATTTCTACTTTGCTTCTCTCATAAATTAATTCAGATCTAATTGTTCTATTTACATATGATGTAACTGATAGTGTTTACAAATATGAAAAATTTGTTACCTTTTAATTAGAATTTGGTCTTATAACAATTAGTAAAAGTAAATAAATCTCAGAAAAACCTACATTTCCCTCAGTTTGATGTTTCTATCACTAAGAACTCTTGAATTTAGTCATGTTCGACCGATCGTCTGTCGGCCCGTTACAACCTTGAGAGTTTATCATGTTTTCTTCTATAGCGATGAAATTTTGCAAGTAGGTACTTTAAGTTAATCTAAAGGCAGAAGTAAAGCAGAGTTGTAAAGAAAAATTTAAGTGACTCTACCGTACGTGGAAAGATGAGTTGATTTTCTTTTTTGCTTGCCCCATCAAGTGGTGTATTGTTGAATTGATCACCGATTTAGTATTTTTTATTTACTGACACTGATGTTAGCTTAAGGATCAGCTAAATGTTACTTTAGCCAGGTTCAAAAAGTTGTTTGATTAAGTATCATTGCAGCTATGAGGACTGCTTCAACAAGAACAACGAAAGTAATGTTATATCTGCCATCGCTGGTATTTATATAAAAAAGGTAGTCTTGACAAATATATTAACATAAAAAGTGATGTAGGATACATCGAAACTAGGTGCTGTCTATGGATACAGGTCGCAGACAGGCTAGTTCTGCTACTGGTTAGCATTACCATGCTTTATATTTCATAAACTCTACACTGTAGGCACGAGAAACGAAGAAGTTGCGCGGATACAAGGGGGGCGGGGGGGGGGGGTCGATCGGTATTAGACTCACAATAAAAAGTTTTTATAATATTATTTTATTTCTTAATAATTCAGATACATTAAAAAATATAGATAATTTTGATATATTTAACACAAATCATAACTGTATTTTTATTATTTTTAATTTTGGCGTACAAACCGTTTTAGACACATTCAGACTAAAACGTAGCCTTTTCCTCACAAAAAATTCTAAGTTATAATTTAAATACTTACAAAACACCCATTGTCAAAAATACAAGAAATTAAACATATATAACAAAATAAATTCGTCCATATAATATAAAAATTTTTTGGACTATCGGTCATTTTATTATTAATTAAAAACATTTTTAGAGCATTTGACGTTTCAGTTTATTTATTTTTTCAACCATCTGCAGAAATACAATTAAACACTAAAAAAGGATTCAAATGTAATTAATTTTTATATGTTTCAGAAAATTTTAATAATAAATTGTGTTTACGCTGGTAAACATTACGTATCTAATTCGTAATCAAAGTCAGTAAAGCTATCTTCGCTGAAATAATTGGTTTCTTTATCTCACCGATCATGAGATCGAGTTTCCACATTTTCTTTTATTCTTTTATTATATGGATTTTTCCCAATTTTCTACAGTAACTTTATTCAAAAAAAATCTTTCAGAAGGTCAGTTAAATTACTAATTTTGTAAGTTGTGTTATTTCTAGCAACTCTACCTTTTTCTTGAGTGAAATATTTCCCTCTCCAACAAACATTTTCCGGACGATCTATAAGAACAGATTTATTATCTGGTTTTTCCCAGCAAAAATTAAGTTCTCTAAGCAATTTCCAGAGCTGAGTTCTTTTAATTTGATATAAATCCCGTTGGGATCTGCTTCTCATAGTAAAATATATGTACAACTTCTTTTATTGCAGTTTTTCTTCTTTCAACGAGGTTTTTCGTCTGCTTGTGATCGAATGTGGCTTGTGAGTACTAACAATTCCAGTCGTTTTTTTCTCCTTCAACTCCGGTCATGTTGGAACACATCGCAACAAAGCTTTTAACATTATTATCTAGATATTGATATCTTAAAGCATCATAAACATTCATCGTAATAAGTTTTTCGTTGACGAAAAAATGCCCTGGTTTAACAATTTTGGAATAAATATAGATATGGAAGCCATATCTTTTGGGTATCTCACTAATCACAAATAATATCTGAAAACAAGCACAAACAAGATAAATCACTAAGGACACACTGTAAGGTGTACTTTGCTCACTGACAGAAATTAAATTTAACTATCAGAAATCTGTAAAAGCTCATAATATCTAAATATAATTAAATATAATTTGATTTACGGCAGTCCTCAGTTACCTGCGGCACTGGAACAGGTACGTTGGAGGTTTCGGTAACAGTTTTATTACTCTCTCTAGTTCTTGAAGAGTATAGAAATGTGTATGCTTGCGATCGTCTCTCCCCTTCCCAAGAGCTTTGAGTTCAGGAAAATAGAACCGATTCTGCCTATTATACTAGGAATGTGTATGCTGCTCGCATCATCCCCCCTGTCGCCAACTTGTTTTTCTTGTGATCGCCCCCCCCCCCTCTCCAAGAGCTTCAAATTCAGAAAAATAGACCCGACTCTGCCTTTTTCACTAGAAATGGGAATGTTGCTGGTGTCCCCCCCCCCCCCCCGTCGACAACTTGTCTTCGCTTGCCATACTGTACTTTTGTGATATCACCGTCCCTCGTCCCCCCAAAGAGAGAGGCTGGATACACCCTTGAATATAACAGGCTATTTCACAGTGATCATAACTTAAACTGACAATACTGACCAACTAAAATATATAGCAGAAGTTTGTTGGGTAAAACAGTAAGATTCTACATAGAAAATAAACAAGCACTGCTAACTCTAAGGAATTCTAAAATAACCAAAGAACCGATTTGAAAATGCTATCTGGTTCCAGCCAGAACCCAATCAAACAACATTGCTATTTGTGGAGGCAATAACAAAGCGGAAAAATTGGAGCCCGGTTCCAGAGTTCTTTGATTAGTTCATAATAAGTCATTTCCAAATTATTTAGCACCCTGTGGGATGAAACAATGAATTGTCAATTTGCCAGGGAACTGCCCAGATACTAATATATCTGGTGGTATCAAGACGAAGTATGTGACTTCTTCGACATTTTAATTAAATATTACCCTCTAAGACAACATTTTTATTTAAAAAATAAGTGAAATATTACTCTGCAGAGGCTGTAAGTAAGAAGACAAAACTATCCTATGCGACTGTCCCTCTTTTTTGTTAGTGCTCGCTCACGGCCTAATTGAAAGCGACCCTTTTGAGGGATATCAACATATTTAATAGCCCTTAGTAAGCACGTAATGTAAGTAAGAAAAACTAATACGGTTAAGATACTAAGTGAGTACTACAAAATAAGTGTTTCAAATTTAATTTTCCATATTTTAATTTGTTTTTATATAAATTGAAAATATAATAGAAAAAATTTTTGGTAAATTAATATTAGCGGTACAAGGAAAAGAAAAGGAAACACACCTACTACGGAAACTTAGCATAAACGTGTTGGACAAACACTTTGTCTTTCTCACTAATTAAGTAAAAATGTATCAATAAATCTCAATTCTTATCAAAGCGACTACCGAGAAATTATCACACTTATTAAAATTATATAATTTAAAATTATCACCTGTTTTCAATTTAAAATTTTTTTTCACATTAATTTACATTTAGATACGCTACAAGATATCATTCTTCGAATTGGCTATAACCCCTAAAATAAAAACTCATTCACATAATTCTTGTGAAAAAACAACTCAGTCGCCTATACTTTCCCTTAAGCAATATTTCATTCTCTCGCTTCTGGGCGGCTGCGATAATCGAATTGGGACAACATAGGTGGCGATCATTTATTATTAATTCGCAATGAAAATATAAATGTTTCATAATATATACTCCAACAAAATTTAATAAAACTAAGCAGACACTGAAGTGTATCTATATTTAGTTTTAAAGTGTTGTAAAAGTATTGTAAAACGTGATACAGTAACTCTTATAGAGTTTATTGGAAGCTTGTCCTTTGTGGACCCTGGTGGGTAATGGTCCGGGCTCTAATAACACTTTTTTGGGAACGCCACTTTGTTTTGTAAAAAAAACTAAGAAAAAATATTACAAAATTTAGAGTTTGGTAACGATCCTTTTCTGCTACTGCATTTAAATTAATGTAATCTCATTCAGATTTTGTGTTTTATAAAGTAAAAAGAAAGAAAAATTATCGATGCAGTATATGGAGCAAGACTCCACGATATTTGAAAGTGATATATATTGTGAATCCATGGGCTATTCTGGTTCTTAATAGAAAGTGATCATTCTCTTGAGAGAATAGGGACAATCCCATCCCACAGTTATTCTCTCGGTCTTGTATTACCGTATTCTCCTACGATATGATAGCAGAAAAAACAAAATCTACTAGGCTATGTTGCCAAGCATCTATTGTGTGTAACCATATAAATTGTGCATTTAACCCTAAAAAAAGAATATCAAAATGGACATAACCCTACTTAGTAAGCAAATATTCGAATTTGAAGTAAAAATAATAACTAACATTTTTAACCTATTTAATATCCTTAATGAGAGACAAGAATTAGAAAGGGAATTTTATGGAGAAAAATAAATATGTATAAACACAGATCAAGATATTTTACTTGAAACATAGGGGTGAAATTAGTATCACCTTAATATATGTAAATGCGATGTAAAATTATCATTTTAATTTCTTAAAATAGAAATTTAGTTTATTTTGGATTGGGTTGGAAAATAAAAATTGTCTTTATTTCTGAAAAATTGTTATTTTTTATACTCCCTATAAATATCAGAGAATGAATATACAAAATAAGAAAACAAACTGAATTTTGTAAAAATTTATTTCATCAATAAAATACATTTTACATACTGCATATATATACATAATATTTAGCTAATAGTAAAGTTATTAATTTTCCCTAAAGTAGTTACTGATGATGTGTCTTGCTTCTTGTAGATCTGGGCTTATCTCTTGTTCTTGATGAGCATTTTCCACATTAAAGAATTATTATTTTTGAGGCCCACGTTGGATGGTAATGGAGTACCCTATCTTCTTCATCTGAGCCTATTCTTTAAGATTCCATTACATCTTTTAACGGTACTCTGCACTGAACAGAGATGTCTATTGAATCTTTCATCTGGTGTTCCTAGTTGTGGAATATCTTCCTAAGACCTTGTTATTAGCCATTACCTTAAAATAAACTCTGAGAAAATTAAACTTGGATCACTTTCCTGTATCTATTTCAACATATTCTAAATTAATAACAAACTATCAGTTTATTGTACAATTAATTTACATGAATCTCCAATGGGGAGGAATGAATCCTCTGGGTCTCTTCTTTAGATCATTTCCATTATATTGAAAATGTTAGATTCATTCGAAATCTAGGAATCATGGATACTACCAGGAAATTTAGCATTTATATCCATGATATATAAAATCTCATCACCAATTCTGGGTCATCTATTAATGATCTTGTAATTGCAACATGAGTGCTGTCAATGCACTCTATAATTCCAGGGAAATTATGTTTTAATAAAACCTAAAATATCATAAAAATTTACTTATATTTCATAATTATCATACATATTACCTGTTTAACACCAGTTTTAATTCTTAAAAAAACATATTGAATATCAATGTTAAGTTTGCAAAATCCCATTACTGCTAGCAGTTTATAATTTAGGATTTCACAGAAAATTACTCAGTTCGACAAGTAAATAATTCATTTAAATTTTGTAGCAATTAGGTCTACTCTGAAATAGCATCTTCTCTATTTAAAGCATCTGGATTTTTGTTCTGCAATACTTCGACCGACACTTAGCTGAATAATTTTGGAAAATATATTCGACCCAGTAATTTCGTGGTGGCTGCTAGTCGCAAAAAATCTAAGAAGCTACAAATATTAATATACTAATTAAATTAATATGGGTACCTAAGTGTATAAAAAGAAAAATTAATATTAGCTTAATAATCTTTTTTTTACATTAACTAAAGCAGGTAATATTATACAAATATGTATAATCCAAGGAAATAAAAAAAATCATCAATGATTTATTGACCTTGTTGCCCCCTTTTAAGTACTGGGGATTCTAGAAATTGCGTTATTCTTAGTACAAGATATCTTCGCAGATCTTTACCAAGCCTGTAAAATAAATAAAATGAAGTAGAATCCATCAAGTTTCACAAACATTTATATAATAGATACTTACCTAAACAGCCTTATGAATTCTGAATCATTTAAATTTCCAAATGGACGCAACCGAGGGAAAAGTCGACGATTATAATTTTCCACTTGTTTTTCCACTAATCTGACATCCTCTGATCCACCATGGTTCGAAACCACTTCCTCAATACTCATTTTATATATGTATAATTGTGAATAAACATAATTTATAAAAATTACAATATTTTCAAAACAATCATTAACTTTCTTCAACTTTTATAACCTAAAAATATCGCATAGTGACGGAAAAAACAGTATCGTTCTCTCAAAATTTTGCCGTTCTCTTGGTTCGTACCAGTATAAGTTCTCTCAAGATCTGATAGATGTGATAATCCCTTAAAGTTACCAGAATACGGTTTCTTACTTTTTCGTGAGAACCACGCCCATTTTCCATAAAATCATTCTCTCGAGAACAATAATAGCCACTCAGAAGGAAGTCTTTCAAAATTGTCTAATATTGTCCAAAAATTAAATATACTTCCACCTGGCCTTTTGACAATTCGTGAATTATTAAACTGTAACAGGTTAGCGACATATTTCTAAAATTGTGACAGACAATATGACTTCATTGGAATCCAGAAATAAAACTAAGGTCCATGACATTCCTGCCGTACCTCCATAAGTGTTTCCCTTCTCCAAAAAGGGTCCATGCACAATGTTCAGATAAAGAGTTTAGGGCCACCGTTTTTTAGATCCAAGCAGAAGTTATTTTAGTTCAATACATACCATAGAGTACTTATCTATTTTAATACATTCATTAAATTGCGTACGGCTATCAATCGAAAACGTCCAGGTTTGTGTAGAAATATTCAACCCATCCTCCGCAAAGATAATATTTTTGAGCCGCATTCTCCAAAATTGGCTCCGTGAGCATTCTTTTTATTTAGAAATTTAAAAGACACCTCAGAAGATGTTATTTGGCAAACAATTACCAGTTGAAAAAGAATGCTAATGAATATTTTGAAGGCCAATAGGAATAATTTTTGCCTGATGCAATAAAGTGGTTCCAGACAAGGTGGCGCTGTAACAGAATTTGATCATAAACTCCTGCAAATGACATACTGAGGTAGCGTTAACCATTTCAACTATAATCATTTTTTCTGCCTCATATTAATTAGTAGCTATTTTGATAACCTATAATTAAATTTTACAGTAATAAAGACACTCTGGAGGTCAGGATGTTCATCTTCCCTCTTGCAGCTTTAGTTCCAAACAACTACGGTTATTTAAGCTTACCAAAATCATAACTCAGAATTTCAGGACTCAGTCAAGGCTGCTTATTAGTTGATCAGGCGACATCTCTTGTTTTGAGCTCACACAGCAGTACGTCCATGAGTTAATTCGCATGAAGATTTTTGATTAAAATTAAACAAAACAAGTTTCTCAAAATAAGCTATTATAGAAATAGAAATAAATAGAAAAAAACGAACTATTTACAATGAGAAACCTGAACTAATAAATAACAATTACGAATTAACTTACATAATAGCTCTTATTGGCCGTTCTATTAACAAAAATGTAAAACCCAATTTTGAACAAAAAACACGTATAAATAGCTGACTAAAACACTAAACAGAAAAAGAAATAAAATGTAGAAAACAGCTATTTATCTTTCTTTATCAAACACTATTAAAATCGCGAAACGCTCGACTAAAATAACACCGGATATTCCCTTAATTTCCCAAGTTAACTGTTCACATGGTACCTATCTAACGATTTCCAGATTGGAACTAAAGTTCAGTATTTCCTAAAAGAGCGTCCACGTACCTTACCCCCTCGGCACTCCTCTGTTTCCCGTTACCCCATGAAATCATGTAAACGTCAAGTTGAGTTTCGAAATGTAGAGGGTGTTAGCCTTTCTATACTGGATACTTAATTCCCGAATTGGCCTCTGAGCACCTTAATCATAATTTTTATATAAAAGAATAGAAAAACAAACTAATCGACATCTTCCTATAACGAAAGAAAGTTTATTGATGTTCACAGTGTTGTAAGCATTTTAATTTTAATTTAAATTTGAGATTGACGTTTTAACTGTGTACTTGTAAAGGCTGCGCTGGGGTTGTAGACTGTTCTCCAAATGGCAAGGTTGAAGTGTGCTGTTTGACAAATAAGTGTAAAAGTACTAAAATAGCTTACTTAGTGACCGTATTCTCCTGTTTCTAGAGTCTTAGCCCTAAGTATGGTCTAAATAAGACCGAAAGCGCTTGGCCGATAGTTCTAAAAATATATACTGAAACACACAATATCTCTCTTTTTCTAACACCTTTAAACTATTATTTATGGGGATATGTGAAAAATGAAGTAAACGAATTTGATCGCCCCGAAACTAGGGAAGTTCGTGAACAGAGAACTCACAATATTTTTGGTAATATCAGCCAAAATACCATTTATCGCAATACCAGAGCCCTTCCGAAAATATGTCAACATTGTATTGAAAAAAATGCTAGACATTTTGAATCTAAGTATAACTGTGTAAAAAAAAATTAAATTCTTTTCGATGAGTCCAATCCAATATGGCGATAATAAGGAAAAATAATGTTGACTAAATAGACGTATTATGCGTAAAAAGTTGACATAAAAGAAAGTTTACAGATTTAAAAAATATTGGGAAATAAATAAGTTATAAAAGTTCTAACAGAATTTACTTGAATTTTGATATCTCAACAACAATAACAACACAGATAACCAGAACCGATGCACGAGCACCAATAACCTAGTGACATAATTGCCAAACACTTTCCCCATTTAACCGCCTTTATATCTCTTGAAATTGTATTGCCTTTATCACCAATTTCGAATACACCGTATATAGACCACTTCTCAAACAATTATGTCCTTTAGTTGAAAAGCTGACGATACTACGATATTTTGATTTCTGAGACAAATTTTTTGTAGCAAAACATTTCATAAAATGCAAATTAATTTCACACACAAGAAGGAAACATTTATCACCGTTGGTCATCACTAAGCATTGTGAGTTGTTTCCATGATAGATAATAGAGAGATAATAGTATAAATACATACGTGGTAAATGTACCAGACTATTTAACACATAATTGCAATTAACTTACAGAGTATGTTTCAGAAATCCTAGGCGACTTCCTATATTTTTGGTACTCGTGACAAAATCTGAAACACTCGTATAGATTTATAACTACTTTCTAAATTTTTCGTTTTTTTGAAAAACCCCGAAATTTTCTTATCTTAAATGGAACATCAAATTTTGTTATAATAATCAAATTGTTTCTATCACTTTTATATACGAAATTGTACTATTTCGATACTTGAGAATGCAAGTTAACCAAATCTCAAATCCTTGAAAAAAAAATATTATCGAATTTAACTGGAAAAATGGATTATTACATTCTGAAAAATTAAAATATTTAGGGCAGTTTTCTCAGTACATATAACCGCACCAACCATTATAAAAAATTAAAGGCGGATATTTGGTTATGGAATCAAAATCGAGTAAAAAATTTATCGACGCCAGTTTATTTTATTAATAAGAAAAAGCCCTGAAATAAAATGCAAAAGAGGTATTAGTATACAATCAAATTATCCCAAAAAAATTTTCTCCGCCATTTATTCATTCGTAAACTCAAGATATTTAACATAAAATTAAATGTCATTAGCAAAGTTTTAGATTCGCGAACGATCGCTCCAAGTGTACGCTTGGTAGCAAACATAACCTACGTTCTCAGTGATTCCACTAACTTTCCTTGTCCTTTTTTTTCCTAAAGTAGTAACCTAATTTTCTATAAATACATTAGTTGATTTTATAGTACAAATGTATAAATCAATTGGGGGAGGGAAAGACTCTCCCCAAATTAATAGCACACAGCAAGAAATAATGGAGGTAATAGATAATGTGATTTGAACGACGTAACCGTCGAACATAAAAAAAAAACAAAAAATGTTCAAATACATAATGAAGGTAAAAAAAGCAAACAATTGCTATAAAAAAAATGATAAGAGCCCATTTATCGTTTTCATCGAAGCCTGAGAGAAATCCGGTTGCAATATTGGTAAATACCATCATCCAAGCTGTCCAATATTAAAAAATTCCTGTCAAAAAGCAAAAACCGTATATCAGTTGAATTTAATAATTGGGAAGCAGCTAATAATTTATTGAATAATGACAATTTGAAAAATAAAGACTCCAATATATATATATATATATATATATATATATATATATATATATATATATATATATCCCATACAATTACGTTACTTGCAAAGGCATTGTTAGATATATAGATACCCAATTAGATATTGATGAAGTACTAAATGTAATAGATTCCTCAAAGAAAATTATCAATGCGAAGAGAATGAACCGCAAAGTCATACACGAACAACAACCGGAGTATGTTTCTACGGGGACAGTATTATTTACTTTTGAAGGTACATTGCTGCATAAATTTATAAATATATTAAATGTTCCCATGCCAGTCATTACATGTATGCCACCTGTTACCATCTGCTTGTCTAAATTTAAATATAGACACACTAAACCCCAGTGTAGGAGGAAGGAAAAATGCTCAAATTGTGGAAGAGAAAAACATGTGAAGGAGGAACACTGCATGACAAACTGTATACACTGTCAAAGTAAAGAACATAAATCGCATTCAAAATCATGTCCAGAATTCACCAGACAAAAAAATATCAAACCCTTTATAGCATATGAAAACATCCCCTACGTGGATGCTCAAGAAAGGTATCCGAAAACTAGCCAAAATAACAATAGATTTGTGCCACTTTCTCAGGAATTCCCACCCATTCGAGTAAAAACACTTCAAACATAACCACAGTTAATCAAAGACAACAGAACTATCAACAATATAATGCAAATAATAAAAGAACATTTACCCAAGCTTTGGGAGCAGTTCTCAAGCGGGAAGCCGTGGAACAAGGAGGCAGCCCATAATAATCAACTCTTCTATTCGAATAGTATATTACCAGAAAACAGGTCACAAAATATAATTGAGAGCGAACTCACCTATAACACAGTAGATCGATTGAAACTCCAAGGAAATCTCAAGAACCTTTTAAAAAATTTAAATAATAATGACAAAAGAGACGTTATGCAAGAAATGTTTAACTCCTATTCACAACTTCCAGAAATATATAAACGAAAATTAAGAGACTGGTCAAACGAAATTATGAAATCAAAAGAACATGATAGAGACAAAGAACAATCAGACAGCCAGCCATATAACAGAGCTAATAGGAACCCTAATTATTAAAACCATATCTAGAGTAATACAATGTAATATTCGTAGTTTCAACTCAAACTTATAATATAATTGTATAATTAAAGATAGTAACAATTATCAGTAATATTTTCTGTTACACCTGACCATCTCTCTTCACCCTCTTTACTTTCATTACCTGGGTATATGTTATCCGAGGCGACATTTCGGGATGTGTAAGTCGCTTTGCTGTCGCTCCGAAGCGTGAAAAGTCTGTTTGTTTGTTGTATTGTTCAGTACTAACTTCCAACACCAATCAATTGTAGTAGTAAAAGTGAAGAAAAAATAATAATAAAATAAGTTAAGTAGTAGTCGATGGTTTTCGGGGGTACGTACCCGATTATCCCAGAATCCTCACACAAATCCACAAATCGGAGTTCGTGTAAACTATCCAGAAGGGTGGCTCTGGCTCTAGTTAAGCGCCGAACCGTGAGATCAGCTGGCGAACCGTCCCTGATGAACGCCATTTTGGGAAAGCAAGCAAAGTTTTAGTCATCGCAAGATATTTTTTGTTGCCTAATTATTATTATATTTATAAATTGCCTTACATAATAGCGGAAATTTTTATATTTGCAAATACTACGTTGTTTTATATTCAGATAGGATCTTTTATTTAAAACAAATTTTGTACAAACCCTTTCTTCATTTTTAAAGAAATAAACTGTTTATGAGAATGTCAAATTTGACAAGTCTGAAAAATTAAATCCTGACAATTTGAGGTTTCTTCTTCTCCTTCCTAGCTGTTTTCTATCTTTGAGATATAAGTCTGTCTCATATTCTTCCAGATATCCCTGTTCTATGCCAAACGATACCAATTCAGTTTCGCTGTTCTTTTAATAACATCATACCATCATTGTTATGATCTACAGGTGTTTCTTTTACTTTCCCGTTGTCTACATCTTGCCATTATTAGGCTTCAATTGTCTGTGTTCATGGCAACATGTCCAGCCCAGTTCCATTTTAGAGTTCATATTCGTTTTGCTATGTTTTCAACTTTAGTTTTGTTTCTTATCCACATTGGTTTTATGGTCTTTAAGTGTTTATTCCTACCATTCTTCCTTCGATTGATCTTTGGTGCCCATTCAATCAATTTTTTGGTCAGTACCTATGGGAGATTGTCTTCAATGTATACTTTGGTTTTTAGTTTTGGAGTTAAAAACTTGTTTCATGTTACTATATGTAGCCCACCCAAGCGTATACTATGCTTTATTTCGATCCCTTTATTTTTCTTTCCCATTATTATTTCTTCGCCTAGATAAACATATGAATTAACTTTGCCAACTTGATGTCCATCTATATTTATCGTTTCTATGTCTGTCTCTCTGTCTGTCATAAGTTTATTTTGTGCTGAACTTCCTGATTTAAAGCTGAATATCTTTAAGCATGTCACTTAGTTCCGCACACTCTGTTGCAAGGACAAGAATATTGTTTGCGAATCTGAAGTTGCAAAGTCTTTCTCTTGCTAAATTTATTCCTTTGTCCTCACAGTGCAGATCTTTGAATATATCCTCCAAAATCAGAGTAAATAACTTTTGTGTTTAAAGGTCATAGACAACGATGCTTCCTGCGTAGAAGTAGATATCTGTTGGACTTCCATTGTCTTTATTTTTTGTTGAATATCACGACGTTTCGGTTAGTAGTCATTTCTAGCCGTTTTCAAATGAAATTAAATAAATTTCTAAGCTACACATCTATTTATATAAAAAGTTTCAAAAATAAATGCAGAAGAGTGTGATTGAGATGGGTACAGTCATGAGTGCTATGCCAAAGTCCCATTTATGGTTGTATTTAGTTTTAATTTACAATTATTAAGAAGTGGTTTATACACTTCTCTAATATCTAAAGGTGGTTTACTAAAGCAACTCGGGTTCTGATGTATAACCGCGGATTCCAGTGTTGTTCTTGGTGTAAAATTTTAGCTTTGAACCATTTTATGTGATATCCATGAGTCCAGGCATGACGGCTACAGATTTTTCTGTTTCTCGTCGAGATGTGTATTTTTGGTGTTCTTTGATCCTTACGTCAAGGGGTCCCTTTATTTCGCCAATGTAGAAGTTGCCACATTCACATGGTATCTAATACACACAATTCTTCATGTCTCTTTGAGTTGTAATTTGATCCTAGTTAGCCGTCTTCTCAGAGAGTTATTTGAATTGAAAACAACGTTTATTTTATCGTTTTCCTATTCTTCTAACTGTTCCCGAAATGTCTCTAACATAGAGGATGTTCAATACTGGTTTTCGTTCTTCGTTTGTTGTCGATCTTGTCCTATTTCTGCGTTGTTCTAAAACTTTATCCACCAGGTATATTGGATATCCGTTAGTTGTTAAGTGTTGTAGAGTGATTGGATGAATAGTTTAGGTACTGTTCTGCGTGTGTGAATTTTGTGTAAACTGAAGTTCGAATTTGTCTGCCATTTCTTTCAACCAAAACATTTAAAAAAGGTAACTTATTTTGTACTTCTTTCGCCAGGATGAGTCTAATGGTTAGGCTAATATTATTGAGATGAGAAAGGAAGTTTTGAAGTTCTTTATCGTTTCAATTCCAGAGAATAAAGGTATCAGTTATGTATCTAAGCCTTAATTTTGGTTTCTTAATTACGAATTCAATTACAAAAGTCTCGAACCATTCCATGAAAATATTTTCTACCACCGGTGAGAGTGAGAATCCTATCGGTAGTCCATCATCCTGGATGTAGAATTTTTCCTTTTCCTAGAAACAGGAATTAATCAAACAACTTTCCAGCAAGTTCATGATGGCGTGCGGTAGTAAAGATGTTCTTTCTGCTAAGGTCTGGTTTTCTTCAAGTTTCTTTCTTATGATTTTTAATGCTTCCTTAACTGGACGTTGGTGTATAGGCTTCCCACGTCAAAGCTCATAAAATGGTCTTCCGGTTATACTTCGCTTCATGTATAATTTCTACAAAATGTTACGAATTTTTGACCCAGAATGATGTATTTCCTTGTATTGGTCTCAGGAATGGAAGAAGGGACTTGGCAAGCTCAGAAGTCGGAGAGTTCCGGAAATTCGTGATAGGTTGTAAAGGTATATCTTGTTTATGTATCTTCAGGAATCCATGTTTCGTAAGAACCCGATAAATTGTTCCTTCGATTTTTAACAAAAATGTTCCGTTTTGTGTCGTTTCCTTAAAACTTCGTCAATTTTTCCATTGTATGTCTCAGCATTCATCCGCTGGTAGAGGTTTAATATTGGAATTCTTCCGTAGGTTATCTATGGCAGTTTTCTCGTCTTTGCTGATGTTTGGTTTCGTTTTTCCAGAGTTTTGTAGAGTCTCTTTTACTTTCCACCTGAAGGTGACATCCACCTTGATCAACTCAACCTAGACTCAAAGTAGATAGGACCTAAATAATAATTAAACACAGAAGAGAAAAGAAACAATACTTATTATACATCCAAGTTAGATACATTGATACAAATTCTGGATTTTTCTTCATTAAAATTCAAAAGAAAAAGAGGAAACTACAATATTCTTATTTGTTTATCAAATGCGTGTTCGAAGACAACATATCTAAATTTTATAGACGTGAGAGTTTTGAAGAACTCCGGAAAATAATTATATAGTTTAGCGACATTGTAGGTAAGAGAGCGTTCAAACAGAGAAGATTTATATTAACTATTGTCCTCTAACCTTTAGATGGCTGTTGCCTGTCATCTAACTTACACTCCACTGCATTTACTTTTGGTATAAATAGTTGTGTAGCATAAATAATTTTTGTTATATATCACCTTACCTAACGCTTCTGTGGATTTCACCATTTTGGATCGCTAGTCTAGCCTTGCCCTTTTCATAAATCTTATTATTGCCCAAAATTCTACCGTGTCAAAGGCCTTTCTAATGTCCATAAATTTGGATATTGTACTATGTTTTTCTCTGCCTTTTCTATTAGTATTCTGACAGTGTTAAGGTATCGTCTTTTATTCAAGACTTTTCTAAAGTGTACCTGTTCATAGAATTAGTATGCGCCGAGTTTTGCTTTTAGTTTGTTATTACTCTCATAAAGAGTTTAAATATCCTTGATAATAAGTTTTATTGGTCTATAGTTTTCAAGATTTGCTGGGTCTTCTTTTTTATATATCAGGATTACTATCGCGATGTTCCAGTCTTGTGGTATTGTTCCCTCGTGCAGACGTGAAATCAGTAGAGATTTCAGTATCCTTATTAGCTGGTTTCCACCTTCCATCATCATTTCAGGTATGCTACCATGTTCGCCTAGTGCCTTTTAATTTTTTATTTGTCTTAGGACTCAATTTCGGCCTTTTCGATATTGGGCAACTCTTCAGAGCATATATTGAATATTCGGTTTTTTTGGTCGTTGTATATTTCATTGACATTCACTTTATCCACTTTTGACTTAGACAAGTCTGAATACAGTACCTGTTATTTGTAATATCTCTCTTTTATCCTTTATTATATTCCCTGGTCTATCTATCAGCCAGTTTCTTTTTGATTGCGTTTTCTTTTTTAAAGACATTAAAGCCTCTGTTTTGCTCTATTAACTCCTTGGTTAGTTTCTCCTCATAATTTGTTATATCTTGCTTTGTCACTGTTATTAATTGACTTCCACGTATTCTATTGTATTTCTTTTATCATGTGTGATTAGCTCTCTTTTCATTTTCAATAACTTTTTAGTTTGTGTTGTAAGTTTTTCTTCACTTTGAATTAGCGGTACCGCCAAACTTGCAGCTGTTTCTGGCATTATTTTTATCAGTCGATTGTTAACAACTTCCATGTTCTAGTTTGATGGTATCATTTTCTTCGCTATTCATTCTGATATTGTTTTCCTATGCTCTATTTTATTGTATTTTATTGTATGTGAGTCTGCTTGTCTTTCAGTGTTTTTAAACTTCTTTGCTTTCTCTAGTTTTGCATTCACTACGTTCTTACATCGGATGAATCTATGGTTCCTGCTTGTAGTTTAGAGCTACCCCAGAACATCAATATCCTGAAGATTATGTTTATGAGATGTTAATAAATGATCTATTTGATTCCTTGTTCTTCTATCTGGGCTGATCCAAGTATACTTTATGTTGGGTTGTTTTTTGAAAAACGTTTTGTTTATGTTTCTAAATAATTTTAGAACATAACTTATATTTCATTTTTTGTCTTTAGTCCGAATGCGTCAACGTATTTTGAGTTGTTATACTGTCCTCCTATTTTTGCGTTAAAATTTATTATTAGTGTGTATCTTGTTTTATTATTTGCTAGGCTGTGCGATATTTTTTCGTATTGTGTTTCGACTTCTTTATATTCATGACTTGTCATTGGTGCTTAGATTTGCATGACTCTTACTGTTATGTTGAAGTTAATTGTCATTGTTGTATATATTACTCTGTTTGACTGTTGTCAGTACTATAGATCCCTCCTATCGGAGGAGCATGTAACTCTTAAAGGGCGCAACTTCCGGTGGCGCGTTAAGGAAATGCCTCTTAGTTATGGATAGTAGGGCAGAAATCAAATGGGCCCTGTGGACCAACAACACTCACCAAAACGTCTGGCCAAGGTGGTGTCTGGGGACCAAAATCCTCCCATATGAAAAATCAGGTTGCCAAATCTTTATCCCAACTTATATAGGTAGGTCAATGAGGAAGGATTAACTAAACTACAATACAAACAGTAAAAAAAATTGAACATCCTGGGAATAGCGAAGACCAGAAAAAGAAGAAGAATATCTAAAACTGAGATGGACTCATGTGTTGAGGGAACGGGGATCATAAATTTAACATTTAATTTAAAATAATATTAACAGAAATTAATAATATTTAATATTTAGTATATAACTGGCATCATTTACGAATTCAGCTCTAATAATTTCCGATATCTTCTCTATATCATCCCAAGTTTTATAGAAAATTTAAAATTAAATATAAACAATCCTCTACCTCCCAGTTAAAATGAGATGGTGAATCTATTTACCGACATCTTGTAAGATACATATTTTAATAATAAACATAACTTCTTACAAGTTGTATTTGGTATCTAAGATAAATTATATGCAAACATCAAAATATATAAGTGTGTAAATAAAATTTTCTAAGCTTAAAAATACACAAGCTTGTGACGTATAAAGCAGGCGTAAAGGAGCTTAACTCTCAGATTTGTTTATTGTTGACACTTTTGTTTTTCTTGCATGTCAAATAAATCCAATTACGTAGAGAAATTTGTTGATAGAATGGGTTACTAAACTACTAAACTATCCCAACAGTAATGCCGAAGTAAAAGAAAGACTTGCGGAAAAAGTGTTTCGCGAGCGCAGGATAATACTGAAAATGAAGTGTTCAAGAAATAGAATCTAAAACATTTAAAATACCTCGGCACAAACTACAATTTAAGAAAAAGTGGAAAAATTACAAAAAACTAGTTTGGTACGAAACATTTTTATTCACAAGAGAATTAGAAGAGTTGAAGGATTAATTGTTTTGAGAATTAGGGTTTGCCAATAATTTTTTACAACTTCGAAGTATCGTTGGGATCAAATTATACTTGAAAATTCCATTTTTGAATGAAACAAAACGGAATATAATACAGAATGTGACAGATGTTGAAATACCCGTTTGGAAATAATTTTGCAAATTCAAAATCATAGAAGCAAGAATAAGAAAGGAAATTATACATCTTTTGCTAAAGATCCCACATCTGCAGTTAAAGGAAGAATTTTTAGCGTTCTTAAGAAACATGAACGGTATATTCCTGAGAGGATCCGGACTCAGTTGACGCCACACCATAGCAAAACCCCATATCTTTATAGATTCCCAAAAATACATAAGCAAGACATGCCCTTACGACCTATCACGAGTTCCCGGAACTCTCCGACTTCTGAACTTGCCAAATTTCTCCTTCCAATTCTGAGACCATTACAAGGAAATACATCGTCCTGGGTTAAGAACTCGCAACATTTCGTAGAAATTATACGGAAATAGAAGTACAACCGGAAGACCATTTTATTAGTTTTGACGTAGAAAGCCTATACACCAACGTTCCAGTTAAGGAGTCACTCAGAATTACACGAAAGAAACTTGAAAAAGACCAGACCTTAGCAGAAAGAACATCTTTACCACCACACGCCATTATGGACTTGTTGAAAAGTTGTTTGACTTATTCCTTTTTCCAAGAAAAGGAAAAATTCTACATCCAGGATAATGGACTACCGATGGGATCTTCACTATCACCGGTAGTCGCAAATATTTTCATGGAATGGTTCGAGATGTTTGCAATAGAATTCACAACTAAGAAACTAAAGTTATGGCTCAGATACGTAGACGATACTTTTATTATTTGGAGTGGAAACGACGAAGGACTTCGAAACTTCCTTTTTCATCGCAACAATATCAGCTCAACTATTAAACTCACCATGGAGAAAAAAGTAGAAAATAAATTACCATTCTTAGATGTCTTGGATGAAAGAAATGGCAAACAAATTCGAACTTCGGTTTACAGAAAAGCCACGCACACAGGACAATACCTTAATTATTCATCTAATCACTCCAACAAATACCAAATAAGGAATTATAAGAAATCTCGTAGATAGAGCCTTAACTCTCTGCAACTCCGACGAGGACTTGATGAAAGAAATAGATTACATTAAAAATGATCTGACAGCCAACGGATACCCAGTATATCTAGTGGATACATTTCTAGAACAACGCAGAAATAGGACAATATCGACAACGAATAAAGAACGAAAACCAGTATTGAACATCCCCTATGTTAAAGGCATTTCAGAAAAAGTTAGAAGGATAGGAAAACGATATAAAATCAACGTTGTTTTCAATTCAAATAACTCTCTAAGAAGTCGGCTTACTAAGGTCAAACCAACAACTCAAAGGGACATGAAGAACTGTGTATATCAGATACCATGTGAATGTGGCAATTCCTACATTGGCGAAACAAAGAGACCTCTTGACGTAAGGATCAAAGAACACCAAAAATGCATATCTCGAGGGGAAATAGAAAAATCTGGTGCCGCCAACCATGCCTGGACTCATGGACACCACATAAAATGGTCTGAAGCTAAAATACTACACCGAGAACAACATTGGAGAAAACGGAAATTCAAAGAAGCCGCGGTTATACATCAGAACCCGAGTTCTTTTAGTAAACCATCTTTAGATATAAGAGAAGTGTGGAAACCACTTCATAGTAATTGTAAACTAAAACTAAATTTCGCATAAAAAAATAGGATTCTGCCATAGCAGGCATGACTGCACCCATCTTAGTCACACTCCACTGCATTTACTTTTAGTATAAATAGTCATGTAGCTACCGGATTTATGTAGTTTCACTTAAAAACGGCTAGAGATAACTACTAGCCGAAACGTCGTGATATTCAACAAAAAATAAAGACAATGGAAGTCCAACAGATAGGTTACAATATTAGAATTTTTATTCATGAAGTAAAATCTATTATAACGAGAAAGATAGAACGTTTTAGTTTTTACTCCTTGGTACTATGTACAAATGGTTCTATTTTTAATGCAGTAGTATTTCGTTGAATATTGAAAAATATTGGTAACATTATTGAAAGCAAACCGAATCATTTGGTAATAAAACATTTAGGATGACCGTTATTAAACCTTATAGTTGAGGGAATAAATAAAATAACAATAATAAGTTTAAAATATAATTAATTCCACCATACAAGAAACAAATTGTTGCCTTTGGTATACTGATGATATAATGGAACTCGTCACAAAAGTAGGCGACTTTGGAATCGAATAATTAACTCATAAAATTTTCTTGTTTATTTTCACTAACGGACATTTTAACGACTAAATATGTTTGAAAAAACCTTGTATATCTTCTTGTACCATTATGTTTTACATAAAATTTTATGTTCAACGATATGTCCTATTGATTTATTACATGGGGACCAAATGAAACCCGAAACCTGTTTTATTTTATGTCAACATTTCAACTTCTGTAAAGTTATCTGCGGGACACGAGCATTTACATATATACTCCCTTTATAAAATATTTAAAAGTTGTTAAGGGAAAAAGAGATGATATATTTCTCCTGAAATATTATTATTATAACAGCAAATTTTTAAATTTAAGATGTGTTATAGTTAAGTAGTATAAATCAAAGAAAGAAATTTTTCTTGTAGACTCTCCCCAACAAATTAATATACAATGTATCTATCCATAAGGTAACGCACTCTAGTAAACTTCAATAGTTTTGATTTTTTGAGGAAACGTCATTCTTCATAAAAAGTTTTACTCCGCTTCAGATTTTAAAAACAGTGATCAAAGTCGAAGGAAATGTATACAGGGTGAACAAAATCTTCAAAAATGTGGAATTAATCTTAAATAAAATACTCTTATTTGTATTTTTTTACAAATTTTATTTAACTAAGTTGTTCAAAAATAGAAACAAAGCCTAAATATATAGTTAAATAAAAAAGATTTTAAACTAATTTTAGCCAAAAAATAATATTTTTGAAATAAGGCATTGTAATAAACCTTCCTATTTTTGACTTAACAAGGGAACTAATTCGACAATGGATACTTTTCTGTCAATGTCAACGTAACAAACATTATTTGTGTTTTTTAAAAAAATAGTTACTTAATAATAAGATGACTTTGCTAACTTTACAAAGATGGATTTACCGAGTAAAATGTTATGAAACTAAAAATGTATCTTAACTGTAATTAACAAAATATTCATCATAAACTAGCCTCTTCGACTACAATATGATATGATTCCAATTAGATTTAATAAAATGTTGGGACATGAGAAAAGCCTTTGATCTGTCTTCAGTACTCTAGGCCGCAATGAAACCAAATAGTATTAATCAATTTTCTTTATTACACACACTAAAAAGCCGAAAAATAAACTCTATTCTCTTTAGGGTGTTCGTATTCCACAAGACCAGTTTGAAAGTTGATTCAGTTTTTATTTGAAGATACTGAAGTGTAACCCTCTAGCAAAATTGAATATTTTGCATGGTATTGACATCTTACACTAGATATTATCTTGCCAAGTTTCGATAACTAAATAACGCCAGTTTGAATAACATAATTTGTACATTCATATGTCAGTTTATCGAAAAAAAGTATTCAAGAATAGTCGAAGTACCTGTTCCAGTTGGAATAGAACTTGATTTTTTTAGGTAAAAAAATTTAAAAAATTAGGGAGCCCGATTTATTTAAACAAAAATATAAGATGAAATACTTTTTAAATAATTTGTTTACTTTTTAATCAACTGCTAAAACAAGTATTTAATGAGAATGTGCAATACTCTTAGAAGTATAGGTACTTAGTGTCGATCCATATCATAAGAAGTCGTATCGATGCAATAAAATATTGTGGTCAAAAAGTCGATATCTAGAATATCAATCAATACCTTGACGATACAGAGCTTCTTATAATTTTCTCAAAAATCCTAGAAATCGTGTTTGAATTAAAATAACTATTAAACAGTGAATATATTCCTTACTCAAATGCATACAAAACACAAAGAGAAATATTGACAAATATAATAATTGTTTAAAATATAACAACATTATAGGTGCATACTAACATTTTCTTATCGGCATGCTATATAATATAAAAATAGATATTATATGCTTAAAAGTTTGTAATAACTTTTCCATTTATTCATTTTTAACAAAGATAAATAACTAACAAGTAAGTAAAAATTAAACAAAATACAAATGACATGAATTAACATCTATAAATAAGTAAATAAAATATTGAACGTTCTTCTTGTATTAAAAATAAAACCATAAAAAAATTGTAGTTGAAGGACAAATATAAATTATAAAAAATACATATTATATGCTTAAAACTTTGTAAAAACCTCTCCATTTATTTATTTTCAACAAATGTATAAAAAATAACCAACAAGTAAGTAAAAATAAAACAAGATATAAATGACATGAATCAGCATTTATGAATAAATAAATAACATTTTTAACGTTCTTCTAGTATTAAAAATAGAAAACATAAAAAAGAATCAAATTATTCTAAATTCCACCATTAACAACAGTTGTATAGAAACAGAATAAAATAGAAACGAAGCAAACAAATATCAATAAATATATAAACAAGAAAAAAATCACTGTTGTGTTAAAGAATCTTAAAAATATTCTAGGTTCTAATTTTCAAGATTTAAATAACTTAAAAATAAAAGCTCTGCTGCTCTTTCTCCACTAAGACTATTACGGCTCAATGTTCAAAATTCAAGCACTTATCCTTACAATTTCACAATTACTGGTGAGTCGGTAATAACCGCCGCCCCGATCAATCACCTTAGCACATAAACTTCTTATAATAATAATAAAGACATTGTATTAACAAATAAAATTTCTAGGCGAACTACACTATTTGACATTGTTATACTTACAACAACAATCTAAGGCCAAAATATAACGAGAAGATCACTAAATGCAGAGATCTGGAGGTACAAATTCTAAGACAATGGGCAATGGACAGCGTCCAAACGATTTCCATAATTTTATCAACAACTGGAGTGATACCAGAGAACCTCCTGCAGAACATCAAGGGACTGGATCTTAGTGAGCATCGGTATAAGTCGATTGAGAAAGCAGTTATCCTTGCAACCGCGCGCACCATTCGAAAGTTTATGGGACATACAGCAGGTATCTTTGTGTACCTGGTATGAGTGAACATTCCCTGGAGGGAGTACGAAGCCATTTGGCTTGAAACCATAAAAATAATAATAAAGATCTTTTATTTCTAAATTTACAAATAAAAATATAATATTATTGGTAATATACTGGGCGAGGTTCAGACTAGCCGATCCGAAGAACGGGTATGTGTTTTTACACTTAACCCACAAATAGTCCATAAATAGCAAACAAAAATATTTTCTAGGCAATTGATCATGTATGTATGAAGAAAATAAAATTTATTTTAAAAAAAATAAACATAACCTAACAATTTCATAAGAAAATTAATGTAAACTTAAAAATTAAGTAAAATTTTGAATTGAACAACTTTTTAGTGTTATATAATTTTCTTTTATTAGGCATATTCAACCGTTTGGGCTGCTTAAGGGCGTGACTGATATGATCAAACTTTCTAATGCCATGAACAAGGCATAGGCAACAGTTTTGTATACGTTTTATATTTGTTAATTTAAGTAATGATCCATAAATGACACCACAATAATTTAGTTGTGATATCACCAGTGATTCACAGAGTATAGTTTTAATATGTTTATTTAAAACTGTTCTGATACATTAATTTTAAATTGAAATGCGCTTTTTAGAGGCATTTACTGATATGCTCTGTAAATCTTAGATCTGAGTCCATTGTAAGACCGAGGTTCTTGATGTCGTTATAAAAAAGAATAGCGTCATTTTTTCATATAGACCTCCTTTGTCTAAATAAAAATTCAGATCGATCTGAGCTCCTCTCAATTACGATAGCACCTGACTTACTAGAGTTAAGTATAAGGCAGTGATTATTAAAATTAATTTTATAGTTATAGAGGTCATAATTAAGTGCTGAAATAGCTTGAGTCGATTCTTCTTTTTTGAAAGATATGTGCATATTTAAGCGTTGTCTTGCGTGCAGGATAAGAAAATTGAAGGAAAACTAGAAATATATATATATAGAAAAAAGAAGTGAGAATATTGAATCTTGTGGAACGTCAGTTGAAACATTTAAAGGTGTTGAGAGATGATTGTTAAGACTTACTCTTTATATATATATATATATATATATATATATATATATATATATATATATATATATATAAATCCTTTATTTAGTCATAGACTAATATATAATTACACACAAATCTTAACAACTAGATTCATATTTTAAAATTAAAAACAATAGCAAATCATAGTCAAGTTTTACAGAACAATGACATTCTAAACTAAACTGACCCAAATTAAAAAAAAAAAAAACAAAAAAAGTTCATGTCCTTCAAGGACAGACCCTATTAAAAAAATACTGCTTCAGACACCGCTTAAACTTATTTAGAGATTTTAAACATTTAATATTTGTGGACAATTGATTAAAACTGTTTAGACCTTTAAAAAATACAGAGGTTTCTGTATGTCTTTTTAATACTGGAGGAATATAAAAGTCATCCTTCGGTCTAGTGTCATATGCATGTATATTTCTATTATAATTAATATGATTGTGTAAATATGTAGGAGAACTACCCGATCTGATTTTAAAAATAAAGATCAATGTTTGATAGTGAAAGAAATCCACCACCGACAACCATTGCATTTCTCTTAACATGTAGTTAATTGATGTTCTTCTTGTACCTGAGAGTATAACTGTCATGGCTCTACTTTGCAATTTTTGAAATCTTGCTTTTTCGTTTTGATTAAGAAGGAATACAATTGTGGAGCCATAAACAAAGTGCGGCAATACTCGAGTGTTACAAAGGATTGTTTTACTCCACCTTGTCAAAAAATTAGAACATCTTTGAATATAGTTAATTTTACAAGAAATTATTTTTATTAAGTTATTCGCATGATCTTTAAATTTAAGTTGTCTATGTATGATTACTCCTAAATATTTAAACTTTTCCACCATTTCAACTCTTTCATGGCCTACTTTAATAATAGGATCTCCACGAGAAAAAGTTCTGTAATCCCTCTCATTGCAGATTATCATAAATTTGGTTACAAGAACACCACCAATACAAATTTTGTAATATAGAGTTAAGTGTGTCAACCAATTGAATACCATCAAAACATGCAAAATATAAAAGAACATCATCTGCAAAAAGATGTATAAAACAATCACCAGATGTATTCCCTATATCGTCAATATATATAAGAAATAATAATAGACCTAGCACACTACCCTGTGGAATACCCATGCTGCTTTCAATCTCGTCATTCAATTTCAATCTTTGTTTTCTATTAACCGTGCTCTAAGAATTTTATTGACCATATCAACCGTCCCACGTGACAGGTCGATAAAATGCAAAACAGAGCTAAGAACCGACTGATTTAGAATATTAAATGCTGTTAACTTGTCGTTATGTGTGGCGGTTCTTATGTCATCGGTAATTTTAAGGTAGCATAGTTGTGCAACTATAACCGGCTCTAAATCCAGATTGTGTAACTAGTATACTATTTTTTACTCTTACGTGGTTTTAAAACTGCATTTTCATTGCTTTTTCTATAATTTTTGAAAGTATTGGCAGTATACTAATAGGTCGAAGATTACTAAAGAATGTCGGGTTACTTATCTTTGATAATGGTATCACCCGCGCGTTTTTCGAGAATTCTGGATAGGAATAATAGGGAATTAGTACAAACAGTGATTATTAATCTGCGTTGTTACTGGGAGCAAAAAGATAAACAAAGATTTAGTGTTAAAAGACTAATTCTATCAGACCCGCCGCATAGCTTTTTAGTTTTGATATTACGTTTTGAACTTCTATTTCGCCGATAGCCCTAAATGAAAACTTATTAAATTCATTATTTTTTATGTTATTTATTAAAAAATTAAAATATTATTGTCTACTGGTAATTGTTCTACTGATTTATCAAAATATTCATTAATTTTGTGAACATCGCTAAGAGCTCCGGTATTTTGCCTCAGCCAATATATTTTGAAATATCGAATAACTTTAGATTTATATAATAGCACACGTGTCTTGGCATCGCGAAGCTGAATGAAATCTGTTAAAATTCAAAAAGCTAACCCGCTAGCTACGTAGACACGGTTTGCCTTGTGATAATTAGATGCTGCCATTTTTTTGATCCAGAATCGTATGTTTCTAACCAAATGTATCGCATAAAAAATATCGATGCAAAATATTGGGAATCGAAATCAAAATTATCGATACTCTAATATATCGCATCGTATCGCCCATCCTTATATTTAGAAAAAAACCTTATGGCATGTAACATAATATAAAAGTGTCTTTCTGGACACGATTTTCTCAGAAACTACTGAACAGATTTTACTCCTGTTTTTAGTAATGATTAGTATTTCACGAGAAAGGTTTAGATGTATAATTTGTAGATTAAATAGTAACATAACAACAATAGCAGCGTAGTCGAGGCGGCTGGCTGGTTGGTATTAAAAGAATAAATTACTACATAAAATCTCTGAGATATGGGGCTATTTGGAATGGTAGCCAACCAAATAAATTTGTATATATGAAAAAATCAGTAATATAGTTTTACAAAAGTCAATAATGCTCATGAAAGTCTTTCCAAAGCTTAAAATAAATTTAGACAAATGGCAAATTCGAGCGAAAGTTATTTAAATAAACAAATATTTTTCAAAGTTATCTCAAATAATCCCGTTGCATAGAGCTATCAAATTTCAAATATGTCAGCAATTACCACAATAAAATTTTTGCATATGAAATTTTTACGTAAAAATCATCAATTCAGTGTCATAAAAGGTTTTTGATTTACAATTACATAATGTAATGAACCGAAAACCTATTCATATTGAATCTAACAATTCGAAAAACAAACTCTGGGAATCACTTTCGATTTATCTCCCAGAACACAATTTTTCCTAAGAGTAATTTTGTATTCAAAACGAGAAAAAGGCATTTAGGCCATTAACCCAAGAGTGTCATAAAATAAAGCCAGAGAGTATATTTAGAACCACAGCGGAATTTCATACAACGTTAAAAGCACCCGCATTAGCAGTAAAATTTTTAAAATTAGACTTCAGTTTTATTGCATCAGTTACGTAAATAAAATATGAAAATTATGCAAAATTTAACTGTACTGGCACTAAAAATGATACATACACACATACCAAACAAGATACATATTTCTACCCAGATATAATTATGTCACAGCGAAAAAAAGAAGTAACTTAACAAAAAAGAAGTGGCCAAATGCTAGTCGGCACGCATCATGTTAAGATCCGTAGCAGCCATTAAGATTTTTAATATGTACCTGCAGAATTTTATCAGAAAAGATGGGCTTTTGAAACATCAGAGGTTAAATTTGTATATTTTCGTTGAAAGGATTTATACCAAGTGCTGTTATGTCGATTTTTTTCAGATAGGTACTTGAAATCTACCGTTGGAAAACTACAAAAGGACACAATAACCGATTTATATCTGAAACAAATTGAGACAGAATTTAATAAAAAAAAAACATATGCTAAAATATAAGCCGATATAAAGATAGTAGTAAATATTATAGTCGCATCAATAAAGTTTTATCCTTGGAAGTCCTCAAGAACAACTCCGATTTTCATGATTTTTTTAAATTTTGTTTTTTATATTATTTAAAATCAGAAACGTTTTGGAGCGAGGACAGAATTTATTATATTGTTTAAATAATATCTATGATATTTATATAAAAAATTCAGTTTTGCTTAGATTTTTTTCGAAAAAATTCTTCGTATAATAATTTTAGTATAAAAAATACTTTTTAAAATAAAGTTTTTAGTAAAATTTAAATTCGCTATATGGGTCAAAAATATGTATACGTTACGTGTATGCCATATATATTGATTGCTTGAACTTGAAGAAAGGGGTAAGACATATAAATTGTGGATTACGTACTTCCGTATAGTAAATCTTCTTAAATATTTCATAGCTGCAGATAGAACAGAAGATTGGGACTTACATTTGAGAGCTGTTAAGTTAATGATTCCATTCTTTCACGATGCAAAACACATTCCTTATGCTAAATGTAGTAAAATCTATTTACAAAAAATGCGTACATTATCACAAGAACTAAATGAAACAGATTTTGGAGCATATAAACAAAACCATAGTGCTAAAAGGTCTAATATGTATTTCGCAAAAATTTTTACTGATCAGACAATAGAACACACCCTAATGGATTTCATGAAGATAGAAGGTAATCCTTTCACATGAGGAGCAACACTAAGTGTTGTTTTCAAATGAATAAGTGCAACGTTATTTACTGCAGACGTAGTGGACGGAATGGAAGAATTTTGTGGAGTTCCCTTTAAATCATCATATCAGCATATTAACGCTAGCAATAGCAGGATAAATGAAGATTTTAAAGCAGTAGATAAAATTGTAAAAAATTTTAAATTTCATAACCCCTTTCCTAATGTACAGGAAGTCATGGCAATTTCCACAGGAATTGTAGGTAACAAAACGATTAATTATTATAAGGCATTTGATATTGGAATTAATTTAAGAAAAAAAAAACGAAAGGTTTCCATTTTAAAGATATAAAAATGTTAACAAAACATACAGTTAAATCCTTATTGAGCATGAGCAATAAAACTAAAGTTAATAATATTGAAATTGCTATGGATCCAAATCTAATTTCTCAACGTTCATCCTCTTTGAGAAAAGTAATGACAAATTTCGCCAATATTTTAACTACGAGCTGGCCCCCTATGCTCTTTCGCGCTTTGATAACGCTGAAATGAGGAAAACGACAAAATCAACATTGTATGATATTTTTGTACAATGTAAAATGGAAGTTAATGTTGTTATTAAATTTTTCTACATTACTGATAGATTAAAATGGGATCAAAATAAAAAGTTTACTGTTATTTGTCAACAGTACAGTAATAACTACGGCACTAATGTTAAAGTTGTTTGCGACGAATATAATAATGATGGAACTACAGCGCCTGAAAAAAATCGTGTATATATAAGTAATACTTCAATCGATTATTTATTTGAAGAAAACGTGCCTTTAAATACAACTAAAGAGAAATTTTTAGGAAACAGCAAAAATAAAAATAGATTTATTAATTTTTTCTTCAAAAAACTGGCTGAAAATCATATTGAGTGGAGTCAGGTAGAAAGTGATGCGTATCGTTTAATTGTACAATCAGTTCTAGATTGTTCCTTTCTTGATGTATTTGTTGTAGCAGAGGACATTGATGTGTTAGTGTTATTGATGGCTTTAGCATCTGATGATATAGAAATGTTCTTTTTAAGACCATTCAAAAATAATGCCTTGCAACGAGTTTATTCGACAAAAAATATGTTAATGAAATATACAAATATTACAAAAAATCATCTCTTCTTCATTCATGTATTTACTGGATGTGATACTACATAAAGGAACAAGTAATTTTATTAAAATTGTCAGTCATGATCAGAAGTTACGTGCAGCAGCTGAAATTGTCATGGTTGAAGAACAAAGTAAAGAAATGCTTTTTAATGAAGGTATCATTTGTATTCTCACAATATATAGTGCCAAAACTGTCAACAAACTTCGATACAAACGTTTCATTGCAATAGCTTCAAAGAACAAGAGCATACAACTCAATTCGTTACCTCCGACAGAGGATGCAGCAAAACAACATATTAAAAGAATTTACTTGAAAATTCAGCAATGGAAAAAAGTTCTCTAATACCTCCTGAATGATGAGGTTGGCAGAAAGATACCCATTTAAAACCAATCAAAATGACGCAACCAGCAGCACCTATCAACGTTTTGAAAATTATATTTTGATTTTGCAAAACAGGATACGGATCCGCGTGTGGCCTTCATTGCTCAGTTGCCTGCATTGTTTACAGCGAAAATGACTGCGATAACTACCCACCAAGAAGATGCAGTCTCATACGCAAAATATATATGAAAATTAAATTTTCTTTTTTCGCATATTTAAATAAATCAGTAAATTTACCTATTTAATGTATTATTTATAACTGTACAAAATAGTACCATAAATGACGCGGAAAATATGAAAAAGAAGTGGACTGTAATTTGATTGGTAGAAAAAAGAGAATGAAAAACTTGCACAAATCGCTTACCTTTCCGTACGGTCAATAGGGCACAATCTTGATCCTGAGGGTACCCTCTTGCTGGTGTTCGCAAGGCTACTCAATTCACCTTTAGTTTCTTCCCGCACTTTAAGGTTCGCAGAAATTGTCTCTAAAATTAATTGCTTATTTTGCCACGACGCCGACCGGAAGAACGATACCGTACTCGACCTACTTAGAGCGTGAGATGATTGTATTTGATCTATTTTTCCAAGTATTGGTAAACAGTTTTTAATTAAATTTTATCAAACTAAATTTTATGATTTTTTTATAAATGTCCATTACAGAATAATAAATTATCCACGATTAATAAAGATTTCCTAATTTTGTTCCGCATAACTTGTAAGTAAATATTTATAACATTTTTTGGTACATTCAGGCGCGGCTCCAAGGGAGGGGGGGCGGTGGGGGCGACCGCCCCCCCAAGAGCTTTGAGTTCAGGACAACAGACCCGTGCCCGTTATACTATATATTGTAGAACTAGAGAGGGTAATAAATCATTTTTTACCCTTTTTTTCTTCGCCAACTACCTGTGTTTTTAGTCCGGTGTCTTTGGCAAAATCTTTTAGACACATATATTTTTTATAGGGATTGATTAGAAATTTTATAATCAAAAATACCGATCTATAATAATGGGCTATTTAGGTTATATAACAACAGATATTCGGATGTGTGAAGTGTTAAAAACGATTTTAATCCGTGTTATAGGCGTGGGAAGGAGGTTTATTTTATCGCTAAGTATTTATGGCATATAATATTATTTCGGTAATAAACTTAAAATAGAAAGCTTTTATAATATTACTTTATTTCTTATGATATCTTAATAATTCACCTACATTAGAAAATATAGATAATTTTGACATATTTAACACAAATCAAAACTGTATTTTTATTATTTTTATTTTGGCATAGAAACCGTTTTAGGCACATTTAGACTAAAACGTAGCCTTTTTCTCTCAAAAAATTTTAAGTTACAACTTAAATACCTACAAAAAACCCATTGTCAAAAATACAAGAAGTTAAACATATATAAAAAAATAAATTCGTCCATATAATATTAAGATTTTTTTGGGGCTATCGGTCATTTTATTATTAATTAAAAACATTTTTAGGACATTTGATGTTTCAGTTTATTTATTTCTTAAACCATCTGCAGAACTACAATTAAACACTAAAAAGGGATTTAAATGTAATTAATTTTTATATGTTGCAGAAAATTTAAATAATAAATTGTGTTTACGCTTATAAACAATACGTATCTAATTCGTCATCAAAGTCAGTGAAGCTATCTTCGCTCAAATTGATTATAATTGGTTCCTCTATCTCACTGATCATGAGATCGAGTTTCCACATTTTCTGTTATTTTTTATTATATGGATTTTTCCCAATTTTCTGCAATAACTTTATTCAAAAAAATCTTTCAAAAGTTCAATTAAATTACTAATTTTGTAAGTTGTGTTATTTCTAGCAACTCTGCCTTTTACTTGATAGAGATATTTCCTTCTCCAAGGGACATTTTTCGGACGATCTATAAGAACAGATTTCCTGTCTGGTTTTCCCAAAATTTAGTTCTTTGTACAATTTCCAGAGCTCAGTTCTTTTAATTTCAGGTAAATCCCGATCTTAATTGATTTTAGGTAGAATTTTGTCGACGGTTGGGATCTGCTTCTCATAATAAAATGTATGTACAACTCCTTTTATTGCAGTTTACATCTCTTCTTTCAACGAAGTCTTTTGTCTGCCTGTGATCGAATATGGCTTGGAAGTAGTTACAATTCCAGTCGTTTTTCTCTTCTTCAGCATTTGGTACACAGTAGATTTTCCAACTCCTGTCATGTTGGAACACATCGAAACAGAGCTTTTAACATTATTGTCTAGATATTGATTTCTTATGGCATCATAAACATTGATAGCAATAAGTTTTTCGTTGAGGAAAAAATGCCCTGGTTTGACGATTTTAGAATAAATATAGATGTGGAAGCCATATCTTTTGAGTATCTTACTAATTTAAAATAATATATAAAAACAAGCGCAAACAAGAAGCTTACTCACAGAAATTAAATTGAACTACCCGAAATTTTATTGTTGCAGTAAATTTATAAAAGCTTACAATATTTAAATACAATTAAATATAATTAGGTTTACGGCAGTCCTCAGTTACCTGCGGCACTGGAGCAGGTACGTTGGAGGTTTCGGCAACAGTTTTATTACTCTCTCTAGTTCTTGAATAGAGTATAGGAATGTGTATGCTTGGGATCGCCCCTCCCCTTCCCAAGAGCTTTGAGTTCAGGAAAATAGAACCGATTCTGACTTTTATATAAGGAATATGTTTGCTGCTGGCACTCCCCCCCCCCCGTTGATAACTCCTTTTTCTTGCGATAGCCCCCCCCCCTCCAAGAGCTTTGAGTTCAGGAAAATAGACCCGATTCTGCATCTTATACTAGGAATGTGTATGCTGCTCGCATCCTCCCCCCCCCCCGGCCGGCAACTTGTTTTTCCTTGTGATCGCCCCCCCTCTCCAAGAGCTTCAGAAAAATGGACTCCACCCTGCCTTTTAAACTAAAAATGGCAACGTTGCTGGTGCCTCCCCCCCCCCCCCGTAGACAACTTGCTTTCGCTTGCCATACTGTACTTTTCTGATATCACCGCCCCCCCCCCTCCCCTAAGAGAGAGGCTGGATCCGCCCCTGGGTACATTGACATTTAATTTCAAACTATTTATGATAGCAATCTGAACACAGTATATAAATATGTTTTTTTTTTCGAGGTTCCAATGAATATTGAATTGAAAAAAAAAATTTCTACATAAATAGCATACATATTGTTTAAACAATATAAATAACTCTGTCCACGCTCTGCAAGGTTTCTGATTTTAAACAATATAAAAAAACGAAATTTAAAAAAATTATGAAAATCCAACTTCCGAAAATTACCTGTTATACGTATTTATTGACGCGATTATCAAAGAAATACAAAATTATGAAAAGAAATTGTGCTAAGAGATGATGAAATATATAGTCAGTGTACAGTTAACTCTCAGAGAAGTACGAAAAAAACGTTTAAAAACAGAAAGCTTCCATATTATGGAGCCCCATACAATCTACAACCCTTCTAACGAAACAGTGCCTCACTCTGCCCATTCATCAAAATTAGCACTTATAAAATAATAATAATCGTCTTTTATTGAAACAAAAGATACATATGCAGGCGAGGTTTTGTATTATATCTGCTACTCTTACCCGACTTGATGGGTACAAATTTATATAATAATTTAAAACAAATTATAATTGATAAATTCTAAATATAAATTACGACACCCAAATGAAATAAACCAGTAAAATGTCAACAAATAAGTATCGAACTACTGGCTGTCGTCAGGGCAAATATTTCCTGAAACTGAAGGCTTCCCACCTATTTATCCAAGATCAGGTCATATCAACGAGAAATTATCTGAAATACATAATCAGAGACCCCTCGATACAGAACGACCAGGATTCAAAAATATCTTCATTTATAAACTGCAATATTATTACTTCCTTCAAGCAAGTTTACAGAACAAATATGCATAGGATCACAACCGCATTACTTACCACATACGACGATATGTTTCTAAAAAAATTTCACTGAAACGTTTATATGAAAATTTTCAGAAATATTTCGTAAATATTTTAATAATGTTTATAAAACCTTTTCATGAAAGATTTCAGTGAAATCTTTAAGAAAACTTTCTATAACATTTCATGAAATAAACTCAAAACGAAAAATATAGTGTTTCATGAAATATGGAAACATTGAGGCAATATTTCATTGAATGTTTCATGAAATCGCTCAAAAATAAAACATTAAATGTTTAGAGAAACGTTTTTGAAACCTTGGTGAAATATTTACTGAGAACTTTCATGATGAATTTAAAAACGAGATAAGATATGTTTCGGAAATATTTAAGGAACTTTCCATGTATCGTTTTCTGCAACGTCATATAAACCATCTTCTTTCTGAAAGCTTCCAAGAAAACTTTTCGAAATATTTTCGCAGTGTTTCTCAGCTGCTTTTATGAGTGCGACAAATAGGTAGCCAAAAATATTTCCAAATAGTTCCATAAACGTTTCGAGAAAAGTTTCATGGTACGTATCATAAACCTTTTCAGAAATATTTCGAGAAATGTCTTCCGAAACCTTTGTGAAATATTTATTGAATGCTTTCATAATGAATTTAAAAACGAGTCAAGATATGTTTCGGAAATATTTAAGAAACATTCTATGAATCATTTCCTGAAACGCTATTCAAACCATCTTCCAAAACTCTCAAGAAACTTTTTCGAAATATTTTCGCAAGGTTTCTCGACAGCTTTTATGAGTGCGACAAATGGACAGCGAAAAAGATTTCCAAATCATTCCCTAAAAATTTCGAGAAAAGTTTCATAAAACGTATTATAAACCTTTTCAGAAATATTTATATTTTTCATTTGCTATTTAAATAGATCTCTCAAGAGATTTTTCTGTTCAAATTGCATGAAATTCTGAGAGATGGTGTAGCTTGTATTGAGCTTTCTGTTTAGTTTAATATAAGTTGTTTAAAATATTCCCTTTTCTAATGATGCGGTGTACTTGGCTGTTTTGTACTGACAAAATAAATGATTTCGGAACCGGTCCACAGCTGGCGGTATGAATGAAAAAATTTTCCACCTTTTTCTGGCAGTTTCTTGCAATCTGAAGTAGTGCTTTTAATTACTAACTAGAACAAAGCATGCCTGTCATAATATAAGGCTTTTTCAGTTGGTTTCTTCTAAATATAAACTTCAAGCATATAGAATGTTTCAAAAATATTTCGTGAAACCTTTCTTTTTAAATTGACGAAACATTTATGAAATATTTCATGAAGTGTTCAGTGTGCAAATGAATATCTCACTCAAAGATTTTTTAAAGCTTATGAAACATTTCTAACAACTTGCGTCAGCTTTTCCAGAAGTATTAAGTAGCTCTCATTAAAATTGGTTAAAATATTTCTTAAATCTTCCATAAATATTTCTTAAATCTTCCATAGATATTTCAGGAAACGTTTATTATAATATTTCATTAAACTTTCATACAATATTATCAAAACTTCTTTGGAATCCTTTAAGAAACATTTATTTCTGTGTCATATCGTTATTTCTGAAACGTTTCAATGCAACCTTTCTGAAACGTTTAGATCCTTGCATGAAATGTTTCTGAAACGTTTCTAAGACATTTCCTCTTGTGTAGGTTAATGTAGAATCTATTTTCAAAACTATTTTTTGGTAAAATTCAAAATTATCAACTTACTTTTATTAGTCTTGTTCAATCTTATATTTTTATTTGATATTAGAACTCTTAAATAAGAAATGAATTCTTTACTACAACTGATTATTTTTATTGGGCCTATACTGGCAATACTGGGTATCCAATTGGCCGTAAATCTATGGCTTTTAAAATGGTCTGTAACATAGTAAACCTTTTAGGGTAATATTCAGAAAAATTATCGTATTTCTTTTCAAGTCCGATATCTCTTGGAATTTTAGCTGACGCACCTTAAACGTATTTAAATTTTTCAGATTTATTCCGTTTTCCTCTTTTTTCATCTTAGCAGGAATAAATTGCTGGTAGGTAGAATAGATTTACAAATAGAAAGAGATATGGTTTCTTTTGAAACCAGATATATAAAAAGTGTTTTCTTATACAAGATGTTCCAACAAGGATATCCACTTTAAATGATAAAAAATAAATGATTATAAAATAATTATTTAAATTTAAACAAAATTAATATACCACGTTTTACGGACTAAAATGTATAAAATAATTTTTCACATTTTCCTGAAAATTTGGGATTGTGAATTTTTGGTAGCTATAAAAATATTGTGTAATATTTGAAATGAAAAACATGGGGTGCAATAGATAATAATAAGGAGTGTAAGGAGTAGTTGTGGTTAAGAAAACTCACAAAACAGTTATTACCTATTAGAGCCAATTTTCAAGAGAACATGTATGAGTTTAGAAAACTGTATAGGGTTATAAATCTGTATAAGGCTAAGAGAAATTATTTTATACCTTTTAGCCGGTTTTAAAAGCGTGGTATATTAAAAAATATTTTTATGTATATAGTTATTTTCTGCTCTTTAGTTTTTAATTTAAAATCTACTGCCAAATTTGTACCAAACAGACAAATAAACAAACTAATAGACAGAAAAACGAATTAATATTACATTGCCAAACGGTTCTGAGCTATGTTTAAAATTTCAAGTCTCCAGCTTACAGGGAAGTTAGTTTAAAATCGATTGCAAAATTTTTACCGGACACGCAAACAGGCAGACAAAAAAGCTAACCTTGAAATAACCTTGAAATATAGGTTTAAGATCAGTTTCAAGGTCACAATATTGCAGTGTCATTGAGTATATATGTGTATCAGATTTCAGTTCGATCGCATCATCGAAAGTAAAGTTGACCTTTAAATGACCTTGAAAGATACATTCAGCCTGACCAGTTTTTTATTAAAGACACTGGAAAGGTTTGTGGATCGAAACATTAAGGAAGGAATAATGGTGCAATATCCCCTACATCCTTTACAATTTGCCTATCAGGCCGGAAAATCCATAGATATGGCGCTCCACCGATTCATCACAAGAATCGAAAACGCGCTGTTGGGTGGACGATCTGCCTTAGGTACTTTTATCGACATCGAGGGGACATTCCACACCTCATCTCACAATTCGATATATAATGCTCTACAACGACGGGGCTCTGAACCGACTGTAGTCGCATTGATTAGAGCAATATTAACTCAGAGAATAATACATGCTGAGGTTAACAATGTAACTGTTAAAGCACTGTCAAGTAGGGGCTGTCCACAAGAAGGAGTTCTATCGCCGCTGCTGTGGAGCCTTGTTGTGGATAGCCTACTGAGTGAACTGAATCATTCCGGTTTGTATACACAGGCCTATGCTGATTATCTGGTCATTTTGTGCCCTGGTCGCAATATCAGGGACTTGGAAGGGCCAATGATGCGAGCCCTCGATCACGGAACGATGGTGCCACAGGGAAAAGCTCGGAATAAACCCGGACTAGGCGGAGGTGGTATTCTTTACAAAAAGAGGAAAACGGGGAAACTTCCCACAATTACATTGGTAGGAAATACTATTCAATACAAGGAGACAGTTAAATAACTAGGAGTAATTCTGGACTCACTGCTAAGCTGGAATGATCATATTGAGACTCAAAGCAAGAAAGCCATATATGCTTTCTGAGCTTGTAAAAGAGCCTTTAGGTGCAAATGGGGGCTGACACCTAATGTACTATTTTGGATATACACTATGATGTACGTACAAAGCGCAAACAGTCTTCAATTTGACAAAGTTAAAAGAATGGCTTGTGTGGGAATATTGAGGGGGAGGGAGAGCAAAATTCTACGAAAAATGGATCTTGGTGGTATACTGATGGAAAAGCTGAAACCAGTGTTCGACAGGAGCACAGGAGTCAGAAAGTACTACCCTCTCGCACCACGTGCGACAATCTTCACAGCGGAAATTTATGCTATTCTGTAGTGTGCCCATCTCTGTGAGAGGGATATAGGCAGGAATAGGGTAATAAATATATGTTCAGACACTAAAGCAGGGCAAGGACTGGCAAAGTTGGGTTCGGCAACTGAATCATATGGACCCCAATCTATTCTACCTGTCCGAATTGCTATTGACAAAAAGGAATTAAAATCGTAGCTGGAAAGCATATTTATTGAATCTTGGAGGGGAACTCCTGGAATGAGATGTGTTAAAAAACATATAACTGGACCTAGCGCACAGCGTATTAAGAAGCTTCTCTCCTTAGATAGGAAAGAGCTGCGAATTGTGATGGGATTGTTGACAGGACATTGTCACCTGAGGGGCCATCTTCATAAAATCAGTGTCGAAGACGACCCGATGTGCAGATGGTGTTTGGAAAAGGATAAAACTATTAACCATATCCTCAGAGAGTTCCCAGTACTCAACGAAATGAGACAGAGCTATTTTGGAGAGCGGAAGCACTTAGGCAAGTTCAACTAACGAGGCTGCTTGAATTCGCAAAGACGATCGGCCTCGAATGACCTGCAGCTATGGTGGGATGTAAGGGGTTCAATAGAGGCCTAGACATCGATGATCCACTGTCACCACCACTTTTTCATTCATTCATTCAACATGCATTCAAGGTCAACTCCAACATTATAATGTGGCATTGTTATCGAGTTCTGAGAAGTGTTTACAATTTCAAGTCTCTAACTCATCGGGAAATTAGTTTAAAATCGATTGCAACATTTTTACCGGACAGACATACAAACATATGGCTAGTTACATACAGTTAATAAAAACGTGATAAAAAAGCTAAACCTAATTGAAAACGTGCATTAAATATAAAAAATATATTAGAATATATTTTATAATGTCATTAATTTAATAATTTTTTATTTCTTCAAAATCAGCGTTGTAGTACTTAAAGCGGTCATTTGTATAATAATTTCTAGGTAGATTGGTATCTTTAACCGTTTCTTTATATTTCTTATATTGCATTGACACCACTTCATTAACCTAAGAAGATCATATTACAGTTTTATACAGTCACTTATGCAAGCTCTTCATCTAAAGGATTTTGGATCATTAGCGATCTAGATGTGAATTCTGAGGAACACCAAACAAAAACCAAATTTTACGGATTTAAACCCATTTTTATGAATAATCTGTATACGATTTGAGAGATATTATAGTAAGTCAAGTAAAGAACCAATAATGAACCCCGTGATCAACCCGATCGACTACCTTAGAAAAATAAGTGTTTAGATACCGAACCTTAAGACCCTTCCACAAAGCACCAAACGGGAAATTATTGTACAGCGATAAATTTCCTTTAGCCAACCTTTGAGGCAAGAAACCAAACTGATGTTCAATAATTTCAAATATCAAATGAGTTTGCAAATAACGTTAACTTATATTTTCGAACAACTTAAGAATAATACTGAAAAGCTTGTAGATCAATAATTTACAATATTTTTTATTATTTAGGTCAAATGAAATTCACTTCCCAGTAACAACGTCCCTGAAAGCAATGATAGATTAAGTATATGAAGTGAAGGTATGTGTCTATGGAGATGGAGATGTGTGCGCTATGATGTGAAAGATTAATTGTGCTCCCCCTTCAGCTGCTAGTTGTTGGGGACGCCTCGCTGACTAAAGCAGTTCCTCTTATCCTACTTCTCTTAGGAAACTCAGAATGGAGAACGGTTTCAAATTCTGTTCAATGGGCTCCTATTTCTTGTACATTCGTCCAATAATTGAATCTCCTATTATTTTCCTTTCTTATTAGTCCTTTCAGTGCTCTATTCCTGGTTTCCTAATTCCACAAGAAAAGTTCTGTTCTCAGAAATAGTGTATCAGCAATCCCATTTTTCTAATTTGTCTACCATTTAATTTTCTTCCACTCCAATATGTTCCGGTGCCCACAGAAGGGTACACGTGTTCTCGCCTAGTTCGTTTAGTTTATATTTTGGACCACCTTGGAGCTGATTACATGAGAATTCAGTGCATTAATGACTATTTGACTAGGTGATTGACCTAAATTTTCGAAGTATCTGGTCCCTGCCTCATACACTTCTACTCCAGTTCTCTTGGTTATTTTAGAACCATTTCTATACCAATTAATATGTTTTGTATGGAGTTTCTCAATGATATCTCTTTCCTGTTCAATTTTAGGACTCATCAGTGTATTAGATAGAATCTTCTTTTTCCTTTTATTTTGAGGCATGTCCCAAGCTTGCTGGTTTCTAGATGAAGAAGCCTTCGTTAAATTATTCCATCCCTCATCATTATATAGAATATGTTGTCTTCTTTCCCATACTCTTTGCTAATACATGTAGAGATGTGAGGTTTAGCAACGTTTGGTTCGTATTTGATTATTCCAGTTTTGCATACATAGGCTAGTCTTTGAATTTTCGAGAGAGTGTGATGAATGGTCTCACTATTGCAGTGTGCATCTACTGCAGGATATTTGTCCTAATTTTTTCCTGCGAAGTTCTTACAAATCATGAAGGCTTCTGTAGCCCTGTTGATTACTTCTCTTCTAGTGGAATACAAGGATGTCACGGTTTAATTTAACTTTGTTTTGCAAATACTGTCAATATGGACAATGCATTATCATTTTCCTTAAGGATTTCCCAGAGATTCTCTGAAGGAAAGAATTTCATTAAGTACAGTTCCGATTAATTTTATTTGCAATTATTTTGTCTTACTTTGGTATTTCACTACACTGTGCTTAGGTATTTTCTTATCGGTATCAAACTTACTGCTACCTTTTTTTGTATGCAGATAGATCTTGTTTTTTTTTCCGGCCTTTTATATTTACATTTGATGGGATTGTATGTATATTGGGTTGCAGAAATCAGAAAATTTCTACTGATGTATTAATTCATATTTCTTGAATTTAAAAATAACTGCTGGGATACTTATTAGATTTATTATTCTTGTTTTGAGTGGAAAATGCTAATGATTAACAAATTGGCTAAACTAATAAATGCATTTCTGCCGACTGTTGTTGCCCAGTGTCTTTCTTTTCAGCTGTCATTTCATTCACACGTGGCAATTGAACGCGCTTAACGGAGTCGATTAGTGCCTAAGCTGGGCCGTGGTTATAAATGGAGGCCATTTTCCTTCATTTCTCATTCCTCAATTTTCAGTAGCCAAGTTTTTGGGATTCTGAGATGGAAAGTCGAAAATTATCCTGATAATTTTGTTGAGGTTTTTTTTATCGGGATAAACCTGGGGACAGGGATTTTGGGCAGTTTGCATGTGTCAACGAAGGAATCAGTCGAAACCCCAAAAACATCGGGTTTACCCTCGGGGTAGAGAAAACCCAGTTCCATTCTTTGGATACAAGGAAGCACAGTTTCACCCTCTGGGTAGAGAAATATCCGATCCACCCTCGAGGTAGAGTAAACCCAGTTTCAACCTCTGGGTAGAGGAAAACCCAGTTTCACCCTCTGGGTAGAGGAAAACTCAGTTGCACTCTCTGGGTATAGACAATCCAGTTCGACCCTCCGGGAACGAGAACAGTCCACTCTAGGTGGATTCTTCGGGAAAGAATCCTTCAGTAACCTCCTTTTTATGAATAAAAAGTGAAATTAGTATTAAGCCTCTATAATTTTATTTGTCCCGCAACTTCTTGTCATTTTGCAGTGCGTTAACATTTTATTAATATTTTGTGTAGCAATCTTTTTCTGAGCCGAGTTGAATGCTAGGCGCAAGCAATAACGTGGGGTGATTTCTGTGTTTACCCGGCCTAAAACTGACTGGCGCCCTTTTAAATACCCACCCTTACTCTACGGCATAGGGGCCAGCTTGGCACTTTGTTCGCTGGTGACGCCGCTAGCTTTCAGCCCTACTCTGCTCTTACGAGTTACACTGTACTAGCGCCCTTTTCATGTCGCATGGAATCCATCAGATTTTGCCTATTTACTTTCGTCTGGTTTAGATAATTTCTCTGAAATCTTAGCTATAGAATTATCATGTTGCGAAATATTTACATGTTTATAAGATAATATATTATACAATCACTTGTGTTATAGACCCTTTCAAGATATATTGTATAAACACAGTCTGCAAATAAATTGGCAATATTAACACTCGCTGAACACTCTTGACTGTTATAAAATAAAATGTTTTGTCGAACTGATTCATTACGTTTATTTCTTACCAAATTTATTTATTTTTATTTATATAGGAGGATCTTTTTGATAGGTAAACATAAGATAGGGATATATTTCATTGTTTCACTTGTAAATATTTTCTGGACTTTTGAAGGACCATATGATTACAAAAAAGTAAAAATAAAATTTTATTTATTTAAAATATTTAATTTGAGATTTATCATAAACGAAAATACAAAATAGACACTTCTTTCGCCGTTTCAGCGCTAATTACAAAGCGGTCAAATCTGCAATTCGTGCAAGAAAATGAAAGGTCTGGACACTCGTTTAAAAAGCTGGGCACTTCCAGATAATTTATTAAAAAGGTTTTTCGTACTAGAATTGTGTTAAAGCCGTTACGATGTTAGCAATCAAAACCACTTTCTTTACCGTATTAACTTAAAATTTAAATTTAATACTTTAAATTAATAATAAATTTATTCCGTCCGTTTATGGCAGAAATTTAATATGGTTAAATAAAATGAACGATAGCTGGAAAATGAACGTCACTCCAATTAATTTAACTTTTGTGGGTAACATAATCGAGAATATTATCCATTTTAAATATTTAGGTTAGTCAAATAACGTAAATAATTCAGATGAAATTATAGTGTAAATTAAATCATAAAGGAACACTTTCTGAACCTGGCGTCCAGTACATTCAAGTCGTAATCTGCATATCAAAATAGGTTTACAGATTCTATATTGTTATATCTAGTCCCCCAGAATAGCTTTTCCCAACCTTTTAACCCCTTTAAAAAAAAAACAGAAAAAATTGGCGAACCTCCTCAGTAGTCATTAGAAACAGTAAATGAAACAGTAAAATTGGGTTATTAAAATTTATTTTCCATATTAAATAACAGTTCATAACGAAAAAAAAATAATACAAAACTCAGTGGGGAATTTGTTCCTGTTTGGTGGAACAAAGAAATTCAAAATTTAGTTCGATGTCTTGGATCGGATTCTACATTTAACCTGGCGCTGTACTTACTTTTCAGCTAAATCCTTTCTCACATAGATAGGTGGTACAAGAGAGCAATAAAACTTTAATGGCTTACTCCATCGAAACAGGATACTCATTGTTTATACTAAATTCAATTAAAAAGTGATCTTATCAATAGTTTTGTCAATAGAATTGTCAGAGGATAAGTCAATAAGCTTTTGTTATATCTTCTTGAAAAAAATTACGTATCCAGTTGTTCGGTCCAGATATAATTAGTTTATTAGGAGAAAAGTCCTTGAACGTTAATTGACGTTGTTTGAAATGTTCAGTAACAACCCTTTTAATATTTTTGTTAAGTTCAATTTATATATGGCGAGTTTTTGCAACTTAATGTCGCTTCTCGCATCCCAGACGCCATCGTTTCCTATCGCTTTAGTCTCCCTCGTGAAGTCCTCTACCTTCCATTTCGGTGCATATGTTTGAAATCCATTTTTTCCGTGGCCTTCCTCGTATATTCCATTGTGTTGTTGTCCAGTTCCCAACCTTTAATGGTATCCTTTCTTCGCTCATTAGTTGCAGGTGTAAGTACCATTTTAACTGCTTTTCAGTTATATCTTCCATTGTCTAATTTTTTACCAGTAAAGTTAAACCGGAATATCTTCTCCAGTACATCATTTCTGTTGAAAAAAGCTTTTGTGACATATTTTTATCTAGGACCCACACTTTTGACCCATACGTCAATATTGGCTGAATTATAGCCTGATATATTCTTCTTTTTGTTTTCTTTGTTAGGTTCTTACTCCATATAGTGCTTTAATTATATTTTTTCCTTTTGCTATTTTTTTTAGTATATCTTTATTACCTTTTCCGTCTTCATCTGTTGTAACTTCTAGATATTCGTATTGTCTAACTTTTTTATTATTTCGCTTTCTGTTTCAATATCTTATCCTATGCCTCCTATAGTCTTTTATATGTTCGTCTCTAAACCCTTTTAGTGAATCATTCTATGAATTTATTTACCATATAAGCCATGTCTTGCTGGTGTTTTGCAAGAACTACCTGATCATCTGCAAGAAAGATTGTATACAAGTGTTGTAATGAAGTTACTAAATTTTTGGGCAAGTGTATGTTCGCCGGGATTTAATTCATTTATTTAACATCCGAAAAATCTGATTCTTGCGGGAAAAGATTGCTTAAAGTTTTAATATTACCGGAATATAATTAGATTCACCGCGCCATGCTGGGAAACATAATTTTCCGAGATTTTCAGAGCGTCCGACCATAGTAATTGCACGCCGCATACAGCAGTATCGTATGCGCGATCACCGCACACCGTCACACGTCAGCGTAGTGGGAGCTCAAGCCGTCTATTTAAGTCCGAGCAGACCATTATTTCGGGGAGAACTATACGTTCTCCACCCGGGTCAACAGTCCAAACGGACTGGACTGGGTCGCCTGCTGGGCCGCGCCTTCCTGGTCTGGTGATGTAGGTGAGGCTAGACTTGTGTGTATATGGTTTTTACCACACACTTCCTTCCTTACGTCCTGCCCCTCTAATGACCAGGAATGTGTTTACCGCCAGGTACCCGCCGAGGTCCGTTGACAAGGGCGCTAAACAACTGCCGCCCCGACGCCTATCGCCGCCGCCGCGTGTAAAGACCGTCGCCGTGTAGAGACGCCGCCTAACGCCGAACGATGCCGTGTTATTGTTACATACCGCGTATACCGCCGTCGGTCGAGTTTTAATACGAAGCGCCGTAAACCGTGAACGCGAATTTTAGATACGAGGCACGATAGTTTGCGTACAAGCCGTCGTGAGTAGCGTCGCGACCGTATAGTACGAGATACGTGAATAGCGTCGCGAATGATACCGCCGGGTTACCGTCTTCAGCGCAACCGAACAGAGTGAGCTATCGTGAACTGCTCTAAAACATACTCTTGCCCTCCAGACCGTTTTGTTTGTTTATATTATTGTATATCTTAGATTTTAAGTTAGTTTTAGGCCATGTCTTTGTGTAAAAGAATGGAATACAGGATACAGGATGTTTTATAACCGTTTGTTTTATTACTTAGTCCCATTTTTACCATTACATGTAACAATTGGCAGCCGGCAGCCAGCACTAATACACGCAATTGACCCCTGGCTTGCCGTTTCTCCACTGTAACAAGCTGCCCGGTGCATAAAGTGGGCCCTCGACCACATTAAATCCCGAGGGTGGCGCCTGAGTACCGACCCCCCGAGTGGATGCTTTGACCTTCAGGCAGCCAAACCGTTGATCAGTTGAGAGAGCAGGGATATCCCGAATTTACGTAGCTACCGCTGACCCAATACCCCTGCGCTGAGCATTTGACCGATGACTGTCTGCATGAGAAATATCCACTGACCGATGTTCCGCTGCCGTGAACGAAGAAGAGCCGTAGAGCTCCCCCGCTCCCCGCCTACGAAAACGCATCACAGTGTGTATCCTCTATCTATATCTCCATGGGGCTACGTTTTCTTATCCACTGTTTTTTGGCGCTGCAAAGATAAATTTTAAACAGGGTTGGAGTGAGGCAGGAGCCCTATTTAACTCCTTTTGTTTGTGAGAAAGCCCCAGAAGTTTGATTTTTGACCTTAACAACCGCTTGGTTTTCTCTATACAGTGTTTTTACGACGTTCATATATACATTATTGAATTCCATTTTCTAATAAAATAGTACTGAGAGAACGAAAATATTCGTACTCAACAACGCACCTGCGATATTGAATCTAAAATTTGAACTTCTTTATCGTGGCTGCTATTCTATCATGCACATTGAAAATAGTGATATCTGGAACAAATTTAAATCATTTAATTTGGAAAAATGTCGGTTAAGTGTGCAAGCTTTTGCAGCTAAAGAATATCAGATACTTCAATTCAAACAAGCGGGTCAAAATCTTGCCACGAAAAAGCTGTCTAACTTCTATATAAAGTAGTGGGGAAATGTGGAGACTTCAAAGGTCCTCACAAAGTGAACAAAATAAGTTTATAGCACGAAATTTTTATAATTTACAATTTTTTTCAGATTTGCCTAAAATATTGCATAACTCTGCTGAAATGCGCTTACATACCATTACTACACCTGTTGTATAAGTTTTCAGTGGTTTTTCAAATAATATATCGTCTTGAATGGAATTCTTAAAAATATATCTAACATAGACAAGCAATATTGTAGCGCTTACTGGTCGACTGGTGAAACTAAATAGCGGAATAATTCAATTTTATTATTTTTAAGTGTTCAGTTTCTACATCATTTGTCAAATCATTAATTCTTAGTATTGTTTGATAAGGGAACAAGCTCAATTTTCTTTGCCGCTTTTTTTCCAAGTGATCATTTATTTTTGTTTTTTTTTTCGATTTTTTAAAAATTTTTCAAATAATATATCGTCTTGAATGGAATTCTTAAAAATATATCTAACATAGACAAGCAATACTGTAGCGCTTACTGGTCGACTGGTGAAACTAAATAGCGGAATAATTCAATTTTATTATTTTTAAGTGTTCAGTTTCTACATCATTTGTCAAATCATTAATTCTTAGTATTGTTTGATAAGGGAACAAGCTCAATTTTCTTTGCCGCTTTTTCTCCAAGTGGTCATTTATTTTTGTTTTTTTTTTTCGATTATTTAAAAATTTTTCAAATAATATATCGTCTTGAATGGAATTCTTAAACATATATCTAACATAGATAAGCAATACTGTAGTGCTTACTGGTCGGCTGGTGAAACTAAATAGCGGAATAATTCAATTTTATTATTTTTAAGTGTTCAGTTTCTACATCATTTGTCAAATCATTAATTCTTAGTATTGTTTGATAAGGTAACAAGCTCAATTTTCTTTGCCGCTTTTTCTCCAAGTGGTCATTTATTTTTGTTTTTTTTTCGATTTTTTAAAAATTTTTCAAATAATATATCGTCTTGAATGGAATTCTTAAACATATATCTAACATAGACAAGCAATATTGTAGCGCTTACTGGTCGACTGGTGAAACTAAATAGCGGAATAATTCAATTTTGTTATTTTTAAGTGTTCAGTTTCTACATCATTTGTCAAATCATTAATTCTTAGTATTGTTTGATAAGGGAACAAGCTCAATTTTCTTTGCCGCTTTTTCTCCAAGTGGTCATTTATTTTTGTTTTTTTTTCGATTTTTTAAAAATTTTTCAAATATTATATCGTCTTGAATGGAATTCTTAAACATATATCTAACATAGATAAGCAATACTGTAGCGCTTACTGGTCGGCTGGTGAAACTAAATAGCGGAATAATTCAATTTTATTATTTTTAAGTGTTCAGTTTCTACATCATTTGTCAAATCATTAATTCTTAGTATTGTTTGATAAGGGAACAAGCTCAATTTTCTTTGCCGCTTTTTCTCCAAGTGGTCATTTATTTTTGTTTTTTTTTCGATTTTTTAAAAATTTTTCAAATATTATATCGTCTTGAATGGAATTCTTAAACATATATCTAACATAGATAAGCAATACTGTAGCGCTTACTGGTCGGCTGGTGAAACTAAATAGCGGAATAATTCAATTTTATTATTTTTAAGTGTTCAGTTTCTACATCATTTGTCAAATCATTAATTCTTAGTATTGTTTGATAAGGTAACAAGCTCAATTTTCTTTGCCGCTTTTTCTCCAAGTGGCCATTTATTTTTGTTTTTTTTTCGATTTTTTAAAAATTTTTCAAATAATATATCGTCTTGAATGGAATTCTTAAACATATATCTAACATAGACAAGCAATATTGTAGCGCTTACTGGTCGACTGGTGAAACTAAATAGCGGAATAATTCAATTTTATTATTTTTAAGTGTTCAGTTTCTATATCATTTGTCAAATCATTAATTCTTAGTATTGTTTGATAAGGGAACAAGCTCAATTTTCTTTGCCGCTTTTTCTCCAAGTGGTCATTTATTTTTTTTTTTTTTTCGATTTTTTAAAAATTTTTTCCAGCAATCATTCTCAGAGTACATTAAAAAAAATTACCGTAAATGTCGACAGATTAAGAAAAATACGCCTAAGAGCTACAGTAAAACAACTGAATCAAGAATTGCTCGGTTATAATTCTAAAAACTTTAGATC